>JACCHV010000005.1:0-1316250 GCA_018907245.1 Eupristina koningsbergeri | reverse complement strand
GTAATTATTTTACCATTTAAAAATAAATTGAGTATTATTAGCTAAATTTTTAAATAAATTTTTTATTTTCAAACTAAGCATTATTTGTGTGTTAACATTATTAATCTTAAATTTCTTTTTTTTCTCAAATATCAATGTTTAAAAAAATTGATTTTGATAACATTGATAATGCAATGTTGCTTTTTTACTAATTTAATAGGTATATTTATACAAAAAATAATATTGTAATGGGAAAAATAATACAATATTTGAGTTTATGTTTGTAACGTGAATAAAATAAGAAATATTGTTCTCGAAACATATAATAAAGCTTAATTACTCCTTTTAATGTTCGATTCCATAACAACGGATTAAAAGGATAATTCTTTAAATGCAGCCTGAGGAAATGAAATTTATCCTCCATTGATTAACTTTAATAATATAAGTGATACATAAAGTTGTCATAAAAAAATAAAACTTGAAAGACGGTAGACAAATCATTTTTGTAATGGTAAAAGAAGTTTCTTTAAACAAGAAGATTTATTATTTAATGATTGATGAGCTATAATTTATGCAACAATACATGTTTTAAAGTTATTATATAATCAACGAAGCGCTTAAGTTTATTATTTAATGTGCTCAATACAAGGAATACTTTATGTATATTTTTGAAAACACAAGTAATAATTTAATAATATATTTTACAAAATGTAAAATGTATAAGATATAGCTTTAACAATCAATTTTATGGGCTGGTAATAGTAAAAAAGTGTTAGACATTCATCTCATAATTTATTTCTAATAAATTTTTATTTATTATATTTTAACATAAAAAATTATGTAATTTAAATATTATAATTAAATATGATTATTTAACATCTTTAGAAATTCATTTATAAATTTACAAAAATATGTAATTATTATTAGTGAAAAACTAAATAAAAATTATTTTAACATTGATAAATACAAAAATTTTTGTTATGTATTAAATTCATAATATTAATATCGTAATAAAAAATAATGTAAAACCTGGAATATAAAATTTTTAATTTATTTGTATCACAAAAATACTCAATAGGGCATGACATAATTTTAATTTGCAGAGACACTTTAAAAATTTATAAATTGTGTTAATTGAAAGTATAAAAAATTTTATTGATAAAATTATGTCCAAATTTTTTAAGATTTCAAAAAATATTCGTGATATTAATAATAATAAAAAGAATTGGTTGTACATGCTACATTATATCATATTTAATTTATGAAATCGAACAAATTTTATTACAGAATTTAATAAGAGAAAATAAAAATTATTTAAGTACTTTTAATGTTTAGTATAAAATAAAAATATTAAGGACTTTAATTTAACACTATTAAATTAAATTCTGCATGAAGACAAGATCAGATATTTTACAAGATATTGAACAGAAGAATCTTATTAAACCTGTATTTTTGATTTATAAATTTTTTTTTTTTACACTTTGAAAATTGTTGTGTATCTTGTTTTGTTTTTTTTCTCGATTTTTGAAACCAGATATAACAATATTGATATTTATCTCGTTAGTTATGGAAGCTCGCGTTTAAAGCGAATTTAAGACTTCGAAGAATATATTAATTGAAGAGCGTGCGAGATTTTGAAATCTATTTGAAATGAGAAGAAGTTTAAGATGTAAAAGTACAAATAAAAATTCCTGATTTTATGACTGTGTCTTATGAAATTTATCATCTCGAGAGGATAAGTAATAGTTTTTGGGAAATGCATAATCGAGGAGGTGCTCATCTCGAATGGCCGGAGAAGTGCATCGGCATCCACGAAATCTCCGGGTCTCGATGGCTGGTTTCTTTAAAAAGTAAACTTAATGAAGGTCCTTACGTGGAATCCTGTTAGGAAAAGCAGCAATACGATTTGCTCGAGCGAAGCTGCGAGAAATAGTTGGCGTTGTGTCCAGCCAGAGCAAGCAGGTCGGAAAAAAACTTTCCCGCGGGCGGGGCTCGGGGGGCTAGGAAGGAGAGACCTCTAAAGAGCAGCGGGCCCTTCTCCTCGATTTCCCGACAATTTGTCGCTGAGGGTCATTTGAAGTGACTACTCCCGCGCTTTCCTCGGCATCTGCGCTGCGTGTCGAATGCTCACGGGTGGCTCAAAGGGCCTCGAGCCCTTTTCACGATCGCGAAAAAATTCCTCCACTTCCTGCGCGGCAACAAAAACGCAAAGCACGGGGATTCTATGCGCTCATTCAGACCGGGGAGTGAATGGAAGCAGCACGTGGTCTCGCACCGGACGCACGAATGTAACTCTTGGGTTCGAGTGATTCTCTAGTGGCAGAGTTCATTCAGGATTTTCTCCGGGATTTGACGCGCTCGGCCCGGCCATTGGAAGTGCGATAGAGAGGCTCACTTGACGGGAAGTGCCCTCGCACTTGTCCTGCGCACTTCAAGGAAGTCTCGGTGCGGCCGAGTGTTTTCTTTATTTCTTTCTCCGGCGGTTTTCTCTCTTCTTGTGCCAGGCTCCGGGATCCTTTTTGCGGTGCTTTTCAATGATTACTAGGTACGAGCTCGTATAAATCAGGCCTGAGCGCGCGACTCCGTCTACAGCGAATCCTCTCCTCTTCTTTTTCTTTCATTTTTTTTCATTTTTTTTTCATTTTTTTTTCATTTTTTTTTATCCAGGATTTGATTCTTTGGTTAGAGCTGGACCACCCCGGCGGACAAACCTTAAAACACTTGTTAGAAGAGCATCGCAGCCATTAAAATCTGCTTTAAACAGACATTACAGCGCTACATCGCTTCTTCGCCCCAACATTCTTTTGTATTAGCCAATACGGAGGAGATTATATTATCTTTACCATGCATATGGATTCGATACCCATTAAATCCACTTCGTGTACAAACATCCACTCTTCCTCTGGATATCCCCAATACATTTTCTCTTTTCCACTAATTAAAATCTAAATTACTTACTTCGTTATTTCTCCGTTTTTTTCTTTGTTTGCATTTTTTATCTCGTTTTATTCTCCTTGCAAGAGAAATAATAACATTCTTCATTAAATGCTGCAACTTTTAAAAACTAGCATACACTCCATCCGAAGCACAAAACAAAACTTTCTTGTTCTTTTTTTTAAGAAGATCATTATTAAATTAAACAATGAAGATATTATTATTTTACTATAAAATTACAAACTTGTTAAAATTATAAACTTTTTTTTTTTTTTTAAAATATCACAAAATATTAGTATAAATATTAATATTATGAAAAACGATATCATACAAAAATGTTTTCGATGAAAATTACACTTAAATAAGAGATTATCGTAGAGTTGAGAAATTGCGTGTAGTTGGAAATCATACTTTCATATGGTACACGTGCAAACCAATAACTATTATAACCCGATACAACAAAAGATAAATTGAATTTTAAATTTACTAAGAATAAACTACTTTGTGCACATATATATTTAATAACATATATTCAATAACGTACATGCATGTTATATTATATAATTATATAATTTTTCAAATTAATTATAACTAATCTTTGTTATTTAAAAGTAAGAACTTTTCACATTGGATATAATTGAATACTTGTAAAGTTGATTCTAAACCGGTGAAAATTTAATTTCAATAATAAGGAAAAGAAAGACCGTAAGCGATTTAAATTTTTATGATAAATTTAAGAATGTTCGAAAAATTTTTAATTTTTTGAGCCATTTACTCGCTTATAGCATATCTTTTTTTTTTTGTTTTTGGAATGAACAAATACTATTGTCATAATTTGATAGCTGAAAGTTAAATTTTTAAGTATATAAAAATGGCCCATGTTTCAATTTTTAAATAATATAGTTTAAGAATTTTTTTTTATCTTAATAATATCTGATACTCTACAGTTAACATGAATTAATAATGCTAGATTATTTTTATATAATTAAGAATATATAATTTTAAAATTAATTTATAAAGTTAAATTGATATAATATAAGTATTAAAATGATAATTATTAATATACTGAATAATTTTGTAATAACTTTAAAGTTATACTAAATCCTATCTATAGAATTCAATTAAACAAAAAGTATCGTTATCTCTGGCAAGCTATGTTAAGAAGTTATAAATAATGCATTTATCTTTAGAAAAGTGTACTTGTATAAATACAATATTTTATGGACTAAAAAACATGCTTATAAAAGGTATTTCTCTTATCGAAATTAAATTTAATATAAATAGATTTATAAAACTATCAGACATGCGATCTCGACAATATATTTATTGTAAAATAAACCACACAGATAAAAGTTACTTGTAGTTTTCGATATTTACAGTACTATGTTCAATCGATTATACACAGAAATACATCTTATATTTAAATTTGATTTAAGTCAAAAAATAATCCTGTAAAATATTCCCTGTTCCAAATTAAAGACAAACTACGCTTTAAGGATTTATCGCGTTATCAACTACAGATCTAACTGCATTTATCTCGATGCCGGTACCCAATAATTTTGCAAAAGAATTATTTATTGTTGGCACTCTGCACTCGTTACCGTATCATGTCGGCGTTAGCACCGAGGATTTTTGTAACCCTTACGCATGGAAATGTTACACCGGCGAAGGTGTGGCCGAGAACTTGTAAAAATTCGGTGCGAAAAATCGCGAGAGAAAATAAGAATGGAAGAAATGGCATTTCCAATGGCGACAAGAGCCGCCTCGAATGAAATTTACATTTTACAATGTCTCGGCGGCCCACATCCGTGTTTATTCAATAAAAATTAGACACGATTTCTGGCTGATCCCGGGGGATTAAAAGACCCCGAAGTGCGATTGCGTTTTCCCGGTACGAGTACGTAGGAGCGTGGCTCGCGTGGGCGACTCCAGCGACTCCAGCGACTCCAGCATCTTGAGGCCGCCAAGGCTCGTTTTTTGCCAGGAGCTCTGCCTTTTTGGGACTCGGAGCGGCGGTCCCGTTTGATGGATGTGCCCTTGCGTGTGTTCGTGCCCTTAAACAAGGACAAGACCTTCCGCTTTCCCCCCAACCCCCACTCACTCTCTCTCTCTCTCTCGGTCGGCGTTGGGTCCGAGTGCGTGCGAGTTGTTACAGGTAGTACGCATCGGCTTTGTCCAAAGAATTGGACTTTTGCGCGCTTCCTTAAAACTGTACCTTTTGTACTCGCGTGCGGACTTTGTTGCTGACTCGGTCATTGTTCGAACGTAAACACGCAGGTTTTATCGCCGGTAAGCGTGTCTTTTATTTCGGTTGAAATATTTCTCCTCGTGGATAAAAGGCTCGCAGTTCTTCCTTAAAATTGTGAAAGACGCAGAGTCAAGAAGCGATTCTGCAAGTGTGAAGCTTTTACAAACATCAGGAGGTGTTTTGTAATTCCTGCCATTCTCGAGTTCGAGGAAAACTTAATTGCATTGAATGTTAGCATATAAAATTTGTAACGATTGTCATTAATTGAATTCTAGAAATTTCGCTCTTGTCTGTAAGAAAACTGATGCTCGATACGTTGTTTAACGGAGCTCAATGTTAATGCTGTTTATCCATCCTCGACATTTATTACCGAAAATAAGGTCAAAATGAAAGACAGCTTTATAAGCTTCCTCATGGTCAGATTATTCCCCAGGAGTTAATTTGCCGTGCGCTTTCATTTTTTCTCTTAAGTATATATAATAAGAAGGTCGCCGTCAGTCGCATACACGTGGATGCTTTGTTCGTCCGCGCACCTGCACTCGGAGCAATCAATCCTATATAACGCGGCCCAGCCAATGGAATTTCCCAGTGGAAAATTGTATGGAAAAGGGTAATGTGGCGGCTAACACGCGTCCCTGGTCACGTGCTTATTTGGCAGGAAGGATCACCAAATTTATCTCTAGATCAGTCTCAAATAATACCGCCGAGGCTCTTATTATTATCGGCTTATCGACCTAAATGTAGTGCTCGGGGTACCCAACATTATAATGAGACATAAGTGGCTGCGCAAATAATTTTTATTTTTAATATTCACTGGCGTAAGCGACTTTCCTTTGAAATATTTTAATTGTATGAATAATTTTTTATAAATTTCGCAAATTTGCTTGTGAAAGTGTCGAATTATTAATTTAAAGATTGATTAAAGAGTAATCGTTCACCCATCTAGTTTTATGCATTTTAGTTATCAGTCTTGCATTTATTTACAAATTATGTACAAATATATTTTCTTTTATTCAATTTTTGCATTATGGCTAGCCATTTATTAAAGTAAGAAATATTAAGAAACTGAATCCAATATTAAATTAATTTTATGAAAATTAAAAAATAAATTTTAATACATATATGAGTCGATTAAAAATTACCATGAGGACATAATAAGACAATAATATAATTTAACTATATCGTACTTAAAATCTTATTATTCAAAGAGTTTTTTGATTTTGAAATATTATCTTATTCAAATAAATAATGTAAAAATCTGTTTATGTTCATGATTACTTGACATATTATATTCTTTAATCTGAATAATATTATGAGCTTACAAAAATTTTAAAAAATTTGATACTGTCTTGACTGACTTATCATTTTATCCACATGTCATTATGGATTTAAATTAAATTAAAAATATAATTCTTTGCAATAAATTACAATGAAATGTTTCGAAATTTTTAATTCATTCTCTTTTATTTTTTTAAATATAACATGGTTTTTTATAGGACCAGACACGAATTACATAGGATCTAAAAGAACAAGCATACTTTACACAATTTTATTTTTACTCTATATTGACGGCGAAATAAATACTTGTATGTGTTGAAAATTGTAGCAAATTTTATTTAAAAAATAATGGTTCGTGCATTTGATATCTAATTTTTCAAAATATTCCTTCATTGGTACGTGATTATTCTTATAAGGTAATTACACAGCTGTGTACAAGTTTTTTGAAAAGATCCTAAGGTTATTTCTCGATGATCCAAATAACTTTGAGATATTAATGAATGTTTTTACACAGCTTGGTAAAGGCTTCCCCCGCCATATAATGATCCATCAGATAGCACTCCAAGCAAATATCTCGTTCGTAGAAAATTGAAAGAAATCGCGGGCAGTAAAGTCGTCGGGGCCCGAGAGCGAATTTCTCGGTGAATCTCGCATCGACGCCTTCCTCTCGGCATCGCCATTGCCATCGCCCTCGCCATCACCATCACCCTCTGTCTCGCATGAATAACGGCTCCGATTATCCGCAATTTCGCTCAATAAAACACACGAGTCCTGGTTGTCTCGATTCCTCGGTACCACCAGCGGCGCCCGAGTCGCACACGCATGTGTATACCCGCGAACACCCCCGGGGTCCGTTCATCGATCGCCAGGTAATCGTCAGCCCCTCGACGCGCAGGTGTAGTGCCTAGGGCCCGAGCACTGGCCCATTACGTGCCGACGTCTAGTGCGGGTCTACAAGAGGGACGTTGATGGGCAGGAGGCCACGCGGAAAGTGCGGGAGGAATGTCAGCGGAGTTCACCCCACTAGGAGTTATGGCCGTTTGGGGCTCTCTGCTGAAATGGCCAAGTGGTGAACCCGATGATTAATGGCAGGTTCGATCCATGGGAATCATCCACTGACCCTCGTGGATGATTGGCCTATATTATAATGTCAACTCTAGCCGATGATTTTTCACGAGTCTCTACAATCATTACCAGGCGTGAGAGGTTTACGGTTCGAGGAGCTTAACAAATTATCAGGATACGCTCGTTATTGCTCGGCTAAAGCAAGGGTGGATTTTGTAAATTTCATATGAAATCTGATGTTTAACAATGTAATATGAGTGGCATAAATAAGCGATTTTCAATTTACGCTTAATTGGTCACGCAGACGCAAAAAGACTAAATAAAAGAGAGAAAACAAATAACCGAGCAAGTAAAAGAAATATAAAATGGCCGAAACATCGATACGCAAAAATAAATGAATGTAAAATCACCGATAGTCTAATGTGTAAAAGTTGCTCGGAGGGGGGGGAGGGAATAATCGAAAGTGAAATTAATTGAAGGGGAAATTTTTATATAAGTGAATGAGAAAAAAGATTTCTTCTTGCTTTCCTTTTTAAGTCACTTTATCTGGTTAATCCGAAATTATAAAAACTTATCTTTTACACAAAGTAATAAAATCCTTGGGCTTTTATATCGCTATTGTATTATTATTAACATTATCTAAAAATTTTAAATGATCTGCTGTTTAAAAAATAAAATAAAACATCAATATTTATAAAAAAAAAAAAAAAAAAAATTATTTTTACTGCATTTGGATCAAGAGCTTGTCCAATTTTGCACGAAACTCGTAAGGTTCGTTTTTGATTCACAATCAACAAATTTGAGCGCGGTTAGTTTATTTTTTTATAACTCACTCATGGCTCTGTCAAAATAAAAGTTGCTGTGCAAAAACGCAGTTGGTTGGACGTAATTTATGTGGAGTGCGAGTCACTGAATTTTAGGAGCCGAGTGGTAGACCGAGGAACCGTTCGTCTCAGCGTCGTTTCGTAAAAATGATTAATTCGAGTGAAATAAGATCGAAATAAACAGTCATTACGCAAAGCCGCCGCAATAAAGTTAAGTAAGAAACGCGTTTGCACGTCCGTAGGCCTGTAAATGTGGAATTATTTCATTAAGCCAGGGACGAAACGGGAATACCGAAGCCCATAAAAAGAAGGGCGAGGAGGCGGAGGTGGATCGAGAAGGATGGAAGCGTGATCGCCCGTAGGGGGACTTATCGTGCGGGGCCTTGGTCGTACGCAGCAGCTGCCATACGCTACGGTGCGGGGCCTCTTTGCATGGGGCCCAAGGGGAGGGTGTTTGTGGAAGAAGGGCTGTACGTGCGAAATGAAGGGGTTCGCGCGTATCTCTGCTCCTCGCGTGTCTCGGCGGCGAGCGGCTTTGTGGGACACACACGCGTGTGCGTAAGCGCATCGACCAATCGCGGAAGAAGGGACCAGTCCCCAGGCCCCGGGCGCGTAATTGGCGCTTGGAAAAACCCGTGTATCGGGCCCAACGCGGCTAATGGGCCCCTGCGTTGCCTCGGGGCCCTTTCCCTCTTGCTCGCCTTTTTGCGCTTCTCTTTCCTCCTTTTTCCCAGCGAGCGACACGCAATCTCCTTTAGGAAAGTGCGAGGGTTTCGGGGGTGGGGGTGGGGGTGGGGGCTGCAGTTTTGAGATTGCCGAGCGGGCGACAACTCGAGATAACAACCGGCGGCGGCGGCGGCGGTGCCTCGGCTCGATATTTGTTTATTGATTCGCTGTTTGAAAATGTTTATTGAGCATTGGAATTAGTACCCCGGATTTCTTTTTACTCCATTCAAAGATACCTTGGCAATCTTGCACGTCTTTTTGCCAACGCACTTGCCCCCTTTTTTTTTTTTTTTCTTTTTTGATAATCCGAGTTTTGCACGTGTACAGATTTTATTCGCGATTTTTGCATCGGGCTTATAGGATTTCTCTTGTACGATATATTTTTTATTTAGAATAAAATCCACCTCGTGTTTAAATTTTATTTGTATTATCTAGAAATATGGCAAGAGAATCTTCGCTACATTTTTAGATATCAGTTTATAGTTATTCCTAAAATAAAATTAATTTTGAAGTACTTTAACTACACATATTCACAATTAACGAAAGTGGAAAGAATATTTATCCGTGCTATCATGTTTGCATTAAAATGATTTTATTATAGACTTTTTTGTATTGGGCGTGAAGAAAAATATCATAATATTCGCACAAGTTTATAAAGTAGAAAGCTTTATTAATTTTTAACAACGTATGCCAACCGAATGATAAAATTCTAATATTTTTATATTAAAAAAGTCATTTTTTAAATATATTTTATAGTTATTGTAAATTAATTTTACTTATCCAGCTATTGGAATACACAGGATAAATGTGCTCGATGTAATAAAAAAAGAATTTTAAATATACATAATAGTTACATTAAACTTAATATTCTGCCACTATAGTCATTCGCTGGTATTCAGTCTGAAAAATTACTTTTTATACACACCTGGCATTTAATAAATGTTTTTGGAACTTCGAGACCTAATTTTTTTGAAATACCATAATCTGACTAAGCAAATTGGATACACATTTGTACTTTTGAGAATTTCATCAAAGAGAAGAGCGCATTCGCAATTTTTTACTTATACAAAATTGATGTTAGTAACTATGCACTTATGAAAATTATAGAATTACATACACGCACATACATTACGCGTGATACTTTGTTTCAAGAATTTATTTACAAGAGCAAACGTCCTTATGTGTTAAAATAATTTACATAAAATATTGGATGGCTTTTCAAGTATCAGCATCTTTGCACTGGGAATACTAAATTAGCCGATAATGAGTAAAACCTTAATTTTTTCCGTTAACAGGCTTCTCATTAACATTTTATAAACCGAACTCTTAATTATCATTGAGAATGTGGGTGATAAGAGTTGTTCGTCGAACCAACTCCTTCATTTACACTAGCATTTTACATATTCATTTAAACTTTCGCATTATAATTTGCGCTATTTTAAATTTTTAATGATACGAAATTTACAAACATTTTATAAAATATGTAACAATCTGGACAACGAGGTTGAAAGAATGTGATAAGTGATCGAGAATGTGTTTGTGTATATTTCAACGCGAACAGTATCGCTTACAAAATAAATTACACGCGTAAATAATTCAAATTAATTATGTAGCGTATGCACATTTTTAATACTTATTTACAACTGACGTTTATAATTTAAGCGTCTCTATTAGCCTGAGTGCATTATGATAATTAGCAATTGAGTTTGTCAGTCGTAAAACAAAGCCAAGAGAAATTCCGAGGAAGACACGGACAGTAACGAGTCGACTATTCTACAAATCCTAACGAGAGTTGGAGAAACGTTGACTCGAGCTCCTGGAGTAAATCGCGCCCGAGAACTTGGGGTGCGGAGCCAAGGATGCCTTTGGAGGCCTCAAGCGAGCAAACGGAGCGTCTCCGGCTAAAAAGGGCAGGGGGTGGGGCGGCGCCCCTGCGGCTCGATTTGCTTAATTGCAATTAATGAGGGAAGATATTGGCGCGCGGCGCAACATCTGACGTGCCGACAGGATTAACGATGTTGAATTATTATCGCGCCGTCGTGGGTGTAATTGCAGACAGAGCTTAGCCTCCGCTATCCAACTGCCCTTTCCTCCCCCAACCCTCGCCCTTCCACCCTTTCGCGGAGATTAAGGACGGCTAGCTTCAAAAAACTCGCCCGCGGCGTGACTTGGATTTAATTTCGAGCGTGAAACTAACCGCGTGGAATGCCGAACTGACCCTTTTCCTTCGCATTAGTGTGCATTCAAATTTCCTGCTGTTCGCTCTATTACGAATGTCTTTTTACTCGCGCGCTCCGGGAACTTTCGTATCGTCAATACTACCTGGATCCAGATGCAGCCTCACAATGCAATCGGACGATAATCTTGATGAACTGGACCACGTGGAAGCGAACAATGTATCAGTCGTGTATATAGCGTGTCTGGACTTGAAAAGAAAATTAAAAATGCATTACCTCGTGTATTCGTGGAACGAAATCTTTGAAGGAATTCACTTAGCTGGCATAAAATTTGCTTAAAAATTTGTATTCCGCATGTGGAATGTACTCGATTTATAAAGTAAGCGTGAATGTATAACTTTAACTTTAACTTTAACTCGAGCACTTTGGCATACACTGACATGTAATGAAACTCTCCTCCCCTGCCGATACATAAGGAGTTTTGTGCGATTCTTCATTTTATAAATACAGCTAATCAAATGTAATTGAAACAATTTTTTTATATTGATTAAATAAATCGACAGTATTTTGCACAATTAACATAAATTACAAAATAATAATATTTTGAATTGATAAAATTATTTAACTTGAAATAAATTTTGAATTTAATATTGTTGATTTATGTGACATTAAATATAAAATGATACAATACCGAAATTGATAGAAATTAGTTAATTATAATACTTTGTCTTTATTTAATTTAGTAAGCTTTTCTTTTTTTTATTCAATGTGAAAAGATTATAAAAATCTTGTTAAATTCTTCACAAGAATCCTTATAATTAATTAAAATTTGTTTTTAATGTCTTATAAAAATAATAAAATCTTGTATAATTTTTTAAAAATATTAATACATTTTTTTTGGATATTTTCATAATGTAATTATTAACGAATATGAATGTTAATTGTTATAATATAATATTTTCAAAAGGTAGTTAGGTAGAAAAAATTTTGATTTTTTCACTTGATTAATAAAACAAATATAAATATAAATAAGAATGTACTATAAAATTTGTATCTCGATATACCAATGTTGGAGCTTTATATTGGTAAAAATAAAAAATAATAAATTGATCGAAATGATTCTGAAATCTTTATCATTGAGCTACTCGGCAGGTAAATATTCCTAAATTCATACATCCAAGTGACTGAAATTTGTTTTCATATATGTACATCCAATAATATTAAATTTTTCCGGCTGTCATCAGCACCCTCTTCAAATAACATTCCATAAAACTTGCCAATTTAAATTTTATATTGGACCGCGCCGTTCGATGGCTCCTAAAATTCTTGAAGAACACCTGCAGGGTACCGAAGGTGGAGGCTGTCACAATCACCGAGGGTACAATTGCACGGAAGCTTAACGACTTCATTCCCGGTCGCAATAAGTGTCATCCTCGTGTCCTCGTGGAGCATCAGGGCTGGCAACTGCACGCGATCGGGCCGATAAATAAATTCCGTCCTAACGATTCACGCAGCCCCCGATCATTAGCCCTGGACCCGGGCTCGCGTGCCGTCCAGGATCATCCGTCAATCCGCGGCCCTACACACGAAACGCGCCTTTTTAATAAATCCAGGGAGGAGCCACCGGACGAGGAGCTCCGGAACGGGTCCAAAAGATAAAAATGAAATAAATCCACGCCCGGGCGGTTCATCTGATTGGCTGAATTTATGGCTCCTACTTATCGCACACTTACAGTGTTGTATATCAACAATGACACCAGCGCCCCCAGGCACCCCCATTTGCTCCGATGCCCGGGATTTACAACCCTGTAGAGTCCCAGCCTCGCGCTCCGTTTTGCCCAGCTTCCATGCAAACAAGAGCAACTTGTGTTCGCTAATGAATGAGGAGCGTCGTTTGGTATTTGTGATCAACGGGATCCTGGATCCGATGCTAAATGCACCACCCGGAGATTTACTATTTCAAATTTCGCTGGATATATCTGTTAGAGAGATAAGAAGCGTATAACTTTTGTGCTGCTGTTACCTGACTGTCCCTATCGTGTATCGAGTAACGGCTTTCCACTGAGAAAAGTGGGTGTAGTGAAAACTATGAAATAAACAACGTGTGCATAATGCATGATTGTGCATTAATATGCAATGTCCGGAAAAGATAATGATGAATTTAACAACTGTTATTCGGAAAAAATATCCAGCATCCTCATTAATATTTACTGTGAAAATTAATAATTATCTTGTTGATAATTTTTAAAGAAGCACTGATGTATTTGTTTATCACACATTATACAAAGGGACATTGAATTTCGGATCGATATAAATTGAACCGTTTTTTGCTAATATTTTTACGAGACATGAATTTTGGGTACTTCAAAAAAAATTTGGAAGATGAAATATTTTACATCTCTTTAAAACCTAATAAAAATATGTAAAAAACTCAACTGATTAATTGCACACGAGAATTAAGATGGAATGCAGACCAAATTTTATTTTCGTTGATTTTTCAAAAGCGAATATTAACTTTTAAAAATCATCAATCTTGGTGTATGATTAACTTCATAATGTACCATATTACAAGGCTATTTTTTATTAGACAACATTTTTTATTTTACACATAAAATATTTTAATTATAATAATCTTTTTTCTACGTAACAATTTTTTATACATGTATTTATTGACATATGCAAATCTCCTTTTCTTTTTTTTATAAAAACTATATATTTTTAATAATTTTAATAATATTTTTAATGATTTGAAAAGTAAAAAACTGCATAAAAATAAGTTTTGCATTTTGCATATAGATCAATATTTATTTGTTTTTATTTTTAAAGATCTCTTTTAATTTAATTTTTATAAGTAATCTTTGATTCTCACAATCGAGCACGTGTTTGCGTTATATTAATATATTATCCCTTTCTCCCAAAAATACGAAAACACAAGAGAGTCGTATGTTATAGTACGTGTTTTCTAGAGAAGGGAGGTTAAATTTAAAACCTGTCGAAGTGACGCCTTCCCGAAGAACAATTGGCAACATACAGAAGACAGAAGGAGAGCGAGAAGTTCGGCTCTCGTATTTCCCTGTACACGTGCGCCCTTTCTTTGCGGCACTTCTTGAAAGTTTTGCCATTTCTAGTCGGTGGTAGCCCTTGCGATCCCCAAGAAGAAGATATTATATTACCCTCTTTGACTCTGGACCGACTCGGGGAGACCTGAACCCAAGACCGTCCACCGCTAGACGATACATACACACTCGGGCGTTTTGCTCGAAATAGCGCCGAGAACGACGTGGGTCACGAAATTTTTTCCCCCAGGCGAATCCTGTGCTGGACGCTGTTTCCAATTAACCGTCGGGTGTTGGAAATTTGGAGCAGTGCTTTTCAATGGTCCCTTTCATAGGAGGACCACGTAAATTCTTCTTCTTGGTGGCGAATGCGTGCTTTCTTCGATGTAGCTCAAAGATTTATAAACTCTTGGCTCTTTCGATATTTACTAGCTCGACTAATTTAAAGAAATTAAACCATTGCTCCTTCTCCAAATGTGAATGCAATCGATGTACTCGAGCTAAATCGATCATTCTTTGTAATAGTTGTTTATTGATTGTCGCAATAGCATTGCATTGTAATGATCACTTCAATAACTCATTATTACTTGAGAACGATAATTGTACCTTATAAAGTCCTGCAGGACCGAGACGATTATTATCTCTGTTGCACGTCTTTATGATTTATAGAGAGTTAAATTGAATGTTAAATCTCGCGATTTTATCGAGTATTGACTGTTTGCGGTGATTTCTCATTTAAGCAGGTCAACGTGTTAGACTCCTGCACCGATTGTTCAACTCGTGTATCTTCCAACGAAAATCAGGATGAACGGAAATCCAAAGAACCGTGAGATTTCATCGTAGGAGATTTTCTCAAGACGCTGAAAATTACACGTGTCGCCTTTGTTATGGAAAGTGGTGAAAACACCAAAAGTGCGATGTGGGCAGGAGAAGGGCTAGAAAACCTAATGAATTATTTCAAGGAGCGATGTAGACGGTGTCATAAGTATCCGGTAGCGGCGCCTGGACTGCGTTCCGGTTTCTCCCACTCAATCTGGTGACAATGCAACGATTTCGATTAGAGTCACGGGTCCGACGAGGTTTCCTGCTTTGTCTCCGAGCATGAATCACACGGAGGCTTACGTGACTTTCCGGCTTCCTGGCGCATACTCCAGGAATCTAAACTACATGTACCCGATCCCGTTCCCCGTGCCACGTGGCGCGACTTTTTACGCACAGGATGTGTCGTAAAGATACCCAGGACTCGGGGAATCACCATCCGACCACTTACGCTTTAGCATTCGCAGGAGCTGCTCTCAAGGATTCATTGATGAATAATCATCTCTTCTCTTATCCATCCTCTTCACCTTGAATCTTGCTATTTTATAAATTATTTATCGTTTCATTTGATTTTCTAAAAACGTCACTGGTAGCATCTATCTCTATCTCTTCTACGTCAACTCTTTTCAAAATTATACATTTTTTCGTCATTGCTTCAAATCAAATTTATTAATGTAAATAAATAAAAAATTGGACAAATCGAAACCTAATCAGAAGAGTATTTGTTTTAAAGTCGTGAATAAAATATTTTATCGTAAATATCTCTTTTCAATAAATAGATTATTGTCAATTATTTTCCCAAATAATGTAAAATAAAGATGTTTGATAAAATTAATGTTTTTTGTATTTTCTAGAAGAATTGTCTAACCATATATTTTGTACTGAACACAATTTTCTTATGCAAATTTAATTCATCTTTTAGAACTTGAACTGATGAGAAAAGTGCACCATGTTTGTCAAGTGTGTAATATGCTGGTATAATTGCCGAATCATAATAGTTAGATATAATTTAGTGAACGGCAGAAGATAGAAAGATCTAGTAAAATAACAGACATAGATATAAATGTAGAATGAGAGAAACATTCTGTGCTGCGGTATGCAATTGAATACATTTTATACAAGACAAGTTTTGCCTTTGGTGACGCCTATACATTTCTTATCTCGCGGGAGTTATGAAAAATGCAAAAAGATTTCTAATTCCGATTCGCGTGATGGAAAGAGGGAAGGAGGAGTGAGGGTTGGGGAGGGGGAGGAGGAGGCGCCGTTCCCTCCGGCGGAACAAACGAGAGTAACTTACCGATTATTATCGCGGCAACGAGGAACGATCGGGTGCGCGAGGGCGTCGCGCGAGCCAAGATACCGAGCAACGAGGAAAAAACAAGCGAAACGAGACCCGGCATTACTCAAACGTTATTATTCGGCCTTCTCTCTCTCTCTCTCTCTCTCTCTCTCTCTCTCTCTCGCTAGCGCGTGCACGGCCTACGCCTTTGGGTTGGTCGTGAAAATGGTGGGCGGAGAAGCCCGTGAAGGCACATAAACTTCTTTTGCCCCGCTTCTCTTGGGGGTCGCCAGCTCTACCGCGAGACTATTTTGTTTTCCGTTTCGCTTGAGCTTTCGCAAAATCGATTATTTTCGCGAGGATTATCTTACGGCGCTTTTCCTTGGATGAGCCGACAAATTGCACTGACACAGATAATCCCTGAATTTCATTCTCCCCAATGATTAGTAATGGAGATGAATAGGGTTTGACTTTCTGATAGTCATTGTCTAAATTGTGTCCTAAACTCATCGAGAATATATACCTTTAAATTATGGTGATTAAAACATATATGTAGAAAATTCTTGATTGTCTAATACATTCAGTCATTTATAACATCTATCTGTAAAAAACGCCTATACCTCACATGATGAGCCTACACATTCAGAATTATTTTTTAGAGAATTCGATATTATTTATAGAATAGTACACAAAAATCTTGACAAAAATCTAGAAAACACATAGAATTTACTACTTTTTTTTTTTTTACTACGTTTACCTTTTAATTAATGGTAATTAAAATAAAAAATCGTTCCTCCAATAGAGTTATCAAGTATTTAAAAAATATTTTAAAAATTTTACAAAACTTGAATATCTTATTTGTTGAAACATTATACTTCTAAAATAGTATTATTTTTATGTAAAACCAATTACTCGTAGAACATTTTACTTTGTAATTTAAAAACTATTAAAAATGATAATATGCAAGGCTTTATTATTTAAATTATGTTTCTGTCACTCAATAAATGTTAAAGACTCAAATCGACAGTTGAAATGAGTGTAATACTTTAAACTTGCTACAGCTCGTTTTCACTCTCGTGAAAAAGTTGATACCGACAAGGAGCTTCGCAAATTTTCGGTTGCACGTGTCAAGAGAACAAGTCAAGTTCACATTTGCGTGACAAACGGACGTGTCAATCATGAAAAATATGGGTCTGAACTCGGGTCCCGCTTATTACAAAAATATTTTGTCTTTTCTGTCAAATACACATGCTGCTGCTGGACGATGTCGGCTACTTAGTCAAGGGAGAAAAGGGAGAAAAGGGAGAAAATTGCATGGATTTTGTCGTCATTTGTAAAATTGGCGATGCCTAAGCAGATGGTACGTAAGATTGAAGACTCTTAGTAGAATCTGTTTTACTTTATTTGCCTGATAAACATGTTATTTTACAACATGCATATTCTACCTAAATTTTTCTTTAAAATGTTTCTGGCGATTGACGAAATTTATTATTTATTCGCATACCTGGCCCCGCTGCCAGCATCAACGAACTATAATTTAAATAAATGAATATTGAGAAATTGTAAATGGACACTATTATAAACGTAAATATTTAATGGGGTTACTTTTTGTCGAGTAATTTTTGTAATCATTAGTTAATATGCTTTTGAGTAATGATTAATTTTGTGTAACTCAATTAATATTAAATTACCGCTTATCAACTTATAATTGTTTCATGATACTTGACAAGGTAGTATTTAAATAACATCCCTTTTGACTTAGCTGTGAAAAATACTGACAGAGTCATGTATCTTAATACAAGTATCGCCCTTTTATGTCTCCCTCGCCAAGCGAAACCAACATTAAAGAAGCTTGTCACCGTTCATTAGTTTCCTTTCACTTTGTTCTTAATCGACCATTTTTCAAAAGTGAAAGGGTAAAAACCTGGAAGAATAGATCTGAAGAAAACTGCACGAATGTATCCCGTAGTCTAAATGAGCATCTTTGTCAGGCACGTGCGGATACATCAATTTAACGGTCCAAAAACTCTAGTAAAAAGAGTTAGCAGCCCTTCCGTCTCACTCTGTCCTCGAGGCTCTGAACATCTCAAAAATCTGCAATTTTCGGAAATGCCACCCCTCTCGAAGGCGGAAATTACAGGGTGTAAGAAGAGAGAGAGAGAGAGAGAGGGAGTGTGTGTACGCGCGCCCGCGTTTGTGTGTGTGTGTTGGCCTACAACACGTGGTTATTGTTCCGCAGCGACGACAAAAAAGATCCACCGACTCGAGGAGACGCCAGCTAAATGCCACCGTCTGGCCAACCGAAGAGGTCCGGAGTGTGGGATGAGGCCAGGACTCGGATTTCGTCATTGCTGAATAACGCATAAAATGTCAAAACATAAGGAGTGCGGGAGTACGGAGCAACACTGCAATTTCGGCGTGAAAGGTCTACTTCGAAGTTTAACTCGATCCCACAACTTTGTTGAAATATACCGAGCCTTTTAATTATAGTAATTGGGAAGTTTGCTGTGCCTTATTCGGAAACATTTTTACAGTTTCAAAACTGGGATGAAAATCTAGACGAATAGGAAGTGACGCACCCCCGAATTCCTTGCTACTTTCATTATTTTTAAATTATTTCAAAATGTTAACAATAAAAAACTAAAACCTGTATTTCACGAATATATTCAATAAATACAAGCTCCTTTCATGTTTTAAATTTAAATTATATAAGCATAAAATATAGTTCGCTTCTCAAAGGAAATTGAACTAAATTTCTACTGTGAAACATAATATCGGTGCAATGAATTGATGCAGTTCATTAGTACGGCAAAAGTCGCTTTGGCGCATGCAATCTCGGTTTCGAATTCACTAGCCGATTGTTTGAAAACGATTGTTTTGCAAAAAAGCTTTCATTGAATGTGGTGCATGCTTTGTGCAGTTAAAATTGGTGCAGGTGCCCAAACACACATATGTACGTATATACAATTACAGATACATCTACTATTATAGTACTGAAAAGAGCTTAGACGTCAGCTGCAGCGAACGGGTTGACTTTTGGCTGGCGATGACTTTTGCGTTGTTCGCTCGCGTGAGAGATACTGGTTTCGCGTTTCAATGAGCCTCCCATTGTCTCGTTCTCCATGAATGAACACCTAAATGAAGATCGTGAGCGTAAGGAACATCGCGGAATAGACTAAAGGGAACGAGCGGCAGAGAGAGAGAGAGAGAGAGAGAGAGAGAGAGACAGAGATAAACTAGGAGAGGTGCGGGAGACCGCGAGAATAAAAAGAGACGTTTCGAAATTTACTGTCAAAGCACGAGGTTTGCACGGGAATTCTATTATATTGTATGTTTGGCACACACGTGTAGAAAAGAAACTGGTCATCACATTTCACGAGCTTGAATGACACTCTTGTTAATAAATTCTTTTCTCTCTCTTTAAATCGTTAAGCAGTTTAAACTAGTTTGAGGGAAGCCCACTTTGCAATTATTGGCTGCCCTTCATATACCTCTTCATATCACCAATTTGCTAATCTTATTTATCTTTTCTCTAGTTGTTGTGGCTTTCAACAGATTTCCAAGTTGCCTGCATTTGGCCGTAATTCAAATCCTGTCGAGTAAACCGTTACTACCTCCTGACTATTTATCCAATTAATTTTGTTAATACCCTGGCTTACTTATTAATACAATCTACCTCTATAATTAAGAGCTTAATGTTTTTATTGTTCGAAATTTTATAGAATCAAATTAGTATTCCTATATTTATCAATGTGCACAATTAATTTGAAGTGATAAAAAATGTATATGATTACTATTTTCTCAATAGTATTTATTCAAAGAAGTAACAGTTGTATTGATCTTTATCTTGCATACTTTTTTTAATGAATGGAATTATTAAGTATCAGTAGTTTGTAAACATTTATTGATAAATCTTATGGGTTTATAAGTTTGAAATTACTTTCAGAGAATCATAATGTCATTATCATTAGCAAGAAAGAAAATCGATCCTGGAACTGCCGCGATTGTAATATATTTTTGTAAAAATAATTATAATGAAGCAATTTGATGTCATTATAAAACAAAGACTTGGCAAGAAAATTACAAAACACTAGCGATCAGTTCACAAAAGATTTTAAAAATAAACAATTCCGAGGTGTAACCTAAAATTATTGAAAACTTCAAAGAGAAAGAAAGGGAACGTTTTTCCGAGTTTGCACCTTACATTGTAATTAGCGTTTCCGCCAGCAAAAGGACTGTTTTTCACGGACCTTACTTGGGTCGAATGACCCACGGGGTTGGCTTCCATCGTCTACTCTGTAATCTGCAACGATTACGCTTTAGCGACCATCCCCCTCCGGAAAATGTCCCTTGGGCATTTCCACTTTTCAGCTGTCACTTCACTTTAATTATTTTCTAATTCTCCAGCTACCTTGTATCTCGTCTGGAGCTATTAAGGCTCGAGACGATACAGCGAAATGAATTACGCCACGCAACCAAATAAATTAAACGAAGGCGAAATCAAGCAAATGCCAGGGGAGGGTTTTTATTAATATTTATGCGAAAAAGGAAGAAGCACCGGTACTTCAACAAGAACACTAAGAAATTGCAATGAACGTTTAAGGTCCTGAAGGCATTAAGCTGTTATTACAAGTACCGGTCTCGGGTAATTTTCGTGTAATGTCCTCGCTCATTTAAGAACAATAACACGTGGCACTAACTGCTTGCCCAACTCCACGCACTAGCCCCCTCCAATTACACGGAAATTCAATATTTTCCTTACACTGTTGATAATTTTATTTTACAATATTTTCCCGACGAATCATCAAATATACGCAGAAAACTTTTTTCATCCCAAATATCAGACCATCTCACGATTTCCATTTTTTGTTTCTTATTCACAGGAATCATTTGAAACGCGATAGCATAATACCTGCTTCCTGGAAATTACATAATTTTTGAATTTTCTAGAGGTTATTTATGAAAATGATATAAAAGCTAAATCCCATTAACCTACTTAGGATAATCACTTTCACGTATTTGGTTGTAATATTTAGGCGGACCCAAAATTATTGTAGTTTACAAAAACAGAAAAAAAAACTTGAATAAAGGACTCTTTCATACAAAAAAGGTGACTTTGGCTTGCCTGCTAATTTCGATAAGTATCCCTTTTTGGTGATCTAAGATGATCGGCTGTACCTTATGGTCTCTCTTTCACCCTCTCTCTCTCTCTCTCTCTCTCTCTCTCTTGCTCATTCTTATGCGCACTCTTCAATCTTCTCTTCCACCATTACGCGTGAACTGTTAGACTACAAATTTTTCGATGAATTCTCTGAGAATTTCTATTGACTATAATACGATGAAAAGATTTTGACTATTAAAGGGACAATTTCTCTTCCTGTGTAATTTGCCTAAACCTTCCCGATTATCATAATTGCAGGTACAAATTGTCAAATTAGAACGAATTATACCTCTTTTGTCTTGAAGAACCCAAATTATTTTTGGATTTATCTTTAAGTATTTCAAAATTGTATATATTCGAGTAAATTCTTGACTCTTACATTGTGCGTAAAGCAAACCAATGCTTTCCTCAAAAAGAATATATTAATCCAAATATAATTTCTATCCTCGGTGATCTGTCTAAGATTGAAGTCACTGTGAGCTCCAACCCCGACCAATTACTTATTCGAATTATAAAATATTTCGCAACCTTCAATCGGCGAGTCATCTGTTTTTCAAATACAAAATTAAGGGACCTGATTTGTTTACAATCTAATTAGCATGAAAAAGGCCGGCTAAAAGCGAGTTCCCCGTAAGATACCTTTCGATACTCACTCCGTCATGAAGTTTCCTCCCTTGTCGCCCTAATCAAACATTCAGTCGCGACGCGAAAAAAAAGTAGGCTCATCTTCCACGTATCATTAGCCGGGGCTGTCACCGCAGGGTCAAACGGTTTTCGCCTCTCCTCCAGAAGCCGCGACAGTGGGCGTTGTTCCGGTATACCCGATCCCCGGGTGACTCTCGACTCGTCCTCGGGAGGGGGACTCGCCGCACCCCACAGAGTGGTGCCAGCGCATTAGTCGTCCAATTAAACGTGCCCGGCGTGCGCGTCCCGGGGCGCAAAAAAACCAGGGCAAAAACCGCCTGGGAGAGCAGGTGTGTGTGGAGTCCGGGTTCCAGGAGATCGGGAAGGAAGGGCGCGGGGAAGTCTGGAGGATTGGCAGAACGCGGCGGCGTCGGCGGTCCTTTTGAAAAACGCGTGGCGTCATCGCGATGGGAGAATACGTATCCTCCGGCGCACTGTCACCCTTCTTCCGAACCCCTCCGGTGATACGTACCTGGCTCTCCTCCTAGTCATAAAAACACGGTCCGGATTTACGAGCCCTCGCAGGGATCATATCGAGGTGTCACTGAGAATTTTTACCCCCTCCCCTCTCTAGCCACTCCTAGTGTCGTCTACCGCGCAATATTTGTATTTCGCTTCTGGTTTGGAAGCTATTAAGGATGGCGACGATATCTCTGTCTGTCTCTGTCTCTGTCTCTGTCTCTGTCTCTCTCTCTCCCTCTCTCCCTCTCTCTCTTTCCCTCTCTTATCCTCTGTGGTTTTACGGTTATTTTCGAAGACTGCATAATAAGCGTCCCTGAGATCGTTTCAATGTCGCCTGCGGATCATTAGAATTTCGGCGTGTTGGGAAAAAAGGACGAGCTCTTAAATTTTTTAATGGACCAAAGACTGAGGAGCTTGGGTGTCGTTCCTATCCTTGTCCCATAAAGCATCCTTCGGGGATCGGCTCTCGCTCTCTAAAGAAATGCGAAAAAAGAATGTTCTCTAGCTTGGTATATTAGTCGAGGAGATAAGAAAAAAAATTGCTGCCGCTGCCATCACTCGTGTAATTGCTAGTTTATTGTGAAACTTGTCTATTACAATCAATCACGAAAACGTATTGTACAAAAGATATTGCAAGACTTCCTGTGTTATGCAAAAGTACCTGCCTCTCCTGCCTTTTATCCACTTCGTAAACATCACAATTTCATATGCTAATTTATGCACTCGTACGTTACTCAGATTTTCTGCTTTTATGTCTCGAATATTGTGTATTAAAAGTCCAATCACGATCAATCAAAATATAAATTATTTGATGCGATATTTTGCCTCGAAATATCTCTACTAATAAGCTCTTTTAAGGCATTGCTTATAATCGGCTTTAGACCCATACAAGTCCCTAATGCGTTAACTTTTGATAAATCATTATGAATTTGTAGAGTATCAACCCTTATTATCATCGACGTATTTAAATAACAATAATGAGAGCATTATTGAGGAGGCTGAAGAGCTCGAGGAACGCGTTTATGATAATCGGGAGTCTCGCCTCGCGTCGAGTCATAACACTAGACAAATTTTACAAATCATTGCGCGAACTTATTAGTGCCTTGGAATCGTCCTCCCTTGCCTTTAAAAATACTCGCCATTTGTCATAAAATAAATCTATTTATTTACATGCAAAATGGACGCTAGTGCAAAATAATAATCGCTTGTATATTCAACAACGGGCACGTGGAGCGGGATGTGCGATTTCCTAAAGTTATTCACAAAAGGTTAATTTATGCATGAGTTGTGGTCACAAGGTTATTGCGACCATTCTTGCGAAGAAATGGTACTAAGCTACTATTCATTTCCAACTCTCCTTTGCGGATCCATTGTTTTTTATCGTCGTCTCCTACATTCTTACACTGCGCTTTTAATGCTAATATCCGACAATTTCGTCGACTATCGTTCCAGCGAAAAAAAACGCACGGGGAATTAAAAAAAAACAATCCAAGGAAGAGTAAACTATCAGCGTATACCAGATGTTCTTTAGGACAATGAAAAAATTTATTATATTATAAAAAGGCATTGGACCAAATTTTTTCACTGCAAAGTTATTATATTTAATAGCACCATAAAGTTTAAAGAAATGTATATAGTTTAATGGTTAAAATAGGCGTAATAATCTGCACATTAATCTTTTTTACTAGTATTATAGCGTGGTAGAAATTCAAATTTATACATCCTACACAAAGCTCGCCAAATCCAAGAACCAAATTGATGCATTTAATGACTAATCAAAATTTACCCCTGAATCGGTTAGGCCGTCACAAGAAACAAGTATTGAAATTTTATAAAATTTACTTTCAAAAAAGTTACATTGTATTGAAAAGTTACTGATAGTACGCAGTCATATTTTTCCATTGAAAAACAATCTTTATTCAATAATCAATAGAAGCGATGGACAAAGATTTGCATCGTTAAATCTATGAATATTAATTTTGGACAAAGAATATTTTGCAACGCGTCTCTTATGATAGATCCAATAAAATTTGCATATCATCTTACAGAAAAATGGAAGTATCGAGGCTCCTCCATTCCATTCCATTCTCAAAGTAAAAATGACCGATAATATTTTTTCTCCGCGCGTGACAAGGGTCCCATGAATACAAAAATGAGGGATCGTACTCGAAAATGAGTGATTGAGAGCTCGGATAAAGAAACCCCTTGTGAAAAAAAGAGTTTAGCAAATCGCAGTGAGTGTCGGGCGTAGAAACGCCGTTGCAAAAACGGGAGGCGCAATATGCGGAACTGGGTTAAATGACTCGCCAAAAAAAAACAAAAAACAAAACAAAGAAAAAAACAAAAAATAAATAAAACAAGGGGAAAGGGGTAGAAATGGAGGGCACCGATGCCGTTTATTGTGCCAACCAGTGCCATTAAAATATCCTCGGCGTCTCTTTTTTCCTCCTTTATCTCGCGAGATTCCGCTGGATGCTGCGAGTCATTGTGAGAGAAAAAGCGCGATCCCATTGACAATGTAATGGAGAATCACATGCACTCGGTCTTTCGACGCCGCACCTCTCGCCCAGATCGATATCATTCATAGTAAATGTTTAGTCATGTATAAAAGAAAATGATGCTAGAATGTACTTTGCAAACTTTGTTCGATACTCTGGAGCAAAGTTGTTTTTTAATATATTTTTTCGCATTAATATAGTGCCAAGCGGTAAAATTTATTTTAGTCTTTAGTACAATGGAATAAGACAAGATAGTTTTATTATTGCTATTTTTATTACGGTTTCAATAAATTTTCTCTTCGACTTTCATTTGTATTTGTTTCGATTCGTATCCACAAATAATATAAGCTGATCGATGATCAATAAAGCAAATTATTAAGGTACAGTTTATCGAATGCTTTTTTAATATTTCTTATGTACTCGCAATTCTGCAATAATAAATATTCATAAATTAAGAGCAAATAATAACGAATGATTTGCGGTGCAATGTCCATTGTTTTCTCAATTGAGCAATTTTTTAAAATGAGATTTCAAGTTGAAGTGTCTAGAACAAACTCGATTTTCTTCAAAGCTAAGTAAAGTTTAGTTCTTTATTTTTGAACTAGACTCAGTTCACACCTGTTGAAAGAAAAAGAATAAAGGATCTATAGTAAAAGGATTTTAAATCTATTGTCTAAGCTGAAAGATGTATAAATCAGGAGATAGTTAGCTCTAAATTTAACGTATTTAATAAAATTGACATTTTACCTTTTTCCGTTAACGATAAACATTGGCTGTTTTAATTATCGAAGCATAAGAGCAGGGCCAAAGTGATTTTCGCCTACACGTAAAATTGCATTTATACTTTAAGTAGGATCATAGGAGCTGAGCGGTAGGACGAGCAGGAGGTGGTTGGTGGGAGGAGGTAGGGGAAAAGGCGAGGAAAGAAGATTGTCTGGACGCTTAGTAAAATACACTCCGTTATCGTCGTCCATAAATTTGGTTCCTACGAAGCTTATGTCGTCTCTCTTTCCTTTCTTTTTCTCGATATACATAAACCGGCAAAGAATGCGCTGCCGCTGTTCCTCACCTGCCGATAAAAAGGCGAGTGTGTACCTCAAAACATCATATAATAACCGATTTTGGCTTTGGTTCAGGGGGAAGGCACGTGTGTAGGAAACGGGGACGAGGAGCCAGTGCACCTAAACTCTAACACCGAAACTACTGACATGCTTCCCATAAATAAGTCATGGAATTACAATAATCCGGTTCAATTAAAGGGAAAATTTATAGTCGCAAAAGTAGCCGAGGCCCGGCCCATCTTGACATCAGCTCGCGGCGTCTCCGCCGTTGCAGTAGTTGACGAACCCATTTGCATTTCAAAATTTTTAAGCGTAATTCGGAACTTACTTAATAGCTCTCGAATTCCGAGCCGTGGGAGCAATTTAGAAGGGTCTCAATGGAGAGCAAATTTTTTAAGGACTGAAAAGAGCCGACTGTGTCGAGCTTCAAACCCTTCAAAGTGGCATCGTTTACGTATCTGCATTATGCAAAATTTTGCATTGTATGATTGAGTGAAAAAAGTATACTTGAAAGTCCCGCTTAAATAGGAGCCAATAACCTATTCTCGATCGACCTACAAAGATCCCCTTTTTATTATAATTTTATACGGATTGATAATGGCGCTCCTCGTCTTGAAATTTAGATAATCATTAGATTCTCGATAAAAATTTACGAATGCTTTACCAGCTACTTCTTTTTCTCTTTTTACTATTAGAAAATTGACTATTAGAAAATAATTTGAATTAATTTTAATCTAGGAGAATTGAAACGTTGGTTAAATATTATTGTTAACGAGAGGATAAATTCAACGAACTAAACCAGTACAAATACATAAAAAAGAATATAATCCAAAAATAAATGCTTGTTAATAGAGTGAACTTACACAATATCCAACACTATGTTACTTTTTTTTATTCTTTAATTTTTATACATGTCTGGTGAATGTTAATTAATCTTATGATACTTTTTTTTATTTTTTTTATTCTTCTTATTATTATAATCTGCTTTGTACAGCATATTCAATTGATGTATTTTTTTAATTATAAAAAAAGAAAAGATAATAAGAAACATTATCTCCATATAATCTTTGGTTATGAAATTAAAAAAAATTTTTGTTTTATCGAAATCAAAAGAAATATATCATGGGTTTTAAATATATTGAATCGAATATGCATAACCATTAATAACTTATGCAATGGAATATTTAACACTTTTAGATTCTTAAAAAACCATTAAATTGACATTGATCTGAATAGAAAATTTAAATTGTATTTGGTGTCGCAAAAAGTGACATTGCGACAGTGAAAAGTAATATATATTACGTACAATCAGAATTATCTACTACATAACTAGTATGCGTGACATTGCCACGTTAATTATACAAAGAGCTTAAAATAATTAATTCGCTTAATCATATATACCATTAACTAGACTTAATTCTCTTTGTTTTGAACATTTTTAAATTACAGATCGTTTTATCCATGAGGTCTATATATTATTTTGAACGTTTATTATATTTATTATATTTATTATCTTGCTTGTTATCTATTTACTTTTTATAATAATTTTTTCTTTATTTTTCGTAAATCTGAGGTGTATATAAGAAATAATTTTAGTAATAATTCCACTTATTTCGCTGCATAAATTTTAATAATTTACAAACCACAATTGATTCTGCGAGTAAAACGACTACATTGTTACACTTCCTTTATTGAACGTGCAAGCAATTTTCGTATGCAGAACAGGAGAATACAATTACGGTAGTAGCGCTATCAAAAATAATTCAACTAAACTCAAATTGATATTACATCGAATGCCTTAATTTAGTGGATGCGTGAAAGCTTTAAAATGTTATATCACGTCTCCGTACTTAATTAATTGTTCGCTTACGAAAAATCTTCTAGTCATTTTCGATTTTATATAACGATCTCGGAGTATTATCGCGAAATATTAACGTCACTCACTCTATCGTCTCATCAGATAAAAAGAGGGCTTATCGCTGGCAAAAAATGTAAGTCATGCACGAAGCAGCCCGAGACGTCGCGCTGAAATTTTTACAAGGTGTTCGAGGGTTCGTGCTCTCTTTCTCCTCTCCTCTCCTCTCCTCTCCTCCCCTCCCCTCCCCTCCCCTCCCCCTCTCGCGCTCTTTCCCTCGAGTGTGCGAACGAGTCTATCATTACTCGCGCGCGTGTGCGGAATCAGATCTAAGAATTTTCAGTGCGAAGAACGGCAGGATTTCGCGATTTGGATTTCGTGGCTGGCTCCGGTTGGCTAGAATTAAGAATCCCCCCGCACCCCGATCTTTCTCTTAGCGCTCGGCGATTAGCATAAATTATAGCGGCGCGGACGGAACGGCTTACCCTCACCACCATAATCCCGTCGGGCTCTAATGTCATACATTCGGAGTTAAAGTGTTAAAATCGACACGTCGAGAGCGCCGGCAAACTAGGTGCTCGGCCCCTCACCCCCCTCACCCCTCGTAGAAATTGGAAACGGGGCGAGAAATAACTCCCCCATAATTATCGGCTGCGCACTGTGACGAAAGGTGCTTCGTGTTGTATCGAGAGAAAAGGAAGGAGAGAATAGGAGATGACTTCCGCCAACTAGACTCCGATGTTTCTCTCATTGCCACGAGAACGTGATCGTACTTTCCGAGCGATCCGACTCTTGGCTTTCGGGGAGCGTGTGAAGGAATATTTTTTCATCTTGGCGTCTTTCTTTTGTGCTCGAGTGTGAATATCGAGATTTCGAGTTGTACGAGGCCAATCCGATACCCACAGCCTAAAACCTTGTCCGTTTATTCAGTTTTTTTTTTTTAGTTTAGCTGTTGACGTTTAAAGTATCCTACATTTCCTTTATTGCTACTTTATTTCTTAAAATTTCCTGTGAAATAAATAATTTTAATTTACTTGGGTTCGTTAAGCTGAAATGTACAAACTACCATTTTGCCCTTTATTGCAGACAAAAAATGTTAAAAAAATTTATTTTTTTTCATAGGGTAGTATTTTCAAGATTCATAAGACACGAAAATAAATACTTGTAAATAATTCGTGCAAAGATCCTTTTAAACATTTAAATTTATCAATTGGTATTTTTTGAGCTATTTTACATAACTTTTTAAATTACATTAATAGAGAACGTTGTTTGTTTATTGCTCCAACTTCTTTTTATAAACCATCGATTAAACATCTAGAGAATTCTATTGTACTACGCGCAACTACGCGCGTGGGTTCAATTTTTGAAAATCCCATCGAGTTTAAATGACATGTATAAATCCAAAACGATACAAACGATTACCAGATTGTCAATTTCGAGTCAAATTCACAAGCCTCCGATTTCAAAACAAATCCATTCATATCGTATTACGCATGACAATCGATCAATTTTGAAGAGCGAAACGCATATAAAGCACGAGCATATAAACTTCTGGCCCCTTCCCCCCCCCACCACGCCATTCGTACATTCTAATTCAAGGTAATCCCTGACCAGCTCACTCGAGTTTCTCCGAAATTTGGAAATCTGACGTCCGGTTTTTCGCGAAGACAAGGGCGGCGGGCGTAAAGTTCCGTCAGAGGATTTATCTCTGGATCTCCCTCGATCTTATGGTTGCGTGCGAAGCTCCTCCTACGTAGATCTCGGCCGATACGTAGCATCCCCGTGGATTATATACTCGTACGAGTTCCAGGCGACAGGGAGATAGCGAGGGAAAGGAGAGAGAAGGAGAGATAGAGGTAGAATACGTTGAAAGTCGCCCATTGTGTTGGTCATTGTCATGCCTGTCGTCATAAGGTCGGCACGCGGGGCCGCAGATAAATATTTTGTTCCTCGTCTTTTTCAGGATTGACATTGCATGTCGAAAGTTTAGGGACGTTTCGTCGAGGCTGAAACTATCTTTTTATTGAGAGAAAGAGTGCGTCTCCGATTGAAACTTTCCCCCCATTAGTTCGTACTTTATTCGAGATTTGGGGAGGTTTCCTTGAAAAAAGTACATAAAAATTTTAAATTATTGACAAGCCTTCGCATAAAAATGCTGACGTGTGTCCGCGACAAAGCTAAGAGTGACGTGTCGCATCAAAAGAAAGTTAAACCGAAAGCGTTTTCTTTGCGCTCTTTTTGACAAAACAATGCATTCACAAGTGCCCCTAATAAAGTATAGAGAAATGTAAACAGTTGAAAGCAAAGGGAAAATGCCTTTCGGATTATTTTTCAATGTGGCCAGCGATTAACAATGCACCAGCATTTCAGGTGTACAACCAAATCAATTTGGGTGATCTTTTTGATACTGCCCGATCCGCATATCTTCGCATAATAATAGAAACAGTTCACGAAGAAAAAAAATCATCAAAGCGGATTGTAACTGAAAATTTCTAGCATCAATGAGTTCGGCACTTTACTTCTTCTTCTTCTTCTTGATATTGTCGGAGGTAAACCGTTTTGTATACCCAGACTAATACTAGGCTTTCACTACTTCACTAATAGTGCACCATTATTGAACCGGTCCCGATTACAGAAAATTTTTTGATCAATTCTTTTACATTATAAACATGGTTTTCCCGACGTATAAAATTGGAACACGTCGGTTATTTTATAATAGACGAATAGCCATTCATGCTGATATTATTTTCTAATGTGTTTGCAAAAACTGTAAACTACGTATTATCGGTAAAATTATGTCATTATAATCATATGTAAAAATGATAATGTAACGTAATAAAATACTACTGCAAAATCTATGTTAATACACGTAATGATTGCTAAAATTATCTAATTTTTTGTTTCTTTTCTTCACATTATTGATCCATGAATTATTATAATATATAAAGAAAGTAAATAAGGATGTAAAACACACGCAATTAATTTATTTGAAATGATTTGTGGGTGAAACTTATTTTGTTCTTAATAAAATCATTGTTTTTAAAGCAATTATTCTTAACAATTGTTTTATAAATGTTATTATTACAATTATTAATAGCTTATTAAATTCTTAAGTAAATAAAGTAATTGTCATAAATTAATTGAACTTAATAAATTGTTTAATGTAAAATGATAAATTATTATAAGAAAATGATGCAGTCCCAATATACTATGAATTGTAAAAAAAATGCATAATAAACTTCACTGGAACATAGATTAAATTTACTTTTTTAAATATATTATATAATCATTCATGATGTCTAAAACTCTAGATTTACATAATAGATAATATTTATGTAATTAAATACTTTTTTCAATTCGTTAATAGAAACAATTTATATTATATTCTCAACGTAAATGAAACATTTAATAATGATCATAAAATAGACAGAATCTCTTGATCTTTAAGAATTTGATATTATCATTATTTTTATAATATCTTAACATATATCTTTCTTATTAAAAGAATGAATTTAAAAAAAAATTTTTTTTTGCGTCAAAGCAATTTATTTCTATGATATAAAAAATATATTTTACGACATCATGGCAGTAAGATCATTTTTTTTCTACAAGTAGTCATTTATTTTCTATATTTAAAATGAATATTATAAAAAATTTGGTGCATTATTAAATTAAATTCAATTATTAGTCAATCATTTCTATGGCAAATATACAAGAGTATATAATTGTTTATTTATATATGAATTTTTTAGACTAAAATTTTAAAAAAATAATAAAAAATAATTAAAAATGTTAAAATGAAAAGATAACACTTGATATAATAACCCAATAATTTTTACGAATTACATCTCGTAAGTATTTCTCAAGGTATTTCGTAAGCAATACAACTACAGAGCTTGACCAAGTCCGTTGAATGTGAATTTGTCTGATATTGTGAAGTAAATAATGGCTATTCTTCATCAGTGAGAATTGTTCGAAAGATTAAAGCCCATCATTCTGTGAGACTGATTTGATTGTTCACCATTTTATTGCTTATAAATTTCTGCGGGCGGAAATGTTGCGGTTGAGGTCATCAGATTGTCATAAGTTGAGGCGGAAGTGATATTATTAATTCTAATTGATAAAAAAAAAAAAAAATCCCAATTCTTTTCTTAAACTGTAATTAAATATTTATTTTGAAAGTGCTTATAATAAATTACTGAAAGCTGTTATTATTATTATTAACTTTATGACTTTATAGAGTCGATGAGAAAATGAATGAGAAAATATAAATTAGGTTTGGTGTTAAGCGCATGCAAACATTTAATGCAAATGATTATAATATTTTTAAAATATGGGTTCTTTCAATTATAATTTTGTTAATTAATACATATTTAAATTAAGGCAAGGTGTTCCTATTAAAAATAATTGCCAATTTTAAAAGACCGTATAAAATGTTTGGAAAGACCAAATAAATAGTATTGAATTATTGTTATTATTGAATAAAAAAATGGATTTTATCAGGGAAAAAATTAAAAATTTTACCAATATACTTTTAAAGTTTAAATATTAATTAGTTTTAATCAAGAATAATATTTTCATACTTTATATCTTGCGCATCAAGATTTTTAAAGAATCATATGGAATCTCATTCATGAATTAATGTCTTTGATCACCGATTGGAGATGTCGATGCACTTGGTTTTTGATGGATTCTGTTCACATTTGTTATGATGCGAGATGTTTTTAAAATGTAGGAAGAACGAAAAATGAAAAATGAACAATACTACAGTGACCTGTATCGTCAATGAGATCGAATTACCCTTTTGTACAATGGATATACCCAATCTAGTCGAGAAATCGATTTCGCGATAATCTTTGGGAAATCAGTGGGTGAGATTAAGGAAGTGATTAGTTAGCTTTATTATTTATAATTTTACTCGGTATCTATATGGTTAATAGCGTACGTTTTTGATTTATATAGATTGTGAAATAAAATGCATATTTTATTACATATTATAGTTTCTAAAGGTTTATTAAGTCTTTCTTTAGGCACAGGTATGAAATTTAATATTTTAATTTTTTATAATTGTTTGAATATCGAATACATAAATTGTTTGTAGTTTATTTTTTGATCGTAAAAATTCGTAGGCTGCTTTGAAATGTACTCTGGTAAAATTTTATTTTAGTATAAATGTTATTTAAAGCTGTAATTAGAAATCTTGATATTAATATTAAATTTAGCATTGATATAGTACTGTACTTGATGCGAGCTCATTAATCCAAGGTGTAAGATATTTAGCGAGATATGCTTACGGTTATGTACCTATATTTCACATAAATACCAATAATAAAAGGGGTCATATTTAAGCTAGATTAAACTAATTTTTCACTTTCCATAAAAAGATGGGAGAGGAAGGAGATTATTTATTAAAGGAATAAATAGGATGAATGGGATGAAAAGCACCGTCAAAACCTAAAAAAAGAAACAACAAAGTAGACATTGGCACAATCGTCGTGGAAAAATCTATCCACCTCGCAACCATTTTCCAGTGACGTATTACCAAGTGTCACGTCATTAAGACAACTCTCAAAAACACGCACATGTTCACCTCGCATAAAGGGAATGTTTGTTAATACGATCGGGAACGCTTATCCCCAAACACCCTCACTGAAAGAAAAGAGCAAGGGGAGCATCGATGCGAGATGATCGCGGGGGTAATCTCACTTTGCAAACTAACAACATCCACCCCCGGAATCCAGGTCGTGAATCCGGGCCATGAATCCTCATTTACGTAAGAAAGCGGGTCCGCGCTCGTTTGCCCGTGAGGGTCATCATTGTGTCGGTCGCGTCGGAAAGCGAGACTCCGGCTGGACTCGACAATGGAGTTGGCCAGGAGGGGAAGCCTCGGTAACGCGTATTTACGTAACTCCCGATACTCCCGGTGATTTTTTAGCGCGAGGGCCCGGGCCCCGAACCCCGGACCCCGGACCCCGGTATCTCCGGTGCCGATCGGCTGACATTCCGCCGGCATAATTCGTCGGTTTGCGTCGTCCTCGTCGTCGCGCGCGAACCGAGGGAGCTAAGCTCCCTAAACGTTTACATACACACGTACCCGCCGTGTTCCTGGATTCGCCCCAGAGAGCGGAGATCGGCACCCGCGATAAGGACAAGCGCGGAACCAGAGAGAGAGGCCCAATAATGTATCTCGTAAAAATTGTCCGGGCCCGCTATCTGATCCTCCTGCTCTTCGACTCGGGACCGAAGCGGGCCCCGGTTCAAAAACTCACACAACTCCTCTCTTTTCTCGGGCCCCTCCTCGCTTTCACGTGCACAACCGTCCCCCGAGTACTACTTTGAGTGCATTACTTATCTCGAGGAGCCCACGCGTGGAATGCACAATGAGGCGAGCAAAAGATCGCGTTAATAATTTTCGATTAGCCTCTCGCTAACACCGGAGATGCCTCGCGGATTTCGGGCTTTTGACGCCGGCGTTTCGGGGCTTTTGGCACACCCTCGACACTATTTTATTTCTCTCCTCGGAATTCGGATTTCTGGCGTTCGCCAAACGGATGTGGCGAAATCGTGAGAAATTTTCTAAATTCGAATTATATCTTTAAATAATCGCAAATGGCCAATTCTATACGCTCCATTGCTGAATCAATCGTTCTTCTTCTGCTTTTATTCCTCACTCTTCCATTAAACAAACGGATAAAACCAATTTGTAGGAGCATTAAAAGTATATTACATTTTTTCCCTTAGGCGTTTGGTTGCGCACTCTACCAAATGCACAAACTGTACCGACTCATTTATTCCTTAGCTGCAAGTGTAAGAAATTTTGAGAAAAATACCAGCAAGCAACATTCTAGACGAATTCAATTTTTTATTAAAATCACAAAATTTTATAGGCTGTTGCAAAGCCATGATCGGTAAACCAAATGGTTTACCGATAGCTTCAAGCTAAAGCCAATTGCAAATATCTATAATTAAATATAGCAGGATTTCACATTATCAAACGAAAAAGAAATACTTTTTAAATTCGGTTCACGTGTGCCAAAGAGGAGTATTTAGCTGTAAACATAAAGATCGATTACGGTTTCTTTGTAAAGATTTTCTCGTAAATATTGATGACCTAAGGTTTCATTTCCATTATAAAATAGTTGAAAGAAAAGTTTTTTTTCAGAGTCAGTGCACGTCGAGGAATTCATTGTAGCGAACATTGTATTATAAAATACAAAATGGAAGATCCGCGTACCGCGTTACGATGATTAATCTACGAGGTATAAAAATCTTGTTTAAAACTGATACTTGTTACACGCGTATAGAGTCAGGGCGAGAGATATTTCATCCATCACAAAAAACAATTATATCGTAAAAAATTCTTCTTCGGTGGTTATAGATTTCCAATACCGAGAGCGACATCGCGGCTGCATTGAGTCGTTGTTGCTTAACAAAGATGTTACGATATGAGGTAGCGTCAACGAAAAGGGAAATAATAATCTTCGCTTTTACGCGCGTGTGTATGCTCTTCTTGGGCAGCATTAATCGAGGATAAACCCCGCGATACACCCGGTTTCTCCCACCCGGAGTGAATACACGTCGGCGTACACGAGTACAAGTGCTTATTTGCCTAAATTAAGTAGACGAAACGTCTCTCTCCTTGCGTACAGCATCCTCCCGACAGACCGGGTACCTGCCCTCGCGTCACAAACCCGGACGGAAAAAGAGAGAAAGAGAGAAAGAGGGGAGGAGGAGGAAAATAAAGAGGAACATCGGAGGGAAGAGAGTAAAGAGGAGCACGCGCGCGACTCGCGCGCCCATAAGCACACGCGCGGGCCCCGCGCACAATGGGCCCTGTGTACATGGTAGGTAAGGCCCTCCTCCTCTGAGGGCCCCCTGGTGGGTCTCGCGAACACCACAGCCTCAGCCACCAAGGACTTATCTGGACCGAGATCTACGGGGGCCTTACTCTATCTTCTCCTTCTCCGCGTTTTGTACACTAGAGAGCCCTCGGGTCCTGTTAGCGGCCGTATCGCACGGTCGATCTCCGATGGACCCGCCGATAACGGGCCTCTTTCATCGCCCTTGAGTGCAAGAGAGAGAGGGAAAGAACACAGCCTCTGGCAGGATTACGAGCAGCTGGGCGACCTCGGGACTTTACTAAAACTGAACTCGCTCGAATTCGCGCGAGACACTCCCACGAGGAATATATACCCGCCGAGACACTGACGTCTTCGTTATGTGGGAATGAGGAACGTGTTTTGCGAACGGATACACGGGATTTGTCCAGTATTTACAGAGCTAGGGCGCAGCTGCATACTCGCTCGAACCCCCTCCCCCTTGTCCCCCTGCGCCCCTGACCCCACCAAAACCCCGATGATACTCCCAGTCTCATTTTGCAATTCCGTAATAAGTTTGATTTACCAATGGGAGAGCGATACTTAAGGTAATAAGTTTCTTCGAGACCACAGACCGAGCTTCCTTTTTTATCCGAGGAATATTTCCTTTCATGATGGTTACTCGGTACTCCGGGACCTTTTTCGGCCATTCATACTCTGCTTATTAGCTCCCTTCCTTCAATTGGATGCATTATTAATTTTAATATTAATTAATGGCACACGAGGTTTTTAACATCATGCTTTGCCTCGTTTTAACCTGCAATTAAAATTTTTTGTTTAAATCGGCACAATAGAATCTTTGAAAGTTGTATTAATTTCACTTGCTCGTATTTTTGTTGTTAGGTACTTTTAATTAATTTTAATCGTAATTGATAGTCAATAATCTACAATACATCACCATACTCATACCTTTTCATTTTAATAATAATTAAAATTTTTTTAACGTTTCATTTCCTTCGATACATTATTTCTTTTTTATAGTTGTATCAATTATATTTACATCAATTTTATTATCAAAATTAAAAATATTAATGCATAAATGAGCAAGAACGAACACCGAGTATTCATTGGTATGTATTGCCTATTATTATTTGAGTTTTCAAATTAATTAATTTTAATTAAATGAAATGGTGTCTCAACGGATAAAATTAATTATATTTTATCCCAGTATTTTATTGAATTTACATTGGATTACTTTAATTTAATTTACTAATTTATTAATTATAAATTTACGTTTATTATTCCAAGTTGCATTATTTTTAAATTAAACGTTCCGTTAGGGTCACAAATAATTATATATTTATAATGGAAATAAATTTTGATAATTAATTTGAGAAATAGTTTAACTAATATACTTTGATTATGAAAGTAGTAATGAATTCAAAACGTGTAAAACATAATAAGTAAAAGAAAATTAATAATACTGTATTAAAAAAGATCGTAGTTGAATAGTAAACTGAAATGCGGGAATAATTAATTCGTGTACTTTCGTAAAAACGAATTTAGGAAAATTAAATACATGAAATTAAACTTTTCTGTATATTACATAGCAAAGAATTAATATTACTATAATTAAAAATAAAAAATATATATGTGTTGCCGTTTTGTTTTAATTTCTTAAGAAATGTATAAATAAAATTTTATTAAAACGATGTAAAAAATTACTTTTAAATTTTTCACGAAAATTATTACAATCCTTTTATTTCATAATTTAATGCTAATATTAAACTTCAGATGTAAAATTTTTTAAACGGAAATTCTACATTTCTAATTAGAATATTTTTCCAAAGCTTTTCCGGCATTATTATTGAAATTTTACAGCTTAATTACAAATGCTGTAGAACATTGCATTATTTCAACTCGTTCTCAAAGGAATAAAAAAGGACTGCTGAAACAAGCAATAGAAAATTTAATAACCTAAATTAAAAAGTTGACCTTACACGTTTATTGTATGTAATTGGTAAGTTTCATACAAACGAGTGAGGGAGAGAGTTTCATTTATATAAAAAAGATATTTGTACCGCCAATGTGAAATGATGACATAACAACACCAAAGTCTTGCGCAATAAAAGAAAAAAAAAAAAAGCCACCAAATGCAAGGGCGTTTTTTTGACAATGAGCGTCGTCAGAGTTGGGGAAAAAATTGAAAATAGGAAGGGCAATTGGGAGGACGAGTTAGGCTTCCTGATAGAAGGGACAGAGGCAGATCTAAGTTTAACATTCGAAGAAAGTATCGTAAAACCATGGGCAATGCACGTGTACACCGGGTGGGTACGTGGATTTTTCTGTCAGTTGGCAAGAGTCGGTGCGACCTTCCCACCGCCGCGCTCGAGGAGTCGAGTTCGTTCATCCCACTGTCGATCGAGAGATTGTAATTCAAGATCGATCAATGCGTGAGGGAGAGAACGAGAGAAAAATCGTGATCTCCATTGCCCGGCGGATTTACCATACCGGCTTGCAGCAACAGCAATACAACAATCAACCGAGGGAGCACCTGCGCAATTGGAATGTCCCGAGTGAGCCTCTCGTCTCGATAAACTCTCGCGCACACGCACAAGCGCTCGCGCACGCGCACGCGCACTCACACGCACAGCCGAGCGCCTTATCCTTGGATTTTGCAATGTAACGAATTTAATTGATCGTATTAATCAATACTTTTGCCGATAACCGGCGCATGTGCGCGTGCCTCTGTGTGCGCTCGCCCAGGGAAATGCGTGTGCGATATCTAAACGCTGACAGGTCAAATGGATTATCCGATCAAAAATGTCTTGGTGTCGATAACGGCGCGAGGAAAAAATCCGATAAAAATTACGTGCCTCGAGCCAAAAGTTCGACAAGAATCATAATAAATAATGCACTGGAACTAATAGTTGAATTTATATTGAGAAAAGCTCTTAATGTGCATTTATTAGCGAGTAATTCAAATACGTTTATAATCAATATAACCGCTGCTTGACGGGGCAATTGACGAGATTGCCATAGACCGATATAAATTTGTAATTATGGTTAATGCCTGTATATATTGATATAAAGTGTAGATAATTTACAAATAAGACGTAAAACCGAGCGAATCCGGTGCGATGAGGTGTCGCGAGTCGTGTAAACCCAACAAAATAAAACGAACCTACGATCGATCCATCTTAAAAAAAATTAGCTTTTGCTTGGTGTCAAGTACCTCGCTGCTTTTTGCGTTTATCGCGGAAAATAAATGATTGATAGGCAAAAAAGAGACGAGGCATAGGTCATTAAATAACACTTAAATAACATTGGATGTGACTGTGTAAAAGGGTAATTAAATAGGTACTCGAAAAAAAGCCCATCATTATTAAATGTGAATAAACTCTATTTCAACCGAGACAAACTAAAATTTATATTCTTTTATAAATTTAAATGAAAGTTTTTTTATATTTTTTAAACATTTTTTTACACTTTATTATACAATAAAAACTATTTTAAGTATTTTTATTTTTAGATATTTTTAACATTTAAAAACTGTCAGCGTACAATAGATTATGATGATTTATCTTGTATTGATTCTTAAAATAAAAAACAAATTATTTAAAATATTTTTTATGAATTTTCAATAAAATATGTTATATAGAGAAATGCAATATTAATAAAGTTAATTAATACATTATAATATTTTAATGCATATTAAATTTTTTCTACAACTACAATCTATTATGTATATTTTATTGTAAGTACATTATGAGTTTCTTAAGGAATTTTTTTTCAATAAAAGTTACTTTAAATAAATGGATCAATAAAAGTGTAAAGTGTGGTATAAAATATTTAATAAAGCAAGATTTCAAATCAATGTGTAAATTACTTAAATCTTTTATAATTTAATATAACACGAAAAAAAAATTTTTTTTATTTCTTAAACATAAAATCGCTGTTTAAAATGATATATTCGTATATTATGTTGGTAAATATATTAATAATTATAACATGAATCGTTTTATTAACTTAATATTTAATATTTTTTTGCATTTTTTTATGAAACTATATGCATAATTTAATATTTTAAAAAAAACGTGAAATTTTATGAATAACTAAAAGAAATTGATTAAATAATTAGAATTTTATTAAAAAACATAATATCGATATAAAACTGAAAAAGCTTTCATAAAGTTATGTATGTACTTGTAAATAAAATGTTCCTCGTTTGTTTTATAGTATCGATGGTACTCATTTACAAATTTCCGAGTCTCATCATATCCGCTTCATTCTAAAATAATGTCTACAATTATCCTTAAAAATGTTTTCTTTTCAATATACAATAATTATTAATATTCATAAGTAGAGATAACATAAAATACCAATGTAAAGAATGAAAAATATGTACATTATGTACTGTAATTACTACAGTATAATAGAAGAATAGCTATTACATATGGTTATTAAACTGCAAATGTGATGATGCTTAACATTAGATATAAAATATCAAAGGAACAATTCTAGACTGAAAAGCATCTTATCATCATATTGCAATCTATATGTTGAAAATTTTTTTTTCAAAATTCCCGCCATGATACGAGTAAATCAAGTACAAGAATATTCTTTTGTTAATGCATAATTAAAGTTATAAAATTCTTTACCCATGTTGCGCATTATTATTAAAAATCATGTCTCGAGTTCTTTAGCATCCAATAAGTGTTGGCAAAAACACAACCTCATATGTTAATGGATTAACATTCGCTTGAGAAAGGGGGCAACATCGATTTAATGGCACACCGTCATTATGTATTCGTGGTTAATCGCAACAAACTCTCTTGGCGTAAAAAGAGGCTCGAGCTCGTTACCTCCTTGGCGGTGCAAAATAGTTGCGGGCGCAGGTGCGGGAGCGGCACTCAGCGACGTCATCGTCATCCCCGAGGAGTGCGAGATCCTGGCTTGAGGGGGGGGGGAGGAAGGGAAGGAGACGCGTGGACCGAGTATTGTCATGGCTCGTTTTAATCGACAGCAAGACTCATCGCCGCAATAATTAGGCATTAAGTGCCACGACTACCGTGGGGCTCTCTGGACCTCCTGGTTTTTCACTCACTCCGGTCACCGTTTTCCCCATAAGGCATTTGCACTTATTGCCCGAGGATGCGCAGGTGAATCACGACAAGCACGACACGTCATTAACGACCCGCTTAATTATCAGGATCCCAGCCTCTTTCATCTTCGCCGCAAACATTAATTTGCTCAACGCAAGGCGAGAAAATTAAATGAAGCCGACTCTGCTCGTTACACTTCTGCTGCATTCTACCCCCCCCCACCTCTTCGCTCACCCTCTCCCCAGGCATCCCCTTTGTTCGGCCGATGTGATTATGACGGCTGACGTGGTAATCGGCATTGTCACGGGCGGTAAACAGTCGCTGCTAATTGCCATTCCACCCCGATATTTCGAGGGTGTCCCCTCTCCCCTCGCCCTTCTTTTCATTCTCCTTTTCCACGTAATGGCGATATTAGCAGTTCTCGAGATAACAATAAATCCGGGGAACTATTATTACCGCCGAGGCGACGACTCGTGCATTTTTTCTATTACCCTGACTAACGATGCTTTCGTGAGCGCGCAATATCGCGCGCCTTGGCTTTGCTCGCCCGTAATAACAGAGGCTGCGCGTTCGATCAGATAAAACAATTGACTTGTCATATTAATCTCGACAACTATATATATATACATATATATACAGCTGGGGTATCACGTGCTGCCCGTAATATTATCAGCAATCGTGTGTGTGTGTGTTACCGAGCGGGGAGAGGTGGTGCGGGACGTCCCACACCAACTCTCCAAAGATGCAATTATCCTGCATAATAGGAGCAGGGAGTTTGGATCGATTCGGGCGGGGGAGGGGGGAGGGGGGAAAAGCGGGAATCGCGAGAGTTATTAGGCGTTGGGTAACTCGGAGTCGCGGTAGGCAAAGCCGGGAATAGTTTATCAAAGCGGTACGGATCGAGGTATCGTAGTTCCAAGGAAAATTAGCGATTAAGAAAGGTGCGCCGCGCCATTAAATGCGTGCCTTGCGCTGAAATGATTTCCGTTTGTTGGTCGTCGCGCGTGTGGATTATCGAGTGGGGCTCCTAGTGTGGTTAGGATAGAGGAAAAGTTACGCGTGGAGCTAATGACGGCCGCAGCGCCTAGGGCGCATCGCAAACTTTGCACCTGTTGCGCGATACCCCCTATTACGTACACCTCGCAACTACTGATTTCTGGCTTTGTGCAAAAAACTCTGAGCTATAGGTGTGACGAAATCTAAATTTTAACGTCTAGCCGTCCGGCCGCTGCCGCCGCCGCCGCCGCCGCCGCCGTCGTTTAAGTAGAACTTAATTATGTATTATTTAAAACCCGTACACGTGGATAAGTCTTAAAACTGTAATACTCTTGCGCGACTGGGAATTTAAATCGCTTTTGTCCCAAAAAATTACATGTCGAGTACACCTTAAGTAGTCATTGGATTTTCGTTTTACAAACGTGTGCTTAAAATAATCTACATACATTTTTTCTTCATAGAGTATTAAACTCCGAAGAGCATTAACATCTTTTACAATTCTAAACGAAGCCTTCCTACTATAAAATATAAAACTTTATTAACGTTATTAATGAGTTATGTATTTTTGCATATTTTTCTCGTCTTTCTTAATTTTAAAGTCTAAACGAAATTGCATATGCATCTTAATATTACTTTAAAATATGAATCCTCTGAGAAAGAATTAACGTGCAAGTTGAGGTTAAATTCCTATTCTTCTGCTTTCGTGACAGCTATCTTCAGTCCATCTCGATGTCGTTAGATCGCAATAGCTATTTTTTTCTTGTTTTATATTTAATTAAATCTTTTTTCATGCTTTCTTAAATTATTCTTCATTTTAATTATATTTTTATTCCAAATTTTTCCTTTGTCTGTAAATTTTATTTTACAATTATAATTTTTTATTTCATATTATTTAAATGTTTTACTATATATTCAAACATTGTCCTTTTATCTCAAACAATTAATTTTTTTTATTAAAAGCATAGATTTTAGTATACTAGGAGACTATTAAATAATCAGAATAAATGAAAATAACACGAAATTGAATAATAGGTAAAATTAAATCGTAATACATACTTGAAAAGAATATCGTGTATTGTGCACGAATATTTTTTTATATCAACTTCATTTCTTAGAATTAATTATTCTTTATTTTTCATATGTAATCAAAGTTTTAAGTCTCAAAGAATTAGTTTTTTGGTTTATTTTGTTAATAAAATAAAAAAAACTACAGACTCTTGAGAAATTTGTAGAAACAATAAAATACTATATATTGTTTATTTCATGAATTTTGTGATGAAAGTTAACCAATGTTCTCGGTTTGTTGGAAAATCTAAGTATGAGAACTCGTGGATTCGAAAATTTCCACTATAATAAATAGAGGGCTTAATCGCTCTTCGTTGAGCGAAACTTCGTTCTTGTTTGCATGCAAGTGCACTCCTGCGATTAATCGAATTAACGTGTTGACTTTGATGTTAAACTTCAGTGGATATGTCTGCAATGGAAGTCGAATTCAATGAAATCACATTAAAGTTAGACAAGAGGATGGAATATATGAAATGCGACAGCAGTGCCATTGACATTTTCCTATTTAATTCACAAATATAAATTATTTATTTGTTATTAAACTATATAAACAACTAAACGTCAGCGTAGGCTCGTTCCTGTATAATTATATAGAGTTTCTAACTCATTGCAATACCTTTTGTTCATACAGATGCACAATAATAAACTATAAATAAAATAAAAAAATAATAATAAATAGACGCGAAATACATAGTTTACGGTTTATTTTCTCTTCCTTTTTCCCCATCTTTTAAGTATTTTGGTCCACTTTCTCCTCTATTTCTCCGAGGGCATCACTTGGAGTCAATACTCATAATAACAAGGTACAGAGTAACTGTAACAAGTTTTATCGTCGATGGTAACAGCTGGCAGGTCGAACTTTTTAAAATAAATCTGTCTTTTGTGGAGTACTCGCAAATTTTCATACTGCCAAAAATTGAGGAAATTTGAGGATAATCATAGCTTCCACGCATTTTTCTTTAACTCTCTCGTATCTAAAGTTGCTTAACAACCTGGTCGACAGCTGCTAATGAGTCACAGTTCTTGTTGCTATTTTTTTTGCTGTAGTATATAAAGTACTTTACTGTTTTTTTTTTTTTTTTTTACAAAATACCACAAGTATCGAGTTATTAATAAGAAATTTATATTAAAATATATAGATAATAATGTAAGAAAATTGATAAAACAAAAAAATCTCTGGGTTATAACATTGAAAAAATATACGATTCTTAGATGAATATATTAAATGATTTACAACTATACCGTGACTTGTATTATGTTTAATTATCTACACATACTCGATATAACACTTAATGTCAAACAACATTCACTATCTACCATATTAATTAGTGACTGATTTATTTTTTTACAGCATATTAAACTATTACAACAAACTATTCTTCATCATTTTTATCTTAATTGAATAACCAACTTATTAACTACCGTTTTGTACGACACTATCTTTTTTATAGTCATAAATAAGCAAATTTTTCTCTAATTTTTTGTTTTTTTTGTACATTGAAAATGAAATAATTTCCCATGATTGAATACCGGTTCTTTACGCTTTTTTAAATAAATATAGATTAGTAAATAAGTGTTTATTTAGAAACAATATAAAATAATCCATTACAATCAATAATCTTTTTCATTTTAAGTTTTTTATAAAAACGTATGCATGTAAAAAGGTACGATTTCAATTTTCCCATAGTTTATAACAAAGCCACTCATAAATTCAGTAGTGTAAAATATGTGTCAAGCTCACTATTATGCTACAACTATATTGCTATTTGCTTCAAATAAAAGCAATTTTTTGTTCCATTCTATTTTAAAAAACACATCTCCTGCCACTCAAATATAACCGGAGCCGTGCAGCTGGTTCGGCCCCAGGCGTCGTCGGGGTGATCGCGACAGAAATCCTGGAAAAGTCCTCAGGCGAAACCAAGCGTCAAGTCAAGGAGGCGCCAAGGCTGGAGGCAACCCTTGACCTGTGTCATACCAAAAAATAGCCGCGCGAATGCGTATGGATAATGAAAGCGAGTGCCCAGACACGCGCGTAGCCGTCCATTGTTCGGGCCTGACCATAGACAATGACCTGGACAATAGCGCACCTTGCAGAACCGCCGGAATCCTCATCTCCGGGGTCCGGGCGTTCCTCCAGGCTCATCGATGTCCATTGTTCCACGGTGGGGCACAAAGGCCGCTTTGAAAACGGACACACGAGGAGCGAGCGCCACGGGTGCGCGGAGTGTCGGGGCATGACCGGTCCATCGGCACCGACGTCATTGTCTCACCGGGGGAAAAGCAGGTGAGGCGGCGTCTTCGGGGATAGCTCGCGCTCGGATCGACCTGGAAAATGCGCGCTCCTAGGGCTTCCTCGCCCACGCCCACGCCCACCCCGGAACAAAGCGGACCATGCGAACTCGGAGATACTTATCGGTCGTGGTCCAGAGCCTCGAGGAGATGATGTGAGACGACGCACGTGTGCACCGGTCACGCATTCCCACGACGGTGTCGTCACTCTGGCCTCTTTTGGTGTTTGCAACTGACAACGGACTTTTCCCGAGTTTTCAGATCGGATGGAAGAGCCTCGGGTGAGCAAATGTAGGTGGTGGCGGTCGGTGGCCTACGCCCCTCTTGTTGATCTTTGATCGGAGATACGTTATTGACGAAAGTCGACTACCCCGGAGATAGTCATCGACCTCTTTAACTCGGGTATAATGCAAATAAAGGGATAATGATTTCCTTCTCTTTAAATTTTTTTTGATATATTAATGCTTTTTCATTTTATATTTCCGAGGATATGTATTGTTATTCCGAATACCTTCATTCTTTGCATATTTTCCATGACAAATTACTTTTTAATCATCGGATCTTAATCTAGTAGGACGTTTTGTTCATAATACATAGAATTCTGTTTAAATTTTTTGAATAAATGTCTTTTGTTACTTTTGAAATATTGTCAAATAACTAGTTGTTTTGTTTTGTTTCAAATAAAATAAAATATTTTGTTTTTTTGCTTGCAATAATTATTTATTGAGAAGTTTGAAAGTTAATTCTTTTGAGTATTCGGGCTTCGTTCGACAATTTTCGTCGTGAACGAAACTGATAAAAATATATTTGAATAAACGATCGACCACTTCATTTTTGTAAAAATACTATAATTTAATATTTAGTATTTTTATATACCATTTTCTCTATAGTTTTTTCCTTGATTAAAATATATTGAGTACGAGAAAATCTTACTCAATATATTTTTGATCTAGTTCTAGTCTAGTCATATTTTTCTAGTTTTCTTATAGGTTAAGTTGATGATATGCGGGACTGGTTCTACGACATATATTCGATATATTACATTTGTAAAAATTCTAAATTATAAATTAGTTTTTTCCATGATGTATGTATAAAATATATATATATATATAATTTCATCGTAAGAAAAAACATATTGTAAATAAAGTAACCAATCTAAATAGAGTTATAAAGACAGTTTCAAAATTACACTTAAGTCGTAAATACATACAGTTAAGCGCGGTAGTCTGATTCATAGGTAAAGTGAAGATTGAATGCAAAGTGAAATTGTTTGAAACTAATTGTCAACATTTAACAATTGAACGCAGTTTATTGATTGAAGTTAAACGATTGAATAGGAGTGAAAAGAGATCGTTGATTCGCAAATCAAATTGATGAAAATATACCCTTGTAGATATTATAATTTAGAAAGAAAAAGTTTTTCGTTTGAAAATGAGCGAAAAGGAGAAAAGCCGTGCATGTCCATTAGGAGTTGAGGGTTTTTGAAAAAAGCTCAGGAGAAAAAAAGGAGACGAGGGATTTGGTTGAATTCTAATCCCCTTGAATAAATCGAAGGTCGGGTCTAACCTGAACGAGGTCTACGGCAAAAGAAGCAGCAGGTCCAGCGGGAGTGTGTCCAGCCAAAGCTGGCAAGAGCGAGGGTGCCGATCGTTGAGGAGCTCCGAAACGCGGTGGGCGCGCGAATAACGACCAACTGCAATCACCAGTAATGGGCCCGGCTGAAAGGAGGTTAAAAAGAATCGGGGCCCAAGTACAGATAATTACACGCGCGCCCGCGCTTAGATGTTTCTGGGGCCCCGATTACGTGTGCACGGGAGCGATTTCACGCTCCATTATTTTCAGATACGACAACCCGCGGGCGGAGGAACTCGTGCCCCGGTTCACCCTGGTTAGGGCAGGTGTCGGCGGAGACCATCTCCAGAAGGGTTTAAGGGCTCTCGGGTTGGCACACGGTAATCATAGTCCTTACAAGATCCGATAAGGTGCGCCAAAGAGCCTGGCCTACGCCTCGATTATCGGGTCTAGTTGTTTTTCTAGATCTTGTTATTTCGGTCAACCTTGTTTCGCGTTCTTTCGCACGGGTCTCAACTGTTCCTCGTGTCAATCTCGAGGAGATATTGTGGCTCCGACCCTCCGAGCAATTATTGTCATGACGTGGCGCATTCGAAAATATCTTCGCCTCTTCAAAATAATAGACATCAGCCACTCGTCCCCGAAAAAGAGAAAAAATAATTCGGATTTCGGAAATCGTAAATATTTGTCTTGTTCAAATACCACAACTCTTCTTTTCTAAAAATCGGGTTTGAATGAGGATTTCCGTGCAAAAGCTACTCATACCGGGACTATTAAAATTTTAGGGCGAATGCACCAATTCCATTGGGTGGAGGGCGAGGCAAAGTATGCCTGGTGGCACATAATACGATATTTCACAAACTCAGTTTTCGGGTCCGAAATTGTGATAAAAATTGAATAAAACGTGTTTAGCAGGTGATAAGTTTTCGTGTAACCTTAAACGCATATTGATTTTGGATACTTTTTAAAAGAGTTGGTGAAAATTACAAGTATTATTGCCGTTTGAAATGGTCGTAATAACGCGTGAGAGTCGGGCCTGCATTTTTAAAAATCATCAGGCGTGAAATTGTGCACTAAGCCAACATAAAGGATACCTGCGAACAACCTTTATAACAACCGCGCATACATCGCAAAATTTAAAAATCAATTTTCGAGGTATTGGATACGAAGGACGTGAGCAATCGCGATCATTGACGGCTCTCGCACTCGGATCCTCCAGGAGAGACAGAGAGGCTGCGCGCGCAGAAGCAAATCTCGCTGATTTAATTCGCAGTTGTTGTTAAAGGCGAGAACGCGTTAAACAGAAAGTGCGTAATTAGAACTCATTTAAGGACGTTTAGCAGCTCGCTTATCGACGCCATTATTGCTATTATCGACTTATTACCTGCTCTCCCCAAATATCGTTGTTGGCATCTTAGAAAAGAATACCCGACAGAAATTTCGGACAAACCATATACGCTCGGATCACCCTTTGCTTTGCACCCTTTGAGCCCGTAATCGCTTCGATTACCGATCGACGCTGCCTTTTTGTAATATTAATGAAAAAGTAAAATTGCCAGGAAATAATACAAGACCCGTCGAGGTGCTTTATCTCTTGATTATTTGCTTTTAATGTTTAGGAAATTAAATACTTTCTACGAATTTTATAAATGCGTATAATCTCGGTATTGCGACGAATACAAAAAGTTACGAAATTAAAGTCACGTGGCTAATACAAAATATTGAGTAAAAGGATGCAGAGTCCAGCCAATGGACCAACCTTTCCTTATCATTTGAAATCTTTGATAAATTTGTTTCAATTTTTAATACCTTATCTTAAATCAAAAAATTATTGGGGAGAAAAAATTGGCTATTATTTCATCCAGGTGAGCTCGTTAATAATTTTAATAATTGTTTTTTAAACCGTCCGTGGGCTTATTAATTCAACTGTACTTAAAATCGAATTAATATAATTACGATGTTCAAAACATTGTACAAAATTGCAGCCACGGCTCCGTGCAGTTTTTCTTTCATGAAAATTGATTGCATCGCCAACGCAAACCTCGTTTTTTCATAATGTTTCTGGATAATAAGAAAATCCTCGTTGCTTTAGCATCCCTCGAGAATATTAGTTTCTGGGATGCTTTCGCAAACTTCATTTCACATCTCGACTGCCAGCGTACTTGTAATGAATATTTCTGCGTCAAAAATCTTCCTTTCTTAATCTCACTCTAATTGGCTATCACTGCAACGAGCTTTATTAATACTATCCGCACCTGAGTCTCACGGAAGTTGAGCGCAGGAAATTTATAAATACGTGTCAGGTGCGGCAAGATAGATTGAAGAAAAAGCCAAGATTGTTTTAAAGAAAAGTCGACTGTATTTTAATTTTGAGGCAGAATTTGAAAATATTTCATTGGCAAGTGCAGCAAAGGCTGCTGGGGCATCCTCGAACGAATAATTAGGAAAACAAACAAATGAAACTCATTGTTTACATTGGTTGTTAGCCGGGAAAGATAAAGGAAAAGAAAGATTCGCAGGTATTTCCAAGTGGACGAATTACATAAATACGTGGAAGAGAGGTTGGCCTGGAAGTCGGTCGGGAGGCGTGACCTCGCGGCAGACAAGGTATTCGAGTGTAACTCCCATTAAGGCGATTAAAGCTAAATTATACATCGTTAGTGGCGCGTAGTTTCATTACGATGGTGGAGATCCGCGGAATAGGCTCGCACTTGGCAGAAACAGCAGCATCTGCCTCCTCCCGAGCTCTATTCCCATTCGCAGAAACGACTTTGAGCGCGCGTGGATTTCGCGCTAATTAAGATTCCGTGCCCCGGCGTAGCTTACCTGTTGCTCCGCTCTCCGGCGGTTCTACCGGCGAAATTCGCCGAGGGGACTTTTAAAAATCCCGAGATATTTTGAATAGAGGTGGTTGACGGTTGACGGTTGACGGTTGACGGTTGCAGGGGGGGGGGCGAATAATACCGGCAGATTAAAGGAGAGCAAGAGTTGACGCCTGACAAGAAGTTTAATTTCCACGGGTAAACAACGTTCGCCTTAACGATGAAGGTCTCGAGGTTGGAATAGCGCAAAGACGTTTACATATTTTGAAAAACAATATAATTGCCCGTTGCACTGCTATTTATTAGCGATTGTTCAGGCATCAGGACAATGTAATTTGCAGGAGTGCGCTCTCGCGGACTCGTGACGAGGCTTCTCGAGACTTTATTTTAAGGCTGAGTGGGGCATATTTATATAGTGGAGGTATCGAAAGAGTTATGTCGAGCGATATTAAGTCCTCGTTATAATGTTCCCTGATACAACATTTTAATGGCATTATAAAAAAGTAATCAACGTTAATGCACTTATAATCAATATTCAATTACTTGATTAAGGCAGTAAAAGTGGCTAAAAATTGGAAAAAATCGGCTTTATGCGCGCTGGGCAATTGTAGTCCCATAAAAGTCGGGAGTTCCTCCGAAAGCCCGAGTCCATTACGCGTCCATTATCGGGCGACTTGCCAAGATAACGCACGCGTCCCACGCCCGGAGTCACTCGGGGAGTGCATTTTCACGTGATCGTGCATCGATTCGCGAGTAATTTACGAGGGACATGCGTCACGAAGGCGGTGACTTTATGTCGCAGGTGGCGCGGAATTTATTTTTAACGGCGATCCCTCTCTCTCATTCTCCGGAGGACGGCGGAGCATCTTAATCGCCGCTAATGAACTTCTCCGGCGTACGTGACTTGAAAACGAGTTCATTTGCAAGTGGCTCGCGCGAGTCCTTTAACCCGCCGAATTTGAAAGTCGCCCGAGTGTGAGAAAAATGCGGAGCGGCGAGGCTCACTTTCGATCGACGATAAGTCGGCGCGCGCACCTTTTCCTGATTGCCTCGGAAATTAGGCGGGAAAGCAGGTAACGACTCGAGTCGACTCGGTGATTAAGTCGGCGACCCGCGCTCTTCTCTCGGGGAAGCCAAAGCCGAGCAAAAAATCGCTCCGGGATTATTGGCGCAACGAGCGAAAATCCGAGCCACAATAATGTGTGTTCACGCCGTGACTTGTGCAGACGTCTGGCTGGACCTCGATGGCCTCTCTTGCCAATGATTACGTTAGGATTAATCTTGCTTTTACCGGATCCTTCCCGGCTCTCTTTTTATTCCTCGCAGCTGACGTTTGTTAACGAGATCTCGTTGAACCGCTTTCACGGGAACCAGCCAAGTTCATCTCGAGGTCGAGTCTCTCCTTCGAGTACCAGGGATATCTTTATTAAACTCGCAATCAACTCGATACACGGCTCTCTAGCTGTTTCGTCGATCTGTAAATAAAAGTTTTTTTCTCACAACCAAGAAAGTGGCAGAGTTACGCAATTCTTAATTATATTAGACGTCTCCTTAGAGAAAACTTTGCAGCAAGATTAACTACGAGAAAACTCCAAAAATGACATAGTTGTGCTTTGAAACTTATTCGAGCGTCCGTTCGGTTTTCTGATTCGAGGATTATGTAAAGACAAGTTAGCAGTGCTAGGAGCATCAGCCTCAAGAATATAATCCGTAATGACAGTATTGGGATTACCACAATTTCTTACCAATATTGAATTGTTTAAATTAAGAGCATAATTATTAAACGTCTTTCCTTTGGGATCTTAAATCCACTTTCAAAAACTCACTAAATATTCATAAAAAATCAAAATTACCAGGTTTACTCTTTCAGCCTTATTAAGGATACGAAAAATAGGGAGGATCGGTAAACACCTGTTACTGGAGCAATTAATTTCAAAATAGACACAGCTTATTTTGAAAGCAGGCAGCTCAAATTGTGACAGTAAAATTACTCTTGACAAAGCTGTCTCTTAATTTTACAGGTTTTTAAAAAATGTCCTCCCCTAATCCCGGAGATCATACCCTCGGTTCCGCTCGGACGGGGCTAATCCCGCTGAGAAAACTCGTAGCTTATATAATTCCCACGCGAGCAGTTGTGCGCCACGCCATTTTTCCAACGTCACACCCCCGCAACTCTTTTCTTCGAGGGTTGATTAATCTCCGTTGCGGCGTTAACCGTTTGTCTTTGGAGGCTGCAATAACAATGCGGCGCGCGTGCCTCTCCAATAACAATGAGCTACAAACTACCTGTCCCCTTTAAGGGAACCTGTCGTGCTGCCCGAGATCCCCCCGCCCCTTCCCAATTCGCAACTGTCCACCCTTCGCGATTGTCTCGTGGCATCCGAATCCTGGTCCCACACATCCACAGCCCGATCCTTTGTTTTTTCGTGGAAGGACGCGAAAAGTTTGCTGAAAAATCGTCATCGCTCCGTCAGCCTCGATCTCGGGGGTACAATCTCGAAGAATACGGAAACTCTGGAAAAACAAAGAGGGAGAGAAACACAAATCTCGGGGAGAAATATATCGAGCGATTTGGAAGGCTAAGTACCGAGTGCCCGTTCCCTTTTGTCCCGTCATTCCAGGCCCATTTCTCTTCTTGGACCGCTTGTCCGAGACTCGGTGCATCTCCTTGAGAACCGGCGCCTCCTCCGGTCACTTTTCCTCGGCGACCTCTACTGCAATTATTCCCATTGGTCAATATGTTAGATCTTGACGCTAGATACCTTTCAACCCTGGAAGCATATTTCTCTCGGGCCTCGACACTCGTGCTCTCAAACGTAATCGTACACGGGAAAACAGTTGTCGGCGGCGTGTCCACTAAAAAAACATTAATTTCGAGATGTTAATCCAAGTTCCCTCTTTCAAGCCACTGCTAATCTTTGGAGGTAAAAGGGATAATGAAGTAATCCAAAACTTCGAACTCGACCGTTCTTGTCTGGCAAATCTGGAAAATATTTTGAAATATTATTCACTGATGATAATACATTTCCATGTTTCCTTTACATTGCGGAATCTTGTTTTTTTCATGTAAAAAATATTATTCCTTAAATAATTATTATTTATATTTTAAATTAATTAATCTTGAGATGTTGGGAATCTTTACTCAATTAGTTTTATAGCTTGTCTTATAAAATCATGTTCTTGTAAATTGTACTAGATATTTCAGATTAATCCAAGAATTCAACATTGGGCCAGTTGAACTGCTGGTAATTTTTATTTCAATACAGCAATTGCTATGGTCATTGCCATATAATTGTATATACTCTAAATATTACTGCCGTAATTTATAATGGTAATTATTATTAAAAATATTTCTAATTACGATTATTGTTATTTTTTTATTACCGCAATTAGCGTTTTAGTAATTTCGTTACATTTATTAATACATTTTTTAAATAAAATAGTAAAGTTTGAGTTTTCTCAAAGGCTATTTTTTGTGCTGAATGGATAATTAAATTTTCAAAACAACGCAACATTTAAGTGCAATAATGTTATTGTGCAAAAAATAATTAACCGTCATTTAAAAGAAAATTTTTAAGCTTTGAGTATTTTTTGGTAATGACGTGATTTATTGTTAAAAAATAACTGGCAATTTTAGTTAAAGTGAGTTGCCATTAGAGTCCTATCAAGCAATGAATAAAGATAACGATATGTTATAACTTTTGTAAAGAGTATGTAAATCATGACCATGAAAAACAATTAAGATCTCTTGAAAATGGTTTTTAATTATTGGCAAAGTCTGCAGGCGCAGTCGAGTCGAGGCCAAGCGAAAGTCAATTGAGTCCCTGTAATAATCGGTGAAAATCGACAAAATTAACCGAGAGGCCTTGCGTTTTTCGATTTGAGCTTATTTGAAATTACACGTATATTACGAGAGTCGGACTGCACGCGGCGTCCGTAACGAGGGATTAAGTGCATCCGAGTGCAAGGGTCCAGCCTCCTCGGCACTTAAGTAAATGAGCCAGTCCAGGAATCGCATGGGCGACGCCTCGGAGGGAAAATACTGGGCTCGGGCCTCGTAATGCGTCCCATCATCATCCGTGCCCACTGATTTATGGAATCTGGATCGCAGACGCGCGTCGCGCGCCCCGAAATCGACTCCAAGCGCCTATTTAGCCTCGCCTCCTGGTGCACTTGGCAGCCGCCCTCGGACCAAAAGGTGTTCCGTGCGCCGAGAAGCACTCATTTGGCCCGTAATTTTCACGTTGTTACGCGACCACAGAGTGCGAGTGCGTGCCGCGATCTCTCGGGACGATGATCGAAGCTTTTGAGATCGGGGAGCCACGCGCGAGCCTGGCACTTAAGCCGATCCTCTTTTTCGTAATTCGATTCCCTCCTCCGGGAGGAAGGAGCCTTGTCTTCGGATTTTTACTGCCCGGGCTGTCGCCGCGTCCGAGAAACCAGACGATCCTCTCGCAAATGCTCATTATTTATGTATTCGCAAGGGCTTTTAGCGTTTGGGTCTGCGTTTTTACGCGGCGGACGAGTTTCAATATGCGAAACCCCAGGGACGGGCACTCTGGGGCTCTCTCGGGAATAAAATATCGCGCCACCGTGAATTTCTCTGGAAGGAGCATTTTTTCGCGAGACTACATTGTCTAGCAAACACTTTTCTAATTTGCACGTTCGAGGACCATAAGAATTACTTCTTACTGTTTCGCAGCTGTTGTTAGTTGTCGAAGATAGAGAGAGAGCAACAATTTTTAGCGTTATTTACAATTTACAAGGCGTACAACCTCGGCTCAACTCCGTGACCCTCCGCAACCGTGTGAACTTTTTCTAGTGCTGGTAATAACGCGTAATAATCCTATAACTATTTCGGAGAACGCAGCCAAACAAGTGCTTTAGGAACAAGGAACAGTATATTTTACCCTCACGTTTTTATCTGACAAGAGTTACGCTAACGTCTACATTATTTAGCACTAAAGTCACTTGGAAGGTCGAATCGGTTAGGCCGCAGTGTGCGTTTGCATGCAGAGCAGAGGAGAGTAGAGCTGAACTGAACTGAACTGAACTGAACTGAACTGATCAGAACTGAGGAGAGCCGAGTCGAGCTCAGACGGCGTAGGAGCCTACGTTAAAGTCGGACGTAAAAAGGACCACTAATTGTCGGTTGCTCTCTGCTTTTCTTTGCTATTCATCTTTCCTCATACCCTCTATTTTACTTTTTGCTTTCACTCCTGCTACCCAACAACCCCATACCATACCAACAACCCCCCTCCTCCTCCGTCCCCTCCCCCACGGAGCTCAACTACTCCAAAGGGAATATGCACGTGCGCCGGGGCACCTTTGATAAACCACCGGACCATCGCCGTCCATCCCACCGGAGTAATGCGCTCTTTATTACTTTTTCTGTTTGCAATAGGAAACACACTCGACGACCTTCCTACCAGAACTCTCTCACTCTCTCTCTCTCTCTCTCTCTCTCTCTAAAGAGGCTTACATATGATTATCCTCGTAAATAAACTCATTTTTCCCGCGAAATTTATCTCCTAAAATTCCGTGGGATTTTTACTCACACAGGAAATTCGTGGAATATCTCGAGTGTTAAAATAAAAATGTTGGTATAATTGCGTCCGTTTGAAAAATTTAGCTGTAACCACCCTAGACCACGTATCGTTTGCTCCATTACCACTCGGGTGCCTACAATATAAACACGACTTGGCTCAAATTATAGCCACAGGTTTTTTACTTGAACGTGCTTGAACTTGGAGTTTTATTGTTCCATTAACTACTCCCGCATTCAATCTTATTATAAATTATTTCCAGTTGGTAAAAATTATGAATTATAAGTTTAACGCCAACAGATTATAAATAAAGTTTAGAAACTTTAATTAAGATAAATAATGGAAAATAATATAAATTAATGCTTTTATTTTATTTTTCACGGTACGTTTTTTGTAATAGTAACATTAATTATAAGCAATATTTAATATTTAATACTTTATTTACTTTAACTAACTATCTAACAATCTGTATTCTCTGTAATTTTAAAGTACATTTGCTAAAAAAGCTCAATTTTAATAGGCTTAAAAAATCGTGTAAACATTATTGTTGTACTTAATGTACGCCAACTAATGTTTAAGCTTAAATATGTAAAATTTCATATAATTTAAATATTGCGTAAACTAAAAAGTAAAAGTTGATTATTCTTGTATTTATTCCTAAGCATTATGTAAGGTTAATTACAACAAACAAAAATAGCATGAACCATGATGATGTACAAATTGCAATTGAGCGAATATAAATATTAAGTAAAATCTATTAAGAAATGAAATTGCTTTTCCATTATTTAAATTCACTTTTAGAATCTTAATGAGATAATTTAAAAGCACATATTTAATTTCGTGTTGTTTGTAAGTACAACAAAATAATATGTGTAGAATTCTGACTTGAAAACAAATGAGTTTAGTAAATTTAAAAGCTACAAATTTTGCTGTACCTCCAGTTCAATAGAATTCTCAGCTGACAATTATTATAAAGACAGAAAATTCAGTTTTTTTTCATCCAAAATTGTAAACCAAGATGAAACACCTCACTGGATAGTTATAAATTGTCGATTCCTTTATAGCTGAGCTGTAGCATTGCGTTCTTTATTCTGATGAAATGCATTTATTGAGAAACTAGAATTTGCATGCTACATCAATCCAAGTCGCAATTCTTAAGAACACTATATTAAGACATTTCACCAAGAACATAATTTAATATTCAATTATGCGAAACAACGGTTTCGAGCAATTCGAAAACCTTATTCGAGTCGATCTGCTTTTGGATTTCCGAGCTATCGAGTACCACCGCCGACTAACTGACGTGTGATTTGCCTACCGAGGAGTACGCGAGTATCTCAACCTTAAAAGGATATCGATAATTGTTGATCGGATCAGCATTAGCCTCTTCAAGGAACTAATCACTCTTAGTTACAAAGAACACGTTCTTATGTTTGCTTGTTAGCGAGAACAGTGCCTTCGCAACTCGCTCCATGTAGATTTTAATGTGTATCATTTAAACACAACCGGGAACAAATTTACTTTTGTGTCATCAGACGCGAGAGCACCAGGATGAAACTGTTCACATTTATTACTAAAAATCATCCTGTGTCTTCTGCAGAAGCATGTTAGCCATCAGCTTACCAACCCAAACGGAATGTTACCAATTAATCTCGCCAAGATTGATCCCTGTTGCGAGTACATGCTAAGTACACGCATGCACGTGGCTACGCCTGTGACTTTGCACATTTCTCTCTCTCTCTCTCTCTCTCTCTCTCTATTTGGTGGTAATCCTCTCGGTAGCAATTCTCAAGTAGCATCTGCGATAGTCGGGTACAGATCAGTGAACTCGCAAAAAACGAAAGCGATATCCATCCTAGCGAGTGCGTTTTCCAAGTAGTCGGGAGTTTATACTGCTGCTCGACACTCTATAGACCAGAGTCGCACCTGAGCTCATAGACTTAAGTCTATACATTTATTCGTATACAAAAACTCCTATCCACTGACTTTTCCAATATACCAAACTACTTGGTAGTTGCATAAATAGATAGATGGATTTTGCTCACAGAAAATTTGTCAACTACTGTCATTACTTTTATTCTGCTAATGTACTTTTTACATGCATGCTCTGCGTGTACGATTGAAATTTATTTCAACTTGAAATTATTAGGTATTTATAACCAATAATATTCAGATATACATTTATATTATCGACTAACACGCATAGTTTCTTAAAAGCTGTTTGAATTGTCTTTCACGCTTAAAATACACAGGAAATACATATAACTTAAACATTAGTATTTAAATCACGTCCTTTTTGTTAAATAATTTTCAACAACAAACAATATTTATTGGATATTAAGTATGTATGCTTAATATAACGCTAATATCCTTTGATTTAGGGCTTTTTAATTTGAAACAGTAATGTTTTGTTTGAAATATTATCTGACATTACGCAATGGATAAAATATACTACTCGGTTCCACATATTTCAACGAGTAATTAAATACAAATAATCATAAATGAATCGAAAACAGAAAAACCATTTTGATATTAATCTCTTAATTATACGGATAAATATTTCATAAAAACATCAGAAGACTAAATCCTCGTCGAATCCGGTAAAGTGCAACGATATTTTACTTAAGTCTATCTGTAGCTTCATTTAATTTACGATATGTTTGTGATGACTTAAAGTGTTTCCAACCTTAAAAACTATTTTATACGATATTAATTTTCAGTTAAATGCGCGAGCCCTTTTCTTTTACACAATCAGAGGTAAGCAAAAAGACCAAGTGGAAGAAAGTCAATAAATTGCTCCTCTCAATTTTCTCGATAGCAGTTTTAAATGGTTAATTAAACTGAGCTCTCGGCGCAAAGCCGAGATCTCGGAGGAAATAAAATTTGGGACTGACGCAACGTTGCCAAATGCAGTGGGGGCCAGCAGCACCGCATCAAAAAAAGCATCTCCGGGCCTGAAAAATTTCGTTACGACAATCATCGGTCCGCAGAATAAAAGGCAAAAAAGGCAAAAAAGGCGCACTTTCGAGAGGACGGCTCTCCCCTTGAGAAAAACGAAGCGATTCCGGTGTGCACTATACGAGTGTACAGCATTGTACGAGTAGTTGGGCATGCACGGGCCCTGGAAGAGGGCAGCATCGGGGATCCGGGGCCCGATCGCGGGTGCTTGATCGATGGCTGCAGTCGTTTATTTGAAAACCCTGCTCGTGTATCCGAGCGCGCGTGTGTGCGCGCGTGCATGTGGCGGCGTCAAATCCTCGGGCCCCGCTCGCAGTTTAACTACGGGTGTTAAGGATGCACGGATACAAATTGCGCGAGAGCCACTCGAACATAACAAGGCGCAGCATCCGAGCGCAGTGGATGTGCCTGCCTCCTGCTATTTTATCCGGATCCCCGGTAGGGATGACTCTCCGGGTATTTACAACTCGGCAAACTCGCGTGACCGGGGCTCCGGGTCTCGGTTGGGAGCGCCTTCAAGCTGTGACCACTTGGTCCAGACCGACTCATACCCGCTTTCCGTAAATTATAATTGCTCCCAGTGAATTATATAATTTTTACCAACTTATCGTTCTTGCTGATCGTGTATTATCAATTTTTCCCAACCGCGTACTTTATTTCATTTCAAAAGTAATTTTCAACAAGTGTGCTTTGCACGCGCGAACGAGCGCCGGTTTTTCTCAGGCTCTCGTAATACTTTCCCGATATTTCCTGGCAAATTGTCACTGCCGATAAATACTTGTTAAACTGGAGATGCAGCATCCTGGGTTTCGCGATCAACCGAGATCCTCCCGGGTAGTCATCGGTGGCGTGAACGTGCCGTCGAGCTCCGCGGAAAGCCAGAAAAAAGTCTCGCTTGGTTTTTTCTCGATTCCCGGTCGATTGTACCGCTGGACCGACAAAAGAAAAAAGATGCTGTATGGCGTGTAATTTTCAGTCGGGCGTCGGTCGCGTGGCCGGACGCGCGTTGCACGAAACCGCCACGCGCTCCATCTTTTCCTCCACCCCCCCCTCGCGTTTCTACGATTCTCTGGACTCGTGCAGCATCCATGGAAATCGGTGGACCCGAAATAATTCATCTTTTCAAGAGAAACGATTACAAATGTGCTCGGGGCCGCGTCGCGTGCGATAGTCACGCCAAGGCGCGCGTACGCGAGCCTCGTCCAATTTTCTAAAATCGACGAAACAGCTGCGTCCGGGTCCACGTCGTCGTCGTCGTCGTCGTCTTCTCCTCCACCTCGGCACTTATGCTCCAGGGTCAGGAGGGAGGGAAGGAGTGAGGGAATTTAAAAAGGATCCGAAAAAAGGATGCCGAGGACGTCGGTTTCATGCCCAAGGGCTGCCCGGATTCTTTAACGGAATGCGGATTCTTGCCATTTTGTTGTTGTCTCTTACATTTTGCTCTCGTGGCCGTGGTTGATTGAATTTTTGAAGAATAGCGACCACACAAAGAATCGACCCTCGGCTAGATTATTTTCTCCTCAGTTTTACATTTATATTGCAATTTGGCGCTAATTGCGATTCGGAGGCTTCGTCCGGGAATTCAACCCAACCGATAACGTTCAGTGGTACGAAATTTTTTGATCCTTGATTGACAAGATGATTATTTCTAAGCAGCGAGCGACTTTTGACCAAAAATCTCCATGAATTCGGTGCTATTCTTAAATGAGAGTCCCGAATAATTTTCGAAAGCGTTTCCATCAGGATTTCGTTATTCCGTAGAAATATGAAAGGTGCACGAATAAACCCCCCTCCCCTCTGATTGTTATTCCCTTCGAAAATTAGCATAGTCGCATTGAGGGCAATGTAAATTAACACTTCTCAAAGCTATTCTACGAGGCTCTTAAATTACCTCTCCATAAGCTACAATTTTACTCGAATCATCATTGTAAATAAAGTAATTCAAGGATTTGGCAAGAAATCGCGCAACGTGTGAATAAGTGAAGCTCATGTTCTGCTTCTCCGTATCGAATTCCCGATCTACATTCGGATGGATTTTTATAACTCGGGCTGGGCTGTAGCTTGACGTGAATATTAATAGCGTCAAAAGTAAATCAAGCCTGCAGCTGAGTATCACGGGGCAGAAGCAGCGCAAGTCTTTAGGAATTAAGTAAGTCGGTTCTCGCCGAAAGACAGACGGGGATTTTCTTTTTCTCCGGCCGTCCGCTGTATCTTCCCCGAGACTTGAAGCATTTCACGGTATCTGGCCACACGTCCGTACACTCGCAGATATGGAAAGAGACAACTTTTAATTAAAAGATTTATGATTCACCCATTTTCTTCTCGTGATACGTGATCCTTAGGCGGAAGTCTGACCTTTATCAATGGCACGAGAAATGCTCGATTTGCAGCCGATCAAATGATTATTTTGCTTTTTTGCCTTTTGCATGCTGGGCTTGTAAACGTCTCGAGCGAAATTAATATGCTTGGAATGAAATCCAGCGATTGATGTTATTGAATAACTTTTTAAACCACCCGAAGAAATGAGACGTGTGAATTCTGATTAAAATATTTTGTATGTCTAAAGAAATTTTGTCCTTCATTTTTGAGGAGGATTTGTCCGAAAGTGGTTACACATATTAAAGAAGCATAAAAATAAATACCAATGATATTTATTATAAATATCAACGCAAGGAATGCATGTTTTTCTGTCACATTTATTATTTTATTCTCGTTATTTTATTCTTATTCTAACGAAATGAAGATAAAGGTCACCAACTTTATTTCGTGGCTATAGCCGAATTGATCGGAGGATCTTGTATAAAGGGTAATGTAAAACTCTCGGAATCGGTGGACGCTCGACTCCTGAAAAAGTAGCACAGGAGCAAAAAAATAAAGATGGAACAGGATGAGCACGAATCGCCGGATTTTCTCGGATCGAAGGGATCTGGCCCACAAAATTGTGCACCGAGAATCGAGAGAACCGGAGAACCGACATCATCACCCTTGCAAATCTTTAATTCATCGGAGCTCGCGTGGCGTCCGACCGACCGAGATCGATAAGAATTGCTCCAGCTGTCCGTTTACGTTTTTTTTTTTATCTCCGGGAGGCTCGCGCCACGGCAAAAAAGGAGAGGATCTCGCGAATATCCGCCGGTTTTCCCGGAACGATCCGGATCCTTACTCTCGCGGAATGTGAAACCAAGAGCTTCTTGCGCGGCTTCGAAGAGGAGCCGCAATTCATTAATGAAACACCTTGCGGGACAGCTTGGGGATGCTGCGGGGAGACGGAGACCGATTGCAGGTAAGATACACCTCCTGTATCCCCGTAGCTCAACTTATTAGGTATGTGAGGCTGAAAGTGAGATATACATTTGTATCGAGGATTCCAAATAAAAGTGCGCGTGTATGTCTGAAGGAAGCTTTTTTCCACTCTTTTAGAATATTTTATTTTCCAGAAACATGCGAATACAATCCGTTGATAGATTATACCGTTTAAAATCAAACTCATGCTCGACATAATTATTATAATAATTTTAATGATTTTGAAACAAGTAGAATATTAATGAAATTATTATTTAAAATATGAAATTGATATTCCCTTTATACGGATCAATTGTGATTTTTTAAAATAAGAATTTTCTTGAAAATAAAATAATAAAACGAATATATACATTACATATATAGTATTTTTTTTTTATAAATTATGATGTTACAAATATTAATAATTTTATATATGTGAATTGTATACATTGGTATTTTCTTTAAAAATAATTTCAATTTTACACTAATATTTTGGATACACATCTATATGTGTAATTGTGTACAAAATAAATAATACTAATACAATATAAATTCATTATGTTATCCTTACAATAAATTTAATAAGATAAAAATAAATTTATTTACCATTCATATTTTATTTCTCAAACCAATTTTCAAATCAAATTCTAGAAATAAGATTTTATAATATAACAATTAATTGACTACATCTACGAATTTACAGATTTTTAGATACAACTTAATAAAAGAAAAAGATATTTATTTGTAAATTAAATTCATTAAACATATTTAAATAAAATAATAAATTTATGCTATAGTATAATGATATTTCGTTGCTTTACGTAAATCATTAAAATATTTATCTTAGAATATTTATTTTGTCAGTTGTAATATCTCAATTAATGCATTATAGTTTATAAAATTATCTTATCCATCGTTTTGGAAGTGCTAATTTATATGAGCTGCTGCAGAATAAATTAAAATTACAGGAATAGTAGAATTTAAAATAAATTGCTAAGAATTTTTAATGAAAACTTGTAGTGAAAATTTATATATTGATGTTACGGCAATAATGAAAAAAATTTGGCATTGGCAAAGATATTATCTATTGTGTATGAGTAATATGGGAAACTTTGGCCAATAAGTGCCTTAAGAAGAGATACGTGAGCGGATTCTGAAACCGTAATAGAGAAATTATTATTCACTTTGAATAAAGATTTTCTATAAAAATTTTCCATGTTCAGAAATAACTCAGCTACTTAAAAATGCAAGTTAAATTACGAGATATTACGCGGAATGTTTACGAGTCGGTTGAATCCCGATGATAAACAAGTACAACTCTGATAGCCGGAGTACACATTAAAAGCGTGGTAAGGCCACACTCGCATGTAAGGCCAGTAGTAAAGAGCCTTTGCAGATGAGCCAACCTTTCAAAAAATAAATCTAATCTTATTAAATGGGAGGCGGAAGCCTCGGGCAGGTTCCTTCCACGCGAGCCTGCAACTTCTAATTTCACCTATTCCCTTAAACAGCCCAACCCTTTGTTACAGGGGAATCGCATCCTCTTCCCAAGGGATTCTCGTCATATATCAATTTACAATTCAAATCCACTCTGAGCGCAAGGATGCTTTTTCCTTGCCTCCTCGGAGAGGAGGAGGACTCGTTACGGGCCGCACCGAGTATAGAAGATCGGGAATTAGCCGCCACCTCCTCCAGAGGATCTCGATATGTGGTCTCGGGGCATTACCCGGGTCCACGCTTCCATCCGCGCACGACATCCTCCTCCTCCTCCTCCTCCTCTTTGCTCGTAAAGTTAGCGTAAACGCTCGTAAAGCAAAATCCGAGTTTAACGACGTCGGCCTCTGCTCGCGTGCCGATCTCCGCGCAATAAATAAGTTTTTTGGCTTTGCATTTCATGAATGAGATCTGGACCACAGCCTCTTTGTCACTGGAGCCGCTATCGCTGCTCCTTCGCGGGCTCTCGGTAGCGGAAATAATTACCTTCCAATTACCAACTTTTACCATAATTATAGAGCTTGAGCTTGCGCCGACTTCCGGGACCGCGGGAAACTTCTGGGTAACGCTTTGCGCATGCAAACTTGAGACCGACAGCCAGCCAACTTGGTATGCGTCTTATTGATAATGACAGATTAACCGTTCTCAGAAATATTCGGGTTTTTGCTTGTAAAGAGGCACGCTGTGATTAAAAATTATTTTTTACGTGTGCAATGCTACTTAGTGGGCCCAAGAGCTGGTGCGCGGGTATTATAATAGCCATTACTTCCGTAGTAAAAAAGACGTGATGGACCGGTTTAAAAAATATAGTATTTATTATTGTACATAAAATAATAAATACATCGTCGGTGAAGGCACGGATATACGCGGCGCTCGCTAGTTTCTTTTTCAGAGAAATTGGCTCCATAACATGACGTTATTATAATGTAATAATTACTGTAATCTAATATTACCGATGGATAATAAAAAAAATTTTTTCACGACGTAAAATGCACTTGTAAAATCACATAAATATTTTAATGAAGCTCAGGCTATTCCTCGTGCAGCGGACATCGGGCATTTGCATCCTCGGCCAATAAGAACCGAATTCCATTTCTGAAATATCTGCACGAGTTAACCTCCCAAACTCGATTATCGATCTTTATAATATTAATTAGTGACAGAAGTAGATAGAATCTGAACTCCTAAATTCCTCGATCCGAACACACTCTCATCATTACGATCCACTAATAAAGCACGACTGGTCAACTAATGAGCATTTGATTCTTGATTTATTTGACTTGGTCGTCTCTAAGGTTTTGACTGCGACGCGCTTAACCAAGTCTTATTAGAATACTCGCCTCGTACATAATCCCCAACTGATCATCATCTCCAAATTAACGAGATTCTTTTTGAAAAATATCTCTGTAACAAATTGATACGTGTTTTTTGAGCAAGTACAAGTTTTTTTAACGTATAGATGAGATTTCAGATCGAGCGAATAAAAAACAAAATCAGACGATTGGTATATTTTCATTTGTACAATTTTTTCGTATTGCATGCTCAAGAAATAAGAGTGAAAAAAAATTGAACAGCGTAAAATAAGGCCGTTCATATATAAAAAACTCAAATCGACCAGACATTGACAAGCGAGTCTTATTTTTTTAATAAAACATACATTTTAGTTTTAAAACGAGAGGCATTATCTAGATCGTATAAAAATTTACACGTTTTTACCAAGAAGATAACTTTCAATTAAAAACTAAAATCAAAGAAACATGTTTCTTTTTGATTGCAAATCCCACATCCTCGCGGCAATAAATAATTGAGCAGCAGCCTATAAATTTCCGTGATTCCAATGAAGGCGTCGGGGAAATATTTAATTGCCCACGAGTTACATCGTAATAACGTTGTAAAACACAGGCAAACAGGAAAAGTAAGCGATTCACCTTCTTTTTCCCAAAATTTTTTTGTCCTCGCGCGAGCGATGCATGTCCTCGGTAATCGGATCGCACATCCTCTCTCTTGCTCCTTATTTATCAGCCCCGGATGGGGGACATAATTAACTCGGGGTGGTGTTAATAAGGACACGCAAACTTCGCCGCGGATTCAGAATCGCATTGGTCAATCGAAGGACCCCGAGCCCGTAATTGGGCGCGAAATTTATGTCTGCCGTTCTTCGGAGTCTAATTCCTGGCGGGACCCGCTCGCACCAGTAGAATCTGGTTGCACGCGTGCACGCATGCGCTCTGGTCCCTAGCGTGATGCCTATTACCAAATTACGGTCGATGGTCGTTGGTCTACGTGAGTTTCTTATGCTGATTGCCGGTGTGAGATTTTACTTCATCCTCGGCAATCTACCTCATAACAATAAAACATGCTCATAAGAAAAAGGTGGAGGTTTGATTACGCCGTTGCTCGTGAACGACGACAAAAATTGAACATTTTAACTAATTTTCTGCAAATTTTTATCGCCGACGATAGTGCAAAATATTACTAAGAGAAATTATAAATGAAGGTTGATATTTTAATTTTCTTAACATTGAAGCTTAAGCAAGATTCTTGTATACATAAAAAATTAATAATTTACAAGGAAATTCTAAATTAAGTTATGTTTAAAAATTCCAAGTAAGATTGATATTGCACAACTGTTGTGCTCTTTAATATAGTTAGTACAAAATATTTTAGTTGATTATCCCATAACGTCAAAAATACGTTATATATACAACTATATAGTTTACAGTCTTAATAACACGTATAAAGTTTAGTTCACGATTAGCATTAAACACAGACTTTTGACATTGTAAAATATTTTTTTCTTCGATTTATAAATTTATCCTTCATGTCTTTACTTCAGCTTAATATAAATTTGTGTGTAATGAGAATAAGAATAATAATAATATTAATAATTAAGTGTATATCAAGCAGTTCCTTAATTAATTTAATTTCATTAATCATTTTACAATCCTCCCAATTACGTGATCAATTATGTTTCTAATTCCGACTAAACCATTACTTTTTTTCGTCATAAATTATTGAAGGATTAATCCTAAGTAAATTATTTCAATACTGAGAAAAAGAAAAAAAAGTTTCATGAATTTATTAATAACAAGAAATTAAATATTGAACAATTATAACAATTATTTAAGACTTCCAAGATTTTCTTAGTTTTCTGATTACATGTTCAATTTTTAAATAGGTAATACGCTCGCACGCACTGATAATTGCAAGATGATTTCAAATATTGAGAAATTCAAAGACCAAGTAAATAATACCTATTTGAAAGTACAACAACATCCGTCTTAATTATTTCATTTCAATATTACTCTCGAATAAAACACCGGCTTGAACAAATATGCAATGGTATTTTTAAATATATATAAATTATGTTTAAAGTTATAATTGTATCTTTTTAGTGTTCAAAACTCAATTATAACTTTTTGATATGAGCGCTTATTTGTAAAATATTTTTGCAACCAGACCAGCTGTTAGACTGTAGAGTACCCGTCCGACCCTGGCTGCGAGTAAATTAATATAAAAGGACTATAAAAATGTAAGTAGCGTTTCAGCGAGTAGAGTTTAAGCTGCATCGGTGCGAATCCATTAAGAAACAAATCGAAAAGCTTCATCGACGGAAGTAAAAAAATAAAAGTCCCGCGCAAACGAATACCTGCGTCTTAATTTCGCACGTCGAGGAGAACACGGTTCAGAGTTAAAAGAGCAGCGCGATGATGCACCGCGAAAGGTCAACTTCCGGGTTCTCACGCTTCCGTTTGGCGCCATGCGAGTGATCCTTTCTCGCACATCCCACGCTTAGGTGCATTTACTTATTAATTGATCCGGCGTTTGGGGGGAGGGGCGGAGGGCGGGGGAGGTGCGTTCATTAGCAGCGGGTCAGGACTTTTGAGGGGGGGGGGCGAGCGCGGCAGCGTGGCGAAATCGCGTTATCATAAATTTATATGTCCAACACTTTTATTGATGCTCGGGCAATGAAAGTTTATCAGAGCTTTAATTGTGTTCCGCGTAGGTTTATTGGAAAAGATACATCGCGGGGAAATTAGCTGTATAATATTACACATACGTCGTTATGAATGCAATTATGCCGCATTCGTAAAACTATGTTTTACGATACGAATTGTGAAATTATGGTTATGATTGCTGTAATTTTATAGCTTGATTAGTGCAAAACAATCTCGCGATACTTCATAATCAACAAAAGTATCGTTATTATCGGATTTTCTTTAAATTTTTTGCAGCTAATTTTCATATTTTTTCGAACCACTTTTTAATCCCCTACTTTTTTCACATTATACGGCAAGCATTGGCTGGAGCATTCATCCGCTATTATTTATTATATAACTTTTTTATGAAAGAAATAAACTATATTTAATTATTGTAGTGAAAGGAAGTATTAGATTTTAATACTCAATATTTTCCTAATAGTAAAAACATTTTTGCTGATTTTAATTTACATTATAAATAATTATATGTATGGATACATAATATTTTCCAAGTGATGGGAAAATCTTTCTTTATAATACTTTGTTACAGCGGGAATATTTTTGTTCCTGCTACATAAATAATCTTTATGGCGGTTATTATTTTTCTTATGACGGCGACAAAATCGTTGATTACTCCAATTTTTCCGCACCGGCACTATGTAATGAAAAATTTTAATTATATTCACATAAAAGATTATATACTTAATGCTTATATAGAAGGTACACGTACTACTGTAATAAAATCCAAGCATCGTATACTCAATATACACGGTTATTGTGTATAAAAAGAAAGGGTAGTCTATGTTCATTATTTGCGGACCTAAAGCCAATTTCTAACATAAAATTTCTTTAAGGATAATAGTGCAGCGTCATCAAATATAGTACCGGCTATTAAAATTACAAAATGAAATACATCGTAGAGGCGAAGTGTAACATTATTCAAACACAAAAGATCATCGAAAATCGCTCTGCCCACACTCTCGCTCCTTCCGGTTGGAAGTGCACGATCCCCCTGGAAGTGCAATCGCTTATTTTACCGATAATAAAAATCTCACCAACGGACACAGAGGGACAGTTCCAGTTAGCCGAGACTTTTTGCCGCGTCCTTTATCATTAATCGATCGGCCAGAATCGATACGCGGGGGACGTTAATAATGGAGGGCCGCCCTTTTTTCGCCTCCGCACCGGGTGCGAGGGCGAGCTCATGCATATTTATACCGAGGGGGGACGGAGGGGCGCGATATCGGCCGAGGATCGAAAAACTTGTACAATCTTCCGCTGCCACCGCGGACTTTTTTCCCTCTTGCCGAGTGTGCCCGAAATGTCAATCCCCGAGATGCGAGGGAGAGAGAGAGAGAGAGGGGGGAGGGGAGGGGGGGGAGGGAGAGACGGAGAGAAAGGGAGAAGTCCAGTGAAGCGAGAAGCCGTTCGCGATTGGTTTTTAACGACGGCATTAGTGCTCAACGCCGCCGTAAATTCCAACCTTTCAGCGAGTCTTTTTAGCCGTGTTGCTAAAGTAAAGAGACGAGTCTCTTCTCCCGACAATTTTTATAGATATTTAAAAAAATCCTTATATAAGTGCTCGCTCGACATTCTTTTGTTGCTTACGTATTCATCAAGTCCCTTTTATTTCTCCTTTTCAGTACGTATTTATGAGTTGAGCTCTTTTTCTCGCTAGCTTTCAGTAGAGAAGCGGTAACACTTTAGCATTATAAAAGTAATCAGATGGAAATCACATTTCCAACCATCGGACGCGCGAATGAAATCCAATAGTTATTTTATCGCGATCGCTGACTTACGTTTAAATTGTTAAAAATACTTGGCTGATACTTTTTATTTATTTATAAGTACTGTTATCATTTGGAGTGATCTGCCAACTGATATGTTTGTGACATTAAGAAAATATGGAGAAAGAACGAAAAATTAAAAGTCCATTTCCACTTTTCAAACTCTTCAAAGTCGTACTTGAATCCCGTTCTACTAAAGAAATTTGATTTATTTGATAAGGTTCACAGAACACTGGCGAGACATTATAAGGAGGGATTTTTATAATTCAATATTAATGGTATATTTATGTTTGAAAAATCCGTATAATCTATATGTGGACCACTGACCTGCGAATTTATTAATTCTCTCTGCACTCCGAGGGGAGGTTTGTTAAGCCTGTCGTCGTGAAATCTACAACAGTTATTTCACTTTCCCTTTCATTCCCTCTCTTCCTGTTACCGAAGATAGTACAAAAAGAGGTTCAAGACGAGAGAAAACGAGACAGACACACTTCTGACAATCCTGAGGACTTATGTAAATTAAAGTCCGGCCGTGTCGCGGTTCCGAAACAAGCTCTTCGGTATTTTTCTTCTTTGTCTCTCTTTCATTCCTCAACCTTAATTTGTTTAGACAGCCGTCGGTGAACTGTTTTCACTTTTATCTTGAGATGAAAATAGAGATAGCTTAGAGCCACAAAAATGGTGAGCTTACAAAATAATTTGGCGCAGCGGCTATAATTACTTCCAAGTATATACATTTCAATTAAAAGACTGTCATTAAAAGTTATCAAGACTTATTTTTTGGACGTTAAATATTAATTATTGAGTGCTGTTTTTAATTAATAAAAGCAGCTTAAGACAATCAGGAAGGGTTATTAAGGAAACAATAAAGTATTATCACTCGCGTGCTGTTTTAATGACTACTTTCCAAGATAAGTCAGTTTATAATGCATTTCTTAACATTAATTATTTGTCGTGAATTCATTGCACACACATCATAAAAATGGCCTAAAAAATAATCGACGAACGTTAATCGAGCACCCGAACCGTAATTAAATTTGAACGATAGCCGTAAAATTGCCGGGAGATGATTTGGTCGGAAGAATAATTCGCGAAGCAGCTCTCGCCATCGAGCCACGATCCAAGTGAATCCTCGCCCACGCGGTCGGCCCTCAAAAACTCCTAATGAAGAATCCAATGAGTAATCGCGCGAATTACCATAAACCATAAACCGCGCGCTCCTTTTGCAGATCGAAAGGGGACCAAAGCCGCCGATCGATAGATCGCTTCCGCGAACGGATAAATCGAGGATCCGCGACCGAGCCAAGACCTGGGGAACCGCACAAAGGTGTGCGCTTTCGACACGCGTTCCCGGGTAAAAGCCGCCGGCGAGTCGGACCCGTCGATCCTCGGCCCAGATAGCCCCCCGAGAAATAACTACCGTGTGCATAATGCACGTGGCCTCTCCTAGAAGCCGGGCTAGCCCTATTACCCCCTAATAGTTCCCCGTATCTCCAAGGATTTCAGCGGTCCTGGTTTCAATCGGAATGCAGGCCTCGCCCCGGAAGCCCACATTCTCCCGCCCTCGACGCTTTAAAATACCCTGAAATCTTCCCCGGGATGAATACATTAGGCGCGTGGGATTCCTTTTTCACGGGAGGTGACTCGGCGCTAGTGTGTGCCCATGGGGATTCTATGTATTTTGTGATATTAATATGTATATCGGAAACAGTTGGTAGCTGCGGTCTGAATCCCTTTGTTTTCTATTTTCTTTGATCGAATCGGCACCTCGAGCCATTATTCCGAAAGCTTCCCAAGAGATATTAAAAAGCAATTTAATCTACATATTTTCCTTTTTTTTCTATATTTTTGTTTTAGATAGAATGGTTTTTTACTTTAAAAATAGATTCGAAATCAAGTCCCCTTCGATGACGATGAGGATGGCGTTAAAGAAACAATTTTAACAATGCATAATTTAACGAAATGCGCACTATTCCTGAGAGCGTCCCAGGAATTTAACAAAAATGTAGGTGACAGAAGTAGATAAAGTTAAAGCCATCCTTTTCCACAAGGAAATTTTAAGATTCCTTCTCCATACTGAATATAAATGGTTCGCAACGTCAGCTTTAAAGATTATTTTTCTATCCAAATGTCGTATCTATGATCCTTATCCTTGATCGGGTATCTATTCACAGCAAAATAGATTATAGATTCGGCTTAATAAGCATATATATTGAAACAGATGTTGAGGTGGCCCCTTTTTGCATCTTTCGGTAACAAACATTGACATAAAGATGCGTGCAAAGATTCGGGGATGAAGAGCGAGTGAACACAAAACACTCAATGAAAAAATAAAAATTGTTGCCAATGGAACAACACCTGCCGTGACCTATTCCTAAAATTGTTCAAATTGACGAAATTAATCATCTTAAGCAATTGTGGTAGTGTATACATGGATTGGCGGTTGGGGGGGGGAGGGGTTGAGGGCAAGAGTGAGTGCCTCACATTACAAATTAGTTAATACGTAGGGTGTTGGATGGAAGGTAAGTAAAATAATAAGGAGCTGCTACCGCGAGGTTAGAGCACACCTGCACACCTCGTTACCCCCATGAAGGCGGCCACGTTCATCCGAGGGGATGAGGATGTCGTCGTCGGCGTCGGTGGCTGGTCAAAGCCGAGGATCCGGTGACGAGCACACGATGAGTGGACGAGGCCAGACCCCTCACAGTAGCGTAACGGCCGGTCTCTTGGCATTTTAACGATCCTCGCGTCTAAGCGACAGATCGAAATTGTGGCTCTGACGTTTTCGGGGGCTGCCGCAAGCGACATTGCGGTACGGTGGGCGGCGACGGGGTGGAGCGGGGGAGAGGAGGGGTAGAGCATGGCCACCTTAATTGGGGCCCGTGTTAGCGGCGCTATCGTGGAACAGAAACCGAGTGTAGCGGTAGCCCTCCGAAAGGCCCTAGTCTTTCTTTCTCTTTCTCTTTCTCTTTCCCTTTCTCCATTTCTCTGTCGTCTTTCTTTGACTTTCTGCTTCTCTGTCCTTGTGCTAGGGACGCCTACGCTGGTGCAGACTGGGAGCACGGGGACAAGCTTCTTCATTATAATTTATACGTAAATACACGTTTCGCATGGCAAACTGACCAACAAATTTTATTGGGTTGAAATTTAACCTACAATTTAGAATGCTTGAATTAAGTTTGTTAAATTATTATTTTTTTTATTTTTTCATTATTTCGTGTTTCATTTTCTTAATAATAAAATATGAAACCCCGTAGACATTATTGGCATTCTTAATTCTCTTTTTTTTTTTAACGTATTTAACGTTATTTTAATAATTTATTTGATACATAATAATTATAAATAATTTATTATAATTATAATAATTTATTTTTAATTATGTAAATAACCAATTGTTTACTAATATAAATGCTATGGTGATAAATAATTTATAGATAGGAGAATCTGTTAAAGTGGTATACATTTTGAATTAACATTAAATTTTATAAACACTATAGAATGTATTATTGAGAAGAAATTTAATTGTATTCATAATACCGTTGACATGTGTACTACAGTTATTGATTGCATACGTCAAAAGTTATTCCTATTTTTTTTAATAATAAACTGATGTAAGATGTTAGTAAACAAGGTGCTTACATAATAACTTGTTACTTAAATCATTTCTTATTGGTTATTTAATTTTTTACATTTATTTATATTAGATGGTATTTGATAACCTTTGCTCTTGGATGATAGTTAATTTTAATCTTGGAGTAGAATTTCAAAATCATTCTTCAAAGTCTTTTCAAAATGCTGTCATCATAACTGTACTTATCTTACATCAAATACTTTTTATATCTTGTATTTCATTCAACTGTTAATAATTAATATTCAAAATGAAAACCCTTGTTTTTTTTTATTCACAGAATTATATTTTTTTTTTATGTCAAGAAAAAAATAAATTATAATTTGTAGAAGTACATGTGACTTTTGAAATAGTTTGAAATAGTAGTTTATATCTACATTTAGCATAAACTATAATTAATATAATATTTTGATTTTTTAATTAATGAATAACATTTTATTTACTATATTTTTTTTACATCTTAAATGCAAGGTACGCTTAATTATTAATACTGAAAATACAAACACGACGTTACGAATAAACATTTCCAATATTCGACGTTTATAAATCAAAGAATAAATATAAATACGATTTGTTTCATTTTCGACAAGCAATCATTACACGACAAAGCACGAGGATGCGAAGCAAACATTACAAGCTGCTACAACCAAAAGAGTCAGATGCTTCAAAATGTCTCCTGCACAAAAATTTGCTCGTGCTCACAATGGCGTGTCATCCTCATCTTTCACTCGCGCTCCTCCAACTCTCATAATGCAACAACAGCAGCAGCAGCAGCAGCAGCAACATCCACTTCTCCGTCCCTCCCCCGCCAACCCCCGGTAATCCTGTCCCTTCCACCAGGGGATCGCGCGCTCAGGGGGTCAAATTCGTACGGGAAATCACATCGAATATCGAGATATCGAATGGCCGCAGTGTATACCGGTAGCGAGGAACTCAATACTCGGTCCACCCCCGCCCCCGCGAATTTCGCATTCGCCACCACTGGAATCGAATGTACACGCGAGCCAGCTGACACCGGTTTTCACCCGAGCGATTCTCCGGCAACCGAGAAGGTGCAAGCGCGTGCACTAGTTTCCTTATGGCACTGTATCGCTTTCCTCCCGCTCCTCCGATTATTTGACAACCGCTCTCTTTTTTCTTTTTCCTTTTTCGTGGTGGAAAAATCCGTGCGTCATGGCTGGATTTGGAAAACTGGTTCTCCCCAGGAACACTCACTCGCTTCCTAGAATGCTCCACTAGTTGTTCAGTATTTCCTGGATAATTAGGATGTGCACTTTCTCGCACCTCGAATACGTCAGCGGGATTTCTTTGCAATCTAGTCTGAGGCGACGTAGAGCGAGTGCGAAACGGGAATTGACTCCCTTGAAAAAAGGAAAGCCTGGGCTTAATAATTTAATTCGCTGGTGTTGGAGTTTCGCAAATGCACTTAATCGCTGACGAGCAAATATTAAACGGAATACACGCTTTCGTCGAAATGTAAAATTCGAAACCTTCAATCCATCAAAATGATTTATTCGCCATTTCTTTCTTCGTGCTCGACCGAGACCTTATAAAATCCTGACGAAAGAAAACACGAAGCTATTAAGACACATCATCGCCGTCATAAATATCATTGGCATCAATTTCATCCTACATACAGTTTCTCCCCCTTGCCCTTTCGTTTCTTGTCGAGGTGCTTGTACAGAGAATAAGCACCTCCCCGACGACGAGATGGTCCTGATTTTTTGCTCGACGGTGCGCCCAGGGAGGCATTAGCTTGCCTCGTACATCTAATATTGCCCAGGAAGCACGAGGTGCATATCCCTCACCCTCCTCGGGGAGAGTGTGTGCCCATGTTGGCTCGGCATGCAGCCATCGTTTATATGCAAATTTGATAATTAAGATATTCGAGGAACATTTTGGAAACATCGCGCGGGTGCGGACAAAAAGACGCTTTTGACATATACGAGAGTGAGTTGTTTGGTGAATTGAATTCGGAGGATTCAACGCGCTCTTCGTCACTCGATACGCTAACTGCAATAAACAACATATCAAAGAATAATATTCCGTGTGAAGCTGAAACCTGAGATTAAAAACGTTCTTATGATCTTTAACATTTCGCTAGTTATTCCTCTACAACATCTACAATTTCTCTACTTTCTAAATCTAAAACTCTGATGTATCCGTACTTATTTTTTATGTGCCTTAAGCGTGAGATTTTCAGTGCAATTTAAAGTATTACCAAGTGCTAGTTATGTGGAATTGCGGTCATAAAAGTTAATATTTAATTTTGCACTCGGGCTACCATCAATAAAATATACAGAATGATAAATTATATTATGCTAATTATGTATATTTTATCAAATATTCTGTTACTAAATATTATTTAATCAACATTATCATAAAATCATTATTATTCGCTCGCATCTTGATTCGGATTGGAACAAACAAAGGAGATGCTGTTTTTAATAAATTTAGAAAAAATTTGTAAAAAAGTGGTACACAAGCTTTGGGTTTTACTAAGAGAAAGATTAAAAAGGCAATTACAGAGACGAAATCCTTGGATCCTGTATCGCGACGATGTAATCAAGTTTTTCATAAGGACTGAAGAAGGACGCCAGCCGAGAATTTATTATTCATACCCGAGGAATAAAGAGCCGAGATTTTCACTGAAAAAATCTCTTGGTAATTTGCGTGTGCGCAGATGCATGAGCGAGTTGTCGCTTAGCCCAATGTAGACAATTTGCGCGGGTGTGCGTGGAACTCTGCCAGGTGCAACTCTGACCGATGAAACTTTGTTTTTTATTGTGAAACGGTTAAAAGTCGTTTAACGCAAGGACGCAAGTTTTCGCACGTGATAAAGCTATAATTATGGCCCCCGCTACTTTCCCAATTTTTTGGCCAAACACATGCTGCAATTTCAATCTATTTGTTAATTTACTTTGTTCGTGCGCGCATTATTCTCATCCTGACCTCGAAAGATAGCCTGGATATTTTCCCTTTCGTGCACCAACTTTGCTCGACGCTTCTTACATTTTTCCCTTCGTTTACAGAGAGGATTAATTGGCCAAGAAATTAAATATGTATACACGTATGCGATGCGGTGAGGTTTAATAATACATTTTTAAATATCGATACAATTAATGAGTTTGGGCAATGTAAGATATTTAACACTACTTTTCAATTAAAACCGCTATCGGAATATAGAATATTCTCAATCCACTGGTCCACTGATAATATCTTTAATCAAAATGCAGTTGAAATGTCAGTTTCAGAAACAAAATATTTTCAGGTGCAGTTCAATGCGAAGAACTTTTTACTCCGGGCAATAATTAATTGTCAAATATAATTAATTTCGAAACATAAAAATCTCTCACCATGAACAAGTAGGTTGAGGATAATTTGTACCGAAAAAAAGTCGATAGTGAAATTAAAGTGGCTTGATCACTCGAAATTTACGGCCGAAAAATATTCAAAATGAATCGACCGGAGCGAGTCGGGCAGATCCATCGGGCCCCTACACATTGTCGCGGTTTTCAGCGATTTTTTTCCCTCGAGCGAATCGATTTCTCGATCCGACACGATTAATTTACTGGCACTAAAGTATCGCCCGAGAAAAAGGTCGGGTGCAGAAGAAAGTCACACACCCATGAATCTTTATCGGGAGCGCCTCGGCCTCTCTCTCGTCCTTTCGCCGGGTAGCGCATAACTCATAACTGAATTATCGCCGCAAAAAGGGGATGAGAGGGGTGCAACAAAATGATCGCTACCGGCTAATTGCCGGTACATTCGTTTTTCCGCCGATTTCTGCCAGCGCACGTATGCTCTTATTTATTGGCGCCATCGAAATAGGCGCAGAGTCCCGATCCGCTCCTGGAATACCAATGAGTCGATCCTCGGGTTTCACTTCGGTGCATTCGAGTCGGATGCTGGAAAATTGTGATTATTCATCAGCACAGATATATCACTCACTGCGAAGTGGCTCGTGTGATTTTTTTGCCCCGGGCGGGCTTCTTAAGATCGAGGCCAGCCCTGGACTTTGTGTGGTGTACTTAATAAATTGCTACCGTCAAAATAATAACTTTGTTATGTAGAAACTTGTAAGTGCATTAGTTGAATTTCTGCTCCTATAAATTAATGGGCTCGGAAGTTCATCTATTGAATGAGATGTATTGGAAAATCAGTTGAGATTGAATTAATATTAAATTTCTTAAATGTAACAAGTGGGTCAAGCTTTATATTAAGTCGATTAGTCAGGAGGGATAGGGTTTCATTATTATTAGAAAATTAGAAAAAATTTCTAGATGCATAATATTGAACTCGAAACATTTGATCGGTCAATTTCTGGCTCTAATCATTTTTAATTAATAATATGTAATAAATTTTTTCCATAATTACTGACGTTGTATAAAATTAAAATTTGTATTGAAATAAATTGCTTTTGAAAGATGAACTTTTCTCTGTACTAAACCATTATCTTTTCTATGTATACCTGAAAATTAAACGTACGCTCAAAGTATTTGGAGATAAGCAACCTAATAAAGATATTTACTATTATACATATTATTTTTTAAATGGCTAGCAATATCTTTATAATCATTTTATTACGAATAAGAAAATATCAAAATTTTCCAAAGTAATGATTTTACTGTATGAATTAAAAGAGACATAAATTTTATTTTCTGAATTATAAAAAATGTATATTTCCATAAAATATCCAATATAGGGTTTAATGCATGAAAATTAGATGAAATGTCAGATGATAAAAATATTTTTTAAACTTCAAAGCCTCATTAAATCTAATCAATATATTTTATAACATAGACAATATATCGTGGTAATTTAAATAAAAAAAAAATTTTAATTTCGTCATATCATTCAGGTACAAGTTTCATAACATACAATTGATAAAAACCGGTAACGGAACCAATATCATGTAAACTAATTCGCAGGTACTCGAAACGTTTAATTTCATTAAAAGCTAGTTGCAGCTATTCAACCCATTAAATAATGAAAAATGCTAATAAGTATTTCTAGTAATTATTAGGATAGAAGGCTAATCAGTGCGATTACATCAATATTCAGCATTCCAACGTACAGCTCATGTTGTACTCGAGGCTGCTCCTCGATAACACGCAGTAGTTTCAGCTAAATCCTCGAGGTGAGATGAAGAAGTTTCTTTTCGATTTAGAAGATGTTGGTGCGGCTCCTTTGATCACTGGACCATTATCAGTGGAATTAAGCCAACCCGAAGAGAGCTAAAATTTTCACATTATTTTAAGAACTTTAATCTTCTTTATACATATTATTTCCAATAAATTATTATATGATTACTCAATAAAACCACACTTAAAAAAACACATATTTAATCATGTGGGTCACTCTGTATGCAAAGTTTTAGCTTTTCCATAAACCAATAAAGTTAAGGTTTCCCTTATCCCTTTCCATAGCGGATAGACATTGCTCATAAAAATTTAAAATAACGCGCTGCCCGCCAAGACTTACTCGGTATAATTAGTTGGGCTCGCTGGTGTTATGGTTATCGAAATTTTGATAATGCCCTGCTTGTTTAAAAGACGCCCCAGCCTTATTCTTCTCGGTGCGGTTCAAGTTGCAAGTTGCGATGCCATTCTCACTCACTAAATCAAGATTAAAAAAATAATTACGGTGCCAGGGGGTGGGGAAGGGCAGGGAAAGCTGTAAAAACTTCATCGGTTGCGAGGCGACAAAATTTTCGGCGAGAAATATAGATTATCGGGCGCGTGGGGCACCATAAAAGTCTCTATAGAGAACAAGTCCGGAGAAAGTCGTGGGGATGAAGCCTAATTGGAAGCAATCCGATTTAAATACTGAGCAATAAACCCGGTATCTTCATCGCGCATTTTTCAGGGGCGCGAGGGGGAAGGGGACGCCGTCAAATTTTTCGCGAACGCATCCTCGGGAAGTTTTAGTGGCGATTCGGATCGCGAGGCACCTAAGATGGTATCGCGGGCTCCGAGCGAATGGGACGATTGTGACGTTTATTAATAAACTCGTTTGAATTTACGAGGTGGCGGAGAGTGAGAGCGCAAGGTGCGAAGTATCACGTAGGAAGCCGTTCAATAAAACGCCTCGTAACTCATTAGTTTCCTGCTTATCAACTCCTGCGCTTCTCTTTACGCACTTACGCCTCTTCCTCTCGCGCTGCTCCTCTTTCGCCACTTCCCATCTTCGCAGCTTCTTCCCACCGCATGGACCATCGAATGTACAGCCGAGCTAATGCCGGCCTTCACGCGAGTCCCCAGGCGTATAGATAATCCTTTTTCCGACAAAACTGCGGAATTTCCTGCCCACCTTATTCCCGATCTATCATTTTCATCCGATCAAACAAGGAATTCCCTAACTGCCTCCTCATCAATTATTATCTGCCCATAGAAATGGTCTAATTGAAATTATATAAAGCCTTGACTGAATTTGATGGATATTACTGTAATTGAATGAGTCTTAAATCGAAGCCATAATAATTCAAATTATATCGAATCAATATACTACATTTTTTTATTTGACTTCAATTTAAAATTTAAATAAGAATTTCTTTCAAGACTTTTAATTTCAAATATAAAGCTGCACATTTATTGAATAAAGTTAATTTTTTCATGTGTTTACATAAATTTTATCCTCAAGACTTCTTTGACGATGCCATAAAAATGTTAATAAGAATTCACGTTCTTCATTTCAATGAGTGTATAATGTAGCAAGGACTTTACTTAAATGTGGCCATCAAAATTGAACGCAACTTTAATTCATTTTTATTTTATTAATAACATGTTCTAATAGAAGATTTTTCACCAAAGTCATATAAATAAATATAAAAACTTAAATAGAAATGATGAGTAATTTATTACGAATAAAAGAATATAAATAAAGGGTTGGCCTACACTGGTTTCTCAATTCTTCCCGTATAAATAGAAATGAGTATTTTTTTTAAATTGGTTTATCCCTTATAATTATTATTTATCTCTCTCTTTCTCTATCTATTCTTTCAACATCAGTTTGCATGGAAAATTGATAAGAATTTCTTACGTATGATTGCGATTGGCTTTTTTGTTTTTTGTAGCAACTTGAAAGTTTTTTATGCCAAATTATATTAAACATTTAAGTGACATGGTGACGATCACTTTGCTTAGAATTAGGTATCCAGTAGTGATCGGTTATCTTTTACTTAATACGTAAATATGAAACTGAGAAAAAAGATTTTGTGAGAAACAATAATAATATCGGCGAGTCAGTGGTTGTTAAACAACAGTCTCATAAAGAGCATTACGTTATTTTTATACGACTAATAAATTTTCCTGAGAGAATGAAGAAACCCATTTGATTTATTTAAATAATGTTCACCATTTTACTTGGGCGACGGACTTATATGACCATTTCATTTGTTATACAATTCGTCGGAAGAAACAAAAAGCGAGTCGAATCCTCTGGTTCTCACGTGTGCAATCGGGTTTGGAATTTCGCGTGAGATCGCCGTGCGACGCACATAAATCGAAGCTTAATAAAATAATTACAAGGTATTACCGGGCACCAGGGTGTCCGGCCGAGCCATCCAGCGCTTAATTCAGAGCTCGTTTCGATTTTTTTTTTTGGTTTTTCTCCTCGGAGATGGGGAAGCAAAAAGAGGCTGATGCTGGACAGCAGTCGCGATAATTATTTGGTCTGGAGATCGCGGAAGAATAAGGGGACACGCATGGAGAATGAGGAGCGACAGCCCCTGGGTCGCTGAATTAGCCCGTAAGTGCTGGGTAATTGCGTAGCGGTCCCAGCGAGTAATTGTGCAATGTTACCCTATGACAAATCGCGTAACCGGTGCATTCGTGCACGTGCTTACACGCCGAACGGGTTCCCATGGGGTTGGCTTTTTACTCCTCTTTGCCCTCTCATTTCTCTCCTCCTCCTCCTCCTCCTCCGGATCCCTGTTATGATTTATCTCGGCACTCCAGATACTGGAGAGAGTAATCGCGAAGCGTGCAGTAGCTGTTATTCGTGCATTACGAGAACCTCCGGCGGCTCTTTATAACGCGACGCGGGCTTAATTTAAAAGCGCGTGCATTGCGCGGGACGAGACGACAGGAGGATGAACTGTGGACCATAACTAACTGATCTCGAGATTATTATATTCTAGCGCGTGTGAATTTAACCGACGCTGCTTTTAGAGATTTTACGGGCGAATTTTTATAGAAGCGAGTTGTTTTCTCTCGACACTTTGACGTACTGATGGCGCGTTTCTCTTCCTCTTCTTCTTTCCACTGTATGTTGAATTTCAATAAAATTCCCGAATAACAAAGATTTCCTTTGTTGCTTTATAAAAGGAAAAACTCTCTTTTGTTTCCAAGATATTTTAACTAGACTTTTGTGCACTTACTCGAGAATAATTTATGCAATGTTTTTTAATTCATCAATCCATATGACTTTGTTATTGACAATTCCCTTCACATTGATCAATAATCAAATCCTTGATAAAAGATTTTTGTTCGATAAAACTTGTTTTTTTATTTTACATTTATTATGTTATGAACTATATAATAATAACAAATTTTCAATCCTGACAATATAGGAATCTTTTATCATTGATCTTTTATCAGTCAATCTATCGGTTCAGCTTTACAAACTAGAATATAAAAAGTGAAAATTCTAAAGACTACTTTAGTAAATAGAGTTTAAGAAAACATTATTAAAATTAATTAAGCATTATTAGTCTCAAGTATATAAAGTATAATTTTTTATTAATTTCAGAATATTTATCAAGTTAATAACTGGTTTAGTAGAAGACATGAGTCGTAAATATTTGTACTTTCATATTTTTATTAATCATTTTTCTAGTATTATCAATGTAGATCAAAAACTATATGTAAAAAAACAATGAAAACCTTGTTTAAATATTGATAATTAGTTTTAATACATTTGGAAAATTAAACTAGTAGTAAACTCGAACTTTATAATGTAATTTAATCAAAATTATTATTATGAATTTAAAATTATAAAATTATTATAAAATTAAAGCAAAATTTAAGCGGTGCACAGAATTGACAGATGTAATATAATTATTGGATAAATTTTTTAGTCATACATACAATAATTATATATAAATGATAGATTTTTTATACAATAAATTGTAATAATTGCACAAAAATAAGTACTTTTATAAAATTAAAATTTTATTTAAAAATCCATGTCTACTATTTAAAAAAAAAAAAAAAAAATTATTGATTCATTTTAGTTGTATTTCTTTAAAGCTAAGATAATAATGTGTCACGAAGGCATTTGTATAACGAGAAGTAAAATAAAAATAGAATATATCTGTGCTTGTCATTGTGCCAATTCATAGAACCTAAAACTATTTTTCAAGATTACCATTAGGTGCTTTGAAATTGTATTTGATACGAAAATTTGACAAGATATTCAAGTATAACCGAACATAAAAAGTCCACGTCATTGCAAAACCGCGCAAAACTAAACAAATCTCGAGTCATCACTGACCAGCAGTTTGGCTCTTTTTGAATATTCGTATAACCAAAATATCGTTAGTACATGACACGTAGGACTCGTCACTTCCGCACATCCATCCGAGAAATCGGAGAAAAGGACTCGAGCGTCTCTTTCAATTCTCTTTGTGTACCCTCGAGGACAGTTAATAAAAGCACGGTTAGGAAAAAGTTTGTTGTAAGGAGTCGTTGGAGTGAGTCTGTCCCTGGAGAGAATCGGTCCTCGTTAGATCCTTAGACATGAATAGCGCACACGAACGGCTCGTCCCCTTTCGTGGAGCAATTAAACGGGCTCTTGGTACCCTTTGGAAAAATTTGTACTCCACGTGGTCGTGTACGTCGTGGTTCAGATGGAAAAAGAAGGTTATTTATCGCGTGGGGGAGAGGCTTTTGATGCCCTCTCGACAAATTAATTAATTTGGTCTAGTATGAGTCTCGGGCTTGAAATTAAATAAGCGCCCGTGCACTAATTGAAAAATCCGGGGCTTTTTTATCGGCGAGGGAGATTTATGCGCATCCGAGACAAATTAAATATTCGTAAAAATTGCCGAGTTAACTGTCATGCCGAGGCTGAGAAAACAGTTTATCCTCTATAGACGAGTATTAAAAGTTGGCTGACTAAAATGAAGATTTCTTAACTATTGAGTAATCCTATTCCCGTGACTTGTTTAAGCGACGTCCGAGAAAAATCGAATCAGCGGAAAAATTTTCGTTCTATCCATACGCGGAACCTCGTAAATTAACAGTTACTACATGGCAACCGAAACAAGGCTTCTCTTTTCTCACGCGATGAGACGGCTTTATGTCCATTCGAACGAACGAACTTGGACTTGCACGTATATACCCGAGGAGATACAATGTTCCCTTTAAAGCGAGAAAGTAGGTGGCATTTTCAAAACATCGGGACTTTTTTTGCGAATGCGTATTAATTTATGTACGTGACGCGACGTACAGATAAATTCGCAAACGCCGAGGGAGACGTTACCTTATAAACTTTATTGCGGAGCTTCCACTGTTTAAATTGCCTCGCAAAAATTTCACTTACATTATCTCGAATCTTAATAATTTATGCATTGGTCTGAAAAAGTTTGACGAACTTTTCGCTGGAGAACAACGCGTGCATCATTAATTGCTTAGAATAGCTGTTCCAGTGGTAATTGATGGGATGCAAGCGAATCTGTGACGGAGGTACAGAAGTCGATGCTCACTCCGAAGATAATAAAGGGCCGAGGACACGCAACGGAGAAAGTAGCTTGTACCCGGGCCAAGGGTATCTGTCGCCTAGACGCCGACGATCTACGTAAAATGAATGTCGAGTGTTTGCACGGACGCGTGTCTTTACGGTGAATTTCCCGGTGAACGTCGACGGGAATTCTCTCGAGGAGTAGCGGGGCACCTCGGTAAATGGAAATAGGGACTATAAGTAATTGCCGCGGTTGGCTCCGTAGGCCGAGGGAAGGGGGAGAGAGAGAGAGAGAGAGAGAGAGAGAGAGAGAGAGAAAAGTTGGCTCGAGAGGTTCACCGTTATTTATTTAAAGTGCTCCGTTCGATTGCGAGATCGATTCTCGTGTTGTGTGCAACAATTAGTTCGAGCGTGGAACACGGACTCACCGGAATAACATACTTTTAGCCTCGCAGCTGATGATGCCACTTCTTTTTCATTTCTTTGGTGAAAAGGCTAAAGAGTCCGAGTCTTTCGATGATTGCGTTAAATGGAGTCATTGAGTACGCTTTCCCGAAACTTGAGTTTATCCCAATCCGCAGGGCTTTGAACTCTCCACTATTACGATTATACTACTCGAGCTATGCACTTGATGAAACTCTTGCTTGTAAACTATTGCTGTATTTTTTCAATGTTAAAATTATTTACAAATCTTACTATAAGAAGGTGAATTCTTCTTTCCCGTTATTGTTATTTACAAATTACACTTGAGTGAAAGACGTATAATTCAAGATTACTGTATTTCTCTCGATTTTTATTACGCATCGTTACTGCTGTAATTTTAAAAAATTTGTAGATATTCAATCAAGAAGTTGAAATGATTAAAAATTATATTAAATTTTCATACGTTCGTTTATGATTTCTTTAGTTAATGAATGATTACACAGATATCAAATTTCATATTTTTTTGCATATAATATAAAAATATTTCAAATGTTTAGTTAATTCTTAAATAGCGATGACTTAAGACAAAAACTTATATTTTTATTATTTTAAATTTTATAGATTAACATTAAACACTATACGCTTTTTATGCAATTTAATCATTTGAATCACTACTTAATTTAAAAAACATTAAACCAATATATTTATGAAAAATAATATTTAAAAAAAAAATGACACATATTAAATTAAATGGTATTTCAAAATTTTTGTATTGCTAGATTTGATTGATTGAAACGTTATAAGAAAACCATAATTACAAAACGCTTATAAACCAATTTTATTTATGAATTAATTGAAAAGTCATAGATAATAAAAAAAAATAATATTTTTGTTATCATTTATGAAATCTGTAAATAAATTTTCTATTTTATTTCAATGCATTTAAATACCGATCATTATGTTTCAATACTTTTTAATTATTTATCAAATACTATATGTATGTATGATCGTATCTATTTGTACGTATGAATGTATGCATAAAATCGATATATATGAGGTTTTTACTACCTTTAAATAATTAAAGGTTTTTAAGATTATGAATTATCAGTTTTTAGAAATATAAATTAAAATTACATTAACTGAAAAAATATAAGATGAAAATTAATTTTACAATTGTTAATAGCTTTCAAATTAAATATATTTTACTAAAATATTCTAGGAAAAAACAAAATATTATAATTTATTAAAATTGAAATATTGTATTACTTTAAAAATTGTTTTAAAAGTTATAAAATTAATGTCTGAATAGTAAATCATAATAATTTGTTCACAATTACGTATGATAAAAAAACTAGAATCAAATGTAAAAGGCAGTGATAATATTCGATTTACGGCGGACAAGCGAAGCGCCAGACGAGAGGCAACCCAACATACCTCTTGCTATATCCGAAAATGTAAACTTTTAATTTATCTACTTTAATTTTATTTTTTTTAATTGAAATTTTTTTTCTTCGCAATTTATTTTGTAATTAAATTTCTTCGATTAATTTAAACCAATGTTTAGAGAAAATGAGATTTTCCGTAATATTTTGTAATATGATTTAAATTTGTTATAAAATATTATGTTACTAAATAGATTTAATAACTATTTTTTTAAAATGATTAAATTAATGATAAATTACGCATAAAATTGGTAGAAAATTTATGTTCGCAACAATTTATTGTTGTAATTTTAGTCCGACTATTGATAAATTTACATTTTTATTTCATGAAGGAAAACAATTTAAAAATTATAATAAAAAGTTTGAAAATAGGTAATTAGTAATATAGATAGAATTAACATTCTCAAACTATCTTAGAAATTATGAATTATTTTATGAAAGATTTAAATCAATTAGTATTTACACGTCTTTTAAAATAATGATTAATTATAATAATTATTTTTCGTTTTTAAACCACTTGTTTTTAAATAACAACACTATTCCTCTATTTTATTATCTTAGATAATATTTTTATGGATTTTGCGCTAAAAAAATATATATATATATATATATATATATATATGTTTACGATTGTGTTACCTATTTTCAGATGGGATATTAACTAACGAATCAAATCAACTCAAATGTAATTAAATGGCCAGACGTTAAATCTTTGGAGTGATCTTGTTTACGTATCAGTGCGCTATGGACGTGAGCCAGCGAAACTCAACTGCCAGGCACATGCCACCCCCTTATCAATGTAATTATCAGCTTCCCTACGAAGGAGTTTGGTAAGAAGGACTCGGAGCTACAATTAGACGGGCGGTTTGACACGCTGCCATTCGGCATATACATGTGTACATGTATTTCTGCCTCCAGCTTATCTATTCCGGCTACGGCCTGGTCACTTTCTACGTAATACCTCTACCCCTACAATCACAAATAAACCCATGTTAAATTTGCTAATCCAGCCCCAGGCCAACTAACTCGAGAATATTCGAGCCGATGCACTCGAAAGCTTATTAATTGGGTCCCCGGTAATTACCGTTCCAATGATCCGATGAATTGGATTTTAGAGACCAAGAATCCTTTATTATTGCTACTTTCTTTTTTAACTGGGCAAACCTGGTGGCTCGTTCATCATAAAAAAAATTCTGTACAATTGATTTATATCGCCTTATTTGCATGCTGCGATTTTTTTAAGTATACTTTTCAATAATCGATATTGATTGTGCGGAAATTCAAGGTCTCGTAAATCAATGCTAATTATGCAACCTGTTCGTTCCTAAGTAGAGCACTTTTCGTCATTTTTTTAATTAACAATCTATGCGACAGAAATTATATATGAATTTTAATATCGGCAATTATAAATCAAAAAGTAAAAAAATTTCATTTGAACCGAATAATTTTAGCTTCGGCGTTTTATTTATGTCTTGACAAATTATGTTCTTTTGAAAAAGTTAACTGAATTTAAGCTTAATACTAATTTCTTTTCGGAGATCAGTAGAGAAATTCGCTTTTAGATTTTCTATAACCAAGAATAGTAAGTAAAATTAATTTACAAAGTAAATATATAAAATTTCGTTTTTAATAAATATTTGCATTGATTCACACAATATTTTAGTATCTAAAAACATTAAAAAGGTTTGTTTTGAATTTTCTTTTATGAATTTTTGTAAGAAATATGGTTTTAAACTATTTTTAAAACATTTCTCAAAGATAATTAAGGTATTGCAACCTTCAAGAAATAATAACGTATGCACCACTTATGTGCAAGAAATATCTACATTTAAAAGAGTGTGTGCCAACAAATGCCACACTGAATAATGTTTAAAGTTTATTAGTTCTTAGTAGCCTCTTGATTTTTTTCTCAGCCAGAAAATTACCGCCATCCGCAGCCCCTAATTCAAAAGTTGAAGATCGTTATTTTTCGGCAGCATCATTCACTCTTTTCCGCATAAATCTCCAAAAAATTTATCATTATAATTGTCACACGTGCCACTTATTTTTCTCGGATTCAAGTGCAAGTTTGTGGGACCTCGAAAAATGCTCGATCCACAGAAACGCAGTTACCACGCTTTCGACATGGGAGCCCGATAAAGTTAAAATTTTGCAGTGCCGCGCGAATTTCCACGACAACCACATCAACAACAACAACAACAACACATAACGCGACGCACTTGGCTGCAAAGGATCGCGCGATTTAATTATACCAGGAAACGCACGCCACCGCCGAGCCGTTCCCACGGTACCTGTTTAAGCCGTAAAAAGAGCGGACGTGACGTCATGGCCGAGAAGCGGGTCCGGGCGCACGTGGACGTTCCGGCGCACGCCTCGCACACACACACACACGCACGCACGCACGCACTCCACTGAGGCAACGCGTGCCGAGAGACCCGGTGCACCAGCTCCGGAGCCGGGCCCGCGGCCCTTTTCTCGGGCCCCGATGAGCCGTGAGAACAATAAACATTGCGAAACTAACGGCCCTGCCGCCGCGTGTCGGCGTTCCTTCTTATCGCGCCTCCACCGGGAAAAATACGATCGATCGATACCTGCGCCGCTCGCTCTTGAAGATCGTAGATTAACTCTGACGTCGAAGGAAAACGGGAAAATACACTGGGGCTTATGCAAACCCAAGGAATTACTTTGAGAAATTAACCTACACTTACTTACAAGTTGCCAGACGGACGATAGCCGCGATGAACGGCTCGGGTCGCGACAACTATTACTTTCGATCTCGAACCTTTTGGAAGTGGATACTCGGACGTATTTAAGACTTTCCGTGGAATTTCATCCGCGGCAAGAGTCGACCCGCAAGAAAAGATCCTGATTTTTGGAAAGCCCGATTAATTACCGCGAGCATTTAAAAGGAAACATTACCGGTGTGCGTCAAAAATTGGCAAAAACATTTTTATTAATAATCATTATTCCAGCCTATAAAGTTAAGGAGTTGCTTCAGAAAGAAAAAAAGCCGCTCGTAAATATAATGAGTTTATATACAAGATCGGTAGGTTTTATAGGTCAAAGTCATTATTGGTTCTAAACTTATAAGCAAAGTGAAATCGTGTCTAAAATCTCGTGGAAAAGGTAGTTTATTCTTTGTTAATTTTTTAGCATTTTTATAATAGAATATATAGTTACGGAGGTATGCGGTCCATTATCGTAAATAATTAAACCGCTTTAATACATCGATACCTAGGAGAGGTAATGAAAAAAAGGAACGTGTAGCCTCTAATTTAATTTAAATCGATCTGCTTAACTTTAAGTTTGTTTATATCATTAAGTCATTCAACTATCCCACGAATATTCTATTAACAAGGGATCTTAATGATTGCGGGTAATTGACTAAAAATCCCGAGATAACCGGTGAAAAAGGTAGGGATAAATGCAGAAAAGCGGCGCACGTTTTCTTCGAGAGACAAAAGTCACGTTCCCGATGGCGATTGGGTTTGCGCGCCTCCCATTGACTCTCATTCCTCTCGTACGCATTTTGCACCCATTTTTCACTCGCGACCACGCCTGCGTAATGCAAGTGCGAACGCGCGAAATTAGCGCGAGAACGAGAACGAGAACAGCAGCGGGAGGAGGGAGTTGAGTCAGAGTCGAAGTCGGGCGTTTTCCCGATGAGTCATGACTCATTTGCATGGATGCATGCCACGGTGGAAAACAATGAGCTCGCGCCTCGTTTTCAGTGTCACTGTCAACATTTCCGCGTGACTCGGTTGTTCCATTAACCCACCGTCGCACCGGGAGTCGATAAGCCCGCCTCCTCCGAGGACTCGAAACAGTTAAGATTTCAACACGCTTTCCATTATATGCGTGCACCGTTAATAACAATGTTTAGCGTTGTTATCGCGTAGAAAGAATTGCCATTACCCTCTCGCTCGCTTTGGTAATCGCAATTTCGTCCTTACAACAGCTCCTGCCTCGACGTCATAATTATTGCCCACGCAATTACGAGTCGGGCTTCGTTTACGGGCCTAATTATCCTTTTGGTGGAAATAGAATTCGCTGCTTGGCCAACTGATCAGAGTCTAGGAGATAACGATCTAGAATCGACGGATCCTTTGTTATCGGTGTAACACTTCAATGCAATTATGCGATTCTTACGCAGTGGCTCCTTGTTATCTTCGAGTTTCCCATGGCAAAAGTAACAGTACAATGTTGGCTGTGATTTTCGTGTATTTTCGAAAATATAACGAAAATTTTCGCTGCACATTAAGATCGTTGCGCGACAATTTTTGCGTAATCGGTTTCATCGGTCCCGCGGCTACGTCACCTCGTGAACGAGTGGAAAAGTACGGGTTCCGGATGATTTACAAGCCTGCATCAATGAAAATATGAAAATGTGCGTAAGAGGGGATGTCGGAAAAAGGCCGAGACTGATTTATCCGTTAGGTGGCTCGGAAAAAGGCAAAGTCAGGGAGCGTGGAAATGGCTCGCTCGAATATAAATCCCGGCGTGGGCAATCGAAAGTGAATTTATTGCGCTTGTAAATTGCACGGCTTATGCTCCATTGCCCTCGAAGAATTCCCTGCGAATCCGGGCCACGCGAGTCTCCTCCGATCGGTCACTCTTCCTGGGGATCGACAGCCCGGGATTTACGGGCCCGAGGCGCGATAGATCCAACTGCGTGTGCGCCCCAGCACTTTCATGCAAATTGTAAATTCGCGAACAAGTGAGCGCCCACAGGGAAAAATCTCGATCCTTTTTATTTACGGCGATTTTTTCCCACCGACCTGTCTGATACTTCCAAGTTACTTTTGTTCTTGGGGCCGCGAATCCCGCGTCGTGATCGTGAGATCGTTTGCAATTGAGATGCGATCAATTCTGTGGGTGTGTTTGAATTCTTTTCTTGAAAATTCGGAGCTCTCAATCAAGATTTATTCACGAGTCTCTCTCCACTCTCAAATTTTTTAATAATATGAACAAAATTTAAAAATAATTACTATTGTGGTCCTTAAAAAAAGAAATTCATTATCTCAATATGTGAAGTTATAGTTTATATGAGTTAAGATAAACATTTAATAATAGGTGTAAATATTATTTTTTCTGTATTTTCCAAGGGTCTAGATAAACATGTGATAAGTCTCAGTAGATTTAAATACTTTATGCAAATGAGACTTTCATGCTACAGTCATATTTATAAGTCATTTGATACATTATTACTTGTTGATAATTCTATTAATTACTATATTTTTCTATCTTATAATTCACAAAATATACCTACTTCTTTTGATTTCCTGCTCTTAATGCACTAAACTTCCGAATAAGTGATGTAATTTGGATTGGCATGTTTGCAATACATAACACAAAGTAAGATTATAATGATATAACTATTCTAGCAACAAAAAATTAAAAAAAAAAACAGTTATGCGCTTGTAGGTAATTGCGCAAATATTAAATTAAAAAAAACATATTAGATCTTAACAAAATCCTCTACCAAAAAAAGATCAATTCGAAAGATAGTTACTGAATAAAAATTATGTGTGAATTTAACCGTTGTTCTCAGAAATTTTCTCTTCTATCTATGAATATAATTTTTCATTAAATCGACACAAACAACAAGGGAAATGTTTTATTTAATTATTATTTAAAATTAAATGTTATAGAAAATTAATAATTTAGAGTGAAAATTAAACTCAATGAAATAATATAATCCTTGTTGTAATCTATTTTATAATTATATTTAATAAATAAAATTAAAACTTTATAAAACAATTATTTTAAAATTATTATTAATTCATTTTAAAAATGTTAATTAAAATTAATGAAAAAAATACTTTTCATAATTATTCAATAAAATAAAATTAATAGGATTCTTCAATTCTAAGGAGCACTATTCCATAAAATTTTATTTTATATTTTTTAAATATTCCGTATAATTATGGAGAGATCCAAAGTCATTAAAAATTTTATCTCCTTGAATAAAAATTTATTTTAAAGTTTTCTAGTTTAGTACCTGGTAGAATGGAGCTACTGTATTATCTTATATTTAAATCGAATTACGTTTAAAAAGTCAAATTCTATAGAAGGTAATCTAATTCTAGTAAAAACAATCTTAATACTAGAAGTAAATAATAAAAATAAGTAAATAGTAGTTTTAAACGTCTAGTTCGAGGAGTAGTATCGGAGATTCCGACCTCGAATCGGTTTCCTCTCCCTCGTATGATTAGCTCTAGGCGCTCGAGCCAAGGCTCGACTTCCGTTTCTCTCCCGCTCAGCATCTCGCATCTCGCATCTCGCGAGAGCGTGCGAGATGTTTCTCGTGCGTGTCAGCATCTATCGGTCCAGCTCCTCATTTTCGCTGCAATCAGACCTATTATTTACAGCAAAAATTCCTCTCGGAGCGTCGCGGAGTCCCTCTCCCACGCCAGCTAACCCCCTCACTGCCAGCACTACAATTCTGTCAGGACTGATGCGTGTGATTTCGGCGCTCCTCCCAGGACTTTTCCCTGGCGCTTTTTAATATTTGCTCCTTTGCGCGGAGCCCCTGGGCAAGGACTTTTTGGCACATACATATGTGAATACGTATTGCTAGGGATCCTTGGGAGCTGGCCGTCCTCCAGCTCTATCTCGGACCTTTTTTTAAATCTCCTTCGGGAAGCGTGAGAATTTTAAGATCTCCTGCAGCGTTCGAGGGAGAAAATTGCGATACGCGTAATAAATGTCAGATTTTTTCGACGCTACTGAATAACCAGTTTTGAGGTAAATAATTGTTGCGCCTCGAGGAGCGGGAGACGTGAAAATTGGATTACTCAGATTATTTGGAGGGAGGATCTTTGGCAGAAATTAAGCATCAGTTAGAATGTCTAACCTCCTCTAATATAACCTCCACATTTTCATTGATACATCTATCAAGCCTTTATAAACTAGAAATTACCAATAATTTTCTATAGTAAGCAAAGATTATTGTTAATATTTTAGCAATGTATTTGCCAATGTATTGGCCTCAGCTTACATTTACATTTTATGCAAACGAGGGAAGCTTCTGTCAATTATGATGGAGTAAATAAATTAACATGACACGCTATAAATTTATTGCACGTATAGAAATAAATATGAATCATGGCCATTAGACTGATAGTGATAAACTATACGCAATTTATTAATTTATATAAGGGTATTTCACGTCTTCTTCCAACAAGATATATTGCCAAATTTTAAATTTCTAAAAAATCAAAGATATACGGTTGCACCGAGTACTTTTTCACGTCATTTAGATCGATAACATTAAATTACAATCGAAATCTCAATTTCTTTTATATATTCATTTATTTTTAAGCCAGTGCACATGTAAAATATCCCATTAGTTCAACGTGACACTCTGGACTCCCCGTTTTTTCCATAATTAGGCAATATTTTAAAAATCATTGCCCAGTTGTCTAGATACGACGCTCACTCGCTCTGTGAAATCGGCCAAAAAAACAAGTGCTCCGTATTTTTATCTCAAGACGCATATCTCTAGGGCAGATAATATCGAGCGAGAGAAGGATTGGGACGAAAAAAAGAAAAATGACCTTTACAAGTGCGCGCTTTCACTCTCTCGGCTCGGTTTTCGGGCAAATGATGATCGGGAATGCATCCGCGCGACGAAATGAGGCGCGTGCACAATCTCATCTCTCGTGTGTATTACGTGCGAGATGAATCGTCGCTGGACCCGATGATGATGCTGCCGCTTTCTCCGCCGGGGGCCAACATCTCGAGATTACTTCCACTCGAGGGCCTTATTTCCGTGCGACCGATTGCTGAAAATAAAGGTCCGAGCTTTCCGATCTCGTTTGCCATTATTTATCGCGGTTCTGTCGGAGGCCTACGCTTATTAACTTTATATCAAATTCGAGCTGATGATTGTTACAAAACGTATTTCTGCGCACAAGTTGCAAGTGAGTTCTTACGAAAGCATTGTATGTGTAAACATTGTAAGTGTATTTTGCGAGTGTAGGAGTGCGCTACTGTCGGTCGGTAACTATACTGTTTATTAATTCTCTATTTGTAACACCCAATGATTGTTGTATTCTATTATCGTGTCATTATTCGTTATGTTGCTCAATACGTTGTATGTTGTATTAACTTCACTGTTACCTACTTAGTATTGCATGTCCGAGTATCAAAGAATATATCATTTCACATGATTAATGACACGATAAACTTTACACTTTTTCCAGTTGACAATTAATCTACAATCTCTTAATCAAAAAACTGTTTAAAAAGTTGGCAAAATAAATTTGACTGTAAATATTGAGCATTAATTTATGATAACTTCTGCAGAGTTAAGACCTCGGAGCTATCGATGATTATGTCGTTTAAATGCGTTTATTGAACGCATTTAATCAATTTATTTTCTCGTTTCCAATACTTATAATTGCCTGATCTAATTTTAAAACATGTAAAGATATTAATTAATATTAAAAATTTTCACGATACAAGTTTCTCCCTATTTTATATATCAATTTAAAATTTACTTTTGTATATGAACTCTGTGAGCAATACAAAGTTTCAAAGTAATGAAATAGTTTTACAGTGAGTTATTCAATTATCTATCACATATAGATAAGATTAAAATAACACCCTTTATATTGATTTATACAATTTATTCTAATCATATGCAGATAAGATAAAAACAATACATGGGAAAAATGTTATGCTGCAGGTATTATAGTGCAATACCGCGATCCGTCGATTACTAAAGCTAATTTTGCAGCGTTAACAACTTGAATATGTTGATTTAAAATAAAAAATATGTATTCTTTGGAGTGAGTCGTTTGGTTTATATAACGCGCGAGAAACGTTTTTTGGTTTGAATTAACATCGAATGGACGGAGTTTTCATGAAAATGCCGAGCCGAATAAATAACGATTTCTCAATGAACTTTTTGCATAGGAGCAAATGCAAATGGAGCAATTGCAACTGCGTGAGCAACAAGTGACACGACGATATATCAACCGAAAGGGATTAGAGAGCATTAGAGAGCAGCCGAGTCCGAGTGGCTGGATGCTGTAAAACCGAAATGTGCCAGAGAGGAAAGAGCGAAGTTCGTGCTTTGTTTGTTTCCTAATTGATTTCAGCGGATATTTGGAGTATGCTGATGCACAAAGGGCAAACATCAAACAGCGCCGGTCTAATTCGCGCGCAAACAACCGAGGGAGATGGGAGACATTAGCACCTCTGGTGGTGATTCAGAATCGGCTGGACGGAAAGCCCAAGTTCACGGTATTTAATGGGTCCGCGGAGAATTGACGCCTCGATGAGCATTCGAATGGGGTTTCTGCGGGCGAGTTCCGGGAATGTCCAACCTTTCCCCTCGTCGCCGCTCCCCCGCGTATCAATATGCACTCGTCGCGTCTCTTTCATTGACGTAAAGTGACTCACGATCGGCGCGAGAGGCGGTTACGGGGGGAGGGGGAGGGGGAGGGACGCGGCCTAGCTCGCCTTTCATTCAGGCATGCGAAACGCGTCACACCTCGATCCTTTTTCCCCTTTTATCTCCTCGTCTCCCCCGCCGATGCCCGCCGCCTTGTACGGCAATCGCGTCCCTCGTCCATCCCCGCAGACGCAGGACGCCTGGGTTATATTCGGAATTTCCTTGCTTTTCGTTAATGGAATCATGACCTCTCCCGGGGAGACTCGGGATCGTTATTAACAAAAAGATCGTTAATTTACGGTGTCATTACGAGGCGAGGAGGCTCGATGAAGGCGATCGCGTACGAGATAGCGAGGCCGCAGCTAGTAATTCTTACATTTTACGTAAGCGCAGGTAGCATTAATTTTTAAGATAATTAATTATTTGAATAAAATCCCCTTTTTCGTCTTACTTAAAGTCGCCGTTTTCGAGGACCTTATAAGGCTTTATTTCGTGACCGAGCCGCGGCATTAGGTGGATTCTGAGGTATCAGAGCCCCGATGGAAGATAAGTGCAGCCCGTCTCTTACCATCCGATCCAAAGTTCGACTCAACCGCTGCTGGTGCTGCACCTCAAACCTTATAATGTAGAGCCGGTGCTCATTTATCGAAAACTTAGATTGTCAAAGTAAAAAAGTATCCCCGGCTTTAAAAGCCTCATTATTCTGACAATTATTTTCGTGTCCGCTCGATATTAATCTCCAGCCAACTACAAAGACAACAAATACTCTTGTTTCTCATTCTCAATCTACGTGCTTCAACACGCATACCTTTACAACTATTAATTAATTGAACAGAATTTGGTTTTTATTCGCTGCCTCAATTATACCCAAAATAAAGTTACCAGCCATTCTATTTTTCAGATTTTATTTACTGATATTTTTCAACTTTTATTTTCGTGCCCTTACCCCTCTTCATGGCTTTCTCCTACTCAAGAAAATTTGTAAATATCTTTTCATTCCTAATGCGTATTATCTTCAATTCATCTCAATATACCGGGATTTATTATAATAAACTTTTTTTTATTCATTTATGCTTTGTCATCTAATATTCACAATTATCTTTATTTTTTTTTTTCTTCCTTCCTCTTTTTATTACTCTCTTATTTTTTTTTCTTTTCTTTTTTTCTTTTTTTTCTTCTTCTTCTAATTTCATGCAATTTAAACTTCATGCTTTCGACTACCGTTTAAAGTAATAAATAATGATTAACTATATTGCATTTAAAAAAAAAAAATAAAAATATTTTTTTTTATTTTTAATTTTTTAAGTAATTTTTTACGCTTTTTAACGCGTAAATTTTATATAAATTGAATAAAAGTTAAAAAATAAAGATATAAAATAAAAAAGTAATTTGATCTTATTTTCTATTTAATTTTTTATACTTAACGAATACATTGAAGTTTTACAAAATTGTCATTAGCAATATAAATGGCATTAAAGCATTTAAATTATTTGCCTCCATAATATAAGCTTACCATAATGAGTTCATTATCTTTATTACTTTTTTTTTTCATATTTTAATATTCTAGAAAAACTGTCTTTCTTAATTTATTAATTATAATTTTTAATCTAATATTTACATTAAAATTAGAATAATATGATTTAATGATTATACTCGTAATTTATATTTTTTTATGGAATGTATTATGAAACTAAATTATTTTATATTAAAATAGTAAAAATAGTTTCTTTTATCTGATTGGATCATAAATCTGAAACAATTCTAATAAATCACTTTATCCTCGTATTAAATTATAAATTTAAAGTAATTATAAATTAAAGCATAGATTGCGAATTTAATAAACTTATATTCTAAATTAAAAATTAAGCATTTATGTTTCCTTCATGAAAATATTTTTATAAATGACAAGTAATAATTTATGTACAAGTTAATGAAAGTTTCGTTTCCCCTATAATTAGTTGATCATTCATCGATTTATTGCGCTAAAATTTGCATTTAATTATTTCTGTTATTTTTTGATATATTTAGAATAAACTTAGTAATAAAAAGTTGAATAAGATTATAAAATTCGTGGGATATAAATATCTGATATTATAATTCTTACAATCTATCTTATACTAATAACGTATTTAACGTGATATTTACAAGTTTTAGAAATTAGTAGAAATCTAATGTATTTCATCAAATAATTAATTCGTCTACAAATTTTTATTAATAACTTTTTATTAGTGTTATGAGCAATTTAAAAATACAAAAGCTTCTTTTGTTTATAGAAAAATATGATGGCATGTGAACTTTCATAGTCAATGTGTCAGACCACTAAATTCCATATATTCTTATATTTTTGTATTTATTTTTTTGTATTTCTTTTCTCTCTTTTTAGTTTTTCTAAATATGATTTTGATTTATTATTTTTAATAAAAAAAATACATTACGAATATCATCTAATTTTTCATTTATGATTATGAAAATTGTGAATATTTGAAAAATGGAAAATCGTAGGGATTTGAATTTATATATATTATTATTATATCATTTATATCTGTATGAAAAATTAATAAAATACACAATATAGATATAATAAAAAATGGTAAATGTTAAAAATAATAAGAAACTCTCTATAATGTAATAAAATTAATATATAACGTACGTATAAAATCGATTTCTGCACTTGTAAAAATAAAATGTAAATGTAAACAATTGTGAGAAACTTTTAAAATCAAAGTATTTATCCTTTTGATAATCAGCAAAAGTTTTTCTTATAATCGGTATTATTTTATAAAAATCAAGTGCATATTAATATATTAAAAATTTAGTATAGGAAAAAAATAAAATTATACCGTAAGAATAATTAAATACAAATAAAAAAAAAATAAGGCGAATTCTAGAAAAAACGTTAAAGAATCGAAATACTAACATTTTGAAATTTTTATTCGAAATTTTGTTTGATTCGCATATATACTCAGAAAAGTACTTTTTTCAATTTTCTGTTATTTTACAAGCTTCATGTAAATTATTCTAAATAAGTAAAAGGAATCTAAATTTATTTTAAATATTTTGTGTATTTAAAGTATCATTAATTTAATTTTTCCAATTTTAATTCTTTCTGTATATGTAATAAAAATTTTTTATGAACTAAGAAATGAAAACTAAAAAAAATTAAAAATATCGTTTTCTATTTTACAAATAGTATTTCAAGTTTAGTAACTTGAATTACATCATAATTATATCAAATAGAATTATAGATAATTAGAAAAAATAATTTAATTTATAAAAAATATATTAATATTATTGATTACAAATCATTCATTCCATTTTGTAATAATGTTATAAAATTATTAATGTTTAATTTATATATATACATATATTACACTGGTTTAATATTTTTTTATTCTACAAGATTATGATTTGATTTTTATAAGATTTTTTCAAAACCAACATTATTTCTTTTCTAAGACTTGAATACGCTTTTAATATTCTTTCAAGTGTAATAAATATTCAGATTATTATAGGCTTACAATATTCTCTATTCATATTCTAGATTACTAGTAGATTAATAGTGAAACCACTTTACTTTGTAGCTAAAAGATCATTATATTGTTTATTAATGTATACGTTATAAACAACTTAAAAACGATTAAATATTTGAATTGCAAGTGGTACCAAATCCTTTATAATTTTCATTCTATTTTATTTGCTTCCTAATCTGACGTGCATGAATATTTATTGCTAATTGATTTTCGATTCTAGCTACAAAAGGACTTAAATCTAAAATAGTTAGGAAATGTGTTTTATCGATTAAAAGGTGACCACCTTGATTAGAAAAACAGAATTATCTGTAAAAACGTAGAGATCGTTATATTCATTAAAAAAATTACTTTTAATGATCAGATTTTCCGAATCGCTCACATTCTCGTATATCGTAATTTATATTAATATCATGCAAATTTCTCTTATTCTTTCATTTTTTATCATATTTAAATATTTATTCGTAACTTATAATTTTCTAGATAAAATTGCCTAGCAGTCATTGCTTCCACGTAAAAGAACATATCAAATAATTATTCAAGTTTATGTTAGAAGCTGTCTTTTAATGTTTTATGTAACTGTCTTTATAGTCGTCGTGGTAATAAGCGTTTATAAATGCGCAGTTAAAATGGCAATAAAAATGAGAAGAGTTTTATAAAATTCAGGAAATTGGAAAAGGTCAGCTCGGCGAGTTTTACTAATCTTATGTAGAGAACGACGTTGTGAAATCGGGATGTACGGATCTTTTAAAGAATCATGTATTCACAACTTTACCGTATACCCTGTATGGTAAGATAACAAAACATCGGTACAACTTATCCAAGTCAGAAGATAATGTATGCGTCCACCAAGAAATAAGTAGAAATGAGCTGCAGCACCTCAAACTAAAAAGACGTAATATTTTACTTTGCATAAATTTTGTATTTGTATGTGTTTTAATGTAGTTTTTATCACAAGTGTAGATACGTATTAAAAATATCAATGGCTAGTCGACCAATTACTTTATACTAAATAGATTTTTGGATATTTTTAAAATATTGCTAAGCTCCGAAAAAAAATTGAATAATTATTCGAATGCTTTTTGAATGTTATTATTGAGCTTTGTGCAGAATTTATTGATGTAAGCAGTAAACAAAAGTGATAAGAAAAAAAACTTTAAACTCATTAATGTATATTCAGAATCGTGTCCGCCTACTGTATAAATTATTATCATGTGTGTATGTGAACAATGATTCACAATTTCATTCAGTCCTCGTTACCAATACGTAATCGTATCGATAAGCTTTAAAAAATCGCGCGATCTTTCCGTTTTCACAATATTTTCTATTTTCATTCGGCTATCAACACTATTTCGTGCAGCTATAAATAGTGCGTTACTACAACATTAAATTCGTTTTCTGTGCTCGCACTTATATTTTTATTGCACATAACTGCATTTGCATGACAAAGGAAAAAGTTCAACACCATAACATTCGGCTGTTAAATAACTTCAGCTTTCAATGACAATATATTCCTTGAAAATATAAGTGCTCCGAGAAAACTTTATTATTCTTCGGATCGTTGCTCGCAGGAATAATGAAATTAGTTCTCGAGCGCATTCATACAAAACAGACCATTACATTGGCTTGGATTTTTCAAACGCCTTAACGAGATGTCCGGGTTACACGCGACAAAGATATTCGTTAAAGCTTCGTTAAAGTGCATGTCCCGTAAATTCGAGTTCCCATCCGGAGTCTGGTCTTGGTACACGAGATAATCCTCCTCGCGCACGCGCACAATGCCCGGGTGTGGGTCGCGTTACGTTGCGGGTGCGTGGGCGGGAGACCTTTTTCGCTTTCTCCTGGGGTCGGGCGGAAAAAAACGAGAGTCCGAGCGCCAGGAAACCCGGCCATACAATGTCGGCTTTATGATGCAGCCGCCCGGAGCCGATATCAATGTCGCGCATCGAGGAGGGGCGACAGGCGCCGCGACGTGCTCCTGGTGGACAACGGCGATAAATAACCTGGGGAGGTCCGGGCACTAAAGTGCGAGAGGGACTGACAATGCGCCGTACACTTAACGAGGCCTTAGGACATTTCGGCGGAGGACTGCCTCCGAGGAGTCGCGCGGAAACTCAATTTGAGCTCTATCTCCTCAAGGAGGGACTCGTGTCTTCCCTTTTTTAGCCTGGATAATGCATCGGCCATTTTATCAATTGCACAATGCGTCGGCTTGTAAGAACGTTAAATTATGAGCTGCAGGAGCTTCTCGATAATCGAATGCACCAGAAAGTGTCTCGCACGAGGACGGCCAGGTGTCATTGACTCGAGCTGTTATTCCCTAACGCAACTCCACTTTTATCATCATCATCATCTCTCCTCCCCCCGCCCCCCTCTCTCTCACGTACCCCGCGTGATCCGGATGTATTATACGCGTGCACACCTACACACGTACAAAAATTTCCCGTGTCGGCGAGAACACTAAATTAGGAATTCGTTCCGACTACAATGACCGGCTCTCGGCGCGAGCGACGCCTTATTTGGCCGAGCGCATGAAAATCCGTTGACACTTGCGCGAAACAACGCCGCCCAGAAGATTTTGCCTCATCCCGCGATCATCCCGTCAGTCGAGTTATCGTTATCAGACAGAGTCCAGGCGGATTCGGTGGAGCAACAAACTTTCAGCCACCATTTTTCGGAGCATACCCGTTTCCTTGTTCCGGAGAAAGCTTGAAAGAAAAGTTCGGGTGCAATGTATGGGCAGTAAAATGATTGTTGATTGCGAATGCCTTGAACATTTTTTCAAGCCTTCACCGCTTTTAAATGACTACCGGAAAGGAACTGAACATCGTTACATCCGGCTCAATGACCGTTCAATTATGATTCATGATAAACGGTCTAATGCGACAGCCGGCGATTCGGAGTTATTTTTCAAAGGCAGTTTGGGTGCGCGAGCGCGGAAACATTTGAACAACGATAATGTTCGCACTACAGATAAAAAACAAGTTAACATCTGACTTACATCGTACGTTACTCGTGGGGAAAGGAGTCGAATGTCTCTAATCTGGGCGATAATCTTTCGCTATTCCCAGACAACGATTAACAGCGGGGGGGGAGGGGGAGAAGGAACATTTTTTCGACCAGGAAAAAAGTTGTTCGCACAATACACTCGGCCCAGTACCGCGTGAGTAAAATCAAGTCATGAGTAAAAAATGAGCTTCGAGATTAGGTGAGTGTGTACAACGGTTGCCTCTAACCGAAACGTCGGATTGAAGAAAAGCTCGAGTACCCGAAAGAAAAACAGCGCTTCGCCCAATTGCCAGAGTGAAATTTATCATTTAATTGGGTCCTAAAATCCGCGAGGTAGGTCTGCACTCCATAGCCCGAGATAAGAATCTGTAATTCCCGACACGGAAGGTCTTTATTCCCTTTCATTCCTTCTCACTCTCTCTCTCCCTCCCTCCCTCCCCCTCTCTCTCTCTCTCTCTCTCTCTCTCACTCTCGCTCCGCTATGGTTCTCACTCTTTGCTTATTTACTCTCCCGCTCTTGAGCAAACAGCAGCGCTAGTAAAAGCTACCGCGTCGATAAGACCACCTGCGAGTCGATGAGAAAAAGAAGTCAAAGAAAAGATCCGCGTGTCATGCTGATAAAAATCGTTTGCGCTGTTCGCGCTCGCTGATTCCTCGTACTCCACACCGTCGTCGTCGAGTTTCTTTTATTGTCCGGGGCACCACGTATGCATATGTACATATACAGGGTGGAACTAAACAACCGCACGATACGCGAATTAACGGTCGAGCGTGCAAAAATGCCTATTAGCACACAATTAAAAGCGTGTACGCGATTTTATCTCCCGTGTTTTATCTGATAATTAAAACTCGAATAATCGTCGGTTTCGTGTGGGGGTGGTGTACCTGGAACGCACGGCCGTTTGTCGATAACTTTGAAATCGCTAGAGACAAAAATTCAGCATTAATATTTCAGAAATTTTATCAATGAGTAACTGTGTTTTTCGCCTCGAAAACAATATATATATATATATATATATATATATAAATATATATAAAGCGAATTAAATTATTGCACGACAATCTAATGTTAAAAGTAAAACGCACTTTAATGAATGTTTCTGTGAAAAATTGTAAACACTAATTCACTGACCAATAAATACACCGGAAAAATATTGTATTTATTCTGCGCTATCCTTCTGATTCTGATAAACTCTTATTTCTTAATAAGTGTGAAATAATTTAAAATTCTAAATATCTGTGTCAAAGTTTTAAGTGAAATATAAATCGTATTTTTTTTCAAGGCTGTCTATTTGATGTACAAATAAATAATTGATAAAGTAAAGAAAATAAATGAAACGCCTGTCAATATACAATTGATTAGTGCATACAACTATCTACGTATATTTTCCGAACAATGTAACTTATTTTAAAAGCTTTTTTTCTATTACAAATGTAAAAAAATTGAACAAAATAATTATTTCTGTAAAGATTGTTGGAACTCTGATAATTAAAATAAAAAAAGTAATAAAATTAAAATTAGAGTATCTTGAGAATTGAGCACGTCTTGATCATTAATAGAGAAGAGTTGTTTAACTGTACAAAAAATGGTTGATATCGCAACAGTGATACATTTGTAAAGAATAATGGCCGTTGCCGTTGGGTATCGACGTCTCTCCTCAGACCTTCATTGACCTGAAATAAGACAAAAGAACAGAGCATCCAGTTGGACCAGATGCGCAAGGCGAACCTTATAAATTCTTTCCGAAATACTAAAAAGGATAATCCCAGCAGGAGCTCGAGATCGAGTTTGCATCCCGAAGCCTCGATGGCCCAGATCCACGCCTTTCCCGTGCTCTCGCTCCCCCCCCCCCGTGCATACCTATATATAGGCGTTAGCGCGGTAGTATGTTAATAAGCGGGGGGTGCACGCCACTCCACGCCATTCCACGCGCGCCTCCTCCCCCTCCCCCCCTCGCCCTCGTATAAAAGCTTATTTATAAACAGAGGTCGGCCACCACAATGGTTATTGTTTCAGCGCGGCCGGTGGGACTCTATTTATGACACATTATGCGAAAGCGCAACCGATACGTGCTCCCGGCGACGGTCCTCCTGGTGCGCCATTGTCCGCGTCGATCCCGGCGACGATACCCGGGCGCACTGCACAAATCACGCGGGACTCTCCCATTGTGGACCTCTGGCACTAGGATCCGGCTGAGCCTCGTCTCCTGAGCGGCGATCCGGGATAAGCCCCGACCGATGACGTCTTCTTCTATTTCGCATTCCCAGACGGAGGTGCAGACGTGCGACGTTATTCTTTGGCAAGCTCGCTTTGGAAAAAAAAGTCTTTGGAGTGGAGGGGCTCGATGGGAGATACCGAAACACAACGAGCTTAATTAATCGGAAAAGGCTGGGTGGGGTCTTTGAAAGCTTTTCACTCTCGTCCCGTCAAATTTATGCGCGGCTACAAGCCGATGTGCCTCAACTCGCAACTAAAACAAGGCTACCGGTGCGGTGTTGCAGCTCTTATCGCGCCCCAACCCGCATCTAATTAACAAAAGAGGAGTGCTTTTTTTGGTCCAGAGCGCAGCATCTTTACCCACCGCGGCGTCGCGCTCTTGTCTCTTGCCTCGTCCCCTTTTTTTCTCGTCGCATTGTCGCGGGCCCGCCCTTCCAAGGGGGAGACGCGTTACGCGCGGGTCGCTTAATAAGAATCGCTCTTGTCTTAATTGCGAGGATATACCGGGCGCAAGAAGGCGACCGTCGGCTCCCATATACACCGACCCTGGATTTGCATTTGCCGAGAGGAGAACCGCCGGCAAACTCCGAGTCTGTGTACCGACGTGTTTCAGCCTACCCTCCCCCCCTCTCTCTCTCTCTTTTGGCTGGTCCAGACTGGACACATGCAGACTCCTGCCCCATGTCCAGTTTCACCTCGTCGTCCTCCTCCTCCTCCTCCTCCCTGGCAAATATCGTTATGAAGCCCACAAATCAACGAAATAATCGTCTCGGTGAATATGTAACGCTCGCGATTTGTTTTCTGGCTTTTTAGACATATTTAAAACGCTCTTGCTCGCTTGTATTCCCCCCGCTTTCTTTATCTCTTCATTTCTTTTTTCTATGCAAAAAGGACCGAGAGCTCCGTGAATATTCATTCCATGTAAATTATTTGCTGAATTTTATATGTGCTATTGAGGATTCATTCAGGGAATTATAGCCTTTTTACATTTCTTTTCGTTTCTAAATAAAATTAACAAAATATAATAAAGGCTTCGCTAATTTATTATCACTTGTTGGCATTACATTAAGCTTTATGTTTATGAATGAATTTGAGAACTGGGACCAAAAGAATAAAAATCAATATTATTTATTACTTGGGATCTTGAAAATATCACATCGTAATATCCACTTAAACAATGTGAAAACATACATTAAAATGAATACAAATAATGCGATAATTTATGGTCGCCATTAAAACCGGATATTAAAAACATCATTATATTATCAATATTAATATGACATGATTTCGTAGCTGCAATTTTTTCTTTCGATTATTACTTCTTTTTTTTATAAAAATAAATCGATTATTTGTTAACGAATTTTTATATAGACATAATAATGTCATGTAAAAAAATGTGCTTCTGTATAATGATTCCAATTTGATTAAAATCATGCTCATTTCATTAACTACCACCTTCTTTTTACAATTATAATTAAAAAATTTTATTACCTTATTAGCCTTGATAAAATACTATTCCAAATATATATTACATTTACTTAATTGGTATCATCATTACATGCATTTACAATGATTGACTGAATGATATAACGTTAATAATAAAGAAATTTTTAATTTAGCTTCTCGTTAAAACCGAAATAAATAAAATAAACTACCTTCGATTGCACTAATTTACCTTAAAATTCTTCAATTATAGAATATTAAATACATATTCATTGACCATATATATATCAGAATATTTTTAACTCTTATCATGATAAAAGAAATATATTATATTGTTATACTGTATCAACAAAATTTTAAACTATATAAAAATCTCAAATATTTGACTAAATTTGAAAAAATAAACAAACAAAATAATAATGAAATCATTTATAAATATTTATATAGATAAATGTAGAAAATAAATAATAATATTTATTTATATAAATTGGCAAATTTAGTGTTACAAAAATTTATATTTGATCAAATATTACAACATGAGAATCGAGAACATATTGTGGAATACAATAACAGTGAAAAAAATATTAAATTGTTACAGGTAGTGTAACCCTTAAAATAAAATGTGTTAATTAATGAATTAGATAATAAAAGGAAACATATTTAAAGTTATAAATCAAATATGGTTTCAAATTTTTTTACATGCGTTGTGTATTCGTTTTAAGTCGTTAACCATTACTCGAATAGTAACAATGAAAAACGACACGATAAACTAGTTTTTTATTGTTCATTGCCACATAACGATAATCTATTCGATGTAAAAATATCCAAATTTATCAATCTCTGACAATACAGATATTTTGGTACATTTTGACTCGTTTTATCATATTTTAGCGCATAATATTTTAATGCATGCACAATTGTTCAATATGTTCAAATCAAAATATATCACACATAATCTTTATAAGTCTTATATCTATAGTTTTTATAAAAAATATGACAATAAAAAAACGAAAAATTATCATGTATTGCAATTTATCATTTTGATTTGTCAATTTACTGATTATAAAATTTTCTAACATACATAAAAAATTATTAAACGTTACAGTTTCTATACTTAAAAATTATTTAACTTTATTTTATTTCAAGATATGTTGTAATTGTGTATAAATTTTTTTTAAATATTAAACTACATTAACTATTTATAACATTTATCTAATTATAATATTTTTATTAGAATTGATATGACGCATGAATGAAAACTAACGCGAAGTAAATATCGATATCATGTTAGGACACAATTTCTCGCACAATGATGCATTAACAAGTAAATTTAAAATATGTTTATTTTCAAATCATATGAAAGATAATGAACTTCCATATATTACAATAATATTAGCTTTGTGATGTAATTTGTACAGACAGCAATATCTTTAAAGTTCATTATGAGCATGATAAAAAGATTTTCCACATGGTTTATATTTTCCCATTTAATGAATCAATCCTTAAATAAATTCCTTATTTCTATTATAATATGCAAATATAAATAGATGTAAAATAATATTTAGAATATACCAACATTTTTATTTCCTGTTAAATTTTTTACAAATTCGATAATATCTTTGAATTAATTCAATTTTTTTATTATGGAGCATATATTCACACAAGTAGCTCAGTAATAACTTATACAATTTTTATTAGAATGAAATAAGTTATCTTCAACGTATTCACAGAATAATAAAAACCGTCAAAGCTTTAAAAAGTGGAATCTAAAACAAGCTCTTGCGAATTTCATATTCTTTCTTTCAACAGGCACTCATTTATTTATAACAGAAGCAATATTTCTTACCTTTTACCGCAAATGCGTTTTAAGTATATCACATAAGAGCTTCTTTATATGTTTTTGCGCTATAATCATCGCAATAATGATTCAATGTCTGTAATTTCTAGTATAACATTAAGGGGATGATAAATGGGGTCTATAAGATATTGGATTTAAGCAGTACATGTTTCATTCCTTGCAATTTCTTAAATTATAAAAGTAATATTTTCTGAAATTTTCAAATATACAAAGTATATTAATTATCAAATAAACGAAAAGGAAACGGTATTTATTAATATTTTGGAGTCATAAAATGATTGTCTTTATATTTGACAATATATTTGTATAAAAGAGAACATTAATTGTATAAAAGAGAAATATTTAATTAAAATAGAATTACTGTTTATAAAATTATCAATTACGAAAATGCTTTACTGCAGAAATTATAATAAATAAAAGCTGAAGAGAATGTAAATTTAAAATATTTTTTAAAGGTGGATAAGTGTACTAGCAGTAAAACATTTAGGTCAAGTAGAAAATCATTATTGATGAATCAAATGCGAATCATACATCATTATAAATTAAAAAACTGTTTTATGTCTAAAATAAACTTCTGCAGACTCGTTAAGCACACAATTTAAAAGTTGAGATTCTTATATTTTCTATTATATAATTCAAGCATAAGGTGATAGTACTTGCTTAAGAAAAGCTATTAATTTAACAAGATTTAACATCATATTCATGCGATAAAAAATTAAAACTTATAATTTAGTTTAAGGATTTATAAAAAGCGTACACTTAATGTTCATTCATTTGCAGGAAAGATATTTATGTAAAAAAAATGCAAAATATGAATATGTAAAATATTGACTGACTGAAAAATACAAGAGATTTTTTTTTATTTTTCTTTAAAAGTTTTACCGACGAAAATGTCCGAGTATCGTATTATTTGGACTGAAAAATTTGATTGAATACACAAAAGAGTAATTTTATAAGATTTATAAGAAGAAGTTGAGTGCATGTTTGGATGATACTATATTACACCGATGTGAACTTCATTAATAAAATCGATATAAAAGATTAAGGGGCACGGATGATAGTAACCAATAACCCGTACTCAAAGTTTAATGATAGTATTTTATGTAGAGGAGACCCGATAAAATTATTTTGATAACAACCGAAAAAATGTTAATCCTTATTTTTCCTATGATATCCGACCGCGTATTAAATCTAATTCCTACCAGTTTAAAGTTACGTGCAATCACGTTGATGTATTAAATGAAGATATATCCAGGGAAATTATAAATAAGCTGAAGGATGTCATGCCACGGATAGAGGTAGAGTGAGCATCTTTGGGTCGGTTAAAGCGAGATGCGAGGAGGCTTTTACCGAAACCCGAAATTGCTTTTAACAATAATTAAATGTGGATGGGGCCCGAGATTTTTCTCCATTTTAGGAGTGGCATAGCGCACACGAATCCCACCCAATAAATCGGAGTGTCGGGTTCTTGGCCTTTGTTGTCCGGCGGAATACCAGCCACGAAAATTCAATTTTACAACGTGCAAAATTACACAGACGTGTGCAGACTCCGGTGCAACTGGGAATGGAACACTCGGGTTTCAAAATTATACCGAGGCTCTCTGTCATTCCACAATACGTAATCGTTTTTCCTATTACCCGAGGTTGCAGAAGGTGCAGCGGTTGTGGTCTCGCTCGGTGAAATTGCAGCTCGCCGATCGGCCGTTTATTCATTATCATTATCGGGGCCGATTTGGCTCGCGGCGCTGGCGACGTCGGCCCACGTCGCGATCCAATTTCCCTGATTATCGGGCGCGCTTTAATTGCGCATCGGATCCGGATGGCTGCCCGGGGAAAGAGGGAGAGGAACGTGGGCGTCGCGGTCGCTAGTCGTGCGTCGTCACGCGCCCGGGTGGGAGGTGGCGGCGGCGGCGGCACACGCGCCCCGGGGAAAAAGAGCCACGACGAGGACGGTGGCGGTGGCGTCGACGATGGCGGCGGCTGCGGGGACTCGCGAAGGTGGGGAGCCGGGGGCACCAGCAACCGCTCTCTGTGGGAGAGGCCCCAGGAAGACGGATTGGCGGAGCAGGGGGGCGGGGGCGGCGGGGGCAGGGCCGTGGAGCGAGGAGCGCGACACAATCGCGTCGTGCACGCGCCGATTCCCGAGCCCCGAGTCCCGAGCCCCGAGCCCCGAGCCCCGAGCCCGAGCCACTTTGAGCCGCTGTTACACGAGGCGCTGACTCCTCGAGCGAAAAGACCGACTCCGGAGATCTTTTCACCGAACCCCAACCTCGCCTGGCCACTTTCTTTCCGGCTTATTCCAGCATCCGACACTTGCGTTTCGGATTTTGTCCCACCCGGGATTTTTATTACTGATGTGGAATTATGATAAATGGGTCCATCCGATTTAAAACTTTGGATTCATCGGCTGGAACAAAGAATATTAATAGGTGGTAATCTGGTTTACGATCGTGTAATGACAATATATTCTTGTTTTATTCACATAAAAATAAATACACAAGTAGTGATTTTATTGTTCTATATTGATTTATGTGGATTCCTTCTTTAATACTTTTTTTTCTAAATTATATAAACTAGCTTTGGATACATATGTTAGATTCGGTACCAAAATTTTTATTGACAAATAAATATTTTGAATATTTGTGTTCATTAATAAAAAAAATGTAATAGGAAAACTAAGTTTCATTATTGCAAATATCAATGCTTTTGTAGAAGAGTCTACTATTTTGATATTAAAAACCTTTTTTATCTAATTTAATGAAAGTAATTTGAATAAATATTAAATATGAATTAATATTAAATTTAAATTATTTTTTTGTTAGTATACAGACATTTCGTTGTATAATTAATGAAAAAAAAATTTTTTCAATATTATCGATATAATTAATAATAATTTTTTCCATAAATCTTCAAAAATATATACTATTTTTAATTTCTAAAGTAATTAAATATAGCTTAATCGCTTATATTATATTATATTATATTATAGGTATCTGTATTAACATAATCTATGTAAAACAATGTTTATTAAAGAAATATATCAAATCTATACAATTATAAAAATGAGATTAACTTTTCCAGATGAAAGCTTTATTTCATTTCTTTGTAATGAAGTATTTAAATACACATTATACAGTATTATATAGTATCCTTAAATTATTATTTATTACGAAAAAAAATCAATAAATAATTATAAATGCACTTGACATATATAATTAATATTTTCTCAGATAATTTAAATTTAAAGAAAACATTTGCTTATTGATAAAAAAATTTTTTTTGAAAAGCAATATTTAAAATAATTAATAATAATATGCGTATAAAACTCGAGAAAGTTATGGAATATTTTCCGTTCATTTTATCAACTTTTGCTTTTAAAATTTCCAAAACCGCGTTAAAGTTGGCAACATCGTGTGCCATTGACTCGACGCTCCACGTATAAATATCTATAGACACATGCTCATCACCCCACATATTTTCATTCTCACGTGTGCACATTCGCTCGTGTGTATATATATGGATTTATCGCTACTCGTGCAGCTCGTATCAGGCATCGTGCGAGACATCGCGATGTACGCGCGTTGGTGAGTGGGGGGCGTGGGAGAGGAGTAAAAAGAGGAGGGGGAGGAGGAGGAGGAGGAGGAGGATCGTGCGTGCGATCAAGTGTGGGAAATGATGCGATGGGGCAGGAGTTCCCCAAATCACTCCTCGTCCCACCCGAAAATCGACCTCGTCATCGTCATCCTCAACCTCGGTGCAATCGCGCTCGTGGAGAAGGCACCGATCGTATCGATCGACCAAATACCCGAACGGAGTTCAAGGCACGAGGATCGTGTTGGGCGGGGGCGGGGAAGGGAGGGAGGGAGGGCAATGGTGTGCGTGCGACGCACGAGGAGCCGATGATCGTTATCGCGCCACCCGCGCGCATTTCGCATTGTTCGAGCGCGAAAATTATGCAAAGCGTGACGTGGGTATCGCGATACGGTAACTTCGGTACTTCGATTTTATATCTTCATAGGATGCCAGAGTGCGAGTCTCGGGGAGCGCATAATTTATTTCCGAGTTCGACAGATGCCGATGTTGACTCTCGATAATTAATTCCTCCTGAGATATTAAAATAACCTTCAAGTCACACAACTACGCCAACTCGCAAAATTATGCTATCGTAAAAGTCACAGTTGCGGATACTTCTCGGCCGTACATAATTCACTCATTTCCCACCCCCGCGACCAGATCTTTGTTTCCTTGTTTCGCTTGGCTCCATACATTTCACGAAAGTGCAAGCACTTTCTTGGGAACTCACGTGCGCTCGGTGCCGTTGAATTCGGAGAAACAACGAAAATGGGTCTTCAAATCGACAGAGAGAGAGAGAGAGAGAGAGACTCGCGTGTAAGCGCACGCGTGGAAATGCATTGAAAATTTCCCCTACCGAGAAGCAGGAGTTCAAGGAGATTTGCGTGTCAGGAGTAGTAAACCTTTCGTGTCTGCTTTTCCGGACGAAAAAGTCCAGGGCTCAAGGTCTGCTTCGTAAAGTCTCTTGCTCTCCTTTGTTTCCGCAGTGACCTCTAGGTCCGACTCGGGACTACCAGCACTTGTACATTGTATCACAACTTAACTGCAAGTTTCCGATTCATCAGAAATGGTGTCTCCCTTTTTTCACGTACAATACAGTTACCGATTTCATTTGCACCTGCAATCGTAAACGTCGTAGATGGCTTCGAAGCTTCTAGAAGTGAAATACGAACTCAACTCGAGGCCGACAACAGCCTCGTCCCTGCAATTGTACAAAGCGTATTTCAAAAAGTAACATGGATTCTTGGTATTAAAGTGCTTCTTCACTGCATAAATATCCTCGGGAAGAAAAAGAAGAAAATAAACAAACTCGAAAAAGTAGCTGCGATTTGACAGTTATTTATCAAACGAGAGATAAGACTTTTGCACGGATCGCGTGCTACTTACTGCTTACAATTGAAGTAATTGTGCTGGAATAAAAAACCTCGTGCGATACTTGTTACATAGCAGGTATTGAGAGATACGAGAGGAATCCCAGCTAATCTCACGGATGAGAATATAGAATCTCCGTTGATTTCACGCAAGTAGCCCTTAAAAATTGAGACGCCGAAGGGAAATTACAAGAAATTAAAAGGAAAGAAAGCGACACCTACAGATGTGATAACGGAGGCGTCTTATCGGAAAAGTCACTCATTTCGAGTTTCGATGGCAGCCTCTCACTCTGTATCTCTTCTCCTTGAACCATCCGTTAAGTTTCACCGCGAGGTCCGATCCGGTTTTATTTCCAGTGAGTGCGAAAGGGAGGAAAAAGCGATCGAGTTGCAAAAGGTTACAATTACGCGATCACAATGGCTCGCGCACACCCGCTGGGGTTCGATCGTCATTCCCCGCGACTCCAAGTGCAGAGGCAACATCCCACGAGAAGGAGAGAAAGAGAGAGAGAGAGAGAGAGAGAGAGAGAGAAAAGAGCGAGTGAGAAAATGTTCCTCTACCTCCGTCTCCGTCTCCACCGACACGATCATCTGGTGCCACGCGATTTCTCTTCCCTGTCTTCGTTTCTCGGCCTCTTTTTTATTCCTTTACTCCTCACCCCCCCCCGAGCAGCACCCGCTGCACCGAGACCTACACTGTTTTTGATTGATGCCCCGCTTACACTAATCCATCCGGACTCTACCCAATGCTTGACTGTCAAACGTACGCTCGCAAAAAGTTCTTTATTTTATAATAAATTTCTGTTTCGAGGGCGTGACGCAATCGGTGAGTTTTGGTCTCAGGATAACGTGTTGGTACTCTGATATATATATATATATATATATATATATATTTAAATTCATCGATTAATATTATTTTTTATAAATGCAATTAAATTTATTTATTAACTTCAAAGAATTATACCCACAGATGTGTACTTTGTAATTAATTTTACATTGATTATTATAATTACTTTGAATATTTATAAGAAAAGCAACTTGTACGATATATATTAATACAAAATATTTCATATTTATTGTAATTTTATCAGAGTTTTACTGCTTATTTTGAGATTATATCACAAAAAAATATAAATATAAAAAAAAGTAATAAAATATCATATTTAATATCTATACCAATATATTATGTGCATATAATTTAGTTAAACAAAATACTAATATGTAGATGTTGTATGTTCAATTAAAAATAATAAGTAAAGATAAAATAAAATTAAAATTTTTAAAGAAGTGAGTATTATGTTAAAAATTGAAAATATAATTGTTAATAGAAATTAAAAATTATAAACATTGTTTTCTTTTGTAGATTAGTCATCTTGTAAATAATTATTAATGACATTATAAAAAATTAATTATATCATTAACTTTTTTATGTAAAATAAAAATAGAACAGTTTATTTGAATCATATAATTTTATTATTTTTAATGTATATTCATAATAAATAATATTTTTCTTAAAATTGAAAAAATTGCCATTATAATATTGACCATCACAAAAAATCATAAAATAAAATATAGTCCAATGCGAAGGACATCATCAGATTATTAATTTTGTTAGATTTTTAAATCTTATTAATCTTTTAAATTTTAATTTTGACAAAAAATAAAAAAGAAGTTGCGATAAATTTCAAAGCCTTATAATGAGTAATCAGACATTTTTTAAGGAATGTTCATTAGTAAAGTAATTTAGTGAAAATCTTTTCAACTTCGTAAATATTTTTATTAATGACAAATCTCATGAATTAAAACAACTTTTTTTAGTACCATTTTTTACTCCGAAAAACATCACTATATTTTAGAGATGTATGAAAAAAACTATAATAAAAAATATTTACTGTTAAATTTAATGTGTCTTTTAATTGTTAATCAGAACTCTACTTGTCTTAAAAATTTAAATTACTTCGAATACTCTTGTTATTTATTTATTACATGTGAACCAGTTACACGGGATTAAGTTTCGATACAACATAGAATTTCGATGCATTAACATGAAGCTTACAACCTCATAAGATCAATTAAAAATTATATTACGATCGAAAAATTTTTTTTCAAAGATATACACGTATTTAAATAAAATTTATTTTTTATATACTTTTATTGACATGTGTAACATACACTTTATTACCAGTAATAAATAATTTCAATTAATTATACTTGGAAGAATATGTAAATGAAAAGTTTCTTTTAAAAATTTAAGTTTTAAAATTCACCTGTAGATAAATTTTTGATGACGAAATATTAGAATTACAATTGTGCACAATTATTAATTAACACATAAAAATTGAAGATACCAATTTTTTTAAAATGATATATCGTTAGTTTCTCAAATTATTCGCTTATGAAGTATTTTCTTCTTTTTTCTTCTTTTTTTTGTTTTTTTGTTTTTTTGTTTTTTCGTTTTGTTTTTGATATAATGATTGAAATGTCTAAGGGAAATTTATGTTGAAAACTATTCATCATTTGCATTTTTAAAATAAATCTACGTCAGCTTCCCACTTTTTTCATTAGACGATAACAATTGCAAAAAATTCCGCCAATAAAGAATGTCATTACAGGGCTCATTCCTGTCAATGCATCGAATGATATTTGTCGGTTCTGTCTTCATGTTTTCTTCATTGAATGACGGCTTTTCTTGCATGCGTACATGAGTGATAAATAAAGCGTTATCGGGAGAAGAGAAGAGAGGAAAAAAACTGATTATACTCGACAAGGTGCTTTTTTACAATTTCTCTGTTGAATATTTACACTTGTCGATGTACACAATGATGCATCATTGGCATTTTTATAAAAGACTTGCTTATTGTGTGTTGCTATGTTTGAAAGATGTCAGCCACGACACGCGACTTGGATCTTCCATCATCTTTTTCTGAGCAATAGAAAACGATTTTATTGATATTTTAGACACGACGTCTTTTCCATTGCAGTTTCTGACAAATATAAATCTCGTATTTTATTTATTGTTTTTTTTTTCTTTTAATTTTATTTTAGATAATCTCATGGGCATAAAAGAGTAATTTTTATTAGAATAATTCCAAAAGAAGAAACATGGTTTTGTTCCGAGTGAAACGCAATATTACGTAAAATAGGTATCTAGTATATTTGTTAATTGTTTAAATTAAAAGTAACGAGAAGAATTTGAAATGATGTTAACGGTGTTAACAAAGTTGTTGAATCGAAAAAATAATTTGCGTTAATCCGGCATTCAAAGCAGTGGTTAGCCACTACAGTTTCTTCGAGTCAAAGCACCTGATTCAATTTTCTCTGTGTTTTGTAACGGAATGGTACCATATGCTCGCGTGTTACATTCGCACACGTAAATAAGCACGTGGGGAGCAAAATATCTGCCTGACCGAGTGTGTGCTGTTGTGTTGAAATTCGAGTACCGAGGGATTGCGATAAAACCCCGTAGTAGCGCTGATTCCAGGTAGGAGGAGGAGGAGGTGGAGGAGGAGGAATCCTGTCAATCCTGAGAAGATTGTTCGGAGAGATCATGTGAAACCCAAGCGGAAGCCGGCAGATTGGCGGTTCACAACAGTCCTCGAACTTTCTTGGAAAGCTACTGTACATGGTAGCGGACGAGCAACAACTGCCCTATCAAGCTTGAATAAATCGCGATTCAATCGATCGATCGATCGATCGTTCGATCCTAGATTTATTAACATGTCCTCTTCTCCGGGCTACCGTGGCCATCGAGGCTTCTGCCTTTGATCGAGTTCTCCGTTTATCGCTCGGCTAAGGGTGAGATCACGTAAAAGTCAGACTGGTCTTCCATTACTTGGAATCCGTTTTTTACCTCATGTTCTCTCCAATAATAATAGACATTATCGTAAAAGATTTTATGGTGCCTGCTCGCTTATCCCAATAAAGTAGTTTTGCAATTTACCAATCTATTAAATGTTATGAACAATCGTAAATTTTAAAAAGGTGGAAATGGTGGCGCGAACAAAGGTACTGTCTAGTCTTTAAAAATTCTGAATCCATACCATTTCCTCAAAATATTAACAGTTTTATTTCAGTTCTAAATATTTGTATGGAGAGCTCTTACTTTGCTATTTTACTACCAATTATCGCTCTTATTTTTATATTCAATCAAATGCTTTGAAAATTGTAAAATAAAAAATAAATAAAGTTAAGTATTTAAAAAATTTGTAACTTGTTATGTAAGATGTCATTCGGAAGACATGTAATGATAATTAGCCTCGTGCCCATCATAATGTTAATCTAACGGGCGCATGTCAAAATTCAGACTTCCATTGCGTGTCTACCGAAACATCATGCGCATAGATTTTAATTTAACTGTAAATTATATTGCGTAATCTAATATTGTAATAAAAAATAGAATCGAAAATGATATTGACCTTCTTCAAGCTCATTACATTCGTTCGTACGCAATTTACATCCTTAAAAAATTATAAACTCTTACAACTAAAATTACCTCGAGATCCATTGGCATTGGCATTTGTTCGCACGATACATTAATTTTATTCTTATGTGCGAGCTTTTAATCTGGAATTTTCTTAATTTTTAATGAAAAACCTTACTAATATTTAAAGCGAATATAATTTCAAAATATAAAATACTTTTACTGGAAAATACCATCTACGTAAAATTATTATTTCTCTTTATTTATTGAATTCACGTGTTAAATTTACATTTTACCCAATACATAGAGTACGTAAAATAATAATGCTTTGTATAAAATTTTCATTATTGCTTGAAAACCTACTTGCTTCTAATTGTAATATAAATTATTATGTTAACAGACTAGATATAAATATTAAGAGGAAAACATTTTATTAAACTTTACGTTAAGCTTTGGTATAAAAATTAATTGCTCGTACGAAATAATTTACTTTTGTAATAAATAACGAGGGTTTTAACTAGCGCTGTATAAACCAATGAAATTGAATGAAGGAAACGATTGTAGGCAAGAATCGCAATTGAAAATAGCAGAAATCCTTGGAAAAGATCGCTGAAAATGCAAAGCTTTAAAAAATGCGAAGAGCATTGAGAAAAAGGCTAGAAATTTAATATGAAGCTCAAATGTGTAATCAAAACGGGCATCTTGTGCAAGCGAGTAAACACACCGAGCCAATAAACGTAAAGACAAAAAACTAAAATGTTATTTTAACGATAACATGCGCATTGAAACATCCATTAAAACTTCAAAGGATTACAAATGTCCATCCTGAAGTTACGGTAAACGCGATCCGGCGCGACGCTGCCAAGGGAACCGACGAGCCTCCGACGTGCCTCCGACGTGCGAAGATCCGCGCGAGATGACCTTTTGATGCTGGGGATCCCCATTCGCGCCTTTGCTGACACCGCGCGAGATGAGACCGAGGATGAGATCGTGGACGAGCGGAGGCTGCGCCGCCGATGGAGCACTAAATCACGGGCATCGTTAAAGCTTGATGAATGTCCGATTTGGACACCTGCTTTTCTTCCTCCTCCGACCTCTGCACCGACCCGCGGCCACGGCTTGCGAAACATCGCACTGCACTTGTCGAATGCGCCAGAGGCTCCACCGGCTATTTATTGTAGGCGATAATATTTACTGCAGTTTGCGTGTGGTTGCACTCGGTCGTACCACTTTCTGTCTCCCTCTCCCTGCTCCTCTTCGTTTGTCTCGCTGATCTTGGATTAGGATTTACAGGCCTCGATTATATTTGAATCAATCACCCGAAGCCCCGATAAGTTTATGTGTACACACCAGCTTTATAATGAATAAATCAATTTTAATTTCGAGACAATGCAATTTTTATTCTTATACTTGCATAAACTTGGTAGATAAATCAGTTTTTATGATACAGGGACAAAGAGTCACTTCTCAACTTAAAAAGAACAAAGCCTTTTATATGAAAAATATTGTACTTGAATTCATTGTCTGTTCTATAGTCGTAAATTTATGATGATTTAATGTACGCTCTGAAGAAAGAACTTTTTAAATAACTTTTTACCTCTGCTGTGAAATATATACTTCATAAAAAATCGATAATAATTAGCTACTCTGACAAGTGAAGCGAAAAGGCGTTTTAAAATATTCCAAGAAATTTCCTTTTAATAATGAATGATCCATAATAAAATTTTCCTCAGTGCCAATCATGTGATGATCAGCGATTCGAATGAAAAAATTTTCGCGCGTTCGATCATTTTCCAATTTCCTCCTCGGAACTCAGGCCAATTCCGGGAACGGAGTTTGCGCCCCGACGAAAACATTCTCACGGCGTCCGCGGCTACTCGGGTTTCCGCAGCGACGGAGACGACGTCGCGACGACAAGTGAGAACAGAAGGTCTCCGCTCGCTTGGAAAACGAAACGCGGCTAACCGCTTTCTGATCGCACAAACTCACTTAATTGGCCATCTCTCTCTCTCTCTCTCTCTCTCTTTCTCTCCCTCTCAGATAACTGTCCGGGTGTTTTTTTATACATGGATGGTTCTACGTGGAAATAGTGAATCATAAAATCGGGCTCTGGCAATTTTCGTTTCGACACTCGGACTATGCGAATCTACTTAAGCTCTCCGAGGCAACGGTTACCCGCGATTTTAATGCGAAAAATTTCTCTTTGCTTTTCAAACCAGAGTCCAGGGTAACTATTGGTCTTACGACTCTCAACTTAAATACTATAATTGTTCGCACTTTTCCATACATCTTACCTCGAAGTTGAAAGTGTTATTTTCGACTTATTAAACGTGTCTTTTAATGTCGTTTCTTAATCTTATTGAGTTTATGTTTTTAATAAATCTTTATACTTGCTTTTCTTCATTACGGTATTTTAGATCTAACAAACCATGTAAATAGTAAAACACCAATTTCGGTTTGAAAAGAAATAAATGAACAAACAATGTAAGGTGATAATGTAGGTTACCACTATGTTCCAATTACTTAGAGTGTTAGACTCAAACTCGTGTTAGGAAATCGGAGTTAGTAAAGTCACTGGTTTGTTAACCAAATAATGCCGGTTTTATCCAACACCACGTGTAATTAGCCAAGTACTAATTTGTCTAAAAATAAAAAAAATTGTTTAAATTATAATTTTAAAATATATATTTTCTGTGTAAAACATAATGGAATTTTTGTTACAATACGTAGATACGACAAATTAGTGACGTTGTTTAATAGTGGAATAAAGATTAAGAAAAGAAAATTGTAGAAAAAGCACCTGCTGACAATATTCATTATTTCAAATCATTCATCAATTATCGAATGTGTACTGGAATGAAAAAAACTTCACAAGACCCAGTCATTCATTATACCTTTTGTTTTTTAGATTACTTCCTTGGAAGCTAACCCTAAACGCGCAAAAACAATAATTCCGCAAATTTCATCTATTACTTGTTTTCCATCCTCGCATTACAGCGAAGCTTAGCTGGGGAGCTTTTTGCGCTAGCCCGTGCATTAAGAACGGAGAAACGTCAAAGAAATTCCAAATTTTTGCAGAATCGCCGGTGCGAATGACTCGAGCTCCGGTGGAAACTCGAAGCTCCTCCGAGCCCATCCTCTCGAGTCGCGCACGCGCCGTAGGCCATCAAGGAAGCTACTTTTTGCCAGAGGAAGAAGACGAAGAATAAAAGGAAGAAATGCCGCGGCGGCACATGATTTCAGGCATGGCTAACCAGAAAAAGCACAGACTCCTCGCCGCTGATCTTCAATTACCACTCGGAGCCTTTTCGTAACTATCAAGCTTTAAGACGAATTACGCTTTCATAAATTTCAAGGGATGCGGTCTCGGTCTCGCTTTTTCTCGCGACGATCCCACCCATTCGCGATTTTTAAAGAAACTTTAGTGATAGCTTACGTTGCTGGTTATGCGTTTCTAAAGAAGCGAACACACCTTTTTGCGGTTTTCGGCGATGCCTTTGGCGTTACGCTTTTTACACACTTGACTGCGTCCTTTTTTCCCCCTTTTCAAAGATTTTCATAATTACCGATCAATCATTCAAAGGAATCGTAGCTCATTCATTTTAAGAACTTTTCTTACGTCTACTCGTAATAAAATTTTTTTCTCATTTTTTGGAGATTATCACTGACCAATGTAATAATACTCTTATTGATAATTACGCTGTTTATTATTGCTCGGTTCCTTTTTTGCATGCACTTGCGCATAAAGTAATTAAATAAAATTTCACTGAAAATCGGATGTTTTATGGTTGTAGAATTTTATTCTCGAGTCGAAGTCTTAAGCCGTCTCGGGTTTTATAAATTATCTTGAGACAATTCAAGAAGTCGAATGCTTGTATCGATGTGAGTCACTGGAATTTAAATTCACATGTTTAATGCTCCGGAATAGTATTTAAGTCGTATGGTAGCGAAATAATCGAGCAGACACAAGAACATGCCACTGAAATATGTAAGTTAGTTAAATCTCGGCGAGGGAGCAAATGTAACAATTATTCCAGTGGTTCTCGGACACAGCTTATATCATATTGTTCGCGCAGAATAATTATTTAAAGCGAAGCGCAAATATATAATATCGGGTCCAGAGCTCGGTGCATCCCCCTTCTCGACAGAGGGACAATCTCCGGGTAAGATCTCGGGATCTTGGCGCAATAAATAAAAGCGGGCCGCGCCATCCGCAAATGTAAAAACGCGGAGAGGAGAAGCGCGCTATCACTTCCTCCCCCGAGTGGGAGAAAAATGATGCTGCGCCCGAATCTCCGGGGCTCCAGTCCAGTCCTTATCTATGGTGCACTCGATCTTTGGGGGAGGGGGGATGGCGCGCCCACGACAAATGCAGGCACACATGCAGCCGCTGATTAAAGTATAGCGCGGGGGGCTTCCCAGTTCGCGCCCGCCCTCTTTTTCTCCTATTTCTCATCCAGCGGGGCTCCAATTAATTTGAAGCCCTCGGCGATGCTCCGGAGCTGCGGCTGCCGTCCGGTGGACCCTCGAAAACAAAGTAATCGCGCGTTCGCATCGGCGTACGAGCGCCGCACGTAGCGGTGTTCTGTTCCTGTCTCTCCGTTTAATTAGCGGCCATTGTGCGGGAAAACGCGAGGGCCAAAAAGAGGAAGGCACCTTCTTCGGGAGAGGGTCGTCCTCGTCCTCGTCCTCGTCCTCGGCGTCGCGGCCGCGTCCTCCGCGCTCCTCCGAGGCCCGGTATCGCGTAACAAGATCTTATTCGGTGTTCGACGTATGGCGAGGGTTAATGATGCTATCGCCATACAGTGCCAAAGCCGATCGCATCGCTGATATTCGCTCCCTCTCTCGTGTTTTTTCCCCCGAGATTGTTAACCATTCAAGGAGCCTCGCCTCTTATTCCTCAGCGCGCGCACCTACGACGTCGATATTTCTCTGCGGGCTTAGAGATGCTGCGGATGCTGCTGCCACCGTTGCTGCCACTGCCGTGCATGAACAAAGTCCACCTTTTTCAGCGCAACAGATCCTCCCCCTTCCCTCCTCCTCCTCATCCTCATCCTCCTCCTTTTCCGCGCAATCTTTTGTTCGAATCGCGATATCCTCCTGGATTCAGCCGCGTCCTACCTCCGTCTACACGTACGCTCCCTGCCCACGTGTGCGTGTGTCAATGTATGTAATTATTTTACACACGTTCCGATTAAGTGGAAAAAGTCTCGAGTGTGCAAAGTTCGTACGTGAATTCAATTTGTGATTATTAGGGGGATCATATACGCTGGATTCTCATTTATTTCGACTTTATTTTTCTTGTTCTGGCTTCGGGATGAAAGTATCGACGAGTTTCTTAGTATTCAATAAAGATCAAGTTTTATTTCCGAAGCCGTATACATTGTATTTTAGTGTTCGTAAAAAAATTTTAATGCTCCCTGAAAGCATATTACATTAATTTTATGTATTAAATTATTGCATTACGTCTTATTAATTTTATATTTTCCGATATAATGAAATCCGCGCGACTCTTTCTCTACTTTATACATTGTAAGGGAGAATTTATGTCAACCGCGAATATTTTAAATTTTCGTTCAAGTCCTTATAAAATTGTAGATAAATCTGGAGTAGCGCTCGAGCCTCTATTCGCTCAAATAAAAATAGTTTCAACGTTATATTTAATGATAAATAATTTATAAAAGATTAATCCACAGTTATTTATCGACTATTTAAATAACTCGAATCTCGGGATGTAATCGGTATGAGATTTCATTAGAAGCAGTAAATTAAATGGCCAGCGAGCGATTATGGCGCCTAAAAATGAAAGAACAGCAATCCCGGATTCGAAAATATTCTCTTACACATTCGATAGCATATAATAATCATGTTAAAATAGCTGAGGTGAGATTAAATCGTACAAGAGAAAGAGAGAGAGAGAGAGAGAGAGTGAGAGGGGGGGAAAGGAGAGAGCGAGTAAGACCTGATGCACAGTACCAGCTACGCACCGGCGGTTTATTCCTCCCTGTCTCACCTATGCAAACAAGCCATTACCTCGTAACCGCTCGCGCACGCTCCGCAATTATTATCTAATTCTCGCTCTTCTGTGCAAAGGAGCGTCAGGATGTTCCGCGAGTCCTACGTCAAGGTCGAGCTTCCTCGGCGCCTCACCTACGACTGTGGGAACTCGTCGGGATCCTCGCTTACATGAGATGAACGCGTATGCCGGAGTATCTCCGCAATTATAATCGTAGTCGATTCTTCGACACGCGACTGCCCGATGTTACCTGATATACACCTGGTGGAAATTCGGGAAAAATCGCGGAATGACTACGACTGGAATGGCTTGACGGTTTTTCTCGACTTGAATTCCATGGCGTCGCGTTGCTCGACACCGCTACTCCGTGTTTTTCTCGATTTCTCCGGAGAAGCGACAGCACGCATTAAAAGTCCTTTTCTAATTCGTGATTTTCGATAAACAGCGAACGCGTCGAGCATTCGTTAGCCACCATTAAAAGTACGGAGAAACACGTTTAACGTCGACTCGAATAAAAAACCGCCACCCACTCGCTCGTGCGCGCATGTTTGCCGTGTTTAAACGCAAACTTTTTACGAGTCCCCGATTTAAATATAAAGTGAAATTAAATTTACGCCGACTGCCGAGGGACTCGTGGTCAAATGAATGAAACTCGATTTTTCCCAATTTTTTCTCGAGCGTTCATTAAAATTCTTCCACCCCCACAGTTTGTCTCCACGGTGAAAAATCGAGTGCGGTTTTCTCAGCTTGTGGGTGGAGTTAATTATTTTATTGATCGACCGCTTCCTGTCTGCCTCGTCTGAATCTATATACCCGAGATCGTGGATGGTACGGATTTGAAAAGCCAAGAGAGATTGAGAGAGAGAGAGAGAGAGGGGGGGGGAAGGGAAAAGATGTTGGCACGAATTCAAATACAATTTTGCGCGCGGCAAACGACGTGTTGAGCCCTCGCAACCGTAATTTGAATAACAAGAGAGCTCGGGATGTTGCAGGACCAGAAGGGAAATAACAGCATCACGAGTTGCCCGCGTACGTCTCGTGCATGATCCGCGAGTGGTCTCGATCATTTATCCTTGATCCGGGGTATTAGCCGATGCTCAAATCACAGTGCGATTATGTCGCTGCCTAAGCTCAATACCGAGATTCCGATCGTTCTTTTGCATTCTAATGCACCTCTGCAATCGCAGAAGATAAATATATAATCATCCACATTTATCTTGGAGTATTAAAAATTTAAATAAATAAAGTTGTAGCTCAGTTTTGCCAATTTTCAAAACGCCATCTCCGGAGACATTAACTATGAAAGTGAAAACGTTATTTTCATTTTATTTTCTATAAAAATTTTCAATGAACATGTACTTTGATTCTTTTTTAGTCAATAGATTCCTGATGAATAATTTGTACAATTTTAATATTTTTAAGTAGAAATCAATGTATACAGTAATTTTTATTAAATACTAATGTTTATGAAATCGTTCATTTACGATTATGACTACCATTATTCGCATCTTGTAAATATAAAAACTCATAATTGTGAGAAATTAATGACATTATAATCGCGTATTCATAGAATTCATGTGATAGATATATGAAATTAGAGATATTTTAATAACTAAGTGGACTAATGATACTATTAGAAACATCAACATTTTATTTTTATGATTTGTTGAAACAATAATTTCCAAAAATCAATAGTAAAAAATTTTAATAATAGAAACAAAAAATAATTTAAGAATAATAAGGATGATTGAAAGATTTATATTAAAATCGAATCAAACTAAAAAACGAAAGTGAATTAATGGTAGATAAAATTTTGCACATAATTATCATGTCAAGTTATTTTAATACCTTTTCGAAAATATTAATAATTAAAATTTATGAAATAAAAATTGCCAATTAATTCGTAAATATAATTTTTATTAACTTAATTCTAATATTATTATTTCCAAGGCAATGAGTATGTGTAAATGTCGACACTACCTTCTAAAATGATGTGTAACCACGGTATAAAGTATCGATTGCACACGAATTATATTAATAGAAATACAATTCAATTTTTATAACTTTTATTTTGCGCAGTGTCATTGTGCACATGAATATGTTTAAATTTGTCGAGTCCAGAGACGTATTATTGAGTCAAAAAAGAGATTGGTAAGAAAAGTTTGAATGGAATTAAGTTACAATGGAAAAAGGCGCAGAGGATGTTTTGTAAAAATTAGCGTGCTGAAAGTAATCCTATTTAAAAGTCTCTAAATTTGCCTCAATACCCGGGGATTCTATAAGAGTTTTGCAATAAAGCACTCAGCGGAGGAATGAAAGATAAAAAAGGGAGAGAGAAAAATCCACGTGTCATTTGCGGAGGCGCACTCAAGGTCTTAACCCTTCCAAAGCCCTCGGCCTGGCACTAAAATTTTTGGAGGCGCACCGGCAATAATTTACGACTCCACCGCGTAAACGACGTCCGGGTGCGAGAACCCGACGTACATCAGCGGGGCAAGGCCGTGCACATAAATCCGAGGCTCTCCGAGAGTTCCCCGAAGCTCTGCGATATAGGTCTCTGTGTCTCGACGGCTTTTTCCGCGATCACGACGTCCTTTTTCCAGCGATGCCCCGCCGCGTTAAAACCGACGACGCCTTCCGAGGAATCCGCTAATTGATGAGCACGAGCCCCGGCAAGAACCCCGCTAAATCTAATTTATAAATTGTTCGTCTTTCTCTCCTGAAGCCCCCTCCCCAACAGGAAGTATCATGCTGAAGAGTCCGGTTAATTGACACGTACTGCTCCCCTTTTTTATGCTCCTCGCGGTCGATGGAAAATTCTTTGAAGCCTTTTTTCCGAGCGACTCTTTGACTCTATTAAACGAGAATTGACCGCTCTCGTGCTCGCCTCACGAGCTGAAGGAGTTATTAAATCTCCTCATTGGTGCCACTACAAAAATAATGCTCCGACGTTTTATACTGCCTCTGCTCGCTGGTAGATTGTTGACTTTTTGCCAGCACCACGGCGAGCCTATCTCAAAAATCCATACATCTCTGGTTCATGAAACTTTTAACAGTCTGCTCGTGAAATTGCTTTGACAACAAGCATTAACGAATTTATCGAGATTATTGGGGTTAAGCTTAATCAAACTTTTCATATGTTCTATCTACGAAACTGATAGACTTTTAAGAAGCATCTCCTTGGCCATTATTTAGGCTTGCGGCACCCATAATACAACAAATTATTACAACTGAATAGTGAGCGAAAGTCGTTATTATCTTGACCAAAAAGTCGTTTCAAGGGTATACATTTTTTTTTTTGCATTATTTGCAATGATGCTCTCAATCAAGGTTAATCATTAAATGTAACGAGGATGTAACCTGACAGTCTTTTTATTTCACTTGTCAATTCTTTGTACTTATGATGTGTAGAAAATAACATGACGTATGTCATAACGGTAAGAGCATTAAACTTCCTGCACGTGACTTCTTTCTTATCATACTTTTTTTAACAACATGAAATTAGATACAGAATAAAACAAGTTTTGATTTAGTTTTATTTATGAACAATTTATCATTCCGATATTTCTTTTGTTCCTCTTGTTAAATTCTGAATTAAATATATACGATAAACGTTGGAAAAATTGATGGCTCAATTCATAGTTTCTTAGCATTATAAAACGAATCAGATCATGTTACCATAAAAACAGCGGAACATTAGATAAGAACTGGAAAAGCAACCACTTTGCTAATCCGTTGAAATAATAATTTAACCTTATTCATTGAATTTTATCACAGTGAAATCTAGAATATTATTTCTTTCTATTCATTTCTTTTGCAAAATGCTCAAATATTACTTTTTTGGTTCACTTTCAATTATCAATTATAATTTAATTGGTGAAAGCTTACATTTTCAATAATAATTCAACAAAAAAATTTAAAAAAGGAGTCTAAAGATACCAAAATGATGTAAATGTCAAAATGATGTAAATTTTTTTAGCAATTACAATCCAATGTATTATCAAATACCGATCATTCTTGATCAGAATTCTTACAAGAAATTAGGAAATTTTATACATTGAAAAATTAAAAAAAAATAGAATAGTTTTAATGAAGCATAGAAAGTTTATTTTCGCCATAAAGTTATAAATAATAAATATAAATGAAAAAGCATAGCATTAAACTTTTGTTATGCGAATCTATTGAAATGCACGAATTTAGTAGAGCACGTTTTCAAGTATAATAATAATTATAAAGCGGGTTTGTAAGCTTCGAAATGTAGGATTCCGTTTTATACGAGGGACTTGATTTTCATAAACAGCATGATTTCACCAAACTTCCACACAAATTATAATATATATGCCGAAATAAAAAGTACCGAAGAAAGTTGGCATTTTGTTCCACAAGTTAGCCACGCAGTATTAAAAACGGCTCCAATAAATGAATTCACCACTCGAGTAAAAAGGGAAATGTTTGATGCTATTCATCGAATTCAATAAGCCCATAATAAGGTATCCACTTAACTTTGCATTGACGTGTTCAGATCCGCCGAATATATATCGCAATTTGCCATGCGAGACTCGGCACTCAAGAGTGCAATTTCGATTTAATAAATTCAATATATCCCTACGTACATAATCGCGGTGTATCTCCTCTCTCTCTCTCTCTCTCTCTCTCTCTCTCTCTCTCTCTCTCTCTCCCGTTCTCCTCTCGCGCGGCACGCGTTCCCGGTGCCGAATAACCGAGCAAGCGACAAACACACACACGCGCGCGCACACAAGCGAGGGAGGAGAAAGTGAAAGAAAGAAGAGTTTGCATTTTACACTCTCGTAAATAAGAATGCATAAAGAGCGAGTACATCCTTTTTAAATGCGCATGCGTGGATTGGCCCTCGGCGCTGGACCAAACGCGGATGCTGCCGTTGTTGCAGCGCCGCATCTGCATGCGTGCGCGTACGCAAGAAGCGGGCCGAGCTTCTGCGCAAACGATCGCCGATAAGCTCCTTTAATTTATTGCTCTTTTCCCCGGGGTCGATGTACCAACTGTAACGAGTACTGCCGCCGCCGTTGTTGTTGCACCGCAGTGCACTGTTCCGCTGCACTTACGTTCCTGTATGCGTCGGCCTCGTTAAAGTCAACTCTGGATTTTCGCTACCAACCGATGCACTTACTCACTTACCTTCCCCCCCTCCCCCTCCCCTCGCGCGCCCACCTCCCCCTCGGCCGCTCTCTCGCTCGCTCCCTCGGCGCTCTCACGATCTGCCCGTGCACACTCGTATGAAGTCCACATGATCTGGCGCACTTAAATCGTGAATTCCGGACCGAGTATGCACGAACGCTCCATTTGGCAGTAATGCATAGCTCCGAGGGTGCAGCTTCTGCAATTATTTCTCGGGTCCGATAGCTCGGATCGAGCCTCAATTGCACGCTGCGAAAAAGGCTCGGGGTCTTTTGGCTTTTTGGGAAATTGAGAAAAAGAAAAAGACCTCGCTCCTCGAATGCGGACTCGACTCCTCGAGGAGATTAACAATGGCCAAGTTATCTCCGAGCCGGAGTGTCTCCGTTTATCAAATATGTCCCGGACTATCGAGGAGACGCGTGCGGCCAGTAAAATCGAGATACCTTAATTACTAAAAGCATCCCGATAAGGCAGGAGCCGCGGCTAATAAATTCAGTCCTGGACGCGAGGGTGGCGGCTCGACGTGAGAATTCTGAAAAAAGAAATTTCCCGCCACGCCAATCCGATATAAAAGGCTGCACGGCCGGTCTCAATAAGACGCCCCGGAGAAATTAAGCTTCGGAAATTAGCGAGCGCGGGGCGGGGGAGGGGGGGCGAGGGGGAGGGGGAGGGAGGGAGACAGAGACGGATACAAAGTGGAAGGTAGGTGTACGAGTTCGGTAGATTACAGTACCTTTGTTTTTGCACGTTCATCAGATATTAAGCAAGTTCTTATCGGGGACTGGTATCAGGCCTTAGGCAAGGAAGCAAGTGTGCGTACGGTGTCTCACAGATAAGCTATCACGGCCACTCGCTGCAGACCGATTCTTCTCTCTCTTGCTCTCTTTCTCCACCCCTAGCCCGCTTCTTCTTTATCTTTCTTTTTCCTCGGCAAAAGAGCCGTAATAAATTAAGGCAGAGATCGATTATTTTTATCGATCTCTCATTCCAATTGTCCTCTCGCTCCATGCATGATAAATGTTAAGTACTTAGTTTAAATAATGCAAATGCGAATTACACCGATGATTGAAATATTTATCGCAAAGGCTGATTTTATAATAATTATATGCAATTTCTTGGTTTTTAGATATAGTTGTAATCAGATCCTTATTATTTCTATTATAAATTAAGTCGATCCATCCATATAATGAAGTAAATATCGACAATCCTATTAGCAAAAAAAAATGTTAACCTGTAAATATCTGATAGGAAAAGGATTACATTCTTTGGGTGCTCGTTAAAACTACAATGTTGTCAGTCGATGATGCCAATGATGTCAAGTTTACAGTTAAGAAACAAAAGTATAATCTTTCATTTTTCTCGTTTTTTCATATCACAGACATTGAAATTCATTCATTAATTTTGAGCTTACCAAACTAAATGTATTTTTTCTGATCAATTTTTGCAATGATAAGCGGAAAGAAACGACGTCATTTATCTTTCATCGAGGGAGAAAGTTCTAAAAAGGATTGTGAATCTTTAATTTAAGAAATCGATATATAATTTTAATTAAAGAGATTGAACATTCATCGAAAATAATATATACCTGTAATGTTATTTTTTTTAATATTATCTGTATTAATGAATTATTTTTTTTTAAATACATATCATGAAAAAATACAATTGATTAAACAAATTTTGCATGTTATATATTTATTTAATCAGAAACTGTAATAAATTTAATTTTGATAAAAATAAATGAATAAAAAGTGAATAAATGTCTTTTTATTATATTTCTGCACTTTAATATATTTTTATAATTTACCACTCTTTCAAACACAGGTTTGAAATGCAAACCACGATTACTTATATACTGGATTTCAAGTAAATTTTAGAAGCTGTTTACTAGTTTCTTTATATTTATAAGGCTTGTAAAAAAGAAAAGTAATCTACTACAGTAACAATTCCTATTACTATTGTAGTATTAGTCAAATATTTGTATTTATTAATATTTCTTTCGAACCAAGATTTGTTGAAATTTCAAAATGAAAATCAATTCTAATATATATCTCATTTAAATTCAAACATTCCGAAAATATAAACTCATTTTTTATTAGTGAATAATATTTAAAAAATTGTTTAATGATTAATCATTTTTATAATGTATCGAGTAAACTATTTATTTATAAATTTTTTTTATAATTTATTTATAAAAAATATTTGCTTAACAAATTACTAATTATATGATTAAATAAAACAAATTTTCTAGTATAACAAATTTAGGTACTCTTAAATTTTAAGTAATATATAAAAAATAACAAGATAAAAGACTTATTTTAAATGATTTCAATTGAAAAAATATAAATTTTTAAAAATATAATAAACGAATTCTAATTCAGAAAATTATTATGACGTTCATTCATAAATATAGTTCTATTGTTTAACAATAATGTTGTTAAAATGTCTTTCAATTAAATGGAAGAATAAAGTTTGTACATAAAATCATATATAAAAAAAAGTATCTTTAAGCTCCAAAGATAAATTCTGAGGTCAAGAATGCTGTTCAGAAATTGATTATATTAGACGTCAGATAAAAATAAAATAAATAAAACTACCTTGAAAGTTTTAATTACTGTAATGGTAAAGAAAAAAAGTTGTATCTTCATAAATATATACTTAAATGCATACATGCATGTGTGTTTTGTATGCTTTCAAGTATTGATTTTAAATAAAATTGTGAAACATTATTCAATGTTTGTTTCTTCATATTTTATTTCTTGTTCTTTTTTATTTGGTTTATGAAGAAGCAGTTTTATTGTAGTCAATAATGTAACTTTTTACAATTAATTTACGGCTTGTTATTGAGCAATAGAATTAATATTTAATTTAAAAACCGATATAATTAAATGTGTTAAAAAATTTTATATAAGAATTTTAAGTTCGAATATTTGAAACGCCGATTGTATTTTATGAATTTTTTTTCTCCGATATCACTCTTTTGAAATTGAAAATTATTAACGGAAAAAAAAATTTGAATATTTCTGAATCATTTCTCAAATAATTGACTAATTGATATATTAAGAACGAATTCATTCTTAACTTGCAATAAATGATCGTGTATTTATTTCTAGAGTAAAACAATAAGATGCTAATATAAATTATTAAAAGTAATGTATAGTAAAATTTACAAAATTAAAATTGATAGCCATGGTTTAATAGAATTTAATCAATGTTCTCTCTTATATTTTATTAAATTAGACTATATTTTTTTGAAAAAGCATTAAAAAAATGATCTATTTACTGAAACATTAAATATTTATGGCATGACGATATATGAGAGATTTATGTCATTTGTTGATTACAAAAAAAAAAAAATTATACATAAATTCAAATTAAGATAATTACCTTGATTAGTACGAAAAAATTTATTATTAAAAATATGTTGTCGTATCTTATATTTTATGATCTTGTTCCTCATCAGTTATAAAAAGCTAAAAAACCGATAGTTTTTTGAATAATAAAATTTTGTACATATAGCCAACAAGAAACCTATTTAGAAATTTATTAATTGGAATTTACAACGAGTAATAAAAAAAGTCCCTTTAAAAACCTTTAAATAATCCTTAAGTACGATCATTTCGATCATTACGACACTTTCTTAAAAAAAGAAACTTTCAACTTTTATGAAAGAAGTAAAAACAGTTAAGATGATTGTTACGATTTTTAGTTTAAGCATCTGGTGGCATTGTTAATACAAATAATCAAACATGTATACATTGTAATCTCGGGAGAAACTAAGCGTAAAACATGCACTAATGCAAATTGCTAAAAATAAGATAATTGAATAGATGTATATGGAATAATGCATACTCGTGCATCTCACAAGTGGATTTTTATATTTATAAAGCGCATTTCACATGTGGTAGAAAAAGTTTCATCGGATATACATCCATCTGAATTTTTATTTTTCCCATCTCGAGCAGTCGCGAAGGTTAACATTTATTCCTAAGATAATGAAAGCTTAAAGCCCATTTGCATTTAATGGGTCATTATCCGGGTGAAAATCGTTCGGAAAAAAGAGACAGCAAGGCGGGAAAGAATGGAAAGGCACTAGCTCAGTTGTAAAACATTCATTCATGAGCCATCAGCCAAAGACAGTTTTCCCTTCAGCGCTCATCATTTCGCTCGACTCGGTTGCTACCGGAGCTGCGCTGCACCCTGGAGCACAATAACTCCTTCCGCTCGGGGCAAGTGTTTACGTCCGTCGTTCCTGTGGGTGTACGAGGCGTCACCTGGAGCCACTGCAACCTCGATCCGCTAACCCGGGAAAGAGGTTCGTCGGGGAAACGCCTCGGGCGGAGATCCTCCTCGTAGTCAACGTAGTCGTCGTCTGGCGCCGCCCGGATTTTTTTTTCTTTCCTCGTTTTATCGCGGCCTCGTGTGTATTTTTCCTTACTACTTGCTTTGCTCCGCGTGCGTATTGACATGGACGTGTTTACCGACGCGATAGTTGCTCTTGCATTATTGATCAAATATTTAACAACATTCGTATCTCGATTTTTAAAATGGAATTTGTTTCCATTTTAACCGCGCACTTTCGTTTTCTGATATTGCTACGATTGTATTTAATTATATCTTCAATTGGAATTGAAGAAAATTCTGCAGTCGGATTATTTTGCGATTGCGCAAAAATGATTCATTATCCAATGATTTATCATTTTAGTAACTTTTTTATAATTTTACTGAGCATTTAAAAATATAGTCTTTCAGTGCAAGAAAATATTTTTTAACGTCTGTGAAATTAGTAAAAATTTTCTTCACAGATTACTGTGCTGATTTCCAACATTTCATGAAAGAAAGACATTAGAAATCCAGAAGTACATATGTATTCTGTAATTTGCTTATATAATTTAATAAATTACAGCGTAGTTGTTTACAGATAAATATTAATGATTAAGATCAGCTACAAGTTTTTACTAGTTTATGCAAAGACTTGTACTTTTAGAAATTTAAAAAAAAAACTTTAATCCGTGTCTCCGAGACGCACGTGATTATATAAATTATAAAATATTACTTTTAACATGAGTAATCTAATTCGCAGTTAACGTTGTCCTGTTCTATTTACAGCCATTAAGAAACGAAATAATTATTAATAATTTTCGGAATAGAATGTACATCGAACATGTGTCGTCATCAATGAGAAGTTAAATGTAACTTATAGAAACATGTGTTTCCGTGATTTAACTTATCCAAGCGAATGCAATGTTTTATGTGCTTATAGCCAGCAGATGTTGCAAAACAGTAACTACACACCTTTACAATCTAGTGATATATTTTAAAATAAATTACTTGGTTATCGCGGCATTTCTCAGATGCAAAAAATTGTGTATAAATGTCTCCGCGTAGCGGCATAATTTCTCTTGATATCTGTTTGCGCATCCCAGCTGTGGATTTCCATCGCTTAAAAATTAAACATGGCCATGCTTTCTGTAACTCAATAGATGGAATTGAGCAAAATATTATCAAAAGTTTCACGAAAATCATCTTACATTTTCACTTGGGCACAGATGTCCCGTACTCGTAAAGAAAACAAAGCGGGAAGTGGTCATTCGACCCTCGGGTTATTTGATCCATTCGTAACTTAATGAAAGGATTATCTCTTCTTGTGTAATCACGTTTTCTCTATTTATTCAAACATCTCGAGTTGACACGAGGAAGTAAGAGTTGGCCCCGATTCGGTAAGGTGCAATCAACCTAACTGTTTAATGAAATTAAATTTCGCCGGGTTATCCCTGAAAATACAAAAATTAAAGCCAAATTTGTAGCAGCTTCGATTACAATTAAAAAGGCGCAATGATCAAATGTACGGATATTGCGAAACACGCAAGATTAAATTGCATTTCAACAATTGTTGGCTGAGAGATAGTCAGATGGGAGCAACGATAGCAAGATTCACGGAATTTCCAATTTGCTAATCAAATTGTAACCTGCCATGAAATCGATCACTTAACATTTGGAATGACGAAAGCAATATTGCCGGGGTATTTCCTCGATAAACACTAAACAAAACTCGTAAACACAATTATCTAATAATGGCATAATTCAATTAATGATCTCGAATAATGCAGGAGCCTAAGCGCATTAGCTTCGGAGAAAATGAAGATAATTCGCAGGCAGAGAGCTTTTCGCATTTTCGCATTTTCGCATGCAGCGCCGTTCACGCAATGCCCGAGCATGTAGTGCGAGACGTGCACTTTCCACAAAAAATGCAATCGCCTCTCGAAGCCTCGGCGACGACGTCGGCAGCAATGCGCGAGAAAGTCGATGCTCCTTTATTTCTTCCTCTCTTGCTTCGATCGCATACGCGCACGTACGCGCGTTTACAGCTTGCCTACACGCGGACTCATTGTCCGCACTCGCCGTCCCGGAGATGATGCGGCTGCACGCGCCCACCGGGATATGCAAAGGTCGTCGCCGAGGCGCGATAATGAGATTCAGAGGAGGCATGCAAGACTGTAATGTCGCGCGTGGAGACACTCGCTGCATTAATTCGCAGACGGGAAAGGACGCGTGTTCGCCCGCCCCCGCGATTTTCCGGAGGGTCGGCCCGGATTTTCCCGAGCCTCGCCCCAGTCCTCCACGATTTCACCTTGCATCTGTCTGGCCGAAAGAGTGCACCGGTCGACTCTTGTCATTGTCATGGAAAAGACCGTAATCTGTTGGCCTGGAAGCATCATTGTCTGACCGACACGGTGTCGTATTTACTCCAAGTAGGCTTCTTTGAATGCCGCTGCTCGCTCATTGTATGTGAAATTACATAATTAGGCAGATTTTTCGTGGGGAGTGGACGTTGACAAAAATTTGTATTTCAAAGTATTCAGCGTGTCTCGGGAACAGCTATGTATGGTAATTTATAAGGTGATATTCAAATGACACGGTGAAAACCTTTTTGTCGCACATTACAAAAGGAAATTTACACCGTTCCTTCGGAGATTCTAGCTTCCCCGTTTTAAATGCAAACTAAAATTATAATATTGAAATGCTACAATGTACTTTTCGTAAAAGTAAAAAGTTACGGAATTTGAAGAGTTAATTAACGGTAGTTGAAGAATAACTCAAAAAGCCTCTGGAGCAAAGTTACAAATGATGATACGGTAATTGTTAATATTTTAAATGTCGGCTGCAACTTCTGCAGCTCATTCTCGGTTAAATAAATCATAGTTATTTGTATTTTTGATTGAGTGAAAAACGATAGAAGAATTTTATTCGCAACTTTAATTGCAGCGAGGATTTTACGAGTGTATTTGCGGTAGGAAGGCACAGGTAAACATTGAGGAAGGAACGGAGTAAACGTGAACACTCACGGAAAGGATAACAAAGCCGAGGTGGAGCTTACTCGACCTTGGGATCCTCGGAAATGGAAGCTCAGTGATTTTGCCGAACGGCAGTCTGTCGATTCGTAACAAATAGCCGAGGCTCGGTTTTGCCGACCGCGAGCGAATCCACCAATTCGTAGGCAAATTAGCATGACGAGCGAGAGAACCGCAAAAAGGGGCGAGAGAAAGAGAGCGAGAGAGAGAGAGGCGGGAAGGAGAAGGGGAAGGGGAAGGAAAAGGAAAAGCACTTTGCATAGGTGCGTGAGTGCGTGCGTGCGAGGGCCAAACCGCGTTCACACGGAGGAGGGTTCGCTTCTCTGTGTGTGTGTGTGTGTGCGTGAGAGGGCGCCGACAGTAGCAACGGGTGCGCGTTAAACGCGTGCGCCGATGCGCGAAAATGCGCAGCTCGTTGGGGTATATTCAGTATTGTTACATGTGCATAAGAAGGTGCCTCATTATATCGGAAGGGCCCCTTGTTACATACACCGGCCCTTGTGCACGAGTGCGAGAGATTGCGCTCGAGGATCTTTTTCGTGAGCTCCCCCTCCCCCTGCCCCTCCTCCTCCTCCTCCTCCTCCTCCTCCTCCTCCTTTGTCCGGGTCTCCTTTCTTCCTCTCTCCTTTTCGGCCTTTTTATTCTCTTCTACCCTTCCTCCTTCATTTCCCCGGTAAGAATCGATGGACGCGAACATGGCTTTAACGAATAGATATGGACCTGTACATCGGCTGTGTTAGCATGCGATATTCGATAAGAGAACGAGATGACAGTTGGAGAATGCAAATTTAAGGTCCTGGAAGTCACTGTCCAAGTATCCGATACACGCACTTATATTTATTTTCTCTTGAAGCACCTTGTTTTTTATGTTATTCTAACAATTAAACTCTTAAAATAATACTTGTTGAAGGTAAATAAGTACTCGGCAAGATAAGAGACTCGAGAAAAGGATCTTTACAATCAACTAAATTTCAGCTGTATCTTATAAAATAATACAAGTCACCTTTTTATTCTTAAAAGTAACATGTAATCCTTCAATTACTATATTTATTAGATGACAAGCAGTGAAATGGTAGAAAATTGTAGACTATTTACACAAAAATATCGAGAAACATTGTTATTAAATTTATATCAATCTTGTACCACAACCTTTTTGTTGGGTTAACTGACAATAAACCATTTTCAATAACTTCCATAAAATTTCATTTGCTAACAATGATTTTATTTTTCTTTCAAAAAATTAAATTATAAACATTTTCTCTATAAATCTGAAAAAATACTCTTTATTTCAATTACAAAACTCGAACGATAACATCGTTTTCTGTGGTGGATTCTTTATATATGTTTTTTTTTTATTGGCATTATAAAATCTTTTTACAAAATTTATTCTTTTTTATATTTGAAATTTAATCGATCAATTTGCTTCGTTAATTATCCATTGGAAATAATAATTAAGTACATAATAAAAAAAAACGATTAAAGTCTTGAAATAAAACTAAATATTTATATCGAATATTTTATTTAATAGTCATTATGTGCTGAATATTCTCTTCAAAAATATACATATAAATCTCATCAAAAATATAATTAGAAAATCTGCAAATTATCTGTTTACATTCAAAGAGTAATTAATAGAATAAAAAAAAAAAGAAAATTTATCATTATAAAATTAATATTATTATATAATTATCTTACGGTTAAAAATAGTTTTATCGAAATTTCAAATAAACATAAATTTATCAAGTCTTTTTAAAATTTGATGACACTATCGGAATTCCATGAGAAAGTTAATTTATAAAGCAAAGATGCATATAAATTATTTTTAAATATTACAGTAAATGCAAGTACTTTTATTTTGTTTAAAGTGAAAATGAACAAGTTTGTTCAAATGAGTATGGCAGGTATGTGTACAGCTTCTATTTTATCGATTTATTTATTTTAAAATCCAATATATTCATTCATTCTAATTAAATAATTTTTGTAAAGGTATTTTGTAAAGATTTTACAAAGTCTAGGTTTAATACAAAATGTCTAAAAAAATATTTTCTTTTTTATCATTTATAAAGGTAGAATATTCATTAAAATAAATATCAATTACAAAGTATGCACAGTAAAATAATATTTTAATATCAAATTAATTTTTTATTATTGAAGTATAAACTTTGTTTAAAACATTATTGTACTTGAATTTTTAGCTGCTTAAACTTTAGAAGTGTGCGTATTTAAATCTCTTTTTCTTAAAAAATCGATTTAAACAAAAAGAAGAAGAGAATGTTTATAGTTACGTCTTTATTTTAAAGTAAAAACCATTTAATTTCCCCATTTTCTTAAAATTTCGTTCCGAATGATTGCATATTTTTTGCTTTCCTCAGAAAACCTTCTTTATTCCTTGGGATGAATAATGATTTTTCCATTTCCTTAAAAATTTACATGTAAAAAGGATCGCTTGCCAATCCATAAAATGCAAAGCGTGCGCATCAAACTTTATTATCCCAATAAAAATCGCGAACTTTTTCGCGAAAAGGGAAGGAAAAGGGCAAGAAGGAGGTTTACGTAGCTCGCGAGCAATTTTCGCCCCCAAACCTCCGTCCATATAAAACGGCGGAGAGTTCCCGTGGTTTCGCAATACCAATTGAACGGCACCGTAAATTCTGATCGAAATGTATATATGTATATGTATACGTATATATACATATAGATCGCGCGTTGCAAGCTGCAGCGGCAACGGAGGTGGGCGAGGGGAGGGGTAGGGGTAGGGGTAGGGGGGGGGAGAATGTCGTTGGAGCGCGAAACCACGGCATCGGCATTTCAGGATTTCGTACGGCGGGGCACATCAGCTCTTTAAAGTCGCCAGCGCTAGTCGGATAATTACCTCCGAGATATAAAAACGATAAGTGTCGATCAATTCGTGGAAATTAATCCTGCATCTGTTACGAAAGCGAGAACGCGAGAATGCCGGGCTGCGTAGGAAATGACGTGGAGGCTTTTAAGATGCAGTGAAACTAGACTGTTTAATTACTCGCTCGGCCGGCAAAAAAGTAACTAGACTCGCCTTGATAAATAGCCGCGCCATCGGTTTATTTTTGCGCCAGAGAGTTATTGCGCTTAATCATGGATTAATGCGAAAAAAGATAATTACAAATTATTATTCAAATTCAGGATTTGGAGTTTGCTTCTTCGTTTTGATAGGCGGCCGTGTGTGAGTAAGCGGCCACTGATTAAAAAGGTTGCCAGCGAATTATAAATCGCCGATGCGACGACAAATCTTATTAAAGGTATTTTACCGGAGCAGCCAAAGCTCGCTCTCATTGACGCTACTGTTATTGTATCGAAGCCAACGATGAGAAAGCTCATTAAAGGCATTTCATCCACCTGTGCGGAGGAATGTTTGCGTTTCTAAAAATTAATTCGACTCGAAAAACTCGATCGACGTCCCACGGCGCGGCAATTAAATTTCATCTCATTAAATAAGAGCAGTCGGACGTTGCTTAGCGGGGTGGGTTTATCCGAGGAATATGAGCTTATAAACTCCCCTCGATTTCGTTTACGTTTTCGTTACGCATACAGCAGGTTCTTATTAATAAATAAATGTTAATAAAGCGTCAAATTGGAGGTGGAGGGGGAGGAGGAGGTAGCCTCGTCTCGAGTCTCGCTCCTCGGATTCTTGCGCGTCTCTCAAATGCCTCTCGAACCTCCTCGAGACGCGAATTTTTCTCGTCATTATTTGTAATTTACTTTTTATCCCCGAGTGGCGAATTTGCTTTTGTTGTGCGTGCACAGTGAATCAGTGTGGCATTGATTTTGAAGTATCGCGATACTTCAAATCAGCGATCTTTATACGAAGGCACTTTGTTAAAAGCGCTAAAGGCTATCGCTGATTTACATCGATAGGCGAGGAGCGTTCCCGGTATCGCTTATCAAGGCGAGCACACCTTCACTCCTTCCTTATCACCCTTTTCCATCGATACCTCTTCTTCAACATATTGACCTTATCTCGAATTAATTTCCCAAATAAATATATAAAATCGAATGTTAAATTTGACGTCTGGAGATTACAACACTACGCACAACGTGTATCAGTATCGTAATCAAAATGTACGATACGTAATTAATTGCGACAAAAATCGTCCATATGTCTCCCTCTCGGGTGCGTACGCATATTTCATTCATGACAACCGGATAATTCCATTACGAGGGATCTAGTCCACTCGGCTCTTATCTCGCGGAGACGCCCGGCCGACCAAAAAACAAGGGAAAAGAAAGGAGGAAAGTGGACGTCGCCGCGTCTGTCGGTCCGCGTCGACGTCGGGCAACTTCGACACTTCCGCGCGTCATCGTTTTTCCACGTCCGGCTCCACCGCCATCGCACCCGTCGTCCGGAGGAGCGTCGTCGGGGATTTTTGCGAGTCACCATGAGTAAGGGAAGGACGGCGTCTCTCCGCTCGTGCGTGCAGCCCTCCTCCTCGGCCAAAGCAAAGTAATGGATTTCGCGTCCGTTACCACTGCGGATGTGACGGGCTTTTCCTTTTTCTCAGGGTAATCGGGGGTCGTCGTGACGCTCCTCCTCGGGCTCTTCGAGACAATCTTAATATGCGGACTGCTGTCTCCTGGATGTTACAATGAAATCAAGTGGCGATTAGGCCCGGCTTTTTCCTTGTCCGTGAACGCCAACTTTTTTTGCATTTGCGTCGGTGGTCGCCAGCACATGAGAAGACAAGAAGACCCGTTCGTTCCTTCGTTCCTTCGTTCCTTCGTTCCTTCGTTCCTTTATTCATCCATGTACAGTTACCACTTTTTGCATATATTCATTATTGCGGCAAATTCTTTTTGTCCGGATTTCGGTGTTTTTCCCATCTTTAATTCGTGCATCTAATCCGTTTCCTTTGATTATAATGTAAAATTATCTTGCGCTGAAAGGTTAACTTCGTTTCTTCATTTTTATTCATCCAACGTTTTTCACTAGACCAAATGCTGTACTCTTCCAATTTCCTTTGAATAATTTGATTTTAAATATTCTTGTAAATACTCGTGTTGAACGCGTGCGAGACGGAAAATACGGGCGTCTTTGTTTCTTAATGTGTAGCAAAGAATAATAGGAAATTATAAAGAAAAAGAAAAATTAAGAAGAAAAGAAATAATAGTCCCCACAGGATAATCTAATCTCCCATATTTATTACACGTAATATGTAAAATAATGTACATTCATTAATTAGTTATGTATCTAAAAATATTAAAAATTAAATTGTTTCTATTTGCATATCAAAATACGTACATTAAATTAAACATCATAATGAATTTTAAAGCTCAATTAATGAGTGCCGTTAACATGGAGGATAATTTTAGTTACTGCTAATATAGTGTAGATAAATTACGAAAATTTATCTCCATAAAATGCTCATGCACGACGTAAAGTTTCATTTTGCATTAAGCTGATAAATTTTAGAAATATATAAGAAAGTACATTAAATTTAAAATAATATATTCCACTGGGTGCCGTTACTTGCCTTAGTTTATATTGATGAAAAATTAAATTTTCTCCGTGATTTATTTAACAATAAAAAATAAAAGCGCTCATTCGTTAATTATATTGTTTTTCAGCCATGAATTTATAAACTTAAAAAATAATTCTAAATTAAATAGCTTTCAAAAATAGACTCGTTTCTAGCATATCTTAAAGAAACTGATATACTCGACAGCATATTTTAAGATTGAATTACAGTTTTTGAGAACTGCCAATCGAATTTAAGTCGCATTACGTTAAAAACCATTTATGCGCCGGTTTTCACGGCACCGCTCGGCCACTCAAACACCAATAAATAAAATTCAAATTAAACTTAAATGCCGTTAATGACTCGCCTCGCCATCAATCACGAGGGGAGAAGGCGAGTTTGAAAAAAGCGCAGAGACTCACGTCCGAGTGATTCAGAACAAATACCTCGTGAGAATGAGAGAGAGAGAGAGAGAGAGATGCGCCTCAATTATCGAGGGAGCGAGTTCTCTGTTTTCCGGAGATATTAGGTCTCGGTGGCAATTCGCGAATCGACAATCGCGTTCGTCCATTTTGCAGGCCAAACAGCCAAAGTGCACGGGGAAAACGCGTTTAGAGCTTCGGCACTAATTTCGCATTTGTTTGCCTAAAGCATTAGTATTCCGAGCTACGAGGCCTTTGCTAATTCGCGAATAAACTCCGCTCGCAACAATGACACGCGTAAAACCGCTGTTAAAAGGGGAAAACAAGGGGCGAAAATGCAAGTCGATGCGCGTGACCGAGACCCGCCATCTCCGATGTTTTCGGATCTTAACGACCCGAGATTCAAATCGAGTCTCGCAGCCTCCTTTATTCGGTCCTTATCGAGAGGGGCAAGCGGGAATGCGATTCTCCTCCAAGAGGAGATGCGCGAGGGGCCATCTTTTTTTTCCTCGACGTCCGCTGGGATTATTCGCGGCGAGCGGCGAACGGCGAACGGCGAACGGCGAACGGCGTCTACGAATTAGCCGACTCTTTAATTATTTATCATTGATGGGAGTAAAGCGGGATTTTCGTGACGTTTTATTGCCCTTGATCTGTGAGTCTGCGACATTAATTTATAAACTCGCGGCTCCAAGGGCTGGATAACTGTGATTTATATACAAATTGCTCTCGTTTTCAAAGTGCACGGCCATGTGAAAGGAATTTTTAGCGATTGTATCACATTAGTTGATCCTATTTTTTCTCGACTACCAACAAACTGCTGATTGCGGTGCGCCAAATTGGCTTTGCCAGTTTTTCGAGAATGTGCTGTGCCTTTGCGATCACGAGGCGCACGTTAAATTGCTTTACAGCTTCGTAATTCCCACATTAAAGAACTTTGCGACCTCGTGGCAAATATTAGCTACACAACTGAAATTAGACCTTTGACTATATTTCCAGAGCCAAAACAAAGGAGTCTGTTATAAATCGTGTCTGATAAGATATGCAAGTTTTTCATCGTTTTTTATCTTACAATAAATTAAGTTGTAGGATATACTATATTATAATATCAGTGTAGATAATTGCACTAATCTTCGTGGTGCTTATGTTTACAAGATAAGTGACGCAACCAATCTTAACCATTTCTAATTCCATTGTGCAATAACGTATACCAATAACAGATTAAAATACAATGTTAAACTATAAATTTATTGATTCATTTTGCATTTGCATTTCTTGAATTTGCTGTGCTTTGTCTTGTACTGTCCTTAATGGAATAACGTTGCGCTTAATATAATAAATGAATAATTTTAAACACAAAAACCATTTCTGAGAAGTATACAATATTTTTCATATACGAAACACTTTATTTTAAAAAAGGCTTGATTTACTTAGGCCTGAAATCCAGAAAAAACATGCGGTTGGTATACTCGTTTATCATGAGTCCAAATTCAGGGGGGATACGAGTAAAAAAATCTGATCTTTTGAGATTGTGAGTAGAATAATGACAATTTTATTAGTGTCTTGATAACCCCGAGACATGTCGCCTGATATGACATTATCGCGTGTACATTCATACTGCACGATTAAACTTTTTTTCAAAATTGAGTATATATACACAAGCTTTTTAGAAGATTTTTTTTTTTCTGAAAAAAAAAAAAAGATTAAATTGTTTTTTTATTTGATATCCACCTACAAAAATTTTTTTTAATAATAATTCAACAATTTAATATTTCTTTATTTTACAAATATATACGTATTGTTTTTGATAAAATATACTACTTATGTAATATAAAATACAATAAATTTTTAAGAGAACCTTCTTTTTTTGTAAATAACTTATTTTGAAGCTTATAATATCCTCAGAACATATATATATTGAGATTTATATTACATTTAATATTGAATTAGTTATCTGAAAAAAACTTTTTACAAACAATAATTTGATATACTGTTTTTTTAAAGTTATGGAATTGGCAAAGTATATATAGCAACTACAAAAATTTTTATAAATTGCGAATTTATAAAAAATTAAAACAAAATAAAATTGAATATATGTATATATATATATATATATATATACATATACATATATTCAATTTTATTATATTTAATATATATTATAAAATATATATATATATATATTGTAATTGATATAAAAATTTAAAATATTGAAAATTTTGTTCAAACACTAGAAGAATAAAAAAGTATACAACAGGTTCTGATGTAAATAACAGTATAATACCGTTGCTACAGATATAGTTTAAATACGTAGTCAAGTGGATTATTAATTCAAGTAGAAACATTGTATGGAAAAACGTTTCTGCCTACAAATTGCTTTATTCAACCAGTTTACCTAGATAACTTAAGTAACATTAACAAAGTTTTTTGGGAAATCCATTTGAATTTGCATCACTGGCTTTGCTAAAAAGACTACTGAATATTAAATTATACTAAAAATTATGCATTGAATCAAAAAAATTAACAGACCGATCATAACCTTGAACTTTTTAATTATAATTAACTAAGTAATTGACTTGTTTAATTTCCCATTGGACCAATACGCTTTTCTTAATTAAGAAATAAAATTCTTTGAAGTTCGAGCATAAAAAGACGCAGCAGACGGCATTTTTGGTCTGCAATGCCAGAAGTTTGTTCCCGTCTAAAAAAAAAGAAACGAGAAATCAAGTATTTTATAATCGATTCCTCCTCCGTGGAGGCTCGTAAACAAGAAAAAAATCGGAGAAAATTTTCCGCTTGGCTCACGAGCGAGGAGCTAGCTAGTCCCGGTTGTTATTGAAAAGTGCTTATATAGTTCGATCGTATCTCGGTCCGTTTTCCTCCCCCGCCCCCACTAATTCTCGTAATACACGTTAATCAGGCATCTCTCTCCTCGTGCGACAGCACATTAAGTCTCGGGGCGATTATGCGCGCCCGCGGATGAATCGGAGCGAGGCGTGCGCGCTCTCAGCCATAATTTATAATAACGTATATCTGGGCCCATTAGCGGAGCCGCGACCTCTTGCGTCAGCCGCCCCCGGGGGCGGGGGCAGTCGGCGGAGTAATTATACGCGGGCGATAAGCGGGTGCCGCGATAAGGTCATCGTGCCGCGCGCAGCACATCACCCGCACGTACGCACACGCTTTTCCGAGCCGGCACACGTGACGCCCCCGCGGACTCGAGCCGGCGCTTTCCCCGCCGCTTTCCACGGGCTTTCCCCCTTTCGCCTTCCTCGCGCCTTCCTCGCGCCTTCCTCGCACCTCCCGGTCCTGGCGACGCTCGCTCTGTTTACGAGCCCGACGCCACCTCTCTCTCTCTCTCTCTCTCTCCCTCTCTCCGGGACTCCTCTCCAAGAGGAACATCTGCGCCTGGGCAATAACAATTAATCCAACGATAAAGGCTAGATTTATTTTACGAGCAACGAGAGCGCGCTTAAACCCGACTTTCTTTTTATCAAATATTAATAATTAACGGATAACGCGAGACATGCTTACTTACAAATGTCGAGGTGCTCTAATGGCTTACTCACGCGGCGCAGCTTCTTACAACTTTAAATTGTTGTCTCCGAGAAAATTATTAACTACCGGGTCATTAACTGAACCTTTAAACATACTTTCCAACCTCGCCAGCGCGTTTATCCGGCTCTCAATAAATATCAGCTGAAAAACCCAAAGATATCTCCGTTTGAACTTTATTCCCCGCAAACTTTTATGCCTTGTAAATAATTATTACGCCTAAATTCCTATGCTGAATATTAACTTTGAATTAATCGCACTTTTAACTAACGACTAGTCGATTCCCGCGCAGTCAATTGCTTTTTCGACTCGGGTCTTTATGTGAAAATTGTTTATTACACGCAAGTTTAAGCGCGTAAGCTGCAAAACACCCATCGCACGTATTTTCGAGAGCTGATGAAACTTTATTCCGGAATTAATTGCAGTCACGACCTTTGTGTCACAAGTCACTGAGTCGCGAGTGAGTGACCCCCGGTGCACCGGAGCTGCACATCTCGCAGCCGGTTTCCGGATAACGTGACTCCTGGTAAGAGAAAACTCTCTCTCCACCCCACAATCAAATATTATTCGCGAAAAAATGGAGGGGGGAGGGGCAGAACCTCGGATATTATCGTCTCGCGGGATCCTCTATGGCGTCCGGGATTCAGCATCGTCTAGACAAACGGCGAAATTCCGCAGACGAGTCGCTTTATGGTTTCCAATTTCGAACGCGGCTATTGCCGATCCGTTCAAACGGTCGCGGAATTCGCTGATTTGTCGGGGAGAAGGGGCGGGGCAGGAGGGGGAGGTAGAAGGAGGGAGGGACGTTACTCCTTAATCGTGACTCCCGTCACGTACGCGGAATTTATGAATGAGACTCACGTGTCGCACCACTGGAGGTGCGCGCGCGCCTCGGAGAAAAAAGAGACGAGGAAGACGAGGAGGAGGGTGTATCGCAGTGGACGCCATCGGCGAGAACCGGGTTTTCTCTTCTCCCTCGGCGCTTTTGTGCCACGCCGAGATTCACGACGGAACTTTTCATGCGTAATGAGCTCGGCTACCGTGCGGAAGTTTCTTTGGCGAAACCGAGGGGACGAATGTCGTTAAGGCTTTTTCATGAATTTAAATTATTCCAAATATTGTATTTGGGTCATATTTCGATGATCCATTCATTAATAAATAACTTCGGGTATTGGAAAAGAAACGACTTTTTTGCGGGGAAATAACTCCAGGAGCTTAACCGGTTACCTTCAGCCTTGTAGTTTCAGAAATTATTTTATTTTCAGGCAAGCAGCTGCATTTTTTTCAATCTGTGCCTTCTTATTCCTCGCTCGCAATCATCGAGGTATCGGCCAATTTCGAAAATCTACAAAATCCCATTAAATTTAATCGCGGATAATTCATAAAGGCTACTTGAATGAAAGGCTCTGTCTCTCTCACATTTTTTGCAACCCCCGCCCTCTTATCTTTGTTCCCTCCCCCAAGAGTAAGAGTGCAGAGTATCCCGTGCGTGTACACAGCGTAATGCACTGTAATTCGCGTCGGTGGCACCATCCACCGGAAGTAACGTCAGGACACGTCGTCTCTCATTGCCGCATATGTGCACACGAGCCCGGCGTTGTATTTCATGAGAATTGTGACGCTGCGCGAGCGAAAAAGGGTCATGGGAATGTGTCATGGGCTATCGCAGACACAATATCTCGAGACTTCGTGGGACGATGACCTTCGCATTGTGTGTCTCTTCATCCTAGGCGTTACGGCGATGATTGAGTTATGGCGATTATTCGAATCGTTGATTAAGCTCCTTGTAAATCTATGATTTAAATTGCAATTCGGTGTTTGCGCGCTGGCATTATCATTATTCGGCGAAACGGATTTGTATCGTGTTCGCATTTACTTTGCTATTTGCTTAAACATTTCTCGCTTACGCAACTATTTGATTTGTTTATTTATCTTAATGATAAAGGGTACTTGCTACGAAGACTTCTCGAGTACATGAATCTACATATAATTTTAAATTCCAAGTGCAAAAGTAACCACATTGTCTAGTCTCGCGTGTACCTCAGCTTGCGTTCTTCATAAATTAAATCCCAATGAAATTACTTTTTAGAATTTTTATTCGACAATTTAAATTAAGCTGTCACGCCATCCTGTGCATTGCTTATAATGATTTACTGAATTCTGCAATAAAAATCCATTGCAATTTTGAAACTTGTAAATGGAAATTCAAAATAAATTTTTTACTCGAATTGATTATCCTTACAGTGAAATCGGAAATATGATAATTTAAAAGTGAAATTAAAATTAATATTACGTCGAAAATGATGATTTTATTCGTGTAGAAGTAAATTAACATTTTCGACAAAAAACTTTCATCCACGTTTACGTAATTAAAAAACACCTGTATGTCATAAAACAGACAATGGCAAAAAATGTCGTTTTTAATCCTCGACTAATCCATCATAATTCCATTGTAAAACTACGCAGTAAAATGAAATTAATGTCGTAAAAAAGCTGCGGAGTAAAATAATAGCATCAAAGGCGCAATTCGTACACAATCGTCAGACCCACAAGAACTAAATTGAGCGATCTTTATCAAATTAAGGTTACGAATGTTGATCTCCCGTGAAGCGATTAGCGATCGTGGCGAATAATGGCGCAACGACGTCGTTTCACATCTCCGGATCCCGTCGATTAAGGAGCCAACCTCGTCATCCTCGAGCGTTGGCCCCACCACCTCGATCGTCGACCCGGGCCACGTCCACGGGAACTGCCTCGAGAACATTGCGAAACGAGAGGCACAGCGTGAGTCTAGACTCGACTTATCTCCGGAATGTCCCACGTGGGTACGAGGCAACACGTCGTGTCTTTCATTACCCGATCTCGTGCTTTTCTTTTAATTTCCTGGGTTTAAGAGCGGAAACTCCGAGGGCTCAACGAAATTTTTCCGGAGAAACAAAACTGAGCTCGGAAGCGCTTTAACGTATCGCCATGAGTGTGCATTAATGGCCGGGGGGATAACTTTCAATTGCGCATACTTTTTGCACCTTCTCTCGCATTTCTTACATAGTGAAATTCTATGTCGAGGGAGTGAGATATCGCTCCCGAGGAATTCGAGGAAAAACTTGGCGCTCACGAGCGCTATAATTTAACTTTCGCCAAGCGTACATCTACATGTAGACAGAGCGAAATTTCAGCGCGTAATTCGAGTTTTGAGGAGTTGCAAAAGGAAAAAGGGAGAAGGGTCGGGAAAAGGGCGTAAAGCCAGCGACAGCGGAAATTCGTTAAATAATAACACGCCGCGTAAATATACGCGCGGGGCTAACAACGAACGTCCGAGGGCGGAGGACGCCTCGCCTCCTCCCAGTAATGACTGGGAGCTTCCTGCACTCCCCCGATGCAGGATATCCGATGTTTAATCTGATTTCTGGATTATGCGGCTGCACCTTCGGAGATAACGTATCCCAGGAGAGTCCGAGGCAGGGTCCCGAAAACCTACCGCCCAGGAGTTGGCCCCGTTGTTGGAGTTGGAGGAAGTGCGCAACCCGGAGCTTCCGTCTTCCTCGAGCGTGTCGCCCTGCAAACCGTCCTCGTGTTGTTGTAATTTTGCGGGGCCGTGTAACGTTTCGCTTTCACCCGCGAGACCGTAACTTTTTTCTCCAAGAGTTTAACACGGAGCTTCGTGTTTTCAATTAGACCTTTTAATGCAAGGTGATTAATTAGCCGCAGGTGTCTCGCAGTCTCCCTTCCACCTGCCTGCTGTATTACTATTCAAATAATGGGGTACGATTCTTTTTATCTCAATAGAAAACGAATCGTGATCATTGTCTTGAGGAATGCTTTAATTTGTATTTTTACTATCAATTAATGATCAATATTAGACAACTGCGATTTCTTTTATACTTTTTATGGTTTTTTATTAAAAAAACTCTTTTTCAAAGAATTATATGTGTTATTCAATGGATAATCTATTGAATTTTTTCGTACTATTATTCTATTTAAAATCATCTCACATTATTCGTCAACCCATATCGTATAATATGTTTCATTTATAACAACAAATAGTGGCGCGATGTAAACAGTTTTTATTATATCAAAGAAATGTTGATAAAAGCATCTACTGATTGATAGTTCAATTACTCTTTTGTTAAAACGTTCGTACTATCTTCAGACTCCAGGAGGTAATCATTACAACAACAACAACTTTAAGCATCGTTAACAATAAATTAATTTAATTTTAAGGGTAATGTCCAATGTATGAATATTTCATGCGAAGGTGCTTATTTCACCGATTTTATAATAAAAAACAAGCAATATGTAAAGATATTAAAATTATTTATAATAAAGTACCTCTCGTTTCACAAGTATCAAGATAATAATACGGCACTCACTTAATTCATCGATAACTGTAATAAATAATTAATGAGTCCATATCGGGCGTACGTCACAGACGTGTCAATTTCATCGAAATTAGTAGTCATTATCCCTTAAAAACTGACAGTCCTTATCTGAGGCGCGTGACCGGTTTTCAAGTCTGCACCATGTGTACCTCATCGCCGAATCATCTTACGTATTTCCGCCAAATCGTGAAATTCTATTTTATTTTCGATGTTCCCTAGGTAGACCACAAAAACTACATGATGTGCAACGTTTCACATTTGCGATTCGTTTTACAGATCGTTTAGCTTCGGCCCAATTTTGGCCTTTTATGCGATTTTCGGTCAATTGTGAGTTTAATCGGTTCTGGGAAATAATCAGAAGCTCGAGTAAAGAGATGAATCATTAGAAATTATTATATTCTATATTAGTGATCCAGCGGTTTTAATTCCTGCGTGTGTCATTGGCTAAAGGTGCAAATAGTAAAGACAGATCCATCTAATTTGTCATGTCTTATGAATAAGCGTCAAGGTCTTGTTAAGAATATTGTAATTTTCAGGATCCATCAATCATACCCAAAATGCAACGATAAAGCATCGCCAGATGATGAAAATCACAGTTGCATTTCCACGGAGTCAGGTGCTGCAAACGGTATGCTTAATTTCTTTATAACAATTTAAAGGTCCAAAGCAAGTTGCAACTTAATACTTTCAATTTTTTTCGACTTGTCGGGCAAAAAGCCGCACAAGCGTCCTTTTCTATAGAAAGCGTTTTTTTCAAATTCAAAAAAAGCGCACGCACGCACGCCCAAAATTTGGACACCCTTATTTAATGCCAGTTCATCCTAGCGTGAAAGTCGGGGGAATTTTCGGAGGCTGCGGCCCTCCGAGTTGTAAAGGTCCAGGAGTAATGTCGAGCGAGTTTCGCTCGCTTTGGACATTATAATCCAGGACAATTTGAGATTGGCCACAGCTCCAAGGTGGTCACTTATTTGGGTCAAATCGCCGTGAAGGATCTTATAACTATAAATTGTGCGCCGACCGGGAGCCCATTTGATTTTTTGCTGATATTTAATACGAGCATTCAACAATACACCTCCTTTAAGAAGTTAATTTTTAAACATGGCGTTTCATCATACGAGAAACACTAATATTTCGAATTCAATGACTTGGGAACAGACGTAAATGCGTATTTATTGATAAAAAGTTAATGTCAAGATTAAGCTCTTTTTGCATTGCTTTTTAATTAATACATTTAACAAGGAGGCAATTTTGCAACTGCGCTTCCATTCGTACAAAATTTTTTGGACGCACAAACCAAGTTTCAATTTAAATTTTAAAATTAATATCTTTTTCTTTTTTCTTTTTTTTTTCTTTTTTTTTTGAAGAAACACAGGAATTGTCAATTATTGAACCAAGTATTTAAAAACATAAAATATGAAATATTTGCATTTATATCACAACATATTTAAATTGAACTTTTTTTCATTGTGAAAAAATTCACAAAATATTTTTATTGACGCATTTCACTCTTCTTTATTAATAAAAATTATTCATTACTAGATTCTTACTTCAAGATAAAAAATTATATTTATTAAAAATTATATTGCAAAAAAAAAAAATTTATTTAAAAAAAAAGACATATATTAAAAATCATATATAAAAATTCTTAACGATGGCTTAGTTTATTATATAATTATTTAAATTTTTTTAATATATAAATTTCATGCAGACCTTAACATATAAAATTCATTACCGAGATCTTAATTTACATGTACTTCAATATCAAAATTTATAATTTTATTAGTATATTAATAATAAAATTAAATATTTAAAAAAATATTAATTAATACATTAAACGTTTGTGTAATAAAATAAAATGAATTTTATTTCAAAGTACAATTAGAAATACATGATACTTTTTTTTTGGAGCGTTTAAAGTGAAACGAAATATTCAAATTAGAAGGCTTTTAAAGTAAATTTATTTTCTTGGTAATTGCTTCCTACCATGTTATTTGAATATAAAACAACTTAATTTTCAATTTTTTAACTAGATGCAAAAAAAAAAAAAAAAAAAAAAAAAAAAAATTATTTCTTTTTCTAGCAAGTTTTCAAAATTATAATAATTTATTAATATTAAATAATTTACGGTGATTATTTATTGTACGTTTCAATTTTATACAATTTGAAAATAAAAAAAGTACTTAAAATTTTCTAAGAATTTAACACATTGGAATTTTATGTATTAAATAAAAAATGTAAGGCTCAAGTTATCTATTCGTGATAAATATAAAAGTTAGGTAAAGCGCAGAATTTTGTTTCCATCCAAAGACATATAGAGGATAGAATGCTTATCCTGACAAATGACGTAACGTGACGGACGCTTAGAGTCAGTTGCAAGAGTAATTATCCTTTTCCAAAAATGTGGCCATTTTTAGTCAAAAGAAGTTAAAGGAAAAAAGTAAAAAAAACTCTAAAAAAAGCCGTGTGTACAGGGACTACAATATTTGATAAATTAGAGGTCCCTAGGGTCCCACATGTACATAAGCTATTAAAGCCTGACCTATTGACAAATGAAGATCTGTTGAGGCATACAAATAAGCTGGATGAGGGAAATTTTTAAACGAGGTGACCACTAAATATAAATGATGGCTCGACAACACTCGAACTAGAGGAACATTTGTTTGAAAAATGGTACTTTTAGTGTACATTCAATGCACATTTTTGAGGTATTAATAGTACAAGTATTTTTAAAACTAGTGATTCCGAGGTTTTAATGATTCGCATGGGGACATTTCAGTGAGCAGTTTAATTTTTTAAATTATCATTAAATTGAAGATATAAACTTTGGAAGTCTATATTCGTGTTAACGTTCAATTTTACCCGATATTCGAAAATTCATATGGTAATAAAATGGTAAATTAGTGCATACCGCATTTAATTAACATCAACATACAGCTACAATATCTTAACAAATTTCAATACTGGCAATTTAATAAAATTCGCAAAATAATGCTTCCCGATTTAGACTCAAGTTGGAACATTTTACGCGAATGATTGGCATACACGATTGTATAAGCGTTTATATTGCATGCTTCGGATCGCATTCATATTTATGTATATTTATATACGTATATATATATATATATAAATATATATTTATAAGCCGACAGATAATGCCTCCAATTATTTGTCCATCTGCCAAGAAATGATTCGCAATTGAAGATTTCAAATCATTAAACTCGAAGATAGAGCTACACACGTGACAGGTAATTTCAAAGAATCCAAATTAAAATACTCGCACTGATATAAAGCAATCGCGAAAATACGATGCACCTCAGTGTTACACGCACGTGATTGCGGCATCCGTGCAGCTGTAACAAAGCGTAATTCGCGGTCGCTCGCCAACAAAATGGACCACCTCAGAGGCTGGACTCTCGTAATCTCCTGGCAATTTTAGCATGTCTGGGCCGCATTGCGATCGTTCCGCCCGAATTAAGAAATTTCTCTGTGATCCAGAGATCCGCACGGACATGAAATCAGCTTGACTTTCCTCCTAAGTTAATGGCGTCTCGAATTAGGGTTGAAGACACGTGCGACACCGTGAAGCAGCGATCAAGAGGTGCGAACTCGGAAGGGAGAAAAACTCGTTTAGTCCAATCAGGTCCACAAGACTATTTTTAATCACATAATGCCATTCATGTTCGGTGCAAAGACTCGAACTTTGCAAAGATTCTCAACTCAGCCGCATCAGGGAATTGTTGCGAGGAGCAAACCAAGGAGAGATCGCAAAGGTTGTTTGTTTGTTTCTATTTTCATTTTCACTCACTCTAAATAATGTCGCATTGTTAATGGCAGTGAAATTTTGTTGGATTATATTAAAAACTATTATTACACGATGTTTGCTCAGTGGGCCTTTGCCATTTTGTAAATGCAATAAATAAAGTAGACAAGATATTCTTGATGGGACAGATAGAGGAATAAACGTCCCCAAGAATGGTAAATGGAGAAAATACAGAGGTCACCGTGGAGTGATTTAAGAAATGCCGAGGATAGCCATAAAACGCGTTGGGCTAAGATCATTCGGAATTTAAATAAAATGATGGATGGAGCGCTCGTTAAGATTAGAAAAAGGAAATAAAAAGTAAGTTGTGCTTGTAAAAGGCGTTGGAAATTCCGGTTCCGTCACGAGACAATGGCTCGCATCGCATCCCGTTCTTATTTGATAATTCGAACGCGATAATGCATGCGATTCCGGGTCCCGCGGCGGCGGGGGCGGGGGGCGGGGGGGGCGCGGAAGCGGATCCAGGTATGTACAGCTCTAAACCCGGGAAAATGTCGTCGTAAACGTGCTTTTTACGATAGCGATTAGGTTATCTCGTCGTGCGTACATACGGTGCAGGCAATTCATGTGCTACGCCATCCCGTGCGACCGTAATGGCGCAAAAAACCCAGTCGGACTTTATCTAAACACGGAGTACAAGCGCGCAGGAGTAATGCGCGGTGCTGCGAGGGCGAGTCGAGCCTCCGACGCTCGCGCGAGCGCCCGCTACGTGTGCGCGTGTGCGTGCCCGCGCCCGTGTCCGTGTGTGCCAGAGAAAAATACACACGGGAGTACCGAGGGAAAGAGGCGAGGGCGTCATAAACTGAGCCAATTACGCTTTCTCGCGTGTCCCTTTCTTTTTTCATTACTTATCCTACACTCCTTCCTTTGCTCTCTCACTCTCCCACTTGTTTCGTTCATTTTTTAGAGGCTCTTGTATGCACACGGGAATATATTTGACCCGGTGTTTTACAAAAGGTTTGCTTGCTCTTTTTAACGGCATTATCAGTTATGTATTGAGTACACTGTGCGCGGCAATCCAAATGCCCGTGTGAACACATATCCTTTTTTTTTATCATTTGCCTAATGGAATTGAATTTCGTTTATGAATTCATCGGGAGCGAGGCTCTTGAACTATTTCTTTTATTAAAATTAGTCCTTGCAATGTCACGAGTTGGACGGCATTGCAGGAGAATTTTTTTTCTTCCTTTTCTTCATGGAGAGGCGCCTTGCTCGGGACTCCTGAAGCTTCTATTAATATAATGCTTTTCAAAATAAATCGTGCATGCATTCATGAGCGAAACGAGATACTTGTGGCACACGTTACAGTTCCACGAGCAAACATCCAACACCGTGAGTGAGATATTTCTCCAAATTGAGACCAAAAGCACCAACTGCATTCTCAGTTGAAATGTCGGGAGCGGATGTTGATGGAATTAATGAAAAGCCCGGAGTAAGGAAAGGCGTTAATCGGGGAACAAAAGCGTTTTACAGATAAGCTCGCGATTGGAGCAGCTGCAGCCTCTCTTTGCATGCAAAGTTGCCCTCGGTCCAGCTCCGGAGGAGACTCGAGACTCATCTTATCGGCGTGTTAATGTGCGATTGCGACTCGAGGTGCCTTTCGACGCCGGCAGCAAGGCAAAGGCCTCCCTCCGGATTCCCGTGCGATAGAGAGAGAGAGAGAGAGGGAGGGAGAGAGAGGAACCACCACCGTATCGCGTTACGCGCGTGCACGCACACCGCATGGACCAAAGATGCTGCAACTGCGGGTGCACCTCCGGGGAGAGATAGATAGGGAGCGAGGGCATGCGCTCGTTAAAGGAGCACGAGCCGCTCGTGGCGTGGCACGCTGAATATTCTTGATCCGAGATGAGATACCCGTCGCGCAGTGAGAAAAAAGGAGGGAGATATCGCCGGGAGATGAGGTGCGCTGCACCCGAGCCCCTGGTTTTAATTTCATCTTCAGCTCCTTTTTTATTTCGACGCCGGGTATTTTTAAGAAAGCAAGAGCAGCACTTGATTATGCCCAGTTTTATGGGAGCCCCGGTACCCCGCGGTAATGAGCTTTTTAATGAAATTATTAGAATATTCTGCTGCCGAATTTCACGTTTTTCTTGATGGGAATCGAAGATTGCCAGCCAATTATACTCTGCGCGTATAAATTACTCAGGCACCGAATTGTACTCGACGTGAAAGCACTTTTAATAAGTAGACATACTTAGAATATCGGGACTTGGACGAAATACTCTTTATTGCTGCAAACAATATAGCTGCCTCATTATAATGTATTTTTTACGGTAAAAAATTCAAGCTTTTATGCATAAATATCTCGGGGTTAAAAAATCCTAAAAGTTCGTACGCATAAATATCTCGAAGGTACGCTAAGAATTATTGAAACGGCACAGTAAAGCTTAAAGTAATTTATTACAAATTTCTATTGTATTGTCGCAATATTTATTATCACGGAGGCCATCGTTCCCTGGAACAACATTGATCTCCACAATAATTTATAATAGAAAATTTATCTCGAGCACAATTGACAATTAAAGTGCTATTATCTCGAAAAGAAAAAGAAAGAAAAAGAAAGAAAAAGAAAGAAAAAGAAGAAAAAAAAAAGAAAAAAAATTATGCTCAACAGAAAAATACGGAAAGTCTTGGAGGGAGGTTGGCTAGCGCCAATAAAAGTCAGAATTATCGGTGCTAAACTCAAGTGCCACGTCAGAAAAGCCAACGTCGGAAAAATGCCAGTCAAACGGAATGTTAGAGCGAGGGAAGACAATACTGGCGGTGGAACTTCGTCCCCGAACGTAACATCCCGAGGGAGACGTTCCCCCGGGAGATTTGCCCTCGGGCTACGAGGTCATGACTTTCCCGGACGGCGTAAGTCGTCCGCCTTGTGAAATGAGCTCAAAGACCCGACGTGATGTTCGACAAAAAGGCTGAAGCAGCATCTTCGTCGGTAATTAATTCAAGGTTGTTGCCCGGTGGACCATCGCGACAATGGCTCCAGCGGGTACGTAAATTAGTTTACGAGCGTGGCTTAGTACTGTCATAATACCGACATTCCTTTTTTATTGGATGCAAATTACGCGTGTCGCTTTTTGTGAATTACGCCGCTTTCATTTCAAATATTTTGCCTCTCTTTGTTACATTCGGTTGACTTTAATCTAAATTAACAGCCCGACGCAATTGGTATATTGCGCTTCTTATTTACACAAATGTAATAAATGTAGTACTTTATATCTTGTTCGTATGTCTAACGGACGAACGAACGCTGCTTTCTAAATAGCCGAATACAAATTTGTGTGTGTGTGTGTGTGTGTGTGTGTGTATGTGTGTATGTGTGTATCAGGTACTAGTCAAAGATTCATAAATCGAATGAATCACAAAACACATTTTTTGTAATTAAGACGTGATTAAACGCGCTAATAAACTTGTGCGTCGCATTTACAACAGTTGTAAAGATTAATTTAATTTACGACTTGTATAATAATTATTTTTTTCATAAATGTGGGCGCTCGACATAAGCCAAAATTGGTACATGGAATTTAAGGAATACCACATGATGTAAAAAGCAATTTAAATTTTACAACGCCGAAAAATAAAATAGCTTTATTATATTTATACAAAGCCAAAAATCTCGTGTCGAAACTAATACTGCGATCCAAGATAATTGGTCATTCCTGTTCCAAAAGAAAAATAATAATTGCGAGAGAAAATTTTTTATTCTCTTTGCTCGTTTTCCTTTCTCTTGAACAAGTTTTAGACCTGTGTTGGCTCACGGAAAACTAGAAAAATTAAAAGAAAACGGTCGGACGACGCAAATTGCGCGATGTCACGTAGAACAAATACTTGGAGCGTGAATGAGTCGTTGGAGAGAAGGAGAGACAAGGACTGATCAAACATTAAACGAATGCACAACGACTGTCTCTCGCACCTGTTACAATAGAAAGAGGCAGAGAAGGAGAGAGAGAGAGAGAGAGAGAGAGGAAGATCCGCGTCGCTGGACCACACCTTATTAGGTGTGCGACTCGAGGTTTTTATTTGCTCCTGGATGTCGGAGGGTGCGGTGCCGAGGCCCTTAAACAGAAGAGGAGACCCTTCTCTACTTCCCTCTCGATGTACGACCGAGCACGAGCTTCGCCCTTTTTTTCGAGGATTCGACCCTTTCCCCTATTTCAACTGCAATCATCGAAAAAATGATGACATTCTCGTCGGGAATACTTAGGATCTTATTAAAATTCCCTTTGCTTTCAGGAATTAATGCGATTGATTGACTGCTTTGTTGAAATTAGATTTCTCCGAAGGGAACAAGCGTACTGCTCATGTTAATGCCTAATTACAAATCAATGATTGTATAAATTGCTCCACAGTGAGCGATAATTCGGAAATACATTTGTATTTATGAGAATTTTGTATTGGTGAGCATTGGTAGAGAGAAGAGTATCTAGATCAACAATAATAATTATTATAATAAGTGAGTTCTGTATTCTCTTTTATAGCATGAATTTTTGCGTACCAAGTATAATAAACCAATACATGCAATTTTTATTCAATAAAATTATAAATTATAAATTAGTATTCACGAATAATGTATAATAAAAATTTTAACTTTAATGCCATCTACTAAAGACTTCAGACTCGATATTTTGAAGCGTATAAAAAAAGATGACAAATACAAATAAGTAGAAACAATAGTTTTGAATGAAATAAAATGGTAATTTAAAAAAGTATTATTTCGTTAAAAAAAAACTATTTTCAAAATATTGATTTTCTTTTACGCGTCAGTTTAGGAAGAAAATTTGTAAGTGATAACGGTAACAGATCAGATGATTAAATATATTTACATTAGATAAAGAGAATGGTGAGCAGTAAATAAAAGAATTTGTTATTAAAAGTTTTCCAAGGTATATAAATGTAAATGTACGTGTTTGAAAAGTCGAAGAGAAATAAATTGTTTACCTTACGCGTGACGAATAAATATTTAAATTTGCACGTGCAAATACATTATCGGTGCAAAATTTCTAGAAGACCAAAACATGATCCGTGATTCGGATTTCTCGGTCGGAGCTCGCACATCGCATTTCCTACCGAGCGACATAAATTTGGTAAAAGTCGTGATGAGACTGGAAAGCGGATTTTCGAAGAAAGGCGTAAAAAATGGTAAATTCATTATCTCGGCCCGAAGACTGTGCAAGCGGGTATATTTCTGAGAGTCTATACGCAAAGGTTATCGCAAGGAGAAAATGCGATTTACAGCGCATTTATCTCCTCTGTTTGCGAAAAACGCTATTTTACAAGCGGCGGCTGGCGCCTCCGTCTTGCGCGGCGCAAAAAGCGAGAAATAAGCGAGGGGGCTTAGCGCCCGGGCGCTCGAGAGGAGGAGGAGGAGGAGGAGGATAAGGATGAGGAGTCGGAGGAGTCGGAGGAGTTGGAGGAGGAGGAGGAGGAGGAGGATCTATAAGCAAACAAGGATTTTCGCCGCGCATAACTCGGGTTCGTCGGGACGATAAATCCAAGGGCGAGTGATACCCGGGAATGGGAGGCTCGCCGGCTAGAGGTTAGACAATGCGCGCGCTCCCAACATCCGCAAATATTTTCGAAGCGATTTCTCCCGAGGACTGCGCTCAAAGTGCCGAACACGTGGGGCAGATAACGTGGAGCTCCAGCTGCCTGGAATGTTCGGAAGCGTCCAACACCAACACCAACACCAACACCATTGTTCCAGGGAAGTAATGTCGCGGATCCGGAGAACAACCCACGAGGAAATGCCCGGTTGTTCCTGCCTCGCTTCTCCATTCCTTAACTCCTTCCCAATGACTGATGGTACTTTATTTTTATTCCAACCTACAATTTTCAATAAAAAAAAATTTTTAATGGTCTTCTTGCCTCTTCGTTTCTTTGAGTTTCCCGTCATTACACTCTCGCAATACCATTTTCCTTTAAGGCACTGAATAAATATCGAAAAAGCTCTCTTTAACCATATGATAATTTATTAATAAACGCTTAAAGAGTATGGGTAAGAGTATAGTAACTAGGATGGTTGTTTTACGTAAATTGCATATACTTTTATATGGTATGTCCATAATGTATATTTATTTTTCTTAACGATTTTGGGAAAATAAGAAAATATGCGGAGGAGTAATATTTGTATTTGTCTACTTTTTTTATCATTAGGACTAGGGAAGCGAGTTTTTTAATCTTGTAACACGACGGGGTGGATCTAATGGTGGAATAGCATTATGCGGTAAAATTTTATTTACGGTTTGGTAAAAACACTGTGGAGATTTTTAAAGAAATTTATTAAGGGTAAATGTGTTCAATCATTGATAAATTTAGGGTGTCATCGATTACCTTAATCATCAAATGACGGTTTGAACACGTTAGGCGTTACAATTGATTCGAATTATTTTTGGATGTCAAGGACGGGTGACCTTGTTGAAAGCCTTATATGATTTTTCTAATTACAATTTACAAGTAATTTTACCACTAAAAACTCTTATAAAAATTTTATCAAGCCACAAAAAAATTTTTAGCACGTAAAACTGTTCTACCAAATGCTCCATTATAACATGTTACAAAACTAATAAACGCCCTTCACTCGAAGAAAAATCATGCTGATCCTAATGATCGAAAAAAGAGAGGAATAGAAAAAACTTTCCCGCAGATTTTCTGAACTCACCAAAATCGCTACCACAAGTAGTGGTTTCAGAAAAGAATAAAAACTCTATGCTGTTCAGATACACTATATATATATAATCAACTTACAAGTGTGTATAAATTATAATATAATATAAATTTCTATATGTAAACCGCAATGACAAAAAACGTTCGTGTTTCTACCAACAATTAATGTATTAAAAATAGAATATCAATTCGAACTACAGTTAAAAAAAAAAATGATTTTCATTGAATTACGCTTGACATAACAATAAAAATGTAATTGGTAGCTTTGATCTAGGCCATCTTCATTGGCACTTGTATTTTGTACAAAAAATTGGTGTAAAGTTACATATTCCTCAAGAGATACTCTTTCAGGTGGAACCAAAAGCATCCTGATAACGTAACTAGAATAATCAAATTTTTTGAATGAGTAATTACAATAGTCAATATTCATGATAGGTAAACTGTGAGTGTGTACACTGATGAGTCATTTACAAATTCATCTGTTTCTAATAAAGCTTAACGATACTCGACTCCACGAGCACATACGTGCCTCGCATATGAACTTCCAAAAAAGAAAGTAAAGTTAGAAAAGAGAAAAAAAATAAACGAGTGAGCCGACATTTGACGTTCGAAGGCTTAAAGTCGGTGGAGGAGCGCAGAAGAGGATCTGGAGCGTCTAAGGCGTCTAGTCGTTATCTGTAGCTCCGGAGCCCAAACAACCGTATCTAACCCACCTAAGAAAACATTTGAGGAGCCTTAGAGCCTCCTCGCACACAAGCGCACACGACGTGTCGGGAATGTGTTAGCGCGGGCGCGCGCGAGATCTGTCCAGGACCGTTCAAATCCTCAACCCCTCCCTCCCTTCCTCGCCCCCGTCCTCGCCCCCGCCAACGCTCCCGCACCCCTGGAGCCTCGAGAGCCACGTCTGGGAAAATCAAACATTCAAGCAACTGCGAGAGCCCGAGTGTTCCAAATGTTGACTCCTGGCACACATTTCGTACAGATCCTTTCCCATCTTCGACCGGACAAACAACCTGTCGTAATAATAATGCGCCTGGAAAAGACGCGGCGGGAGCTGAGGAGGAAGGCCGAGAACAATCTTCGCGTCTATCAAAAACTCGGACGTGGAGTTCTTATATAACGTTCGCGAGGAGGTAAATACATCGATTTTTTTCCCAACCTTGAGTATCCCACTGCGATTTCCTTAATTAACATTTTTTTCTCTCGTTTTTTTCCTTTTCATTTTATATTAGACTGATAGTTACAAACGTATCCGCCAAAGATTCTGATGATGGCCACGTGGAAGCGGATTCATTCTTTACAATGATACTTCGGATTTATTTGATATTTACTTGAGATATAAATTCATTGTACGTCTGAATTTTTTTACTAATAATTTTTTTATCAATACGCTTCATGCGAGACGAACAACATCAAAGAAACTATCAAAAACATGAAATTGATAAAATCATGTACAAATACGCATGATAAATTTAGAATATAGCATGTATTGCCTATTAAATTATTGAATACAACCAAGTCAATGTCATCAATTGCCGGATTATGTATGATATCATGAAAAAAACAACGGCCAACAATTGATTTTATTTTCTTAGATACAACGGCTGTATAACAGAAATGAAACATTTTTAAAATAGCAAAAATATAATAAAAAATCTTTCTTTTTTCTTATAAATAAATTTATTTTAGCATTTTAATTCTATTTATCAAGCAAATTACGATTTTTATTCATCATTAAGATTTAAAATGAAGTAATTTTCATACTGAATTCGTAAATTATACAAGCAACGGCTCATTACGAGTAGAAGTAAAATTTAAATATACAGAGCACAAAACTGTGTATTATAATTAATAAATTAATTTAATAATTTTTAATATAGTTCATGTGTATGACTACAATAAAATTAATTTAAATAAAAATTTAACATTTTAACATTTATTAGTTTTTTAATTTAAAAATAAAATTATAAATATAATATTTTTCATAAATTTTATAAACAGTATTTAATAATAAAGAAGCTTAAAAAATTATAAATTCTATCAAAACAGTGAATAACACGTTTATGACAGTCATTAATAATGCGTGATTAATATTTTATAATGTCTTACAGCACTTAATTTGATTACTAATACTTTAGAATCTATGAGGCTATTTCTTCCAAAAGTCATAAATACTTTAGTAGCAAACATTTTTAAGAATACTTATTTGTATAACAATACGTGAAATATGTATATATATATATATTAATATAAATTTTTATACTTAAAAATTGTCAAGCCATAAAGCACGTGCTGAAAATAGATTGAAAATAAATAACTGATAAGAACAAATTAAGACGGGTAGAGGCCAATAAAATAATAAATAAATTGTTCAAATGAGAAATCATGAACTTAAAATTTAATTAAAAAAAAAAAAAAAAAAAAAATAATTATATAAAGTACCAGCTAGTATATCACTAGCATTCGTTAATGTATGTAATTTCGCACCACAGCTAGTTTTTCAGCTATCTTTTTTTTCTATTTTAATTTACCCATGAGCTAATATATCAATACATTCGAAAGTTAAATATTTTTACAACACCTATTACGAAATTACCAGATTGTACAGATTTATGACTATTAAAAAGTTTGTAGAATTAATTTAAAACCAATAATTTCTTTATTTAATACCCTATACTGTGGCTATTAAATAGTTGCTATTACAGGTAAATAAATTTACGCATAAAAATAATACAGTTTCTTTTTATTTGCGTCGTTTTCAAATACATCATATAATAAATATTTTATAACATCAACGCAAAAAGTAATATAAGATAGAGTTTTTAGAAAATTTCATTTGAAAGCGTTAAAATAGTAACGAATAATTGTAATACTTTCGTATATTAGCGGTTTTAAAAATTAGTAACCCTCTTAAAATATTTTATTAGAGCTGGCAAATAACTTTAGGAATGCTATTTCAACTATACACATAAATTGCATTTATAGTCATGTGAAGATGGAATATTTAATTGATAGAACAGTTTAATAGATTTACGAAGTGTGGATTCTGAAACATTAGCGATTATCAGGTGATGATGCATTCGCCAGAATAAAGCAAATAAATTAGGAAATATAAGGTCGTATATTTTTTGTGTGAGAAAAAATGTATTTGAATTACTAAAACCTTATCTCCATCGCACCAAACATTTACAATGAACTCCGCACTCGGCAATCCGACGTTGTTCAAGTGTTTTAAAATAATACTTCAGGACAGGTGCAGCGTCGAACCCGAGTAAATTAGAAATTTTTCGTCGATTGCGTCGAAAAACTACTCGGGAGCTCATCGAGAGCGGCTTCGCTTCTAAGAGAAAAGGCTCCGATAATAAAATTGTTTTTCCCGGTCTAAAACACATAATGGCGGTGAGAAGAAGGCTTCTCGCCTTTGCACACGCATTCACACAAAGCACTTCCCACCGATTGCGACGCACACATCCTCGGGTGTAAATCGGCGGCGCAGGTTTCTTATTACCCGTCATATAATTCCAGAAGCTCCAGGAGACGAGGCTCGCCGAGGGTAACGTGGCACGCGCCGATAAGCCGGTTCCCACGGGGCCACGCGATCGATCCTCGCGGATTCCGCGGAAATGGAGGCTGCCATGAGGATGCAAATGAGGATCCGGAGGATGGGAGGCTGGGGAAGAGGAGTCGAGCGGAGCGGAGTCGAGGTCGCCTGGACCGGACGACCGCCGCTCTTCTTTATCCCCGCAGCCATCTTCATCCTCCACTGCTATATTTGCGTTCTCTCCTCGTGGGCCGGTCCATTCGATAAGCCGTATAATATACACCTTCCGTGGATCCTCGATACCCTGATAATCCTATCGATGCCATGGTTTATAGTTTTTTGGAAATGTATCCTCGATGAAGCTTTCGCAGCTGCTGAGAAGATGGAGCGTAATTGTAAGGTACGAATCTTACTTTAAGAGACTTGCTCTCACGCCAGGACAAATTGACCTTTTCCTGCTAAAATAAACTCAAAATTATTAATAAAATCTGCGCAAAACTTGAAATGTTGCTTGTAAAATCGTTGACCTTTTATTCTAAAAAAAAAACAAACTAAAAACACTGTACATTTTATGAAAATGTACATTTTAAACTTAAATAGAGATAAATTGAAGTTGTTCGCTCGATCAGTAAATACTGTTCATAATATCTCAGAAACTACAGTTGTAAAGAAAAAGAAAAATCGGATCGCATTTATTAAGAAGGAAAAGAAAAAAAAATGGTCTTCCACTTCCCTTGGCTCGCACTATGCGTGAACGATTCCTAAAAAATCGGATGCCTTTGCTCGAAAAATCATGCACCATTTAATCCGAAATTCCAAAGGAAGAATTTTACCACACACACTCCAGAATACAGGAACAGTCCAACAATACAATAGCAATAATTTCTCACTCTATGATTTTTCTGTTCCCCCGCCTTCCTTCCTCTTCCCTTCCTCGACCCTTTTGTGGTCCTTGGAGTCTGCTCTCGCGCGAAATGCGGGTGCGCACGCAAGGCTCGCGAGTAGGATAAAGGAGTGATCGCCGAAGCAAGGATCAAGGATTCGTAATCCTCTCACAATTACTCAAACAAGGATCGAGTCGTGCCCTCCACTTACATCCTCCGATTTCTTTTTAATGGAAGATAATCGCGTTTAATTGGGGAGCGCCGGAGAGATCCTCAACCCCGGCGATTTCCGCGAGATAACCCGGCCACCTTGCACTCGTTAATGACCTTTGCCTCCGTGTCCCGTGGGCGAACGGGGGCTTTTTCGGGGACTTACCGATCCTCGGGTTCGGCTTCAAAGAAGCAATCATAATTTGCGACGAGCACCGGCTCCAATGGTTTATCTCGCCATGATTTAATGGGGGTCGGCTCGACGCAAAAACTAATTATAAATGAGCTTCCGCGTCCGGCAAAAAAGTTCGTTCGCATTATTCCTTATATTTCTTACGCTTTTCCCATAACATGCGGAATGTAATTTACTTATTCTTTAAAGTACAATCGTTTATTATTTTATACAGTGTTGAACTTTAATGATAACTCATTAAAGTTTTTGCTATATTTGTTATTAACTATAAAAAGATATTTGGTTTTTTGGGTGATTTTTAACAAAATTAAAATTACTGTAAATTATTATTTACGTAAGTGATATCTCGTGTATGCGTAATTAGCTAAAGTGAAATGATTTATTATTATTCAATTTATACATTTTTCCTCGAAGCATAATCACAACAATCAATGATCCCGGAGGGAAAGCAAGAGAAACATTGTATCATTATTTATAATGAAAGAAGATCTTGAAAAATTATCATAATGAATGGAAAGTTAAAAAAAATTTTGCTAATCGAAACGATTAATACGAGTGCATTATCAAATTCAATATGTACATTCATTTTAAGAAATGTAAAAAACCGCTTTTATTCTCCTTAAAATAAACAGCATGCTTTTAATAGCTATAATTTTTTATTAATCCTTGAAATTCATGAGAATAACCGTTAAAAACAAAATTATGCTAAATCTTATAATATGAAAATTTTATCGGAAGATCGCAGAATCTCTGGAATTTTCGTGAGAAAGTGGATCAAGTGTGTATCCCCGGCAAATGAACATGCATCTGCAGTAACATAAAGAGTAAATATGCGTGTATACGTAAACGTTTCTAAGACTGACTCTGGCCGATAAAAACTCGCTGACAGTCATAACACCGCTCTATTCTCGTATCCTCGTATTAACTTCTATCTATTCACGGAGGCGATGACTTTGAGATAAAGTTGTTTTTAAAAAGGACTAGAGATGTCCGCCGGAAATCGCGGGCACAAAAAAAATATAGCCGAGGGTTGCATACTCTTGTTGCAAAAATGCCGCTCTACTTACAAGCGCTACAAGTTTTTTCTTTTCATCCTCGATAACTGTGTCGCCAATCTCGTTTGCTCAGTCATATTTCATGAATTACGCATTTTTGCAGCTGTTGAATAATTCACAAAGCTACTTTGTCGCACGTAAATGCCTGTAGTTTTATTTTAAAAAACGCACGCACGCTGGGGCTGGTCCAAGTGAAACTTCATAAATGCATGCAAATACCGAAGATTTTTCACAATGATTTTTACCAATTCCGAGCATCGCTGTTGTAACCGAGCGCGGCTCCGAACTTTTCTGCAAAAAAAAAACAAAAAAAAATAACGCCAATTAAAGCGCTATTAATATCAATTAAATTCCCTTTTGCCAGATTTATTAATACTTAAGAGCCTAAAATAATGTTCTTAATAAGCACTCACGATCATTCAAAGCAACGAATCCAATAAATCATCTCGTAATGGCGGTTATCCGATCGCTCAACTCATTCCAGCAGATGCAATTTGAGCGATGTGCCCGACATTTTTCGGTCCTGGACGCGGGGAACCACGAAAACTGTCGTGAAAAACTGTTTAAAGCTGTTTTACTCGTGACCGGAAAGGTGGGGGTGAGCGGAATCTGACAACTAGTGGCAATGTTTTTCAAAACGATAACTATCGGGACAAACATGCACATCATTTGCTCGTTTGTGCAATTAATCATTTTTGTTGGCAGCGACTTTTGGAAATCTGCGGGATCTGTTATCTGTTGTGCATACTCGCATTGTATTTCGTTATCTATTCAAGCTACATTTTCAATTGCTTTTATGGAAACGCGTGAATTTTTATTTTTTACAAAGCAAAATACGCTCCCATAACCGCATTTTCCAACATATAATTGTACGTTAAATAATACAATAAAAAAATATATTTTTCGCAAATATTGTAGACAATGATAAGCGGAAAGCGATTGTTAACTCACGTATCCATGCTGGAAATAATTATTTTAATTTGTCTTTGAATTACACCGAGTTTTAAATTAATTGTTTATCAGAAAATGTAAGAAACTAGCTTTTATTTACTGCAACATTGGAATGCACATTATTTCATTTTAATATTAATTATATCATAATAAATTTTTTTAACCATTATAAAAAATTATTCGTGTTTGATATGTTCGATTAGTACATTAAATATTACATTGATAATATCGCAATTAATATTTAAAAAAAAGAAATTCAAAAAAAATATATAAACTAGCTATGAATAAATTTACAAGGAATTCAAATAACAACTGTAGATTGACGGATAAATTTTAAACATGTAAAAAATGTTAAAAAATTGTATTACTATTTTTTTGATTTTAATATTGATAATCTTTATTATAATACAAACTTTTTAAATTTCTTCCATTTACATGAATTATAATCGATATAACATATATATATATTTTTTTTACTTTGGTGAATGTCATTTGGTACTGTGTATACAATCATATTAATAATAGGAAAATTGTAGTATTTATACGGATTGTGTTATTTGAGAACCATAAACGAAAGAGAAGCTATTAATTATTTGCTTGTAAATATCAAAATTAACTTTATTAAGTCAGTTTTTTATCACATACTAAAATATACAATGTTTATACTTTTAACAAACTAAAGCAAAAAAAAAAAAAAAAAAGAAGAAATTAAAAAATAAAATATATTTGCATAGTTTACCACTCAACAGAAAGCGTTCGAAAGAATTTTTAACTCGGTGTCTCTGAATCTATTTGTATAATATTAAATATCCCTGGGATTTTTAGTAAAAAAAGTGCAGGTGTGCGAATTCCACCAATATCTCGTATTATTCATAACGAGGCCAAGCGAAATTAATTTCCTATATGTTAGTATAATACATTTAAATGATATACAAATCTTGTCGGTGCATAAAAACTTCATCATTAGCCATTCAAAACAAGAGTTTATTCATTTCAATTCGATCCATAAATATCGAAGGTATTGAATTTTTGGTGAAAAAAGCCTCGGAATAATAATTTCGGGCAGGCAATGGATCCTAAAAAAAGGAAATCCTAGCAAAAAATGTTTACCCAATTATCATTCCCGTGCCCTCCCCGCCTATCGTGGGCATTCCATGGAAACCTAATGGCGACAAATATTAATTAGCCGATGCGCGAGGTCCACGCCGTAAATTCAGAAATCGCCGCCAACCAATACCCACACCGTCGCTTAAAGTATTCATAAATAACTTGTGCCGGTGTATGATTTCGCGATAACGGCCACAAGTAATTAAATAGTGGGGTAGTTAACATCCTGGTGAATGTGCCGTCGAGAAATATGTGCACAAGTTCAGGATCGCGCCTGTGTGTGCGTGCATTAATGTGCGTTGGCGCGTATGCGCGCAAGGAGACCTAGATCGGACCCTGACGTCTTGGTTTAGTATGGACGTCGCATGTGACCTGAGCGTAAGAACAAATTTCCGAGGCTCTTTTGCGCTCTCGTCGGCTCCCCCTCGCCCCTCCTCCTCATTTCCATCACAAAGATGCACCTGAAAGCTACGTTGAAAACTCGCACACCGGCGACGCTCCTAAATTCATACGCGTTTTCCCATTTTTCACAAAGCTGAATAGGCGAAGCGTTTTACAAAATATGGATGTATATTACGTGCTGGATATTGTTTACAAACGGCATTCTCGAGTCTTTGGAGAAAAATTCTTTTAATGTGTTAATATTACCTTTTAGAAAAAAGGCTGCTTCGAGACTTTGTTTAAAAATTGATGGGAAATGGCGCAACCAAAGATTTTACTTGACGGCTGGTTGCGTGCAATTGACAGGGAGTGACAAAATTAGAAATAACTCGGCGATTGAAACTGGAACGGCAAGAATTCCACTTGATTTAGCGATGATACACTCGTTCCCCGTATTCATCTTCGAGGCACGTGGAGAAAAAATGTTTAATTACCGAGGCAGATGATGGAGTTACAAGCGCTTAGAAAACAGAAATCGTTCGCAGAATCCACATAAATTATCGGAACGTCAAAATATGAGATCGTCCCGAGGTTTACGGTGTAGATTTTTTGAGCGCTTTGAGTTATAATAAAGTCGGGGAAATATGGACGTGGATAAGGATCGGCAACAAATATGAAATTCGTGTGGCAAAAAGAGGCTCGGAATAAAGTCATTGCGGCGGGGCTAAACTCGGAGAAATGTGGCTGGTCGAGCCACGAGAAGCGTCTCGTTTATTGCAAAACGTCCCGACGTATCTCGGATCGAGATCAGAGTCCGAATGAGCACGCGCAATTAGCGTAAACGTGCAAGCCGGTACACGTAATCGCGCGGGGTCGGGGTCGGGGTTGGAGTTGGGGTTGGGGGGGGGGGTCGAGGGTCGCCGTAAAGATATCGCCGCGGCGGCGGTCGCGCGCGCGCTCGAGCTAACAGGAGGTGAACGGGCGGGTTGGGGGAGGGGAGGGGGGAGGGGAGGAGAGGTCGCTCCCCCGCGGTGAGCGACGCGCGCGAAGTCGACGCGTGGCCGAGGGCCAACTGTGCACGAGCCTCCGCCGGGATAGAAAACCCCGGATCTTTTTTTATGGCGATAAAAACCCCCGCGGGGTCGAGGATTCGAAATACCGCGGCTCGCGCTCCGGCAATAAAAATCGCGTTTTACGATTGGCACTTTGAGCGCGACTTCGAGCCCGGAGAAGAGAAAATTAACGATTTCGAGGCGCGCGGGAGGCCGGGGCTGAGGGGGAGGGAGCGGCTGTTGATTAAGGGCGAGGATCCTTCGGCCTCGTCCTTTTATCCTCTTTGCGGGTTTACGGCGCTTTAGGGAAGTCCTAAATCCGTCGACGGGGACTCGCTTTAACGAGCGTAAGCTCATTTACGTTTTTCACGTTTTTTCGAGACCCGGATTGATCGATTGTTCGCCGCCGCGGTGATTTACGCTCGACTCGAAAACCAACTTTGGGAGGTGTTTCGCTTAGGTTGCAAAAATTCTACAAATTAGTGAGATTATATATTTTAAATTTAGTTATCTAGAAAGCCGAGCCTCGCAATTATCTTTCGCACCGCCGCCGCCGCCGCCGCCACCGCCACCGCCGTTCTGCCAATTATACTGCGCTGAATAATGCATACATATGTACAAGTATTACAATTAAATGGGTGCCTGTTAAAGTCTCATAATTATGTATATTAACGATAAAGTAATCAATTCACTATAAAATACGGTCCAACGATTTCCATGTATTTTCTTAATGCAAAATTAAGTAGAAATATAATATTTTTATGCGCCTACGGAATCATAAAATTATAAAGACAACCTCAGATTCTTGAATGTTTGTATAATTTTTTCAAAATTTTAAATATCTATAAAAATATAATAGTTCTTGTACACCTCCATATAAAATTTCTAAAATATAACGTAATTGATTAAATATAGCATTAATTTAATAATCATTTTTACGCAGAGATTAAATTTGTATCCACTTCTTTTTCTTAGACATATTAAACGTAACATTCAAAATTTAATAGTACACTTCTTCATATTAATGCAGCAAAATGAAAAAATCAAAATAATTAAAAATTTATATTTAGTTGAAAAACTATATCAATGATTACTAAATAATTAAAAAAATTAATCTGTTTTTTAATACGTAATGTTTACTCCCTTTTTTAAAAAAAGGTTTAAATAAATTTAATATTGTATTCACTTCAAAACGATATAATTTAATTATTGTTTTATTAATTTTATTTTTTGAAACTCTAAAATTCAATACAATGATTCATCATTTACGAGGATAAATGATTAATTTGAGGTTATTTATTCAATTGCGGAAAAAATTTTGACTACATTTTCTCGGTGAAATCCATAAATTACAGTATTGAATAATATTTCATTATTTAATGTATGATAAAAATAATTAAACTTCAAAATCTACACTAATTAATGATTAACACCGATTATATTGCGAACTATTCTGAAAATCATAAATAATGCGCATTTAAAATTTTAATGGAAGAGTCCAACATGCCATTCTACTAGAATTTACTACTATTTTGAAATATTAGGCACCATATATTTTGCGTAAAAAGTAATAAATATATCCATACGATCAAAAAATTGCACTATTGGCTATTTTTATAAATAGAATATTGCAAACTATATTCTGTCCCAAAAACTCTTAATTACCAAAGTTATATTAAGAATATTCTGAATTACAGTAGTTGCGTTGTGAGTCGAATGAACATTGAGGTCGTGTCTATTTTAAAATAATATGAAAAGTCAAAGCATAAATCGGATCATACTTAAAATTCTGGTTGGTTTTACAATCTTACCTGTTGCCGACAATAAAAATTAGACAGAGTTTACAACATGCCGAATTTATATTTACAGCCTCGTGCCGAAGGTGTTACTTGTAATGAGTAATAATTACCAGTTATTAGTTCATTTTACATTCTTTTTATTGTCGGGGCGCAGGCCGCGCCGCATCGCGCCTCGGAATACGATCGACGCGATTGACCAATTTCATATAAAGCCACCTAATTGATCGATCGTTTTTCACTCTGAAAACCCGGTCCCCCGGTCGGCAGGAGCTACAGCGAGATACGCGCCCTCCTCGAATCTGCAGAGAATTAGCCGCGAGAGTTAGTCCCCGGTGCCGCTCCTCCAGGTGTAATTACTTCCCAGCGATATGGAGTCATTAATATTCTTATTGGGAGACTCATCGGAGGCTCTTTCTCTGTTGTAATTTCCCGCTCGGCTCTAACTACGCCGCGGCCCGAGTTTGAGCTTTGGCTCGATCGATCATGTCGGCAGTTGACGGGTAGAGGCGTGAAAGCTCTGATTGGATGCATTTTTCAAGGATTACGAGCCTGATTGCCTTCTAAATCCTGTGCCTCCTGCCTCGTCCTTTCGCAGCCTCTCTTCTGTAATAACTTAATAAAATTTATTCCTTTTTCACCTTTTAACTTTGGACTTTGTAGGCGATGTATATTGCGCAGTTTGAAGGTAATCCCTCGATATTCCACTCTGATAACCGACTTCTCCTAATGAATGCGAAAGGTAATATCCTCAAAATTACACCTTTGCAATTTTTCAGTTTTAAACTTCAATTTCAATTAGCTCGGCCTCGCCTAATTTAGATTTTAATAAAATACATTGCTAAGATAACCCGATTGTCCATTTTTTTCTTCAAAATCGAGGCACTGTCGAGGCTTGCCTCAGCAATCGTCTTCATCTCCTTTAAAATAATAAATTAAGAATAAATTTATAAAAATTGTAGAAAATCGGAGGATCCGTTAGGGACGGCTCATTGTTCATCGAAACGGAACGATGTTGAAAGTGACTCTTTCACGCCCTCTTAAATAAAAATGATACGAAAATCTGATCACGCGTACCCTCGAGTGAATAAGCAAAAATCCAAGTCACACAGATACCGATCTAATTTTTCAATTTATAATTCACTGACAAGGAGAAAAATGTACAGCAAATTACTACCTTCCCTATAAACTCATAAATAAACTGACGATACGAGAGAAGATTATAATATTTTATTGTAAAAACAAGAATTAAAATTAATTAAATGTTGTATACCAACGTGTATTATCATGTATTTAATTATGCTTCTGCTGAGCTCGAGAAGGTATCGTCGAAGGTTCTTGCGCTGCCGCTTTATAGATGACATAAAAAAATAATTATCCGTATAATATTGTCGAACGTTCACAAAGAAATAAAATATCTATTCTAGTCATTTAAGCTTGTCGGAATCGGTGTTGAGGGCACAACCGATAATATATCTCCGTTGTAGCAGTTTCTTCGATTCAATAAATCAGAAAAACAAAGGCTACCGGCCGTCGAAATCTTGGGAAAGCAGCTAATCACAATGCTTACATGGAGTATGATGAAGGGGTAAACGTAACTGGACAGAGGAGGACATTATCCAGGAGCGTCCCCTGGAAGAAAAGCGGAAGCAACGGTCGCCGTCAATGCAAATCTCGCGTCCGAGGGACCGGAAGTAGCAGGAGGAGGAGGAGGAGGAGGAGGAGCAGGAGAGTCCAGCACCTGTTCGGGTGGGTATCCGCGGCCTCGGAAAACGGATGTGAGTATCGCCGTGGGTAAGCAGCGAGCCATGTCGTCGCTTGGGAAAGAAGCTCCCGATGCTCGACGAACCGATTAACCTCGCCTTGTCGCCGGGTGCGGGGGTGGTCACGTCTCCAGGAGGCGATAAGCCACCGGCACGAGCATCTGCTTTGATTACTCGTGCCTGGCGAGTAGAACCGCCGAGCCTCGAAGACGACGTGGCTCACTGATACGGCTGCGCGTGCCCGCCGAGGATCGTGTCCAGCCTGGTTATTAATGAAGCCATTAGGTTTCCTTTACGATCGCGAAAAAGGAGAACGCGGCGGAGCGTAGGAAAAGAGGAGGAAGAGCCACGATTTCGGGGGTGTCGGGGCATTTCTAGGAAGCGCTCTTCCGAGCCGATTTTGCAACTGGCGATAAATAGCCCGGTTCCAGCAATAAACGTCCCGCCAAATCGAGCGTGTCACGAGCGCCCATAAACCCGGGAGCCAGAGTCTAGGCGCGAGAGCGAAAAACACAACGGAGACGACGCTCCTTCGGGGGAATTGGCCAGGAACCACAGGAGCGTCACGCTCGGGGGGCCGCTCCTTCCTGCCCAGGATTCGAAGAGCCATACCCCCCCCGTTCCGGAATGATGCTTCCCCGGGACCGTTTCCGGGTCGGGGGCAGGTGCCTCCTTCACGAGTGCAAACGCGTGAATTGCGCCGTCGCGGTGTCCGAACTCGAATAGCGAGCGCCTCCTTCCGCAGGATCACCCTCGAAAATCGTTGAAAATCAGGTGGCGTCAGGTGTCTTTTTGTTTGTTCCCTCACTTCCTCATGCTTTGGATTCAAATCAGTTGGATTTTTAAATCGGCGCTCTTTCCGTTCGTTACTGCTCGCCTCTTTAATTTTCGTTGAGAGTTGTTTTTGAATGAGCAAAAATCGAGACTGCTTATTGAAATTCCAATTTCATTTGATTATCTTGATCTAAGGTTTCAAATTAACACTTCTTTTCAAAGTCAACTTTCTCTATAAATGTTGACAAAAAATTACATTACCCTTTTCCATATTATATTTAACTTTGATATCAAATTGTAAATTACGACTGAGAAGTTTATCTAGTGGTATGCTCATTTTTATTTCTAGTTAAAATTATAACGTAAAATATAATTTCCGAAGAAATGTAATTAGAAAACACACACATATATATATATATAAACCTGTTTAACTCAATTTAACTTGGAATAACTTAAAATTTTTAAACATTATTTAATTGAGAATTAGTCGTGAAGTTACTCAAAGTAGTCGCATAAAATTATTTTGATAAGATTTATAAAATTTTCATTAATTACAGATTAATTTGCTTACTTTATTTGATAATGAAAGTTTTGTAATAAATTATTTCTTTTTCTTTTATAATATTTGGATATAAATATATTGCTTTGTAAATCAATATTTTAATTATTTTACTCAAGAACAACTATTAATGTTATTTTTATTTAATGTTTTGCAAAATTGCATATATTTTATTTAATTCCTGTATTTCTTGTGTGTTGATTTTTTTTAATTTAAAATTTATCGTATAATAATTAATGCGATAAAGAGTAATTCATTGCCGATTATTATTAGTAAATTTTAAAATATTTTTCATTATTTTTTTTCTGCGAAATATAAGCAAAATGCAAACAGAAAATGCAAAACTTTGATGATAAATGGTTAATTATTAAAAATTCTTGATATTGTCTTTCGGCAGAGTTGAGAGTAAGTTTACACGAGAAGAAATCATGTCCGTTCCAACAAAAAAAAGGTTAAAAAAGAACACGAAATAAACTAAAGGGCGTATGTCCGGGTTCATTCGAGTTCTCCCCGTGAAATGCAAGTCCTAAAGACGGACGGAGATCCAGCACAAAGACACGGACGTCGGTTGCAAGACAGGAACCGAGACCCGCGATCGGATTTGCAAGGGTGGATATCGACTTACCGAGCGAGCGAAATTGATGCCCCGGGTCGTCCCAAAACGTGGCGACTCTTCGCCGAGACTCAAAAGTGCAAACGCGCGCGTACCTTTGGCAAGAGGAGCGGCTGTTTATTAGCGAAAACCGAGTGCACGCGCTTCGGGAGTGTACGTTACCAAATTATGTCAAGGATATCCCGTGCCTGCGTGCCCAAGTACTCACGCATGTACTTACGCTCGTGCGTTGGTTGCGTGCACGTTCCGGGTGCCTCGGAGCAGGTGCAACGACAACATAAATCTTCCTCGAGGTGGACCGGTCTCTTCTGAAAATTTTCAGCCTTTTCCTCGCGTGGGGGGCCCCGGGCCGGACCCCAGGAAGCCTCCTCGCTTCCTTATTAACGGCGACTCTCGATGCGCGGTTTTTTTTGGTAATTGGCCGCTATTTACCTCCGGCTCCCGCTCGACAAATTGAGAGGAGTACGGATTCTTTTATGCGCGCTTTTTAGGCTGCGTCTTAAAATCTTAAGATTTTTGCAGATTTACTGCGCGCCGTTTTTGCCCTTTCCTCTTGCTCTCCCAAAGATCGAAGAGCATGCACTAGTCTACATCCATAGCAAATGAATATTAATAAATGGGCCTCGTATTTTATTATTCCATATAAGACTCTTTTTAGTAATTAACTTGTCCTCGATGTGCAAAAACAATTATTTTCAACAAATTCTCTCAATTAGCTTGTTAAATATAATGGAAATTTTACTGCACATTGCCATTATAAACATATTTTCCGACGAGAAAATCTCGGTGCATGCTTTTTGTTTTTTTCTAGCGCATTATCAGTCCCCCAGCCGATGCACGAACGGTTAAGCATGTCTCGAAGCAATAACATTCGTCATTAATCATATTAATCGATGAATTTAATCTGTTCGCCATTTAATCTTAAACAAAAGATCGCAGACTTTTATTTTCCGCATGTCGAAATTACATACGAATATACATTTAAATACAATATACACGCGGGGAATGCGAGGTTGAAAGTAAATATCTTTTACTAAAAATAAACACGCGCTAGTCCCCTTCTTAATCAGAAATACGTAATTACAACTTATTGATGCCGAATGCATTTTTGTACTACTTATTAGAATGTGCTATGTATAATAACAATAATACGAATCTGCAGAAACGAAGCTTTGCGATAAATCGAAAAGCCTTGTAATATTTAAAAAGCGTTCCAGGAATAATGGTAATCACTTCCCTGTATCAGAAAAATTGCGCAACAGCAAAAAAATCAGCCGAAACAAGAGCTCCGATAAACGGTACTCTCTTTTCCTGAAAAAGAAAGAAAAAAGAAAAAAGAAAAAGAAAAAAAAGAAGAAGAAAAAAAACGACAAAAAGAAAGAGAGAAAGAAAAAAGCCGAAAGAACACAAGAAAGCACGCAAGATTTACTTGAAATCACCGGCTGCTAACAGTAATCCGCACCGGAGCAACTCGCTTATTACCCTGTCCCGTTTCATCCCTTATCCAGTGATTTATAATTGCCGGCCCGGCGTTAAACGCATTTCCTCGTACACGAGCTCCAGGTCGATGATCGCCTTTTCGTGGTTTTGCGCGTCGAGGGCCAGGGCGTATTGACAAGAGGTGGCGTGTAATAACATCGCATCTGGGGGGAGCCCCGGAGGATCGGGAATACGATCCCCGACAGCGTGAATTTCCTTACAATCACCCCGGAGTCCCGATACGATCTCGCGCAATAAATGCCTGCCACGGACATTCGATTGCAAATTTAAAACTGGCCGATTTCGGTCGAATTAATGGAAACGGTCGAGTGGGAGGAGGGACGGGGGAGGGACGGGGAGGCACTTGATTGCCACGGGGATAATTTCACTATTTATAAACGGAAACTGCTTACGTATTTTAGGAAGGTGATTGTTGTGATCTGCCCCAACAATTATCTCTTTATTCTTCTTTGCTTCGCGCGGGTCTTGGCTAACACGTACTCCACTCCGTAACGAGCTCCAACGCAAATTTACATTAAACATAAAAAAATTTTACGGTGCGATGTACATGATAATGGCAATCGAGACGTTGAAAAAATAAGCTAAAGTTCTAAATAGATTGCCCCGGTAGATCGGGAGTTCCCTGTTCTCAAATGCAAATACAAATATTACCTGTAAAATACCTCCGCGGCCTTAGAATTGCTTTTAAATTTTTAGCGCATTTTCGAGACTTTTATGTTTATATTAAGAAGAAAGTATGTATTTGATTTTATTTTCAGTATCCCAGATCCTGATTCACTAATCATTTAATTAATTTAATTAATTATTCCAAGTGAAAAAAGCGGTTGACGCTGATTTACTCACACCGAATATTCGGTTAATCCTAATTTTTATTGGAACTTTTTAAATTAATGTAAAAATAATATAATCTTCTTACTCGAATAAACAAAAAAGGCCGTCAATTTACTATTCTTTACAAGATACATCGGAAAAAATGTTCTGAATGATATTGTAGACCATTATTAAACCCTTAAAAAATTTATTTATTTTTTACTTTGTTAGTATTTCATCACACCTTCATCACTCAGTCAAATAAATTTAAATGCAAAATTATGTGAATCTACCTATGTTTATTAAATTATTTGAGTGTATATATAAGTAAATGATTTTCATAAGTTGCGTGTATATTTTTATACCTAGAAATGGAGTTAGTACATCACAGTTTTGACATGTGCATAAGTTCTTTTTAAAAATAATTGCAAGTCAACGGTAAATTTTTATTATAGAGACCAATTATTAAAGTATATTTTGTATATAGCAGTTAATTTTCACAGATTTGTGTTTATAAATAAAGCAAATATACCTATAATTTATCGTATTTATTTATTTAAATACGTGCATCTAATGCTAAAAGCAGTTGATTATATTGCATTCGTTACCTAAAAGAAGTTTATAATTTTATAGCTATTGCAATCTAATTATATGAATTAGGTATAATTACTATTCACGCACATAATCTAGAATGTTTAGTGTAATGGCAATGGTTACGAAACATGGCAGTATCTAAATGAAATTATATAAGTAGTTTGTAGACACTCATAAAACGTATCTAAATTTTTTAAGTTGTTCTTAAGTAATGAATACGTCATCTCTTTAAAATTGATAATAATGAGCATCGCGGCTGTCGTTAGGCCATCGGAGATTTGTGATAGCATTTATCTCGGCCACATGTATGTATTTATATACGTGTGTTTATGTACCCACTTGGAGAAATTTCAACATTTCGACTATACGGAACAAATATCGTGAGGAAAATCTACGGAACGTCACTGTCGTCTAACGTCCCAGACAGCATATCGATCGAACGATTATAAATAAATACGAAGCCTACGCTATCTTCGCTTTTTTTATCGGACATCTCGTACTTTTCTTATACACCCTCTTGTTTTCAAGATAATACGGTCCACGTTTACAAGAATTCTAATGGTAATTATGTCCCTCGTTACTTATAGTCTGTACGTTGGTCCGTTTCAACTATATTATATGCGAAAATACAAAAATCAATGCCACATACATTTGTTTAAAATCTAATATTCACTGTAACTGATGGTCAATGGACTTTATGAAACAAATCAAAATCACAAAGAGCGAGTGTTGTTACTAAGTCGAACAATTAATTTTTATCCAAAAAGTAAAAGAGTAAAAAAAAGTGCGGCAAAAGGTCTGTTGTGTATCAAATGAGAAAATTTTCCATTGCCTTGGCATTTTGTTTAATTGTCCAGCCAAAGAAGCTAAGAGGACCGAGCGAACGAGATAAAATATCTGGGAAATAAATGAACGTCGAAGCCTCGATCGCGTGTTTTCCTAGCAGCAGCTCATCCCATCCTCGGCCCGGATTTTTCAGGTACGCACGCACGCGCCTGCAGCGGCGAGATAAAACCGAGAGTTTAATTACCCGGGAAGGAAGGCGGAGAAGTCGGTGAAACGCATTGGGAAAGCAGTTGGTTGCCGCGTAAACACCTAATTGCTTTTGCGCTTATCTGGTGCGTGCGCGTGCGAAGAGGAGAGGAAGGCGCAGCGTCGTCCTCTTCCTCGTCCTCGTCCTCGTGGTGCTCCTCGTTGACCCCCGCGACTCGACGCCTCCTAGTGTGCACAAATTCCCCGACGACCCACACACGCACGGACACGGGTGCAACCCATTGTTCTCGTCCAGACGCATATGTAACAACACCCGCAACCGGGCAGGCACAACTTCCATGGGAAACGGCTCGCAGTTGTTGTGCTCGGAAATGTGGCTTTATGCCTCAGTTCACGCTTCAAAAAGCTTACTGCTTGTGGTTGTTTCGTGTTTTATTTAAACGGGGATTTCATTTTGGATTTTACTCTGTATTCATTGTAACCCCGGCATCATTGTAATATAAAATTGTGTTGATTTTATTTCTTTTATTTCAAATGCTTCAATGCTGACTAAATTTTCCTTTTAACGCTTCTTTTCATTCTTTCCTTATTATCACAATATACTTAAAAAACACATATTTACTGTTTATCAAATGTATATAAAAGAAGTATCATATCGCGTGTGTATTGCTTATTATAATTTAAGAAAATCTAGAATTCTCCCTGATTACCATAGACTTGCGTGATTTTTTCTCAAGGAATTTATCGAAGAATAATGTTTTATTTATGACCTCAGCTCAGACGAACAACCCACAAACAAAAATTTCAAACAATTTCCAAAGAATAAGCTACTCTGTATATCTTACTCTTCCCTCCTTAAAACTTTGCACTTATATTATTGCAACTATTTTCAAACAGAATTCTTTAAAATGATACAATCTCAGTTAAACATCCATCAAAACTTTTTCTTAATCTTTTTTCAATATGTCAAAAACGCGTAATTCAGTCGTTGTATTATTCTTATTATTATTATTATTATTATTATTTTTAAATTTACAATAACATTAATTAACATTATCATGTTTCAATTCATTATTATAAATAAAATTTTTTTAATTTTTGACCAATGTCAAGCCGAATTTATAAAATTATAATTGCTTATCTTGTTTAATTGTAATAATTATTTGCTAAATTTATTAACTATATTTTATCAAGTATATTCCACTAATTATAAAGAGTTAATTAACAAAACTAAAAAATTTTATCATTGAGTAATATATTGTATTTTTAAAATTAAAATCTTATTAAACACATATAAAAATAGTAGTTTAAATTCATTCAAACCCAAACAACAATTACTTATCAATAGTATAAAAATAAATAAATGAAATAACATCAATGATTACAATTATATTTTCCAATTGTTTCTCAAGGATACGTGTTGAAATTTCAAATGATATACTTATGAACAGATAGTGATTAATTAGTTTTCCCTTTCAAGACGTACATTCATCACTCCACCTCCAAGTATACCCTTCGAAATCACATCACGTGCATCTTAGGAAGAACTGTTTTCATACTAAGAAGTTTTTTTGATAATTCTTTCTGACACGTATATTTATTTTCATCTACAGAAAGTAATGCATGTGGGTTTTTTTATGTTCAAAAGTGATTTCCTAAAAATTGTATCGCATCAAGTTTTCCAAGAAGTATTTTTATAGTAGTTTGTCCCAAAAAAAAAATCTTCATTTACCATAATGAAACAGTCATTTTCTTTTTCTTTTTTTCTTTTTTTTCTCTTTTTTTTTGTAATAATTATTCAGTAATGATTAGCGCTATTGACGTAAAAGAATTTTAAGGAAGAATAATTTATATATTTAAAGCCCAAAAAAAGAGTAGAAAAAAGCTGTCAAAACTCCGAGAAGAAAAAGCGAAGAGCGAGGATTATGTTGCGATTGACCAATCGTTATCGAAAGTCGATGATTTACGTTGTGTACAACAACCTGCATAAAAAGAAGAAGAGATTTTTTGTTATCAATTCAACTTTGAAGAACCCGGTAAAAACGCGCTCATCAACGTCGCGGCAGACGCGCAGAGCCTCGCAAAAAACTCCTCGCATCATCAAAATGTATATTTCGAAAGTACTTGGCTCTCATACCGTGGAATTACCCTAATAAGATAATGAGCCGCGCTTATAAATAAGTCCCGGATAATAAAAAAGTAACTCGAGCAACTCCGCTTTAAAATAAAAATCCGAGCGGCCTTAAAGCCCAGCGACTCCGCAGCATCCGACGCGTGGTCCACGACTTTCCTCGGCTTACCCCCTCAGAGACTCACGAGGCCCTCTTATCTCCCTCGGCTCGGATGAGTATCTATCACGCGACCTTTGCCACCGTCTCCCCTGGGTCGAGATGAAAAAGAAGGAAAAAAGCTCTCGCGCGCGCTCGAGTCCGCACGCAGGGAGCGTCCGCCCGCAGCGTCGGGGGTCAGCATGCGACCCGGAGTGAACCCTCCCCCCGTCTCTTTTGCTCCACTATTGCTGCAAGAGGCGCTATCTCGAGCACACATACAGTGTATGCGAGTGGAGTCGAGACGTCGTGCACCCGAGGCTCGCTGACCCCGGCAACGTGCGCCACTATGCGCGGAATTTTTCGAGATAAGAGCTCTCGCAGTCGCCCCGGGGCTCCCATTCATCCCAAGCTATTATCGCCCTCCTCCTCCTCCTCCTCCTCCTCCTCCTCCTCCTCTTTCTCATCCTCCTACTAGTCCTCCTCCACCTCCTCGAGTTCTAATCGCCGAGCTCGAATCATCGGATCGAGACTCTGGGCAAGAGCCTCCGTTAATAGACCGAAACTGGAGCGCGATCTCACTTTCCCCCAACGCTCGCTTTTCAGATGCTCAAGGACGAGGACTTTGTTCAATTTGTGGCGAACACAGTTCGGAGTCGTCGGTTCACGGCAATGAGATTATTCGTATGACTCGCCGACTTTCGCCGTGTTAACGAACTCGTCTGCTCGAAAATGAGAAAATTCAGGCACCAATTGAAAAGATTTCCTCATCGACATTATCGTGTAAACGATGTTGGTAAATAATATACCAAGGCATAATTATTTGAGTACTTCTTGATAACCCTTACATTAATTGAATTAATTTATTAATCATTTGACTTGATTGTTGATGCATTATTAAAAATTATTGATTAATGTTCTCTTTCGAAATAAAACATTAATAAAAACGGCTTCCAAATTTAAGAAATAGATAATTAATTATATGTGTACATTCGTGTAATTTAATATAATTAAATAACGAATATTTATGTATTTTATCATATTTTTTTTACGCAATTCAATAATATCAGTAGTTTATTTAACAAGTTTTTTCATTGTACAAATTGTTAAATTTTTCTTTTAATAAAGACTCGATAATACTGCTTTTAATTATGTGTATTTTTTCAACTTCACTTATACATATGTAAGGATCCATTCCGCTTGCCTAATCTACATATGAAATAGTCAAAATAATTTACAAAGAATATGTGCAATGCAAAGTCTCCATGGACATCAATTGATCCACAATTTTATATAAATTTATGAAAAAATAACAGAAAAAAACAAAAGATTTTTCTAAAGTGATCCACTTGATAACCGCATCAATATTTAAATCTCTCCTTTTAATTTCATAAATGGACAGGAGGCACGAGTCGCTCTGCCCGTCCGGTATCAAAGTCATCGAAGGGTGGCAGAACGGACTGGCCAGTAGAGCGGACACCCGGAGGAAATACGGCCGTCGGAGAAGGCGCGCTTTGTCTCGGTGGGCGCACGCCCCGACACGCCGCCTAGGCACACGCCGCACGACCGACCGGAAGCACGCCCTGGCATTTGCCGACGAAGAGGTCTGGTCCCCTGCTTCCTTCCTCCTTCGGCCTCCGGCACCCTTGCTACGCTTTTCGTCCCTCCAAGCGATATTTTTCGTGCAACTCCCCGTTATTGATCGGCGTCCTAGATTCTTAAATTCACACATCGAAACGCTCTTCCCTCGGCGAGAATTAATTCCCGATGAATCTTATTTTAAATTCCAAGTGTCGTCCAAATTAAATGCAAGTCAATGTGTCAAAAGTTTAGGTTAATAATCCAATAGTATAGGAATTAATTATTCAGGAGTTTATAACAAGCCAGAGCGACTCGGTGTCCGTTGACACCGCTTCGGATATAGAAGCCGCTGTATTTTTTGTACTGAATTTCCTCACCTGATTAAGGATGCAACTCGACTTTGAATTAACCTCGTTAGAAAGTGCAATAAAATGAGTGCCCCTTAAAGCTCATAAAAGTGCATATAACGAGACGCGTTCTACTTTGTTATCCTCGGCGTATCTTCAGTGATTGACAGGAAGCCGAAAGAAAATTGTTTTTCTCTGGTGCTCGGGATCTTTAATTTCGCATCTGGTTAGCGTGCACTTCGATTACCCGAGCTAGCCAGCCGAAAAGCTTAGTTCCGGAAACGTAAGGTTCGTTTCCCCGATACGGGCCGCAGTTTCTGGCGCACCCACAATCTTTGCAAATGCACAATTAGCCAACCGCAACTTGGTTGCGTACGTATGTGTGTGTACGTGCAAACGCACGCCGTTCCTCCAGACTCTGATGGAGTGATTAGCAGAAGTTTGGAACATGACGTTCTGACGTGACTCCAGAACCAGTTAAAGCTCCCGATGCCCATGTGCGAGCGTGTCCGAGGGATAATTCAGCGCGAATTTCGCGTTCAGCCGAGCCTTCAAATTGCCAATAATGAGACTTTAAGCTCATTTAATTATCCTTACTCCTGAAAGTTTCAATTAGATTATCGGCGTCAATCTTTCTTCCCAGCTAAACTTTAGAATTAATTGCTCGTTATAACGTCTAATGCTCTGATTACATTTTATTATTCGAAATAAATTTTTAATTCATAAATATTCTAACGCGTTCGAGTATACAACTCGAAGGCTCGTTAAATTTAAATCTCGGATTACTCCAATTAAAACGATAACTTATCCATTATGCTTAATGTATCAAAATTGATGCCAGAGTCTTAAGAGAAGATTGGAAATTCCTAGAAGCAATGTGATATCTGTTTTTGTCTTTCATGTGGAACTTTAATAACTGATATCCAAAAGTACCGGGAAAATAACGCAACGAATAAAAACCAAACCCATATCCACAAGTTTTCTTTCAAACACACTCGAAAAGAATCCGTCGTTGAGCCAAAAAAAAAAAAAAAAAAAAAAAAAAAAAAAAATATCCATTCGGGAGGAAAGGATTCATTGGCAACAAAAGTTCCAATTTTCTGAGTGAACACGTTAACGCCATTGGAAAAAGAGAGACAAAAGCGGGTGAGGTCCGGGAAGAAAAAGAGGCGAGAAAGCGAGGCAAAAAGCGCTCCACCGAGTCCGGAGGTGCGTCCCTGCACCTTTAATTCCCCGGGAGCTAACGAGCGCATCAGGACTTTTGGAGGACACACCCGAAGCGTTACCGTGACGCAGCGATGACGCAGGTCAGGAAGCCAGAGTCGAAAATGATTGAGACCGGAGCCACGAGTCTCAAACGAGCAAATCCGGTTAGGGACGAGCGCCGCCGATCACTTTTTCTTTGGACATTGTTTTGCAACTCGTTTTTTCATGGCTGAATTAGGCCCTTAATTTAGTCATTCGAATTTATATTTACGTCCGTTAATGAATGCAATCGCTTTATGAGTGTACGCGTTTAAATGAGAGTTTGTGCGAGCATCTGGAATTAATCATTTGGGCAGACAACACGAGTTCAAAAAATACATTTCATTTTTAACGTGCAATATTTTTATAACATATCCGGTTTTATATGCCTGTCAAGGCGCATGAGAATATTAAGAGTAAAGTAATACACGAAATCCCTTGGATGCGAGAGACAAAGTTAGTTGGCTTTCTAACCAATCGGATTCGAATCCAAGTAAATTATCTACACCCGTGCAGGCATTTCTTTATCTCGTAAAGTACTTTGGCACTTGGTAGTTATTAAACATCGCGAAATTGTGTACACTTTATTCAGCGGTAATAAAATATTAGCAAACTTAAAAGGCTAAAAAGAATTGATTTCCCATTTGCCGCGCGCCTTTGTTTAAAATGTAACTTAAAATTAAAGCTCGTCCCAACAAGAAAATTAAGCGACTTCGGGTAAATGTAGGTATTATTTAACCCTAAATTAAAATCCTCTCTTCCCCCCCCCCGCCCCTCCGCGTTACAACTTTTAAACATTTAGGCCCTCGAGAGTGACCGTGGCGTTTTATCTCAGGACAGCAAGAAATTATCTGAGGTATTTGTATTTTTATCCGCGATCGAACTCGTCTACCGAGATAGACTTGTCAATGAGGAAGCTATTGACATTAGATAAACGAACGGAGGTAGCATTTCTGCGGGAGATCACTTTTTTTACCTGCTTACTTGTGTCAACCTTTGGTAATTTACGTCGAACTGGAGTCGTCGCCCGTATCTTAAGTAAAGCTTAAACCTCACTACCTACATTTCTTTATCGTTCTTCTTACGATATTGGTGCACTGCATTACTTAATAAATAAAGATTTAATCTAGCTGATACGTTGAATGAATAGTATTAATAAAATATCGTTGAAAATTATTCTGAAGAATGCAATACTGGTGTTTGTTATTCATACTCTCGACGATACAATCTAAATATGCTTGTAAAAATTATGCAGTGTATAAATGAATCCGATTCGGTACAATTTTTTTTTTTTTTATAATTATTTCAATTTGAGTTTTACTTTATTATTATTAAATTTATCTATTTATTATACATCTAGTTTTACGTAAGCATCGTAGAAAATTATCAAATGTTTTTAAATGGACAATAATTTTCATTGAAGGTATCCTATGAGCCTATGTGTATGTGTGTGTGTGTGTGTGTGTGTGTGTGTGTGTGTGTGCATGTATGTATAATTTTAAAAGATTGTAATGAAAAGTAATATTCATAAGAAACTAGTTGGTAATTACAAATATTTTTCTATTTAAAGTAATAATCATATTATCATATATAAATATGAAAGAAGTAGAAAGTTGATAATATTAATATTTTATTAAATAAAATTATAATTGTAGAATATACAAGTTGGCTGCAAATATTTTTCATAGTATTGAAATGTTTGTCAACAACGGTATTAATTAATTGGGAAATTTACTAGAAAATAATTTAATAACTTAACTTACAATTTAACACTCATACAGGTACTCTCTCTCTTTCACACTCACACACACACACACACACACACACACATACACATACACGAAATAAGAGAATATATTATTTTTATATAATATTCAGTACAATTAACAGATAAACTTTACGATTCCTCGCTTCGATTTTCAAGTCTTTTCTTATCAAAATTTTTCAGTCCTGACCTCACTTCAGGAATATGGTAAAAGCAACGAGCAAAAAAATCTCACATATCATTCTTTTTATAACGTAAAATAAAATAATATTCTTTTATACACATAATTTTACAGAAATGTATCAAATGAAACTATAAATTATCGGTTTAGTTTTCAGTCATTATTCTTTTTAAGCACTTGCAGTACACCGAGTTTTTTAAATTAATCCCGTAAGCAAAATAAAAATATGATAAAAATAAAAAGAGATAAGGGTTCGGAATCTTTTCAAAAAAATACTGTAAGTGATACAGGGTAATTTATTCATTGTGCCTTTTAATTTCACACTAAGTAGTTTAAAAACTTTTATCTTGTACAATATTTATAGGTTCACTTATTTTGAGGAAATCTGATTAATTGTAAAAAATTTGAATTCTTATCTAATTACTTTGAAGAGCGAGGAAATTATAAGAAAAATTGTACATTACGTTAATGGGTACTGTACCTTGTATACCGACTTAATGAAGTCTTATAGGCGGTACTGTACCCGAGTCAAGAATTTTTTAATAAAAGCTCTGACGCAGTTTCCTGGATTCAAATATATCTAGAAATTTATTAAGGTGCATTTTAATAACCTGCTAAAATATTACATAAATCACATTGATTTTTACCGAAAAGACCAGATAATTATTACTAAATATTAATACGCATATCCATGCGTATAATAGATTGCAGTGCAATTTTTATAAAAAAATACGTTCTTTTTACGTCTGGAGCGTCATCGTCTATACGTGCGAATATCGTTCGAGTTTGCGCGTTTGGCGAGATTGATATTTTCCTTACAAGCAAAGTGCGACTACGATAATGCGGTTTGATAAAGCAAATATTACTCAAACAATTTTATGAACTCATCGATCAATCTATCGCTCGGCGCTTTGTACATCCGAAGGAACGTGCGTTGGCTCGCGTACACATTTTCAAGTTGACTCGTATTCAAGAGTTAAATTGTATACGTGACCGCTTTCTCAACAGCTTAACACCTCCGCGGCTTCCCCTCCCCTCCCCTCCCCCCGCCCCTCACTCTTTCGCTCTTATTTTCTTTTCCTTTGTTTTTCGCCAATTTAGCCGCCGCGCCACATGAAATGAGCATTGATACAAATTGGACGGCTGGCCACTTTGGCTTGCGCACATGATCATACCTTACGCATTTCAATTGAAAATTGATGATTGCATTTACATGAAAAATCGATCTGACGCGTGTCAGATAAACCCGATAAAATTACCTTTTAACGTTTGCTATAACAACTTAATACCTCCGCAATTTCAATATGCCCCTGACCCCGCCGCACTCCCGCTGTAAACTCAAATGCAAGCTGTTTTCCATCGGTTTAGAGGCGCTCGATTAAGTAGTTCCCCGATAAAACTTTTAATAAAACACGAATTCGCGCTAAAAGTGGGCTTTCGAAATTAAATCAAATTTTTTATTCGATAAGTTTTCGAGCGGGAAATAGCGGTGCGTGTAGCCGCGGAAGGCGTGAAACGCGCAAGGCTTAATCCGAAAAAATGATTTTCGCGGGACCGTGAGAACTGCCAAAAGAAACCGCCGGGAATCGCATTAATTACATTTGGCAGACCGCGTAATTAAGAGGCCGATGCACCTGGGCGAAATTATTCGCGAGCGAGTGTCTAGTTCGCAGCGAACTTTCTGGGTCGTAAGACAAGTTTCACTTCATTATAATAATAAGCGCGGCGGCACGAGTATAAAACTAAGTTTTCTTTTAGCCCTTAAAATCGCGGCTCGATTTTAAGGGCTAAAGGAAAAATGGATGGGCTTTTTGTCGATGCGGAATCCAGACTGTCGATTAAGAGCGAGAGAGAGGGCAGACCGGGAGCAGACGCAATTTCGCAATCCCGCCGAGGGTGACTAGGATGAATTGGGTGGGGTTCCGGAGTTACGGTAGCCCAAATCTGCATCCCGGCCCTCCTCGGGACTCCTCGGCACTGGTCGTTACTCCTTATTATTATTCGACCCATTTTTCGCAACTGCCCCCGGCTACGACTCCCACGGATGCGCCAGCAGTTCTCACCTCCCTCCCTCGCCCCGAATGCACCAGAATACGAAGTAGCTCATTTTCGTCTGGAGATGCTGAGCCGAAACCGGCGGAATTAGTATCAAATTCCTGCGCTGGCTGGGGATCGAATGAAAAATTAAGTATTTGCGTGACTCCTACAAAAGCAATTAAGGAGCTTTTGCATTTAATGCCTTATGCTAATCTCGCATATGAACAATGTGTCGGGCTGCTGTGGAACAGATAAACGGGCATCTCGTGTCGAGCCTCTTTCAATGGAAAGCACATTCTTCCATTTTTTACCTACACTATTTTCCTTTGACGTTGATTCGAGGCGAGCGCTCGTGTGCACGATTATTTAATTGAACAATCGAGCTCCGAATTAGCATTATAAAAAGCGCGGCGAGCTAATAATCCAATCGGTTACACGTGCATTCAAAAGTGATAAATAGCCAATTCTCGATAAAATGGCGCTCCATTCATCGAAAGGTGCGCTCGAGAGCTCTCGAGTGTCGCGAAGCGATTCTGTTATTTCGCAAGTTGCCCAGCCGGTCGGCTAATGGCACAGTCCAGTGATCCTGGGCCAAATAGACCAAATGGACTAAATGGACTCTCGAGCGAGGACGACCGCAATCTTCGCTTCCCACCGCAGCTCCAAAGTATTAATTATCAAATACCGGGTGCTCAATTTCCTAGAGCCACTGACGGAGCGCAGGAATTTCCTTTCGTTCGGCTAAATTTGCACCCGGTATTTCCCTCCCGATCGGCGCTCAATTTCGTTATTCGCAATATTGTTATGCATTCCATTATGGGAACGATTTTGCAATTAAATAAAGTGCGCTAATGGTACTGGCGAGGAGAAGGGGAGGGGGAGGATGGGCTGCCGAATAAATCGCTAATAATAGAACCGCCCCGGGGGTTGACGTCACGCATCTGTTTATCAAGCGACCGACCGGACCAACTTTTCCTTCGGCTCCCGTTCCCGATGTGCGGGTATCGCTCGAGCATCCTCGCATTCGCATGCCACCTCCGGGTTTTCAAAGTCACCTCGCGACTCCAGCTACCAACGCAATGTAAATCACGCCGCTGACCGGTCCCCGCGCTATGTTTGACTTCCCTCTCTCGCTCTCTCCGCGTGTTAAATTGCCGTGTACACGCGACGATGCGCTCACCGTCGAGGAATTCGCAGCCCGTGAAAATACCCAGGGTACACAAAAGGACGAGGAAGGTAAAAAAGCGAGAGGAGCGATTTTTATAGCCTCGACGACGTGCCGAAACAAAAGAAGGCACGGGGGTGCGGAGCCCAAAGAACGAGGCCGTAAAAAAGCAGGAACTTTCTTCCCGGAGGAGGCAGCATTCTTGAAAAACTCGTAAAATCGAGTTGTTCGCACGGGAGCGCGATACCCGGACAAAAGCAGCATCTTTTTGTCGCGATCAAGACAATCTGTCAGGGGCGGCTTCAATAGCCCGCTAGCGATTTTGCGCCTTTCCATATTGATGTATACAAATATCGGCCGTACAATAGTCGCTGAATAAATTGTTTCTTCTGGCCCGCGGCCCTTTATTTGTAGAGCCCTCTGGCTCCGTACAATAACGAAGGGAAAACAAAATTAAAAGCCAACCGGGTGCGAGGGGGAGGGGGGAAAGCCCCCTCCTGCCACATTCCGCTACAATGAGGCGTCGTTAAGACTCCCCTGACTCTTTTCTCAATCTCGCATTATTGTGTCGGGTGATGGGGTGAAAGGCGTGGGTGCTTTCGGACGCTTTTTCTTGGCTCAAGAGACTTTTTTATTTTAATCGAGTGCCTCTCCCTCACCTCTCCCTCACCTCTCCCTCACCTCTCCCTCACCTCTCCCTCACCCTCACCCACACCTCGCCCTCTCTTATCGCCTTCGAGCATTAACATTTTGATGCTCGATTTTTCGGCTCGGGACGAGGAAAACGTCACGGCGTAATTGAAATTTTATAGCTCCGAGTAAGAAACTACACACCGATAGACAGTGACGCGGACGAATTTCAACAACAATCGCCGATTCGTTACTTTTTGATACACTGTTAAAAAGTAATTGGTTGTTCGTTCACCTAAAGTTTACTACCGAATTACAAATTTATTTCGCTTTTCTTACACTGCTGTCGATGAGAGTAGATAAAGAATCTCGTGCAATTGAAATCAGCTTATACTCTCAGCACATCATCGTAAGAGTAGACTTTTAAATATTGTATCATCGGGCTCCTCTGATTAAGCTTGAAAAGTTTTTTTTTACGACCCTCGTTTATAAAAAGAAGCATTGAAATTTCAATTGAATCAACAGACAAATGTAAAAAGTGAAGAACAAAATTCAATTTTGCATCAACGATAATACCCTAGATATTAATAATAAGAAAATGATTTGCTGGAACAACCTAGAATTATAAAATAAATATTCCAAATAATTCTCCAATGACTATGTATGTTTGAAACAATTTTACATAATTGGATAAATAAATTTACAAATAATCACGATATACTTTTCAAATTTATTCTGTAATATTTTTAATTGCAAGGCTGTGCAAGTTTTTTCATTATATTTATCGTAATTTAATACATTTCATACATTTTAAATAAATGTTTAAGATAATATTCAAATTCAGCGTACTAATAAACGAAAGATATAAGATTAAAATACATAAAACCATGTAAATGCAACAAACATAATAAATTGTGATAAACTGTAACAAATGGGACTAAAATTATATCAAATTAACAATTTTTACAATATTTCATATACTTCACGCCAACTTAATGACCACAGTCGTTAAATTTCTGTACATAAATAAATACGTATTTTAACATTACCATGAATTCATTTACAGCCATGTGATAAAAATGATATCTATACATGTACGTGAATACATCTCTGAATCCTTTCAATGGATTGGGATTGCCAATTACATGATGCATATTGATTAAACAAAGTTACAATTTCTGTACGTAAACTTTTATGATTTGAAGTTAATTCTCATTATTTACATTACGAATTCGATTACCCAATATCATATAAATTATTTAAACCAACAAAAGAAAATTTTATGAAAAATAATTACTCGCTCATGGAAAAAATATTTGTATGTTATCCTTCTTGAGTATTCAGACAAACATTTTAATATTATCGAATTTTACAACTTTACAGAATTTTTATAATGTGTATATTTAAAATATGACTATAATTTTACTTCCATTTGAGTCCAGTAGATAAATTAAAGCATAAAAAAAATCTATTTAAAATTGTATTTTCATTCTTAAAGATCTTAAATAAATAGTTTATATTTATTTGTTACAATACTTTAGGTTATCTTAAAGTAAATAAATGCAATTTTATGTAATTTAAAAGATTTATTCAGTACCGTGTTAGAGATACTCGATTGTAAAAATATAATAAAAAGTATCATTAATTCGCTTGTTATTTATTTAATAGCCGAAAAAAAATGTATCCAGCACATAGTTAATCCTTTGAATTTTTTTCCAGATAAAACGTATTGATAGCCACTATAAATAAAGGTTTATTATGCGACGATCGTCCCTTGGGTTAGTTATAAGGGCTGGTGCTCATTCACTTAGAAGCGTGAAGAAGAGACGAGATGCAAGAGCCTTGAACAACAAGCCAAAGGGTTCGTAGAGTTTCAAAAAAAAAGCTTATTTAATCTGAAGCGCCCCTCCCCCTCTCGACGCTATTAAGATGTTTTTGCATTTTAAGTCTATGAATTCATCTCTCAAAAATTAACAACCTAATTAAAACAGCCATTAACTTCTGAAAATATCTCATTAGATTGGGGGATCGTTTGCACATTTTTAATGGAAGAGGCAAGTTTTTGCGTGGAAACAAATGAGCGCAAACAAATGGATTAGGCTTCTCATTACAATAGTAGCTGTAACTTTATGACCCTTTCTAATCAAGTACTACCTCTACTACTCTCCATTGGGTGAGAATTTTTTTTAGTAGTTATAACTGCCTACAAATATGCTTCTACACTGATGACAAGATAGTTCACTACCATGAAATTGATCAGTTTTTTCACTTCATAAATTTATTCCAATTCCTACTCCAGACGCTGTCTCATTTTTATTATTCAATTCAAAGAGCTTGTTAAAAAATTGAATTAAATACAATGAAAACTATTTCAACATTTTTACTGGACTTTAATTATATTTTGTTTTCTTAAACGTACTCCTTTATACTTGTTGAATCGTTTAATGTTTGATTAATCAGCATTGGTCTATTGAAAGTTTATTACAAAATATAAAGTTGAAAACATATTCAATTAAGGTAATTAATTTAAAAATAATAATAATAATAATAATAATAATAATACGGGCATAAACATTCAAAACCAATAACTGTTGTTGATTACTTTATAAACATAATATAATTATAATTTAATTTATAAAATAGATATTTATTAAGATTTATTTTTTTTTTTTTGTATCATTACAAATTCAATTCCATAAAAAAGTTTATTAAAATATCGGTATTCCTTTAAATAACGTTGTATTTATTACAAGTCAAGACGGCATGGATGTTTAATGTGTACGAGGTTTTAAACTATTGCTCGGTCGAGCATTCGGGTGCAGGTTTAAAAATGAGTAAAAAAATGTCACGAAACATGTATTTTTAAGTTCGGAAGCCAATCTCGCGAAACATGTTAAATAATCAAAGCTAATGAATGCCGATCCGCCGAGTCGATAAACTAATGCAGCTATGCGCTAAATAAACAAAATTTTATAGCTCGACCGGTTTCCAGCTGCTAATGGATATGGATATTCATATTCGTCTAGGCACTCCGAGAAGAAATCTTTGCCGAGGCAAACGCTTTTCGTGAAAGAGGACCAGTCCGCACCCCAGGACCTCTCGAGAGGATGACGCGCGGGGTAATCATCAATCATCGGGGGTGCGGGCGCCGGGTCCTCCCGTAGTCCCTCACCCGGACTCAAACTGGCCTCTCTCATTGTCTTAGGCTGGTAGCCCGGGGCCAGGTCGCCTTCCCCGATGGAAGCGCGCGCTTCTTATTTACTCGTCGGCAGTCTAAATCATCGATTTGCCAAACTGAGGTCGGACGGCCTCGCGTCCGGAGTTCCGAAGGGGGCTCCCTCCCTTCGAGCCTCACCTCTGCCCCCCTCGCCCTCGAGCCCTCGGTTCTCTCCTCGTGTTCCCTCGGAGATTCTTTTAGGGTCCGGCGCGCGAAAGCTTTTTCCGGCTATTGTCTCTGTTTCACGGCTGATTTTCGCGCTTTAGAATTTCGCTCGAAAGTCATTGTTTTCGTGAACAATGGATTTTAATTTGAAAGTTCGCGCAGCCGGGCGGCGCTTTGTCGGCCTCGGGGAGGACCTCACCCCCGCGACCGGGTAATAAGTTTCGACTTGGAAAACAATGTAGTAATGTTAGACTTCTGTGGGTACAAAAGAGGTTTAATGCGCGTGGCATGAAAGCTCCGGCGAAAACGAATTACTGATAATGAATATTGAGTCTCGGGACACGCGGAAGGAAAAGAATTGCCCTCTGTTTATATTTATCTCCGAGGGAGTTTTTGCTCGGGTTTGGCTCCCGCGAGTTATAATAAAATATTGGCTTTATGAAAGCCTGCGATGAAGTATTGCACCTAGTCCTTGAAAAAAAGGGCCCGTTTCGCAAGAGATAAAGTGCGCGCAATTAGAATGTTGCGAGTTTCGCGTGGTCGGGCGCAAAAAACCCGGAATTTTAATGGACCTCTTCGGCTAAAATGTTGCCCGAGCCAAGGGGATGCTATGGTATCTTAATGCGCGGCCGGAAAGAGCAACCGATAATTATCAAAAAGTCAATGGATGAGTCGCGCAGTAGCCTCTGCTCTCGTGCGAACTCCACTCGTGCCCTCCTCCGTTTAACGATTCAGGTGCTTCTTAACGACCCCGAGAGTCGATTGGAGTTTGATGCCCAGGACTCGTGCCCTCTCGGGGCGGTGGGGGAGGGGTCGATTCTCGGGACGATGCATCATCCGGGGCGCTGGGGAACTTTGAGAAGTCCGGGAGGAGAGGACCAGCCGGGGCGGTAATGAGCCCGGAGGGCCTTCCCTCTTTCCTCTCTTGGTGCGTGCACTCCTTCATAGCGCTGCCAGCATCGCTTTAACGTTTGTCAGTGAAAAAGTGGTGTTGGAGTTAATAATGCCTCGAAGATGGCGCAGGCGGACTTTGTTTCGGAATGGTAATCGCCTTTTTGTTTTGATTGATCGCTCCGGTCGCCTAAGCAGCTGGGACTCGGCTGTATTTACAAAATTAAAGATCTGCATTATACGTGATAATTTTATAAACGATTTTGAATGATTGAGCCTTCGGAAACTCGTCGCGTTTTTTCTTTTGTATTGACTTTTAAATAATTAAGTGATGCTTCGCATTGTTTAGACTATTTACTTATGATTTAAATTTCAACTAATGCCTACCTTGATTAGGTTTTTAAAATTTTTTTAAGTATTTTTCAGACAATTAAAAGAGTTTTACTTTTAAAAGTATTATTTTAAATGCAACACTTTTTTATAAAAACTACTAATTGCACAATTCTTGCATATACCACGGCATCATTGTGAATTATCTATGACCTATATAAACAAAAATTACAATTGACATGTGACGTAGATAGAATAATTGCAACCAAATCAAAATTTCAATACTTAGACGTGTAAATGATTTTTTTTATGTTGTTTTATAACATAGAAATTGGTAAAAACTTAAATTATATAAACAACGTAACGTTTTTAGCAGCAGTATTTTTAATTAATATCAAAACATTAATTCTGATTATTAAAATTATAATTTAAAAATTAAAGGAAATAATACAAAATAATTTTTTATAAATATAATAACAAACTATAAAATGTATGATATTGGGAATTCAAAAGATCCTGTAAAAATAATAGCTTTCTCATGTTTACTGTTCGTTTACTTTTGAAATACAAAAATTTTTATGATATTACACTTGTCAATACTGAAATTGTTTTCAAGATTTCTTAAAAATAAAATACTTTCACAAGCTGAATTTCTTCTTTTTTTTTGTTAACTAGAATCGATGTTTTATTTTATGAAAAATACCGACAGTGTAATATCAAAAAATTACTGATAAAATAATTTCAATTAAGATTATAAAAATTAAAATTCGCATATTTAATTTTCATGTGTAGAAAATAAAAAATTTATCGCTTGTTAATAGAACACGATAATACAATGTATTAATGGAAATATCTTGTATGCCTCAGCTCAAGTATTTTTAAAAATTTTTAAAAATCAATGGCTTCGAAAGGAATATTTCTTGTAATCGTAATAAATATAATTCTATTACAATTATTGACATGAATTATCTTTTATTCGCAAAAAAGAACTATCTTATTGTGTATTTAATTAAAGAAAACAATTGATTCAAGCTGAGTTTCTTTTTCAAATAGAAATACCAATTAAAGTTCAAAAGTTGTTTTGTCTTAGAATCTCGTGAACCAATTCGGGTCGAACAAAATGGTCGTTTCTCCTAGTGGATAAAAATCAGATATTAAATTGAATTTGTTTCCCAATGATTACAAAATCCCATTTCTTTTTTTTTTAATATAACTGAGCCTTAAATATGTTTGCTCTTTCACAGAAGAATTTTATTTTCATTTTGTTTTACTGGTTAATCAGATCCACGTTTCATCGATCACATTTCTCAGCCATTAAACTTTTTTATTTTTTTCAATCTTTTGATTCTCCCTTGAAATAAAAAAAAAAAAAAAAAAAAAAAAAAAAAACTGGCGAGAGGAGGATAGGGTGGAGAAAAGAATGAGTGAGGGTCAAAGATGAAGGAATTTAGAAATAGGACGAGGGCGATACATTCGTTAAGCCTTTCCACATATGTCGAGTGTCGGCAGCGGAGTTTCACATTCATCGATCAATCCACCCTCTAGGATCCACGTCAGATCTCGCAAGTTAGGGCCCCACGTTGCTGGACCTATTTTTCTCGCCAAGGCATCTTCGCCCTTTCCCTAACCTGGAGGAGCCCGCTAGGTTGTTGCGCGGTCACTTTTTGGTAGAGGAGGCACGAGCAGGTGACTCGAGGTGAGCCACAGGTTTCGAAAAATCCCCCCACCTGCGAGACACCCCGCCGAGCTCCCCCGTAAAAAGCACAAATTAAAACCAAAAAGCAATTACACTGATCTATAGAGCGGGATGGGGCTTATGACTCGGCATTTGAAAACGCTCGCCGTTCTTCATTTGAATTTTTGTTTTTCACCCGCGAATTTCACGAAATAAAACTCGAAGACGGACCCAGGAATTAATTTTCATACTCGTAGAGCTTTCGCCCGCGTCGTATTTATTCTGTTAATAAACATAAATTTGCATGCGTCGGTCCGAGTAATAACTGTAAATACTTTTTAACATTAATCGGCTCCGGGTAGTTTTACTGCTCGTGCGGACTTGGAATCGACACGCAACTTATGCAAAAACAAATTTCTTCGGTTGTTCAACATTGTTCGACGCGGCCACTTGCAAAAACTATTTTCAAGCTCACAGACGAGATTATTAATATGCACTTTATGGTAATATTCTGAGTTGATTAATGGCCCTATCAGTTATTTGTACGACGTAAAATGTAATTCATTTATACGCACAGGAACGAGCTCGAGTGTTGATTGTATGGGAATCATAAAATGAGAGTTCATTTATAAATGGACTCTGAGGCCCAGACGACGTCTTGATCGAAATATTTTCACGAAAGCGTCAGTCATGGAGGCAGACGTACGACCTCCTTCCGCACCTCGGTCGACGCCGTCCTCCCCAAACTACAATTCTCGGCTGCGCCCTCCTCGGTAGCTCGTCCCGCAATCAGGAGGTACACACACCTCGATGGAGATGAGATTAACCTAACAAGCGGTGCTCGTTCGCATCCCCTCGGCACGCAACACCTACGGAATTTTCGCAGCCGCGTGCGCCTCCTCCGGATGGTCGCGTCCCGACTACCAAAAAGGCGTCTCTAAACAATGAAGTTTACGGCTTTGGGGTGAGGGAGAAGAAGAGGAAGAGGGCGACTCTCACCATTAAAACAATCGGGCCCGAATTTCTGTAGCGGGGGATGCAAATATGCGAAAGCGGCTACACAATGCCTTCTGAACAGGGGGAGGTGGGGGAGGGGAAGTTGCTACTCCTGTTTCCAAGGCAGTAAATACCAGTATAATTGCCGGGCTTCGGGGCGTTTTCAAGGAAACGAGGGAGCGCCCCCGGCATGCAAATGTCCTTGCCATCCCCTGGGAGGATATTTCGATTACCGAGGATAGCTTCTTCTCGAAATTCGCCTGTGTCCATGCGTAATTCGATTGTAATTCGATTGTAAGTTGGTGGTGCCCCCCTCGCGGATCACGTGCAAAATGGGGCTGCTACTTCACGTTGTATTCATCTTAAATTCCTCTGAATATTTATGGATTTTTGCCTTTGGCCGACACCAATTGAAACTTTAATGGCAATTTTCTCAGAATGCTTGAGACTCTGAATTGTTTAACAGGAGCTGCACTTGCTGTAATATTTTACAGTTTATTGGATTATTGCAAAGAGCAAAAAAGTAAAATACGCTCAAATATCGGGGTAAATCATTTGAATATGCGAATAGAAATACGATTATCGTTAAATTCAAAAGTAAATTATTCAAGCGAGAGACTGGCTTTAATCAATGCGGCGCCTTCATTAATCTTTTATCGTTAAAAATAATCAATTTGCACAATATGCTTGAACATTGTATTAGAATAGAAAAAACAATTGTACATTAATGATTTATATGGACGCAAGAGACTGCACGAGAGAACTTAATTAGGTTGGACTAATAATAACTATCATTATTATCATTCAATTTTAATTATCTTTAATAATGCACATTTGGGACTGATGGATCGCATTATGGTTGCCCGGCGCTCATCCACAAAGAGATTAATTACTCGTCTGGACCATCGTCATTATATACAAAAATGAATAAGCAGCTTCTTTGTCCCAGTTTCGCAAGAACAACGATCGAAAAAAAGAACGAATCCGCTGTGTAACACCAAATTAACTTTCTCATGAGCGACTCCTCGCCCGTTCTTCCCTTATCTTCGCACTCGCGACATTACCTTATACTGCACTCTCTTTGTAGCCCTTTGCGCCCTTGTGCTATCAGCAGTTTCCGCTGATTCCTCTCGCTTTCTATGCAATCGCCTCTCCCTCCCTCCCTCCCACCCATCATTCCTCCTCCCCCGCGTCTGCATCATTAGAGTGCGGCGCTATCGGAAGGAGGATGACGATGATGTGCTTAGCTTTTAGTGCTGGCCTCTCCTCCCCGAACCCGATAAGATATGAGAAAATACTTCGTTATGCTCGTTGTTTTGTTTCAGCCTTTTTTGGCAGTCAGGATGGAGGAAGCTAGTCCACATTTGTCGCCTCATTTCAATAAGGAATAACCGGAATTTGACTTCTTAATTGAACCAAAAAGCTACTTTCTTATCATAAATCCCTGCATGAATTAATTACGTTATCGTTGGTTTTAGAGTATACACGATGGTTGTCATCTAGCCAATGTCTAAACGCGTAGTATAAAAGCAGAGATAATAACGAATTTTATTTTCATATTTTGAAATAAAAAGTAAAAAATCATAAGCATTTGCAAGCTGCGAAACGAATGAAAACAGCCTTGTATAAAGAAATTTAATTTTCAAAGTTGTACCATAATATTACAATTTTTTTTAATTTATACAGCATTGAACAAAGTGTATGATTCATAACATTCATTTGTAAAATATCAAATTAATACATGGCTCTAGACGTTTATTTTAAAACTCATTAAAAGTCTTACATTTTATCAATCAATCTCAAATTACGGTATAATGGTGAATAATTTAATAATAACAAATTGAGCGTGGGCTTTCTAATGTCAAAAACGTTAATCATTCAAACAATTCCATTATTTAATACTATTTAATTGTCAAAAACTTTCAAGAATATTTCAAACACAATAATCAATAAAAACTGTCTATTAGAAAATAAATTAATTGTGAAAACACCTACATTAATGCATATTTTGCATTATAATCGAGACAGGTTTAATGCAATGCTTCTATTAATAGCACTTTAAAAGTGTTGCCAGACTCATTAACCAAACTTTTTATGTCGGACTTGAATTGCATTATATAGAAACGTCCATGTAACGAATGATTTGAATACCTTGTTTTAAAAATTATGCAATTTGATAAAGGCTACCAAGTTCTAATTCCATTTACGAGAAAATTTTAAGTGCCCTCCTCGGCATTTCTTACCAATGCAGATTTTAACTTTGTAAACTCGTTTACAATATAAACTAATTTAGTTTGGCCAAAAAATTTTAATTAACAAGAATCCATGGACCATTCCATGCTCGGTGTAGATAAGGGCGCAACTGGTAAAACTGCATGATCGAGATCGTTCCCCGTGCGAAAAAAAGATGTTGACGATCGTATCATAAAAGTTTTGCTATTAATTAAATGCATCTTTCGGGAATCTTGATACACGTTCGAACCCTCACTATGCAACTTTTTCATGGGAAGCTGAGGCATCTATTTTATTGCCTCCCGGTGATTCGACCGTTAATTTTCAATTTCATCCCGAGCAGCAACTGTGTGCACCAGCCCTTGGTCGACTCCGATTCAAAGGTCCGAGATCCGTTTCTTCGCTTATTCTATGTATACAACCGGCAAAGCCTCCAAGTCATCTCGTGCCTATCAGCCTTAGATCTTGTGCATTGATAATTAAAAATTTCTAAGCGGAACATTGTCATTAATAGCGATAAATTTTAATTTTCAATTTTTGACAAAAAAAAATATAAAAAAAAAAAAAAAAAAAAAAAAAAAAAAAAAAAAAAAAAAAACAAAAAAAAAGGATTTGAATCTGTTAGTCCGAGGACCAAAAAATAAACTCTCATTGGGAAATTTTTTCTATCCGAAAATGTACCCAGCTTTTCAATTTAAAGGTAAATGCAGAGAGTAAAGTTCAGTTGGAAATATCGACGACGATTGAATCAATTGTCAAAATGAGAGATAAAAAGGCAATTGATATTCTAAATTTGCGATTGACGTTATTATATTACAGGAAAAGCTGGAGTGGAACGAGAATCAGGTAAATTGTGCGGAAATGGCTGAAAGTCGGAACAAATTTAAAATCAACGAGCATTTTACGAATTTTTCCTGTTCTCGTTATGCATGCAATTTAAAATTAGATTCGTATAACAATGTTACTAGCGGATCCTAAACAAAGCAGCGGCAAATTGCATGTGTCCGCCTCTCGTTTGATGAAGGTATGAGAGAGGAGAGGAACCATGTCTATCAGCTGCATGAGAGATTCGATTTCAGATAATTTGACAATCCTGGCTTTGAAGCTCCTCGGATAATTAGATTGCAGGACTATTTTCCATTCATCATCCCCGGCCCCTTATCCCTTATCCCTTATCCGAGAGTCACCTGTGGCCCATATTTCAGGGTAAAGCCCTTAAAAGGCGAGGCTGGACTCGGTCGAGTGGAAAAATGAGGCTGATCACTTAGTGGCAAATTGTGCTCCTACACACTGGAAACCGCAGAGGAGCGAGGAAGAGAGGGAGAGAACGAGGAAAGAACAATCGGCAGTTTGTGCGGCGGTGGCGGCGACTCGCGAAATGGCCAACTCGTGTTCGCAGATTGGCCTATCTCGAACACCCTGTCGTGGGCCGGGATTGTCGTTTCCTCTTTCCGCCTTCGGCCCGGGAGGAAATGGGCCCGGTGAGAGAGAGAGACAGAGAGAGAGTCCGCAGATAAAAAGAGAGAGGGCCGACCGGACACGTGCGTATCCGCGCGGGGGAGAGGGAAAAGGAGGCCATTAGGGGAAAAGTGACCATTGAATGCGGATTGTTCTGGTGTATCTCGCCGAGGAACTACAGTGTCTGGACTCTTGGCCTCCGAACTCTCCGCCAGGGGGAACAGCGGACTTGTCTTCTCGCAATTCGGGACGCATTTATTGCTCAGATAAAAACATTTCCAGAGACGCTCGAGCAAATGCGATACCAAAGTATTAAGAAAACGTTATTCAGCTGAGTATCGATATGGTTTATCAGAAAGAATAGACGAACGAGACTCGTTCTTTCACCCAACCCCATCATTCTCTGATCTTTAAATGGTCAAGGTATTTGCTTCATATATTTTATTACCTATAAACTGCGAGATTTCTTCGAAATTCGATGCATAATAACCTCGCATTCGACCAAAGCCAAAACAAATTTGAGTTAACGCTTACTTGGATGGACTCTGTTCGGACATCACATATTTTCTGCAAAGATTTTAATTTTCTTTTATTTGCTTATCCAGTCCAATTGAACTCTTCTATACAAGATATACATGTACAAGCCTGCTTTCTCCCATTACAATCCTATACATAAATATAATTGTAAAAATTTAGTTTTATAATTAAATTTTTAATCAAGTTTTTAAATTATCAATTATAATATGGACATAATAAAATTTGAAGAAAATTTATAATTAAATTTAAATTTTTTTAAATTATACCAAATAAACAGGTATATATATATTTAAAATAGAAAAAAGTAAATATAATTATGGCTTCATTTTATAAATATGCATAGAAAAATGAAATTCATTTAAATTTAATTTTATAAAATTTAAAATATACTTTCAAAATTACAATATGGGAATCAATACAAGTTCCCGGAAGGATAATTGTAATATCTATCATTATGTACGAATACAAATAAACAAATAAATTTATCCAAATATAATTTTCTTTTTTTTTAAATAATATAATATATATACATATATATAAATACATTATAAAATTGTAAATGATATATTATATAAATAATAAAACATTATAATTATAATAAATAAATGTATTAATCATGTTTACCAAAATTTTATCATTTATTAAATTTTTTATCTTATTTTAAATTTTATAATTAATCCTATATTTATAACTTGAAAGAAACAGTAAGCAATAAATTATTTAAAACATGAACATTTTTATGATACTTTTTGATTATTTCAATTGAAATAAAGAACCATGTTTTACTTGAATATTTTTGAAATAATTTTAATTATTTGATCAAATTTTCAATTTATGTATATGCGAATATGTATATGCATATAGAATGTCACATATAAGCTTTTAACTGATAAACTCAAAAATTGAGAATTATTAAATTTCAAATTTTTTACTTTCAAAAGATTTTTTCGATACGCTTAACGAAGTAATTTTCTTTGAATTTGAATTGAATTTATGTTAATCAGTTTATTATTCATATCAAGATTGGCTTAATGGAAATAATATTTTATAATTCTATAACTCTAGAACTTTCCATTTCCATTATTTTTGTTTGTTATATTGTTTGTAAATTTGAAGTACATTAAAATACAATTTAAACATACTTTATAAATTTGAACTAAATTTTATTTTATGATTTACTTAAATTTTGTGATTTATACAATAAAAATAATTGCAAACTTACATGATGAACACATTTTTTCAAAATCTAACCAAGTAATTAAGGTTTTCAACAAAATAATGTTTACTCCCTTGATTAAAACAGAAAGCTTACAGAAGACTTTATTAAAGAACTTGATCAAAGTAGAATAAGTAAGTACGCAAAGTTCAAGTCCATTTTATAGCAAATCCCCTTTTAACTTTTTATTTAAAACAAAAAATGCTGATTGCTTTTTCGGGGTAAAAGTTGGGTAAAACGGATAAATGAATTCACCTCTCTAAAAGTAAGTAAAAGCTTTTCTCATTAACGTATCTAGCCAACCATTGCGATTTCTTCTAAGCAAATTTCTTTTTCCAATCTTGCCTTCACTCCCTCCGAAAGAACAGAGAAACAAGTTTTCAGTTACAAAGGGCTCTTGGCCTCTCTTTTCTTCCCTCTCTCCCTCTCTTTCTTCTGAGGGCAAAAGACCCATCTGTGGGCTTCTCTCTTCACTTTATCACCAGTTCCATTCGTTTGATTATTTTTTCGGAACACTTGCTTCGAATGCGGTCCACTTTCCATCGTTCCTTACATATTATGCTCGGGTCAATTGCAGTCTCGGTCCTCTTATCATCGCCTGCCAAAATTAATCGCCCAGCTGCGGGGCATTATCGGGGACCCCGGTGAGATATCCCGAGGACAAATTGTGAGGGGAAGAGTTTTGAATGGGAGTCTCGTCTTATTTACGTTACCAAAGATTATTACCGATATCTCGGGCGGTCGAGAACGTTATTTTGCGTACATTTTGTCTAGACTTGGCGCCGATAACGAGCCGATTACTGTCGATTAAGCTCGTTTCCTTGCTCTTAGGGACTATCGAAAATCTTCATCCAGAGTTCGCGCGCAAAGTGGTCCTGCTTCTCGAGACAAAGTATTACGCAAATACAGGTAATTGCTGTATACGGCAGGCAGCTCACCTTTTCGATGCTTTTCGAGGTTTTTGATGCTTCAAAGCTGCTTCTCGATGCTTTTTGATGCTCCGAGCCGCGAGAGTTTGCGGCCAAATACCGCGTCGTTTAGATTGGATCGGCTCGTTTAAATAATTTACCGCGGACTTATCTGCGCCCCTTAAAGTGGAAATAACGAAAATCGCTTTTTCATTATGAGGGCCCATGTAGCAAATACAATTTAACCGAAAACATGGATATTAATAAGTTGTAATTTATGCTCGCATAAAGGAAGGGGTTGATAAAGCGAGCCTCGCTCTGAGTTTTAAAACTTGGCGGTCTCGCTTCTCGCCGCACGCACTCCATTGTTTGCACGTGAAATATCGCGCGCAATATTTTTAATTGCAGAATTGCAAAATGTCTTTGGTACGCGTCGAGAAGTTTCTTTGGATTTATCACCGGACACAGCGAGCAGCGACATCGATTAAACTCGGCCTTAGCTCCATAGTCTCTCTCTCTCTCTCTCTCTCACGCGCCATCTGTTAAAATGCATTTTTCAACGCTAATGTGAGATATTACCGTGAAAAATAACAGCTTCCCCGTCCGATAAAGGCCCGACACAGTTTTATTGGGCCCGAAAAAATCGGGCGACCCGACGAGGACCACGTTTCGGTTTTCGGAACGCGTGCGCGGCTCTGATCTTGTTTGGGTTATAGCAAAGTTGACCGGGCCCTGGGAGGGATTAATGAACTCGCTGGACCGATTCTCCGGGTCTAAGCCAGAACAACTCCTAAAATGTATTTCTAAACACCGGTGGGTACCTGGTGCCCGGACCCGGGCAGTGACAGGGGGCGCGCACAACAACACTTAATAAAGTGAACGTCGGTCCGCCGATCGGACAACCGCGTCGAATATCACCGAGTTATGGGGATAGGGGATCCCACTTTGACCCTCCGTTTTAGGATCTCCAGATTTACGTCTGTATTATATTTCCGTGGGCAATAATTCAGGTGTCCGAGTGCCTTTTCGGCTTGGCCGCGAGTTGTTATCGTAAAGAATCGAGGGGGGCTTGCGCAGGGGAGGAGCGTAGGGTAATGAAGTGCCGGCTAGTTGATCAGCATCCTGAATTATAATATGCAAATGGACCACTTGGGATTGCAAGCTCGCAGGTAATTCGCGGAAGGTTGCGAAATTGGGCTGAGCATGCACGGGAGCAGTATCTGGAAGCCCTGGGAGGCAATTGACACGAGGATTGGAGTGGGGCGGATGCTTTGCTCCGGTTACCAACCAACTCCCTCTTGGATCGCCGCCGATTTTAGGTTTTGTCTGCGCCCTCTCTCCCTTTCTCTCTTCGTAAATTCTTAAATAACCCTGGTTTTTTTCCTCTTTTATTCGCGGCACTGACCCGCACGCACGCGCGGCACAAAAGAGGAGCACGAGATGTTTCACTCCCGCGCGTGCGAGCACTCATTCCACTTCCCCCCCCCCTTCCTTCATCCCTGAAACTCTAGCCGAGGAGCCAACCTCGGGGAGGGAGCTCAAGTGGTTCGGAAATTTTCGGCCACTGAAACGTAACTGTTAATCATTTGTGAACGATATCCGATGTAATGGCGCGCGTGTGTTTGGAAATCTGGAACTTGGCTTTTGTTCATTTGAATGAGTTCAGAAACGCGTGAGAATTTCATCGGTCCTTGGCACAGCATCCAAACATCTCCCAGGAGCTTCGGATAGACTTTGTTATATTGGTTTCTGTATCCTGATTATACTCTTGTCTCTCTTTTCCGTTACACGTCATTTTCAAAGATATTAACACTTCTAACAGCATATTTATCGAATTATAAATATAAATTATATCTAAAGTTAAATTGAAATTTTTTCCAACAAGTTTTACATTAGAAGTACTTTACGTTAAATTAATATTCAGTCGAGAAGATGGACCCAATATCTACTTGGAGCTAACAGTTTTAAGCATGATTATTTTCTAATTTTATCAAAAGTTTTAGTTAATCATTGTTGTTAAATAATATTTAATATTTATTTACATAATTATTGATTTTGATGGATAAAACAATACTTGATGTCTTTATATAAATTATTTATCATTTATTTTATAAACTTTTATCACACGCAATATTTATTTTTAATAAACTTCTTAACAAGCGTATTATTGATGCTAGCCATCACCTGTTAACTGCCAAAACTATATTTGTGAAAATATTTTTAAGACTGTTAAATCAGAAAACCCACGCATATTTTGCTTAATGGGAGTTGAGACATTAATAATAATGATAAGAATATAATAATTTCTAAATATTTATTGTCATTACGTTATCACATCTAGTGAATCTTTTTTTTGATTCTATCGATCGTTGTAATATAGAAATAATAATTAAATAATTAAAACTACACTATCAATTTCCTTTTGAGAACATAAAGTAAATTAAGTAGGCCAAGCTTTCTAAAAGTTTCAATTTTGGGTTTAATTTTTGAAAACGAAGATGAAATTTACAAAATGCTAATTACCATCGTAAAAACTTATAAGATAACTCTTTAACTTACAGCATACAAATTTTGATTTATGCTTTCTCGGAGCAATTCACGTGCACCAAGAAGAAACTTTCGCTCAAATTTCCAGAGCTAAAAAAATGTTCCGAAACCTCGAACGCCCAAAAGATGTATCGAACCTTAAAATCTTAATCATCACATCTACACTTAATAACAACGTGCGCGTGAATGGGTGGGAGGCACTTGGAAAATCACTCGCTGCGATACATAAAAGCAAAGCCTCGGTGCATAACCGTATAAGAAAATTCCCCTCGGAAAGAAAGTCGATGCTAACGAATGTGACCGGATGTGCAGGAGTCGCGGAGTCGATACGTCATTACAGTCCTAATAAGCCGCGACCAGTACCGGGAGAACTCCTCCGCCAATTTATTAAACCCGGGCGATAAACTCCGGCTCGGGGATATTGGAAACGCCCCCGCGGCCGTCGGCTCCTCTTTACCGCGGGCAGGGCACCCCGGACACTCGAGTGCGGGGGCGGCAAGGATCTGGTCTCGCGGCGCCTTATAAAGCCAACGGACGCGCTCGGCATCGTCCCTCCCTTTCCCTCTTTCCCTCTTCCTCCCTCTCCCCGTCGTGCGTCATTACGATAGGAGCCTCGCGCGAGCCACGCGCACGAGTCTAATTGCGGAGAGTTTCATTCTGCGATACGCGCTCCCTTTTTCTCTTTCTCTCTCTCTCTCTCTCTCTCTTACTCGTTAAAGTAGTTTGATGTCGGCGCCGATCACGACTCAAACTCATGGGGCGATCTTTTTTCGCGCGAGCAGTCCGATTCGATATTTAATCTTGAAAAGATTTCGCGGACTCAGCCTCCTACATACCGGGTCCAGATATTCCGGATGAACAATCGCGCTTCGTGTCCTTCCCATTTTTCCCCATGTCTTCTCCTCTTCCGTTGTGCAAAAGAGAAACTCTCGAGTAATCGAGAGACAGTCTCTTCTTTATCGAGACATTCACCTGCGGAATTAATCGGAATTAGCGTTTAATTTCTAACGAGATCCCATACGAACTTGGGTCATTACCGCTCAAATTAATCTCCTCGACTCAAAAGATCGAGACGGAAGCATCGCGATTGATGCTGCGCGAGTATCATGGGATCGAAAAAATCGTAATTTAGAAATAAGAGCGCACTTATAGTCCCATGCGTACCTACCTCGCTTGTAATAATAGTTTGGAAAGAGAAAGCCGGGCTTTTCGTCGCAATTACACGATTAATAATGAAGTTGTAAATAATGAAGAATAAAGTATATTATTTAAGGGAATCGAGTCGTTTACCCCGAGATATTGGAGAACGAAAGCAGTGCTCCTCAAACAAACAATATAATTTCGCCTGATAGCCGCGGATCGTAATTACGTTATCATCGGCAACGAGATCCACGTTAACGGTGCTCCACCTCGCCGATCCTACCTCACGCACAATGGGAGCAATGCACCGGTAGCGGTCCAGCGGGTGCGTCCCGCGTGGGCGTGGTCCCCTATCTCCAGCATCCCGGTGTCGCGGGATGCTGCGAACTCGTGCAGCCCCGTCCGGATAATTGCCGGCTTTTGCAGGCCGGGCATGACCCGAGGACTGCTCTCGGGATTTTCGAGTAGCGGGGCCAAGGGAGCTTGGCCTTTTTAAAGAAAGTATGTATTTTTGTTGGCTCCACCGAGTTTGGCTGGAAGCGTATGATTTTCGCTCGTTTTTAAATATACGCGTCTCTGCTTTTGACGGTTTTCACCTTGAAAAATTGAGTATGTTATATTATCGAACAAATGAACAAACCCGCATTAACTTTGTACGCGTAGCTTTTATAGACAGAACCTGTAATTTTTTCGTCAGTTAAAAACTGTTTCATTTCACTACTGCTTAGCTGTGAGAATTTTTGCTATAAAAGGAAGTGTGCATTTGCCAAGTTTTGGCAAATCTTAAACTACTACGTAACCAAAGATAAAAATAAATAAATGCTTTTATAAATAAAATAAAATATTACATATGGATACGTGGAAAAATGGTTTATTAGTGAGTCATTCGTACTATTTATTCCAATATGTGGATTTGAATTGATCATTCCAATTTAAATAACTAATTTTCTCTTAATTCGCCAATACTGTTGTTCATAAAACTTTGCTACTATATGTGAGATAATTCGATTTATAAAAATTCATTTTACGAACTAAGACTGTACAATGTATTTTATAATTATATGAGGAAGTAACAATGAATAATCATAATAAATTCGCGTCATTGGTTCAGAGCTACGTTCTTGTGCTCCGACATTACAAACAATAAGAACAGAGACTCAAACGATGAATAGCATACATTAATATGACAAATTTTTCATACCTAAAGAAATGGGTATCGTAAAATAATAATTTTCCACTAGAAAACGAATGGTCTTATTAAAAAGAAGGTTTTGTAAATCAAATACAAGCACTCCATCGGAGACTGGATTTGGAGCTTCGCCCACGCGTTTCCACTTAACACTTATTAAGTGTAAGAGCACGACGGCTGTTATTAACGGTCGTAACGACGTTAGACGCGCTCGGAGCTGATTAAAAGAATTTCCAAACTGGCCGTTGCAACGTGGACCAAAGTGCGCCGGAGGTGCCGTCGCTTTGCGATTCGAGCGAGTAAAGAGGAGAAGGAGGAGGAGGAGGAGAGCGATAACGAGATACGTTATTAGGGCCCGTCGCCGGTGTTCGGGGCCTCAAAATGATTTGCGATAAACCGAGCGAGCGAGTGAGCGAGCGAATTTTCGAGCGCGAGGCTCGGGTTGTTTGTCGCAATATCGCGGATCGCGTCGTGCGCTCTGCAAACAGACTCGGGCACTCGACTCCTTTTATTTGCAAGGAGTCGCTCTAATGAAGAGAGTCGCTGATTATTATCGGCGGCCTCGAGTTTTCCCCGATCTTTCCATGCGACAGCTATACTTATATAAATTCTTTCGTTTCATAAAAGTCACTTGATCGACGTAATACCACTGCATTTAAATAAAATACTTGAATTATTCCCGCTATTATCTCCTCGAGTTTACCCCCCAACCCCCGCCCGCCTCAGCAGCGCCGAGGAGTTTATTCGGAGAGGCGCTTTAAAGTATTAATTTGCAGACGCGATCTCCGGCCGCACGTGCACGCGGGATACCTTGTCAATGTTATTATACGCCTTTTCCACCCTAAAGCTCTGTTGATAATAAATATTATCACATTAATATTTTAATACCTTCCCGGAGGATACGCGCGCGTAGGACGACATACCGAGGACGAGCCACAAAGAAACATGATCGACATGAAAAATTATATGAATTCCGTAAGCCTCTTTTTGCCCCTCTTGTTCGTCACCGATACCACCGCAGACCCATTATTCTGTCGCAAAACACACGCCCCCTTCTTCTACCCGAAAGATAAAGCTCCTCGCGACTTTCGCCAACTAACAAACTTTTCAGGTGCCATACGCTTGTAGTGATTGGATTTTGTTGGGGCGAATGTAGGAGCAAAGGTGTTGACACTTTATATTATAATAAGCTAGGCAGCGCGAGTCCGAGCATAGCTTTAAATCACATTTTAATGCTCGTGGGCAGAGTAATGCTCTTTTAATCGTCGTAGAATGGTGTATGAGGAACATAAAATTTTGCAATTAACAAGTTAAAGAACCCGATAAATACCTCGCAAATATAAAATTCAGCCCTTTTAATGCTCCGAAGCTAAAAAATGAGATTACTCGAGAAAGTGATTAGACTCTTGATATATGCTTTCAAGACACATTTTTTATCATTAATATGGCCTTTTTTATTTCTTTTTAAAAATACTAGCACAGATATTTCTTATTAAAAAATGAGCAGATGTCTTATAAAGCAAGAATTTATTATCGTTATAGTAAATTAAAATTTTTATTTCATATCATGTTTCCTTATTTAAATAATCGTGCACAGACTTCATTATGAAGTCGAATACAATTCGTATGTATACATGTATGCATGTATACTGCACTCATCTTTAAGGAATCATAAAATATAAAAATAATTCTAAGATGTTTCAAAAAGTTATACAACAGATTTTAAATATTTTTTAAGCAATAATAAAATATATTTGATTTCATTTTTTTTCGTAAAAGAAGCTACAATAGCAAGCCCAAGACATTGCAATTTAAAATTTTGAGTTACTTAGATAATGAGAATATAACACTGTTAATAATAAAATTATTATTTATAATACAATATCACTGTTGACGTTTTAAATTACATTTCACAAGGTATACGCAATTCTTCGGATCCCCTGTTCTTAATGAACTATATTTTCGAAAAATTTAATTAACTTGTATGAAATTAACAACTCTATATCACTTTATACAAGATCAGATAACAATTTTATAACGACTTTATCAACAAAAAAAAAAAACTGAAAAAAGTAAGTCACAACTAAATTTATAAAAATTCTTGATCTCGACGAAAGCCAACATTAAATGAAGTTCAAGTAAAGTTCAAATGTTTGTTACGAATCTAAAATAATAAAAGAACACACTGTTATTTTTATAAGATTACTCGCTACTGTCAACATACAATTTTTTATTAAATCAACGTAAACAAATATATTAATTTTTTTTTTTTTTTATAAATTAATTTAAAAATTTTTGGCTTTGAATATTTTTTCAATAGCAAAACATTCTTTTTAAAATAAAATATGGTACTTAATTTTAAAATACTTAAACAAAAGTCATAACTTACTAAGTGTGTCCGCAAACAAGATAACGGTATATACATGTTATTAGTGAAACTATATATACATATACATATATATGAAAATGCGAGCGTCAGGCGTAAAAATTTTCTCAAACAGTTTTAATAACTGAAAGTTATTGGAGAAAAACTTTCGAATGTTGATTTTTCAAAGAAGATCAGATGTCGGGACTGTGTTGGTGAAGCTGTAAATTTATGTAAATAAAGATGATTAGAAGTAGTACTGTTCGGAAAAGTGTAAAAATGGCTAAATCGAAAAAGTCCATGTGAAATAAGAAAAAACAAAGAAAACTTCAGAATTTGGCAAAGGTTCTCTTCATGGTTATCGCCATCAGAGGAGCCGCGATGACGCAGACTCCCGAAAAGGGGAGATGCGAATAGCAAGCCAGGGGCTGGCCTTGATCCGGACGCGGATAGGAGTCACTCGCAGGACCAGGGCGACTCGGCCTAGACGATAAGTCGTGATTGAAACATCCGATGCGGAGTCTCGCCTCGAGGATGACTTCGATAGCCGGTGCTCGCCGATTTTCGAAATGGAGGCTGCGCGCGCCGATAAATCACGAGGCGAGGGACCGTACAGCGTCCGTTCTTACATAAACCGCATTCTGCCAGCCCGGAATCTCATTCGGCTCGTCTCCTCTCGGACTATCTCTCTCTCTCCTCCTCCTCCTCCTCCTCCTCCTCCTCCTCCTCTCGTGAAAGAATGAGCAGGTGCTCGGAGCCGGGCACCCACTGTCACGCTCCCTGCACTCGTACCCACACAACTCCTCCCTCTCCCTCTCCCAGCATCCTTTCCTCCCTCTTTCCTCCTTTCTCTCCGTCTCGCTGACTCTTTCTCCGCGCCGGGTAGATTTTAAGTGCTTTTTTACGCCGTTTCACCGCTTTGTCTCAACTCGTGCTTTTCCTTTTTTCCCTTCTTCTTCCTTTCTCCGTTGGGCCCGCTCGTCTCATTTTTCGCCGAGGCCAGGACGCCCCCTCGCTTACACCACGCACGCCTCCACGTGCGCACGTAATCGTGAACAGGAGAGCATCCGTAGGACAGAGAGACAGAGAGAAATAAAGAGAGAGAGAGAGAGGAGATAAAAATCGCGCGGCATGCGACTGAGCAACTGCGCTCCGGAATCTAAACTCCTCCGAGGTACACCCGGAGGAGGTAGGGAGGGAGGGAGGGAGGGAGGGAGGCTAAGCTCTCGTACTCTCGTACTCGCCGCGACGAGGTGATTAAGTTATTGAGCCGGGACAACCTCGAGTTATTGCAGTTTCCAGCGTGCCACATGTATAAATGTATTTGTATAAAATGTTGTTTAAATGCGGGCACGTATTCGTGTTTCATCTCGCACGTACGGTATGCTTCATCGTAAAGTGAACATTACATTTTACATTTTACATCTCGTGATGCGCGTCAAGAAACTCATGTCTGACATCGTTTCTCAGCTCCTCCTAGATAGAGGTTGATGCTCTTGTAAAATTCGGATCCTCCTTCGTTGCCGCTCCAATAATACCTTCTGCGAGATATCCGCAGGTGTTGCTGCATTATCTTGCTGATGGCACTTTTGCCGTTTTTCTCCCTTTTCCCTTCCTTCGTTTTTCCGTTCGGGAAGAGGAAATGATGGCTCTGACGGGAAGTCGTAGCTCCACTCCTGCCCCGAAGGGAGGAATGAGAATGAGGACGCACGCAGCTTCAGCACGAGTTGAACTTCTTCTCCCTCCGAGTTTTCAATTGCGCCCTTTATGAGCAGGAGTCGATTTTGAAAAAAAAATTGCTGAAAAATTACGGCGCGTAGCAGGAAGTTAACGATTTTTCAAGCCTCTCCATCGAACTTGCCATCGTCAAAAATTGATGTGCTTTCGTTCTTTCTTTGTAAATTCCTTAAAGCTGTGGCTACGCAGTAACTGAATTAAAATCGTTACATGAAAAAAATCTTAGACAATGTCGTGCTTAATTTCAAAATTATTATAAAATAATTTTATCATCTCTTTATCGATGATCCCTCGCTACTACGGGTATTATTATCCTAGTAATTGAGAGAGTATAAAGAATTTTTAAAACTTTGTGTTGTCAATTTTCGAAATTTCCAATTTTAATTTTATTCTTGCTTCGAAATTAAGCCTATACAAATAAGCAAATTATTTTTTTGTAAGCAAGCTTAGTTCCTATCATTTTCTTATTAACTTGTTTGAAAAAAGTTTAACCAACAATGTACAAGATAAATTGCAAATAAAAATAAATAAACATCCTCGGTGCAGCTTGAAGCATAAATCAATTATTTCATACTGGTTTAATGAGAATAAAAGGAGTAAATGCATAATTTTGAAATCGGCAATCGCGAAAATGTACATTTTCAATGACATTAGCGTTTTAGAATAATAAAAAACACGTGTTCGTGTAACAAAGTTTATTATTTTGAATAATTAATGCGAGTTATGTGTATTTTTTGCGAGTTTTAATACCGACTGGTTGCACGCGAAACAGGTTATTTTAATATACAAATTTACCGCATGAGAAGGAGATAACACAAGTATAAGGAAAAAGGTATATGTTGTTAAAAAGTAATTCACCGGTGATTTATAGGCGAGTTACAATAAGCCTATGCCAATATAAATATATAAATGGCGCATTAAAGTGAAATTCATTTTATAAACAACTGTAAGTGCACGGTGCTCCACATAAGTAAAGAGGGATCGAAGGTCCAGGTTGGCGTCGACGTTGGTGTCGGCGTCGGCATCGGCGTCGGCGTCGGCGGTGTCAACGTCTCGGCCGCGGGTGCAAACCGAAAAACAGGTTCGGGGCCTCGTCCCCTGGACCGGGACTTTCGAAATCTGGATCATATCTCCTTGCGGGCAGCCACCCGCCATTTGACGCGCCCCTTCCCCTTTGTGAAGGAGAGATTCATGGGCGGGGTGATCGCCGCCACAAAGGTAAAAAGACGTTTCCTCAAAACCGCTCCACCACGTATTCTCGACTCTCCGTGCTCCGAGTGCGGGCTACAGGGTTTCTTGCCCTTGCGATAATGGCCTAATTATAAACCACTCAATCCTCGGCTGCTTCGCAACGGTATTTCATCTTTTACAAAAGATTTATTTTTAATTTCAAGCCGCGCGCACCTTTTTTCACTGAAGGAATAGGGCACACCACCGGCCTCTCCCGTCTATATTTTATTCATTTGAGCGTGTAGCTACTATTTTTTTCTCAAAAATGTTAATTTCAATCATTTGGAATCAGCAGAATATACTTATTTTATTAATGACATAATTATATTCGCCTTGGCACGCAATAAATCCTATACCAGAGACACCCGTACCTTCGCTTACAATGCCCTTTGTTTTTTTCGACAATACCAGACTTTGGCAATCATGTCTTAAACATTACTATTTAATAACAAATTTCCTTGCAAATTATGATTATAGTACAAGTATTTTCAGTTTCATTACACATGTATCATCACATTTATAAATTTATATTCATGCATGCAGTACAATTTAATAATAATGTAGTTGACTTTGCTTTTTCTACTCATTATTAACAAATTTCTGGTAGAATCTTGAGTAATTTTCATTTATTATTCCATTTAAAAGATGGTTCTTTATAAATGCAACTTTTTTTTTTCTTTTTTTTTTTTATATAAAACAAGTCATAAAATTTATTAATAAAACTCTGCAAATGCTTACAGTGTTTTAATATTCCAATAATTAAAGTTTTATCGATGTCAATCACGTTACTCGTACAGGAGTAAAAGCTTTCATCGATTTGAATTGAAAAAACCGAAAAATCAATAACCTTTAAATATTATAAATGCAGGTGTCAATGTAATGAGCAATATATTTTGCATATTACAGGCGAATGAAGCTTAAGTAATGTTTTAGCAACTAATACACTGTTACACAACTTTTAATGCTATTTGTAAAATTTGTTTGTTGCACCGCAGGGAATTTGAGAACATTAGTCAAAGATTTAAAGAATAAAAATTTAACCGACAAGCAGTTAAAGGAAACGTTAAGATTTTTTTTTAAGGTTTAGGCTATCGTAAAAAAATACATAAAAGTAAAGTAAAATGTAAGCAGGAACACTAAAAGCTTTTGAGAATTTCGATAAAACAAACGAAATCCATTTACTAGCTCATCTCGCAGTCATGACCATTAACAAAGCTAATGAAACATGTAAACGATGGGACGGCAAATAAATCGAAAAAAAGGATCGAGATGATTAGGGCGAGCCCACGACATTACGTAAATGATGAAAAATCCATTTCCCCGACTAATCGCTCCTGCACTGTGCGCCGACTCCTAGGGCACACGTTGCCATCCCCGCGCTCCTCCTTCCTCCTCTTCCACGTCGTCGTCGTCGTCGTCGTCGTCGTCGTCGTCGTCCTGCTCCTCCTCCCTCCCTCCCTCCACCTCCTCCCCCCTCCACGGAACCGTAATGAACCTGCGTTATTTCGCTCTCGTCCATTAGCAGCACCTGTGTGTAGGTGTTCCGCAAAGGGTTTGGAGAGCCCATCGCGGATGGAGCCTCTAATTTGAGATTTCCGAACGAGAGGGTTCACGCCGCAGCCTCCGCCTTTTTTCTTTTCTGGACCGCGATTGACCCTCGCCCACTACCGATCGACCGGCACGCCTACAGTCAGCTGCATTAATTGGGATTTCTCGGCTTTTTTAACTCTTGTTGCCTGCGTTTTCTCATTTACGCTTCTTTCTGCGGCCCCGACCTGATTGATTTACTTTTTAATAAATTGTGCTTTTGTTTGTTGCGTCGAGGACGAGGAGCTCGGGTCCATGGGACGCGTGGATGGAATTCGCTTTCTAATTTCGGACATTAAAGCTGCTTTTCATCTCAAGCTCTTTCGGAGTATTCTTACTCGCCTCTGCACGCATGCGAGTGGATAAACAAATACCAAATTTACGTTCCCGGGAACGAGCGTTTGCGGTTTAACGACCGGAGGAAAAAATTTTACTAATATTAACTCGCTCATTAACTCTTGATGAACAATTACAAGCAAGCAATTACACGGTTAATTAGCGCGTAAACTATTTTTTGATACTAGTGTACTATTTGTTTTGTTTCTAGTTCTAAATGCCGATATTTAAAATACATTTTGCGGTCTTCAAGATAGCCAGCACTTGCTCAACTTTCAGAATGCTCAAGATTTATTCAAAGATTCCTCTCAACGCAGATTAACATAAACAGAAACCGATCGAGTCTCGGGACAATTATGCGCAAATAAGTAGCACTTTTCTTGCGTGCAATCATAAATTCGAACGGGCATACCAATTGCTAATCTATACGAAAACTTAGATTATGAGTGTTATGAAATTCTTGCATAAGTTGTGCAAACTGATATTGATGTTGTTAATTAAACCTGTCACATGAACCGTATATTAATAAATTTATTTATTTTTTAATTAAAAAGTATTTTTATTTATGCACACCACCGATTTATCGATTCTATGCACTATTAAAATTTACCATTTATAATGTTTCTATTAATTATATTGATAATAATTCAAAAAAAGTTATCGCATTAAAATTACTAGTTTACTGTATTAAACTAATAGCCCGTACGCTTTTCGTTTTTATGGATAGCACATTTATTAACTTTAAAAATACACACTCAATATTTCCTACCAATACATACAAGGAGAATACCTCTAAAATTATTATCTAATATAAATTTATTATTTAATCTAAGAGTATTAATAACTCGATATTTTTCATTTATCTTCACCGATAATTTCATGAAAAATTAATTAAAAATTAAATAAATTCTTTTATAAATTAATTTTTCCCTCGATTATTTTACATGCACGTTAAACTCATTGAATATGTACAATGTCCTGATTAGATTATTCAAATTAATATTTTTGTTTCGAAATTGTATTTTAATGATAATATTTGAAATATATATTTCATTTTTTTCTCTAAATTTTTCGAATATATTAACTTGAATTTAAGCGCGAGTAATTGAAATATTTTTTTTATTTTGCAAACAAGTACACTGCAATAATTTGAAATATTTAATGAAAAATTTTTATTTTTTCTTAAATTATGACTTTGTTTACATATGATTCTCAAATTATGCATAATTGGGTTTCATAATAATATTTCATTGGTAATGGAACAATTATCCCAAGTTGTTTAAAGCTCATAAAATCATCGTTTTGAAATAGTATCTATAGAGCAATGGCATTAATGTTAAATACGCATTTGTGAGAATATGTTTCGAGGCAACAAGTTGTATAAAATATCATCACATCTGGATATCACATTACTGTAATAATTAATAAAGATAGTGTCGGTCTAATTTATTAAAATTCACAAATTCACAGGTACGAGATAAACATCAAAGGTCGGGTATCGAGTATTACCACATTATGCCTTGACGTACATTTAGAAAATATTTTTCCACACCATAGAACAACTCGGTTAAATGAGTTTCGACTTCCTCAGGCAACTTTCACGCTCGCCAAATTTAAATGCATACTACAAAGTCCTTGTCACGGTAATTTTGTAATTTATGGGTTTTTTGATGTCAGCAATCGTGAGGTAGATCTTGAATATAAGAAGATTCTTGTTGAATGGTGTTGTTTCAATCGTTTTTGAAAAACATTGATTGAACATTTAACAAAACTTGACATTGAAATCATTCCATTTTTTCACTCAATTAAACGAGCTTTGAAAAATATTTAAACTGATAAATAAGCAATAAGTTGAATATGGAAAACAATCGATTCCTCATTTGTTTCTCTTAATAGACACCCGTACAAATTTTAAATTGTTATGAATACTTCAACGCATTATTACAGAAATTTATTTCAACTTTCTCGAATAAAATGTTTTTCATTCGACAAATACTTCTAGAAGTAGAGACGCACGAAATTTAAAATTCATTAAAAATCATTTACTAGCAATTTAAATTTTTAATTTTAGAAGAGGCCAGGCATTAATGGAGAAAAAGCAGCGCCCAATAGCTCGAAAGCCGTTTAAATTATCACACGACTCTTTTGCTCTCACATTAACATTTATCCGAAAAATCGAGATAATACATCGCTAATTAGCTGCAATTTTACTCGGGGACGAGGCGCCGTCGACTCTTTTCGCGACCAATCCCCGGAATTTCCTCTCGAATCTCGCAAAGGTTCGGGATTTGCCGATCACCCCCATGAATATGCAGAGCGTGACGTCGCTCCGTTCATTTAACGCGATGCATCTCGGGTGAAGAGGTTAATGAAAAGCGAAAAATGCAAATGAGAGCGCGGGTCTGCATGCCAAAGTGAAATTGGACGGATTGAACGGGGATCAATGCGGTTCCCTCCCTCACCCTCACCCTCACCCTCTCGCTCGTTTATTCGGCGACTCGTGCGCCGAGCGAACGCCCTGGGCCTTGGCTTTCCGCTTGATTAAAAATTCAGCGCCTCGGTACCGGAGGAACAGCCACGTATTGGGCTTTATCTTGTTTGCCGAGTCGAATCATCGCCAGGGTTCACACTCGGCTCCGAATACAAATGTAATTCGCAATTCGAAGATTAATTTAAACTTTTTCACCAGGACAAAGGAATGACCCACGGGGTGCATCCGCAGTCCAGCAGATCCAATAAATCTCGAAGAGCCAGCCAGAAACACGACGTAAATCAAGAAATCCCGCCCTCGCATATGTGAATCAAATTAGCTGAAACAACGTGGATGTCGGATCAGCCCTAACCCTAACTTCTCTCTCCCTCTCTCTCGCTCTCTTCGTCTTCTCGTCCGCGTCTGGCATCCGGCGACACCCGATTTTTCACGGGGGTCCTCACCCCCGCCCCGGCGCCTCCACATGACAGCCCAACAACTTTTCCGAAAAACGATACCTCGATGCCCCTTTAATGGAGATTTACGTCCGCAGGTGGGGAACAGGTGCGCGCACGCGTAACGCGGCAGCTCAGGTCCCCTGCGAGTGCCATATGTCGTCCTCGGGGTTATCGCGCTGTGCGACAGGAAGTGGGATGTAAAGCGATGCTAATGGGATAGCCGAGGCACGACGGCGACGAGTCCGAGAGGTGGTGCAATTTTCTCATTGGCTTCCTCGAGGAAGAGTCCGGATTTGATCGGCGACAGATGGACTCTCGGAGTTCGAGCAGTGACTCGTGCGCCTCATGCGTAACCAGAACTTCGACTTTCTTATGAAGCGCGAGTAATTATGCTTCGTTTGATGCTCCTCCGTTTTTGCGCACTTGCTCAATCGTGTTTTTTATTGCCTTCTTGAGAAACAACTCCCCCCCCTCGGCCCTCGATTCTCAAATCACATTCTTATTTAAACGGAGTCTTTAAAATTTCAAATTCGTCTTTTTTCCCGTCCTCGTCAAGTCTGACAGGCACGCGGGAATCGGGGGCCCGGCTTTGAAAAATGAATTTCAGCTGGCGTTTCCGAGGAAAAATCACTCCCTTTTTTCCGCGATTACAATAGATATTCAGGTCAGCCTATTATCACTGACTCACGCGGACGATAATACGTGCGTAACATAAGCAAGAGTCGCGGCGCTCGCGTGAGACTCCCATAAACAATGTCGAAAACGGAAAAAATAAAGTTTCACCGCGCGGGAAAATAATTTTAGAACAAAGGCGAAAAGGAACGTCGTCGCTTTGGCGGAATGAAGGGCCCGAGTCGGCTGAAAAAAGGCTGCGGGAGCCGAAAGACAAAATGGGATCGCTCGGTGATTTACGCGGCTAATAAACTCCCCGGAAATTTACATAATACTCGGCCAATGTTTAAAATGCGCATCGGCCTTCGCGTTGTTAAGTTTTATAATAATGCCACGTGATTTACGAGCGACTCGGGCGCGTGCGCGAGACGTCCCACCTGGTGCACGTGCCCGCGCTCGCGCTCGCGAAGATGATTACCCGGGTCGATTCGCCGACGTCGCCGCGGTCGAGTTAATCGCTCTGGATTAACAGGCTGCCGCATTGTCCCAGTTTCCACGGTGGCTAATCGTGATTTACGGCCCGGACTCGTAGGCCAGGCGCCGGGACTCGACCTTGAGCCAACCGGGCACCAAGACTCGGATGGCTTTTCCGATTTACTTTCGCTCGACACGATTTTCACGGTGCAGCTTCTTCTTTTCCTCGATCTAAAAGATCGCTCGCCGGTTCTCGGATGCTCTTATCGGAATCGATCTCCGCGTCGAGAATTCGAATTTCTAGTTTTTAGAAAGGAGGCATCACTTTGCGCTAGACTCGACTCCGGAGCACTGGGTCATCAGCTTTTTCACTGCATTTCGAGGTATCGATTAACTGCGTTGTAAAGCTATCGTCTACCTTTGTGCCATGTAGGAATGTACCTTTGTATGTTCTTCAATTCAAATAGCGTCAATGTAAAAGCGTTTTCACTTCGTGCAACCAAGGAATTTCAGACATTTCATATTGGAGACTTAAAAATAAACAGTCGGTAAAACTAATTCAACCACAATATTCTATTTATCTCTTTAAATCCATTGATACTTGATGGAAAAATATTAGAATGATCAAATGTTTCGATTACAAGCTATTGTTAGAAAGCTGAAACACTTTTCTTTTGAAATCATGTTCAACTATAACCACATGTTTCGATAATTTATAAGTAAAGTTATCCGGAAAATAATCACTCAATGTTATCGTTTAAATTTTTATTCTTAAATTACTGGAAGGTTGAAAGTTATTTTTGTTTACAGTATTAATGCAACAAAAAAATTTTTTTCTAAAATTTGAGTATTTCACTTATTTCATTTTAAAGTTTTAAAGCATATTAAATGGTAATTATCCAAGTTTAGTATGAAATTTATTTGAAAATTATTGCTTCTATCGTAACAAAAAGTGAGAAAATATTGTCTTAACTAGAAGTATATTTGATATTTTAATTTACATAAAACCTAACGAGAGTTTTACTACTTCAATTATAATTTTACGAATTTTTATATATATAATTTCATCACTCACTATATTGCAAAATATTCGTTAAATTACAGTTATAAGAAAATGCAGTAAAAAAATTATAATTTTGAATAGAAAACAACTCCAGTCTTATTTCTAAAATTATATTTTACGAGCGAATTATTATACCTTAAGAAGGCTCTCTGATTATTTATTACTTTTTCATATTGAACAACCTCAAAATTGGAAATCTGTAGGTTTATTACTGTAAAAAAGAATTTTTTAAATGGCCAATAATTCAATTATTTATTTGATAAACGTCGACATCGTATAATTTTCGATTGTATTTTCCTTTTTTTTTTTTAACAATGGCTGGCCATAATATATAATTTTTTGCCGTTTATTATTTAAACAAGGTTTGATCGGTTCTTTGGCAACAACGCCAAATTTCGAACACGATTTAAAAAGTGCGTAAACTTTACGACGGATGCTCAAAGTTGATAAAAATTAGTTTAAGCAAACGAAAAAGCCATATCAATCAAAAAGGAACACTGACGCTTTCTTCCCGTAAAGTACGCCTCGCGTTTAATTGCCTCGGAGGAAAGAAAGAAAAAAGGCACTCGGGCTATCAGAGGAAAAATAAAATAAAAGAAGAGAACGTAAAAAATGTTTCACATGGATGTTAAGCGACGCCGGGGTCGTGGATCTCTCTCTCTCTCTTTCTCACGGGAATGCCCCTCATCCGAGATCTGCCACGCAACGCATCCACGTGAGCGCGTAAATTGGCTTCAATGCTCCTCGAGTACTTTGAGCTAAAAAGCTAATTGCGAGTAATTAAAGCCCTCGGTGTGCTCGTACAAAAATGTATCGGTGGGGTTTCGTGCGCCTACGCGGGCCCAATACATTATTATTACGACCCCCACATACGATCCCGCACATGCGCAATCGCCTTAATAACGAATGGCCGATCTTTGGGGCCCGAACAGCTGCCCCGTGTCCGTGTGTTACCGGTTTTACGAAAATCGTTGACCTTCGCGGCCCGACGTACCCCGGTGAACTCGAGCGGCCACGGGAACCGGCGCTTTTTATGAATTAATAAATTAGTGCACCGCCTCTGCCCACAATAATGAATTCTTCGACACAGGTGCTATAAATTCCGCCGGGAGATGAAGTTTATGTCAGAGTGCATTAATGCAATGCCCGGAGTTGGCGTGAAGCGCGTGATGGATTTGAGGAAAAAATCGCTAATATCCACGAGAGCAATTAGAGAGTTTTACGAGCCGATAATTAAGGCTCTCGCGTCTCGCGTCTCGCTTTGTTTTTATCCTATTATTCAAATTTCTCGAGGTAATTAGGGAGGCGCCCCGCAAAACGCAATAGCATCGCTAGCACAATGAAAATTCCTCGTGGAAAGGCTTTTCCAACTCGACTGCCCGGGAGCGAACCGGGGAAACGGGTTCGCAGCAGAAAGAGAGCCGACCCGATCGGCGCATGTCCGCTGCGGAAAAATCGACACGTTTCCGGGGACGGACTTCATTATCCCGTCTCCCGCGGTCGAAGGTTAGACGAGCGAGCGCGGCGATTACGTTATCCGAGTTTCCACACACGCGCACACCGATTTACTCGTTTTTTTGCGCACTCGGAGGCGGAAACTTACAATGCGATTCCCACGAGAGAATTATACTTAGTCGCGAGATAATACGCGCGAGTTCGCGCGTCGCTACGCCCGAAGTGAAACTCGCTCGGGGACTTGGAGATAATTCCCTCGTGTCGTTCCTCTCTTTGGGTTTGCGCGCCTTCGACTCATTTGCGATTGCTCGCCTTTTGCCCCTTTCCCCCCCTTTTTCCCCTTTTCTCCCGCTGCTGATGGTCTGCGCTCGCCGACTCGCCAAGAAAAGCTAGAATTTTAAATTATTGAAAGCGAATTGCTGGGATGTGCGAAATTCTCGCTCATTGGCGGCGTTGCGAAACGTCAAGAGGCAAGAGACGCTTCGCTCGATACGAGCGAGAGAGAAATTGATTTTAAATTTATCAAATTTAATTGGACAATAGAGCCTGGAGATAAGCATTTTTCACGACTCACTGCATGAAGGTTTAATTTAAAATATCTATGCTAATTGTTCGTTATTGGGTTAATAAACAAAAAAATTGCAACATGAAAATTACTCGAAAATTTTATTTTATGGCTAATAAATATATAACGACAAAGTTTTAGCGTAAAATTTAACTCGAAGGTTAAAAAAAATTCTTGAAAAAATTTATTGAAGGTAATTTTGATCATACAGTTTCATAATATAATACACTTTAACAACTGAGTATGAACATTGAGAAAATTGAAGCTCTACTCAACTCGTACTAACATACATAATAAAAGAACATTTCGTTAAATAATTTATAGTATGTGCTTAAATTAAATTTCTGACACACAATTTCAGTGTCTAGTTTTTAACTAAAACTAAAGCTACAACTATGCATAATTAATTATATTAAGTAATTATCTGAACAACAGTTTGCTATGTAACTTGGCTTTTATATGTGAGAAACTAAATTAAGATTAAAATCTTTAGATTAAAATCTTCACATAAATTATGATCTTCTAAATGCCTTCTATGTGAAACTGTATCATTTTCTTGATTATTCATGTGTTTAATTTTTTGTTCTTGCTAGGTAAATTTTCTTATAATATTAATTAATTTTTCATTACTAAAATTAAAATGTATTTCAATTGATTTGCTCAAAATATATTATAAAAATTGTAAAAACTATTTCTTCATGATTAAATTCCTTTTAAAAAAATTAATTTAACGATTCAACATTGCCGTAGGTAAAATAATAAACATTTTTTCCAAAAATGCATAAATTTTGTAAGCATCATGTATGGTTTAAATCGAAAAGAACGAATATTCTTTTTATTATTACTGAAACGAACATAAAAACTATTATATTTTATAAATCTTATATACGAAACCTTAAACAATATATTTATTAATTAAATATACTTTAAAAATTATGGTTCGCAAATATAAAATTGAACATCGTTATAATTCTGCTAAGATGTATATTTAAATATTATATATATTATATAATATCATTCGACAATTTTTTCAATAAAATGTTATTTTAATATCATATACAAGTTTTTTTTCCAATGTGTACTTTATTAATTAATTAAAATCACGCAAAGTCTAGGATGCTTAATTTGTCATCTTAATTTATTCATTGATTTGATGTAAGTGTTGTAATTTTTTATATTTTCATTATATATTAATAATTTATAATAAATAGAAAAATACATAATTTATGTAGTAAATTATATTATTTATTAGTTTTTTTTTTCTTTAATGTTCTTATAGAATTATAATTAATCTGCAAAATAAATTTTAATTTCATGAAAATAAAATTAAAATAACTTCCGAGTAATTATAATAACATTAAATTTATTTGTATAAGATGAAAAATATTAAATAATGAATAATCCTTATAGATATATTTATTTTTTTTTTAAAGAGCAATCTTATAAAAAAATGATCTTTAAATTTCCTACGGATGCAATGATAAAAAGTATTTATAGAAGTCTTAGTGGTTATATTTTTACATAAATTTGACTAAACAATAGCACAATTAAATTATTACTTAAAAAAAATAAATATTTTTAATCCATTATTTTTAATATGCATATGGAAAAATAAATTAATATTAATGTGTTTGTTATACGACCCGATTAATTATGGAATAGACAAGTAATATTTCTTATTTCTCTTTCTCTCTTCCTCAGTTTCTCTCTCTCTCTCTCTCTATATATATATATATATATATATATATATTTGTTTTCACCACTACTTTTCTTCTTTGAAACAATATGATAGGAATTTACTTCTTCGTTCGTACTACTTATTTGAGAAAATTCTCATCCGTTCAACTACCACATATAGCCACTCCAAATAATACATATAATAATTTGTAAATATAATGTAAATTAACAATAATTATGTTAATATACGTATTTATATATTTAAAATCAATACAAGTTTACAAGTGCTTTACTACATACTACACTATCTATTTAGCAAATGTTCTTAATTTCAGTGATTATATATTATCAATTTTTTAAATTATCTATTTTACATATTTAAACGTTTTTGGTATTCTATAAACTCTATGTAACTACAAGAACTATACAATATAATACATGCCAAATATCTATCTTACCCTTTTTTTTCTTAATAACTCTCTCTCTCTCTCTCTCTCTCTCTCTTCTTCTATCGATCTATCTCTTTCGAAACCTTGCTCTACATTTCAGATGTAAGCGATAATAGTTACGGTGTAGCCTGCGATTGCCTGGAGAGGTGAGGATAGACATAAAAATAAGGAATATTAGATATTTAAAGTACGAAGGATTAAAGTTTATTCGTCGCTCAAAATTGAACTATATAAATATATTGTATAATATTATATTTTTCTGTTTTTGGATGTTCTTCTCTTGTTACAGAAAAATGATTTGTGGTAGCAAAATTCTGAATTTATAAAAACAAACGAGTATCGACCATGTAAAATTAATATCAGCTGCAGTCTGAAAAATTTATTCAAAAACTGAGCTCAAGATCACATCAATGTTTTAGGTTACCAATAATTTGTAGAAACATCCGGTCATTCATTCTAGTCTCTTTTTTTTTTATGAAGCTTTCTTCACGCGCTCGTATGTAAAAATTCTAATGAGAATTACCAGCGATCAATGTCTCTCTTGTCTTCTATATCTATTTGATACAAATACATTCGCTAATTCATATGGCTATCACACTGTATGCTACAGAGGATTATGTCCTCATTTCTCAAGGGAAGGAAGTTTTTTTACCAGTTAAGCAATAAATTCCTCTTTATTTATCGTTTAATTAGCAGCGTTTTTTACTTTATAACCTCTGCTAATGCAATCCACTTTCCTGTTTCTTAATGAACTCACATCATTTTAATTGAAGTACAAAAAGTACAACTGCATTTATCAACCATCAATGATATTATACAATGGAGAACAACTTCTCTTTCACGAGAATATAATGAATAAGATTATTGAAAGAATCATTTGTTAAAATTTCAGTCTTTTTTGTTAAATTGCCTTGGGAACTTCAGAGTCAAAAAAAACTGAATATCCGATTAACATAATTTTCAATAATATTTGAACCTTGGGTTCACTTATAATAATGGGATTCTCCTCGTGCAAAAATCAATAACTCGAGCCTAATTTTTCAACAAATACAATTTTTTGGGTCAGAACAGCAGGAGTAAATTTGAAAAAAGACTCGAGAACGGCTTACAAGTTTGAAGATTCTACTAAAATTAGGCAATCTCATCGGTGGATCGGGACGATGTTTGTTTAAGCTTTTTCCCGGCATCAAAGAAAAAGAATCAATTCCCCGCAGACACGGCGCTTCCCGGAATCCGTAACCCGGACGTACGCGGGTCATTAGGCATCCCGAGGACGATAATCGGCACTCGCGCCGGTGATAATCGGAGCGGAGCGCACGTGCGCCCTCGAACCTGGCGAACCCGAATTATAACCCTGGACTTAAAGAGCGGGCCCCAAAGTCGCTTAGGTCCCTAATCGGTTTCGGTGCAGCTCCGGATCGCCGGACCTCGTAAACCCGAGGCTACGGTTATCCGCGCTACCAGCTGGTGCTCTGCCCGAGGATACGCGCGCGCCACGCGAGAGGGAAAGCAGAAGAAAAAGGGCTCGAGGGGTGAGAGGATGCACAAAAGGACGAGAGCGAGTGCGGAGTTTAAAAGTCGAGGAGAAAGAAAGAAAGGCCAACGGAGAAAAAAGGCGACGGTAATACGGCTTTTGCCCGGGCATAATTTTGGTTGTGCATCGGTTTTTTCGTCGATGGGCGAAGCGCCATAAATAAATGTTGTTTTTACGGCTGCCAAATTGGGCATTTAAAGTACATTCGGGCCTTACCGGACCGCCGGGGCGAAACTGCTCCGAGATTTCGGTGGTTGAAAACGCGAGAGCGGAGCGAGCCGCAAAATTGCCATTGGCCGTTGGGGGAGTGAGGGAGGGAGTGCACCGGGAGGTGGCCCTCGAGGGAGTTTCCCGCATGCAAAATCACCGGCTTGGCCCGTGAGAAGATTCCCGTGGCGCAGCATCCGAATCTGCACTCGCGCGGCAACTCGAGCGAGTCGGCGAATCAGCATCCGAGGAACTCGATCGCGGCTCTTCAAACGTGACGAGCGAGTTTAAAGCGTTCGAGTGTCCGATAACGCTATTGCCGCTCCTGTCGACGAGGTTGAAGCCACGTGCGCAAACCGTTAACGCCTTTGTTTATCTAATTTTATCCACTGAATTGGCCGATAATGGCCAATGCTTATAAACTCTGCTTAGCGAGGAACACTTGTCTCGTTAAAGCAGCGTCGAAAGCTTTTCAGTTGCACTCCGAGTTGTGTCGACAGTGGTACAGAGGCGCTTTCAAGAGCTCGAAGACGCGCGTGAAGTGTGCGCTTGTAAACTCGACACCTAGACCGCTTCTGCAGGGCAAATGACCCGACCGAGTAATTTTATCGATGTCTCGAGACTTTATTGGTATCCCGTGTTTGTACCCCAAGAAAACAAGGAGAAACCGCTGGGAGTTGTTAGCGGTACCGAGGAGCTCGAGACGTGCGCGAGCTATTAAGTCGGATTCGTAATAGACTGCGAGGGAGAGAGACGGTGAGTGAGTGAGTGAGTGAGTGAGTGAGTGAGTGAGTGAGTGAGAGAGAGAGAGAGAGAGAGAGAGAGAGGGAGAAAGTGAGAGAGGAGCTCGTTAAGTTGCGCTCGCGATGGTAAAAGTCCAAAGCTTAGGTATCTCATAAAAGCGAGATTTTAAATTGTCGAATCATGGCTGCGCCGCGAGTTCGTCCGGGAATGTAACGAGATGACGGAGGCAAGTGGCAGGCGCCTGCTTCGAGCGCGAGATATCGCCAAGAGATAAGAGACCGTCTGCCGTCTAAGGATTCGCCACCTCGCATCGCGCCCCCTCCCCCTCCCCGCCACCTCGGCCTCCCTCACTTTTTTCATTACCTCCGCACGCGGCCCCGATAATATTCCGATAAAGCCGAGGTTTCTGATCCGTGGCGTGAGTTATGCTCACCTCTCCTCACGCCGCGGGACCTCGCGGAGTTTATCCCGATGCGCTCGCACATCTTTTCCCTCTCTCTCTCTCTCTCTCTCTCTCACTCGCTCTTGGTTCGCTCTTCCTACGCCATAAACATTTGCCCGCTGACAAAATTTCGAAAAGCCTGGCCGGAGTTAATGCGATACACCACCGACGGCTTTTAAACCCGACGATCGAGAGCCTTTATTTTTAAATTATTTCCACGACTATCGCGAGAAATTGAAAGTTCGCGATAAAGTGTCCCGATAAAGCGCTTTTTCGGGGTCTACGTCATTTTTTACTCTTTAACTTTTGCGATGATACCGTCGTGTTACACAACAGGATATTAATTCATGACGTTTCTCGTATTTTATCATCTGCTCGGGTTACTTACGCTAAAGGCTGTTTTGTAATTCTCCCAGAGCGAGTGGAATATTATTCGGATAAAAGAGGATTTTAAATAAATGAAGGCATTTTGGCTAAAAAATGGATGTACTTTTGCAGAGGAATCCGAAAAATTCGTTACCGCGGATACGTACTTTATCAAGAGAGAGAAATTCGCTCGACAGATGTGGGCCAAAAGCTAGTTTTTTCTCGCAAAGTGCGCGAGTATTTTTCTGCCGCATTGACATTTAATCGCTTTTGCACTTTCTTATTCGCGGTTGAGTTTACGCGCATTTTTATCGAGTTTCTACTTGTCTATAATCTTCTTCGAAACATGCATCAGCGGATTACTCTTTTGAATAAATATTGCAATAATAATAAAAAATGAAATTAAGCTTTTACGTAGATTTTATGGAATATTTCATCGGATGACTCGGATTAAAAAGCTGTTAACGAGTAATCCTCCGAGTTTGCGAATAATTCTAATGGCAGAATCACATTACCGAGCGCATAAAATCCTCGACTAAAACCCAACCGTGTGTGCCACTGTCGACATTAATCGCTCCATCATGGCGAGTTCACACCAACCTAGAAACGCAAAAATGCACTCTGTCGACGAGTGAAAGTCCACGGCGACACGATAAAAAAGCGAGTGAAGCACGCGACGACGAGGCCTCAACGCCTCTCTCTCTCTCTCTCTCTTTATCTTCTCACTCTCTCTCTCTACCTCTATCTCTATCTCTGTATTCTAGCTTTACGAGCCATATTTTTTCCTCGTTACGCGGCATAACCGCGACCATCCGTCTTTCTATATCTTCAGCCGCAACTTTTATTTCGTCCCCTGTCGCTTTCACGCAACTCTCACGAGAAACTTGCGCCGTGCGCTTCATTAGCGACAGTCTCACCATCTCCTGCGCTCTTCTTCCTCCCCTCCCCCCTCCTCCCCCGCACGCCCATCGCCCCACCCCCCTGGGCAATAATATCGCCTTTCTCACGGACGCGCGCCATCCGATATGAGTTACAAAGCAGAGATGCGTATGTCCCGTGGATATGGTCAGACACAGCCGAGATCCAGATCTCGGACAAACGCAGCTTCCTCGCCGAGCGAGTCTGCGAATGATTCGAGTCCGAGATTGAACGGATTCTTGCTCTTGCGCTCGGGAGGCAATCCAGCAAACTTTGTCTCTGATCAACACGAGTGATAGATGGACGGGCCCTTATCTCCGGCTGCGAATCGTACTTTATGGGCAATTTCACGTAATTAAGTCGCGCTCTCCCCCGCCCCTCGCTCCTACTCCTCCTCCTCCTCCCATCCGCCAAACGGGCGTCTGGTCGCTCTCTCGGAGAGCCATCGGTGGGGGTGGAGACGTCGGAAAAGCTCGGCAGCTGCGCTGCCCGGGAATGGGGAATGCCAACGGGTATTTTATCGGGCGATACCGCCGACATTCGCGCGTGCGTGTGGGTGTGGGTGTGGGTGTGGGTGTGGGTGCGTGTGGGAGAGCAGAGCCGCGGTCAAAGAGTGCGTGTCCGGTCCCTCTCGATCGGACCCGGTCCAACTGGTCGTTATGACTTCACGCTGACTTTAGCACGCACTAAATGCGATTCGCCACGAGGCTCTCGTGCACTAGAAATAAGGAACGACGAGCTCGAATGAGAGAAAGGGAGAGCTCTTGGCTTTGAAAATAAAGTTGCGAAAGTGAGACTCTGTGTGTTCCTGCACACCCACACCCGCCCATATATTTATACACGCGTGGCTCTATATATACGTAGGCCTCTCTGACTTGTATGACTCGGAGACGAGCAGAAAAAATATGTATAATAGAAGACTTTGAGCGCGTGCATAAACTACGCCGTGAAAAACGAGTCGAGGATCTATTCTTGAAGGTCCCTTGTATTCGAACGCCTTGCTCTTAATTTAACTCGTGGGCTTCTTCGTGGTGAGATTTCACTACCACGAAGATTATATTAATTATATGCTTATAACTTAATCTCTCATTTTTATTTGACGTTTTTCGCGAAAACTCCAGTGTGCTTTGAGCCGGAAAACTTTAGTCTTCTTTGATTCGATGTTTACAACAACGATAATGATACCTTACCCACAATAAGATTGAACGAATAATGCAACATTTAAAATACAAACTCTTCTCGATTTAAAGAAATTATTTTTAATACAAACATCACGATATGGGCTTTAAATTATGATTATACACGTACTTTAAATTTAAATCTCCTTTCTAAATCAAGATTCAATACAATATATTTAAATTAGATTATTGTTAATGTAATATTGATACTTTGGTTTATCCTTTCCATGGTATTAGCCATATTAAATAAAATTATAAATAAGAAATTACGACTGCATTAATTTAACGATCTAGGCGTAAATACGGTTTATGATAGAAAAAGTGGAGGCGTAAACCAAAGACTTAATTTTCATGATCTGTCTAAAATTAGGAATACAAATATGGCACGTTCCACGAAAAAGTATAGGTTTCGCATCGCGTCTCGGGGGCACGTTTCGAGCTAAATAGCGCAGAAATATTAAAACTTAAATTTACACCTCCAACAAATATAACTAACAATCCTCAAAGCTCGTGCGCGTTTCCACAAAGAGGCGTTATTGAAAACTACCAAAAGCGTATCCGAGAACAAGGATATTTTGCAACCGCAGCGATATTTCCAGCTCCGCGCATTACAATAATATTCGGAAAGAGTTAATCTGCGAGAGAGAGCAAACATAAATAAGGATAAAGCAGTTGTGGGCGGGAGGGATATGCCCGGAAGGGCGTAGGACAGACTCTCGGCAGATAGCCGAGTGCGGGCGGATAAGGAAGCTGCGCAATTGCGCGTAGGCTGGACCACTGGAAGAGCACTTTTGTCTCTTTCGATTCTCTCCCTCGTATCGGACATGTTTATCTCCCTGGCCTTTTGAGGTCGAAGACTTTATACGCGGACGCGAGCACTCGGCTTAAAGCGATATTCGATGACAACTTTTGAGCGGAATAATGTACTGCCCTGATATGCGCTGAGTGTGTCTGCCTCCCCCAACTCGGCTGGTCCATTCCATTACCTACACAGTTCCTGCACAGGCAGCATCCCGGCCCCGGGGATGCTTTGTCCGATGACCGTTGCCAAACTCTGCCCGGGTTTGGCCAACTGTTGTGCCGAACTGCAACACCTGTGAAGGCGCAATAATTGCCGGAGGGATACGCGCGACAACGAGCTCGCCATTGTCCTTGGCGTGAAAGAAAAGCGCCTGTTTCCCTATCGATCAATCCCAGGCCAAGCGAAAAACAATGCTCGCCACGCGCACCTTGCACACCTTCCCCGAAGCAGCCTTGCGGGTGTCCCAGCGGGAGGTCCGGTGGAAAACCACCCGAGCTAAACGCCACGCTCGTCCGAGTTCCGCTCGTCACCGCCCACCGTTTCTCCTCCGGATGGACAGGGGAAGAGGCGATGGTCATTATGGTCCGAGGCGGGACCGTGAAAACTGCTGCGTAAGCTCGTTTTGCGCGCGCACTTTGTTTGCGGGAACCGAGGAGTGAGAAGGTGAGGGTGATAAGACCTGGTGGTGGTGGTGCTGATGGTGCCGACTCAGGAATTCATGGGGATGACGTGCATGGCATCTCAATTCATTCCGAGCCGACGTTCCGACTGTGACGGTGCCCAAATTTTTGATGGAGGTTTCGATTTTTTTCGTGGAACTCTGCTCACGGTTAGCATGGAACAATGCATTGTTCATACCTTTACGACTTTTCGCCGTATTTATTGGACACTTTTCTCATTCGTGTACTTGGCAGCGATATCTCCTTTTTAAAATCAGGCTTGATTCGATAACAACCCCGAACTCTCGTTCACTTTTACAATAATTTCACTTTTACGTGCTAAAATTATTACGGGTCTTTGTTGTTCAAGCCGATCATTGTTCAACTCAATGGCTTACTCTTGTTATTGCCTCTATTGGAATTCGAGTAGAATCAAAAGAAAATTGATTGGAAATATAGATAAGACCACCGAGTATCTCGTTATATCGTTCCTAACGCTCTTAAGCAGGAATTTCGTTGTATCTCAATAGAATTCAATTTCGATCTTGAGGTATTTAAAGCGCAGCTTTTATGTTGTAGCATTCAAATGATTTGTACAAGTCTATACACGCATAGCTTACCCATGAGAAACCATAAGCGCGTATTATAATTCAATCACTCACATGAGCTATTATTCTGTTGGATAGAATATCCGAAAAACCAGGTAAAATTGAGATTCGCAGACTGGTGAATTTGAAATAAATGCATAAATTGGGGGTAAAAACGCCCTGGCCAGACTCTTAATAAGCGATTGTCAAATCAGCGCTCCCTCGGAAGAATCAATAATATCATAATATTTCACTGGAGTCTGCTCCTGATCCTTGTAAAAGGATGAATGCAGGCTGGTAGCGGATCTACTTATCGAAACCCCAGGAGCCGTAGTTTCCAAAATCACACGGGCTTTGCTCTGCAATTAGAACTCATCGGGGTTGCTCTCGACAAATCATCATAAATATTCACGATTGAATATCATCGTGCTCGTAATTGAAAATTACAAGGGTTCCGTAAGATTAGAGGGACAAGAGGTGAAAAAAGCTGGACCGGGGAAACAATTTGGCATTGGGATAATTGCCGATCGGGATGCTTGAGGCCCCTCCGATTACGAGCACTATCCTCGGAAAGGGAATCCTGGTCGACTCCAAGGTCGAGGGCTGCACCGTCGGCAGGTGAACCTGTGCGGGCGCACGTCCGGACTTGTCTCGGAGCCAACAGCAGCCATAGAACTAGATCGACTAGGAGTCGGTGGCCCGGGCGCCGCCTCCTCGACAGGTGGACCTGCGGAAATATCGCTAGAGCTGCTAAAGGGAAGAAAACGACTTTGACGCCCTCGTGACTCGTACCTCTTTGCCTTAATTTTTCGTCGGAGAGGGAGGCAGTGGAGAGAGAGAGAGAGAGAGAGAGAGAGAGAGAGAGAGAGAGAGAGAGGGAGGGAGAGAGAGAAAGTGCCATAATTACTGGACGTTCTTTGATTGCCCTTGCACACGATTATTTAAGGTATAATTTAACGTCAATAACTCGATTCCGTGCGAGGATCCGACCCGCGCGCGTTGGAAATTGTTTGATTGGCTCAAAAATTGATTTCGATTTGGGGAACAAGGGATAAACGACGGTAGTTTTATTGCATTATCGACGAAATTAGATTTATATCTTAATGTGGACCCGGGCAGCTTTTAGTGTGTTTTATGGAACGGATTGCATTCTTCGAGAAATAGATATTAAATAGCACGTATTTTGTAAATAAAACGTTCATAATAGAGTTTTGTATTGAGAAATTGTGCATGCGAATTATACTACAGTTTTCGCTAGTTTGAAATTATTTTAATTGTAAAAAAATATGATAATGGTCGTAATGTTGTGTTTCATATGAACCATGCAATATTTATAATTTACCCGGTATTCTGAAGGATGAATATGCGGTTGGGTTTTAAGTAGTAATAATAAAATGTCATTATAAAGTGTAATAGAACATGGTATGCAGTATAATATCATTATAGTTTTTACCGTGGCTTTATTTCTTTAGTTTAAGTAAATATAATTTGTATAAATTTTGTATACAAAAATGTATAAATTACTAAATAATTTTCGTGGTAACTTTAAATTTAGTTCAACATCTCTATTTGAATATTCAGTTTATAATTATTTAAAAACATATATCATTACAAGAATATTTATAAAAAATTTTTAAAAATAGATATAAATTAAAATTTACTTGGTTTACAAATATAATTCATAATTTAAATAATCATTATTGTTAAATGAAAAACAAGCACACAAGGTTTTATATTTAAAAATTTTTTTTTCCGTCATTAAATCTTTGTTCATGCATTTTTGGTACTATATAAAAAAAAATTTTTAAATAAAACAACAATATATTTTTATAACTGTATTTTTTAATTTTTTTCTTTTATTTTTCAAAAAATTGCTACAGCATAATTTAGCGTTGTTGAAGCTCTGGACGTTCTGATTTAATTGTAATTTACATTTTGGTAAATTACTTTAGTTGTAATTTACGGAATTTAGATTTAATTGTGCAAGAACTTTAAAGCACATAACTTCTTATTCATTAACGTTATAATTTATAGGTTAAACACTTTGTAAACTTGTAAATGCACTTAAAATTATAAAAATACTTGTAATCTTTTCATGCAACTCATTTGATAAAAATAAAAAAAATACTATTAATATTAATAGTGTTGAGTTGAAAGGTTTTTTTCGTGTATGAATATCTCAGATTCACAAACATTTCTGTCATTAATTTTAATTTCGTCAGTCAGAGAAATTTTAAAAGTCTGAATAGATTTAGATTGAATAGAAGATATTCAGACAATCATTAAAATCTTCCATGTCATCGATCACCGGAGATCTTGAATGAAGATTTTATGCCGAAGAAAAAACAAAAGTAGTCTTATATAACTTTTAAAAATACTGTGAATATCATGTAAAAACATACAAAATTGCAAATAAAATTAAAAACTGCACAGTTAAAAAGCCGAAGTAAAAAAGCTGCATTCCGTTTAAGGAAGGAGGGGAATTAACTCGTTATACTAGCGACGTTATGGCCAAATTCCCTTTTGTTCTTTGGAAAGTCTTTAAGTTTGAAATGATTTAAAAATATGTTACAGAAAATTATAGTGTACTTTTAGTGGGTTATAACGTGCTTGTGCTTAATATCTTTGTAATTTAGTTATGCAAAGCCGATTTGAATACCAGAAATTTAAAAACTTCCGTATAATGAAGCAGCAAAAATGAAATCTTTCCGTCTAAAAAGGAGAGTGGAGCCCACGTATAATAACACATTGCAGGAGGCATATGCGATAAAAAATATTAATGCGGAGTTAAGTCAGTGCGAATAGCCATCACTCCTCTAACATTTTCGAAAATGAAGACAGCCGAATTTTTATCAGCGGCAAGGCATTTTTTTAAAAGCGCCTATTCAAAAATAGCTCCTCGCTACCTGGAAATCCATTTAGCCGGGGCACACGCACGATAAAAAAGGAGACTAGAGGAAGAGAGGAGATTCGCGTGCGAGGGTCGAAAATGACGTACCCCCGACGCTTCACAGCTGTATGTTTTGCGAAAGATGGAGTGGTCATCTCGGAGCATCGCCAGCATCTCGGAGGATCGCCAGCATCTCGGAGCATCGCCAGCATCTCGGAGCATCGCCAGCATCTCGGAGCATCGCCAACATCTCGGAGCATCGCCAGCGTCAGCGCCGTCGCTCCGACAAAAAGTCCACATCTCATATTCGCGAGACGCCCGGCACGAGATTAGTTTCTACGATTTCGAGCCCAAATCTCGCTCCGGACGCTAGCCGTCGGAAGCATATAACGCCGCTGTGACTTGGATTAGAGCGGCAGGTGTTTCATTACAGGGTAGATCCCGAGGCTATGCGGCCTAGAACTTGGGCGAAATCAAGAGGGTGGGCGGAGAGGGGGAGTGGGGAGGGAGTGCCGCATCGCGTGCCAATCGGATTTCGCCTCTCCTCCTCCCTCCGACCCTAATCTCTAGGCCTCCTCGTCTAGGCCTCCTTTTGTTTTTCCTCGCGTGTTCTATTCCGTCTCTTTTATTCTATACTCCTACGATTTTTTGCAGAGTCGCACAACAGCTGCGACTACCTTGAATAATTAGAATTCGAGTTCGGAGCGGAGCTCCGCCACTTCCATCCCACAATCCCACTCTTTCCATTATCATTTTGGCATTTAGGCTGAAGCCTCGGAGCCGCTTAAGTGGCTTCTGCAGTACTTGACGGACTCGCCATTGGAAATTCCTGGCAATCGCTTATTTTATTATTCCACATATGAATGATCCTCGGTGCATTAAGATCGCGATAAGCCCTAAGTGGACACGTTTTTACGCAATTTTAGTGCTGGCGCGCTCTAAGCAGATAGAAAAAGGCGAGGCCCGCTTTTAATTGCAGCAGCTCCTTTCGATTTCGACTATTTTATTGGGCCTCGGCTCCTCTATTGAGCTTCCCCTTTGAGGCCCCGGAGGCCAAGGGCTGCAATTTCCGGGGAGGGGTTGACGTTGAGGCTGTTGGGGCTGTCGGCAAGGCTAGGCGACGAGGCTCTGACAGAGGGCCCCGGGCGTGTCCTAGTTGGAGCTCTTCGCCTCGGTCTTGCTCCTTCGTATCTCGCGGCGCATATATTGCGGGACGGGCACCTGCCAGGGCCGTCCTTGTCTGGGCTCGGTCAAGGACTAGATAGTCCTTGGCGAAGATTTTATAAGCGGTTACCGCCGGTGTCACCTGCGCCTCTTCCGATATCGCTCTCTAGCCTTTCTCTTGGTCCGGGCTATTTTATTGCACCTAGAAGGCGGACTCGTTGTATCCCGATGCTCCTTTATCGGGTAATTTAGAGCTCTGGCCTTCGCTCGATCCCGAATCCAATCAGCCGGTCTCGGATTTTCATTTCGTATACGAAAACGATATATATATTTAAACGCTTTATCTATTCGAATTGATTTTTATAGGCGTTTTATTTATAGCGCCTGATTTGTTCTCATCCCGCACGTTTATTCCCAGCGCATTCATTATGGCCTGTATAAATTTTGCATTTTTAAAAGAGTTTATCTGTTTTTGGGCACTCAATTCCTGAGAAAAATTAATTTTTATATACTAAAGTGGTCGTTTCAAATTCCAGCGCTATGATAGAATCTAGCCTCTCTAAATAAAATCAAGAGTATAATAAAGCTTATGGCTCTCCTTGCGATCTTTAAATATGCAAAATTTCGTTTCCAAAAAATAAATAATCCATATTTTACTTTTACTATTTGGCCCCGTTACTTATTTACTTCCATTTCCATTTTACGTCAGAATTTAATATTGCACATTATTACTAAACATACGCTTGCTCTTAACGATTGTTTGTCCTAATTATATTGTCTTCTTCGCTTTGTATCGTATTCAAAATTATTCTAGCTTTTGTTTACTCAAAATATAGTCATATATACCTTTCCTATTTTTATTTTAGCCACTGTAAAACCTTTGTATTCGGTTAATTACTCGGATGCAAAGGGAACCTCAATTTCAAGTTTATTAAATTTTCATTCAAAAGAACCTTATATTTATATATCCATCTTCTACAAAGAATTTCATCATTTTATAATTGTAAATGCCATGAAAGCGAGAATTTTTACATCAATTATTCCATTATGTTCATTATTCCACTATAGATTTATAAAAAACATTTATAAACTCCAAATATATTTGTAAAATCTTTAGTTTTTAAAATTATAATTAAATTTTTACGCTTATAAAATGAAAATAATACTTGGCTTTTTATGGTGAAATTTATAAATATCCATTAACTATTCAATTTTCTTATATTATTAATTAATTTTTGTTTGTTTGATTTATGTTTGATTAATGCATTGCAGGAGATTAAATCATACGAATAAAATGAAGAAAAAAGGAAACTTTTAGTTAGTTTAATGGTATGGTAAACATTGCATTTGGTTAATGAAGCAAAGTTTGTTCTCTAAAGGATTTTGTACATAGGAATGAATAAAGGGCTTTAATATATGCAAAGTCAAAATTCAGGATAATGGCAGGTTTGATTGAAGTTTAAATAAAGGTGACAGAGGCAGTGACGCTTTGCATTATAAACTTCAAAAGTACAGAGTTTAATAGTGAAGGATTTTCTCCAGTCTTACACAAATTGGAAGAGCACCAGTGATAGGTTGCGAGAATTTGTACTCGGATGATAAAAATGATGAAATATTTCCTGTCTTTGGTGAAATAAAGAATAGCAGGTACACACGAGTGTCGGAGATTGGTAAAGGCATATGTGCCTTGCAGATGGAGATATTATTTTAATGGATGGACCTTAAGGTTCAATTTCGTACACTAAAGGGAGATTTTATATTGGAGAGATAGTGTATGACACTTAAAATTTCTATGGGGAATACACGTAAAATATCGGCGGACAAGGGCACGGACTCGAAAATGCTTAGGGTGATTTTGTTGTGAAATTCCGGGTTGGTGGGATACCGAGAAGAGAAAAGCATCGCTGGCTGATGGATGAGCGAATAGTTTTGCTCTCTTTTTCCTTGGTGACAAAGGATTGACCCTCCAAGATGAGTCGTCGATCATAATTCGATCCCTCGGCGCGTAGATTGCGCATATTTTAGCCCTCACCCTTTCCCCGGCTGAGAGCCTGCTGTTCTCGAGAGTTATTTCCTTCTCCTCGGCACATGCTGCAATCTCTATTAGGCTTTGGCTGCTAGACTTTTTTTAGACAAGAGTCGTTTCTCGTGCTGGCATTAGATAATATCATTACCTTGAGCAGCTTCCACAGTTCCAGCGAAACAAATTATCCCGGTACACGGAAGGACCTGCACAAGGCGAAGGGAAGAATAAAGACAAAAACCGGCGGAGCTAATAATGCCGTGGGACTTGGTGTCTAGGGATGGACCGATGACGTGTGGACGCCCTTGCGGCGACCCGCGTCTCTCCTTCACAGGCACAAAGAGGAGGAAGCGGAGAAGACGAACCTGGAGGAGAACCGCGACGACACGGACTCGTCCGAGGCGTCCGTCGCCCGCTGCGAGGGACGGCCAGCCTCCCGTGGTGTTCCTCTCCGCGCGGAAATAGTCCTCCGCACCGGGGGCCGCACGCCCCACTCACTCCCTGTGACCGAGGCACGCGTGCCTCCGGAGATTCGGCAGGCCAGATTAACAATGCGCAATAATTCAGAGTTCGCGGTAGCGAGGCGAGGACGATCCTCCTCTCCTCGAGCATGCGTTCCCCACGTCAGAGCGGGCAACTCCCGTCGTGTCGTCTCCCCCGAGATGCCGTCCTCTCCAATAAAAACCCTTGCCCCGGATCCTCTGCGGACGTCAATTGCTCTGAAAATTGCGTTTTAACCTAGATTTATACGAGAGAGCCTAAGCTGACGTTTAATTTACGAATTTGCATTTTATTTTGTTCGGTTTGAGGATGAATGAAAGGTCACCCGTCCCACGAACTCTACACTTTTGATATGTGATTTTAAATGGAAACGCCGGTTACTTTAATGCTGGATCTAATAAGATACGGATATCACACGATCCAACATTATTGCAGTTGGGCTCCTTTCAAATAAATGCATTGCGGTACTTTTAATATTTATTGCGTGGGAAACGCTCGTTGGCCTATTCATTTTTTTTCCAATAAATTTTAACGTGCCACGGATATATTTATTTGTAGTACTTTATTTGTAGTATTCACCAGGTCTCTGCGAAACGACAAAGATTTTATATACTTTGAATAATCGCTCAATCAAAATAATTCAGCTGTATAATTGCTAGAAAGGATTGCTTATAAGAGATTCTTTGTATATATGAAAAGATTTTATATCTCGTCAAGAAACTCAAGTTGCCCGCGTCTTTGAACTCAAAAGATTCAATTCAATTCAATTAGAATTTCATATAATTTTAAATACCATTCACTGATTAATCGATATCTATAAAAAATAATATCTGATTTTTAATGAAAAAATTTAATCATATTAAAGATATAAAAGTAATTTCATGTACTATGTATAACTGTAAGAAATTCGCTTACATCAATGTAGCTTAACTGATGAAAGTACAGTATTGCTTGCTTTTTTAATTAAAAATTTTCAATTCTGAATTTGTTGTTTAATTATGATTTTTCTTTTTCTTTTTATTTTTACCAAGTAGATTGGAATCGAAATTTTTGCAGATATTCCCAAAATATCCAAAATAAATTCAATCAATTAAGTTACATTTAATTAAGGTCAAACATTTAATATCGTATATATTGTATCTTTTTTAAGAGTCAAGGTGTCAAAACGTTTAACTCGATTAGCTTTATTACACTGAAAATGATCATTGACTTATTTATTGTGGTAAATTCAGTTTGAACGTATTCGAGATACCTATAACAATCATAACTAGATAGACCAAGAAATCATAGCTGAATCAGAATTTAATAACTATAATTAGAATTAAAAGTCCATTCACCACATGGTATACACGTTATAGAGGTTTGTGATTAATTGTTGAATTGAGTTGTTTCATGATTGCTCAGTAGAAGAAATAAAAGATAAAGTGATCGTTTCTTATGTTTATCGCTTCAAGTAACACAAAAAAGCTCCTCAAGAACTAAGAAACGGCGAATCAATCTACTTCACGGTACATAGGCGTGGTTTTAATAATATACAATCCTCTTTTTGAACAATGTCGATGCCACAAAGATACACGAACAAATATTTTTATTTCTGATTTAACAGAATAGGGCTACATACAAGTCTAAAGAGATTTGTTAAATATTTTATCTGATCGCTACTTAATTTTATTGAATATAATAAAAAGAGAATCTTATACAAGAATACGCATGTAATAAAAGTGTTTCATTATATCAAAAATGTCAACTGACTCTCAGCTTCATAATAACTCGATTAAATATTAACATGGAATATTTTGCCGTAGCAGTCATTGGATGACACCGACTCGGTCCGCAAAACTACCGAAACTATAATAACTTTTTCGAAATTAAAATTCGCTCTCTCGCCATTTCACAACGCAGCAGAGCCTTTCATTGAAAATGTATAAAATACGATGACTCGTAATCGTTCGCTTGGATTCATGGGAGCCGGGAGTATGCGTGTTGTAGAAACCACGGCAACCTAGGCTGATTGTCTATTAATCTTAGTCAGGTCGAAAGGTAGCCATTAACACGAGGGACCACTGGATCACCTGTGGAAGCTCTGCGCCTTTTTTTATAATTGATAGTTCGATAACTCTTGTCACATTTCGCTGGGCGTATTTCATTGTCTGAGGCCCATCGTTACACGCGACATTAAAACGTCTTTTTCGGCGGATCAGCGAGCCTCCCTGCACTTAGGCCATGCTACTCGCACTCTCTCTCTCTCTCTCTCCACCCCAACCCCCGTCCACCCCTCGTCTTGTTTTATTGTCGGTCGCAAATTATAAATGACCGGTCACGTCGATCGCGCTGAATCACAATCGAGGATCTTATCGTGGATTCGGAATTCCATATTGCTCATGGATCATTGTCTGGATCCACAAAGAAACGTCGCTCCTCGATTCTGCGTATCGGCGCATTTCTCATGATACCGATTCGAGTACGTGATTGCATTTGAGGTAATTGCTCGAGACTCGCCGAGGAAGTGCAGCTCGACTGCAAAAAGAACGCGGCTTCGATCGGAAAATCGCAGGAAGCTCCGACCACTTCCTCTTCCTCGTGTTATACATCAGGGTTTATCTGGTATCAGATCTCGATCGCGACGTAACGCGCGGAGAACAGGTTTCAGGCTCCTCGGAAAAGGGACGAGTCTCCCCTCCCCCCGCCCCAGCCAATTGATCAAATGCGCATAACGCTTAAATCAAGTGTCTAACGAGAGTAATGATGCCGGCTCCCTTGTTTCTCGCCGATTCGTCAAGTGACGAGTTGCTGACGTCCAGGGCATCCGTGTCTGATAACCGCGAAATATATAAATAGATCCCGGGAGACTAAATCCGGAGGGAGAATCGCTTCCACGAGGAAAATGACGTCCGGCCTCCTGATCTTCCTTTTTCCGTAATCAATCTTCCATCGCGCTTTCGGGACTTGGAGTTCCTCTTCAAAACTATCTAGCTCGCGTGCAAATCTCAAATTCATAGTTCAAAGTCGCCTTTTCCCTCCTCGCGCGATGATTGAAATCTTACTCTTAATTTATTTACAAGCTTATTGCTCCGAGATATTTTAAATGTACTATAATGCAAGGATCGGATATCAAAAACTATTCATTTAATGAAAGTATTAAATCTTGAATATTATGATTAATAACAATAAATTTAATAATGTTTTCAAAAGAGTTGCCGAGAAATTTATTGCACTGAGAAGGAATATCACAAACCAGTTTTATTTATTTACATCCATGATTCATCAGCTCTATTTTTGTCAAAATAATTCATTTTGTTATACAGAATAAATTTTATTGTGTTCAAAGCGTAAGATACAAGCCGCATTTTAATATTAAAATAATTATTCACCGATCGATATTTCTCTCTTATCGATATCTTTAAGCATTCAAAATAGTTAATGAAATGCCTGTGGAAAAATTATTGATAAAGTCCGAAATGTAATTTTATAAAACGTTAAATGAAAAAGTCAACACTTGATGATAAATTAGCTTATTTGTGAAAGCTGAATTTGTTACACTTTTATATTTATTTTCTTGAATCGATCTCTAAATTTATCTTGACATAAATAAAGTTCTGTATACATCATTCCGACGTTGTGCAGTAAAAACAGCATTAAAAAATTTTAAATAAGAAAATTGCATCTTAAAATACAAGAAAGTAAAATTGTTTTTAAAGTTTCTAATTCGAAAAACTGCAACGTAACCGACTAGAATCCATGCTTTGTAGCTATGAACTGAATGTGTCACATAGTTCACAATTTAGATTTTATTGTTCACATTTTTATTAATACCATAAGGAACGTATATACTCTGTCAGTTGACCAGTGACGTTTTGAATAGTAGAAAATTGAATGTTTTCTTCTTTTATTTTTCAATTGATTTATCTGCAGTGAAGTTCATATTATAGTCATATACAATTCGTTTCGGATATTAACCAATCAAATATTTTTCTTGGATACATTACAACGAATTTATCGAAAGCATTAGTTATTGACAATCAATAATTCATACCACACCTTAAAAGTAATGAATTTAAAAAATAATTCAGTTCGATTCCCTTAATTGACTATGTAAGAGGATTTTTTAAATATTACTGTCTTTTTCACATAAAATTTTGTGCATGAATAGTCATTTGAATTAATTTATATTCTTTTTTTAATTATTATCAGGAGTTTGATACCTATTATTTTAATTTCAAATTATTTACAAAATATTAATTGTAAAATTCACAAGAAATATTTCATCATCTTATTAATAAATATTTGCATTTGAACTTTACTTGAAGTTCTCAATTTGGTTCCTGGTTCGCAATTACTTGAAAGATTCCGAATATTCTACAACATTCCACAATAAAATATTCTGAAAACTTTTTTTTACAATATTAAAAATGTTTCTTAAAAAAAAAAAAATAAAAGTTTTATTTTAATGTTTATGTACGTACATTACTATTTATTTATCACTAATTAATATATTTCTTACATTTGGACTTCAATATAAATTCATTATATTTTTTATTATCTTCTATACTTAAATAAAAATTTTATAAAAATTTAAAATATATTCATTTTTTGCGAGTTTTAATGCTACCTACCAAAAAGCAAATTTTATTAAATAATTATAGTGTTATTCAAAAAAGTATTCTAAATTTTTAAATATGTTCATAACTTTATTTACCTCTAAAATTCACTTTACCCAAGGTAATCATTATTTTTCCAATTAAATCCTTCAATAAATTAAAACGTTTTTTAAAAAATCTTTTTATTTTTGAATAAATAATAAAGACTTTATCTTTTATCGTTTTTAAAATTTTTAATTTGAATAATTAATTGATGTATATAATTAATAGTCGTAATTAGTAAATTTGATTGATAGTTTCTTTTCAGCTGGGCTTCCGTAAGCGAAACTTGTATCATGTATTTAACACTGCATAGTAATTTTCAAAATAACGATAACTTAATGCTTCCATAACCAGTTTCGATACTCTTGCATAAACAACATGACAATATAATATTTCATAATGTAGAATACTGGAGTTGGTGAAAATTGTTGTGGTTTACACCTGTCAAACATACAATTGTTTTCTTAATAAATAATGGTAAGGTATGGCATAATTTCAAAAATTCTCAGGAGAGGGCGAACCCCAAACTGTACGAGAATGAATCAATAAGGATTGCAATCAAATAAATTTGGTAGTTTGGGCTTAAAATTTATGCAAAGTAACTTTAAGCGAAATATTGGCTTTGGGTTGGTCATTTGTAGTGAATTCTGCATTGTCGTACATTGGCTAAGAGTTAACTACAAATTCTTTCGCTTCTAAATTAAACGAGATAATCCTCTTAGAAACAACGCGTTAAAATTAAGCGCAAATCAAAATTACCAATCATCGCTTCGAAAAGGATTGTCGAAAAAATGCAAACGTTTTTTTCGACAAGTAAAAAAGTTATTAGATCGTGAATTTCTTTAATCTCGAACTGCAATCGTCGGACCTCGCCTACTACACCCGCAACAATTTATTCGCTATTATCTCTAGCGTTTTCCGAGAATACAAGCGAAACAATCGGAATTCTTGCGGCGCACATTCAGCGAATGCAAAGGGCGGAGGGGAGGGGAGGGGGGGGGCAAGTTTTCGCCGTCGACTCGGGACGAAGTGATCGGCGTCGCCCTCGTAAGGTCGCCCGGTGAAGATTTGGTCCACCAGCTTCACCCACGCACGCACACGCGCAGAGGCCGGGGAAAGCCGGGAACGGAGCGGCTCACCCACGTCCACACACGCGGCTCTTCTTTCGGGACATTAAATGCTAATGGCCGGACTCGGGCAGTATATTCGGGAGGTATATTCGTTTCTAATTAAACGGCTGACACGGGCGACGTATGGCTCGAATTAAAACGAGCGTTTTAAGTTGGCGCACGCGCGGCCAGCCGTGCTTTGAAACTCCAAGTGAGTGCTCCGGGATATTATACTTAAACGACGTGATGAAATTTCGTCAGTGGTTAGGCGAAAATGAAACAAATTAATCACGAGCCTGCCCTCGCAAAGGCCTGCGAGAAGAAATTGAATTATTACCAAGACATACGCCAAACGCTCCAATAGAGACGAGTGCCTGCGAAGCTCTTGCACCTCTTTTTCATTAAGTCTCCAAATGAAATCTTTATTAACACTTTTGGAGAGAAAAAAACCAACGAGCTTTCTTTTTCTTCTTTTGATTCACAGGTGTTTCCATTTCGAGGAGTCTCGCGCTACGGACGCATGCGCAGACTTGGATTAACAAAAATTTATGTTTGAAAAAAATCGCTTGACAGGTAGACCAGATTTTTCCTTTTGGCTCGTGGCCCTGTTTTTACTCAATCAACCGGAAGATAATTTCTACAACAGCAATCCAAACTTTTAACCACAATTTCGAGGCGTGGTGTTGTGTGATTTTATGATTAATCCAATGTGATTAAATCATGTTTTTGCAATTTTTCTTTTCTTTTTAGCTTGGAATTATTTTAATTGTGCAAAAAATAAAATAAATAATCGCAATTGTTGAAATGTTAATGATTAGAATGGAAAAGTTATTTGTACACGATTGACTCTGTGATAAGAAAAATTTTATTTTTATTTTAAAAATTACTTTATTCATACTTGTACGAATTATATATTTACTAATTTAGATATTACACCTATGATTAGAATGGAAAAGTTATTTGTACACGATTGACTCTGTGATAAGAAAAATTTTATTTTTATTTTAAAAATTACTTTATTCATACTTGTATGGATTATATATTTACTCATTTAGATATTACACCTACATAGTTATATATATATATATATATCATTATTAGATATATTCTATGCAAGTACATTTGATAAAAGTTAAAATATATTGAATGTTGCTTTTCCGAACAATAAATCCGCACATATTTATGTATTTGATTTTTGAAGATTTACTTTTATATACACTATTGATACTTTACACAATTCTATTTATAATATACTATATATTTATAATATACACAATTTTTTCATATTTATTCAATCCTGCTTGTATTTATTAAGTTTTAGATTAAATTATAAATAACGTACGCGATACTCGTAACGGTATTAAAAAAAAAGGGGAACCAATATCAATTTTTAATTTAATCTTTTAAAAATGGAACTTCATATTGATTAAATTATATTTTTATGTTTTTCGACATCGCTCCAACAAGATTTTTTGTCTGCGAACATAAAAATAAAAGAAGAAACGGAATGATTACAAGCCTCATTTGATACTCGTAATTATCGAATATCTCACGTGCTCCATTGGAAAGCGAGAATACGACTCGATATTATCAGAGATAAATGTGACTCATATAACTCGTAATGGCGGCGAATTACTTGACAAGCGTAAGAACATTCGGCTAATAATTATCGGAAACAAATTTCTGGCGCGCGATGCCATGTGCCGAAATAAATAAGCAATTCGTGTCTGAAATTCAGTGATTAAAAAGCACTAGTAATGGATTTAGGTTTAAGTGCCAAAATTCTCTCTTGTTGAAAAAGGCAATGGTGCTTCGAATGAATGGGAGCTGTTGAATTCAGTGTTCCAAACCAGAAAGCTTCCCCAGTCATTCGATTAGTTTACTTGTTTCCCTCGAATCACTACAAATGTCGCTATAACGGCAATTGGATTAGCTTTCAATTGAAATTTCGTGTTCCACTTGCATACTGTTGAACGAGTCTTTCGCCGATTGGCCAGATTATTATTATTATTATTATTATTATTATTTATCGCTCTGCTTCTAATTTATTTCTTCTGGGAATCGAAAATTTCTCCCAATAAACTCCACGATTTAATGCCCATGACATTGAAAAATTGTTGAGCATGTCTGATGCTGTGACTCTTATCATTAGAGTTTGCTTTATCGAGGCGAACTGCTATCTAATCAGTATTTTGTTCTTAATTAGGTACGAGTGCGCGTACCTGCTTTTATGGTTCATCGAGTAATAATGATCCGATACTTTTCTATCGTCGTTAGAAAAGAATGTTGTCCAAATACGGAGCGACGATATTAATGTTCATAAAGCCACTTCTTTCGACCAATGGCTCATCGGCAGTTAAACAGCTATGCGCGGGAAACAGCAGAGGTAGAAAAACTCATACTTAGCAACTGGAAGAATAAAAAGTATACGGTATTTGAAACGTGATTGTATTTTATGGTAGGAACAATGGTTAACTCCTTAATCCTTATACGAGAAATTGAGGAATAACAGTTAACGCAAGCCCATTCCTCGCGTTATGAACGAATTTTTTATTTTTAAAAGCACAATTTAAAAGCAACTGATTACTACGTTTAATGAGGAATAGCAGCCAACGGACAGTACGAAATTGAATAACATTATTATTAAATCATATATGGGCCTCAAATTACCGTCTCTTTGCCTCGAATAATATACAATTCATTTCTTTCGACTGATAATTTAAATTATACATTAGTTTTTGCTTAAGTCACCAATGATACTGCTTGCATTATCTTAACAAGAGAATATTTAAAATGAGCGACTGTCTGAAAGAAAAAATTGGCCTTTTTTCCGTAGGCTTGAAACATGTCATTACCTCCGTGTAACCAATGCGTTAAAAAAGAGGAGAGAAAAACTGTATCAAATCAGAGAGTGTGGAGCCTTGGGTATCGAGCTCTAAAAAACAAATGTAAAAAAGAAATATTATTTAAATTTGTCAAAATAAGTCTGGCATTGGAGCTGTAATATGATATGAAAGGCACGTCAATATCAAGTGCGTTCAAAACGAATTGGACTTGTCATTGCACCGACGGCTTAGAAAACGAGGATACACCCAAAGCTCGGCGTCGAACCGGAAGCGAAAGTCTACACGAGTCTACACTGTCGGCGCATACCTGTGGACTCGATGTCGTAGATACACTTTATTTAAATATGATGGATCGGTTACACAATTAGCAATAATTAATTATTTAATTAATTAGGGTTGGGCGAAGCCGAGAGTCAGGGCGATCGAGCACGAGATTCCCGTAGGTGGTCCCGTCGTGGCTTGATGCTCATTCGGCGCGACGAGACGTTGATTTTGGGACGCGGGATCATCTCCAGGATCAGATGCTCGCCCTCGCGGATCCACGATTATTACTCAGCCCCGATTAAAGCCTCTCAGACTCTCGAGCTCCGAGTTAAGCGCCCTCGGGAGCTTCCGGCCCTTCGAGATCTAGGAATAGCATCTCCTGGGCAATTAGTCAAAAGATGATGCAGTTGCTCAATCTGCTGAGGCTGCGTGCGTGGAGTTGGCTGCTCTTGAATGATTGGTTTGGGTAAGCACCGGCTGAGCATTATCTCGTTATTATTCTATTATAATTCGACCGCGGAGAACGGGAAATTGATAATGGCGCTCTAAAATAATATCCAATGAATTAATAAACGGCTCTTCTCCTCGCGGCGCTCGACCGTGAATTAATGGCTAGATCCAATAATTCAATGTTGCGCAAGTTCCAGGTGGCACCCGCGGCACAGGCACATTTGACTCTGGGGCCGATAACGCGGGGATCACCCGAGACACGGACAATTGCGTATTCGGCCAGGGCACCAATCGCACCGAGGGATAATGGAGCGCGAGCGCATTAGCTTCAAATTAAAATTTCGGAAGCATCGATCAAGGGGAGATCGGTTATCCCGGAGCAAGACTAATCGGGCCATTGGGTGGGTCCGTTTGTTTAATTTGGTCGGTCCTTATCTCTGCACAGCCTAGTCGCCTCTCTCTCTCTCTCTCTCTCTCGCTCTCGCTCTCGTCTCGTATCGTCGTACATCAGAGGAGCGAGCGCACGCCTATAAACGTCGGGGAGCGTGGGCGCGCGGCCTGTGGGGGCGCAGGCAGCCAGGCACCAGATTCCAGGGCGCGATGATCCTCCGGGTGGTCCTCGGCGATATACGCGAGCGCCCGGGCCATGAATCATCGGGGAACGCGTCGGGAAGGGAAATGCACACGCGCCCGGGTATGTTTTATAGTCCGCGGCGACGTACAACGGCAACAACATGAGTTGGCTTGCGCCGTGTAAAGATTCGGTGAAGAGTGGAGAAATCGATGCGTCCTTTTGTGCACACGAGCCTATGATCTTCTGATTTATGAACGAATTTTTTATCCTGGCAGTTGGGCTTGACTTTTGTTATTGTTATCTTTTTAACCCCACGTTCGCTCGCTCCGCATAATCCAATAATGATGAATGATATTATTATTTATTATTTATTGCACCAAAGACATGCTAAAATGTGTCTTGTGAGCTTGCAATTTGGAATGTTTTTCAAAGTTTGCTGTGCTTTGGAATGTGCCCTTTCTTAAATCTGTATCACGATTAATAACACCATACTTCGCTTTCAGAAACCGATGCATCATTATTTGTAATATTCTTGGACAAATTCTGTAAACATTTGAAGTAGCTTGTAACATAAAATAGAAATATACGAAATCCTTGAAGACGATCCAGAAAATAAATAAATAATATTATTTTAAATCTTCAAAATTAAATATGTTTTTTATATGAATGAGAACTTGATTAGATAATTAAAATTTTAAAAAAATGATGAGTAAATCAAGTACAACTTTTGATAACTTATAAATTTCCAATTTACATACAAACGCGATTATTTCTTCATATATTTAAAACTAGTAGTTTGAAATCGATATTAATAAATTACAAGTACTAAATTTTATTCCACAGATATACTTAGTCAGTGCTAAAATCTGCCTTTGATATTATTATGGTGCAAAAATCATACCAAGATCGAGCGTCATTGCACGTTAAATATTTTCATAAACTGGTTGCATGGATTTCGCCAACATTAACGTCTACTCATATTATGTTTTTGCGTTTAATAGGTGTACTTACGCGTCAAGTTCCTGGTATAGTGACCAAAAACACTCGAAAATTAATCGTTTATGGAAAATAAAGCGCAAAAAAAGGGCGGGTATCGATCGTGGATCTTGCGAGATCGAAATCACTCGCGGCTTCGATTTCTGCCACGTGTCCATTAAATTGGGGAGGGGGATTTCGTCTGTTGGTTCATCGGATGCAGGGCTCGCATAAATGAAGGACCGACGACAAGTGGCATTACGAGTAATCAGCGATTGCTCGAGTCTCGCCGACGAAAATACGGGTTGTTACACGGGGAAGGGGTGAAAGGGGAGCATCCTCGTGGTCCTGGGCGCGGACACTCGGAGGATACACGGGGGAACGCGCTCGGCAGATGTCCCGAGATGGCAACCGAGATGCAAGTACGATGAGGATGAGTCGACTGCGTTTCATGCGTGAGCAAATCATTTAGGTATGCATACGCGCTTCCAGCGACCCTTGGCTGCAGTGCATATACAATTCGACTTGCATATCAGTTCGAATTCCGCAATTACTTTTACTCTTTTTTTCCCCGACCACCTCTCCTGTCGGTATCCTTTTTTGTCGTTATTTTCTACCGCGGCCTTACAAACGTGAGCGAGGGATCGATTCCGGAATTCCTTGGAGGATCTTTCTCAGGACACTTTTTTTATTGGCTCTGGAAAGTTATAGCCGCGATATTGATGAGTCTAGACTCCCGATACCATACTAATAACATTTGTTGAAATGCTGGCCGAAATAAGATATAACTTTTGGACCAGCGGTCAAACTCGAGTCCCAAGAGATCTTGGTGATACAAAAAGAAAGCCGCTTAAAACGAATTACCGCGAATGTGCTGCATTTCGGAATTATCACATCACGGAAATTGAATTTTGCCCAAAAATGACAACGTGTGATTATCAATGGACTTGTGTGACAGAAACTTATTCTTTGACTCGGTTGTATTATTTTAATCCACCTCAAGATGATTATATTACGTTTGAGGGGTTGATAACTGATAATTTGTTTAAAACTTTGACAGCTACTTAGCATGAGCGTTCGTAATATAAATAAGCAAGTGTCTCATATTTTGATCAAGTCATTTTTATGAATTTCGCTGATTTAAGGATTCATATTTCGTTAACAGCTTCCCCGAGGGTATAATAAAAAACGACAGAATCGTAATTTCGTTCCCTATAAATGGCAAAGCCACGCTCTCAGGAGAAACAGATGCAAGGCGAAAAAAATGATAAGACGAAGACCGTCATCAGGGATACGCATAAGTTTGACCGCATCCCGGCGTCCCCAGGATTCAAATTAATCGAAAGGACCGCCATCCTTTCAATCTGTCGGTCAATATTTCGCTCTCGTCCCGTGCGTGCGGACATCCCTTCATCGATGAAAAGCCCAGACTTTTTACTCCCAGCGGATGATGATCACGGGTGTCTCGTGATCGCCCGGGGATCCTCGGAGCACGAATTGCGCCTCCCGGAGGAATGCGAGTGCACGCGCACATTATTTCGTGGCCGGTGCAGTTGCACGAAAAGCAAGGCTTCATGAATATTTACATTCGCCGAGACTCGTGTAATTGAAATTAGGCTAGTGGCGATAAAGCATAACGTCAAGATTAATTTGTGGGCGATACTCCTTTGTCCCTTGATTCGTATTTTACATGTCCCGTCCCGGATGATGGTTGACACCCCTTCTGTACTTTACGATCCTCATCTTTTTGAAAGTTAGGAATCTCTCGGTTTGCCTCATCATCTTCTTTATGGACATGATTTCAATTTAATTAAATTTCAATTAGCTGCATCGTTTACCTCGCTGTAATATAAAAACTTATATATTGTATTGGATGCCTTAGAGGCATCAAATAAGTCCATAAGCATAAATTTCATGGTCATGGGCTCGGTACTTTGTATTTAAATATAATATTAATATTCCTGAAGCCGCTTACTTTATCATGTGTTGATCAAATTTAAATAAATAAATAAACGCATTCAAAAACATTTACTTTAAAAGTGCGTTAGAAATTGTATTTTGACTCGGAGCCGGATGAATAAAATATCATAAGTGGAGATAATAAATTGTTTTTAACACGTCTGCCGTATCAAATGTCATTGCCATTTCTTCATAGTCGCAAATTTAAAATCGTTTATATCTAATGAAGAACTTCATCCCACGTGTATTAGTGCATTTAAAAACATCAGCCATTTAAAAACAACGTTAATAAGAGAATGCGAACGAGCCGAGTGCATAAAGCGAGTCTTGGAACATTGATTCGAGGGAAATATTATCGGGTGATTCGAGGAATCAACGTCCAGGTCCAGCCAGATAGCATAAATATATTCAAAAATGACACTATTGACGTGGAAAGCGTCGATGGGAACGATCGGGTTGACACGTGCCATAAAGTGTCAGGATCTCGCTCGAAGACCCGTTTCCGTTCGACTACACCACGAAAAATACAGTGTGAGCAATTTGTAAGCGGCCAGTCGAAAAGTGACCGCCCGACACAGCCAACCTGGACAACTCTCGTCCTCGTTGCACCAGTCCTCCAACCGCGCACAAGTCCATCCTGGGAATCTTAAAGACGCTGTAAACAACGCTCGACACGACGTAAGAATTTTATTGCTCGGCTCGGCCTATCGCTTTCGTCGCTGATGAAATCCAGATCGCGCGAAACATCAGTGTAAATAATGACCGACCGATGGGAACACGGACCCGAAGGGACTCTAACCGGGTCGAGTCGGCCTAATCAGGAAGAATTTTTTAAAGTTAATGCTCGGGGGAGCAGGGGGAGGGGTACTGCTGTCAATCCACCTGGGCATCGTCTCTGTCTCCTCTCCCGGGGACACGTAACGAAATCCTCGGAGGAGGGAGGATTTGCAAAAACCCGAGCATTATCTTTTGCAGACGATCTGAGGAAAGTTAAAAGAGAAATCCAGAAACAATCCGGTGGGCATTAAATTATAAGAATGTGGATGTGAAATGCGCATACTCGGGGGAATTAACGATTACTTTAAATTCTAAGATTGCGCTCGAAAATTATAACAGTAATTAAAAATGTATTTTACTGCACCGGAAGATAATTTTAAATTGCAAGGATTGCTCAAGAGATACATGGCAACAGTTAAGATTTTCAGGGCTCAGTAAGAAAAATACCGAGTTTACGCTGCCAGCGAAATCTAACATTAAAACGCGACCAATTAATAAATTGTTTTTATTATACAATTTTCATATTAAAACACCATTAAAAGGTACAAATTACACGTTACCCACTTCACGAGTGTTTATTTTTACGATTTAAGCTATTTACAACTAATCGCTCAATATCAATCAATCCGCTTTTGTTGCTTTCGTTTCCATCAGCTGCGAGAAATTTACAAAGAAATTTCAAAACACATAGAGCTGCGTAAAAATGTTCTCCGGGCATACATAATAGTTCTAGTTCCCGAGCCCAACATCAACACCGGCGTACTCCTTTATTTGCCAAATAACTTTAAACGAGTCGTTTATTTTATGTGTTGGGCTAAATAACGCTCATTGGTCTTGACTGGGATTCATTTTCTATCCGAAAATAAAAGGTGAGACGAGTGTGTTATGGTCATCTCTTTGGAAAAAGTGGCGCATACATACAGACGCGCGGCCAGTGCAGCGTGTAATACGAGTAAATAGGGTTGTTAAATCCTAGCCGAGGAAGGGGCGGCGAGGAATGCGCACATACAAAGGACCGGGGGAGAGAGCGAGAGCGAGCGAGAGAGAGAGAGAGAGGGGGTGAGCGAAGAAGATGAGAGAGCTGGTGCAGCTGGTGAAAAGGCATTTATTGCCCTCTTGCACCATTTTACGGGTTCTTAATTCTTCGCAGCGACGCGGAATATTCAGGGGAACGACGAGGATCTCAAGGACGGGGCGGCACGGGCGAGAAGGAGTGAGACGGAGAGAGAGAGAGAGAGAGAGAGAGAATCACCCGCGCGCCGACGACGTAAGCCTTTGGGAAACTCGCGCCGCGCGTGGGTTTCATAACAATGAAATCGTTCCGCGTACACACGCACACGCACACGTGCATAGACAGGCAGGGACGATGTATCGCCTTCCTCCTTGCTCCTCTTTTCTCTGGGGCTTCGGCACAAGGACTCGCCCCACAATCCTTTTATAGTTTTCGTGGAAAATTAAGTTGTAAAGCCGTTGCGAAAGTGCTGCCAAGATCTTTGCTCTGCCGCCGCGAATGGACCATTTTTTTTATTGCTTCTTATAACTTACACAAAAAGATGATGAATTCGGGGTGAGTCTTGGCTCGGCTTCTCTAATTGTATTACTACCGGGGCGTTTTTTCAAATAAAACGAGCTCCCTTCTTTTTAACTAATTAAAAAATTGCGCTGTCAAAGTTGCTACCCGAGGTTATTAAATGAATTTTTTATTTTTTATTTTTTTGGCTTATTTCGGTGTTTAAATAACCCTTTCACACTTGGAAAATTCCACCACTCGAAACTGTATTGTACTTTAAGCTTCTGGTATTGTAATTTTTCCTTTTCTGGAAAGCACAATAAACATAAGTATCGCAACACCTAAACACGCAATACAAATGTTACGGAATGAGTAATTCAAGCGATACATCGAGTACAAGTGCGGCGAGTCCAAAAATCATTCGACTGTAAGTTCACCCCGAGACGCCAAATACTTGAATGCCTCCCTTTCCACGATAAACTTGGATCAACTAGAGACGCTTCTTCAGCCAAGTGCAATGATCGCAAAAGCGGATCGAGTTAGGGCAGACAGGAAGCACTTTTCCATTTTCCGAAGATTTTCTCACGTCCACCGAATGGCTTTGTGTCGCTCCGTACTAATTCGAGAACTTTGCGCGAAAATCCATAGTCATGGCCGTGCGAAGGTCGGATTTAAAGAGTCTAAAACTCTGCGGGAACACCCACCCACTCTATTTTATCTTGAGTAAAACTGGGTCAAAACTTAAATGCGTGGCCAATCGTTATTCAATCGAATTGCGCCGTTTCGCTTAAGCTTTCCCAGAAAATAACGTAATTCTCCTCGTTTTAAATTTGAGAAGCTTCTCAATACTTTAAATAGTCTCTGTTTGAGTATTATTGCTCCAAGTTTGTAATCGCCCGAGGTGTTTATAACTTGCACTAGGTATTAAGGAATACAGAACAACTGTGGATTAATATATTATACTTGGCTTTCTTGCTGGTTATCGGAAGAGTGCCGACCACTCGAAAGGAGAACGCTGATTCGGATCCGAGGGCCGATCAATTTGGCCTAATCAATAAAACAAAATTCAATAAAGCTTGTCAATGAGTATCAAGAGAAAATCCAAAGTTATTGTGTTTCCTCGAGGAGTTTAACTTTAACCGAGCTCGACATTTTTAGGTCAAAAATATTATTTTCAGCGAAAGTATTTTTCGCTCGAGCGCAAGGTGAAATTCGACAATGAGTGATTTACATCATCATCGCCCCTCGATAATCCAGCCCAGCATTTATTGCTCGCGGCGAGAATCCAGCGATAAGTAGTGGTCCAGCTTATCTGCAATAATTAAGTTTTAAGAAGCCCGGCCGAGCCATAAAGGCACGAGTAGGAAGAAATCTCGCAGGTCGACAATCGCTCTTGGCGATTGCAATTGGCCGAGGTACCGCAAGAACTGCATTTAGGACGCAGGATGCGTCGAGGGGGAGGGAAAAAACAATCCCCAATGAACAAATTGTCCTCCTCCTCCTCGTCCTCCCCCCATCCGGTCATTCGGAGACGACGTTTATCGCTGAAAATTGCGGCGCGTGTCGTGTTTCTTCGGCCGAATGCTTGCGTGTGCCTCCGAGTTTATTCCGAGCGATCCGAGAGCACCGAGCGATTATCACAACGCCTCCAGAGCGAAAACACAATGCGATCCTTCGATTTTTATTGTACCAGCTGCAACCGGCTCCAAAGGACGTGGCCGAGCCGTAACTCATTGGGTGTCTTCTTCCGTGACCGAGAGCCAAACTGTGTCGGGGATGAGAGCACACCATGCGAGAGAGAGAGAGGGAGCGACAAGGACGGGGAACCGGCGGGAGGGGGATACGTTCCAAAAATCCAACGGTCGATATTACGAGACGCTCGCGGCCGAATGTGCAATCGCTCGGGTAAATAAAAACGAGTATCGGTAACGAGCATTCGCGAAATCCTCGCTAATTGCTCGTTCGACTCGAGAATACGCTCTGCAAATTTTTTTATACGCACTTTCATGCCCGGGATAAATTGAAGAGCCAACTTGTTATTTAGGTTATTGAAATATCCGAATACACTGATTTTTTTCCTCGAGCAATCATTGCCAATTGAAATATAAATTCTAAATTAGACGCTCCTTCGGAGGGGATATTAATTTTATTTGCTGCCAATGTGCCGTATTTTAGGAGCGCTAACTTTATTGAAAGGCGCAATTAATTCGGCAGCATTAAGCCGTTTTCTCTTAAATTATTCCGATTCCGAGCGAGACAAGTTATAAAAGTGTAACATAAACAAAATTTCGGCTCGTTTTCAGGCAATTATCCATAAAAATTCTTATTTACATTGTGCGCGGATTAAACCTCATTAAAGGCTCGCCCGCTGAAAAAAGTTGAGAACTCGCCAATTGCATTTGTAGGAATGCAGGTCTGGTACATTGTCGGTAGGCGAAGTACAATGAAAACGAATCAGCTTAATGGTGATCCGGTAGCCGTAGTTTCTTGCTGGATTATGAAACAAGTGAAACGCGAGGTATCGTGATCGTAAATTGAAGTATCGATTGACTGGGCAAAGATTAATAAACTTCGTCTTCCCGTTCCCAGGGAGGGAGGCGGCAGCTGCACCGGGGCCTCCCCGTGTAAATCTACATCGAAATTCGCACACGCAAATGTATTAATATAATAAATAATTGCGGCTGGGTCGAGGTTTGCCGACCGATTTAAATCGCACACATCCACCCGGGATTGTCCCGAGGATCTCGGCCTCGGCGTAATAACTCCGCCGAACATTAATCGAGCAGCCATACTGTTTCCTCACGTCATGCCTCGGCATTTATTGCCCTCGATGTCCCTCCGGCGCTTCAATTTTCAACTCGAGATATTATCTCGTAAACACTAATTTTTTCAACTATTCATTATGTTGCTTCTGGTAATTAAAGCGTTTTTCCAACTGCATCTTACGTGTCAGGATGAAACCTTGTAGTACACATTATGACCCCATTAACTACTCTAGTCGATGCAATGCACATTAAAGCAATTGCGCTTTCAATGGGTAAATTTAAATTGGTACTCTTAAATTTACTTTTTAAAACATTGGTGCACCATTGTGATCGCTCTTTTTACCTCATTTTCGATGTTTTACGAAAACAACTTTTCCTACAAAATTCCGTTATAATGCACAAACATCATATGCTTGCTATTCGAATATTTTGAATAGAGCCCTGTATACAATAGTACCTTAAAACATTATTTCGTGGGCAACCTCAAAATTCCCGCTATGAATAAAAAAAAAAAAAAGAAGAAATTACATCACACGATTGAATGTTTTTTTCAATACAATACAGAGAAAATTTTATAATGTAATCATCTTTTGTCATCTTTCTGCGTTCTCACCAGGCCAACAATTAAAAATCAAGGCTTGTATAATAATAATAATAATAATAATAATAATAATGTCACTTGATTGGGATTACAAAGAGAACAGCTATTTCTTTCAACCTTATTTCTGTTTGTGTAGCCGACTCATATCCACACGAGTTTTTATTATCCACACAAGTGTCCGGTCCTCCACGGCCTTTTGTGCTTCAAGACTCTTCGGGAGCAATTCAATTTGTTCCGACCGAAATTGATGAACGACGTCATCTTCTAGGTTTTGCGTTGGCGAACTCACGCCCATCCACACTCGCTATTGACAATTATTTAACCTTTCTGCGAAATTGCCACGTAAAAGGATATTTAATTAAAAAGGTTAATTACTTGGCCTTTTCGTTAAAAAGTTAAAAAGCCACCAAAAATGATTGAAAAAAGCTTTTAAATTATGATAAATAAGTCACTTTTTTACATTTTTCCAGCTGCGTGAGAAAAAGTCAAAATAATTGAGCAAAGAATAAAGGTATCACTCCACGAGCAAGTACATACGTGATAATTAACTTTTTTATAACCTAAAGAAGGAAAGGGATATGTAGGATTTCTTTATAAATCATCTGGCAGTAAAAATTATGCCAACGAAAGAATCATGCATCAATTTTATCCATGATCCATCTTAATTTTATAATTATGTTTAAGAACCCTGCATATATTTATAATTTTTTTGACAAGAAACCGAGTGTATATTTTCATAATGAATGATTGAAGAAGTAAAAGAAATGATTTCTTCAACTTGAATGTGCCATTTTTTTCAAAAACATACAGGTGAGATTACATGAAATCTGTGAAAAATTATTCCTCATAATGATAAAACTACATCATCATCCAATATATATGTAAAAATATTTGACTTTATGGACGTAAAAATTCTATTTTTAAAGTGAACAATATTTAATTATATTATGAAAAAGTTTTGAACATGATATATTTTATGTATTTTATATATGACATAATTTAATTTTTTATTAAAGTATGACTGACACAATTTATTTAATATCGAATGCATCTTCCCTATAATTATAATTTCCTTATAAACATAAGCTTTAAACATAATTTTGAAAAATACTTTTTTCTTCTATCTTTAATTGCAATACTCATTTAATTATCAAGCATACAAAGTAATTTTACTTTGTATACGTAGATTTATAGATTAACGAGGTCGGTTTATTACTATCAACGAATTCACCAAAAGAAATTCAAGCGTACTCATTTATAAAATTTTATAGCCGGAAGCTACACAAAATGTTAAAAAAACAACACTGTGCAATTAATTTTCTATTAAAAATATAGTATAAAATTTGAATAAGATTTCCTTTGATTAAAATAAACTATAAATGTGAACTGTAACTTGTTTCTATTCAACGAAAAAAAAAACATCAAATCTTTATTACAATCGACGAATTAAAAAATCATAATAATAGAATAACGAATAAATTTGCATTAGCTACCAAAAAAAATTAAATAGCTCTAATGGAATTTTTTTTCTGGTCGAGATATTTTCGTAATTACAACAGTGAAAATAAAGGTACTCACGAATAAGATAATACAGATATACTTGTATACGAAAGTCATTAATAAAGTGAGTATGTCCTAAAAAAATATAAAAACGGAAGCCAGAGGCAAAAGTGTCAGTGCGCAAAAGAGTAAAACAAGTGTGGACTACGTAAGCGAGAAATGAATAAGAGAGAGAGAGAGAGAGAGAAAAGGAAAGTGAATCTCCGGAGAGTTCAGCGGCAAAGGTAACAACTGAGAGAGAAAAGAAACGAATGATCCAAGAAATGTGCCCGAAGAAGAGGAATGGGCGGCGGAGGGGGGGGAAGATACGTGTGGGTGTCCGATAGGCCGCCCATGTCGATTGGCGTGCGCCCGGAGTAACAATTTAATTACAGCAGGGCCCGATATGTATAGCAGCCACCCACGATAAATTGAATTTGCCACGGTATTAAGGTCTCGAATGAAGAGAGAGAGAGAGAGAGAGAGAGAGAGTGGGGAAAGAAAGAATCTCGATTTATTGGGTTCGTATAGCCGGGAGCGTTGCACAGTAGTCACCCCCTGCAAAAGGAGCACGAGGTACAGGTGAATGAGCGCGAGACCCGATATTCTAATTAAGAAATTCGTCATCGTAGAAACTCACTCATGACTTCATCAGGGTTGGCTTTGCATGCATTATTATGATGCTTTGGTCTGGGAACACAAAAAACTCATTTGCATTTCCGCAGTCCGACCCCCAATATCTTTTTGCGCGGTCAGAATCGTTGAGCGCGTTTACCGAAATCTCCGTTACCGAGTGCACAATCATTTAAGTAATGAGAAAAATTGGGCATCGCGACAATAAATCGCGTGATTCATCCATTTGTTTATTTTAGGGACTGTCCTTTCTTTTGAGCCAACAACTCGGTTTTTTAACCTTTTTACTCTCACCGCGGAATGTTTTCATCGTGCGATTACGTTTTGACACGCTATTTTTGTGAGGAAAAAATTTACACGCAAAATGTTTAGGGGAAAAAAGCGTAATTTCTTTCTCGCGTGAACCAATGCAGAGGATAACTCGGATAAAGACATCACTTAAAAAGATTGGCCACGATATTCAAGAAGCAATTTTACATGTATGATATTAAGTCCGAATTTTTCGTCTTAAATATCAATATGCATATATGCATAATGCGCACATCAATATAACGTATGATACAAATTTCTTTAAGTAGTTATTAATGTATATATAAAATTTATACTCTTAAATTATTAATGTTGTTGGTAGAAAAAATCTACAAAATCTTATATTTAAAAGTGATATTTATAATTATTATTGATAAATTAAATGGAAAATAAAGTTGCATAGTACACAAGCGTGTTTAAAAAATGCTAATGTCTCGTATATTAAATTAATGTAAAAAAAAAATCCACTGTCAGACTTTGTTTTTCAAGTTTACAGTTAATAATAGTAATAATAATATTTAAAAAGGGTAAAAATAAAAACTATAATAAATTATAATAAAAATCAATAGTAATAAAAAATTGTTTATTGTAAATTATGAAAGGTTTTATTTAAAGAATAGCTAATAATTGTTTACGTATGTGCAAACCAACTAAACAATATATATATATATATATATATATATATATATGTGTGTATATAGAATATATATATGAGCAAATTAAATTTATTGAATTAGATATAAATTCAACGAATATAATAAAAAAAATAATTTTAAAGGAAATGAAAAAGATTAAAATATTAAAAATTGAAGAAGACAAAAGAATACATGATAAAAAAAGTGTAAAAGTTAGTACACGACATTAGACCAACATTATTCATAGTATAAAAGTTGTAAATAAATAATTTATATTTATGTTTTCAATAAATTGTACAATTTTGTAAACCAAAATAAAAATATACATTAATAACAATTTTTATATAATCCATAAATATAAAATACATTCAAAATGATTCGACGAATATAGAATTTTTATAAAATTTATCAAGCTTAAAAACAAATTGAAAAGTTGCCAAAAATAAAAAACTTTAACATATTGTAATCTTTTCCAACTTTTAGTAGTCAAGGATGAATTATAATAATAATGACGATTTGATACTTAAAAATACTAAAATTAAGAAAATCATTGTATAAAAACCTGTCAAAAAATGAAATTGAGAAAATCCACGTACTAGTTCATATTACTACCCTTATACGTCCAGAATTAATAAAATTAATAAAATCATTATTAAATAACAGTGGGTGGCCTTAAAATTTAGAGGCTACATTATCGTACTGATCATACTTTCAAATGATAAAGAATTTCATATTATACACTGAAAAATAAAAAAAAGTATCGTAATATTGGTTTACGCTATAAAAATGTTCGATTTGCATTACATCAATATACAGTTAAGCGATAAGCAACTGCTAAAAAAAATAAAATAGGTTTTTGGAAGATTCGATCAAATATATCTTTAAATACTACAATTCTTTGACCATCGTAAATTTTCAATTGGACCTCCATCAAATCACGCAACACATAATTTCCGTACACGAATACTTTTGCTTGATAAAAATACAAGAAAAATATTTATAAGTGACTCTTATTATACTTGTATTAAGCAAAAATGACGAAAATATTTATGGATTTGTATATAATACTTAATATTCAATAAAACAATTGTTAAATATTAGGAAAATACTCAAGATTTAACAATCAAACCATGAAACACCAGAGTTACCCAATACACAAGCAACGAAAATTGAAAAGTTCTCGTCCAAATTTTTTAATGTTTTGAACGAATTCAAAAGTGCTTTATAAATTTTCGCTTATTATTTACTTAGTTTTAAATTGTTATCAATAACTAATAAATAAAAATTGTAAAAATTAATTTTTAAATATTTAAATAATTCTTAAATATTTTGTGCTTATGAAACGCCTTTATTTTTATTTTTCCAAATTTAACTCTGTTTTAATGTGTCCTAAATATTGCTTTTCAGCTCAGGAGTTGCAACTTAATGAAATCGAAAATTGTGTCATTTTTATTCTTATACCTGTAATCAAATCATTTTCTACAGTATTTTGAAATATATATCAAATATATATGTATTTAAACAAAATTTGAGATATAAAATTGTAAATATTTATAAAAAATTGCAGTAAAAAAAGAAAAGATATTTATTATTCGTAATATATATTAATAATAAAAATTAAGATTTTTGAAAGACTGACATAAGAGTTTGCAAAAATGCTTATGATATAAGTTTACGATTACAAATTATACAAGGAAAGATGTGATGAACAAACAACCACTCGATAAATGAAAGAAAATTGTTTTAATTGTGCTATCAAGAAACGTTTGTTTTATGCATTAAATTAGCATATTAAAAAAAAAAATTACCATTTTGTGAACTCGAAAACAAAATGAAATATTTTATGAAATCAAAGGGTAGATATGAAAACGAAGAAATGTAAAAAAGTTTTAAAAGGAATTATTGCAAGGGTTAGAACATGACTATTTTGAAATTGTGATTAAATGATAAACAATCACTAATTAGTTATTTTTAGCATAATTTATCTCTGTTTGTTTTAACTTACTTTTTTAAACGCCAAAAATAATAATAAATGTATTCAAAAATAAAAATTTTTAAATATTTTTTAAAATTTATTTATTTTTTAAATAGATCATGTATTTAAAAATACATAAAATATTGATTATCTAAATTTAAAAGATAAATTAAAAGCAATGAGGTTAATTAGATTATTGTATAATTTCCCCAAAATTCATGTAATACTATTATATATAAATAATTTTGTAATTCATTTTACAAAATTACAAAGGTAAATAATTTTTAAAAATAGAACATTCGTTATAACATAAAGTTTTAATAACCTTGGTAATATTTTAATTAAATAAGTAAATGTCTACGATTTAATTTTGTATATAGAATTAAGTTGAGTTTAAAGCCACATATATTTATATCTTTTATTAGAAAAATTAATTAACGTGATGCACTTCCATTATTGAACAATGCTCAAGTAAATTTATTGCTTGTATTTAAAAATAAAGATTTCAATATTAAAGTTAATAATAGCAATATGATGTACTAGAATAATGTTTCTTAAAAATAAAAAAGAAAAAAACGAAATAATTGCTTGTTAATTATTAAAATGGATCAATTGTGTATAATTTAAAAAAAAAAACTTGAGTAAATTTTAGATTAAATTTGCATTTTATTTAAAAAAATAAAATGAAATTTTGAATAAGATTTTACATTTTTAATATGATAATTCTGAAAATTGGCTAGAAATAAATATTTGCGCATAAAACTATTTGTAATCACTTAAAAAGCAATAATTCAGTCAGATGTTAGTTCGGTTATCCGATAGAAAAATAAACTCGAGTGCTGCAGATTTCTATAAATTACAAAATTGTAAAAGCTTACACAGAAGCATCGCTAACAGAGTGACTGCTAAAAGCGTGAATTTCTCAAATAGATATATAGACTTTTCCCCATTATAGTCGAAGAATTTCATTTCTCAGAGTTGGCCATTATATAAGTCACGTAGAGACTCCGCATTGAAAGAGGGATCGGAGGACCTCCGAGCACAATGTAATCGAACGAAAACCTCCTCCCCCACCTCCTCCTGTCCCGGGCACTTGGCGCTCCAGGTCTCGTGCAAGTCCGAACACGCAACATCTTTCCCTTTTGTGCCGCGCACAGGTAAAAGCCTGAAGTGCGAGCGGAAAAAATACGGGATAGCCCGTGCAGAATCGTCCAGAGCACTTTTTCCCTCCCCGTCCCTCCCTTCGCCTCCCCTCCCGCGACCGTTCCTCTTTTTATGCAAAATGTAAAGCGCCCGCTCCCCTCCCTCTCCCTCCCTCCTCCCGCGCAGCATCCAAGCGCGATGACGCTGTGCAAAATGTGCAGTTGCTTTCCGTCCTGAGCACACGGAATTCGGTACCGTTCGGACGCGAGCCACTTTGAAACTTTGATGGTTCCGCAAATATTTTTTTGTGCGAGGGCGAATTCAATTCGCGCTTTGTTGCCAGCCACCATTGTTGCATTGATAAAATGATGATAAGGTAGAAAAATAATTAACTCCTCTCGACGTTGTTTCTTGCCTCGGGGCTCGGTTTTCATACTGTGTTTTGCCAGGATTTATTTGACCTGCCGGCAACTTGGATCTTCTATCAACATTTTTGAGCTTATTTAAACTTTAAACCATTGAGTGTACTAAACTTTCATATTGAAATATTATTTTATACCTAATATATCTTGTCAAGTATCATGTATATTTCATCATTTTTTTAATATTCGTTGGGGGATTTTGAAATATACTCTTGAAATTACCTAAATTTAAGAATTTTCCTAAATATTTGAATACAATAAATGTGCAAGTTTTATAATTGAAGTTGAAAAAATAAATTATTTTAAGAAATACCATTTGTATTTTTAAAAGACGCTAATCGATCATTTAATTTATGTACAAAGAATAATTTATGAACGTTTTCAGTTTAAAAAAAAAAGCTCAATAAAAAAGTAAATGTACTTTTATTTCAAGATTTGTAAAATACATTTAAAAATAATCAAAAACTATGTTTAATAAGGAAACGTCTGTCTAAATGTGGATTTAATATTAAATGAAATAAGCAATCTCTCGTATAATTTGTATAAAAAATAATTTTAATATTATTACATTTATATTCTGACTGAATGATATAAATATTTTATTTGTAGTTTTTTTAGGAAGAGATATCAATAAAGTTTTCGAAAGGAAATTAATTCGTGATAATCATTATTGTGGGCTGCAGTCCTCTTTTAAAACAAATTTTCATCCATCATTCTTCGCATTTTCAGCAGTAAGATCATTTTTTCCAGAATTTTCGAGATTATCTTCAATAACTCGTTTAAAGACCACAAGGATCGCTTAGCAGTACACAAGTATTTGTAAAAGTGATAAAATCCGGATTATGTTTACAAAATTAACAATGAATACAAATGATAGTTGGTAACAGATGCTCGACTAGGTTTGATAAACGTACATCGGCATGTATGTAAGGTTTTTACGCTGAGAACTGCCAAGCATTCGGGCTATTAAAAGTTCGGATCCATCAATGTCTGACTGTTAATGATCGGCGGCTCCGAGCCGACGTATCCCATTTAATAAATAAACGCCTGTTAACATGACAGTTCCTCAGTTCCTCGGAGACGGTGCCTCCACCCACAATACCCAGCGACAACGCCGACGCTTCCCGCGTCAGAGAGAGAGAGAGAGAGAGAGAGATTATTATTATTCAAGAGCATCCGGCTGAGAAGAAGCCGAGTGAATTTTCCTTCTGAAAAACGCCGCACCCTCGAAGCGAGAAAGCCGAGCCTCGCGTCGACGCGGCACCTCGTTACCTCTACCTCGCGGCACCCGGCCAGGAAGAGGAAAAAAAGGGACGGGGCGCGGCTCGTTCGCCGGGAACGTGGCCCTCCATTGTGACGAATTCCCTCTCTTTCCCTCTTCTCGTGCACCCACATCCACGGGAGAGGGGTTAAGCCCTAATCCACGGCATTAGGTGAAACCCGTCCGCATTTCTTAGGGTCGATTCTTCGAAGGAGCCGCTTTCTGATTCTAAGCCACGGCGCAAGCCAGAGTCGTCAAGGATTTTCACGTGGATCTCCTCCTGCCTCTCGGTTTTTTAAAGGGCGAAAGCTCAATCCGTTGATTTATTCCATGGCCGGGGACCTCGTTAAAACGCGAGTGATACGTGCTGACGTCGGCCTTTCACGAGGCTTTCGGCCATTACATCTTTTTAAAAAGAAGCGGTTTTTCACGTTCTCGTTTCGGCACCGCTCGAGACACCTTTTGTGAGCGCCGATTGTGCCATTGACACATTCGTTCAAATGCCCGGGAGTAGATGGTAAAATATTCTCGAGGCCGACTGGATTACCATGTATGGGAAAGCGGTAATGCCAATTGTCGTGGATTCCGAGCTGCACATTGACGCCCAACCAGTGTCAGATCAAAGACGCTGCTGGAAAAGCGAATTCCCGACAAAAATTCGGACTCGTTTTCTTGTGTTCGCGATTTTGTTAAGCTGACGAGCTGCTTTCCACCGCCGCTAATTCACTGACCCGCCGAGCACAAAAATCGTGCTACAAGCATTATTCGGACCGCAAGAATTACACAACGAGAGCCTCAACGAAATAAAGAAGGCTCGAAATAAATAAATAAGAGACTCGTCCGCAACACGCAAACCAACCACAAATGTCACGCTTTTGGTCCTACAACATTTCACCCCGTCCCTGTAAAAAGCGCGGGAGATTCGTATCTCGAGGAGTTTCGCAGGCTCGCTGGATGTTGAGGGGCCCTTCGTCGGATCGTCGGGTGCCGCACACGCCCGAGTAACCGCTCATCCTCATTACCAGACTTTCTCAGCTCCTCCTCCTCCTCCTCCTCCTCCTCCTGGGCTCCGATCTCCTGGACCAGCTTTTCGCGATTGCGAACCTCCGGACGCACGTCTCGACCCGGATTATCCGCCTCTTTGGAATCACCTTTCGACGACTCTCCCTCTCGGTGTTTCAAGGAAGAAGAAAACCAGGGCTTACCGCAGCTCCGCATGTATAATCAGGACGCGCGTGCTAAATATATCAAAGGGATTACACGGAAACTCGAGGCGTGTTTGTGCAATATTTACTAAATTCTAAAAATGTTTTCCCGATACGCCAAATTGGTGTATCATCTTTATTTTCACAAGCGTAAATTGGAAATCAATGAAATGACGTTGATAAATCCCTTTGTCCTCAAAACCAAAAGCACCGTGTAACTTAACTTCATTATGAACACGGCGATTATCCTTCATTTTATATTCACCAAATATAATTCCTTTTATAATTATTCATTTGCTAAGTCACGAACTTTTGAACTAACTTAAACCGTTAAAAATATTCTTATTTGATGATCAGTTATTCGTCAAGTATCTAATCCACAATACATTTCGAAATTTTATTTAAACAAATACAATGTTTTTTCATTTATTCATGCGTTTTTTAGCATTTTTCAAAGAAGTGATATTCAATAGATTATAATTGCTAGACACTCTCCACAATAAATTTTGAGTATTTAAAAAAAAGCAATAAAAATAAATGATGAATCTGGTTCAGAAGAAAAGAAATTCCAATGGTTGACAAATTTCAAAATATTTGTCCCCTAATGAAATGGTGAAAAATTCTAAAACCACGGGCATTTATTTGTATCCGTCAATCATCCAGTCAAACGACAATCAAATGGTTGTCGAACTTTAAAGGTAGTCTCGGCGCAACAAATCCAGCAATCTCACGTAAATAATGAGTCTGGAAGAGGAAGGAGGAGGTGCTCTTGTACACTCACACACACACACACACAATCCGATCCTCGAGTTTTTCAGTCGAAACAATCGCAGTAATTAGTGGTCAAGGAAATATAATGCACGAGGCTGTCCCTTGAGTACATCTCTTTTAACTCTCTTGAGTTTTTAATAAGCAGCTACGTGAGTAAGGGACTTGCTGGCCCCGGGCCCCGGGCCCCGACCCTCGGAGACAAAACTGAAATTAAGCAATTACAGGTCATTATGGTGTTGTTCGGAAGGATGACGCCAACTGCTGGAGTTGCTGGGTCCAGTGCTGCACAGGTATAGGAAAAGAGGGCAAGGGAGGGCCGGAGGAGGGGAGAGGAAGAGTCACTTGTCTTGTCTCGACGCCCTCATCCATGATTAGACATTGTTGACGACTGCGACACTAATGTCTTCCTGGCGATGCAATTGATTAGAAGCTTCCTTCCTCTTGTCTGATGGTCCGTGCAGGTCCTGAAAGCCTTCTGAAACATTCGAGACTGCGTCTGGTGTTGGTGGAGTCTCCCTCCCTCCCTCCCTCCCTCCCTCTCTCCCTCCCTCTCTCTCCGTCTCGTGGTGGTCCCACTGACCACCGCGGGTGTCCGTAAGAGAGAGTGCGCGCATTGTTCCTCAGCGACTTTCTTGGGTCTGCTCCTCCATCGTGATACTGCGTATTTTCTGGCTTTTCTTTTTTTTTCCCAGAACCTGAGGCTCTGCGTCTCTGAACTTTATGGGAAATTTTCACTTTTCAATTCGGCAATTTACATTCTTTAGAAGATGATACTTGGTTTTACCAACATTATAAATTGAATCAATTGCGACTCTTATGTTCACTTGATTGGTTCTTAAAAATTTAGAGAAAGAAAATTGTGTATCATGCGGTCAAACTTTAATTATCTCATCATTTTCTGCATGTACCCCCTACATTTTTCGACATGTGCAGGTGTTTTAATAATCGCTACATTAATCTTTTAAATATCTAATTTTAATTTTTTAAGGAATTTTTATAAATAAACGGAGAAATGGCGAACGACAAGAAATGTTATTTAGAGAATTTTTTTAGGGACTATAATAATTTTCCCAACTGATTTGAATTGGAGCTATTATTTTTGAGCTTATTTTATTAAACTATTATTATATTGTTGGAGAAAGTCTTTTGGGCAAGACACACATACCATTTGTTCTATTGGCCTCAAGTTTTTGCTTTAGAGCTAACAGCTTTTCAGTGCTCGACCAATGAGAATAACGTATTTACTTTCTCTGCTCCCAAAGTATCGCGCATGTTACATTTCCTCTGTACATTACTTTGTTTCTTGTTTGATACACGTTTTTCAATTCAGACAATCTACATACCGTTTTCAATAGTTAGCATTAAGCCCTTTCAAGCTGATAATTCTCATTCTCTCTTTCGCTCGCTCTTCTTTGATGGATCCGGAGATAAAGCTAGCCTCGACCTAATCTCGCGGATGCGATGCCCAACTCTAATATTATAATGGGCAGAGAAGGATGAACAATCGTTAATGGTGCTGGGCTACTGAATGGCTCATCTCGGTTTCACTTGAATTTTTCTCCCCCATGCTCTTTATTTCCTGAACCCCTTCCACAAAGCCGCGTCTCCTTTCTTAGGGCCGACGATTGGGACTTGTGGCGGAGAACCGGGACCACCACCCATCTCGGCTGCGTTAAGATGAATTATCGTGATTGATCAATTTAACGTTACGCGCAATGGCGGGTGTTTGCCGTAATAATCGATTTCCTCGTTTATTTTTCTTTAAGCCAATGAATGGAGCAGAGACATGAGTAAGTACGGGTTCCTTTATGGCTCCTAAAAAAAAAGACTAATCGCTGTATTAAATGAATTTATGTAACACGATTCATTTGTACTGGGGACCCCCGTCCATTTCATGCAGTCATATCGATTTGGTAATTATTGCTTACAGTCCCAATCAAATTTCTTTTCTTTTGATATTCGTGTTTTTGATATACGAGTTTTTCTAAATTACATGCTAAAGTGCTTTTCATTTCTTTTTTTAAACAATTATAGCCGGGAGGGTGTCCTCCTCAAGGACGTCGGTAAATAACGAATTCATTTAACTGTTTTTTATTTCATTCCCGTGCTCGTTTAAGAACTTTTTTTTAAAATATATTAATTGCAAAGTAACGAGCATAACTTTAAAAAGGTAACACATCTCATCTCCAAAACAAGTATCTTGAAAATGATTTTCAGTTTTCTTGCCCGACGTAACAACATTTCGAGATATTCATTAGTAGTTATTAAGATTAAGGCTCGAGTATTTAAAATCAATATTGCGAAATTGCAGGCATTCTCCTTTAATAAAAATTGCACGAGAATTAAAGCATTCAAACAATTCCCGAAGCGAATATACAATTAGGCTCCTCCGCAAGAGCCCTAATGAAATGTAACGATCGTCATTTCTAGCTAAATGCTTCTCATACCCGCTAAACTTCAAAAGCCATTAAAGTTCGGTGCAATTGAAATAATTGTACGAGCCGGTGCCAGGGCTTATGCAAAAGCTTCTCAGGAGAGTGCTCGAGGAGATTCGAGGGCGAGCTCCGGGTGAGCTTAGAAATCGCTCACGGAGAAGGTGCTTTGATCGCCCAAATCCGAGGTGCAAAAACTGTTCCAAATTTTCTTTCGCAACGCGCTTGGAGCACTTCTTTTCAAAGACGGCACACCTTGATTTTCGACTGACGCTATCGAAGCGTTCGAGGTAATCCATTGAATGGGCTTTTTCTATTTCTCAACTGCCGGGCGATCTCTTTCTTTGTTTCATTGCGTCGCTCGACAATTAACAATGGAGCGTCCTAAGTCGTGGTCCATTCGCAAAACAATTGGTTATGTAGAAATACATTCTTTGAATGCTAAATTCGTTCGTAAAATCCCTCGTAATTTAGACATGATACGATCGTTGTAATACATCTTTAATATTCATGCAAGACTATCTTCGTGTTTAATACCGTTTAAACCGATTTCAAAACTGACTTGGATTTGCTTACGTATATCAAGGATACGTAATCCGAGCCCTCTTTAACGGATACCGAGCAAAGAGTGTTTAGTGTTTACGCACGCTTAACGAGGAAAGTGCAAAATTTGTCGACGCAAAACATTATCCAGAGAAAGTACTCGAGCCCGGCTCCGAGAAACTACCCCCGGGTGCGAGCATTGTATCCCCCGAAGGTGTCTTTTGTCCGGAATCCGCACCACTTCCTTCCGTTGCGCAGGCTCGGCGATTCCGGAGTCTCTTTCCTTGCCAACCCAGTGCTGGAATCTCTTTCTCGAGGTCTAACGTCATCTGGCACATGCCCGCATTCCTCCGGAGGACTCGCTCCTCCTCCGTCTCCTCCTCCTTCTCAACCTCCTCCTCCTCCTTCTCTTTCTCATCCCTTCATCGTCCGTGCACCCGAAGAAAAACAGGATGTTTTGGCGCCGACCGAGACTCGCGCGCACTTTTACGCTCATTCACTTTATCTCCGAGGCTTTTACTTTTCAGGCATTTCCCATGAGAAATTTCACGTTCCATGCTCTCAATCGTTTTTTTCCCAAATGTCCTCATACGTTTCTTGGAGCCGATGCAAAGGTGCCGGCCATCTTTCACATTACCGCGACGTTTTTTAGTCGTGGACCGACTTTTGTTTGGGGAATTTTTGGAATGAACGTTTAATCTTGTGGAAGGAAAGGAGATTCATTACGCTTTGTCTATCGTGGAAAAGGATCTAAGAAGCACTTTCCGCACCGGCAAGTGTCCATTCAAACAAACATTCACTTTTTTACTCTCCCTCTCCCCTCCATCGCCCTATCTCTCTCTCTCTCTCTCTCTCTCTCTTCGCCTTTAAACGGAATTAAATGCATTATTAATTGCCGGCGAACGATTCTCTCGAGTTTGCGCGCGAAACGTGTCCGTAATATTTCAATAAAAGTTTTATTCCCGCAGACTAATCTCTCGAATTCTATATAAAGTCTTATGCTTTTTACAAGGCTGCAAGCAAGCCCCCAAAGGATAAGTCGAAGAAGAATTTTACATCTTGAGTAAATACCTGGTATATAAAATGGAAGAAATGAATAACAATACTTAGGTAGCACGGAATTAAGGCTACGCGACTTATAGCCATTAATTTAATCCTGACTGATCTTCTCGTGTGTGTGTGTGCGCGCGCGCGCGCGTGTGTGTGTGTGTGCAGCGAAACTTTACGGCTCGGAACTTGAATATTAATGACAGCTGCGAGGAGGTAATGTTGCCAAAAGGAGTCGTCTTATCTGATACACTATACTTAAACTATATCAAAAGTAACGTTACTTCTTCGAAAGCCAATTTTTAATTTTAATGTGCACTAACATTTTTAGTGCTCTCGAATGCGCAGACGAATTTTTTTTACTGTCGGCCACTTGTATAAATTTTATTCTCTGTATAAATCGGTGCACGAGACCGTAAACAGTCTTAGTTATTATTATAACTAGTTATCCGTGTGCAATTAACAAAAATATTTAAAATGAATGTTTCGAAGTATTTTTTGTATTAATAATGAAACTGGCTGGCGTAAAAATACGCGGATTCGAGTGGATTCGGCGTTGCCGTATTTCATTCCTCCCAAACTCATCGCAATAAAACAATATTATGACTTGATGATTCAAGCAGATATAAACTTGGCCTACAACTAGAAATTTTATCTGGGCAGTGATGAGATAAGTTTTTAATGCGAAATGATAACGCCTGAGTAATTAATTGGCTCTTCGTTTTCCACGTGTGCTTAAAATAACGTTACATATGAATGAAGTATTATACCTCTACATGCAATATCGGCATGTGTTCGCTTCAGAGAAATGTACTTTGAGCATAATACTGTAATGGAAGTTATAATCCCGATATCACAAATTGGCCAACACAGTACTCGGCTCGGAAGCCGCGGCTTCGAATATTCCGCACACGTTTACTACTACTGTTTAGAATTACACGCCCAAATAGGCGAAAATTCCACCCACAAGATTTTAAATATGGCCGTTCGTCGATATTCCTTTTGTGCCGTGGAATGAGATAACATATTTCTTTATTTAAATTAAGTATTTACGGTGCGCCAGAGTGTAATTGATAAGGGAGACCGAATGGTTATACGCGTTTGTATCTGAATTTGTACAGTGTCTCTGAGTGCTCTTACCAAGTCTCGTAAAATCCGACGTTTTATGCCGCGCATGTGTATGCACACACTCCAGTGAATACAATTTTAAAAATTCGTTTAATAAGTATTTATCGTTATTGTTGCGCGCGCGCGTGTGTTTGTGTGTTTGTGTAAAAATATTGGGCGATTATCGTAGCCCCAGAATAAAGTAGACTTTCAGCATTAGCAGCGCCGGATGCATCCGTTTCTAATCTGCAATTTGGCTTTAAAGTCCTGTGATTTGCAAGCGGTAAACACCAGCGACTGGAACTTTCGAAAATCCTTTTACCGGTATTAAACCGGGAAGGAGGGCGTCTCTCCTACAAAAGGAAGCACCCGCTTTCATCCCCTGCGAACAACAGAGAAAATCTCGAGGTGTTTATCCGTGAATCTGACCACCTTGGAACTCGCGACGCCGGACTCCCCTTTGGAAGGACGTAATTTTCCGGTCATTGTGTCGAGGAGGAAAATGCGGGCACGTAGAACATGCGACGTCTCGGCGCCACCCGCTTTGTATCTGCCGGCGCGCTAGACGTAGGCGGGGGACGTGGGAGGAGAGATGGAAATCGAGGAAATCCTCGGGGACCCTGGAAAAGCTAAGCTAAGGCGACTTCTGCGAAGGGTCGAGGCGCGCGTGCTCCAAACTCCCGCATTTCGATTCCTCCCACGCGACCAAACTTGTCACTGACCAGACCTCCGCCCACGCATCTTCTCGCCCGCTGCTCCTTTCTTTCTTTGCTCCTCGTTTCTTTTTTTCTTTCTTCTCTCTCTCTCTCTCTCTCTCTCTCCTCTCGTTGGCTTTTTATGGTGCGAGGAGGCCGGTGTCATCGCGCGACCACCGACACAAGGGACTCGCCGCTCTCCGGCTCTGGACCTCCGTGGACGAATTTTCGTCAGCGTCACTCCTGTTGGAGTGCGCCGCTCTCCCCTGACGTGTTCATTCGGGTGGGATGTTTATGGCCGAGGAAAGCATCCACGCTGCTTTCAATGAGGATAAGCTCTTTTATTGTTCTTCTTATTCTCTCCTTGGAATTGATTCCACCCGGTAAATTAATGTCCCGCCGGTGGTAATGAAATGAAACTAGATGCTTAATGCTGTCAATATTTTCGAAAGCATCGAGAAACATTTTAACTTAACGACCCGACCGTATAATCTATACAAATTTATGTAATTGCGAATTCGACTGCTGCTACCGAATTGAATATATAAATTTATATCAATGAGCATATCTGTATGCATGTACGTGGGCTCGTGTATTAATAAAGAACAAGCGTGTAGCGGCTGCTGTGTCATATCATATTCATCTGAAAGGAAAAAAATCCGCAAATCGAACATCGACGATATTATCGAAAAAGATACATACAATCGTGCAGCTGGCGCCGCAAAAGGCCAAGATCTGTCCCATGGTCCCTTGCTAATTTTTTTGTTTTTTTTTTTCTTTTTTTTTTCTTTTTCTTCCTTCTCCTTATCCCTTTTTTTTGCCATATTGAAACGACAATTAATTCTACTCGGCTGAACGCAATTGGCTAATTGCGCTAATTTCGGTGCGGCAACGGTTGCTCTGATTTCGTGTACTTCCGGGCGTCTCGCCTCGTCAGAAATTACCGACATGCGAGATGATGTTCAGATTTAATTTGCGACTCCTGGACCAGTCTACACTCATGAAGTATTGAAAAACATGCAAGAATAATATCGATGAAAGCAAACTCAATGGAAAAGAAAATGGTTTTATAAACGTTAAACTAATGATTTTGCTTCATTTTTCATTTGAATTAGTATTATTACTGTGCAAGGGAAACATAATTTTCATTCTTAAAATTTGAATATGATTTCAAAACAATTTAGTATTCAAATACGGTCCAGGCATATTTCTTTTATAATGTAATATTTGAAAATAAAGTATACATATTGATTGGAATTTAAACCAAATGACAACGGGATTCCATGTTAGAGAAATAAAAGCAATATGTTCCAATTATACGATATGTATTTAAGTGTTGTAGAAAAATGTAAGTCTCATTTTAATGTAGAATTTTTACAATCAGATATCTTTTAAACTAATAATTATAAAAATGTATTCTTTAATGAAATCAAATGCCCAATATTAAAAAAAAGTTTCTTTTTTATCTTATACATAACACATTATGTATTCACAGTTGATGGATCTTTTGATTTATCAACAACTTTAAACAGTTTATTTTTATCTTGATAAAAAGTCAAACTTTAATTTTCTTATCACGTATATAATAAATATTTATTTTTCAATAATTTACGATTGAAAAGAAAAATTGATTGATCCATCAATAAATCAAATAAATATACATTAAATTTAATGTAAGAAAAAATTGTATTGATGAATACATTTTAAATTATACTTTTTACATCAGCAGATATTAATAGAAATTTAAAATTTTTCACTAATCTTCAATATAATAAATGACCAGCCATTTTCAATATAATTTGACAAGTTGCTCTACAAAACCACTGCCATTATAATTCCTTATTTATTAAGAGTAAAACATTAGCTCTAATTAGTTTTAAAGAGAAACAAGTCTTTTCCGATTAAAGAATTTTTTCAAGAACATCCATATCTATATAATACTTGTGCACGTCAGCGTAGATGCGTTTATTACATGAGAGAGAAGGGTATAATAATTAAAGTACGACATAAAAAAAGAAGCAAATAACTTCCTCGTAGGATCTGAAAGCTACAAGCAGCTACAATTAGCGATTTCAAATAAAATTTTTATAAAAGCTACTCTGCTCGAGTAAACACTTGGGCGTTCCTTCATGTGATGAACATTAATGTATACATTGAAATGCTTTGCGTAAGTTTTCAGCATCTTTTATTTATTTTTTGGCATCATTTAAATGTTTGTATGTGAAATAATATGTAGAGTAATAATCTTGTATCGAATTCAACGTATAAATGATTTTTATTGCATTTTGGAAGAGTATGATTGCTTCCTGATGAAATATTATTTTTTTTCAATTAAAATTGCGTGCATACTTGTATCAAATGTTTGGACTTAATGAAAAAACTTTACACATCTGTCTAATAAAAAATAAAAAGTCTCGAATTTCCATACGGAATGACAATCTTTCGTCGTATGGAGAAAAATTAATTTGCAAAGCCCAAGGGTTTTGAAATATACGCTGAAACACTTTTTATATTTATCATAATTGAAGCTTTAACGTACTTTTGTATATTTTGTAATCCGCAATAAAATAAATATTATCGCGGCACGCATACAAAATATATTTAATTCGGATTTAAGTACTTATTTTGTTTGCCTTGTTGATCCCTTAATTATATTTCGAATAAAATCAAGCTCGGTCAATTAAACAAACGGAAAAAGGGCAATAAAAATGAATGTTTTTCGATATAAATTTAAGACGTCACTTAAGGCTCGCGCCATACTTACGCATACAATTTCGCCGACGTCAAATTCCTTGGGACCGAGCAAACGCTAGCGCAATGCCGCTCGTAAATTTCACGAGAAAGCCAAAGTCTCCGTCATCGCGGAATCACCGAATTCGAATTCCATCCTTTCATCCGACGTCGCCGGCGCATAATTAGACACGCAAGCCTCCGGTCCGCACTCTAATTAATTTGGACTTTTCCGGTGCCGAAATCGCGAGCTCCACGTCAAATCTCGATTTAACGAGTCCGAAATCAGCTGGGCGCTAAAGCGCGTTCGAGCGTCGCGGCCGCGAGGCGACGGCCCAAGCTTCAGTGGATGAAGAGGCTGAAGAAGCTGAGGAAGAAGCTGAGGAAGCTGCGCAGCCTCCGACATGGTCCTGATGGATACGAGCCAACGGGGAATTAATTAGTCCGCTCTTGCTCCCTTCCGAGCGTATTATCGTCTCGTTTTACTCGGCGGTGAGCAATTCAAAATCGTCGAGCCACCTTCGATGTGCAATTAACTTTTATCTTTCACTTTTCCAGCGGATTTTTGGAATTTTTGCAAGCGATCCACTTGCTCTCGATCGATGCCCAAGTGACCCCTAACCATCTCCACATGCAGGCAATGTCGCTCGGACTTGCATCAAAGGGCAATTCTCGAGAAAATTTATTACTTTGCAAAAAGGTTGAAATCCGCGCTGTGCTTACTTTTATACATGTCTACTGTTTTTAACAAGATTCGCATACCTTTTTGATAAATAATTGATAATTCATAAGACGATGTAGATTATAGATTTTATGGCCAAACCTCGGGAAATTAAAGTTTAATTTTTAAAAGTTTAAAAAAAAAAGAAAAAAAAAGAAAATTAGACTTGCAGCTTTTACAACCGTTAATTAACGAAAGATTTAAAAAAATATAAATTTAACCATTATGTTTATACTGAATTCACGATAAGCATTACTTTGGAGATGTTTGTATTTTTATTTTAATTCAGGAGAGATACGACCAAAATATTATACAATCTGAATTTGTGTTTTTAATTACATAAAAAACTTTATCAATAACATATCTACTTGGAAAAAAGGATCTTTTGCTCAATTTATTATTAAAAAAAAGAAAAGAAAAGTAATAAAGTAAAACAAACGTAATGTGGCTACAATACTTTCAAGTCTCATCGGAAAAGATATTGGCTCGGTTTGAATGTCATGGTGACTGCGGGAATAATCAGTGCGCAAATGCACGCATTCCAGCTCGGAGAATGCAAAAGTACAATATTTAAAAATATTTAAATTAATAAAGGATGAGGAGAGGAATGGGGGCGTCCCTTGGAAAGGAAAGGAAAGGAAAGGAAAGGAAAGGAAAGGAAAGGGGCCAATTAATTTTCGGATTTTAAGGATAAGAAATAAGTGGTCGGATCGGATCGGATCGGATGGGATCGGATCGGTGCTTAGAAAGCGGCTCGGGTGTTGGCTCCGTGGGACCGGCGGCGGCTCAAAGTCGCCGGGAGGAACGTCGCAACACGCGAAACCTCGGCGAGGACTCGGAGGTACCCATCCTTTCCACCACGAAAGGACGCACGCGAGGGGCTGGCAATTACGCGTGCCCACGACTATAAAGCGGATTCGGATTCCGCAAAAGCGGCGTAAAGCCTCTCGCGGGGAGGGACGGAACCCGCGCGTGGCTCCGTCGTGTGTGGCCGAGCGCTCGACGACTATCGCCTCGGATTTTATCTCCCCGTTGTATCGAATGATTTTTAAGAGGGGGCCCGCTCAGGGGAGGGGGAGGAATCGGGAGGAAAAGGGAGGAAAAGGGGGGGGATGGGCAGGGTGGGCAGGGATGAAAGTCGCCCGGCTAATTGTCAGTGCAACTTTCCGAGTTGAATGTAGGTTAGTGTTTGGGATGGAAATTTACGTTGCTGTAAAACGTCTCGTCGTCTCTCTGTCGGTGAGCGGCTGCGACTCCGACTGCGGCCGCTCGGAAAAAATGGATACTTCGTTAAGATTTTAAAATGCTCATAACAGTTTTATGCGGGGCATTAAAATTACTTTAGCACTTGCAATTATAATGTTTCCAGCCGGATACAAAAATTCGTCCATGTCGTATTTTAAATTATTTCTTTATAGTTATACCACTCGAGATTAAAGTTATCAATTTCTATTTTACATTTTATTAATTCCTTTTATTAATTTTCAGATATGAATTTTAAACTCGCCTTTGATAAAACATTTTATGCGAAACACAAATTTGAATTAATATTCATGCCCTGCTCGCTGTCTCCATGTGAAAAACTTGTACAAAAATGCATTCTCCTAATGACCGGGAATCCTGTTCTTCGACTAGTTATTAATACGAATATGATAATAAATAATCGAATCGAATTAAGAAGACAATTCATCTCGGGTAGGTTTTTAATCTCCGATGAGAGCTTTGATATCACTCGCGTAATTACCTCGAGATCCAGAAAACATACGTATGGAATAAAATTTCAAAATTTTACCAACGTCTTGTTGCAATGTCGTTGATAACTTTCGAGCCGATTAAAAAAAACTCACTTCAACGGTCGGTAGTTTTTGCAAGAGACACTGAACGTTGTACAATGATTCATGTTTTTATATGAAGACATATTTTTAAGAGGTAGATGTGAAAGAACAGACAATTTCTTAATGCCCAAACGTAAAAATTGCAATAAAAGGATCGAACTTGCATTTCCTCCTGAAAAACATGAATTTCTTCATAAGAAATTACACGCTTTCAGCGAATGCGTCCTCGCCGAGTGTAAGAAATCACTCGGGCCGAGTTTTACAAGTGCCATGGGATCGCAACATAAAGCCACAGAGCCAAGACCGAAATTGCAGAGTCCAAGAAAAGTCATGCACAAAACGTCATCGAGTTGACAGCGTTCACGGAATGTCCGAGCGCAGGTGCGATGCTCGCGACAATTAGAAAAGCCATGGGAGTTGGGGTTCGGGACAATTCGCACAGGCGCGCGAGTTTCCCGGTCTCGCGATGAAAATCCGCAAAAAGAGCCGGGGCTTTATGAGATAATCGTCCGAGGCGGCGTAGGCTAATCGCACATTTTATAAGGGGTCAGGGCATAACACGAGCTCTTTTTGCACGAGTTTGTGCGTATAAATAAAGTAGCGCGTGAACGAATGAGATTACGAGGAAACGAGGCGCGGAAAAAGGAAAACGCGGCTCCTTTTTACCCGGAGAAGACGTTTCTCCGTCTCCGAGGACCCGCAGCTTCGAGGAGGATGCAGACACTTGTAATCAAAGTTACGCAAAGTTACGAGCTCCAAGAGACCGGGAAACATTAACTCGAAGCGAAGCGCGGCTTTCTTGATTACTTGAACAAACCGTAATTGTCTTGTGACAGTTCAGTCGCGTAAATTTGAGTGTGTGAAAAACGAAAAAGTCGTTGCTCCATTAATATGTTTACGCTCCATTTACCCGATAGACTCTTCTTTTTGCCAATTTTTTCAAGAGTATTCAATAGTTGCACAAGAATTCTAATTCTCTCGTACGAGAATTCTTGAAAAAAAATTTTCAACCACAATAATCCTTGTGCGCGTGTAAGTTTTAATTTAAAATTTGAGTAAAACATTTAAATGGCTGGATTTAAATGCCATTCGACGACGTAAAAGATTTTTAATTAGTGAAAAATATAAACCTCGAAACAAGCACAATATTACACGTGGATTTTAAAGGCAGAAAGTAGAGCAAATGCAATTTCCAAAGCGACCGATACCTTTCCATGAAACAATAAAGTACATCGCAAAAACACCAGAAATGCAAATTGGAAAAGCTGCAATGGAAATGGAATCGGAAAAACGGAACGGCATCTCGATAAAAAAAAGATTGAAAACGGGGAGTGAGTGGAGCGTAAAAACTCAATCGCGAAATCGGCCAATTTCAGCTCGGAAAATCTCGGCGGAGCTTCCACAGCCCGACGCTCATTACCCCCGGCGAAAATACCCATCTAGTTCCAGCCAAGGTTATGAATCAGCGCGAAACCCGAGCCGCCGGAAAAACATTGAGACGTCACGTCGGTCTTTTCCATTTTACGGCGCTTTTTCTCGGGCCGAGCGCTCGGGGTTTTTTTACGCGCCGCGCTCTAAATGGGGCTACTAATTCTACGCTCGCCATTTTTGCGGTACTCGCGCTCCGTAATATCGTGGACGGGTTGGTGCCCGAGCGCCCACTTTTTCGATTCATTTCGAGCTCAAAAAAGGGGCTTCGAAGGCGCTCGAGGCACTTTGGCGTTCGTTATTCTAGGTTAGCGCTGTTTAATAGGTTTCGGAGATAGGAAGGAGCGAATGTCAATGTGAAGGCCGCAAAAGAGCGAGTACAAATGAAATCGAAAGCCAATGAATTATCTGCGAATAATTGAGTACTTGCGGTTTCATTACGGCTCTTGTGAGTGGCTCTTGGTGATTTACTTAATGCCCGAGAGTACGGCGGCACACTTAATATAAATAAATAATTGAATATGAATCGGGTGTAAAGGCAGCATGAAAGGAAACTGTTGGTCCAGCACTGTAATCAGAGTGTAACAGAGGAATAAAGTACAGACATTGATGTACTGCGAGGGTCATTAAAATCGAATAAATTGAAATAAATTGAAAATCCGCATTGCGGTGTATCATTACAAAAGAGTTCGCGTAGCTCCGAAACGGCTCTTAAATGCGAGGAAATTGGATCTGGTGGCCGGGACATTACGCGAGACACCGCATCCATTACTTTCTCGTGAAAGTTCGAGGCGATTCGGCAGCGGAGGAGAGTTTTCGCCACTCGCGGCGACTTTGGTGGGCCGAGTCGCGACGACGTTTTAATACAGAAGATGGATTCGCCGTTCGCTCAAAGAGGCTCCGGCCAAAATCCCCTAATGCCCCAATTGTGTTGCATGTAGTTTTAATGCGCCACTTACGGATAATTTAATAACCGCGAGGCGGAGGCGCGTGCAGAGTCCTTCTCACGCCAACCGAGAACCCTGGCTCTCCAAGTCCAAAAAGATGAGCGCGTTTAAGCAGATGTTTCCCCGGGAGGCTGCGTGGACCTGGGGAGGGCGCCCGGGTTGGTCTCCCTGAAGACGCTGGGAGCGTGCCATCTTGGGAGGTCGCGCGGTGGGGACGCGGACGCGCGCCCGCGCTGCTCTCCTCTTAAATATGTTATTAGCCGCTCGTATAACTGCTTCATTCTGGCAGCGAGTGCCCTCGGGCCGATCATCTGCTCGCGCCCTACCCTCCTCCCTGCTCCCTTCCTCTGGACCAAGGGCCAGGGAGGCTGCGCTAGGGCGATAGGCCCGCGTGCGGACGAGCTCGCGCTCCCGTGGTACCTCCCAGAAGTTCGGCGCGCCTGGGAGGGCTAGATTGTTTAATCGCACAGCCCCGTCCTCGCGGCTCAGCCACTCTGTCCTGGGTAATCAATGCCTTGGCCACTCTGTAATTTCCGGCAAATTGCGGGAGTCCAGGCGCGGTGGCGGATGTTCGGGACACGCTTTTATGGCGCCCCATCCCTTACTCGCCCTGTGTGGCTGCACCCATATCTTATGTTTCCGTATAAAGCGGCCCTTTTTTTATCCCGCGACCCCACCCCGAGCCTCCCAAGGGTCCCTTCACCCCCTCCCCTCTTTCCGAGACATGGTCAAGGGGACCCTAGTAATCTTGGGGAGCGCCACTTTCCCTCGATTTACCCAATTCGGGCGACGCCGCAATCGCCACGGTTAACCCTTTTGAATTGCTTCATCTGCTATTTCGGCCAAAATTTCTCTCTCACGGGTGTAGAAGGGAGAATTTCTTAGTACCAGGGAACGTTCTATCAGCGGCGGAAATGCTTCGTTTACCACATGTTAAGACATTGTTCTCTATATACCCTACCATTTTGCTAATCATAATTCTCATGTGTACGTGCACACAGTTCGGGCACTTTATTAAATCAGACCAAATTTATTTTTCATTGTGACCAATTCCAAGGCCAGCCATTTATCCTACACAAGGAATTACTTCTTGAATAATTCTCAATTATGGTGCAATCCTTGCTTGCGTACTATAATCATTGCAAATACTTCACTTTATCACGTCAAAATTATCAAAAACATGTCGCCAACTCTCGAAATTAAACTTTTAAATCAATCTCATTATAAAACTCTTGTACCATTACTCTAAATAAATAAATAAATATATTAGCAAAAAAAAATAAAAATTCGAGAAAAAATTTAATCAATTTTTTACACAACAAATCTAAAGATTAGATTTGCAAAGCAATGCAAGAAATTTCATGTCACGTGAATAGTAAAAGAAGTGATAATTTTAAAAAAGCCAAAACATATTAAAGTTATTTAAAAAACAAAAAGTAAAATAAAAAATAATTGTAGGCTAGGGCATAATCTGAAAATTCTAAAATATGAGTAAATAAAAAAAAAATTGCTGTTTTTTTTTCATTTCCATGAGTAATTTCTGCTGGCCACTCCGAAATTACAACTCATCCTTTACACAAATTAACAAGATAAGATTAGCATCGGTACATTAGAATTATATTTTTTCTGATATTGTATGTAAATTGTAAATGTTATATTATTAAATGGTATATTGGATCAAGACCTTGTTCAATTTTGTGTAATAACAGAATTCACAATATTAAAGATGATTACGTTCAGTAATTTTTGTAGACTAATTAATAAACTGATGTTTGAAAACGATTGTTTTACGAGGACTTTTTCATGTAATAAAATTTTATTATTTTCATCGAGACTCAGTCTTTCTACCTTCTTCAAAACATTATTATAAAGTAAAGTAACAAAATTATTGAAAATAATATCTAAACGGGCTAAATGCATATTATAAAATCAGATTATAAGTATATATAGCCGAAAATATTTATGCAAGCCTTATTAATGATTTAATTTTGATTCAATTTTTTGATGTATTATTTAATACTTTTCTTGAGAAAATTATTAACATACATTTTTTATTGAAGTATTTGTATGAAATTAAATAAAAACATAAACTGTGGCTTTTGGTTAATAAAATATTAATCATAAGAAATCTGAATAAAAATGAAGTTTTATTTTTGAGGCATATTTAAGGATAAACTAAGTACAAAAACTACGATTTCCACTTTACTTTAATCAATGCTCAAGAGATTTTTTTTCTGATTTATAAGCCAGGAGGGAATGTTTGTGACTGGAGCAGCATAACTTCTTGTCACATTTTTTATACGAAGCGAAACATGTGATTATAATATTGCGTTGATATATAAACGATGCACATGTGCGCAAGTGCCTTAATCTGCCAAGAGATTAAGAAATGCCTGGAATGAAGTCGGCACGTTATAAAATCCGAGCCTCAAAAGAGACAAGTCCCCCGAAGAATATTAACATTCCATTGTACGATAATAAAGCCCAACGTTAACCCAATCCCAGATTCGCCATCAAAGCTCCTCCCGATCGACATTGAGAAATTAGTCCAGCTTGGCCGCCGACGAGCGATCCGCTATTTCCCGCTGCCCCGGCACACGCCAAGATGCAGCCTCCCGACCCCGACCCCGACCCCAACCCCGAGCCGAGCCGCCGTCGGAGGGGGGCTCCCTTTGTCGGCGACCGGACCACCGGCATGCGTCGACGCACGTGCGGGTCGCCGAGGTTCGCGCGCCGGGGATCATCACCGCGAGGGCTGGGGTCGGGCTCGATTTCGGGGTCGGGGTTAGGGTTGGAGCTCCATCCCCGCCCCTCCATCGCTCCAGATCTCGAATCGCGATTTTCACTTTTTGCCATTTGGAGTAACCTTTTTACGCCCCGGGTGCACTGGGCGCGACCGCCCTCACGATGATGATCGGCACTATTGTGCCGATAACCTGTTTGCGTCTTGCGGCTCCGAGTGATCGATGGCCATTTTTTTAAACTCTTGCCTCCAGAGCACTAGATTCGGAGGATCATCAACAGACTAGATCTAGAGTCTCGATCGCCCTTCTCTGTAACAGTGTAACAGTTGGCCGAGAGGGTGATGCTCGGTTATTCTCTGCACACTCGAACTAACTCTTGGCATCCCCGGTTAATTAAGTCTGAGATGCACTAGCTCGTGTGGTCTGCGGGTATTTATACAACTGTGCCTGATCGATTTAGATACTTTTTGTGGGGAAAAAACCGGGGGATCTAATGAATGAATCTTTTTGGGATTGAGTTCCCACACATGTGAATGAGTAAACCGGGACTTTCACGGTTCAAGCATCGTTTGAAATCACGAGATCCGCAGTCGTCGATTAATTCAAGAGAAACCAGGGCTCTTCAAACATGTCCACATCTAACTTAATACATTAATGTACCTTTAATTGGTGCCTTTAAGTTAATATTGATATAAAGAACCACCGCCGAGGCCAATCACAGAGGGTATCAGTACCAAAATTCCGAGTATCATATTGCATAAAAAGCTCAAATCGATCGGGATTCCTTGGATTCTGCTGGGAGGAAATGGATGCTGCGTTGGTTGTTTTCTTGCTCTTTAGTCGTCCGTGGGCACGCACGGAAGGAATGACGATGCGAGGAGCCAGAATATTCGTCGGATGGATCCTCGTTAGTGCGCGGCATCGTTACGCGAGTGCGGATGCTATCGAATTCCTGATGACGAATCTCGGCTTGTTACCATCGGGAAATTTGGGCCCCTTTTTTCTATCCCCAGCCGATCAGAGTTATTCTTGTAATTAGAAAATTGCATTTCATGCCATTTGAGGATGTATGGACGTTTGAGGATGTAAGAAGTGTGTGAAAAATGGCAGCTGCCGGGCTCGGGTTGACAAATTAATGGGGCTCAAACTCTAACTCAAATATTCGCTGCGGTGATATGAAATATTTCAACTTTCAATAAGAATTAATAAATTTTATTATAGGACAACATTATTTAAGATAACTTATTAAGATATTTTGTTTGATAATTAATTCTGAGTGTGTAATTTAAAACTGCAATCTAGGTATAAATTGAAGCGGCAGAGGGAATACATGATCAAGTAAAAAAAAGGATCACTATTAAATCAAACATTTTTTACTTTTATTAAAAAAACTACTTATTTTATTAAGGAAATTAATTTTAATCTATATGCATACATGTTATATATAATCTCGTAGCTCTGGGTAAATTAATTTTTTCCTACTGCACGTGGCTCCGATCAATTTTTCAACAACAAATTTGTTTTCGATCTCATTATCGTGAAAGTTACAAAGCCCGCCATATATCAGATTTGCATAAGCTGCGTATACTACCGTTCACTTACAACCCATATAATAATATAATAATAATGAGCATCGTAATAATGGCAAACCGCTTTTACTCAAGAAACAAAAAAGGGAAGGAAAAAAAAAGAAAAAGGGAAAAATAAGAAATCGAGTCAGTTTAGCTCTTCCACTTGAAAGTATGGGATATATTTTACAGGCAAATACGAGGGAACTTTCTGGGAAAGGTTGAACAATTTGTTGGCGAACGTATACTAGGCAGAAATCACTCGGCGAACACGGGCGCGTCTTTGTATTTCGGAGGAGGAGGAGGAGGAGGAGGCTGGGAGGCGGAGAGGGGGGAGGAGGTCCGTGGACTCATTAGCATAATAACTCTCTTATGCGCCAGCCCTCGAGTGCACTGGCTGCTGTGCATTAGCCGAATAAGCTTCAACACGCGTAGAACAACCAAGGCTCTTTAACTCGTTAACGCAATAAACACTAAATGTAAACCTCTGCCTCCTTTTTACATCTAGCCTGTGTTATCATGGGAAATTTTTATGAATTACAGCAAAAATTAGCTTCCTCTTTTGTTCTTTCCTTGTTGCTCTTTCATACTTTGAGATTCAAGGTTCAACAGACATGAATTTCAAATTTCGGCAAATATATACGTTTTTAAACTAAACTAATATCTCTTTTGACTTGACGCTCGTTTATCTTAGTTCTCATATTGGAAGATATAAAAATTTGAAAAATTACCCAAAAAAATTCAATTGAGCAGTAAATGATAATATTATGAAAATTTATTTTAATTTAAATACCCAGTACAGTGAATTAATACATCGTATAAAAAAAATTTAATTACTTCATTGCATGCACAAAGAATCATTCTTCGTCATTATTGATTTTTCGCCAATTAAATAAATAATAACCATTATTATTTATTAATACAGTGAATTTATAACTCAAAGTTTAAATAGCATACCATATTTATTTTCAATTTAATCTCCGATCCCATCATTTTTTACCCTTTTACTAAAATATGCATGCAATCAAATATGGAAAAGAGAAAAAAAAAAGAAAAAAAAGATTTATTTTCATATTTTATATAAATCTATTTCTAATAATACAGAGTTGATAAATAATATGCGTGCTCAATTAAATTATAATTGCCTTCTATTAATACCTAGTTGCTTATTAATAATTTTATCCAATTTGAGTCAGTATACGTTTAGCTGGTTTATCAAAACATTTCATTTGCTGTCACAACAAGGACTTAATAAATAATACTATAAAGTGCTTAAAAATATATTAAAAAATAAAGGGATTCCACGCGAGAGGATTCCAAGTTAAATGCAAAAGAAACGCCAGGAGGACAATTCAAAAGGCAATAAAAGACGTTCATTAAATGCAGTTTTCGGGTGATTTAGGCCACACGAGGTGTTGAATAAATCGAGGTCACATGGAGCAGGATGAGATGGGATGGGGTGAGACGTGTCTGTTATAGCGACCCCGGGCCTCACTCGTCACTTCAATTCCCCTGCATACCAGCATCCCGGTCCTTCTCCGTCCTCAGCATCCGATGGTAAAGACGGGCGAGGCTCTGCATGGGTCCAGCGTCTCTGGAGCCGCGGCACGAGGGTTATCTCATAGGGAGGAAGAGTTGCGCGGGGGAAGAGTTGCCGCCTTTGAAGATATTACCGTTCCTCTTTTTACTGCTGGGATGGCTGCTGGATTGTATCTCCCGAAAACCGCCGCCCTGAGTAACCGATTCCGGGGTGTGTGCGGCGATGGGCACATGTTCCCCGTGACTTTACGAGACGAGGGAATCGTAAAATTGTCGTTTCCTGCTAAAAGGGAGGTTTGTTACCGGCAATGTTAATGAGAAGCAGAGAAAAATGTGCCGGGCCACGCCGCTGATAAGGGAGTCGGTCGAGTTTCTTATTTTAAACGCAGATTTCCGCAGGACTTTCCGCTTCCGCCCGACATTGTAAATTAATGATTTTTAATTATAGAAACACGAGGAGTAACAGGGTATTTACGTATTTACTTATTTACGCATGCGTCCCGAATTTATTAATGCCGATTAATTTGGAACTATAAATCCGAGCGCGTATTTCAGCACGAATCGGCTCATTAATGTATGCGCGAAATTGATTATGTTGGTAAATTTGTGAATTTATTAAACCGGTTGAATTTATACTCCCGTAGATTTTATTTTATTATAGCGCATTTTGAAAACCAATTCATATAAGATTAACATATTGCCGGGGTTTATGATTTTTACTACTTTAGAGAATTTAATGGCACTCGAAATTCGTAGCGATTCCATAATTTAGCTCCCAACTGGTCTACACCACCGAGAATTTCAAGTTTTATTGTTTTCGCGTCGTAACGAATATAGCCATAAAATCAGGGGAGCCAAAAGCACGGCATCGACTCGAGGACCCCTTGTATTTTTCAATCTAAAACTCGCGGATACATCCACCTATACACTACACACTATACACAGGGTGCAGCAATATCCTCATTATCGATGGAATATCACGAGTGGGGCGAAACGCTCGTATTTCACGTCCGAATATGCAATTAGAAGAAGAAAAAAAACGGTCCAGCGGCAGCAGCCGCGCAACTAAACGAAGCAACTTCGGAAGGTATGACCGTAGCGAAATTGGCAGCCGTAAACGAGTTATTTAGAAGAGCGAAGGATGGCCCGAGACTTAGTAGACAGAGAGAGAGAGAGAGAGAGAGAGAGAGAGAAAGAGAGAGGGAGAGAGGAAGAGAGAGAAAGATACAAGCATCGTCGGGGCGGAGGGAGGGGGCGCGCGCGTTCTGGTAGCTCTTTTGCCTCCTCGGGATACATCGTCGCGTGGACCGGACCCAGGTTGATTCAACGCGAGGGGTGGAGCATGGCAATCCCTTCGAGAGCCGTGCTATTAAGTCCTGCCAATCAATTCCGACGAAGGGTGGAAATTCATATAGGGACTTCCACACATACGGCCAGGGTGTGCGTGCGGTCGACTCCAGGCCAGTTTCCAGCGCCGGGGTCGTCTGTGACGAAGAGGATTCTGCTCGTCCTCACCGTGAGAATCGATCCTGGCAGGATACGACGTGTCCCTGGCCGGATCTCGGATTCGCCATGCCAGAATAACTGGGCAACTTTAACGGAACCCCATTGGCCGCAGCTTAATTAGACGATTTCGGCTTTGAACCTCACCTCGTTGCGCACCATAAGGCAGTTTTCCTTAATTGAGATGAAACAGTTTCTGATCGTCATCAGAAATTACGATTACTCATTGTCCATCAGAACTTTGTTCGATGCATTAGCAAACAAATCTCTGCTAATCGTGAACGAAACTGCATCTATATTTGAGCCCTGATTAACACACCAAACACCTGTCAAAATAACAGACAGGCACCTGACGTTCATTTTTAATAGAGAACGCCTCGTGGTACCACGTGCATTTATCGGACCAACAAACTAGAAGCAACAGTAACAAATGATTGTAATAAACGGTAAAAACTGATGAAACGATGGTAATTGTCTGATCAAGCAAGATTCGATTGAAACCCAGCCGCCAGATAGTTATCTCTTCAACTAATTATAGTACTTTTATTGGGTATACGTCCGAAACAAGTTAAAAAACTAAAAGGACTACCGAATAAAAATAATTTTGCAAAACAGATTGTCGCTGGTCGAAGACACGACTTCCCATTAATCTGTTGATTAAAAAAAATAAATGTATCCATAATTCTTCCTTTTCTCCTTCTATCTTCTCCCGTGTTCCCGGAGCTTCTGTGCGCGGCTGCTGGCGCGAGTAGCTCTTGTCACGAATCACTTTGCGAGCCATTTGTTTGCAACATCTTCCCTTCTCCCCCTCTCTTTCTCGCTCGCTCGCTCTTTCTCTTGCTCTATTCGTTAGATCTCGCATTTATGGATGAGAGTATCATTTTCGTCCGTGCGTCTGCGCGATAGCATCTTGGAACGCTATTCACCCGAGCCTATATTTGTACCTGTCCTCTCTAGCTCGACAAAGGTATAATATGCGAAGGACTCCTCTCGAGGGTTTCCCCTTTTTGGTTTTTCATTTATTTGTCGACCGAGAGTGACTTGGAAGCTCTGACTTATGCGGGATGGACGATACATTCCTGTTTCTCCAATGCCTAAGGGAAACTGACGTTGAACCCATTATGGGATTATCCTACAAAGTGACTTCACTACTTTTCTGGCAATACTGTTATGGCTTATGAATTATTCGTTGTCGATTTTCTCGGAAACATCGTAGGGGATTATTCGATTGATTAAAATATTACAGTTTAGGCTTGCTTCGTTATTATTCGTAAACAATACAAATGTTGAGTAATCGAAGGGATACACTGTTGGGGAATTTAACATAACCTGAATAATACATTCCACGAGTATATTTTATTGCGGCTTTTATCATTGATCCACGCAATTTATAAATGTTGTAAAATATATAAAACGCTAAACTTGAAACTCAGCTGAGAGGTCGCCGCTTGTAATTTATCATAGACAATAAATTACGAGCGATTAGAGAGTGTTATTAAAGTACACAACTCGTGCAGACGCATGAATCGCAGAAACAGATGTAACAATTTTTATGCAATTAACGTTTCGGAATTACAACTGTTAACAATGACCACTTTTGAATGGTCAACCTGTCATCTACCGTGTAGTTGTGTAGTGAGACGCGAATGTAACAGTTACTCGAAATTTCCCTAATCAATCACCGGTAATCCGCGGCTCTCATTGTGCCGCAGCGACGAGTAACCGAATTCCCATTTAGCCGCAGCCGCGAGTTACGCATGACAAGCGAAAATCCTTTGTCGAGGCTCGCGCGAGCCAATTGTAAGCAAATGGAAGAAAACCGGAAATCACGTTTTTCTTTTGTTGAGTGGCTGGGCGAGTCCAGGCACTCGTTGGGAATCGGCCAGTGTGTCCGCAGCATTTATTATATATCTTGTCCAGCCCGACGTCCCGTACGTGCTCCTGCATAATTTCCACTGGGATTTTTCGAGAGTCAAGTTATTCCACGGCAGGAAGCTGACCAAGCGCTCTCGCGGCTGGACAATGACGGACTGACCCCTTGACCACCCGCAAACGGCCAAATGGACGTTTCATCGCTCGTGGCGCACGTTTCACCTGCTCCGAGTCGAGACCAGTGCTGGCATTGTTTAGGAATCAATTAGCCCCCCAAGATTTATTCGAGATTAATTCGCGTCCGCGATATTCATTCTCTGACTCCATCTCTTTCCCTTGACAATTTATTTATTATTCTACGGGGCACAAAAAAATATGAAGAGAATACACGTTTGTCCACGAGGAGACGCCCGAGTGAGCTTTTTTTAATGCGTGCCACCACTGAAAGTGACAAATGGATAACAAAATTGATTTCAGTTTTATGCGGGGCTACTGATTTACTGAGTATTAAGAATTTTCGCTCAAAACTTTATTTTGAATAAAATACATTTTAATGCTCTCCCGTCGTTTCTATATTTAGATCCTTCTTATACAGCTTTACTCACTGCCTGTATCAAAATACGAAATAAATAAAAAAATCTAGGAATAAAAAATGCTGCAGACTCGAGTTGCCACTACAAACTTTAGTGTATCTTCCGTATTTTAAAAGTTTGAAGTTGTAAAAGGATTACTGTCACGTTCATGCTTCATCTCCTCTTATTAAAATTATTGTACCTGTCACTAGAGCGCTCGAGCATTACAAAATTTTGAAGTAAATGCGAGTAGCGAATTACACTTTCCCTCGCGAAAACCATCAACTAAATTAATTGAACAAATTCGATTAATATTCCACAATCTCCATAAATCCCCATAAAACGAGTAAACGATATAAACTCTAAGATGCCTCTAAGTATCTAAGTATGTATATTATAAATAGAATTTTAAAATGCAAGACGCGCGTTTCTCTCGAGTTGTGAGTAATTCTAAAAATGTCTTCTCAAGTACGGCGCCTGCAGTATCTCGAGCTATTCCCGACGAATCTGAAATAGAAGACGATAGGCAATAGATCATAATCGATCTGAATCAGCGATCTATTGAGCGACAGACCACGGGACTCCAAATGAAGATCCCACTCGGCTCACAGTCGGGGTTCTCGTATCGTTGGCCCCAATAGCGTAGGGGTGAAACAGGGGGATGTTTCTTAGGAATAAAGAGTTTGATGGAGGCTTACGATAAAGTGGAACGAACCGGATGAACGTGTCCTTCGCGAGTTTGGTTCGTTTCAATAATAGCGCACGAGGGGATAACGGGTGTGCGAGGGTGTGCGTGTGTGCGTGTGTGTGTGCGAGGCGCGTGAGCGTTTCCCTTCAGGTTGGTATCGAGTGTCAATCAGGGAAAGTGATTTGTAAGGCAGCGAGTCGTGAAAGCGCGCATAGGAAAGGGAAGGAGAGAAAAGGAGAGAAAATGCGCAACACAGGGATGAGGGAGCGAGCGAGGGGTAAAGAGCCGAGCCCCGAAAACCAAATTCAAAAAGTATTATTCGGATGAATTGAAAAAGTTGTCGAGAGATTGGTCACGTCCTGGAAAGTACACGCGGAATTTGTCCCCAAGTTCAACAAACGCAATGCTTTTCAATGTTCCCAGTTTTGCACTGTAGCCTTATTATTGGAAGATTAACGAGTGGGATGTAATAATTGAATAAGTGATAATCGGCGATTCGCATTTTTAGAATAGCCTCGTTATTATAATCATGTGCGTATAATAGAAAATGGATGAGCCAATAGCCGAGGCTATTATTCGATAATCGATAGCTAGAAGGGTGTACGTGCGAGAGCTCATAAGCAGCTACTTATTATCATTAATTCAAAATTATCCTTACATATATTAGAGTCTTAATTACCATTAGCCGCTTATGAAAGCTACAGTAGATACACAACGAATATAATCTAGGATAATCTCGAATGTTAAACTGTTATTTGTGAGTGCCCCAGCAGTGGAATGACTAGACATCCGAGAATGCGATGCAATTTATCACTCGACTCGTGATTATATTCGTTCGCGATAAATTTGCGTTTGCAAGGTACGAAATAATGCTACACGGTCTACAAGCTCGAGCTGTACTTTCAGTTACATGCGCAGTAAATCTCCCGCGCACGGTTAGAAGTTCAACAACAATCAAAGGCGCGGAAGGGAACTCGAACTGGAAACTCGAGGAACGGCGCTTATTATTCGGTGAATGAAAAGCCGCAAGGTGCAACGGATCCTCGGGTCTAGGGTTACCCACGCCTAATCACTCCTTCGATTAAGATTAACCATGGGAAAGGGGTGGCGGCCGACTCGAAGAAAGCACCGATCGACAGGGAAAGTGCGAAAGACAATGGCCGCCCGGAGAAAGGATCGAGGATAATTGCGCGGGACCTTGAGCCGATTGGGTCTCCCTTCCCACAGGGAGATTAGAAAAGCAATTTCCTGCGTGGGTAGACGCCTGCCTCGTGGGGACGGATGTGCAGTTGCGCTCCGTTATGCAAATAAAAGCCCCGCGGATCCTTTCACAAGGACGTCTTTCACCTCGGACGGTTCGAGGACCTGCTAACGACTCACGACTACCTGCTCTTCCTCGTCGGCGATCGTGCATCGCAGCATCCGAGAGTTACAATGACGCGCCACGAGTTGGAGGTACCGCTGCGGAGGCTGCGAGCGGGAAAGGATCTGCCGGAATGCAACAATGACGACTGCGGTGGCCCCACATAATGAATCCCCGAGTGCGATTATCCTTTTAATGTCATATTTATGTGTGGCTTACGTTCGTTGTATCGGTGATCGAGTACATCCTCTATCAACTCGGTTATTTTTACATCGCATTGTGCGCCTCGCGAGTGTCCTTATGTTAAATTGTATTGCAGGAAGCCTATTATCGCGAGATTAGAGGATCCGATATTTACGAGAGGAATAGTCGACTTGGTCTCAAGTGGAATAATTTTTAAATTGACATTTCAAGGGAATGGGGCTCGAGGGAATTGTTCCTTTAAGGCAACGAAAGATCCCTTAAGAAGTAAAATAACCGCTCCGGGATATAAGCAGATACTCTTGTCACATTTACTTTTAATTTTATGCGCCTCTGTCTATTATGTAAACAGACTTTTATCGCTTAAATATAAATTACAATATGTGCGTAAGTGGAAAAAAATGAAATTTTGCAATTTAGATACTGCTCTGGCAACTCACACGCACGCTTTTTATCGCAAAAGGATAATGACGCAACCGAACGAGGATTTATATAAGAAAGTAATTAGTTAATTATGATTTTAATCAATAGCATACCTCGATAATTTTAGCGGCATTGACAAGACAATAATTTACAAAAAAAAAGTGAAAAAATTACATAAAAGCGGTTGTGCAATACATGCGTCGAGCAAATACGAGGATTTAAATTGACAACTAATTCAATAATCGACACTCGCTCAACAAAAGGCAACTCGTATGGATTTTACGCTAGGAACCCTCGCAGAAAAAAAGTAAAGAGCGCGTCAAAGGTCGAGCATTGATTGCGTTTTATTGCGTGAAAGGTCTACCCAATAACACACGTGGGCAGTGGATGGAGTCTCCACGGGGTCTAGCCCTAAAGGGTGGACGAGAGGATGCCAAGGGTACGCACCTATGCCGAGGCACTCACGGGGAACCGCAGGTGTACCTCCCACCCCTCCCGTCACTAATTCGAAAGTCGGCCCACCCAGGCGCTTTCTGTCTCTCACTCTCTCAGTCTCTCTCTCCCTCTCTCTCTCTCTCCTACTCGCACTGTCCGCGTCACATTAATAGACGTTCCGACGGACGCAATCCGATCGAACAAATACAACGCAGCCGACTTCGGTTTATATTTAGGACCCTGGCTGATCTCGCATTCTTGCGCCCAGGACGAATTCCGCAAAATCGGAACGGCGGCTCCCTTTCGAGGTCGAATGCGCCCGATTTCCTTCCTTCGGTACCGGTGCTAATTATTGCAAAAGAGGAATTTTTTCGGATAGTCATGAGTTTGCCTTCTTTATTGGACTCGCGCAGAAAGATACGGCGAAGGTTTTGTTTGTTATGCCCATGCGGGGACACAAAAGTTGGATGGAAATCGACTAATTGATCGAAATAAAGATTTTAATTTGCTCGGTTATTTTGTATTTTATGCTCGCCGGTATTTGTATTTACGATTAACAGATTGTAGGCCTTTATATCAAAGTTTTACAGGCTGTGCAATAATATTTTTCTTGTTTTAAGCTAGTGCATACGGATCTCGAATAGAAATCTGCGTGCTATATATTCCCACGAACGTGCTCGATTATGTTTATGAGTCATTATGCATGTATGCATATGTGTATGTAAATGCCAACGTGTCTCCTTATGCACGTTTCGGGCAGAACTTATCTCCAACGGTTTTATCGAATTTGGTAAACACGTCCTTAAAAACTCAGCACTATTTTCTTCTACAATTAAATGTTGAAGAAATTTAAGAAATGTACTTAAAAATCGAAAATCTAAAAAAAATTCTATTTATTTTTTATTGTACCTAGTTTAACAAATCAATTAATATACCTGACAATAATAATAATAATAATAATAATAATAATAATAATAATAACAAAATAAATTATATAAAATTCAATAAAAACAATCATTGTCGAGTATCTGAGCTAATTTAAAGTCTGTCATATAATAGATCGATAACTAAGATAATAATATCCATTTATTTTGCTCAAAGAAACTATTTCTATGTAGAAGCATTTTTTTCAAAATATATAAAATTACGCGGATTACAACAATTACAGAATTCACGAAAAATTAAAACTGTTGATGTAACAATTTAATTAAAAAATTTTAATTTGTCTAATGCTGAGAGATAGCAGCTGCCACAATATCAAAATTTTAAGACGTTAAAAGTAAGATGTAAATAAGATATGAGTTTCTAATGCGTCATTCGAGCGTTTAGTTATCTGATTTATGAAATATCTGTATTCTTAATTTAAATATCAAGTATCCTCTTTCCTATTAATTACTCTTTATTTTGATAAAAAAAAATTTCAGATATTATTCATTTTTTTAATAATTTGTTTTATTATTCAAAGATTTTACATTATACAAATATACAGAACAATTTCGTGAAAACGATAATTATAAAATAATTATAAAACTATATTTTTTATCTTACCTTTGAAAAATTTGTATTTTTAATCTATAATCTATTCTATCATTATATACTGTGTGACATTCATTAATTAGAATTAAAAAAGTATAATTAATTACACACGTAATATTGTATTGTGGCTTATTATATTGTTAGTATTTAATTTTCCAGTCTTGTTTTTTCCTAGTTTCATGATATTATCTATGTTTCTTTATTAATAAGTGAAACTCTCTAAGTATTACATGCTTTTAATTCACCAAACAATTGATCACAATATTTATGTTCGTGAGCTGAAACAATGGAAATATAATATTTATTTTAACAATTTAAGGAATTCAATTTTTCTTTATTTATTTATAATAACATGATTAAATACCAAAGTATCGTCATTGTTTATAAATACTTAAAAAATTATTGCAATATTTTCAATAGAAAAACCTGTTGGTAAAGAATCTCAGTCTAAAATTATATTTCACTTTTGATAATCGATGTAGCTCAGTTTATGATTTAAAATTCCATTGGAGAAAAATTGTTTTAATACAGACTTTTAATTATTCAATTTTTATTAGACATTTTAACAAATGCTTTAAATCTCGGGCGCGCTATTACATTTAATTTCACTTTTCCTCTCGTGCAAGAAGGAACAGGTACCGATGACACCCGAGCTCGAGGCTCGTCTCAGCCTCCGATAGCATCTGAAAAATCTCACCGAAAATCTCGCGCTCTCTCCCGGATTATTAAGGAGGGGGATGGTGATGGAGATTGTGGAGGGGGGGGGAAGAATGGAATGAAGAATAAAGGATCGGGCGCTCGAGCCGAAAAGCGAAAGGTGAAACCGGAGGTGCGTGGCTCGCACCCCATTACTCATAATCAGCGGCAGGAGCCGCAACATCCTTTCGCGCTAGCGGCGCGAACCGCATCTCGACTCCCGATCCTCGCAGCCTCCCAGACAATCGCGTCTTCTCGTTCCCGCGCTCCTCTTATCGACCGGGCGCAATTTTCAGTTTACGACGCCACGCGAGCGTTTTTTCGCGGATGGCCGCGGGCCCACACAGAGCCACACACACGGGGACTCGCTCGCGTGTGTTCGCGCCAAGCGCTGTAAACATCGATCGGAGTCGTTCATCACGCGTTGTATCGAGTTTATGATCACCTTCGGACTCTCTCCTCCTCCTCCTCCTCCTCCTCCTCTCCACCTCCCTCCTCCCTCCTCCCTCCTTTCCCGCGCTGGTCGCCTTTCTCATTCGCACTCTCGGTTTCTTTGTGTCTCCCGACGCCGCGGCTCGGCGCGCGTGGCGTTCAATTTTTGCCCCTCTGCATAAATATGGTAAGGCGCTCCCATCCTTCTCCAATTTTATCTCCTCTTCGTTATTCCTTTGGTCCAGAGTCCGATTCTTTAATCTCGGGCTGTAAATCGAGAGTTTCGGCTACCTGCCTCGTTACTTCACTTGCTCATACGTACTTTCCGGGCAATTATTTTTTAACGTGCGTTTACTCCTTTAAAAATCCAAAAATAAATCGCTTTAAAACACCGAGAGAGTCAATGAGATAAAGAATAAAAAAATGACGCCGGACTTTCATCTCTACGAATGTCAAGGATTCGAGGGAAAACATCCATGAGCTCTCCACGCTTTTCCCTCGAAATCTCCCCCTTCCTTCCCCCATAAGTGTCCTTGAGATAGTGGAGCAAAACCCAAGACGACCGCACTTTTCTCGAAAATCATTTAAGATTCAATCGGCCCCACTCGCTCCGACTTCATCATTTTCCCTCCCACGTCCGGTTGCTCTCACTTCCTTTTTTCGTGCGATCCGCCTCACCTACGCATTTTAATATTCCATTCCACTCGAGAGCGCTTTCCCCTTGCATAATCGCTCGAGGGTGGGCGCGGGTGGCGGTGGGTTTCCGCGTCCTCCTCCCCTCGCCTCGCTCCCGGCCACAGTAGCAGCAACAGCAGCAACATCAGCAACAGCATCAGCAACATCAGCAGCACAGGAGCCATTAAACGGCGGACATTCATAAATATAAATCATAGGATTGTCTTATTGCCCGGGAGGGAGGCGACCCTGGAAAATGGCTGTCCGCCCAGCTGCTCAGCTTTGTCCGCTTGTGCGTGTGTCAGTTTGCGTGTGTGTGCGCGTCGACGCCGAAATCGCGCGCCCGCAAGTTTGATTAATGAGTGCGGCGAGTCTTTGGTATTAATCTGCGCTAAATCAGAGGCGAGAGCACATTGCGCGTAATTATCGCGTTGTCGCGCTACTTTCTTATTCTCCCCCCACCCCCCGTCCGACTCATCGCTCCCTAGAAACGAAATGAGTTTGCCGGCGAATTAAAATGCCGGCTCCTCTCGACGCTCCTTATAAATCGACTATCGGTTACACCCGTCACCGCTTGGACTTTTTGTTGAATTGAAACGTGTCTTTTGACCAGATGTAGATCGCGAGATGCGAGAGCGGATGCTGCGGCCTCTTCGAAGATGCAATACCATGCTACTTGATAAAGATTTCAAATGAAATTGCAATGTTGCACATTAATCAGCGCGTCCTGTCATTTATCTCTTACAAGCATTTTCTGTCGCAACTAATATGTTGCGGACAATTACTTGTAGATTATATTTTAAAGGTATCGACGGATCCTCCGCTACGGGCACTAATTTATAATGAGATATCGAAATGAAGTCGTCCCGGTGGAGCAATACAAGGGCACGTGCGACCGTCGAGGCAAGAACTGGAAATCAGAGTCTCGGCCGACGTCAAAGTATTCCAGGACAATAATGAGGGTTGGCGGGAGGAGAACAAGTTGTCGCGGAGTATGGACACTTCCTCCATTACACGCGCACACATGCACACACGCACGCGCTCCCCGACGCTGCCCGACGCGTCATAAATATTCGCTCGATCCCCTAGATCCGATCGGGCATTAGACAATCGGACGGGCGTCGGCCTCCTCGAGCAAAAGGGATTGGCGATGGCATCAAACACGCGAAGAGCCGCGTCTCGCACGTGCGTGAATTTGCCCAAATATCGATGCCCAGCTACTGGGAGATCGTATAAATATTCATAACGCATCGCCGCTGTAAAGGGCCGAAAACCCTTTATCGTCTGGGACGGTCTCCAGACTCCTCGGCTCGGCTCCGGTCCAGCTTCGGAGTCTGGAGCACCGAAAAATGGGACGGAAACGAGAATTAAAAAGCCTAACGCTCTTTTCCTAATACGCGCCGCACTCGCCGTCGTCTCTCTTTTAATTATCCAGCTTCTCGTTAGGAGCTCTGATTAATGGCCAAACGTGGTATCGGGCACGCTGCGATGATCCTGGAGAAGGGCCATTTTTTATCCCTTTATCCTCATTTCCAATTTTCGAAAATTGCAAAGAAGAGAGAGAGAGAGAGAGAGTTCTTGAATATAGTGAAATAGTTCAAAAAGACAAAAATTACAAGCTTCTTTTATTTTTTGTCTCTTTATCTTTAATATAATGGAACTTTTAGGATATACATATTTTATACTCCAATTTGAAAGCGCTTGTAATTTTCAAATATCAAGACCCAATATAATCATTATTAATTTTTATTTAGGAAAAAGTAATATCATCTTTTTTCAGAAAAACTTTTTATAGCAAATAGAATTAGTTAATTAAAATATTATTGGGCCAATCATAACTTTTTTCCATTTATTTAGCTTCATCAAACCTTGGTGCTTAAGTATATCAGTTTTTTTTATCTAAGGTTTACAAGTTTCGTATGAGACTTTTACAGCTGTCGATGCATATGTTCTTAAAAGTTTACAATACGCTCGTTCAATACACAAATGCATATTATTTTTTTTTTATAAAATGAATAAATTTTTAATACTTGCAAATTATCTATTTTTGTTTAAGAAATATATCTTTTGTTTAGTTGTTTCCATCTAATAATATTGAAAATGTTGCAATACAACAATATTCATACCAGCGACTTTTATTCTCGTACACCGAGTATCACCATTTTTGGAATTAATAAGTATTAACCTAAGTACAAAAGGGCGGACCACTAAATCATTGAAGAGCACCAATAATCTTTAGTATTGAGAAAACCTTCGATAGAGTAAATTTTACGTTTTATATAGTATTCAGATATTCTGTAATATTATTGTATCTTTATACTAAAATCTAGTGCTTATAAACCTTGTATTAATAAATACATATATTTAATTGAAAAACTAAAAAGAACAACAGAAAAATTTATTGGAAGCCAGCATTGCTTCGTTAGACACATTTTGAAACATTTGAAATATATTGATTGTCGTATTAATCCTTGGAAGACAATATAATTCCTTGCTCCTAACCCGAAGATAATAAATTGATCCGATCTTAATCCTCTAAGCTTGGGAGCATCGGCAGCATCAGCTATTGAGAAATGAATCGGAATAAGTTTAAATAATTGATTGGAGTCACTCGTTAGACAGTAGCGAAATACGAAAAAGGCAGTGCAGAAGCGAAGCGTCGTTGTGATCTATCTCGATCAATCTAATCGTTAATCTCCTTCGCTCATTCCAAATGCACCTTCGCAGCCATCTGTCTCCCCATCCTCCCCATCCTCCCCATCCTCCCCCGGCTCCCCCGCAAAAACTCCTTGGTTTTTCCGCCGACTCCCGAGGCTTTTTGCCCCAGGCTCCATGGTGTAATTGCAAGAAGGGTCACGCCGAATCGATACCGGCTACACGGACCTCAACTCGACTCAACTCGACTCAACTCAACTCAACTCGAGCGAGTGCTAGAGACGAGCGTCGACTCCAGCACAAGGTCGTCGGTATGCCCCGAGACCCGGGCACGTGATTCCGTTTGTCGAGCGCTGGGAGGTTGCAATCAAAAGATTGGCCACGCTCCCCCGATTAATGAGCGAACCGCGCGAGGTAATTGCATTCTAATTAATTTTTTTCGTGGGCGTGCTCCTCCTTTTTCCCCGGGTCGCCGGGTTCACTCGAGCCGTGGGATGTGGGATTATGTTGCCGCGACACCGAGTGGGTGGGTGGCTGCGGGACTATCGACGGCTTTTTCGATCTTATTACGGATGAGTGGAGATGGAGGTGGAGGTGGAGGTGGAGGTGGAGGTGGAGGTGGAGGCAAACACGTGCGTGCAATTGACGATCGGCCCTCCGCCTTCGCTTTTTATGGGACACTAAAATCGATCCTTCACAGGGATACCTCCGTGTATTTTGCAAATTCACCATAATTTTTCTGTGCAATTTTTGCATTAAAGTATCCCAGATCTTCATATTATATGGCTATAACCGTATACGCTTATATGAGTTGATACTTCCTTTTATGCGCTTAATAAAAGAGTGAGTGTTATTTTCAAATGACTAAATCAGTCTACATTTATGTCACGCTCTTATTTAAAATAATAAATTTAGTGGATTTGATACTAAATACATATCTATTGCCTGCACATCCATTTTTAGATGACCACTTTATCGTAAATAAATGTTATATTTTATCTTCTAACCTTATTTTGCGGAAATTTGAAATAAAAAATGGTTTGTGACGAATGACGTCTAAGCCGACATTATACAAACCGATATAATTTTATTTTTATTATTCCTACCCATTTTATTGGTGCTGCATGTATCTATATTTGTATTGGACGTGTATAATTTATTTGATACAAAGAGAATAAAAATACACAAACTATAAAAATAAAAACTTTAAAATTGCGAATGATGTTAAATATTTTAGAAATAAACATGATATAAAAAAATATCCAAAATTAATTTACTTGAGAATTTGAAGAGCCCGTAAAAGAATTAACTTTATTATTTATTTACATACTTAGTTATACGACGCCAAAATAAAGAAAGAATATACGAGCCGATTCATTAGTTGCCAACTGAATGGCATATTAATAAAATATAAGAGCTAATAATTAAAATTGCAAGATACGTAAAAGTCGAAAATTTGGAATCCCTGAGAAATTGGGAGCACCGAAGAAGCTAGTCGAATTTCGTGCCCATGATTATATATTGATGCTGGAGATTTCAAGTGCAGTAGCTGAATTGCAGCGCTTAATATGCTCCTCGTAAAAAGTCTTGGTCTAAGCTCAAGGAATACAAAAAGCATCGGCATGCCGGACCCAAAGCAAAAAGGGAAAAAAAGGGCCGTATTTTAGGAGGCCGAGCTCGTGGCGAGGCTTTCGGTCCGAAGAAAATGAATTCGCCTGTGCAGAGTCAACGATTCTATGAGCAGCAGTAGCATCAGCTATAGCAGCATCACGAGATACTAAAACGAGCCAAAGCGAACGAGACATGACCATCTCTCTCTCTCTCTCTCTCTCTATCTCTATCTCTCTCTATCTCTATCTCTATCTCTCTCACTCCCTCTAAAAAAGTCGTCTCTGGGAGATGCGGCTCCTGCAACAGAGCGGTCGGGGGCTTTTGCGGCGCGTAGATCGTTCCAGCTGGATTCAGCCTCCGACACGCAGGTTCTCCTGGCAATATTTGCGAGCACACGCATCTTCACCCTACATCATCGTGTATCTCCCTCCTCTATTCGCCCTTCCAGGGGGAAGATTGAAGAGTCGAGCGTACGGTGTGATTTAATTGCTCGGAAATTAATTTCGATCGAAAAAAAGTGTCTCGTTAGATATTTCATCCGCGGTTGCTATGAAAAATTCGAGACACTTCAACGCTTGGGATGCCCATTTATTCGGTACCTTGTTATTAATTTCTCCCCCTCTTTCGCCCCCTTGGTCGAGACATCCAGAAAAAATGCACGAGATTTTTGTGCTATACTTGGGGACGCTGTCGGAATTCGGATCACTTTCAAGGAACATGAGTACAAAAGAAGGAAGAGAGCGAGAGAGAGAGAGAGAGAGAATTAGAAAGAGTGGGAAAGAGACCGCGTCTTTGGACTTGAACAAACTTACTTGGCGAAACATAAAAATATAAAAGCGAGTTGATAATCAAAACTTTAATTGAAACTAAAAGTCAAGTGTCTGACAAAAATATTGTTGGTCTACTTGCTGAATCAACGACTTAGAAGTTAATCTCGATGTTTATTTTGCTTTATTCTCGAACTTGGCCGCAATAAAGTCAGCTCGTATATGGTCACTGTTAAACATTTTTCGTTAATTTATATCCCTGGGAGTAGTATACTTATGCAGAGAAACTTTGTATGCGATAGGCGGGAACCACATGCATCTTCTGTCGTTCTCATTTAAAGGGATCAGAACCAGAAATAAAATAAGACGGAAGACGCGTATAAAAGGGCCAGCGAACACAGTGCAATGAATGAAGTATGTTTCGAAATGAACATTTTAGAGCTTCATTCGCCGCCGATAAAATCTTTGAATTTATGGCACAAAAGGTCTCAAACGAACCACCAAAATTAATTATTCAAAATTTGTTTTGAAGATCTTATCACACTCGTAATTCCGAGGCCAGTGCGCCGGTACACGCGTCCCTTAATCCCTTCGGGTCCTCCTTCCGTGCCTCACCTCTCCTCCAGGACATCGGCGGCCCTCCGACGTCGCGAGACATTCTAAGTATTTCGTAGTCAGGCAATTACAGTGGCGCTCGCTACCGCAGTCGACGCGCGTATAAAAATGTCTCGCGTCCGGTATTCCGGGCAATTTTTCGATGGCCAGCCCTTCCTACCACCCGTCCCTTCGCCGAGATAAGGATCGAGGAGCGCGTGCTAAAGGGACCCAAGCGCAAAAATACGTCTCGACATCGGGATGCTGCGCCCTCGGATGCTGCGACGCCCCCACCCCTGGACCGGCAATTAACGCGCAAATTGTATCGCGGGACTCTGGCTCATCTCCCTTCGAGTATTTAGCATTCGCTCCTCGTGTCCTCCGAGTCTTAAAGTGTCCTCCGGCAATTGCTTTTATTTCCAGGTTGCATTATTGGTGCGATTTTTCTGCGACGAGCTCGCGTGCACCTCCCTTCCATAAATATGCAACCGGTGGGGCGATCGCCGGTTGCATAATTAACACGTGTAAGAACTCTGGAGTCTGGTTGTCGCAATTAGTTTCCACTGCATATGGGATTCTCGGACTCTCGGACTCTCGGCTCACTCTCTCAATTATTCCCTACGTAATCGACGATTTACAATTCCAATTATAATCCTGACAACGGCGAGGATCGGGTCACAATTTGTGGTTCCCGAATCCGCAACATCTGTCCCGCGTTTAAATACCGCAAATAACCTCTTAATAATTGCTCGGGGATAGTTGATCCTCGATCGCGGAACGGCAGCAAACACCGACAATAAATTAATGTGTATTATCGCTGGCTTGTGGTAAAACAGAATGCGTGGGTTTGCTTTCGTTAAATGCATAATCATTACTGGGGACGTCAACGCAATCCTTGCACTTGAGCATGATGCATCACCTAATTCTCGGTAATTTAAATTTCGAGGAGAATTCGGCCTACGCAAGCCCCGACCCGGTCCTCTCCTCAGCCTCCCCGACTTGTGATTATACGCTTGCGCTCGATTACCATTTCGCTCTTCCTCTCCACGGCTAATTTTAATCGGGAGCAGGATTCTTCTTATTTTCCTGCCGATGCTGCTCCTGCTCCTGCTGATGCTGCTGTTGTTGCTCATAATCACACTCTTGGGGCTTCATTCTCACCGGCATTAGGAACGCATCTAATTCGCAAGAAATTGCACCACCGCAAAGTATTAGTTGTCCCTTTGCGGTCCAGCCTCGATCTAATCATCGACCCGATATTGGCTGTTGTACCTGCAATTATTCTCCCGAAACCTAACACCATCCGGCATAAGATGCTGCTTCCGTAGTAGGCGAGAGCGAGGAGAAATAATCGTTAAACAATCTCAGATTCAGACACTACAACTTTCATTCTCGGTTCTCCGAGTAATTGTCTAGGAGGGCTATTTCTATGTAATATAAGACTTGCATCCTCCGAGATTTTCAATTTTTTTTCTCTTTTTCTTTTTTTTTTTTTTTTTTTTTTTTTTTTTTTTACTTTAATTTTGCACATCCAACTCTCGACCAACCACGTTTTGCAAAATAAAAATTTTGAAATATTTAAAAAATTTTTTAATCTACCGACTGACTGATGTTGCAAGTCAGACTGCTTCAGACGCCAAGACTTTGTATAATTCTATTTCTTTTTACCAACCAAAATAAATATGCAGTGTTATCGCAGGCCAGATGTCCGGCAGTAGTTGCCATGTTAAAATTTTTATTTGAAAATACATTTTGTTATTCTCCGTCTTAGATGCAAAATCTTTATGCGTCGTGCACATGTTAATCACGATGATTATCCATAAAACGAATGCTCCTCATCCTCTGACATTCCGGTACAGCATGGAAATGAAATGGAGATTATTCCCTGAAAAAAAGAGCAGCTCTCGAAAGCCGACGTATTCGCTTCTCCAACGAACTTTAAAAACATTCGGAATCCGAATGCAGAGATTAAAAATACGCGTGGCTCCCGAAGAGGGGCTAGAGCAATTTGCCAAAAATAAAGAAATCCACAGGAGCCCCCGAAAGTCCGTACGCAGGATCAGAAGCGCGGCGAGGGAAATAAAAAGGAAGAGTGGCTCACGTCTGAACCGAGAGGCGCTCGAGAAGAAGAGAACAAAGTGCGCGTACAAAAAAAAAAAAAAAAAAAAAAAAAAAATTGGAATTAAGAGACCTCCGGGACCTGGGGAATTAATTCGTAGCTGTCGTGGCGGTTCGCCCCCAGAACCGCGGATATCTGCATACGCGGTGCAGCCCTCTCGCATCATCCTGACGAATCTACCACGCACCTCATTATTATTATTATTAGCGGCTACATCCACTTGGGGTGCACATAATAACTTATTCGGTCCTTATTATTAGCGGAGACTGCGGTAGGCCCTTTCCCGCGGACATCTCACGCACACTCGCACACAGGTCCACGCGGGGCCTGCGGGAGCCGCCCTTTGTTATTAGGGCGCGTGCGGCAGGTTGTGCCCTGCACTCGGGGGCGTGCGGAAGGGACGTGATCTGCACGCGTCGGGACTCACGACCGCGGCTACACCCCGCTTGCATCTCTTTTTATCTCCCTTCATCCTCCTTCGCTTCCATCGCGAATCTTCCCTTTTTAGCTGTCGGAGGTTTTTCGCTTTTTCGACTGTCACGGAAGACTCGGAGCTCCCGCCGCCGCCTCTTCTTCTTCTTGTTCTTCGCTCCTGCACTTTTACGCTCCACGTGATTTACACGAGACGCTGCATTCGCTGTAGCACACTCGACAACACATTGACCCATTTCTTAAATAAACACGATACTTATTTTAAGTCTCGGCTCGGTGACGCGCCGCTTCTTCTTTCGATCCCGGCTTTTACCGTTCTTTCTTTTCGGATACGATCGGAAAGTGTCAAAACACTCACAATGGAACGGCGCGCATTAATTAGCGAGAATAAAACGCAAGTTCGCAATTTCGCTTCTGCCTCAGAGTGCGCACACAATGTACGCTGATAATTAGGAGCATCTTCAATCTCAATTGCGAGTGCGCGTGAAACGAGGAGAAGATGGCTCATGTTCCCGGCCGTGAGTCACGACTCGCCTAAATACTCCAAAGGAAACGCTCGTGCAGGTAAACATAGTCATTGATTTGCGAACTTGATTGAGCAATTTAATTAAATAATAACTCGGCTGTACTTTGAATTTAATTGACCAAATTTATAGCCGCGGCGCTCGTCTCCACGTCAACTAAATTAACATAAGCGAGCAAAAATCGTCATGTGCGGTGGAGCTCGACGAAAGTAAAAATTCTGTTGTGCCGTACAACGAAACGCCAGCCAATTTAACTCTGGTAAAAAGCGCGCGTTCCTCGGCATTTCACTTCGTTATAAAACGCGCATATATTGAGCGAGTCGGGGGGGGGAGGGGAGGAGAAGAATGCACGTAAAAGGTGAAACGCCAACTCGGAGTTTGAGTTCGCCCCGGAATGTCAACGTGTCCGAATTTACCCGCCGCGCCCTCGTAAATCCGCAAACTATAATAAATAAGCGGGTTTGCGAATTTTGTCGTGGCGCCTACACTATTTCTCTCTCTCTCTCTCTCTCTCGAGTTCATCAATTATTGAGACCGACTGCGAGCGCTCGGGAAGACGGGGATTTTAACGACGGATGTCGTTTCCATTTTTCATCTCTCGAAAGTTTGCCAAAGCTGTCTCCGGTATTGGCGAGACGCTGAAATTCGACAAGTCCATCGTCGAATTCAAAAATACGCTATCCTTCGGCGCTCCTCGGTGCTCGCAAATGTTGTTACTTTAATGGTCACGCTCGCGCGATCTCCGAGAGTAATTAAGCACGTTTAATGTTGTTTTGATTAGGAGAGCCTTGAGCACACGTGAGGCATTCCCCGATTATTTCCGAGGAGAAGAATGCGAGGCGTCCGCGAGAAAAAAGCCTCTCTGTCTCTCTCTCTCTCTCTCTCTCTCTCTCTCCTTTATCTCCCTCCTCGTGGCCCCCCCCTCACAGCCGTCCACGCGCGAGGGCACACGATGTATTTACGGTTTTTGCCTGGCCGACGCCCAAAAAACCCGTGCACGCGCCGATGCAACGACGCCGCGTTTCGGCGCCGCAACGCTCGAGTTGCGGGCGTGTGCCGATCGCTCTCGGGAATTCCGAGAAGTCGGCTCGCTCGCAAAAGGACACTGGACCTTCCCATTGTACTTTCGGTTTCGCTCGAGTGAAAGCCAGCGATGAATGGACGTTTCGTCGGCCGATTAGGGGGGACCGAGGGGGACGGGGCGGGGCGGGGAGGCGAGGGGAGACGGAGGGGGGTTGCAGTCTATTAAGCCAAATAGACGATGAGGCTCGGCCTCTTGTGCAACTAAGCCGGAACGAGATCATTTCCGGGGATTTGCTGTTTACCAACACCGGACACACTGTTTAAGTGCGACTTTTAAGTTTAATCGCCGAGGATTATCGTTAAATCCATATACGATTTTTCCCTATAATGCCAGGGTCAACTTTTAAGCGCAACTGCATCTAATTAATGTTGTAGACACTTTATAGCATTAACGAGTGGACGTAAAAAAAAAATTGATGTTGAGACGAGGAGGTGGTAGGGTACAGAAATTTTGAAAAACAAAACTTTATTGTTATATATATATATATGTGTGTGTGTGTGTGTGTGTGTGTGTGTGTGTGTGTGTATATATTTTTTGTAATTTACTTATTTTAAGAATCCCAAATACACGAATAATACACAGCCGAAGAACTCTTGTGTCTTTGTTGTAGCGGGTGAAAAACTGTTTCCCAGACGACAGTAAAGACGAGGAGTAAAAGTTGAGTGAACTAGACGAAAAAGCCATTCAATCTTGAGCTAACCGCCACGTAATTTTTTATGCAGGAAGGAATGATATACGCTTTTGTAAATAAGTTTTCAAGATATATAATAAGTACCGTTTGAGAGAGGCTGTGCGTCGGGGAGATTTTTGTTTGGGAGCCAACCCTCCTCCGTCTAGCCGCACGCCACGACGCGAGGACGTCTTAACATGGGGTTTCTTTTTGTCCATTTCAGGTGGATGCCTCTTCCGGTACAAATGGAAATTAGCTCTTGTGCCGCAGATCTGGAACACTTGAGAAAAAAAGAGGATAAATCCAAGGAGTTGCGTGAGTGACTCCTCCCCGAAACTCGGCAGTAGTCTCGAAATGATCGTCGTTTCTCCGTGAGATCACGATCCTCTCCAAACGACGAGATTTTTGAGCCAAGAGGCACTCCTCTCCTTTTCCTTTTCGGTCCACGCTCAACACCAGAACACACCACACATCGCCACATTTGGGCTACTTTTTACTACGAATTCTCGGAGAGATGCGTCACGCATAGGTACATTAGCCGCTCGTGTAATTTGGATTTGTCTAGTTTATTCTGCAATTAATCTAGATGACATACCATTTCGTGTCGTGTATTTTGGCCGTGGCTGCTTTTAATGTAGAGCTCGTAGCTTGGCGGAAGCTGTAGATGGCAGGACTCAAGGCTTGCCCACAACTGAATTACCGCTAAAATTTGTTATCCGAGAGAAATTAATTGGTTTGTAATTAAGGAAAAGAAGCATGTCGACAGTGGTGCTGTTGTGAAGTGGGGCCACCACCAATTCCCCGAGGAAGTTTGCTGTGAAAATCGCAAGATGTTTCCCAAATCAATTTAATTCAGGAGCCCGCGCACAATTGACGGAAGCGTTTGGCTGGGCTCGACCGACCCCAAAGACAATGAACCTCCCATAAAGCAATTTGGGGGATGGAAGGAGCGTTTCCGCTCAGATAAGAAATTGCCATTAGCACGCGAGGCATATATAATAGCTCGTAATTCGAGTCGATAAAAAAGCGGCGCGGGTAATGTGGGTCTAGACGTTTCATTAGAGACTCACGCGACGAGTCTGTCACGTCGTCGCCACATCCACTCGGGCACCCGGTGCAGCCCAGTTCTTAAAGTAGATGGGCGAGGGCCAACCCGTGCCCGAGTGCTCGGAGACGAGGCGCACTTGACTTCTCGCGCGTGTTTACGTAAGCCCGGGGCCGAAAATAGTCCTCGGCACCGCTGCTCCGCCGAGGACGGGCTCAAGGATTCCGCTCGGTGGGATTTGGTGTTCAGGAAGCCGAGCCACTTCCTTTGCTGGCTTTCCTCCCAACGATCGATTGCGAAACGAGATTAAAACTTTTTTTCTTCTTTTTTCCTTTTTTTCCTCTCTCTCTCTCTCTCTCTCCCTCCCTCCCGAGAATTAATTTATGCGAGCCAAAGCTGACGATACGGATCGAGAGGCTAATTTGATATCTCGAAAGTACTAGACTGACATGTTTGTTTAACACGTCACAATTTCATAACACCGACTCTTTTCCAATAGCACTTCTCTCATAAACCTATCGAGCATTGACAAGCTATGCTAATTCCCGTGCACTAGCCACGTTTCACAATCGATCCCAATCTCCCTCTGCACTTATACTTTGTATCTCTGCCGATCGATCTCGCCAATTCAAACTGCAAGCTCCGGTGGCCCAGAATCAATAGATCCGCGATAGATCGAGCCAAGGAAAAGAGCCGAGCGCTCCATGTGGCTCGTCTCGTCTCGTCCGAGCTCCAAATATTTTCCTTTAAATATTTTCTCACCGCGTCGGTGGGCGGAAACGAGGTAAAAAGAAAACAAGAATCGTAGCAGAAGGAGAGCTCGAAACGAGTTCGCTCCAAAGAAAATATCGGGAGAGGAAGAGCGAAAAGCCAATCAAGTACAAATATTATCTTCGCGCTGGTGACGGGTTGGTGCCCGATGCGGGAACACGACCGATTCCAACTTTCCTCTCTCTCTCTCTCTCTCTCTCTCTTTTCTTTTCTTTTCTCGAGTACAATGCTTAAACCAATATTGGAGCACTGCGAACCGGTAAAAAAGTAAAATTAAGTTAACTAGTTATAAAGCTTGTTTATACTTTAATGATTTTCTCGGTATTGTTGATTTAGTCGAAGGGAATATTTTCGTACTATTCAAACTTTGAGAGCGTACGTGAAAATTTATCACTTTTCGACTGTTTTAATATTTAAAAAAGTTATTATTACTTTATACTCGTAAAACTTTTTTTTTTTTGGAAAAATACAAATGACATTTTTTTAAATAATTTTATTTCCTTGATTTTAACAAGTTTTAATTGCCGGTATATTTTTCAATTTCCTGTCGCATAAAATGTATTTCTAATACAATTATATATATTTAAATGCCAACCTTTTTACTGTAAATAATATTTTTGTTTTTGCTCGTAAAACCTCGTCTTATATTTAGTTAATTTATTTTACTTTCATTGTGCAGATATCTTTTAATACTAATTTCACAACGCATAGACCTCCACAATATCGTTATCAATTTAAATTTGTAATTGTTAATTGTTATTTTTATAGTTCTTTTTAGTAATCTAATAAACTTTGGAATTTATGACAAAGATTATAAAAAAAAATTATCATAAAAATATTTTTAAATTAATCATTTTTAAAATTAAAATCGTAAACGAGTTCAATTGAACATAAAAATTATTTTACATCAAGAAATAATAAACTAATTACAATTTATTTTATTAATAATCATAATACGTGTGCGAATACACGACATTAATTACAAAAGAATTTCAACATAAAAAAAGAAATTATATCCAATGTAACTTGTAACCAAGCTCGTAATAAATGTCTGTCTATCCGTGGTCAATTTGTATGTAAAATGGAACGATTGTCCCGATACTTCAGTGACAGTAAATTATTTATGCGAAATTACTCTAGACGGAGAATCTTTAATGAAATCATTAAAAAAATTCAAAAGACTCGAACAATTTTATGGATGATAAATTAAGAGTCGTAGTTGGTCCATTTTTCGTTTCCTCTCTACGCAAAGGGTGTCCCTCTCTCCCTTACCCTCGAGCACATGTAATGTTTCATAAAATATTTGCCAAAATAAACGAAAACGCACATATCCACGCTTTTAAAAATAAGCTCCACACAAATAAGCAGACGAAGACTAGTAAAGACGTACTCGTCGGGGACTGCGATAAAGGAAGGCGCTGGTCCTCGATCGCGCCCACCCCCTGTCCCACATTAAATCAGAAATTCTCGCGGAGAGAGAGAGAGAGAGAGAGAGAGACGCAAGGTGCGCACCGCGACACGACAATCGAAATCGGGACCCTCCTTATCTCCCATCTCGCGGACCTTCTCCCGGTGAAGAGGAGGAAGAACGAGAAGAAGCACGGCACCCTTTCCCCTTGACAATCGGCGGCGTATTGAATCGGGGTGAGACTATAAATCATGCACATTTGTTAGCGGGCACACCTCGCTCGGGGAACCCGGAGAAGGAGTCGCAGCAGCTCCACCAGCCACCAGCAGCAAAAGAAGAAGCCACGACAATGAAAAATATATTCGCTGCTCGGCTGGCAATATTTCAATATTAGTTTAGCCATTGTGAGGGGACGACTTTCCCCTTTGGCTCCTCTGCGCATCTCGCGGCTGATGAAAGTGCTCGCTCCTGCGCAATTGCCGCTCGACGTCCCGCTCCCCCCCCCCGCGACCGCCTGTGTGCACAACAACTGCGCTATCGTTTTATTGCGATAAATTAGCACTTTGAGGACGCTAAGCTGTTTGCACGGCTCTTTTTTGTTTTTTTTTTTTTTTTTTTTTTTGATGGCAGTGGGGGGGTGTTTGTTTTTAAGAAAACACCGAGTGCGCGCAAGAGAGATTACGCCCGCATGCGAGATGATATTTGCCGTGCACGCGAAAAGCAAATACTCGCGGTGTTTTCCCTGGGCGTCTGCATCTGGAAAATTTTTAATCGTAACGCGAGCGCGGCTGCCCGTGCGAGAGAGAAGCGGATATCACTGTTACAGCTAACCAAATAATGTATTTTTAAAGCAATAAAATTATCATCGCAATTCCGAATGACATTTATTAGCATCGGCACTGCCAAGTGCCCGCTCCTCTTTGCCACTCACCCATTCTATTCTATTCTATTCTATTCTAACTCTGCCTCCTGACACTCGATACAGACGCTTGTCCAATAATAATAATAATAAGATCGTGATATTTTTTACGGTATCTCGAGGCAAATTACACGAGATAAAGAGGGAGTCTGCAATTTGCAATTTGCAACTTGTTACGGTTCACTCGCATGTCCGCACGCACGCACGCACGCACGCACGAAATTAAAGAGGTGGACGCGAAATTGCGTTTCATTGATTTCGTAACATCGGTGGCTCATTGAATTCCCGAGTATCGATCCAAATGCAACGTTGCATCGGCGCGGAAAGGGCTGCTCGGTTGCCGAGGAGCTGATCCGAATATTCATCATCGGGCTGCTCGGGATGAAAGTCGGCGCGGGCTTACATCTCAAAGTCCGACGAGTGCGTGCAATTGCGTTTGTGCAACTGCAATAAAAGGAAAATACTTATCCTTGATTTTCGATTACACCTCACGACTACTAACTGGCGCCCTTAATTTAATTAAAAATGCCGGGCGACCGGCTCGTGACGAAGCGCCTTCACGAGTTGCCAATGCGCTAACGGAAACGCACGCACGTACTCGCCGAGATTTCCAGCGATCGGAACACGCCTCTCTCGGTCGCGCACACCTGTCCGCTCCAAAAAGGTGTCCGAGGCGGGAGGCACGAATAACTGCCTTCCATATTTGTAAGACGTAATTGGTCATATTTTTGTATTCGGTCATCGCCTTCCCATGGCGAGGCTCCTTCGTTAGCTTCCCTCTTGATGCGTTTGACTGCGATGCACTTGGCTGCGATGCACTTACATTGTCTCGCATGCAGTCCTCGGTAATTTAGAGCTTGTCAAAAATGAATAAACGAGGTGAATCGCCGTCACCGCCCCCGCCCCCGCCGACTTCGGACTCCTGCGTTACGAGTGCCACTGATATCGAGACCCGATTGCGAAAGGACGTCTTTGCCTTTTGGATGAATAACGCCGAGTCAATACCGCCTCCGAGTGATTAATTGTTACACCCACACTGGCCGTGTCATTAACGTCAGTTGCATGCGGAGGAAGGCACTTCTAAATTGAATAAGAGGTTGAGCGCGCGAATGTGTGCGTGAGCTTACATGCAAATGGGTGTAGGAGCCCGGCAGAGGCGCGTAAATTTAAACTTGAAACTTTCGAGCGAATTTTTCCTTCGAGTCTCCCAACGACAAATACGATTCGAGCTATTTCGAGATAATTAGCTCTAGTCTTTCTCTCTCTCTCTCTCTCTCTCGAGTCGTGTTCTTGGCGCGGAGAAGGTTAAAAAGATTTTCTCTTTCTCCGTTCTCATCATAAATATGTAGAATTTCACGTACGAAAAATGTTTTCAAGTCAAAAAGTTTGATGCTGATGCTGGACAAGTTTCCAACGATAGATTTTATTTTATTTTGCTCATAAATTATGTGATAGTCTGTGTTATTAAATTTTTTTTTATTTTATTTGAAAGAAAATTTCCGATTCCAATGAATAAAATCATATAAATCAAATTTTTACCAATATTCTTATTATTATTTGCCATTTTTAAATTCAAAATTCTTGTTTAGTTTTAGAATTTTTTTTATCAATTGCTGATTGATTCGTTTCAATTTTTTTTTTTTTTTTTTTTTTTTTTACTTAAAATATCTAAATTTATAAACTCTAACGAGCATAAAATTCTTCTAGGATATAACAGTAAATATCGTCTAATGATTAGAATAGAAATACAAAGTTTTAATTAAGACGTCTTACCGAGGTAAATTGATTCTCGATTTAAAATTTATGCCAAAGGCTCAAACAGAAATTTCAATATAAGACTTAATCAATGGTGAATTATGACGTCATCAACGTAAATTGATACATTTTACAAAAGCTAAATGCCGACCACATGATTCTCAAAAAACTCGAAAGGGAGTTTGATTACATAGAAACGTCTCGAATCACTAATGGGATTACACTTTTAAAAAAGAACATGGCCGTAAAAAGGAGAAATGAGAGCTCACCAAAAAAAGTCGTCTTCGCGCTCCATCTGAGGCGACACCCGAGGATCGAGGATCCCCCTCGAGAGTGTCTTCGGCTTGCCTCAGCACCGCGATAACGAATAGACTCGAGCAACGAGGGTACGTACCTGCACGGAAACCGTAATCGAGAAGACACTCGAGCTTTTCGAGGGGACGATCGTGCAGTGATTATAGAATACCCAGGTAATTAACGGCGCTACCGTCCTCACCATGGAAAAAGTGATTTGGAATAAGGAAAGTGTTGGAAAAACCTTTGCGTACACGTTGGTGCACATCCCGTCGAAAGGTGAAAAAAGAGAGAAACACGTGTCTCGAACTAGAGCTCGAACACAGTTTTTCCGTGTCTCGATTGTAGTCCTCACCTTTAGATCAGAGGGAAAATAAATAATACATGGGGAGTAAATCGTAGGCAGGCTTTAATGAGCCGCCGCACGGATTTTCTTTCAGCGACGGCCATTTGATTTAATTGATAGCCATGATTATTTACGATAAAGTGAATGATCGAAATTCTTCCCTAAATTTAAATGAGATATAAAGAGATGGGTGCCATAAAGAAGAATCTTCCCGAACTGTAGGATTAATGAAACTGGTAAATTGCTGGGAGCGAGTGTAAATCTGAAATCGACTCGCTACCACTTCCATCGATCGGATCTCCGACTCTCGATCTCGCGATACCAACAAATTTCATTAACATTGCAATACAACCATTTCTGTGCGCTCAGTCACGTCGATAAATCCTTCGGCCAGCAGGGATCAGCGAAAATCGTCGACAAAGGCGAGACCGCGCGTGCGTGCGTGCGTGCGTGCGTGCGTGCACGAGCCTCATAAGGAATTCCGGAGGAAATCTCGCTCGCAGAGCCTCCTCTTGTCTTTTATTTTTCCTCACCCCCACTTTCCCCTCCCTCTCTCTCTCTCTCTCTCTCTCTCTATCTATCCATCTTCTCAGGTGCGCGAGCCAATGCCATTTGCGGAAAACTGCGTAATTACCTGCTGCGCTCGCCGACTTTGTCTCTCTTTCGCGCGAGGCAAAGAGAAGGAGAGGATAACGCGCACTTGATGTCTTAATTGGCCGCGTCACGTCTGGGCATCGACCGATCGATCTTCGGGTCAAACGATGTTTTCTTTGAGCGGAGCGCAACGGATGATGACACAAAATACTGTCGGTGACTCGACAAGGGAAAAGCTCCCAGTGCCAAAAGCTAATTTACTCTCTTTTAGAGAGTGGCATTCCGCTCCGACAACTCGAGCTAGATGAGTCCATTTTCGGAAAGAAAGACACTTTTACCCACTGCCTCTTTCTTGAATTTTCATTTAATTTTCCATGATTCTGTTGAAAAAAGAGTTTCATTCATTTTTAATTACATTGGTAAGAATTCAAGTCGTTCGTAGTTCGTTTCAAGTAACCTCACGTACATCCGTTAAAAGAAATTTTAATTTATACATAAACATAAAATGAAGGAAAGATCGGGCTTTGGCCCAATGAATGATTCCGACAGATGGTGCAGAAAAAACTTGTGTTAAACAAAGCGAAGAGGAAGAAAGTTAACTCTATAAACTAATTGTGAGGGATAAAAAAATCCTCGACTAAATTAAATTCTAGGAAAATGAAATTGTTTAATATAGACTCCCGAACGACGCGGAAAATTTTCTCGTCCTATTTTTATTCGAGCGATTGGTAGAGCACTAAGCGTTTCTCTAGAGTAATCGTTCGAAAAACATTTTATTTGCAAAAGTCAACAGTTAGTTTGTAGAGTTTGTATTTAGTCCAAACACTAAATGCTACCTCCAACTAATTGTTTTTGTTATTTTAGTAATGGTACTCTTATCCGGCGTTTCACGCGGTTTGGGTAAGTGCCAGCTTTGACATTCGGGGCATGACCTTAATTACTGGAAGCGTTTCCTGCAGTTCTCGAGGCTGACGGTTTTGCCATTTGCCATTTGCCATTTGCACGACCGGGACCGAAGTGCAGGTGCACGCTGCAGTGCAGGCCGCATGACACAATCGGCCGATATAAGTAAAAGGGAGTCTCACGGTATTTTCTCGCGCTTACCTTGGAAAAAATGATGCCAAAACAATTTGAGATAACAATTTAAAGTACCTTAATTAGATGCAGAGTGGGTTTATTTTTGAGAGAATTGCTTGGAGGCGTACTTGACGGACTGACATTGTATTGCATGTGCAATAAAGGAAAAATTAACATGCAACTGATTCTCGCCGCAATTATATTTTTATGATTTATATTTACCGAGCAATTTTTTCAATTATTTTTCTTATTGTTATGCACGCGTAAATACGAATAGTTTTTGGATAGGAGATATGATCTCGTTTGCCACTCCGTGTGTACACTCGATACCGATATATTCTCTTCAGATATCGCTTGAGCAAATAAAAGATAAATTTTTCTATAATACTTTATAGTGAATTTCAAAAACAATAAAGAAAGTGAAGATTCCGTCAAGAGTTGCCAATCGAGTCGAAGAAAGATTGACTTTTTGTGAGATGCGAATGAAATGAAATATTTCAGACGCGCGGTTTTTCTAGCAGCTTTGAAAGTAAATATTGTCTGAATATCCTGAAACAGAGCGTGAAAATGAATTGGTTAAAGTGTACTTCGGTAAAAATAGCACTGATGCTGTCATAAAGTAAAAAACAGGCACTTGACTATTTATCGTTCCACGATTTAATGTATGAATTATTACATTGTTATAATTAGTCAAAGCAGAAAGAGTACGTAGGAGTGCAGAGCAAAAAATGATTCTTGCACACTTACTGCACTGCACTTTTCATTTAATAATTAATGATAAATTGTTCTTAAAGCCAAAAAACATTCACCGGAGTTTCAAATTATTTTTGCCACTTTTTTTTTTTTTAATCAAAGGTAGGAAAGAGAAAGAAAATTGAATAAGGAGATTAGCTTTTCCGCAAGAGCTGGGAAAAACAAAAGGCAACGGGAAACGCATCCTCGCCTCCTCTTATAAATAGAGCCGAAAAGTGCCTTTAAAGGAAAAGCGCTTTGACCAAACAAGAGGCACTCGTAACACCGGTTAATCAAGTCCGTTGCATAAGCCTCACCACTCGCGCCGCCATTTCTGCCGAGGCCTCGACTTCCTTAAAGAAACCAAGGCGCCGGGGGATCAACGGATTCGGATCGACTCTTGGGGTGGCAGAGGCGAGCTAGACCAACCAACTCGATTATTAAACGTCACGTCACATCGTTTAGTGGCGTTTCCGGTGGATATTTCTGTGGGGAACCGGGATCCCCCTGGCCCGAGTGTCCGCCCCTGCACGAGGGCGAGTGTCAGGAACGGGAACGGACGTGGGCCGCGGGTGCGTGGGATCGTCGCCGGCGGGGAGGAGGTGGAGGTGGAGGTGGAGGTGGAGGTCCGCGACTCGATGAGCGATCGACGAAAGTTTTGGCGAGCGCTTGCGCCATCGGCTGGTTCCGCGAACGGCCCCCGGTTCTCAGGAAGCCGGGGACGAGGTCGCTCTCGCGGTCCCCGATGAACGAGGAGAATTATGTTGAGGACCTTTTATTTACTGATTCACGCAAACATACATTTGTATCGCGCCCACAGCCTTCATAATTCAAGCTCCTCGACTAAAGAGATCATTAGACCCGAGCCATTAATAGCGGCGACGACTGGATTTCCAACCGCTACATCCTCTTTATTAAGACCGAGAAAATTCGTCGGAACTTGGAAAACAAGACATAAATTGCTTTTTATTTATTTGGCTGCGATTAAAAAGTTCTTGAAAATAGATTTTAAAAGGTACATTGTAACGATAACAATGTTTTTTGTCAAGCACGTATTAGCTTTGATTTGTATTGTTTATCTAGCTTAATCTTCAGTAATACAAAACATTTTTCAAATCATCGGTTTTCATTTTTATTTTCGTTTTTAAAAGCAAAAAAAAAGAGGAAAAAAACTGAAAATTTTCACATGTGCGAGAATGAATCATTGACTTCGTTCCTTTTATGTTGATATACAAATTTTTTATACAAAGATTAAATCAATGGAAATAAAAATCTTACGCTATAGTATTTGAAATTTTATTTACTATGCCTAAATTATATTTGTGAGACTGTCCTGTCAAAACTGTAGAAAATACGCGAAAAAAAAATTTACGATTGTATATATTACATGAATTGTTTATGTGACTTTCATTGCTCGGTTCTTTTTATAAATTTCACTTGATTTAAATGTGCGTGGAAGAAGACTTTCATCGAATATTGTTAAAAATCGTATGTGGGTTCAGAAATAAATTTGCTCTCTATCGCAATAGTTTTATTTTTTGAGTTCAATCCAAGTTCAATCTAAATCGAGTCAAAGAATAAATAGTTTCGTCCTTTTGTCAAGTTTTGAACAATTCCTTAAGAGGTCGATCGGAATGAGCCAACGAACCGTTAACAAGTGCGGAGAACGTCAGAGTCGTGCCAATTTATTTGCACGCCAGCCAAGCCAACTCCAAATACAAAAGAGGATAGAGAAAACAATCGGTCATCATTCCTCTCCTCGGTCCCGCTATTCATCCATCGCCTCCTCGTCACTCGGCTCGCACTCCCAGCTCAGCCTTCCGCGGAGGCTTTCCAGCGAAAACGCGTGGCCGAACCGACAAATATGGACAAACCGACGAGGATTACGTTAATGGCTGCGGAGCGTAACGACCGGAGGTAAATTGCGAGTGCCCGAGGACGACGAAAATGGTTAGGCGCGACGTCGCACGAATTGCCGATCGTTAACACCTCCGGCGCTCCCGCTCCGGCCTACTCTAAATATTTGCATGTGACGAAAGATTTCGCCAAAGGTTCGGCCCGAGCCCGTCATTGTGTCACGCCAACCCGAAACTCAAAACCCGCGTGGGTTCGCTCCTCGGGCGGTTGGCGTTTGGCGTTTGGCGTTTGGCGTTTGGTGTTTGCTCTTTGGCAACGTGCTCTCTTTCGCTTTTGGGAAGACTCGCGCTCTGGCGCTTGACACGTGACAAACTCTGACACTGACAGCCACGAGGCTGGCGGACCATCGCCCCGGTAAAAATGACTCGACACCTCGGGAAAAGTGGCTCAAGACTATTCGCAGAGGCCTTTTTGATTTACTCGCACAATTTCTATTAGAAGCATTCTCCTTCTAATGGCGAGCTTTACGAGCTGATAAAGTCCCCAAGAATTTCCCGATCAATCACGCTCTCCGAGAAAATTGAAATTGATTACCCCGGCTCGAAATTAGAATAATCGCTATAATGACAATGTGAACGATAATGTTTATTCTGCTCTGAACATGGATAAACACAATGAGCTATAAAACATTATACCATTAACTGTAAGTAATTTAGTTTAAGCAGCACGATACAAAGACATTTTTAACAGTGCCTGCAAAGATTATTTTTTCGAGTTTATTACGCATATTGTGCCGATCGAACTTTCTCTGTTTGCACTAGAAAGAGGCACGGGAATGCTGATAAAATAAAAGAATATCGCTGATATATTCGCAGTGTAAACAACCGGAGATTATATCCGAAAGAAGGAGGCTCCTAAAGTAAATGAGCGATTCGAGCAAATTCAATAAGAGATTTTATCAATAATCGCAACCGCTCGGCGAACACACAAAATACCGATACAAGTTTCGCTTTCACGAGCGGCCACACTTTCAACGCTTCTCGCCCGTGATAATGGCGGCGCGCACTTTAGGGTGCCATTTATTAGCCGAGAGGCCCGTTACGGGCGTTGCGCGCACGCACACACGCACACACTCTGACACACACACACAAAAGCACAAGCACGCGTTGCAAAATTACGAATTCGCAATTTGCGGGGGACACGTAGCGAGAAACGAGTTTTCCTCAGAGCCCGAGTTGCACGAGCACCGTGTCAAACAAAGCGAGGGAACACGAGTTATATCGCGGTGTACGCGCACGAGCGCCTAATTCATTTTCCCCGCAATTTTCAAGGCGACGTGGGAGAGCTTATGAATTATATCGCGACGCGTAGCCCGCGGATTCCCACGTGCGGGGCCTGTCCCCGGTAGGCGCCCCCGCACCCCTCCGGCCCATCCACCCCCGCACTGCCAGCCCGGGCATAAATCGCGCGCCCGTAGCCTCTGATTCACGAGCGGGTGATTGATTAATACATCAAAAATCGCCGCTCCACTCGTTTAATTAATTCCGGCCACGCTCTGCCCCACCCCACCCCGCCACCCCCCGACCGCCGCTCCGCTGCTGTTATTATTATTTCGCGGAGCGAGTCCACGTACGAGCGCCGATATCACTCTTGCGACTCGGCGGATCGAGTTTCCGAGCCACGAAAATTGTCCCCGTCGATGGATTGCGAATGCGAAAACGAGCCAATATTCGGCTTCGCTTTTGCAAACGCGCAAAAAGTAAATTAGCGAGTGAATGGGACGCTCGAGCTTTTAGCGGACCGATGCAAAATATTGGACAATTCGCTGAAAACAATATATTCTTTTTTTATCGTGCGAATGAAATACATTCGATTGGGTAAAGTTTTCCGCGACGAAAAAACAGTTGCAATATTCCAATGGTTTATTGCGAGCTGAAACAATCTCGGCTACATTCATTCAATTTTATATACAGTATTCAAATTTGTATAGAGTGCCAAAAATGTTCATTATATTAATAATCCATACGAGTGAATGACAAATTCGAGCAGATTACTTTTAATATAATGTACACGCAGTGTACATTATATCGAAGCTACCATTTTATTAATACATTCGAGATTATCTGATCTAGAGATGTACTACTTCATTAATTAAACGTGCTAATCGAAAATGCGACGGATTCATTTCCGTTACTTTAAACTAATAACGTTTCATTTGATTAAACTCTGTGTATCAACTCCGAGGATTAAGTATTTTCTCGAAAAACAAAAAAGTATTTTCGTCGCTACCAAATGAGTTTTCTCCCAACTACATTCTAACTTAAATCAGCAATTCCACTTTTAAATTAATGATTTCTATAATCACTGAATGGGTAAGTGAAACTTGACTCGAATTCACAGTTACATCGATACGTCTACAATTTTAAAGCAGATAATAAATGTAGCTATACGTGTTTCTTTGTATCGCAGAACTTGTTTTATCGTCCGATTATCCAGTTTATTATCAGCAATGTCTTTAAAAGATTAGCGTTTTTTTCCCTTTGCTTTTCCAATTTACTTTTCAATGATCTAGTAATGAATTATTAAGTGATTAAGGGCACTAGCAGCAACAGCAGCACCCAATCGGCAATTGCTCCTGTAAATAGTACTTGATATCAATCAAATCATTAATCAGACTGGTATTCATTAATTTATAATTTATATAACGAGAGCAGGAGTCTCGTTTAAACTCTCGTACCAAGCGAGATTACTTTTTTTGGTAAAATGAAATTTCCACGTCAAGGCGACGCTCACAATTGCACGTCAAATGATGATATTTTTACAGGATTTTCAATTTTCAAAAATTCGTATTTCAATCTGCGTGACAAGAGCGCACGCAAAGCTCGCGCGCACACCGATTATTTCCAGAATGATGAAGCAACATCATTATTCATTCGAATTGAAAGCGTGGACCGGACGATAAATTAGTAGAGCTTAAGCCGCGGCGGTAGTTAGTCAGCAAAACAAATGCGCGCAGTCAAAGGCTTGTTTGGCGAAAAATTATTGCTTGACGGGGAAGGCAAGGTTGAAAAGCCCACGTCAAGGTGTCGTAGACTCGACGAGTATCACCCACTCGGTTTTAAAACTCATTTTACCGATCTCTAAGCACGCTCGAGTTGCCCGTCGATGATCCTCGACGCGCCTCCCGAGAGCGAAAAACCTCTCGGCTTCCTCGAGGCGAGGCTCATGGACAAACATGGATCCCCACGATTAGGCTCACGGGATAATTTTTAAATATGATTTCATCGTCCCGCTCGTTTTCACCTCTCCGGCAGAGTCGTTGCGCTCCGGCTCTTTAAATAATTACTTAACAAACGCTTTTTCATTCCCCGTACCCGGACTCTCGGCGTGCCCGGCCGATTAATCAAGCTATTGTCTTGAAATCGTAATTCCAGGCGCAGATCTCGATAATATTGCAGAATTCTCGGCTCTTGGCCAACGATGTCCAAGGATTATGTCTGCGAGATGCGAGACAGATTGAAAAAAGCCACACGTAATCATTACTGATAACGCCTTTTTTCACGCGAAGCCGGATAACTTATCCGTACTTTGCACTTGTCGCATTTGAATTCGCAACTCGAGAAAGTGCCTTACAAGTACCAACTTTCCTCGTAAGTTTATCGGTCTCGAACGGCATTAAAGTACCGTCAATCCCATTTTACCTTTCGCGACACTAGGCCGCACTTGAGAAAGTACACATCTTATCGGATAAGAAAGCGCGACTCGAGATTATCGACTCGAGGCGAATCGGGCGAATGCGAATTAAGTGCGTCAGTGTCGAGCGTGGACTCCCCTCGGCGAACCTCTCCGACATTCCGAATGCGCGTGCGTAGGATATTCGATCTCGTGGGGGCTCGAGAAATCGGTCAAGGGTGCGCGACTCCATCCTCGAACATCTGTCGCGTCGGTCGTGATCCGACCCTTGTTCCCAGCATTTGCATACTCCCGGATCTTATCGTTATCTGCGATTGACGGGTCCTCGCTCGCACACAAAAACATATTATACACACTTTGCATTCAATCTCGGCTCTCTAGCTCCCTGACACCTCGAAATCTGTTTTATACATTTTTTCGTTTTTATCTCGGTAACTTGGATTATATCTGGCTTTTCAAATGCATTTTTTCTTTCCTTTTTCAACTGACGTTTAGACGCTCATCCTCTAAATCATTTTTATGAAATCGGAATTAACCAGTATAGCGTAATTTGAAAATGAATATTTTATAAGAAGTTTTAACGTCAAATCGTGTGATGCGTACATTCGCAGGCTTTCATTTTATTAAAAATAAAACAAGCTTTTGGCTGTAGAACAATAGTTTGGTTTAAAATGAAAAAATAATAAAATATACGTGACTGTAATATACAATGAAAGAAAAAATATTTAACTCAAAGAATTATGATTAATTATTTGATCAATCACTATTTTTATATATTATTAACGGCTAAGAATTTTTTGATTGATACAAATAACTTGACTCTCTGCAGAGATAATTAGTTGATTTATCACTAAAATAAATCGTAATATAATACTATGTATATACAAAAAGATGTGTTGACGAAAGAATTAAGATTTAAAAAATTAATTAAATGCGTAAAATACTTTGAAAATTTCTATTTGAAAAGTTAATAGATTTGGGCTCACAATTTGAAAATTTATCCGAGTGATATTAAGAGTATAAATAGCTTATTCCAATGTTTCTATATCTTTAATCAATGTTTATAAAATTCCACATCTCAATTATACATTATGTCAATATCTTCTGTGGTAAGTCAAAATATTAAAATTAGTCGGTGAATCAAAAAAATTACAATTGCGGTCACTCCTTAAAATTAATGGCATAATTGTTCAACATAGAATCTTATAAATGCGTCAACATATGTTATAAAAAACGTAATATATGTACGCTACACCGACTGTGTCTATGTGTATAATTTTATATTCCATAAATGTATTGTAAATTTTCAAGTGTATATTTACTGCCAGCGACAAAAGCCTCACAAAAGACTTGAAAAGATTGAATGAAGAAAGGCTAATAGAAAGGTCAATCAATCGTAATGGAACGTAAATCAACTGTAAGGTTAGCAGTGTCGTTAAAATGGATGTGAACCAATTTGAGGTAGTGCAATCAGAATACACTCAGAGGATTGATAAAAGACCAAAATCCGAATCCGAGTGGTCTCCGATTCCAAAGAGTCGTAATAGGCTGTCGGGGGCTTATATTTGCTGTGCTGGCTGCCAATAATGAAAATGGCGGGTCGTTTCGCGATTTCCTTATTGCCCAGCACTCCCTCGAACCCCCGGCCTACGGCGGAGCTCGAAAGTGGCGTGCCCGGGCATTTGTAATCGGCTCCGAAAACCCGCAGATGCGGCTGCGAGGAGCGCGAGATCCATCGCGCCTGCGCTTTTTGCCACCTCGGGCCCTTTCATCTCCGGCACGAAGGCCCACGATTCCGCGCATTTCTCAAAATCGCCGGGCCGATTAAAGTGCGCGTGCGCGTGCGCGAGGCCCGGGGACATAAACTGTCGCGCTCTCCACGAGGCGGAACGCGAAAGAAGCGGCAGCTGCGCCCGATCGGCCCGATATTTGATACAGAGCTCAGACCCTTCGCGAATTCCTTCCGCTTTTTACGCCCTGGAGAGCCCTGCGAACTCGCCAAGGACTAGCGGCACACGTAGCCCTACCATCACGCACGCACACGCACACACTCACACGCACGTGCACCCGAGAGCTCGACATTCGACTCGGAGGAGGAAATGGACTTGGGATGGAAGCCCATAAATACTGCGATCGGCCATCGTCTGCGCGTACAGTTGCTCGCGTCTTATTAACCCTCGGATGATTATTTTGTTTCGGTTCCGCGTTCGCTCATTATTTCCGCGGCACTTGTGTTCTCCGATTCAGCAGCCGAGATTTAATAGACTTTTGTGGGACCAGTATTAGGGTCGTGTAGCTCGGAATAGAAATATCGACCTGACAATTCACGTTCCACCTGTAAAACAAGGGTTGAGTTTGTTAAGTTTTATATGGAATTGAATGTTTTTGGGCGCGATGGGAGTAGCGCCAACTAAATTTAAAAAATTTAGCCGTGAAGCACTTATAAATTATTCAAAAACACTGAAACATAAAGGCAATCGATGCCGACACTTTATTTGTCTGTTGGAAATACAAATCCAGTGAGACGACGTATGATTCGAATTCGAATTTGGCAAAAATGAGAAAAATAATCGCAGAGGATAAAATACAAATACAAAATGTGTAGACGTACGAAAAATTATTCATCTAGATCTACATATCATAAAAATTATAAAATACAAGACAAAAAAATGCGGAAGTGAATAAAAAAAAAATATGAATTCAATGACAGTCTAATGCAAAAAACCTACTCGAGCAAAAAACTTGAAAGCTAAACCAAATTGAAGGGATACTCCTCAAATGTGGTTAAATGAGAAAAAACGCAAACAGATTTTTTCCTTACATCCTTCACTTTTTCTGTTTAATCCGAAACTATAACAACTTATCTTACACGCAATTCGCTAACGTTAATCCTCGTTATATTGAAATTGCATTATTATTAATTTTTATATTAATTGTTACATCATTTGTATAATATTATTGTTGCTTTTGAATTGTATCAAGAGAATGAATTTTTTTTTTATCAACAGTTTATGTTGCCATGGTTTTATTTATTTGACTAAACCGTGCCCATATGTTTTGCTTGAATATATACATAAAATAATGACCTATTTCTGATATTCTGACAGTTTTTGGGTTAATTGTCGTTAAAATTTAACGGTCGCACTTTGGCATTGAAACATCACATTTCTCCAGCACTAATTTACATTATAATTTCAGCTTTGTATACCTCTACGCTCTTACACGAATAACCTTAATTATAGCCAAAGTGTAATTATACAAATCATGTTATATCTGATTATCATGCAAATTTTAAAAGTTTTAATGAATAGTGGTTTCGAGTTGCTTGCACATGAAGTCATCCCGAGAATCAAAGCTTCTTTTTTACACCCTTCGAAACTGTGCGACCTTGGAAACAGAGCTACTTCCCAAATATGTCTAATATAAGATCCTCGGGCCAGGCTCGAGGCTTCAGCTCAAGTGTTATTTTTTGCAAAATAAGAAGAAAAAAATTGTAGATAGTCAGGATCTTCAAAAGAGCGAACCGCAGATGTCATCAAAAACTCGCCAGTCGTTTGACTACCACATTTGTTTTTCATAAATCCACAATAAGCATAAAGCGGCCAAATTATTTTTGTATTTTGATTGAGTTCTAATGCTGGGGCGGCTCGCTTGATGATTTATTCGGATCACAAACCCAGGGGCAAAGTAAAAAAATTAAAAAATGAAGGAGGTCCGGGTCTCGAAATCTGCAAATCTACATCTAAATTTTCCGAGAACGGGGGGAATGGATTTTGCAAGGATTGCCAAGGACGCGTCTTGGAAGGGGACAACAGTTAGCCGGGTGATTTATAGAGTAATTGGGTTGGTACATTTTCGCGCTGTGTAATTGGGGTCTACGGCAGATGCGACGAGGCACGTAAGGCGCGGATAAAAGAAAAACGCTCCGAAATGCCGGAGACACGCGACAAGCTCGTGTCGCTCGGTTAAAAACCCAGGATGCCAAAGCGAAAAAGCTCGCATTGTCCTTCGGATTCCCGTGCCGGACACGCGATTTACATTCCTCGCTCTCGGAGGAGGGTCTCGTTATCCACGTTTAGTGGGTGCACGCATTTTCGCGTGAAAAACGAGGAATTCGTTTGCATTAATGGAAGTGCGAGCAAAAAGGAAGCTCCGCTCGGAGGCCCTCGCCGCTCCTTATAAAGTAAGTGCGCCGATGTGTCGGCGGCAGTCCCACGAGTTCGAGTGCGGTGGGGCCTCACGAGGGGCCTTACGCCGCGCACGCACACGCCCGCGAGGAGTGGGGGCGCGTGCGTCCTTCCTTGCCCCGGAGGTTCGAGTCAGAAGCCGTTTTGGGACCGGTGTCGTGCCATTGCGGGGGAGCCGGAAAACCTCCGGGAAACTCGCTCGTGTGGGTGACCAACTTTCCGCTGTACAAATGTATTTGGTTATTTTTAATCGAGCGAATGAATGACGTACGGGCCCATTCAGCAAGATTATGCATAAAAAGAGAAGTTCACTTTAAAGCGAAATTAAAAGTCTCTGACTGACATGTCGTACCTACGTTTCCAGTTTCGAGATAACTAATTGAAATATACGAAACGTTATATAATACGCGCATGTAAATTATCCTACGCCGAGGATATTGCCTTTGCGAAAACTATGAAATATCTCACGTGTTGTAGACCTCGATTTTGCTTGATGATTTATTTAAATGATTTATTGCTGCTCGGCACTTTTAACACATAAATTATCGTAACATTGTAATTTTTTTCAATTGCGTCATCAAAGACTGACCGAAAAACCACTGCATGAAATAATTAAGAACGGTCAATTATCTCCGAAAGAAATCATTTTATAATAATCCACTTTAATTAATGCGTGCTGGAGAATAGCTAGAGTGTACCAAATACGAATTCACAGAGCAAATTTAGCTCAAACTACAAACTACTTTATTTTATTTTTTCAATTTTAGGTGCTGAAAATTGTTTGTAAATGGTGTCATTGCATGCCTAATAACCGTGTGTTTGCAGATGTTTAACTAAAATTAGTCTGATAACTAAATTAGTGTGTTTCTATACGGATATATGATGATTATCGCGCGTGATACCGCTTAAATTATGCTTCTGTAACTTTGCGTATTTTCCGTCGCCAAACGTGAAAAACGTAGCGTACAAACAGGAAGCGGTATTATTACATTAATGACGTAGTGGTGTAATTTAAAAACACTGGACTTTAATTTACCAGTAAAAAATAAAAATAAAGATTAATAATGAACGATATTGTGAATAAAAAATACAAACATATGCAAGTGTTCAAAAAAAAAATAAATAATATCTGCTGGAAAAGGTTACTTCGGAATTAATTTTAATTGGAATATGATTGCAAATAATTTAATTGATCGACCTTCCCATGTATCGTAAAATAAATTGTGTGTATCATGCGCTTAAAAAAAATTTCTCTTTTGTAGTATTAACAATAAAATTTAAATTAATAATTTTACAATTGAATATTATTTTATATTACATAAATAAAATTTATACTTAAAATGTTTAAACGCAATGCGCAAAAATATGCTTACTTTGTAATATTAAATTACAAATATCCTGATGAGAAATTCAAGGGGATATATTGAAAAACGAAATTGAACAGAGATAATTCAATGAAATTACTTATTTAAATACATGTATACTGTATAAGTATATATAAGCTTCTTTCGATTTATCAATCCTTTTCTTAAATATATATATATCATAAGAAAAGTTATTGTGAAATTTAAAAATTACAGTGTACAGACTAAAATTGCATAAATATTCAATGAAAAAGAACAATTGCATCCATTTAAAACAAAAAATTTATCGTTTAAATGAACGCGAAACAAAAAATCTTTGTACAAGCATCTTCAAGTGCACGACATTTAAAAGGCGAACACTTGAGTTAATCCAAAAAATTGTCTACTCTTGATTAAATTAGAAAGTCGGAATCTGTGGGTGTATGCTCGAGTGCAAACGTGATGGACCAATCGATCAGTCAAAAGAAAGAGATCACGCGCTCGCCGATGCACCTTGTTGTCTGATTTTCCCGGATGAGTTCACGCTGTCACGTCTCTGTCCTCCCACACACTTTACTACTCCCCCGCACGTGTGTGTGTGTGTGTGTGCGTGCGAGTGAGATGGCTTAGAACAAAAACCAATTATGTCGTTGAAGAGTCTGACGCCAAGTCAACGGCGCCGTTCGGTTTTATAATTACGTTTAATTAGCGAAGACTGATCCCGATACTCAAACTCGTGACTGAGTCACATGCACTCTCTTCGTTTTGTCGCTCGCTCCTCCGATTTAGAAACACAATACAAAGTTTTGGGTAACACTTGCGATGGAAAACGTGAACCGATGTGTGTGCATTTTCCAATGTAACACACTTGGTGACGAAAAGTAGTGTTTCAAGTCTATTTCAAATGAAAAATAATTTTTAGATATTGGACTCGAGTTATATTTTAACCCAATGTCTTTGATTTATTATTGGCTTTTTCAAACAGTTCAATATAAAATTAATTGTATTAATTATTGAAATATTTTTTTAAAAAAATATCGTCTTTGTGTTTTTGAATAAGCCTTACTTATTTTCCAATAAATAGAAATGAGAAAAATTGATCATTTTATTTATTATTATTATAAATAATAGCAACGTCTGGTTCTAAGGAAAATCATTTTCCGCTCTATCTTTCCAAATAAATGTTAAACGTAATTACTTATAACATAATAATTTAAAATAAAATTATAAATTACTCTTATCTGAAATACAGAGCAATGCTTACTCGCAAGAAATTTAGATCATTTAAATGTGGTAAAACTTTTGAAATAAATGTTCGAGTACTGAAATAATAAAATTTTGAAATAGCAATAATTGATCTTGCTAAAAATGCTTTTCAAAAAATATCAAAAAAAAAAAAAAAAAAAAAAAAAAAAAAAAAAAAAAATGGATTTCATTATAGTAATTATTTTGTAGCATATTATTCATTTCATTCAAGTTCTGCTGAAAAATCTGAATTTAGTTTGAGGGAAATGAAGTACACAACCCAAGAACTTGAGATCTAAAATCATGCGTCAAGTGTTGCGTCTACCTACAAATTGTACATGCTCGTTTATATAATTCCAGATATTAAAAGATAATCCTCACACCTTTTAATACAATGTGAGAGTAAAAATCTGAAATCCAGACAGTTAATAATATTTGAAATTATACGATGGAAAATGTTGGAAGTTGGCGGAGGAGGGGGAGGGTCGAGGGGGCGAGGGGGGAGAGCGACGGGCGGACTCGGATGATGCCTTCCTCACTCTCATTAAGCTTCGTTGGAGATTCGCAAGCCAAATTTTTAAAAGCGCATTTGAAGCGCCGAAATATAAAATATTTTAATAGTTTTCACACGTGGCGCGCACAATGCGATAATTTGCGGTTGGCTGTCCGTGCCGTGACAGACAAATTAGATGCACTACTTTATAGCCCGTTCGCGGGGATTTCGGGCGCAACGAGCGATGCCAAGGACTCAATTAACTTCTGGGGATTTTATGAGGGCGGAGCTCACGAAACTCGTGAAAAAGAGCCTGCGTGCGTGTGAGGGTGAGGGTGAGGGTGAGGGAGCGGGATAGGGAGGGGGTGGGGAGTTCGGCGTTGAGCAAGAGTAATGTTAATTGGGTTTTCGCGCGAATTGCGTTGGCTCGCTTGACGATTGGTCCATCGGTCCGCACGTCTAGAGGAATTATGCACTCCCCGACCGTCTCGCGAGCGCTTTACGAGTTGTTAAGTAGTTTAGCGCTGCTTATCCCCGCGGTTCCGCGTCTCGAATTACCGAAGGGGAACACGACTACAACCGAGTCCGTCCTCACTTCCATCATCCCGACCTTTCCAGGCGGAGGCGTCCCTCGATCGATAGTCTAGTCGCTTGTCCCGGAACACGCAACCTCCGACTCCCCACACAAGATAAAGCAAGTCCCATTATTCTGTTCTTTGGGAGCGGAAATGCATTTCGGCGATAGTTTGGCCCGTGACACGAGACTCGTTACTCTTCCAGCTTTTCAATTTTATCGCTCTGGCTCTCGACTTTTCCTCCGACACTAAATTTTACTTTTACGCATTCGTGTTTGCTTTGCGAAACTACGGTGCACACGAAGGAATTAAATTTTTTTAAATATCGTATTAAAAAGTTTTATCACTCACTGGACAAAAAGTTAAGTTCTCACCTCGTTTTTTTTACGCAAGCTCGTTCAAATTTCTTGTAAAACTTCTATAGTGAATAATAAACATACACTTACGAATTTTTTAGTGCATTTGTACAGTGTAATGGTATCGATTTTATTTAGTTTGACGTTAAGAAAGTGCATTTTTCATAAAATTCGTTAATACAACTGTATGTTTCGATGCTTTGTTTAGAAATAAAATAAAATAAAATCTAGCAGTAGCCATAATTGAATTTTTTTTAAATGATTGATTACTTTTAATATTTCGACATAAAATATATACATTATGACTTGATATGTGCTTAAGATTTTAAATTTTTACAGACATTAACTAAAGATGCAGAAACATCAGAATGAGCTATTCGTACTCCGAATATGGCTCCGATTAAATTTCACATTATGACACCGAACCTTATTGCTTTTCGAATAGAAATTTTCAAAATATTTTACGCCTTTTCTCTGAGTTTTGTTGTTAACGTGTCTTTTAATATTTTTTTCTAATGCTTCTCAAGACTTTCATAAAAGTCGGGTGAGGCAAAGCTAAAATTCCACATTGTTCTGCTTTTGGCCAAACCATCCGCTTTCTCGTTATTAATTATACGTTTGTGCTTTTCACTTGATTCGATTATGCAGCTCGTATTTTTTCGAGCGACAAAAAAAAATCGGCTATTGCGCACTGGTAGGCAGGCGCTAAATCCGCATTGAGAAAAAGCCACAACATCTCGTGACAAATTAATAGATTGTATTGTGAATTGATCAGTGGGACTTTCATAATGATCGACGCGGATACTTACAGATTTCCACCTCCGTCCTTCCGACAGAGATAAATAAAGACCGGGGATTCCCAGGAACGGCGTACCGTGACCGGGAGTCGATCGGAAACAATGACACAACCCACGGACTCGTTTCATTACTGCAATTACATTTGCTTATCTCGAGGATGGACGGGGGCGCGTGCGTCTCGTAAATCTCGACGAGTGAAATGGCGATTGGCGTGGCAGAGGAAAGCCGGAGAGAGTGAGAGAGAAAGGAGAGGCGGAGGTGTGGCACGTGTCTTGCGAGGTCGAAACGAGAGCGACGTGGGTGGATGGATACGAGGAGGCCCGGAAACCTTGCGCAACTGACCTCGGCGATGATGAGTCCGAGACACTTTTCTGGAAATGTCCTCCGGCGGTGACTTGCAGTTGTTGACAATGCGACGACGTCTCCCGGACACCGGGGCTCGTCCTGATAAAAAGTGGGACAATATTTCCCCCCTCGCAATTAAAAACAATCAGGGAGGAGTAAACGCTCCGAGGCTCGGGTCAATTATCAATGCAAGTTACGCGAGTCGATAAAACCCGATTCACAGTCAGGACATGCGCGATGCATTTTCTTATTTTCCCTCCTCTTCGTCTCCCCGCGACACTTTACCGCCGTGTATCGCGCATTTTCACTTGGGAGTCGACGCGGGTAATGATAATGTCGCGCCTTCGCGGGCTCGCACGTGCCGCTCTTGTGTTATTAACCTAAATTGCTGGGCTTCTCAGTTCCCTCCCAGCCTGCAATCAACTTCTTCGCTATTTCCATGCAGATTGTGCGATCGAGGAGGCCAGACCCCTTTGATTCCTCGAGGACGGCGATTTTTGATTTATGGAAGCATTCGTCATCCTCAAAAGCAGCCAATAGCGCCGAACGCCACTTATTTCATTGAGAAATAACCTTTGTGTTGCAAAAATTTATTTGCGAGCACAATCGATGTCGATGTCGATGTCGATGTCGATGTCGATGTCGTCAACTCACCTGCTTTTACCTAATAGCCCTTTCGGTGGTCGAGGATATTACTCTCCGGTCAGAAGCCAGTGTGACGAATCGTCGACACGAGCTCGATTCCCTATTTCTTAAAAATAATATATCTTTGTCCCAGACTGTCCAAACATCTGAAGTCGTGTCTGTCGAATTCCTTTTGTATCGAGAAACGACCACGTGCTTTTAAAAAATGCCTCTCCGCGGATATTTCGAAATGAGTTTCTTTTCGAGTTGATGTGGATATTTTGTTTTATTTGTTTTTTTTGCTGCGTCAAGAGTCAAGCCATTAGATACATCCGCAATCCGTATGCATATTTAACGATTTTCACATCCTGATTTGCATTTTTTGTAAACACAATTACTCACAATTAGAAAAATTGCTTTGGCAAAAAAATGTAATTTCTGCTGTGAAAAAAACTAAACAAACGTCATCTGTCTAGAAAAGAAAAATTCTTTTTTGTGCACGATTCGATTGAAGCCCGGTATTCGAATTACTATGCATGTTAATGAATAAAAAAAAACCCGAAAAATCATCGAAAATGAAAACTATAATTTGAAAATTATCTCCAAACAATTCTCATGAGAAGAGTGCACATCTAAAAATTGCATTCAAATTTGTTTACCATCAAAGCTGTGAATGCATTTATCGCAAAAACAAATATTTAGTCCTTGTAAAATATTGCTGATGTTAACGATCAAACGATATGCGTGCACATTACAAAATATGCACCGACTCGTCACTACTTAAAGTGACTTCCACTTTGCATTCAATAACAAAGCCACAACCATTCACTCGAGTGAATCGATAAAAAAGCCAATAAAAAGATAAGCTTTGTACACAAAAAATTTAAAAAATGTAAATAAAGTACGTCGATCAAAACGGAGCCTGTTGATTACATGTATGAGCTCGTGCTCGAGTTAACAGAGGCCGTAACATTAAAAATTACTGCATTTTTAGCACCGAGAGTGAGAGAAAATATGGAAAGAGCGACATTTTCGCGAGAGCAAAAGCGTTTCCCCACCGAGACTCGTTGCGAAAGATGGTAATTTTCCATGTACGTTGGGCAAGTACAGAGCAATGATACGAAAAGAAGGAGAATATTTTGCTCGTCGGTGTCACTATAAAACGGTCTCTCTCGCTCGCTCTCTCTCACTCTCTCTCTCTCTCTCTCTCTCTCTCTCTCTCTCTCTCTCTCGCAATGAGTGCACCCAAGGATATCAGTGCTAATTGCGCCTCAAGATGACTCTGTTCGATAAACCCGCTCTCACATGTGCTCGCCTTTCGCTCACTCAAACAATCACACACGCACACGCACAAACGTGCACACACAGAGGCAGACCATGGTTAGACAAGTATCGTAAATTTGTTAGTTAGATTAAGGCGCGAACGAGCGCGGTTTGCCGCTACGAAATGCCGCTCGGGTAATTATTTAAGTGAGGAAAAGTGCAATGACCTGTCACGCTTCATTGAGCTTTCGCTTTTCTACCTCGAAATTGCGTCTCGTGTATTTTTTTTTTTTTTTTTATATGTTCCTTTTCCTTTTTTATTAATTGATATTTTACGCGCCAATACATTAGGCTTGATGCGGACGAATAATTGGCGATTTCGAGGCGATAGAGACGAATTTCGTGAGTAATTTTTACGTGCTTTTATTATTTTTTTCCAATCGACTCAAAAGTATTCACGGCAACTCACTATTGTTCCTCCTTGGTATCTCCTGATGAATGGTCGAGTTGAAGCATTTCTGTGTATTTTCTTTTGTTCATATTAATATTAAGAATTTGGATGAAGATAATTGCGAGTTTATAGTAAGCAAGCCGTAGAATAACTTGAGTCGCACAAAGATTGACGAATCTCCAAGTGTGCTTCTTCAGATGCAAATTGAAATAAATGTAATCTTCCTTTACATTCAAAGAATATATAATAATTGGTTAATGTCGAGCGGCAAGGTATCTTTGTAAATTAATAATATTAATATTAAAATTACTCAGCATTCGCGTACAAAGAAAACATTATCGCACGTCGATTATTAATTCCTACACTTATTCCAACTATTTGCCCAGACATACACACTAGTGTAAACACGACATTTAAAAAATATATCATTCAAAAAAATTGTAGAAAAAAGTTAAACGTAACTGTTTTGCATGCGAAAGAGTAAGTAAATAAGCCAAACTAATAATTAAATGAACCAAAGAATTCATTAATAAGCATGTAAGCACATTCAAGATATGCTCGCGTTTAAAATAAAATGAAAAACTCGTCGCTACAATATTATTTCAATTACCAGCATTAAGTTAAAAATTGTTATTTGCATTTGACTTATGCAAGGCATTTGAGTCGGAGGAGCGCGAAAAAGCGAAAAATAAAAAATCCCCCGCCACGGTATATAGACTTTCAATTATACACTTCTCGGAAATTAAATGAAATTTTCATAAGAATTGGCTTTCGCCCACCAGTTTGCGCTCCGGACGACAGCATCACCTCACCTCATCTCATCTCACTCTCTCGCTCTCGCTCTGTCTCTCTCTCTCTCTCTCTCTCTCTCTCTCTCTCGCACTCTCCTCGCATCCTAATGTCAGCAGAGGGTTAATGTATGTGCAGTTTCCACGCTATGAATTGGTAATGGGCCCGTTCGCATTTAAATACGTTATTCGTTTCTTCCTGATGATATGTCGAGCGCTTTTAAACCTTTACATAAGGAATGTCAAGGCGTCATCCCTTCTTTATATTTATAGACTCAAGTGGCTCGTGTCAAAATTAACACTTTAGGCCTTCCTCGCCGGACTTTTCAAATGTATATATTTACATTTCGATCTCAAGATGGAAAGTGAAGTTTCTTATCTGCACGGCCTTTTTATTTTTACTTCTCTTCCCCTGACTCTCATTGGTAATAGATTAGAGCTTTGTTTGTCTTGTCTTGTTTACGGTAGAAAAGGGGAAAACAACTTGGTGAAATGAAATGACCGAGTAAAAAATGAAAATTTGAATGCTCAACTAGCAATACAATAAACAACTCGATACAAAATTTTCTCAACTATTATCAATAATAAAGATTCTCAATACATTTCAAACAACACCAGCTGCTGTCGTAGTTTTAAAATTCGTTTTCTTTATTTGCTCCCACTACATCACCCACTAAGTTGAAGTTGAATTGTGCTCCATAAATTTCTATCAATCATCCGAAGCAAAATCGCTGGACTGTTAAGAAAATGTATTCGATTTGCAAAATTGTATTAATGATTTATTTCTCAACATCTTGATAAATCTGAAATGTATACGTGAAGCGTGCAAGAACCGCTTGAAAACAAAAGTTAAATGTCCAATATTGTATTCTCGATACGTCTTTATTAAAAAATAAGATAAATAGATAAATAAATAGGAATAAGCTTTATTAAAAAATATTTAAAAAACAACAGGTTCATGAATAAGATAATACAAATGTTAATATTAATCGTTTATTATTATATTAAAGTATAGCTCTCTATTCATCAAAATTAAAATAGACTCAATTTCGCCAACACAACGATACTGTATGTATTTTCTGCAACGATACTTTACTATTTTCTCTTTTATACGAAAGCCCATCAAGTCCTTTATTGCTTTATAAGATGTCGTTCGAGAGTTTGCAAACAATTTTTTATCGATGTAATAACCGAATCGAAGCGCTAGTTGTCAGATTCCAAAACTCGATAAATTCATCCAAATAAGTTTGCACGTGTTTTGCGCCATCGATCACTCGTCGCTATTCTTACAAAAACATTATTTTATTGAAATCAAACATGGATTAATAGATAAGAATCAGCCGCCCTCACAAATCGAATTGCAAGGAAAATATTTTCCTCTATTTCGTGGGGATAAATGAGTCGGGTTTAGACGCGGCTCGACGGCAGCAGACAAAACAAATCAAACACCACACACACACACACACACACACACACACACACGATCCGATCGACCGACGCGCTCGATGATAAACGATCCTTAATCCACATTGGATTTATTATCACTAGATCCTTGGTGATGCGCCTCCTCGTGCAGGTGCGGTACCGTTTTTCACTTTCCCCGGCGACTCCAACGGCTCGGAGGGGAGGGACGTCATTAGGACGAAAAAGGGCACGATGAAGCCGTGAGAGCCTCGAAGGGATCGTCGTGGCCTCTCCCACAATCCCACCTACTCGGTACATGTCGAACTTGTAATTCGTCATCGGGCCTAGCCGCGAGGTTACCTGTCCGGGGAGATCTCGTGCACACGAGGTACAAATAGGTCGCACCTGCTCCCGGTGCCGCTTTTGCTGCTACTGCTCTGTCGCCGTCGCACTCGACGTCGTTGCCCGCATCCTCTCGGGTTCTCATTTCTTGTGGCCCTTCTCAAATGAGCGATGACGCGCCGTCTCTTCCCCCTCCCCCGGTTCATCGGCCCCGAGGATGATTGTTTTATGGAATCCAGGGCTATCGCAGCGGGTCCAAAGGATTTTTTGGAGTGGAATTCCACTCCGGAGACCGACAACGCACTCGGGTTCGATTGAGTTCTCCGTGTCCTACTGAGAGGAAATAAAAACTCCTGGATTCATGGCTTGAGGGAGTAATTATTCACGCCAAGAGTCGCAAACGCGTTATCGCTCATGTATCTCCGCTGGGCATCGAACATCAATTTGTTTTTTATCCCGAAACTCCTTTGATCCTTAAAAAATCGAGGCTATTTAATAGAATAATTAAGCGGAGCTGCATTATCCTCGAGAATAAAGAGTTCGATTGATGCTGGTGAGATTGAAAAAGTATAAAGCCGTCCCTTTCTTCGCTAACCCCGCATTAGGAAATCTTTTATTGGGATCGAGTCTTATTGACGCATTTGTGAACCTCTGTTACAAACGACATGTGCATCGGTTGAATCTCGACACGTTTTTTTTCAACCAAAATTATGTATTAATCGCTTTAAAGGTTCCAAGTACCTGTATCGATTGTTTTACCCAACAATTTTCTAACTCATTCATCGTTAAAAAAGACTCAGCAGGTTTCATCTTTCTTTATAACTGTGAGAGAGAAAATTTGCTTACAGGATGTAACAGATGCTGTGTATGTTAACACGTAAGAGGAAAAGTGCAATAATTATTTTTTTAAACAGAACCCATTATATCATTAATGACTTGCTGTTTCACTAACGATTTGATCCAAAATTATTTTCTAGTTTCAACTTTTATTATCCTTCTCAATTAATTTAGCTTTTTTTACCACAGACATTTTTTATTTTATGGCACTTTATAATGACATGACTTTTTAAATGATTGGAATAATTATTGGTATTTTTACAATTGTTTGCACTTTGATTATTTTATGAAATTCTTTAAAATATAAATTCAATTTATTCTACATGTTTATTTATGCGATGAAAATTTTAAATTATACTTTAATAAATGACTTGCAAAGGTTACATCGGTATAATTTTTCAATAATTGATATTTTTCCAGTAAATCGTTCATTTTTAATTAATGCACCTTAATTTTAATGCACATTTCTATATGATTTTACAATTTTAAATACAAATTTATTTATTTAACATTCACTGACAAAATATATTTGTATTATAAAAAATGCATATATCGTTTTAAATTTCTATTACAAAATAAAGCAACAAATGTTATTTCTGAATATTAACATTTTTCCAAAATTCAATGGATTATTAATTAAAATTTATGATTTATTCATTAAAGTAAAAAAAAAAATTAATTATTTTTAATGCAAAAAGTTTTAATAGTATGAAATTGAATAATATGAAATTTAATAACATTTCATTCAAAAAATTTTTGAAACGTATTTGAAGATATTATTGATAACAAATTACAATATATATTTAATATTAATTTAATAGAATATTATATTTCATGCATACTATATCAACTAATCTGACCTAATTTAGTCAAATTTTTTAATGTTGCAGATTATAAATTGTATTCAACTAATTGTGGAGAATAATTTGTAGAATTGTGGGAAAAAGTACATGAAAAGCAGACCTGCGAATTTTGTGACCAAAAACCTTCAACCACTAAAGAAGAATAAAAAAAGACAAATCAAAAATTGGAGTAATCGTGTTGAAATAAGAATTTTAGTGTTTGGAAGACCTTAGAAATAATCCGTCTGATTCGAATTAAATATGTTTGACTTGATAATAAGTACTTTATCAGTTTTATCTCAATATCCACATTCTTAAGTCATATTCATTGCCTTCCCTGTTGACACCTACATAATAATGTTATTTGCATAATTTTGTTTTATCTCAAATTTGATACTATGTAAATGAGTATGCATTAAAAATGTTTTCATGTACAAGTCGAGCAGATGGGAAAAAAATTATACTTAATAAATCGGCTTTTAAGCGCGTTCAATAATAATGGAAAATTGAAATAGAAAGCGGAGTGTCAAAGCCCAAAATGCCGTCCTCATCCCCTAAAATTTTTCCTCCACAGGTAGATTTTTCGCGACTAAATCGAAGTCGAAATACCACCACTAGGATCAAATTTAATTATATGTGAATGCAGTCTAGGCACACAATAGTTGGCAAAGCTTTTCCATTTGATTCGCCAGAGAATGCAAATAAAGGCTTGTTAACACGTCAAACAATAATTTTCAATGACCTCTGTGAACGTATCAATTCAAAAGGCATTGAAAAGAGATGCTTTGTTCATTTCGAAATTCGAGGTTTGTTAAAGCTGCAACGAGTGTATGTTTGAGCTGACGTTTATCATTAAGCAAGCACACTCTTTTTAAATATTTTTAACTTCTGTTTATGATGTTTCTCGTTCCTACATTACGAATAAATAGTTCAGGGAAAGGATCACCCGTTCTCTGAAAGCCTGTTTTCTTTCAAGTGCAGCTTTTTTTAACAAAGTACAGTACCACGAGGATGATCTATTATTATCTTTATTTTAAAACATTATTCCGATTACAATTCGTATCGAAGTTATACAACGGCGAGCGCAAATAAATTATTTATGACACTGATGTATAGGCATCGTCTTAATATATCCCTATTAATTATTTTCATCACGAATACCCTACTTTCTAACGATTACCTGAATACCCAAGGCTCTAAAAATGTTGTTCCATGCAATTAATATTTAAAAATATCGACGAGAATTATTAAAGTTTACATGAATTTTTGTAAAAGTTGTCTCCTTGGTATTTCATCTATAGCATTTCGAAACTGAGTATATAGTAAGTAGACGTGAAAAATACTTTGCTCGAGGGCATCGTAATTCAGTTATTCATCAAGTGCCGAGTCCTTCGTGTCACTCGAATATCCCGGGGTATAGAGCTCGGAAAATAAAAATGCTGCTCTGAGCGAGAAAACACGAATCGATAGGGATGAGAAAAGCGTCGGAAAGCCACAATCCAAACCCATATCTTGAATATCGTAAAAGGACAACTGACGGTGCGTTCGATTGCTATTTTTTGTTCCTCGGATCGCCGTAAACTTGGTTTATTTTCTGGAAAAAGTCTGCTTTTCAATTGGCATGGCTGCTTTAACAAGTAATCAATACGTGGACAACTCGCTAGATGTGCATTACGAATGGTCGATAAAAGAAAATTATATTTCAAAACTAGTGCGCGCGCACAATCTCTCATAAATTGCGATCACCGTTTGGTCACCCTTTTTGGTTAATGAATAATCTTCGATTTTGACAAAGATACCGACCATTTTCTGATTCTCCGAACTTTATTGTTATTTGCTTTCATTTATAATTCCAGTTTTTGAAACGAAGAATCTCGTCTTCAAACACCCCTGGATTCGGCGGCAAACAGCCCAGTTGGAGAAGCTAGAAGTTTCACGATCGAAATGTCACTAGTGGCCTTACTTTCACCCGAAAAATTATTATTTAAACGAAACAAAAGCCGCACATCGAGGTTCCGCAGGCTTTGGTAGCTCGTATTTCTTGGATCGTTTTTGCTGGGTCTCACGGGGCCCGAGGGAGAGAGAGAGAGAAGATTCGAAGGTCCCATCGATTCTCATTGGTCTCGCACGGCATTGGCCGATTCCAACATGTTCCCGATGTCCAGAGTTCGACCGCCAAAAAACCGGGCCTCGGTTTTTGCACGGGGACCACGAAAATTCCTTGGGCCTCTTTCTCCTAGGGCCCCTTTTGCTTTTCGAAGCGCGCGGGAAGGCAAGAAAAGCCGTGAGACGTGAGAGGTGAATCAATGGTCGGGAGGCAAATCCAAGTGCAACGGACCGCGGCTGCGAGGCTCAGGCATCCGGGGCGCATGCCTCTTGGCTATTATTCAAATGAGCTGCGAGCGTAGCGGTCGCTAATTGATCCGAACTAGTCTCGGAGGGCATTAAATCCTCGGAGGTAAAAACCGGGCGCATTTATATGTAGCGCGAGGGTTCTCCCCCTCCCGTCACCCCCCGCCAGCTTTAATTATTGCTGAAATCAAAGCGATTCATCATTGCCGGGGGGAGGGAGGGGAGGGGAGGGGAGAGAGGAAACAAATGGTGGGTGTCGACCAAGAGAAACAGAGCGGAGCCTTGACGTCGGCGACATCCGCATCAAACGCGAGCCACCCGGGAAATAAAACAAAACCGAGCTAAACTGTGTCGGCGATGACGTCCGCGGGGTCGGCCTCACACTTGGCCTCGAACGCCTCGAGCGCCTCGAACTCAGCTGAGAGCGCTGCCGTCGAGTCGATTCCCAGACACCGGGGTCGAGGTGAGAGAGACGCGCGAAATCGAGGACCCCGGCTCTTTTTTGCTCGCAAAAACCGACTCGGAGCGCACGAGGCGAACGCTACCGACGACGACGACGACGAAGCCGCCGACGACGACGGGGCCCCCACCAGGCAACACTCGGTCGCGAGACGTGGCGCGTGTCAACCTTGCCTTGTCCTTGAAAGCACGCGACCGAGAAAGAGACAGAGATAGAGAGAGAGAGAGAGAGAGAGAGAGCGTCGCCGACAACGAGGCACTTCGAGGGGTCCTCGCTCGTTATCCGGGGATCCATCGGACGTCGAGGAGGAAGTAGCCAGGAACTTCCTCTCGAGGATGCGAGGGTGCATTGATTTGCCGCAGACTCGACGGTCGCATAATGTTACGTTGTCGGGGAACGTAATATAATACACCGGCGTAATGCACGTGCTCGATTATGAGTAATTGACTGTTGCCAGATCTGAATTTATTAATGTAAAAAGAGTAAATTAAAGCAGCTGTGACTCAGACGATATTCATTGTGCAAACGCTCTTCTCGACGTACAGAACAAACACCGCGAAATTGCTTGCACGTAGACTCGTTATTGATTAAAACATTAGTAAATTATTTTTCTTTAAGACGTAAAAGTCATTGCGCGAGTACTTATCCCTGAAGAACAAAACACGTGTAATAACGTAGTAGAAGCAGTTCCTTTTTTACTCTAATTAACGGATGAATAGGCGGACAGACTTAATTCCCGTGAAATAACTGAAATCGAAAGTATTTTTTTATACGTGATTTATGGACGAGATGACTCGTAGAACAACCAACTGAAATTATTTTAATGCGGAAATGTTCCAGTTGCCACTCTGACACTAGTTTGACGTTCAGAATGTTTTCCGATCCCTCGACTATCTAACTTTGTCGAGCACCGTCTACTCCCCCAACCCTCTCTTCCTTTTTAAAACTTTAGACAGTAGCTGTCCGTTACACAATAACCGTACTCCCTTCTTTTATTGAGGGTTTTATAAACTTTTTATACTCAATAGCCCCATACATTACACATCATAAAACATTTTAGATACAATTTTATAAAGAACGATTGTTTAAAATTGTTGAATTATTCTTTTAAACTGTTATTTTTAATTTTTTATCTGCTATTTTAGAGTAAATATTACATCCAAATAATTCCTCTAACACATTTGATATTTACTCTCAACTTCTTTTAAAATTTGCTTTTGATTTTCAAATCCTCTATTGGCTATGTTGATATTGATATATACCTGTTCAGATTTACCGAGTTGCAACTCACGTTTAATCAGTAAATATTGGCGCTGCAATGCAATGACCAGTTCCTAGTAAAAAAACAATCGGATCAACCTTTTAAGTGTGTATTTATCGACTTGCTCCAGCCAAGTACTAGTTTGATTTTGATGCTAAATAAAAGGAGTTTGAACAAGTTTTCCAAACTTTTTTTAACCACCTAGTGAATGCTCGTGTGCATCATGTACACATTGGGCGATGGAATTAATTTGCATAAAATATATATTGAAAAGCTAATTAATTTAAAAAATGCATCGATAAAGTCTCAAGAAGAGTACAATAAAGTCAACTTTTGATGACAACGTTTTTATCAATTAATCTAGGTCACAACTTTTGTCAGTCTATTGACTGGTCCAGTAAAAAGATATTACTTACATTTATGGCCATTAACTACTTTATATTACTGATAAAACTACATCCTTGACCGAATTCATATTTAATATCCAGACAATCGCTCTATTTCAAGTATGATTTTCGTGAAAAATATTTAAACACATATAACGAAACATTGAATTTTTTATTTGCCAATCGAAACAATGTATTGTCACATGGCTAGGTTGATTATAATTTAAAATTTCTTTCCATTTGTTGATAAACTACAATATGAAAAATTACAAAATTATAAATATTAAATCAATATTAGAAATTTTTCGACTACGAAAAAAAGTTTTAAGTATTTTTATATTATCATTAAAATCATACCGTAATAATCGTTGAAGTAACACTCCTACAGCTGATACGATGGCTTAAGCAAACCCAATTAATAAAATAAACTGAATAAATAATTAAAGTAAATCCAAATATCTTGCTCTCGTGTAGTGATGAGCAAGTTTTTAGTAGCGCAACATTTGATATCAGAAGCTGATTAACCGATAATCCATGTGGCAAAATCAGGACTAGTTTATTAATTCTAAAAGGCTAAATTAACGACTTACAACAGGTTGTTGAATTAAAAATATATTTAAAAGGTGCAAAAGAAATACTTTTTAGCAAGTCTTAAATGGAGGTGCGGTAGAATTAGCAAAGTTTTGTTTGAAATTTCAAAAAAATATATGTAAATCCAAGCGATAAAATGTATTATTGGTTTCGGCATGAACCTTCGGTCCATAATTCATGGATTAATAAATAGCTTTTGTTTTGCGGAACAAAAGTTGACCAAAGTGAATTATTATTTCTGTTGTCTCTATTATTGGGGATTTATAGATAGAGTAGGTACAATTGGTGAATGGAATAAGTGCACGTAATACACGTTCTTCAGATCTCTCAATGCGAGATAATTATCCGTGTGTCAACGAGAAGAATAACTCGAGACGAAAACTTATTGAGTAATGAGTGCATTCACTTAACGCGCCGATAAATTTGAATCATTTCGAGGCTTATCTAGCCGACAATGTATCATTTCCCGGCTCGGCGGAAAAATCCGCGCGCGTGGCACGAAGCATTTGCTTTACGTAAACGAGTTATTCGCAATGAAAAGCGCGCAGCAAGAAAAAGAGGACAGAATGCGGCTGTCGATGCGAGTGACGATGGCCGGTATCTATATCAATTAACCCACTGGGAATCCCAGGGTTGCGGGATCGGGCTTAATTATGCAAATTCCATTCTGCCCGGTTTTCGAAATCGCATTCGAAGGCGGCACATTGTGTCTCGCCTCGCGCGTGCATGCGTCACACGACCATTTCCATCGAGTCATCGATGCTCGTTTTCCCGCTACCTCCTTCCTCCCCCCAACCCTCCGCCAAGATTTTCCTCCGCGCTTCCACGCCGAGCGACGTCCGCTCGGGATTCAATGAAAATCCAATCGAAGGCGCCGTTCTTGGAGTTGCGCGCACGTACTCGGTGTCTACGTAACAGCCGACGACGACGACGACGACGACGACGACGACGATTCCTCCATCCGCGAGACGGCAATTGTATTCTTATCGACGACTCGACGCTCGTCGAGCAGAAAAATAGAAAGTCCAGACGCTCTGTTGCTCGGTTTCGTGAATCTCGCAATATGTGGAAATTTTGTACTTTTCCAGTCAACGGCTCTGGCTCTGAAAAAAAACTTTGCATTCCCTAATGACGCATCGTACGCGATACGAATGAAATTATTTTGCTGACAAATCCAAGTTTTAACGATACCCACGACTCCCCTTTATTAGAGCACCAAATGCTTTCTGCAATTCGAATTTTAAATTGCTCCTGGTTAACTCTGCCTCTTATACCATTTTTCAAATTTTTTAGAGTTTTTAGAAAGATCAAATTCGCTAGAGCTTTCAGAAAAATCAATCCGACTGATTTTATCTCTTGATTCTTTTTTTCATACTATTGTTCAAGAGCGTTAAAACGTATTTGATGTAAATGGATTTGACAATTTGAACAAATTCAATGCAGTTTATATAGTTGAACAATTAAAGACTAATTTTTTAAAATGCCCGAATTGACTTTTTTTTTTTTTTTACGTAATTGATGGATACCAACGTTTTCCTATACATTCATTGGAAATAGCTCAGACAAAACAGCAGCATCGCTAGCCTGTAGAATGTTTATTTAAAAAAAAAAAAAAAAAAAAAAAAAAACATATTTATCCCGTCCAAGTGATGTTTAAAAAAAAGTTTGAAAATCGCGTTCCAAAATTAAATCGCAGGGACAGAAAGATAGGAAGTTGGACTTCGGTCCGCCAGGGGGCAGCACGTCTCTGTCGGTCGATATTTCGAGGCCGGTGCCAGCGGAGGTGGAGAGTTTTGGGCAGCACGAGCCTGTCCGAAGCCCGCGGGAGGGTTCACCGGGACCCTAACGGCCTCTCACTACGACCACGAGGTGGCACCACCTCACTGAGGAAGGCTCGGTCACCTGCACTCGTGCCTGGTCCTCGCGTCGCCGATGTCCAGGCGAATTGCGATACTAAGCCTCCGGTCCTGCGCCCCTTCAAATGTTGCACCAACGTTTGTTTTTTATTTATTCAGAGCTTCTGTGACATTCTCGCAATGCTCATTTTTTTTTTTTTTTTTTTTTTTTTTTAAAGGAACGATTTCTCTAAGACTTTAATTTCAATTCTATTTTTTGTTTTTTTCTCTCTTTCGACACTTGTTGTTCGATGCTACGAATATTCTACTTTAATAAAGACTAAATTATCAAATCTTATGTGCAATTCGATTTGAACATCTACTAAAGGAAAAAGTATTGTAAATTGTCAAAATATTATTAAAAAAAATTTACTATCATTATTATATATCTGCAAACCCTTATCCATTTTTTAATAATATTTCTTTCAAATTATTTAGAATTTTTTTTATCTAATCTTATTTAATTTTTAAAATGAATGTATAATTTTATGTGAAATTTATCATACAGTTTATTGAATTATTCTTCTTTTATTTCCGACTATCTCATTTTAGAAAGAAACTCATACTTGATCATTTTAAATCTTTTTTGAAATTTAATACTTTATTTTGATTTAATCAATTTTGTGCAGAATATAGAAGAATTTATTATCATTTTTATTTAGAGTCATATGGAAGATGCAACCAAGAAAAGATTTTATCAATATAATGAATTGGAACTTTTGTGTAATTTTTTTTTTTTTCATTTTTTGATAGGTAATACAGGTGAGAATGGGTTAATCATAAAGAATGAAGCAGTATATTTTAGGTTTAGAGATCAATATTTATTTGATACTCTTATACGTAATAAGCGTGGTCTTCTATTTTTGACAATAGATAGGTAATACAATTTTTTATCTGCACTCATAAATATAAATAGTACTCTTTCTCTCTCGATAAAGTATACAACATACATCGCTCATACACATTCGGCTTCTTAAACTTACTTAATGCGACCTAATCAAGATTAACGAAGTTTTCACATTGAGTGTTAAATGTACATTAGCCCGTTTTACAATAATCGCTACATCTATCGACGGGAAAACTCGCATTATCTCGGTGATAGTGGTACATTACGTTCAAGAAAAACAGAATTGGAAGACGTTGGTGATTCTTGTTGCGTAAGGCACTTAATAAAAAATATAAAATATTACAAATATTTACACGACAAATAAAAACGAATTAAGCGGAGAGACATAAGAAAATAACTACTTAAGTAGACGTTACATATCACGGTTAGAGAATAATCGTCCGAAAACTTTTATGATCTCTTTACAAAAAAATAAAAAAGAAAATAATCCCTTTCCCTTTCGAGTCCGTCGATTATGAGTTATATTTACAAGGCACTGATAAGGCACCGCCTCATAGGCTACTGGCCGTTGGACCGAAAATTGCGGGAAAACGAAACATAACGATCATACACATATATAAGTATGCATATATATAGATATATATATATATATATATTTATATTTATAAATGTATTTATATATATTTATAGACATATATATAAAACATCCATGCTCAGCATATTTTTTCTACTTTTTGCTCCTTGGCCGCCACCTCATTTTTTCTTCTCTCGCATATCTTTATACATATCAACGTTTTTTTTTTTTATACACTCTAAAATAAAGTCAACGGAAGGAACAACGCCCGAATAATTATCTCTCCTTCTTTTCCTCGTTTTGTGTCACAACTAAAATAAAGAGCGGGTCACGTCCGCGCGCAAAAAACCACAGAAGCAGCATCGCAAAGTTCGGTCCATCCGCGAGTTTTCCCCGTCGAATAATCGAACGATCACAAGTGTTTCTCATCCTTCCCGATCAGATGGGAAGGAGAGCGAGTTGATTGAGGGAGACGATGTGTCGAAGTCTACCAGGGCCTCCAGCACTTCTCCTCGATCGACTCCTTGATCACGCTCTTTCTCATCACGAGGCTGAGAGGTTTCTGAAGTGGAGGGCTGTAGACGCGGGGGTCGAACTCGGGGTCACTCGTGTAGCCGTTGGCCGGTGAGGTGGCGACGTCTCGGTGACTGACCGCGGTGTAGGCGACGGGAGACTGCGACTGCTCCCGGAAGCCGGCTGGCGGTGCCTCAAAGGCGATCGGACTCGCTGCCGAGGTCGAGGTGGAGCTCGTCGAGGACGTCGAGGAGGAGGCCGAAGCGGTGCTGGCCGTCCGCTGCGGAATGGGGATGAGCGTCGGGAGCGGCGACGAGGGCGCGGGTGAACTCGCTGGCGAGGACACGGGGCTGCCCGAGGTAATCGTGGATGCTCCGTTGCTGCTCTTGGCTCCCGCGGCCACCAGGGCGATGTTTCCATTGGGTAGTCGTGTGGGCACCAGTTGAAGAGCGGTGCCGTTGGCGTTCATGTAGACGATGCCGTTCGACTGTTGCACTTGAATCGTCGAAGAGGTGTCTACTTGTGGGAGGATGTGCACCTGGAGCTGGGTCGTCGTCGTTTGGGCGGACTGCAGGGATTGCTGTCCGCCGGACTGTTGACCGGCGCCGGCGCCATCCGCACTCCCGAGACAGGTAGCCAGGTGTGCCATCAGGCGACGCTTCACCGAGGCCTCGAGCCCCGGGAAGCGCCCGACTTCGCTCGCGCACTCGGTGAAACCGGCGCGAAACTTGTTGAGCACGTTCGGGTCTGTCGCCGAGGCGAGGGCTACCTGTTGACGCTGCAGACTCTCCAAGTGTTTCACCGTCATCTCGAGGATGTCGGCTTTTTCAAGTTTCGAGTGTCTGGCTGGCTGTAAAAACAAAAAAAAACCTTCACGTTAGACAAATTTTACAAGATAAATATTTGGGGAAAATTTTTTTTTCGACAATTTTTTTTTTGAAATTATCGGAAAATTATTCGTCGTTTTAAAGATACTTACGTCTTTTTTCATTGCGTCCAAGATGAGTGCCTTAAGATCGTTGAGGCAATTGTTGATGCGAGCCCGACGTCGTTTTTCCATGATTGGCTTGTTACTCTGTAATCAGAAAAAAAATAGAAAATTGTTAGTGAAAAATTGCAATAAAATTTAAAATGTTTTTGAGAAAAAGAAAGGAGAAGAATATTTATAATGAATTGTGTCGAAAACACGAGTGTCAACTTGAGCTTGAATGTCAACTGCAGATTCATCAGCAAGTGTGAGAATCGCGTCGATTCGAATCTCAAGTGTCACTCTGTTTTACGCGGTCACTTGAAAATTGAAAAAGAAATTCGAAGTGGCAAGGACACCAACCCGTCGGTTCTCGCTGGATCTTCTGGGGGCGACTGGCGTTGTCGTGGTAGTAGTCGCCGTCGCAGATGTCTGTGACATCGGGGGTTGCACGGCCTCCTGGGGCACATGCTGAGCCGGGGGTGAAGCACCCACGGTAACTCCACCCGTAGGCATGTTGGCGTTCACTCCGGTAACCATGTCTGGTTGTCCAGCAGTTCTCAAAAATGTTCAAAGTCGTCCGTTTCACAAAAGCTGGACCTGCACCAAGTCAAATCCAGGCTTTTTACAGAAGTCGACGAAATCACTTGCGCCGGTGGTCCTGCGTTGCACTGCACCCAAGTCCGGCACTCGCGTAAGCAGATGAAGAGGCGAGCGCAGTTATCGGTGGTACAAGTTGACTTAGTCCGAGCGAGCAAGTAAGTCCGCTGTGTCTCAAGTGAGAAGTTGAGTGAGAGTGGAGAGCTCGGAGTTCCGAACCTCTCGCAAGGCGCGTCAGAGCTCGACTGATTCGCGATCGTCGCTCGTGTCGGCTGCCGAACGTATTCTGCAGTGTCTGCCGACGTCGGAGCGTGTCGAGCGTTGGAATGCTGCCTTGGCCGCCGCCGAGGGGGCAGACGGCGGCGGTGGTGGGGTGGCGGCGGCGGCAAGCGGCCGCCGGGTGGGGGTCGGGGAGCGCGTGACGGTTTACCCTCGGCTTATCCCCACCGCCGAATTCCGAAGCTCGGCGTTTTCCCTTCGTCGGGTCCTCCCTCTCGCTCGCTCCTCCGCGCGGGATGCGCTGCCCCACCAGAGCCCCGACCCACACTCGCACACAGTGGTTGAGACCCCCGCCGGGGCCTTGGGACTGTTGCTCGCTTGCGTGCCTGCGATCAACCAAAGGTTTCTCTCGCCGGCGGAAGGAGGGGGGGACGAGAAGGAGGAGGCGGTGGCGGCGGAGGAGAGAGAAGAGGACGAAGAAGAGGAAACCTTCGATTTCTGAACACCGGCGCAGCCGCCGATTGTGTCCAGCGCTCCGCACTATAGGGGTGTGGTGCGTGGTGGGGAGTGTGGGAAAAAACGCAGGAGCAGGAAGGCCGGCTGTGTAACTGGATCTCGCTCGGCGTCGCGTGGATATATTTATGCTAATCGATGCGCTTTTTCCGTTGGAGTCGCGGGTCGCGCGGGGGGTGGCGCGAGGGGGGGGGGGCGGGCTGGCGGGCGGGGGGGCTCTTATCACCGAGGTTCGCGTCGCCCGGGAGGGATCGGCTCCCGCTCCCCCTTCGCCGCGCGTCGCTCGCCGCCCTCGATCTCACCCTCGCTCTCGTCCCCGACCTCGGTCCGACACCGCGAGAGGACAATCGCTAGCGCCTCTCTCACCAGGTGTAGCTCCGGGACTCCTCCGGGTCCGGTCCCACGGAGGCTCACAGGGCCGTAAGAAGGATCGAACGGTGCACGGCTGGTGCGAGGCGAGGCGCATCGAAAATAGCCAGCTGTCGCGCGAGATCGTGAGAACCTCAGCGGCTCGTCTGACGCACGCGGCGCAATTCTGGCACGTGCCCCGATCTCCTTCCTCCGTCCCTCCTCCTCCTCCTCCTCCTCCTCCGCCTCCTCCTCGGTGCCGGCTGCGTCCGCGCGCTCGCTCCCACGAAATCATCCTCTCGCTCGCGCACATGCGTGCGTATGAGCGCCGGGAGACTGGCTGAGCACGCACACGCACACGCACTTGGACACGCACACGCTTGCGCCGCCTCGACATTAATCAACGCGCAGAGTCTCGCTCAATTTTCGCACGCTGCGTGCGTATGTGCGTACTCGCGCGTACCTCCCCGTGTGCGTGTGCGCTTGTGTGGTGCAGGCACGGGCACGTGCTCCCCTTTCATAAATCGCGCGAGAGGGAGAGAGACATTCGTGGGCGCGCCGACGGCATTCGCCGAGAGGCATTACTCATCGTCTAATAAGAAGAGCACAAGGATAATAGAGAGAAAGAGAATTAACGTCTTCGGGGAGGAGGAACAATTCGACGGACTAGCTCGATTGTCCTCCGACTCTTACCCCGGCAACCCTTTTGGTTGTAGCCTCGAGGGGAGGGGGAGCAACACGTGCCCGTACTTATATAGGCCGAAATGCAACGTACTTCCGTGTAAAGATTAGGGAGGATAAAGTTTACAGCAGGTGAATGTCGTGTGGAGGGCCTTGGCGTTGTTGTTGTTGTTACTCGGGAAACGCTGCTCCAATACAACACTCGCACAACCGTTACTCCGGCGCGTTATACATACCTGTTTCGAAATTGCGAAAAATTCCGATGAACCTGCAATTAACTACAAGAGCACATTGGTAATTTATGTATGGTGAATCAGCGGGAATTTCGGAGGACGCATGACCAATCCAACCGTGCGGAGAGGGACTTTCGATTGCACACACACACACACACACACACAGCCAAAAATATGTCCTTCGCGGTGAGACTAATTTGAGGAACGTGAATCCGGGAGCATCGCGGCGATATTAAAGAAGGTAAAAAAAGAAGTTTGACTCCGGTCGGTCGCCTAAATATCGGAGTCGGAGCGACGACACAACGATGACGTACGCGACGCAAATTTAAATAACGAGGCTGACGCCGCGCTCGACGACTTGGCGATAGATCCGCAGAAATACTTTTAGCTGCAATCGTTCAAGCATCCCTTGGCTCTTCGATTGGCTCCGGGTTGGCTATCGGTCACTAGAGGAGAAAGGAAGCGCAACGCTAACGACATAATTGGTACAAAGAGAAACACGTGAAAAATGTTAAAATTAACTCATTTTTCTCAGTTGCCGTGCTGGATCGCGAGCGAGAAAGCCTGGGAAAAAGAAAAAGATTTGGCGCCGAGCGAATTATGCGAGAGGAGGAGGAGGAGGAGGAGGAGGAGGTTGGGGAGGGGGAGGGGGAGGAGGAAGAGGAGGAAGGGAAGCCGAGCGAGTGAGTGCCTGCTCCTCCGGGCCTCGGGGAGCGAGACCGCGTGCGTGCACGTGTGGGAGAAGAAGAGAGAAGAGGATCGAAGGAGGGAGGCAGAGACGGAGACGAAGACGGAGACAGCGGCAGAGGCACACAAGCCCGGGAGTTCGTAGAAAGGCGCGATGGGTGCGAGGGGGCACTCGCTCCCACACACGCGCACACCTGCGCCTACGAGGGCGAGGAGGAGAGAGGACACGTGTGGCGAGAAGCTGCAGCACGCGCGCGGGCGAGAGAAGGACGCCGCTATCGGCCTGGGAAAGGAGCGCCGAGCGCCCGGACGCGGAGGAGCACGGGAGGGGCGCTCGACGGCGAAAGGGTGAGGAAAAAGAGAAGAGAAAGAGAGAGTACGCGAGAGGCGCGCGCGTGCCTCCGCCGACGAAAACGACAGTGAGCCTCGACGCGGGAGCGAGAGAGACGGGGATCGAGCCGCCGACGAATGGGAGGGTGAGGATTCGACGCGGCGCGCGACCGAAGCCTCGCGATTGGCCGCCGTCGGCTCCCCACCACTCGGCTCCGACTGTGTAGGTGGCCGCGGGAGTGGGGGCAGCCGATGCACTCATTCGGCCGCGAGCCTCCGAGGGACTCGAGCGCGGCCACGCGTCCGACTCCGTCCCTTTCCGCCGAGGCTCGCATGCCGAAACTCGCGGTCCTCCTGACGCTGGGCAAGGCGCGACCGAGGGCAGGAGCTGCACCGGCTGAAGGGACAGCAGCAGGGGAAGGTCCCCGTGCACGCGCAACCCCGACCCCGACACCGACCGAAAGGAAAAGGAAGGACGAGACGAGGTGCGATAACTACCTGTTGTCATCGCACGAATTCATTCTTATCGAGCGAACGCGTGCTTTTGATATTCAGTGCACCGCAGTTCCGTTCTTTTGTTCTTGCTTTTCGCGAGTCCGTTTATTCGCTCTTTCAATGCCGCTGCCCCACGGCATTCATTCAGTGGACGTTGCGTTCGTGATTGTTTAACATTTAAGTAGCTTTGTCCAAAGCGCTGTGTTGGTTCATTTCCATGCTCTTTTTTTTTTTCTTTTTTTTTTTTTCTGTCATTATGACCGTGTCCGATTTCTCAATGATTTTTTTTCCCTTTTTTCCGAATTAGCATTTGACGTTACAGAACGAAAATTCTTATTCATATAACGTGAAAAAAATTCGAGTTATGATGGAAAATATGATAAAAATAATTTTCAGATAATATTGTACGAGTTCCAGCGGCTGTATTGGTTCACGATTTTCAAGCAACCTTTTATTGCGCTTGCAATTAATTTTTAAACTGAAATATAACTTGAATTGATATTTTTTTTACTTTTGAATTTCTGAATTCATGATTCGAGATTTAGACTTGACACATTTGATAATCATCATAAATCCTTTCTCGTTCTCAATGAAAATGTCATTGATTCAAAATAAATGATTGGTCATTGCACAAGTTTCCAATTAATTTTATTAGTCTGTCACTGAAAATGAGTGAATAATAAGCGACAAAATCACAATGAAAATCTGCCACCATTAGTAGGATTATGCGCTTGTTGTCTATTTGGAATGAATGATGTGGTCCAGAACCGAAAATTGCACTAGTTGAGGATGCTGCGAGAGAGCGGGATGGTGTTGCCGGCAAGCGAGGTGCTTCCACCTACTGGAGGATGCCGCAACTTTCGCCGTCAGAGTACCAACAGCATCAGGGAGTACCGACAGTTTCCTCCCGACAATAACGATTAGCATTTGAAATTGGAAGAGACCGCTTTTTAAAGGAGCGTTTGTTTGAGGAAATCAATGGGATTTTTCCCCGAGGAAATATTTTTCAAGGCGCCTAAAGGAGCGCACCGATGCCTTAAAAGGGGAGATAAATCAATGGAAATAGTCTCCGATCCTCCCGAGAGATACGAGATCAATTGGCTCGTGTGCGTGTCTTTGCCATCCGCATTATGAATAGGGAGAGCAGCGGGGAAAACAGAGCTCGGCGTCAACCTCCTTATCGAGTTTGTGCTCGTCGGATCGTTTCCCGGCGAGCACAATGAGTTTGCACCGATGCGAGATTTATGCGAGTGACAGGAACAAGTCGGTGCGTTACTCCACATTCTTCTGTTTGTTTACCCTGGGCGCGAGCGTGTGCGTGTGGTGGGTTTCCGCCACCACCTGTTGCCGCCGAGACCGGCGAACCCCCTCGCCCTCGTTAGGTTTTGTGCGGGCTAGGGGTATGTCGAGCACTCGGGTGCGGCAGCTCCGTCGGTGCGTGTGCGTGTGCGTGTGCGTGTGTGGCTGACAAGTGCAAGCGCACCGACAACAGTCAATGCACGAGGGTCAGGTTTCGGCGCGGAGGGGCGGGCAGACAACGACTCGCCGGCTACTCCCAATAAAACCCCGTGAAATTATTGAGGAAATTTTAATTAAACGCTTGTTAAGGGAAGGGTTATTAAATATCTCGCTTTCTATTCTATAAAACATATGGGATACGGCACTGATTTTAATAATATACAATGCACAGACGCCTCGAATGTTCCTCAATCTCTCTTTTAAATTTACTCGAGTGCGGATTCCTCTTTCTGCCCGCTCTTCCAATAAAAAGAAAAATAAAAAAATTGCTAATCTACTAAAAAAGAAGAGCTAAATTTTCGCTTTTCATAGTTTCGACCAGAATTTTCTCACATAAATCAAATTTAACTGTTGTGCGAACCAACAAGACTGTAACTTCGCTACGATGTCTCAACTCTCAAACGCTTTTATAAAATTATATTTTCAATAAATCATGCGTTCTTGAATAATAATAAATGTTTATTGTTCGCCGACCTATAAATTTATATGAAATTTTTATCTATTGTTGCAAAAATAATTGTTTTTTCGATAAAAATAAAAGGAAAAATTTATTTCGTTAGATTATCAGACAATGCTATCTGATAATGTCAAGTTTCATTTTCAAAAAAGTATTACTATAATCATTTTTTAAAGAAAGCCTTAACAATTATTATATTGAGATAAGCACTAAACTAAATAATTTATCAGTCAATCGCTCAAGGATTTCAGCTTTTTAAACTTTTCTTTATCTCTGTGTGTTAATCATATATAAATAGCTGATTTTTCTTAATCCGATTTCTCAAATTTTAAATAAAAATTATAATAAATCCCAAGGATTGATCAGATAGCTTACCATAATCAATTTAAAAAAAAATACCAATCAATTAAATCGTCGATTTTAATTTAGATTACTCTAAATGTATTTTAATATATAAGAATAAAAAGTTCATAAATTTATTCATGAATAAGTGATACATATAATTATCCAATGGTACTTTAAAGAGTAGTGGATTAAATTAGAATAAATAGTTTAAATGGCTTCAGTTTTAATTAATTTATCCATCGCGAAGTTTACATCTATAAAATATAACATTAAATTAAATATATTATATTAAATTCATTCTCTAATTATAATTTTTTACAGTTTACTCATAAGTAATTGACCGTTTATTATTTGCAAGAGAGTGCATATTAATAATAATAAAAAAAGGACTGTATTTTAATTTTAATGTTTAGGAAAATATGCAAATCTTCTGCAATTATTTAAAATACACATAAACAAATGTATGACAGGTTTATGACATTCCCTTAAGCTTGGTATTCATATTGTTTTTAGTATTCATTTTTTACTTTCCTATTTTACGTAATTTACAGAAAGTTAGAATATCATATTTTATATAAAAACCGGTATGCATAATGTCGGTTACTCGATGTATATCTCACCGAGACTTCCGTATAATTGAATGAATAAAGACAAAAACGCGCGTTCCATTACGACGTACCCCTCGGGACGTTAAATTAGATTGTTGCGTTTAGAATTAGAACAGCCTTATTATGTATTCTAACGTTATGTTTGTGAGTTTGTATAAATAAACCGCCAATTGAAATCAACTAGCAATAATAATTGAATGGATTTTGAGTTGAGCTGTGTTTCAGATTTGTAAGATATAATTTATTCCAATATCATTGTAGCCTTCTTTTACAATGTTGAATTTCATGAAAATTTAAATTTAAATTTTAAATTTAAATTTGTAAGTTCTTTTGATTATAATAAACTTAATTGTATAGTATAAACGAGAATGAGTGATATTGAATAGATTTAATTTAAAAATTATACATTTTTATTCTAATATATTACACTAGTGCAAGTTTAATTAAAACTTTGATATACTTCATAAGTTAAAATTTTTTTTTTCTATTAATAAGACAAAAAATTTTGTATGCGCTTTAATCGTTTAAATTTTTTATTAGAACAAATAATTTTTATTTTTTATAGATAAAAAAATAAATTTTTCAACATTTCTTTTTTCTACGAGTTATAATAAAGAACGTTACACTTTCCAAAAATACCAAGTAAAATATCAAGTGCATAATTATTATGATAGAAAAAGAACTTTCTAAATTCTGTTCTTTATATCTTAATAACTATATAAATATCAAAACTATAATTTTGAGTGTAAAATAATTAAAAATGAATTCTTATTTAAATAATGCAATATTTTACAAAAACTGTATATTCTTTCATTTCATTTTACTTTAGCAATTGTAAGTCAACTGCAAATCATAAAAATTTTTATGTATGGTTATAAATGAGAAATACAGCGTTCAACATTTTAGTATTATTATAAGCACTAAACGAATCTTGAAAATGGTTTAATTTAAAGTAAATATATTAAGCTAAATATAAAAAAATTCAAATAATCATATTAGATTCTTTAAAATTATTCAATTTTTTTTTATAATAATTGTATTAAAGGAGAAAAAATTTATATATGTAGATTAATCAACACGAATAATTATTTTATATTATATTATCAATATTTTGTTCTTTGTTTGTCTTTACATTCATGCACGTGTAGTGTTTTACAATTTATTAAATTGTCTCAAATGTTTTCATCGTATACATAGCAAAATTAAATTTGGTCACGTCACAAGAGACATAACGTTTAATTCAATGGCTAACTACATTTCACTAGCAGAAATGTCAATTTTCACATTAAAATTTTATTGAATTTACAACACATTTCCTGTGTAATTATTTGATTCTCAAAAAATAATGCGTTATAGACACTCAGAGTAATTGCATTAAATGCAACTATTAATTATGCTTTCATAGTCGTTAACATGATTTTTTCAACAAACTTTTACATAATTTCCCTTTTCACCTACATTTTTTTCATTCTTCAGTGAAAAATAAAGTGGTGCATTTTACCAATTTAAATTTTTATCCAATGTACGTTCTCCTGCTTGGTGGCTTGTGAAAATTTCCCTCGTCCTCCCCAGTAACTAGCCCAGCCACTCCCCTGGGAGTGAGAGCGAGCCTTTTTGACGTCAAACTACGTATTTTCGTGAATTGCAAGTTTAAAACGGATGCTCTGGATCGTGCCAACTTTCTGTCAATCTCTCCATCTCTCTCTTTTTCTCATGTACAATCATACTGCAGGTAAGGTTACCTGTTTTTTTCTTCTTTGCGAACAGCTATCAATTATCGAACTTGAAATTAAATTGAAATAATTGTTATAAATAAGAAAAATTACATGATTTTCTCTCCCCCCCCCGCCCAACATTTGCTTGTAAATGCTTACGACAAATGTTATTATTTAAACTTCATCTCGTTGAAAATACAATGATATCTACATCGTACTCGTGTTTTAATATATTTATATAGGTCGCAAAAGTTTGGAAATTGCATATCAAGAAAGAGATAATCAATGCTTGTTAAGTAGTTAAATAAGTAATAATTAACGACTTTTCGTAATTACATCGTAAATTCATTATAAATTAAATTACGAATTCATTTCTAATTATTAAGAATTTTAATCGATTTTAAAGTATCTACGAAATAGTACCATTATTTATACGTAAATTTTGATTTTAAATGATAATAAAAATTAAATAAATAATATGTCGTTAAAAGTTATTTGCTAGCTTAATCGATTAAAGGATAATTTATTTTATACATGGTACCAAAAGTATATCTGTAAATTAGACGTATTGAGAGTATTTATAAATTCATTTTAGTTTAAATCGAACGGATCTAATGGTTATTAGCCACGTAATCATAGTATTTAGTATTAATGTGGCCAATAAAAATTTATGCTAAAGCCTATTCATATCAATATTAGTTACATTGACGATTTTTTAAAATCACTGATTTAAGATAATTTAGTATGCAGGTATGATATTACTACTGAATTACTAATGAAGGTTTTGTGCGATTTAATATCACAGTTTATTCGTGTTCTTAATTTTAATTATCGCTAGAGATCAAGAGACTGACACAGTAACTTTAGCATCAGCGAGGTAAGTTGCGTGAGAAATTTTGTTTTTTCATTCGCCAAGATTATAAAGTAATGTTTTCATCCTTCGCGTCGAAAATAATCTACCAAAAGATACAAGCTCTACTTTAATATTTATCCACATTCTTTTACTCGAGGCTGGATGCTGCTGTGGCACCGAGGCACGTAGTGCACAAGATATTAGATTAAAGCAGCTTTTATGCGTCAAGCGTGAAAAAATATAGCACATATCGAGCCGCTCGAGCAGCGCAGCATCACCATCACAAGATTAGCCGAGAGCACAAGATGAAAGGCAACTGAGGTTGGCGCATTGTTCGTCAATCTTGATTCTCGGTGCGCACCTCCTGAATGCCTCGGTTGTACTGAATTTTTTGATAAAAATAAGTTTTCGTTACGAGGGACTGGTGTAACCTCGCGCGGGGGTAAACGATGCTTTTGAGATATATTTTGAGTTATGGCGGTTCCGGCAGGTGAGATAACTCATCGTTCACTGGCTGGTGCCCTCGAAAAATAAAATTTATCGCTCGAGATGCAAATTCATAATTAAAGATTATGTGGTCCGGGGTATAGAGTAACAATGATTACACGTGGCATAAATCTCGCGAGTAATTGTATAAATACTGTCTGCTCTTATTCTCGCGGTTAAGTGGATAGTTTGGCATGTGGAAAATGTAACGCTCGTCTACATCGTCCGCACTTTGCTAATTTAATAACCACCGGATGAAATAAAGTGATAATAAATCTCTTTGTTCTTCGTTTCGGCTGCGAAACCACCAAAATGACCGGTTCGTGCCTGACAAAAAACCTACATAAACTCTCTAAATCCCGATTACATATTCATCCTCTCAATTGCCATAATTACCCACGCAAACGAGGTCGAGTCTCAGTTCCACTCGAGAATCCATCGCAGTCATTACCCGCGCAATTATTGCCTCGGAATTTCAAAAAGCTCGCCCGGGTATCGGGTATCAATCAGCTGTCGCGTCCCTTAATCATCATCCAGGTAATAAGGTCGGCGAAACGACGAAGGAAAGGACGCTCCCGTGCAACGCCGTCGCCGTGGCAAATTGCACGAGGAGGCGAGGGTCGGTAGCCCCCGGACGGGTCGATGAAAAATGAGGGTTGGGAGGAGGGCCACCCGCTCCTCTCCCTCTCGGGAATCGATTTGGTCGGATAGCCATAAATTGCTCTGGCGGCCGTTCCTCGATCTTATCACCGCGGATCTCGCTCGCCCCGGGACAGACGTCGTAAACCTCGCACGCAGCGCGCGAGCTGACAAACCGCCAATTTTCTCTTATTATCGGTTAAACAAATAACGCCGACAGCCCGTGACTTGTAATTACGTGGAACCGGCGTCGCGTTTCCACGATCGACGGCGCACGCGAAGATCCGCGGGAAAGATCGTTTTGCGCCTTTGCAAATTACCCTCCCAATCCTTTATTATTACCGGATAATTTTATTCCCCCCTCCCTCCCTCCAGCCCTCCCGGCCCACCTTCCTGTCTTATGAAGATTTCACGAAAATCGCGCAAACGCTTCTTGATTCTTCGCTCGCAATTGCTGCAGTGCGTGTGTTTCTCCCCCGACAATCATAAATTTGCCCTCGCGGTATAAATCTGCGGAGCCCCGAGACGACCTTTTGCTGCTTGAACAATCAACGGCAAATACATTATTGCGAGCGGTGTAATTAATTATACCAAAGTTACTTGTAACATTTACACCGATGATTCACACTTGCAGTTCGCAATTTTTGTTCGAAGCAAAAATAACATTTCCCTTGGCGTTGGTATGTGGAGAAGAGCGACAATGTCTCGTTGGAGAAAGCCGCACAATCACCCGCGGGGGAACCGCGGGTTCGGCGTGGGGTTCAAAGGTCAAACGTCGTGCCAGGTCAGAGACGAGTCGGACAACGTGACAAATAGCTTTCCTCCTTGGAAATCTTCGCGCACACCTGCGCTTTTGCTCTTGGGGAGAATGTTCGAGTGCACCTACGTCAAAGGCTTTATTAATTGTTCGTGCGAATGTTCTAAAAACGGTCGGAGGCTGCGTTTGTAGGTGAGATGCAATGCTCCATGCTGCGTACTAATAAATGCGCGAGACTTTAATTGCGATAGCAAATAAAAGAGAAGAAACGGACTTTTCCTCTTTTCTTTTTTTGCCGTGTGTATAAAGACACGCGCATGCGTAGTAAATTAAATTTTAGCTCCGAAGTACGAGTTTGTCGGGGAAGGAAAAGATTAATTGATTGCTGATGTATGGCTGATTCATTCATTGCATTTTTCGCGTCGCTAATTTTCTTTTTGTCGTGAATAAATATATATATATATATATATATAACTTTTAAACATTGATTTTGTAATGGATTTTCTGTTGTCCTTTTTTAAAATCATGAATTTTTATTATTAGCAATATGGACACTGATAAAACCGAATGAAATGTTAATTTATTCCCGAGTAGGAGATTTATTATTGCAAAAAGTTATATTCGTTGGTATTAAGTTTGAATTTGTAAGACCTTCCTATCCTTTTTAGAATGTTTTAAAAAATGTTACACATGTTTTATTTATTATGAAAAAGGGAAAATAATGAAACTTCAAAGAAGTCAGCAACAAAAAGATTATAATCGCGAAATTACAATTAACATCTAAAATGATAAGTGATATTAATCGAATATTTAATGACTTATCAAAATATCTGTACTAGCTTTGGCTCTATTACCATTACCATTACCGGTATATCACTTTAGTACGTCACGGTATAATCATGTTTACGGTCCAACTATAATGCGAATATCATATTTTTTTTGTTTTTTTTTCCACCTTACTCATCGATAAATCATACCTCCTACCTTGATGTTCACGCCAGACCTGACACCCTTACAATTTTTTTCTCCGACTCCTCGTTTCCCGTAAAGAAAGGACTCTCTAACGTTTGTGGGGTCGAGCCTGCATCAGCGCAAAAAACCACTCACTTTCATTCACAAAAAACACTCCTAACTACGGGGCTAAATTTTTAATACAAAAAAGAACAACTGTAAAAATCAAAAAAAAAAAACAAAAAAAAAGCGAGAACAAAAAATGATTGCATCGAAGGTGTCAGCAGGAAAAAAGAGACAATTGTTCCTTCTAATTGACTGTCTTCGTAGCGTTAAAGCCTGAAGGGTTAGATCGGGTTGGCCAAGATGCGGCGAGGGATGCAATGGCTGAGTGTGTCGAGAAAATAGAAAAAGATTAAGAAGGTAACCCTTTGGCTACCTGTGCCATCGAGCACCCGGAAGGGCCATTGTACTCTCCCGTTACAACAATGGCTTTCTTGGGCTCTGGGCCAGTACAGCCAACCCCACCAAGTGCAAGCGAAGCTGTGAAAAGGGTTAGGCGTGTTGTTCCTCTCCCTCGCTCCCGCTTGATCATTACTTCAAGAGTGCTTGGGTAGAAAAGGGTTACGTGTGCTTTATCGCAAACCGGAACCCCGGCAGTGACTAGGCAAAGCCAAATGGATATACTGGGTTATACGGCTACTGGCTTCTGTGTCAAGAAACAGGTGTGAGTCTTTTACTCCATCTTTTAATGTACCTCTAATGCAGTCGAATATGTGTAAACTATCATGCGTATTTAACTTTACAGCAAATGTTTACGCACTGTGGGTAAAAAACTGTCGAAGGAAAAAACTTTGGGGACGAAAGACGCGATATATTTTTTTTTTTTTTTTTGTCTTTTTAATTCTCCTCTAATGAACGCACGTGTGGATTTAATTTAATTCTCAATAACAACATATACTTTTACACATGCAAAACTAAATCGTTTGACTCAAACACTGATACGCAGAATAGAATACGGATGATTTGTAAGCGCAAACCCGACCGCTCTAATATTACAATTATTTGCTCAAGTGTGTTCCTGAATCTAATACACCAATTTGGATTTATTTCTTCTTGAGCAAATATATAAAATATATAAAATATATAAAGTATAAAAAATATATATATATATAATATATAACATGTAAAGTGTATTGACGATACGTTGATTTTAGTTTTGATTTGACATAATTAATACTGGAATGCTTTGAAAATTTAAATACTTTTTTATATAAATGTAAATATTGCGAAATGAAATCTTATTCGAAATATTTCTGAACAAGTGAAAAAAAAAATTTTTTACAATATATTCATAAATAGTTTATTGGCGAGATTTTATATCGATTGGTTTTTACTATATATTGAAAATGGTTTTACCCAATAAATTGTAAGATGTATTATATACGAAGAATAAAATACTAAAATGAGAAGGGAATAGTTTGTCAAGCACAAGTTTATAACTGCGTTGACGTTAAACTTTTCATAATGTCTCGACACTTTTGCCCCACTCATCGGATCATATTACTTGTGACAATTAGTGTTACTGGAGTAATGCCGTCAATTACAGAACTGTTAAAGATTAATGTTTTCCTAGCATTGATTGACCGACTTAACAATTATTACACGTGAATAAAAAATTGTTTGTATATGCTTAATTTTATTGAGTATTTTGAAATTGTTCTGCTAATGATCAACAAACGATGCAATAATCATCTTATTTTCTTTAGCAAATTATAGTAGCGTATATTAACATTAATTAACATTCGTTAATAACTTTTTATTATTTATTTTATTCTACTGAAATGAAACGGTTACCATTTGTCCCTCTACACATCTGAGGCATAGATCTGTAACGATGTTTATAGTTTCATTGGCATATTGATAGATTGAAAGCAAATATCCATACATTTACGAATTAATATTAAACGATGAAAAATATTAATATAAAAAATAAGATTTAATAATAAATATTAAATTTTTAATATAGAAATGAGTATTTAAATGTATAAATAGAAGTGAAACTAAATAATAACAACGGCACGCACGCGCGCACGCACACACACACACACACACACACACACACACACCTTGTATATACTCTTTCAAGGCTCTCAATACATATATTCAATCTTAAGGGTAGCGATAGCTCCCCTGGGGGGAAAATTCGGGTAGAGGCCCAAACGGTAGGCTCGAACTCTTTGGTAAAGGGTTAGCCATCGGGTTGAGGTAATTTATCATAAAGTGATGAAGTTCTGGTAAGATGATTATGTCTCATAATCGAGGTGTAATATCCCTTTCTCTGGAAAGCGATGAACCTTCTCGTAATTCTACTATAATACCGAGTATAATAAATGGCTCTTTCTCCCTTCGAATACAACTCTTTCCAAACGTAAACAGCCGCTTCCCCTTTTTTACGGCAAACTTGTCAAAGGCATCTTTAAATTTAATTAGCGAATTCGACATCGATGCTTCTGAACACATTTTTCCAAGTGAATTGAATTTTATATTAAATAAAATATACGATATTAAATATTATCGAAATTATAAATTATACATTATTAAATGAGTTTGTAATGAATGACTCTAAGCAATGGATATGGAATTTTTGTCATTTTTTTGATAAAAATTCTTCTAAAACTTTTCATCAATTAAACTAAATCATAAACGTTTTAGCTTTATAATAAATAATTCAAAGTGTGAGAAGTTAACGCGTAGTGAATTTAACATAGTTGTCAGATTATTTATGTTTGTAAATATTTACTGTGCTATAGAGGCGTCAGCACTGAAAGAAATAGTCGTAAACCAGGACTTTTCTCTCCAGCTGCAGCCCGCGAGAGAGACAAAGGCGAGTTTGCGAAATTCGAAAAGTCAAAGGGAAATTGTATGTGGACGGGAACGTCAAATTCTGTACCTCTTTAATTGGGGTTAAATCATAAAAGTCGGTTCCTCCTCGACCTTGGGTCGATCGGTAATCCTTTGGGAAAGGAGAAAATTTGCAAATGACCGTCGTAAAATTGATGGATTACGGGTGTGAGAGGCACCCTTTGCATGAATCCTTGACCATCGCCATAATCAACGGGGTTGATTTCCAATTTTGCTCGTCGTTGAGGCTCGTTCCCGTCGAGACTTGCGGCACCACATAACCCCTGGAGAAGGTCTCCTCCTCGGCTATGGCAATGGCCGACGCGGAAAGTATTGGCTGGAGTGGTTGGACGATGAGCCACCACCCCTCGTAAAAAGGCTTGGTTCTCCGATCATAAAAACCGCTACTCTGGCTCGTGCAAGGATCCCCTCTCCAGGTGTAAAAAACTACGTGTCGGGGCATTGATTCGGAAAAGCTCGTCAAAGCTGTTGCAGGGCTCGAGACTCAATCCGTGCAACCGCAGATTTTACTCGAGTGCAATATTTTTTTATGGGGACTTGTGTCATCCCTCTTTTCTGCGCGTACAAGGGGTTGCCCTTAGGTACGCTCGTAAAAAATACAAGCCGTTGTGATGAAGGGTCAAGTTTTGCAAGGATTATAAAAGGGTGCAGAAGTTTGCAGGCCGTGCCGAGGAAAGTTGCCGCGCTGTCCGGAAATGTTTTATCCGTGGACAATCGGAGAAAATCATAAACCCTTCTTTGTCAAGGAAGAGACTGGACATCGTTTTTTCTCTTCCTTCTCGTTTCGACGCGAGTTCCTGACTGGCGTCGTAAAAGGGCTCGTAAAGGGGCACAAATCGTGCGGAGTTTCAACTTTTTAAGAAACTTTCACTTTTTTTTTTTATGAATCGATTGCCTCGTAAAGTCCAGGAGGACATGGAGGAAGACAAAGAGTTGGCAGCATCGTCTTCACCCCTTTACATTGTTCGGTGGCAAAACTTAAGTTCCGTGGGCGGGTTAGAAAGGATTAGAGGTAAAGGGCTCTAAGCTCCGGAGGTAAACCCCTTTATTGGTGATCAGCGATCTCTACTGTTCAACCCGCTCGAAGCGGTGGCGGATCCCTCATGACACACCCTTTTAAAGTTGGGAGCCGTATTTTTTCCCCGAAAAGGGTTTCGCTTACAGGGGCGAGAAAACGATCCGGCACGCGTGAGTCGCGTGACTTCTAAAAAGAGACGCCTACGAATAGTTTTACGAGGTTTGAGGCTTTTCCTCAAAAAAGCCGCTAAAACTACAAAGAAAAGAAAAAAATACCAATAGAAAATAATGATCATTTTTTAAACTTGCATTGTTTTCTGAAATCTCGTAACACCTTCATTTCAAGTTTTATCAAATGTTATCGTAGGGCATTTTCTGTTGACAGATGTGTATGTTTTCGATGTGCAGAACGATATCAAAGGTACGTTTGAGCGTTTGAGCGTTTAATTGCCTCTTCCTTACCTCGACAAATACGAGCTCGCAGATCATCAGTCCAACAAATATTAAGCAGCCCAAATGAGAGAGGATCTTCTTACTTACTGAAGTTTTAATTAGTTTTGTAAAAAAAATTCTTTATCTCGATTATAGAATAAGGACTAATTCCGCTTGTAAAGAGTGTTCAGTAGTCGACGGTGTTACTCTTAACTTGTTATCAAGTACTACATATACAATGATTACGTAACCATCATTTGCCTTGACAAAACTTTGTATTTAATTAATAAAAAAATGAAAAACGAGCCTCTCTCTTTGGAAAAGAGTATTGGTGTAGTGTAATAATTTTAACTCTCATTTGAAGAATTAAATTTTCAATCGCTACTTTGTCTTAAACTCTACATATCACTACATATTAATTAAAACGTAGAAGAGATGTTAACATATATAATATTAAAATATTAATTATTAACAAGTAATCAATAGTTTGATTGGTTAAAGTTACACGTGAAAGAAATATTGTATTTCTAAATCATAATATTATTTAAGTTAATAAAAAAATGTTTTTTAATATATTTCAAAACTAATATATATTGATAATAAATGTAAAACTAAAAAGTTTGTGTAAAATGTTTTTTAAAAATTATATATAATATTTAAATTTATAAAAGATTAGAATCTGTATCTTGTCGAAAATATTCTTTTATTCAGGATTAATGAATTAGCCATTATTATTTTAAAGAATCCAAAGACAGTTTTCATTTATATAAAAGTTTATTTAAAATATAACATTTAAATACGTATAGTTAAAATAAAATAATATTTGTGTAATTATAACCAGCAATATTTTCATTCTATTTATTCGTCTATTATTAGTAACTATGGATTAATTTTATTTTTGATAGCAAAATATTACATCTATAATAAACAAAAAGTAATCTTATTTTTTACTGTACAAAAGTGTATTTGTCCTTTTATACGATTAATCTATATATGAAATATAGATTAGAACATTAAATTATCACATTCAGTTTTAAATTTATTAGACAACTTGTTGATCTTTTTTTTAATTAAATATCATTTATTTCTATCTATATTACCACTGATATTTAACTAAATATTTTTCATGCGTAAAACGATTAAATACATAAAACTTTATAAGTTTATAAATAATTAAGTTGCTAAAGTATGAATGTAAAATGAATGTAGGATTAATTTGTTAAATATGTTCGATGAATATAAAATAAATATCATTGCAAGTTTATATTTATTTAAATTATGCTATATGAAGGATAAATTAGATGACGAAATATATTAAGAAATATTTTTTAAGCATTTACTAATGTATATTATAGAATTTAACTAAATCAAAATTGAAAATTACGTTGCAATTACCGTACATGTAAAACATTAAATTTTTCACACGGTACTTCACTATTTACATTATTTGCACATCAAATTCTTTTCAACTATTTCGCTATAAATTTTTATTGCATCTGACCAACCTTCATTTTTTATAAAAAAACAATGTACTTTTATATAAATGAATCTAAATTAAAGTATTAAAATAAATGTTTAAATTCCATGTTTTATAAAATAGTTATTTAATATGAGAACACAATTATTAAAAGTATGTTTCAACTTTATATAAATGATGGGTATTAGAAATAAATTGTATTAGATAAATAAATTACAAATAAAGAAGAAAAATTTTTTACTTTATAATTTACGTTGCTTATGTCTGTCGATTTTATGAAACTATTACTTTTTGAAGAAACGTGTCTTCATTAATTAATAGCGCGGAGTTTGCGCAATTAAATCGTATTGATTTGCACGAATTTGCAGAAAACACGCAAGCGGCGTTGCGTAATCGACTCGTAGAATTGGAATGCATAAATTTCGCGAGAATAACATTATAGCGCAAGTTACAATAATATGCAAACTGGTGTTTACAAATTATTGGATAATTATATGGAGAAGAGTGACGAAGAACCTTTTGGCGACTGTCGCGGGTTAATATTTTGTTTGCCGAGGAGCGTGGACGCGGCATTAAACATAAAGAATGTTAAAATTGAAGACTCAAGGCACCCAATCCTCGGAGAGATGGACACGCACACATGTGGGAGATTTGGGGGTTTCAGCGATCGATGTCACCGATAAATTATCGGGGGAGCCGAATATTACCGCGGCGTCATCCTCGGGCACCGCAACAGTATCGATTTACAATTTACGTCGAAATGAGTTTGGCGCTCGGCGGACTCGCCGGAATCGCTCGCGCGTTCCTCTTTTTTTGCGAGCGAGAGCCTCGGTCAATTTGCACTTCATTTCTTTCGTCTCGAATTACGCGCACTTTTTTGGCACGCGCACACGGCCTCATTACTCGCCGCTCGGGAACCCAATTAATCTCGGGGCTAAGGGGGCATTGTCAGACCGAATCCTATAAGTTTGCGCGAGAGCAAAGAGAGTGCTGTGCTCTCTCTCTCTCTCTCTCTCTCTCTCTCTCTCTCTCTCTTTGCTTTTCCTTGACTTGGGCATCGCGTTTGTTTTGTTGTGTTGGGTGGGTGGTGCTGGTGCTAGGCGCGCCGAGATTGTATTTGTCGTCGATCCACCGAAAAACCCGGCGCCGCTTCAATTTTTGCCCCCCTCCCCCTCCCCTGCCGGCTTTGTTATCGGAATAATGCGCGTTATTAATAATTCCTCGCTATCTATTTTCGTTTGGCTTGTATTTAATACATCTCGCGATAAATTCAATATAAATTCTTTCCTGCACAAGTCCTTCATGCATAATGCATGAGTTACATCGTCAAAAAGCTGCAGAATTCCCGGGTCGTTAGAAACGCCAGAATGACCGGTCGTTTTTATCGAAACAAGCGGCCAAAATGGCATTCACGGATAAAACACCAGACGGCGAACGAGGAACTGCGCGCATCCTCCGGAGATGGAAAAAACGAGCCACTCGCGAATGTATCTTCGTCTGTAATTCACGCCTACGTCCTTCCCATCCCCCTGCGGCTCACCCCACCCCACCCCACCCATAACCGCCAACCGCCGTCTGTTTTTGCGCGACCTACACGCGAATCAACCCCCCGCCGAGGGGATATCCAATATCCAATAGGGCCTTGATAGGATTGGAAGGATTGGCCGTGCGCGTGCATTGACGGGGATCGCCATAGGAAATGCGACAATCTTCATGCCGTTCGCCGTTCTCCGTTCTCCGTTCGCCGTTCGCCAACAGAAACAACATTTGTTGTTGCGCTAAAAGGCAAGCAGTGTTCGCACGGAGGGCATCTTCCAAATTGTACCTCCGAGGTCCCTGTCGCTTTGTGCCGAGTATCGCCTGGAATGTTCTGACACTGTAAATAAAATAAATATATGTAAGTGAGAGGAAATCTTTATGCAAAGATGATGTGCTGCGGAATTTATGTCTGCAGTAATTCTTCTGCCCCATTGCGGACTTTGGTATTTTATAAAGATATTGAAAAGCAATTTTGCAGGGTATAATTGTATTCCTAAATTGCCGAATAAAGAATACGATGCGAAGAACATGAAAAATCGCGTATTCGGATTTTCAATTTTTTTTTTTCTCCTTTCGGTAATTTTATCACCGAGATAAAAAACAAATGAGCTATAATCTCTGGTAGTAATTGTATCAGAAATTACAATATTTCGCAATCGCACGAGCGCTTTATAGTGAAAAGACGTAAAAAATCGAGTAAATTACGATATATTTATGCAAAGTTAAAATAAGACGAAACGAATTATGAGGAAATAAGAAGATGCTTGAAGGATTGATTATAAGCTAGTTTTTCCTTTATTCGAGATATATATTTACGGTATTTTTTAACGATTGAAAACACATAGAGCGTTTTATTTATTATTTGCAGTATTATGCACACAGAAATGCACTGAAATTATTTGAGCTTGAGAATAGCTAATCATTATGATCTCAAGATTGCCAGGTAAAATTTTAAACTCTCGATGCTCCCAACAATTCCCAATGGATTTGCAGAGGGAATTCATGTCTTTACTCCTTTTTCAGGATTTGCTAATTGTTTCTATTGTATTTTTGCAAGTAAACAAGGAAGGAGGTAGGAGCGGATTTCGTCGGTCGGAGCGTAATCGCGGAGCGGAATTGACAGCCGCACAAAACACAGCTAATGTTCGTGGAGCTCGAGTGCCTTTAAGAATGATCATGGTAATTAAATAGGAAAAAGGGAACGGGAACGAGGAACAACTGGGCATAGTGAGCTATTGTCGTATCGCAGCACCATCATGGTCACACGACGCGACCTTAGCTTGACGCACATAGGCCACCATAAAAGCGAGGCGCGTACGACCGGTTATAAAGCGTCCGAGAACAATAAACTGTTTACAGAATTAATTTTACTGCCGTTTCAGTCTTCCAGGTAGAAATGGAAAGTTGCCCTACGACACGGCCCGCGCTTTTCGATTTTATTGCGATCGCGCGCGCCTGCAACTTGTGTTTGCTCGAATTTTTCATCTGTTGCTGTTTGTTTGTTGATGGACTATCTCCTCCTCGGCCAACAACTGCGCCGATTTTTAAATAAACTAAATTTGCAATCTCGCTCTTTATAGCCTCGGTCTCCCATTATGTACTTTATTCTGTGGTAGCTTCATTTGTACGTTTACTTTTCTCTCGGGTGGAAATTTATTTCCTTTTAATACTCTCTTCGCACTCAACAACATTTCTATTATTCTTATTTAAACAAGTTACTCCTCTAAAATACGATTGCATTTACGTACATCAATATTTGTATTTAATATGCATGCGTTAGCACGTTTTTACAATAAACCCTCTCTACATCTTCTTCCTCAAAATTTTAGGCTTTATTTCTTTTAAGACGACTAGTTTAAATAATATAAATGTATATGAATGAGTTTTATATTTTCTAAAACACCTTTCGTGTTAAATATTGGCGGAAATAGGAGCTTCGCATCGAGGCTCAAATTCATCGATTTATTCAATGATGCATTTTTTTTCACACTTTTTCACAATATGCATTTTTAAAATCACTCGGTTATAAGATTCGAGAAAAAAAATAAATACAAAAAACTTGCCTGACTTGAAGCGAATCGATTTACATGTGTTAACATTCACGAATGACAATTTGTATGTTCGTTACTCAGAACAAGTTTTTCTACCTTTAAAATTTTCGGACCATCGAGATATGTACGCATCTGGATGGTTTAGGAGTATACTTATTTATAATCAAATATGGATATTTAATGGGATTTTTTTTTAATAATTATGCGAATCTATTCAGAGAATGCATTAACAAGGTAGTGTTTGATACAAGAAAAATCGAATATTCACGAGCAATTAATTAGAATATTATGCTCCTTCTCCAGAAGAATAGGATAAATTGAGAATAATAAATTTAGTAAAATTTTTAACTCGGTATTAATAAGGAAAACGATGGCGTTAATAGTAGAAACAGTCATATTATTTATGAATTGTACTCGGTAATTTCAGAGAAGATGTCTCGAGCTCATCTCTCTTAATATATTGGCCATCGTGAAACTAAATATTTATTAATTATTAACAATGCCGTAATAATAAAGGAACCAGCTAGATCCAACATGATTTACACGCGCTTGAGCAACAATTTCTCGGAAAACACGAAATAATTACACATTACGCGGAGGAAAGAAGCGAGGCCAATTTTCCTCGAAAGACACCATCCTTTGGCTTTTGGCTCTTGACGTGCGGCGCGTCTCCGCGTAACGAAAGGAACGAAGGTGACCGCGCCCAAAGACAGATTTCTCCAATATCTGGGCATAAAAGACCAAATAAAAGTCAACTCTTCCAGCCCCAAGACCTCCTCTTCGGGACATTCGTACCCGCGCGTCCGTCCGTTTAATCCGACAATATTAATGGCCGCCAATTCCTCGACCCGGTCGAGAGCCCGGCTCGGCTTTCCTCAGCGGCGAGGCTCGTAACGACCCCAGGAAAACGAATGCCTCCCGCGCCGAGGTGTGCTTAAGCCTATTCACCCTGGGCCCCGGGGCTCGGGACTCGGGGCCCGTGGCCCATACACCCATACCCATAGATCGTCCTCGAGGAATTAATCGAGGTCTTAGGGCGATAATAATTTTATCTAACCCATTGAGCGCGCGCCCGCGTCTGCGCTCGGGGTATAAACGTGAAAAGTTGACTAGAAATGGTCTTTGGCGCGGTCTACCAGAATTACGCCCCTCGGAGATATAAATAAGGCGATTCGGACAAAGGGTCCCCTACAAGGGGGGGGGATGTCCTTTTCAAGATGGAAATTCAGATCGCCGTAATCTTCTTGGAAGCTTTTAACATTTTTTTTCATTTATCACACGAGCGTCACCTCGGATGCTGCGCTCCTCTTGCGCGGTGTTTTATGTTTTTCTCGAGGTTGCTTCGGCTCTTGCTCGCACTCGAGATTAGACGGCTGCTGAATTCTGCTCCGATTCTTTTTAGCCATTTTGGACGTGGCCTTAAAAATTGTGTCGTTAATATATTTAAATATTGTTCGTGGGTCCGTAATCTCGCATAAAACTTTAACGCCCAGGGTAATTTATTACAATTTTGCCCACTCGAGCTCGTGATAATCCCCATTAGCCTCCGCAACAGGCATTAAATTTAGAAATTTCAAGTTGCCACGTGCACTGCAGGTGTCTCGAAATTTCCCGTTTATAGCTTATAAATAGCAACAATTAAAAACTGATATTTCATGTTGATTTTAAAGCTACATACATTCGAGTCGGAGAGAGTGTCTAGGTAGGCGTGAACATCACAAGCTGTTATGGCCCGTGGATGCTGCGGCGCGGCATCTTTGAGGGAGATAACCTTCTGTAAGCAGACGCGCACTTTATGTTAATTCTGTCTTGTTTATAAACACGCCCGGGACGTTCGGAATTTATCTCGCGGAGTCGTTGCGTATGCCCAGTCGATCGTAAAGTTCCTCGGGTCCAGCAATCCGCGTTACCTCGAAAATTATAAGATCATTTGAATAATCGAAGCGATTGATTAATCAGGCGCTGACCCATTCGACAAATACGCGGATGGATCGTTTATTGAGCCGAGGTACGATGGAATTATAATTAGCGGATGGGTTAAAATGAAAAATTGACTTTCCTAGAGTGTGCATTGGGAACTTTTAATTCTGACTTCAGGAAGACTACGCGTAATTAATTCGACGACATTTGCCAGATTTTCCTCAATTTTTTTTTTTTTTTTAAAATACTAATTTCCCTTTGATTCGAAAGATTTCACGAGTTTTTAGAGCCATTGAATTAATTTAAAATTTATACCGTATTTGGTTGTTTATTTAAAAAGCAACCAACTCTATTCCAAAAGAAGTAATGTTTTCCTTATCTTTCCATAAAATATACTCGAGCAGCAATATTCCCTCGGAGATTTATGTAGTAACAAACTTTTCAAGATAAATAGTACGTTTTTTATATTAATGAGCGAAATAGAACTAAAAGTTGTTTTGATGGGATACGCGCCATTGCATATTGATATTTTGTTGTAAAATAAAGTAAAACGAAATTCGAAGTGACTTTTAACACTTGATTATAAAAAAGTATTTTCTGACGCAACTATTAATATTCATTTTGGCGGAGAATGAAAATCTTGGTCAGCAAGAGAGAACCAGTATTTCAACGTAATTACTTAATTCCAAAAAATCTTAACTCGACGTCACAGAATGCAAAAAAGAAGGAGTCGAATTTCGTTAAAAATGCCAAAAAAGTGAATATCACGTACGAGTGGAACAAATCTCTGGTAAAGCGTTTTAACTGAATAATAAGAAGCTACTTATTATTCGCGCAAATAAAAAAGTGACGCGGTCGGCTCCGCGGATGTGACGGTGTGCGCGCGCGCGCGCGCGTGTGTGTGTGTGTGCGCGCGCCTCGATCGCCGATTTCGAAGTTGGCTCGCGGCGTTTTAGGCGCGCGCTCGAGCGACAGCGCGAAAAAAGAAAGAAATCGTAAATTCAATTACGCCGCGGGGTAGAGTGAACGTCAATTACATCCATCACGTGACGACACACCTCCTCTTTCCCTCTTTCCCTCTTTTCCTCTTTCTCTCTTTCTCCGGACTCAGGACCTTCTCATAATTCCAATTATCTACAGTGTCTGTGTCCCGGCGCAACTTGCATTAATTAGCGAAAGCCTCTCGCTCTCTCGGTGCCGCAGTTCATAAAGAACCTCGCGGGAGATGCAACTTTGAGCTGCTAAACAGTTTTCAGAGAATTATGCGTGGAAAAAATAAGGGGGTGCGGGTCGAGGGGTTCCTTTTTTGCGCAACCGCAATAAAATTACCATTTTCGTTGTTTTCGACGCGCGCGTCCCCGGTGCGAATTTTTATCGCGCCAAACCCTGCGAATGCGAACCTTCGCGTTCTCTCCTCTCGACAAACAGTGGTAAAAATTTGTTGAATTAGACGTTCAGCGGGGCCGGTGGAGAGGCGAACAAACTGGATAAATCTTGAATTTAGTAGTTTTCCATTAGCCGATTCATTAGTGTTGACAAGACTAATGGGCATAATATGATAATCAAAGAACTTTCTTCCCAAATATTAGCGAACAACGTTCAAATGGCGGGGGGAGGGGGGAGGGGGAGGGCAAAAGACGTAGAAACTACTCGGAAACCTCTTCCACGGCGCATCAGTGTAGATATTGTCGTGGATTCCCGTGGAAATGACAAATAGAAGGCGATGGAGATTTCTAAGCACACACTAAAAAACCGTCGAGATTAATAGTTTTTCGAGGAGAAAAGTTTGAAAGTTGGCTATCTTCAGTCACATTCAGCAAGTTCGAAACGAATTCGTAACGGCGAATAGCGATTGGAGAGAAAGGCGATCATTATGCATCGTAATCTCATTCGAGCCTGTCACTTTTAAAACTTGAGAAACAATAGTTAAATTGATTTCCGATCGAAGGTAAGGAGATTTCGAGTTTCTCACGACTCCCGTACGCATATTCCGTTACAAGATTCCGTGGGTTAATTCTGAGAGTGAAAAGCCAGGATTTTAATGCTTATACAATCATAAGTAATATAAAGTTGCCGCCTTCCTTTTACATTTACAAAACATACGCGCACGCGCTTTAAAAAAACGTCAAACTTCATTTCATTCATAAGTGCTAACTTCCGTGATCTAATCGAGATTCGTGCAAAACCTTCGATCCACAATTTATGATACCAACTCATTTTATCCCTCTTTTTAATTCTCTTTAATCTCGTGGTAGCGTTGCCACACTACTCTTAGATATGAATAACCCTTTGTGGGAATAAGTCTTATTCTCGATTTTTATATAAATCATCAATTAAATGTTACTCCGAACTCGGAGTTGAGAACGAAACTTGTTTCAAATTTTCAAAATTACCAACACATGTGGTCCAATGTGCGGATTCTTATTTATCTTGAGCAAATTTTCTCACAGTATAAAAACTCTGAAACTTCTTTTTATGACTTTATAAAATATTGCGTTAGCGCGTAGCTTGCAATAAAATTCATGAAACGAACGAACGTCGCTGCATTTCACGTTCATCTTCATAACCACGTGCGCCATAAAATTTCCACTCACATACGAATGGTCCCATAGAAAGAAATAAGGCAATCACGAGCACATACTTCAATCAACGGTGGCGTGAAAATGACTTTTCTCGCAGTAGGTGCGCGCGAAAATGACTTTCCTCCAGGTTCCACGCACTCCCCCGGGGAGACGACGGAGGATCGTCCTCCTCCTTCTCCCCGTGCGGTCGTAAATTCGATAGAAAAATAATCGGCTACCGTGCGCGTCTCGTTTTCCCCCCGAAGATGAGGATGATGATGATGATGATGATGATGATGAAGATGATGATGCGTGAGCATCCGTCGGAGCTATCTATCCGGTGTTCGGTAGTCCCGGTCGGCGCGGATCTCAATCGGCCAAATTAGGGATCTATTCATCCTAATTGGATATTATACAGCGCATATTGAATTATCGGAAAAATCACGAACCTACTTTCGACTCATTTAGACTCGCTCCTCTCCCATACCACACACACCATACGCATCCTCTCTTATTCCCCATTCGCGCCGCTACATTCGAATAGGGACTGCCGAGCTATTCGGCAACGGAATTTTAGCAATTTAGTTATTGATAGCTAAAGATTATTACGGCATTATAATCGAAAATGTATATTATGGCAGAATTTGTTTTTTAATTCCATCTTCCGTCCTTTTTTACATCGTCCGTAATACAGTGTTCCTTATTATACTCGTTTCTCTCTCCCGTGCCAATTTTTTGCATCTCCACTCGTGCCTCGGCCGTAGCTCTGCTTCAGGGAGTAGAGCGCGGAGGAGAGTTTTTGCGACCTGGCTCGATTGTTTCTAAAAACACTTATTCAGTCCTGGGGAATTGCCTTAATCTTCGCAAGTATAAACATTCATAACGTTGATAGTGTATCTGAAAAATGAGCGCCGCCGTGGCCCTCGGATTCATGGTTTAAAGTGTAATAACAAGCCGGGGGTAAGTGTCGGCAATGAAACGAACGGCAACGCGCGGAAAGTAGAAATTGCGGTAAGATAATAAAGTATCAGGCATAGATTGCAATTGCGCTGTATAAACGAGTGACTCACGGTCGACTCTCGTTCCCATCTCTCTCCTAACCCCCTCCTCCTCCTCCTCCACCTCCTCCTCCTCCTGCTCATCCTCCTTATGAACGTGTGACGTCACGCTTAACGGGGTGGTGCGTCATCCTCTTACCCGCTCGCTCCGCGCGTTCCCACACTCGGTGACCTTAACGCTAACCCTTCGGTCCCTGCTCCGCGAGTGTGTGCGTGCGTCGGGGAGAAAAAAGAAGAAATGGGGGCTCGGGGAGACGGAGATACCGCTTGTTCGGCCTCCGCCAAGAAGACACTACCTTCCCGAGAGGAGGAACACCGAGCAGCTAATGGATTCCGTGAAGGACTCGCGAGAGACATGTTCCTGACACACCATTATCAGCCGCTCGCTCGTCCTTTCGTCCTTTCGTCCTTTCGGCCCCGACCGACCTGCTCCGCAATAGATTGCGGGGCCTCGCGTGTAGGAGGACAAGGAGAGCCGGGAGACGGATGCGCCACACACCCGAGTCCTTTCGACGGTCCATCGATCGTCAGGCGAGCGCCGACGAGCACGAGAGGCTGCGAGAACAAGATAAACACCGGGGCTACCGCGAGAAATCTGCATTTCGCACGTGTAGCGAGTTTTCAGAAGCACTTTGGCGAGCTTTTGTTCCGGGCGCTTTTGATATCTTGGTTAAGCTCATTCGGAATTCGGAATTCGAAATTCGAATCCGAATCCGAATCCGAATTCGAATTCGAACGGAGAGGAGACATCGCTAATAGGAGATATTCCGAGAAGAGTGACAGAGTCGGAGGCAATGCCGAGCGCAAAGAGTGACGGATCCCTTCGCCCTCTCACATTCATCACCCACAGGAGCATGATTCACCCGGTGATAAGCGTCATCCGCGCAAACGACGATAATTCCCGTGTGAAAGACAACTTCGGGGGGAGAGGCGCCGACACAGCAGCGCACAATCATTAAGAGGAAGAGCAAAACATCGCTGCGAACCCTCTGAAGTTTTTGCAATGACCCCCCTCCTCCTGACTCACTCTCTCTCTCTCTTTCTCTCTCCGCCCACCCTTCTCGCCCAATTGGAATAATATTCGCGGTGAGCCGGCTCGCTGCAAATAGAAACGCGCGGTCGGCTCGTTAAAGGCTCTTAAATCGGAGGATTACACGAATCACGGATGCAAATTGCTGTGTCACCGAGTGCGGGGCCGCCGTCACCGCCTTCGCCGCCGCCGCCGCCGCCCACGAGGTGAATAATTCTGCATAATAATAACAAGGGCCAGGGCGGTGGCCTCGAAGATGACGCGCGCGGTAACAGGTGGTGGAGTGATTCGCGGACGCGTATCGGGCGTTGCGCCCCGGTCCTCTGGCTTCCCGAAACCTCCGCCAAGGTTCTCGATTACGTCCTGGTGTCGCAAGAAATCCAAGGACCCGAGATGCCCGTAGTATTATGGTTTCATGTTATTTCGGTGCGTTCACCCCGAGGTTGGTTATTCGTGTTCGCACGGATGGGCAGTATCGGTTTTTGAAAATTGGCTTTTCACGAGCTACAATCAAATCAAGAGTCTCTATTACTTGGATGTATTATTCGTTACTCCTTTCCACTCTTTACGTATCATCTTCAAGTTAAGACATTAGAAATCGAGTTTGCCCGTTAAATCTGATATCCGATCCTCGCAAGTTGGATTGGGGGCCGATTTCAAGCTACCAACTCGAAGCGAAGTGGTAGAAATTTTTTCAAGTTATTTGCCCTCAATCTCGTAAAATACAAAGTTAATGAAAATAGTTCCCATTGAATGCCGCGGCAACGCTGTAATAATATTAAAGCAGTTGATACATTATCGTAAAAACGGTGTAGATGTAGACGTAAAGCTTTATTACCGGGAATTAAATCATTTTCTTAATCGTTTCGAATCACTTGACTCCCCGTGCTCCTATAATTAGAACCGAGTTCAATCCATTTTCAATGAAACTGCAATCTAAAAAGTCCAGATAACACCAAACCGCGAATATTATTTTTCGCCCGGCTTAGTTACGTGCACGGCAAATCGCGCAGCGCTTGATTGATTGTAATTAAAATACATGTCGATTATCGCAACACGATACCGCCTAATCCCTGTAGCGTAATAACAATCCGTAAATGATCGGTTGGCTATGATTATCGGAATATTGTCCACTGGAGTAATTGAAAAGCTACCATTTTCGCATCGCTCAAGTCGATTTTTCAAGTGGCCAGGACGAGTCGGCCTTTTATCATCCGGGATCAGGCGGTAAAGGGCCGAGTAAGCTCGCCGATAAAGGCACCGGACTTTGACATTCCCTTAATTGGTGCTGGCCCTCGGAAATAAGGTCTGTAATTGCCCAGGGTCAAGGGGCGTTGGATGGGCAGCGAAGACGAACGAGGGCTTCTCGCGTGCGCGGCCGTGGATCTCGAGCTCGGGCCTCCTCCTCCGATTCTGGACCGCTCGCGCGTTTAATGATAGACTCGGGGTAAATTAATAAGTTTAATAAGCGTTTTTCATTATATTTCTTCCCATATTTTACTTTCTAGTCATTTTTACGAGATGCCCCGCAACTTTCATTTATTCACGCGCGGTAGGCTATCCTTTCCCGAGCCCCGCCGAGCCTTTTAATTATTTGTATTATCTTAAAGCGCAATTAAAGTCGACTTATATCTCAGGGATTAGTCCAATCGTAATTTATTTCGTGGGGCTCTTTACATCGCAGTCGTGCGCTACACTCGATTTTTGAGAGAAAGTCATGCTGCGACTCGACTGCGCAAACATTCCCGCGCAAGTATAAAACTTTGTACTGCAATTTGAAAAAGGAGGAGCGCGTAATGGATGGATTTCCCTTCGAACCTCCGTCCTCCTCCGCCCGCCGCTCCCCCTCCCTTAATTCGTGTTGTACTTTTCAGTTTTAATCGATAGAGCACCCGCCAGGCGCATAATAGTCGCCGTTTTTCTCCGGCCCTTCCTCCTCGCGAAGGGCAGTTCTTAATTATCCATCCGTCGAGCGGACAGTTGCTGCGCGAGAGTGCAGCTTCCCTATCGAGATCATCCTCGAGCGCACGGGCCCGGCATTTTTGCACAATGAGCCAATGAGCGACGCAGCCTCCGCAAGGCCTTGACCGCTCTCAATCACCGGAGCCCCTTGATTCAATATTTTCTCAGGGCGATGAGTCGAGGCCCGTCCGAGTCCCGAGTCCCGAGTCCCGAGCCACGTCTTCGGCTGCTTAAAGGGGCCCATCGGCAATCGTCGGCACGCGCACCGCTCCCGCTTTTTTTTTTTACCTTTTATCAAAGTTGTCCTCGAGTCGCGAGATGCGCAATCGGAGGCTCGACTCGGCTTCTTTGAGACGAATGCACTCGGGAATTCCTCGAGTCAAAGGCCTTTGGTGCTCATTTTGTGCAGCGCAAATATTTGCGCCGAGCCTAGGAACGAGTCTATTTGCCCGTGGAAACTTTTTCCATTGTCCGGGGATTCGTCAAAATGGAGACCCGCGCGAGCTTTGTTGGCCTTTAGAATTCAAAATAGCGATACCGCACGGAGACCGAGTCGTGAAAACTACGCAAATGCATTACTAAATTATGCACTTTGCTCTCTCCGCATGTAAAGTTTCTCATTCTGTTCTCGGGAATTGCAGATGTTCATAATGTATAACGAAATAACTTGAATCGTCGGAATCTGAAAATGGTAATACGTGCCCGGAGGTTCTTCAAAGAGTTTCAGCAAATTTTGTAACTTGTACACGCACATAATGATAAGGTTTCTCGTTTTGAAATATCCCCGTGTAAGCTCCGTTTGAATAATCCGAGTGCATCGGCGAGATCTGGCAAGTGCAATACAATCCGCTATCGCCTCCAAAGCTTATTAGCGATAAACAAGAGGCATTTTTTGAAATTGCGCGGATGGAAATGCGAGAATGGATGCTGGGGACCCGAGAAAAGTAATGTATCAAAGGGTATCCAGCTGTGGAATGGCGTTACCGGTCCGTGTCGAGCTATCGGACCATCATCATCGGGAAAGGTGCCAGTGCATGCATGTGCCACATCTCCTCCTCGAGTCATTGGCACGCGGATGCACGGGCATCCGCGTCGTCGTCATCATCATCATCATCATCATCATAATCATGATCATCATCGTCGTCGTCGTCGTCGTCGTCGTCGTCGTCGTCGGCGTCGTCGTCCTCCTCGTCTGCGTCGTCGTCGTCACCGCCGACAATCACGATTATGCCGACCCGAGAGTGTGTCGCGCGTTCGACCGAGTCGCATTAACTTAACGAGCGTCGGCGGCAGAGTCCGAGTCGACCCACGCGACGTTCCTCCGGGTCGGAGGTTAAGTGGACGTGAGAATTCACGCCGTGCACCGGGACGCGCGCCTCGCCTCGAGGTCGCACTTGCCGCGGATCCGAATAATACGTGACCGAGGCTTTGTGAGGCCGCTTCCCCACCCCTCCCCCTCCCCTTCCCTTCCCCCTATTCCTCCTCGTCCTCTTGGTGAACGTTCATTTTTTACTCTCTCCACGCCATAAAAGACGTCGCTCGCTTCGTTAACTTTCTGCCTTTGACGAGCGACGTACTTCTTTGTGCGCAGTTGGCGCTTTTCTCGAACTCTCTAATGACTGCCCGCGGAAATCTCGGATCTGCAACGACATTTTTAAATACAATGGCAATTTGCTTTAGGCGAGTTGCCGTTAATATCGATAATAAACACATTCGCCGATTGCAATTACCAGCCGGGGAGATGCGTTAATAACCGAGCGCTCGTCACCGCTCCGACCCGCGTTTCCAAAATAAAGGAGAAAATAGGAATTAATGTTCGCGAGGCACGCGGCAGTAAATAGCGGTTTGAAAGGTCTTTATTAGATAAAAAGGATGATTCACGAGCCGTAAGTTGTGAATTTAATCAAATATTTATAAGGATGATTTTCAATAATCCCGGCCGGATTAATCCCTCGGACGATAAACCCTTGCGCGCTCACAATTTAGCGGGACAGCGTGTAATTACGGAGTCGGATGTGTAAATAAAAAAAGCCGTCACGCGGCTCCGCCGGATTTTTGTCGCGCCTAATGGCATGAAAATTAATTCCCGGAGTATCAATAGCGAAAGGGAACTTGCACGCCGAGCGGCGTAATTACGGGTGAAGTAACGGCTCGGGCTTCTTGCCTCCGCGGCTTTCAACTTTCGAGCCGATGATCGTCCTGCAAATTAATTTCAAGCGCAAATTGCGAGTGGCCTCTACCCCCCCTCTGCTCCCTCTGCCCCCTCTGCCCCCCCATCGCCACCCTTGGCCCGCCCTCGAGTTTGTTGGGCACCCGCTTGCGCAAAAACCGGAATCGCGCCCGCATCTGCGTCATCCCCGCGACCGAAAAAACCGGCGCGGACCTTTTGCAGTCCCTAATTCGGCGCGTACGCGCTTTGTAAAAATGTAATCTCTCTCGGGGTGGCGGGCGTGCGCCGCGGTGTGCGGCCCGCCGCCGCGTGTGGGCCTCACCCGGTCGGGGCCAGACCCCGGCCCGCGTGACTCGCCCTGATTGGCGAGGGCGCGCGCTCACGCACTCGAAAAACTCGGGCGCTTTGCGGACGCCACGCCGACCCAGAGACCGAGACCGTTACCAGAGACGATAAATTCTTGCGGGTGACGTTCCCCGGGCTTTGATGGGACCTTGAATCATCGGTTCTAAAGCATCGTTTAGCGGGCATCAGCTTGGATACTGGATGCTGGATGCTGGATGCTGCATGCTCGACGCGGCGAGGATCCTCTCGAACGCTCTAAGGGCTGTAATCAAAAAGCGCTTCTTCACCGAGATTTACGAGGCATTGTTATTGAAATGGATGCTCGGGGAAATTAAGACACGTCGAGTCATTTGTTGGAGAGAGGATAACAATGTCAGCAATTTCTTATCTAGCAAACCGATGTTCGTAAAATACGGTATTTATGTGCTCGCCAAATTGAAGATGGGCCCGAGCCCGAGCCCGAGCCCCGAAATTGGAGAATCGACAATATTAATCGCCAGAAAATACCAACAAACCACTTGGCTTGTAATTGCCGTCCGGACTAATTCTCGAGATGCGCAGTCTCTGGCTGTCTGCAGAGGTTCAACTCGGGCATTTGTCATTGTCCCCACACATGACTCCCAGAATCTAAAATCGCCGGAGAAAGTAAATCTTGGAGGACACGTGTTTGCTTCCTAGGCGAACACGTGCTTAATAGTTAATAAACACAAGTTTCGGAGTTTCGGGGTTTCGGGTGCGACTCCATGCCATGCTGACGCCATTCAGAAATACGTTCACTCGGTTTTTCGGACGACCGCGCATCTGTGGCCACCGTGGAGATGGGAAAAAAATTATCCTGTTAGTCAACCCGGAGACATGAAGATTTTTAAAAACCGTTCGCCCCACGTCGCAATTGAGATCAAGCGGCGAGCAAAAAATCCATTCTAAGCTGAATTTACTGATATTTGGAATTTTGGGTGACACTACGGTAGTTGTTTTTTCTGGACGAGTTGCGAGCGCGCCATATTTATATTTCATATTTTTCGAGAGTAAACACCGAAATGAGCATAAAGATTTACAATATCCTGGGGGAGAGCCTTTCACGTTTTTCCAACAAATTTCCAACTCGTAAAGGGGTAAGTTGTCAGCAAGCTCCAGCACAAATAAAAAGTTAGTTGCTTTACAAGGAGAGGATGCGTATCTCAACGGCTTAACCTTTACTAATCCGAGAAGCAAAAGGTGAAAAAAGTTGGACAATAAGCAGAGGAACGGGAGAAATCGGGGAAGAAGGGTTGGCCCGCTGAAGGTCCCAACACGGAAGTCAAAATATTACTTTATTACGGATCCATGTGCGGGGGTGGGTGGAGCCCGAACGGAAGGGTTTTTTGTCAAGGGGTTGACTTGCGTGCTGAATGCCGAGTTCGGTGGAAAATTCGTGCTGGAGGAGGATTAACTTTTACCGTTGTGCTGCTTGACTTTAGTGTTTTAGTGCCGCAGCAGCTTCGGATATTATGGTGTCGCCGTGACCGAAGGTGTATTGGGAAAAAGGGTTGGGTACGTCTTATAGTTAAGTCGCGTCTCTCGTATTACTCACGTTGACGAGAAAAAGGGTAGACATATTGGAGAAAGGCTTGAAGGCAGTTGTAAAGTTTCCTCGGAGAACTTTCTCCGTGAGCACTTTATTATTTTCTTCCACCCGGCACGGGGTAGACATTTTTTTGATGCTCTTTCCGGAATATGCCGCTGACTTTATTATTTTATTCCGTTCGTCTCTCCTCCCGTCGCTCTGCAGTAGAAATTGAAACTCAAGACTTGCGTCGAATGAAAAAAAAAGTTGTGGAAAAACCATCCCCCAGCTGTTCCTACCACTGTAACCCGTTTTTCACGAATTTTTGTAGGTTCTGTTAGATTTAGCGAAAAAAACTATAACTACAAACAACGGGAAACCCGGCCAAATCCCTTTGATGCGTTTCAACTTGCCGGGCTTTCACGTTTAAATAACAAGACCAAGATAAAACAATTTCTTCGAATAAATATTTTTTAAAGAAGACTCGAGTAAAATTGAAAAAAATTATTCTCCCATAAAAAACGTGCATTTTAAATGAAGCAATATATATTAAATAATACATTGTGAACACTTATTTGAACGCCTTATCTTTCCTTTCGTTCTATCCCTTAATTTACAGCGAATAATAAAATTAATAATTATAAATTAAGCCGATGTTGAAACAGACGTTAAGATGGGCACATATTATTTTTTTTTTTAATATTCCCCCGACTAATCACTGTGCAAAATTGAATGCTTGATGGTTTCAAAAACAGGTGTGCAACGTACCTTAAAACTATTTAAGCATTTCTCATTGCCTTTTGAGATCCGCCCATCGCGCAAATTACCAGTAACTTCTTTACACGTTGTGAAGCCACAAGTGCCGAGGAAATGAATAAACAAGTGGAAATAATAAAGTAGAGATTCTGTTTATAAAAAATAAAATTTAATTAACAGTGCGGAAATTAAAACAAGAATTTCTAATATTAAATTAAATTTAATTGAACGTTACGGAATGTATCGATAGGACAATATAGTACCATTGAAACATATTTATCAGTTTTTAAATTATAAATTTGTTCTTTAATATTTAAAAGAGGAAGTTTGATTAAAATTTTTCAATCGATGCTGTATATTAAATGCAGCAAAAGTAAAGTCTCTTGTTAAAGGAGTAAAAAAAACTACTACGAGCAGAGTAGTGAACTTGAGGAAATAAACATAAAACGAGCTACTAAAACAAATTCAAAGTAAACGACTCGAAAAAGTAGATACTATTTAGAAAAACGGCGTGATTTCATATTCGCATGAGCGCGCGTGTCACGATTGTCGAATTAATGTTGAATTAAGGCGTCGTTGGATCGAACGAAACGATGAATAAGTTGAGAATAATTGCGTGATTGATGGAAGAAACGACAGGCGGGGCATTCAAATTTACTTTACCGCCGTCATTAAGGTCAATTCGCAAGATTTTGCTTACTTATGTACCCAGACGGGTCATGAATACGGTGACGATTTTCAATTGCGAATCTCATCAAACGTAATTTTCAGTAATTCAATTAAATCCGCGCTTTCCATCGACAATACGTAATGTTTTTTTTTTTTGTTTTTTTTTGTTTTGTTTTGTTTTGTTTTGTTTTTCACCGCGTGTGGTTGCGTGGCAAATTACGGAGAAAATTAGAAATCCTCACGAATATTATCGCTGTAACGACTGTGCGGGATTTCTCTCACGAGACCTGACCGTAAAAATTTATTGAAATTGATAAATAATATTGAAAGAGTTACAATATCTGAAAAATAATGACATTTTGATATGGAGCCAATTAAAAATATGGAAACATGGTAGATAAACATTTTATTGGCATAATTTAAGTGTAATCGATATTGAAATTAAATTTTCTACAAAATAAATTTCGACAAAAGCTTTTCGTTTATTTTTTTATTTAACAAATTTTTTTTATCTATATTTTTCATCATTAATAATTAACAATTTTGAATGCAAATATACGACTTGTCAAATTAATTAACAGGTTATGTTTTTTCAAAGAAACTAGCAAGTTTTAGAAAACTTTGTTAAATGAAAAATTCTGTAAATACTATACGAATCTTCATTGATTACATTTATACTTTATTGTTGCTGTCAAATATAACTGATAAAAAATTAGTTATAATTGGTGCTTTTTTTAAAAATTGGTTTAATGATTAATTTTGTTATAAAACGTTTAAAATCATATATTTAATCGTTTGAAAAAATAAATTTTTAAGTATTCACTACGCTTGATATCATGATTAGTAATAATTTATGTAGAATTAAAAAAAAAGAAAAGGTAGAAACAATTACAAATTTGCGGCTTTAATTTACTACTCCATTTTTCGTAAATTAAAAATTGTTTTTACCGTAGGAATTGTCATTGAGCTCAAAAAAAAAAAAAAAAAAAAAAAACAACTGTACAACAATTAACTTTTAATTAACATTTTTCGCAATAATTGCCGTCCAGGCATTATTTGATTTTAAACGGATTCCTTGTAAGCGCAGTCATAGGGATATTTAATAAGCGACTCTTTTCTAAATTAGAAAGAAAAGCAGATGGATTAAAATTAATGATACGAAGGCGCCAATCGAGCCGAGAAACCGAGTACACGAAATGCAGGAGTGCACAACCCTTTGTTTTACCTCGAAAACATTGAGATTGCGCCAGTATAATCTGCAAAGAAACGAGTCTTAATGAACTCGGTGTGGTTGCTCTTCGCGAGATAGCAATCAAATCCCGTGTTCCTGATGCCCGAGCGAGGCACCTCGCAAAAAAAATTGGTCTTTTCAGTCTCTCGTAAAGAGTCTGTGAGCCCCCCTCCCCCCATCTCTCTCTCTCTCTCGCTCAGGCCCTCTCATCTTCCCAGGAAAAGGACGACGCTAAATGAAAAAATGCGAGGGTGTGCGTGTGACGCCGGTGTGCCCTCACGCAAAGAAGTTTTGCATTTTTGTATTATTTTGGGCAGGTTTTGGCAAAAATTGCACCTTCCAGGTCGAGTGCGCAACAAAAACGAGCGGCGGAGGCGAATAAAAACCGGGATGAAACAATGAGGAGCCTCGTTTAAACTGTAACAGCGGACTCGAGGGGCCACTCGTAAATTATGTAAATCCAAGGTGGTCACTTGCCGGGCGACAAAGGCCTCCCGATTTAAACTGTAACAGTTAGAGAAACGGATCCCAGATCCTCGTGGGGTCTCGTTGCGCCCTTACGGCGCAATAAATTACGCATCGTCGAAAGCAGAGCAGACCAGACCAGACCGGGGCACCTTGCGTTTTTCGGGGCCGCGCGGGGGTGGAACAGCTAAGCCGGAAAAACGAGAGCGGGCGCTAAAATACGTCGTAAACAAGAAGTGGAACCGTTTTCATAACTGTACTAAATTACCAAAAAGCAAGGGTTAAAAAGGCCGTAAAGCAATTTAGGACTGAAATTTATAACTAGAGCAGCCACTGGCCGCGCTTGCCATTTACGCAAGAGCGGTAAAAATGGTCTGTCCTCTTCTTTGTCAGGCAAATGTCGCTCTTTCTGACTTTACGGAAAGAAACAAGGTTCATTGACTTTGAGCGAGGACCAGCTCGCTCAAAGCTGGACAGACGAGGCGAGGAGCCGCTGTCATTTAAAACTGGGCTATTTTTAAATGCAAAATATATATCGGTGGGAAGGAAAAGTTTGCATTTCATTTACATTTTTATGCCTTTTATGAGGATTGGGACGAGAAAATTGCAGTTGCTGCACGGCTTATCGAGCGAGCTCTGAATTGGATAATTTCGAGCGAGTGGACATTAATCATCGTAGCTCTTAAAAATGAGTTGCACATTCGTATCCGTGTATAATTAGGACGTCACGTGGTCTATTGTGAGACGGGTATCAGAGGTATCGCAATGGCGAGAATTGCGCCAGGAATCGAATGTGAGAGCGCACATTTCGCACATTCGCGCAAATTCCTATCGAGGTTACGAGGAAGCTTTCGCCTTTATCGAGAGGAATCCGCGTGCACCAGAAAAGAACTCTCGGCCGATTTTTCAATCGAGTTGGAGAGAAGAGAGAGACAGAGAGGGAGAGAGAGAGAGAGAGAGAGCCGCGCAAAGAAGAGTTGGAGAAAGAGGTGGAAAGGGGGAGGGGGAACTCGCACGGGCTCCAGAACAATTAAGAAGCTTGGAGGTCGAAGGTACACCTTCACCTTCCTTCCTCCTCGGTTCCCAAGATTGGCAGGGGTAGGCCTGTACCCTTCGCTTCTTGGCTCATCCCGTTGTTGCGCAGTGGCCGCCGTTACGGTGCTCAAACTCGAAAATTTACGTTTAACTGGAGCGCAGGTACACAATGGGTGCGAGGAATATTCGCAACAGCATCATGCAACAGTCAACGGGGGAGAAGGAAGGATCGAGGGATCGAGGGTGCGAGGGAGAGAGGGAATCGCGAAAGGTCGACGTGCCACCGACACCCCGGCCATTACCCGGAAAGGGGTTTTAAGGCCCCTTTCATTTCGCAACCGAACCGAGATTTTATTATTTTATGCAACTGGAGCACCTCCGACCGGCCAGCCCCTTCATTGTTCGCCGAATTCCGTTTTTACGACGTAATAGTGGGTAGGGTTAAAAAGGTCGTATATATACCCTTTAGCCCAGAGATATATGGGAGCCGGAAAGCGCTTTTCCCCGGGCTCGTGTGCGCGCTCCAGTTGTAAATAACGATTCCGGGTAAGGGTTGATTTTTCCGAGCGCTTTCCCGGAAGGGGTTGGAGGTTGGAGGCCAAGGACGGACCAAGACCTTGGGCCACGTGCGGGTAAACTCGCACTGGAATATTACGAGGAGAGTGAGCCCGAGATGCAGGCGCGATCGAGCGCAATTGAAGAATAATCGCGCGGGGAGCAACCGATTGTGCGGCTCATAAATAATGTTGTTCTGTTGTTGTTGTTGTTGTTGTCGTCGTTGTTCTTGTTCTGCTTCGGGTTGCGTTAGGTTGCGCATTGTCTCGTCGTCTCGCAACCGGAGACGAGACGCTCTTCGGTTCGATTCTCGATCCCGAGATGATGAATGCGCCGTGCTCGCGCGCGATTTTCCAGATGTTGCTCAAGCGCGCCCGTACAAATTGTTGTTAATGTTTTTCACATAAATTTTCTTTTCAATGAATACCATTAGCCAGGAATAAGGGAGCAGCAGCTTGGCTCGGATGGAATTGCTTTGTCTCGATCGCCCGCACTGCAATCGATCAAATTATGCATGCGAGGGAATTGTTACTTATATCGATGCTAATTTATTTATTAGGAAATTAGTACACGTCAATTTACTCCCCATAAACATTTAATGGATATTAATGTGGCTATCTTTATTTACTCTCAAGTTATTTTCAATTACTCAATTGAATTTGACTGAGATGGCCAATTTTTTTTAAAATTCGGTAATTGGATTCGATTGTTTAAAATTTATTTAAATTAAATGGATTTAAGGGAACGTTTAAAAAAATCTGTTGGAATTTTATTTCAAAATCTATTCAAAATCTCGATTAAATCTAATTGCTCAGTTGAATTTTACCGAGATATTCAATTTTTGCAAACTCGGTATTTGAATAGGATTATTTAAAATTTATTTTATTCCGTAAATTTAAAGGAACATTTGAAAATGAATGATCATTTAAAGAGAAAAAAAAAAAAAAAAAAAAAAAAATCTCAACATTTCAAAAACAATAAAACGAAACTATCCACGATGATTACTGCAAATAGCTTACGCAAGGTTCAATAATTTTTTAATGAACAGTAATGGGAGAATAGCTTGTATCATAAATATTAGAAAAGGAAAAAATAATGCTTGAAAAGTGAGGAATAGCAAATGTACGTGTAAAAAAAGTGCCTAAAGATGAGTAATAGCGTGCTGTAAAAAAGCCTAAATTTATTCATTGTGAGCTGAATTAAAATTGCTCAAAAATGTAATTTATAGTCGTATTTACAGAGAAAATAAGTGACTCGAAGCGTCGAACGGAACCAATTTTCGGTGGCAATTATTTATAAAAATGGCTGCGCCAGCTAACAAGAAATGTCATTAGAGCTTGCAATTTTCGCACTTGGACTTACAAATTGCGGCCGTAGGACGGACGTACCTACGCAGCAGCCCAAGGTTCGGACTCGGACCCTCGGAATGATCCATTAACCGCCATGGGCCAGGCGGGGGAGGGCGGGGGAGGGCGAGGGAGACTTGCTTGTCCTTCGACATTAATATCCGGCCCAGAGCCGCACTAAAGCAATAATGAGGTCGCTCTGATACAAATACAGGCAAATGTAATTCAGGGCGTACCTCCGGAGGGAGGCCTCCCCCTCTCGGATTTTATGGTAAAAACTTGGCACTTGGTCCGGCCCGGATGTACGTGCATTTTTATGATTTTTGCGAGCGACAGGCACTCCTCGTCCACGTTTACGGCCGCTACTCCCCATAAACGTTTTTGTAGGGCATGGAAGTGACTTCGATTTTTCCGCTCCCCCGTAAAAGTCGCTAGCTTCTTTTGCCGCGCGGTATATTTTAGGACCTTTTTCGGTACACTTTTCGCGTTATTACGGTCAGCCAAATAAAAACAAGAGCCGCGCTTCGGGGCCTCGGTCTATTTTTAAGTGAAACTCGCCCTCGTAATGTTATATTGCCAGGGCATGGGGATGGAACGGCGGTGGGAGGGGGATGGGGAGGGGCGAGGGTAGGAGACTGTGTAAAGCAAAGCGAGAGCCCGAAAAATTGCACCGTCATTTTTGCATCTCGGCATTTTTGTCCCGGGTCCCCCGAAAAATAAACGTGCAATGCGCATTTTACACCAATAAATGTATACGGCGGTCTCGCGGTCGTGCCCTTGGTTGCGCGATCCCTCATTTCGTTCCTGGAAATGCGAAAAACTTGGGGCCTGACAAAGACCCGCCCGGAAAAACGCTGACTCGAGGCTTTCTTGTATTTTACGCGCCCACTAACAAGCCTCTTCTTTTTCCCTGCTTTTTGCATGGAAAAATAATGGTGCTTTACTGGTAGACTAGTTTTTACTATTATTAGAGCAATTTTTTGGTGGAAAGAGAAGCGCGTGCTCTCCATTTGCGTGGCACGCGCTCTCTTTCCTGCAGCTGTGAGTTTATTGTGAAAACAACGCCCCAAATGGTGGTCGGTGTTTTACAGAAAAACCGAGCATAAAACGCCTCGCTTTCTTTATTTCTTTATTTAGAGTCACGACATTATCACTTTATCGCTCGATTCAATTGATATTTATTGTCCCCGGGTGCTTTAATAAATTTTCAAATTTTTCCTAAAGAGCGTATAGCTCATTGTCAGGCTTCTCTTGTTGCTGACGCAACTTGTGGCTCGCCGGCAAACTAAAACTATGCATCAACCTTACACCGCAATTTCCCTCAAAAACGCACATTTAAATGAATTACAACGTGCACTTTTTTTTAATAAATCACAAAATGATCACTAATATTAATAAAGGGGCCGATTGGGTAACTCGGAGCAGGGCATTACTCGCACCAACAGCATATACACATATGAATAAAAAATTTTATGAAACGAATCGCTGCAGCATAAAACTTTTTTGCCAAGAAAAAAAACAAAAAAAAAACAAAAAAAAACAAAAAATCTCTTATACCCAATCATTTATTTAGCCCTTTTTTCGAGCCCCTCAACAGTTCCAAAGATAAAAATTCCGAAAAAGTTTCGGTTGTTTGAAGCTTCTTTTTAAAAGGGAACAACAAATGCGCACCGGGTAATCGTCTTGTTGCAGCTCTGTTTACCGAAATTTCCACTGCAAACACGCGATACCCGGAGAGGTACATGTTAAGGGCAGGATTACACGTGAACCCGCTGGCAGTAATCCAGGAGGAGCGATGATATCGAGGCGCGAGCGCTAGGAACTCGCGTGTTCGCCGTGCATTATGCACCGGTCCCGGGTGCATTAAAAACAAAAAGGGATAATTCCCCGCGTATCGGTAGGCGAGTCCTCGTGTTCGTCCTTTTTCTTGTCGAGGGCCCGCGAGCATCGTGAGAAGAAAAAGCAACGCTCGGGTTTTACGTAACACGCGCCCGCAATATACCACGACCTGGACAGGTACACGTCCGCTGCGGCTTCCTACGCAGTGTTCGTAGCTCTGCTCCGGGGTGCGGGCGCGGGCGCGGGTGGGGGTTGGGGTTGGGGGAGGGGAGGGGAGGGGATCACTCCCCGGGCATTATCATAATCAACGATGCGAGAAATCCAATTTGAACTTTAATTTTGTCGTAATGCGGCGGCAATGATTTGCTTTGAGCCTCGGTGCAAGGGATTATGACCCTCGCGATGAGCTCGCACGTGTGTCCGCAAACGGAAGAAAATATGCGTTAAACTTTTAATACCTGGGATCAGGGGGAGGTGCGCGATAACGACCGGATGCGATTGATAATGCCGCGATTAATAAATCGCGCTCTGCAAATTCCGCAGAGTTTTCACCCTCGCTTCCGCCCCCTCCCAACCAATCCAGTCATCCATCCATCCATCCATCCACGATCGCGGCTGACAATTTTCTAATAGACTTTGATATATCGCGATATGTATGATTGTGCCTGGCCTTGCGCGTGATTTACGAGGGCTTTATGCAACAATCGACTACAAATCGCCTGATTTTTTGACAGGTTCGAAAAAGAGTTGGTAAAAAAGGGGTGGGAGGGGAATACGGCTGGGAGTTTGCCATAATTAACGGAGTAATCACAGCGTTGATATTGTCGGGGATGTGCATTTCGTTGGGATGGATGGAATTGCATTTTTGCGCTCAAAGGCTAGAATTCTTTTGTGATGCCCAGCGTCAACGAGAGCAATTATCCCAAGGAGGGTTCGGATAAAAAAGGCTCGGTGCGTCGTTAGCAAACGCATTTTTCATCCGCGGCGGACTTTTCGGGAGCCGCCGCGTGCCTCGAGCGGTCGGCGAGGACGAAAGGGCAAATTATCCTGTGCCCCGAGTTATCAAGGGAGGCCGTGAGGGCTAAAAATGGCGCGTACCGCAGGAGTTGCGGCAATTTATACTGGTTGGGGTTCGTTAACTCGGTCTGCGGTGCAGCGGCCCACTTTGTGCCTCGTCTGCAATTAGCAGATCGTCGATCCAGGAGAGAAGCGCGCGCATCATTTTGATCCGCTCCCTTTTTCTCTTTGCCCTCCCCGCCATTCGTCCCTTGGAAAATGACCGGTTCCCTGCTCTATCATCATTGACCCGCGCGCGATTTGCCATTGCAATCACCCGGAGGACGTGAGGGGCCCCGGAGAGAGTGACCCCGAGCCGACCGACCTCGTGTCCCATTTCACCGAGGGCACCCGCTCAAAGCGTAACCCGAGCACTTCCTTTGAGTGTTGAAGGATTTTTTAAATTTTTGGAATCCTTTTCTGTTTAGGGGGCGTTTTTCCCAAAACATTTCCTACGCAGCCTGTCCAAGCTCTCCCTTTATAAATGAGCTCACTATCATCCCGGTTGTATATAAAAAAAATAAAGGTAAGCTGTTGAAAAATAATGAATATGAAGCATTTTAAAAAGCAATTTTTCGTCAAGTAATTTAATTTAATTTAAAAAAATTGAAATTGTACTTATGCTTAAGCGTACTGTAAACTTTATTGAATTAATGGCATGATATTCATAACCTTCTCCTCTGCCCAACTATAATTTGGATTTAGGATAAAAAACAAGTTTAAAAATATGTATAATTACTGTTGAATTTATAATTAATATATTTAATTAACAAGTTGACTATATCGTTTGGATTAGCACACACTGCAACTTTTAAATTTACGGGCACGTATTTTTAATACATTTCTTTTGATTATGGATTGAAGTGTAGTTATTAAAGGTACACTATTATAACGAGTGAGTAATTAGTATTCTATAGTTTTATAAGCAATATCAGTCAAAATTAATTAAATTTTATTTTTTATGAAAAGATAATAATCTACTTGGATAAAGACTATCTCTTACAATAAAACCAATTTGAGAATAATTGTTCTTCCTCTCTATTCCCGAAGAATAAAAAAATTTAATTATTATTTCTTACTTTTAGACAATTCATAACTATTTTATAGACTGGATGCTTTCCCATCTTTTCATTTTAATCAAACCAGAATTTAATTTTTTTTTTAAATTTTTATTACACATAATAAAATGAAAACAATCTGCAGTTCCTAACTATCTAATCATTAAAACTATAACTATATATATATATATATATATATATATATATATATAAATAGAAGTTGTTTTCGTCTTGGAAATAAATTTTTTGATACACTTAAGATATATATTTTCACTTGAAAAAAATATTTACATTAAAAAACTTTTAATATTGAAATTATTTGTATAATCAATTACTGATTGCGTTTGAATAAAGTTATGGTAAATAAGTAAATATTACAGTAAATTATAGATAATTTTCTCTATCTATCGGATAAATTAGAAGATAATATGTTATTGTCCTTAAATATATTTGAAAATGTTCAGAAAATACAGAAATAAAATTTGAGCTTAAATATAAATTATTCATGTAAATATGTTTTATATTAAATGATGAAAAATATAAAAGAATAAAATTGATTAAAAACATTTATGGAATTTTATATGGAAATGGCCTAAGCAACATTTGTTATACGTGCAAAATAATGTCAGTATATTTGAATAATTTGAAAGAAAATATTATACCCGATAAGAAATATAAATAAAATTGCTTTTATAAAGATATAAAATAAAAGAGGGCTCTTAAAATAAGAGCATTCCGCGTTATCGGATGCACTGAATTTTACTGTTCCTACCCACACTTTCGATAAAGCTTGTGGTATCACCGAAGAAAAAAATTAAATGTTAGCTAGTGAATGAGAAATACTCTGTTGATAATTTTACTGATTTTGTTACCATATTTTTCGGTTGTATAGCCCGACGCCTTATTACTCGACCGAATTACTATCTAAACCAGATGCTTTTTTCTGTTCGAATGGAATCTGGTCATCGTGTATTTATGTTCACAGATGGCTTTTTTAAAGGGTATCAAAAAGCTCGTAACTCGATAATGTGGAGAATACTGACTCTCGTTCCCCTCCGAGCAAACTCCCTCCGTGAATCCCTCCGTGAATCCCTCCGTGACTCCCTCCATAACTCCCCCCCCGACCCTGACTCCCTCTCTCACTGGTGGTGCACTCAAGTTCTTATTTATTGAAAACAGAAATGCTTTTTACGGCCGGTGGAGTTTGCATGTGGGTAACTTTTTACGTAAGCGTGTCAATTTTTCCGTTAACATAGACCATCATTTTCCAGACTATGATATATTTCCTCTCACTAAATCTTATTACACATATGGGTTACAGCATCTTGCACATCAATTAAACTATCGTAATCTATGTGACTTTGTTTCAAAAGCAGTAAAAGACATCGGGTAATTTACTGTTCGATTCTTACACTTCGGGCTAAATCATAATGTATACATCGATATTACATTCATTATGACGTTTTTACATGGAACAACAGAGCAAATAATTTATTTTAATTTTAAGAAATATTGGTACGATTAAATGTAAAAATTTATTAAAAATAATAAATAGATAAATTAATTAAATGAAGTAATTCTATAGTACATAAATCTTATCAAATGATTTCCAAATGAATCGTAACTTTGGATAATAAATGATGAATAATAAATTTAGATAAAAGATGAACAATAAATTTGAAGTAAAGGAAAATATTAATATTTATTGATATAATTACATTAAAAATGATAGCTGATAAATTTTAATAGTATTTACAAACGCTTTTTACGCCAAACAATTTGTACGATATTTCTTATACCTTTATAAGATTCTTACACACTTCGTAATTTATTACTAGTTATTTTGACTTTAAAAAATTATATTTTTCCTGTTGAAAAATTATTTTTCTATGTATGCAAATGTGCACATTTGTAAAAAAAATGAAGTTATAAAAAAGGTGTGCAATATATAAATTATGACCAGGATTGAAAATTTTTAAAAACTCAAGTGAGTAATGTGCCTTATATGTTTGGTCTTATAATATAATGATAATTAAGCAAATATCTTAAATTAACCGAAAAGCATTATACAAACATTTCGACAGAATCTTTTTGTATAGTTAATAAGGCATCTAAATTCTAACTATATTTAACAATAATTTATTTTCCTTTAAAAATTCATTTGAATAACAGGTTTCATAACTTAAATTTTAGACTTTCGCATAATAGCTTGTAATATTTCACAATTTTTCATTAAAATGATCCAAAAATGAGTCTGCAACAGTCGCAGGTATACAATTATAACTCTCTGACTAAAAAGAAGACGAAGAAGAAGAAGAAGAAAACATCTGTCAACCCAACAATGGACTTTTTCTGACTTTTTCTGACTTTTTCTGCGTATAAGTATGGTTTTTCCAGAGTATCTAAAATTGTTTTAGCATGTGCATCAGTTCGCTCCAATAAAAAACCTCTGCCTCCCTCCTCTGAGTCTTGCTCTGTTTCCTCACAAAAGTCACGTACGGTGATCTTCGGCATCGACTCATAATACAGTTACGAGATCTGACGTAGAAATTATCTCCCGAGTTCCATCAGGGAGTTCCAGAAAAAGGCCTAAAAGTGTATCCACGCCCGAAATGGCGAACTGGACGTCCATCTTCTCTTTGACTTGGTGAGTTCTTTCAAGCCTGCGCGCGGGTGTGTGGGTGCGGGCGCGTGTGTACGTAGACGTTGCACGTACCTGTGGGTGTACCTACACCTAGCTATGCTATAATGCACAGGGGCACGATTCTTGCGAGGGCGACGACTCGGCGGGCGAGGGGCGGTGACTTGAAAGAGAATTTTCTATGAAAGGATAGTATGTGTGCGTGGACAACGGCTACCTTCGTCCGAATCTTTGTCGGCGCTGGCCAGAGGAGGACAGCCAGGTCGAAAGGGTCCGGTACATTCACTCGGAGGAGCTAGTGCTTTCAACTAATTTTTACGTCTACCGATAAAAAGAGGCGAAAAAAGAGGTGGACGGAGGACCAAGGATGGAGGCTGGAGGATGCTGGACCGAGGACGGAGAATGGAGAGGACGGACGTGCTCGCGAGATTTTTACGATCAGCTTAGAGGCGGTCTCCCTTTTTTAGCGCTCTTGACAAGAGTGAAACATTACGCCAGTTCGGATGTAGGTTGGAACTGTTGAAACGTCACTGGCCTACCAATGCCAGCTGAATAAATTACGCCACTTCTATTTTGCGACCCTTTTTACAGACTTTTCTATCTCCCAACTCCCTAATTTTTTAATTACCACCCTCTTGGTATCGCCATCTGGGCTACACATACCCGGCGATCGGATTTCACATTTTTATCCTCTTTCTAACGCTTTGATCATCACAAGATTCCAAAGCAAAGAATATATCGTATAACATACATTCAAAAAAAAAAAAAAAAAAAAAAAAAAACCTTAAAAATGCACAAATTTTTAAACAAAATACCAAACAATCTCGTAATTGGAACATGAATTTCATATTTTCGAAGAAACTTTTAATTTTTTTTATATAAAATAATAGTACCATGTGAAGATATTACGTTAAAAAAGGTAATTAGATTTTTTAAATAAAATTTTATGTTATAGAAAAACAAAAATTTTTTACGTGCATATAAAATGAGATTTTTTACTTTTTTTTAACTTGATTTCTAATAATAATTTTAGAATTTTATTTCTGAATGAATTATATAATTTTAAGATTATAAATGTTAAATGTAGATGTAATTTATTAACTTACATCATTTTTCATAAATAATAAATTTTCGATGGACACTAAAATCTTATATCAGTTGATATATAGACAATGCAAATTGGAAATAAATTATTGTGAATAATATTTTGTCTAATAATACTATTACTATTAAGAGGTTAACCAGAGTATACAAATTTGAATACGCGCAAGTTAAATTTTTTGCAAATATCCTAGAAAAGGACATTTATCATTTCATATAAGAAGCGAATCAAGATTTCGAAACCTGTAAATAAAATTTAAATTCAACATATAATGGACATTGAAGCGTGGAATCAATGTAATGGGAAAGCTATTGTCGAGGTACGATGTAAGCTCGAAAAGTATATTACTTTGATTTATATCACACGTTGGATTTCGTCTTTTTTTTGTTGAAAAGGTCCCAACAATGTCCTGACTCCATAAGTAATAGTCGGAACTTTGCGCAAAGGATTATGCTGACGAGGCATTTAGAAAGTCACTCGCACTTGAAAGCATCATTCGCCTAGTCATAACGACAATGTAAAACGCCGCTTTACGACTCGGAGGACCATTATTATTACGCTCGAACTCACTCGCGCACGTACACCCATACAACTGGAAGTACAACCGCGACTTTATAAGAAAGGGGAAACGGAACGGACTCTTTTTCGATACTCGACCGCTCGCGTAGATGAGTTTGACGCGTTTCCTAAATTGATTCGATAATGCTGGATAAATCCCATTTTCCGCGAAAGTTGCGCCACTTTGTTGCATAAACTCGCAGGCGTGCTTCATCGGACCAGCAAAACGGCTTTGGTCTCGCGCTGAGTTATGCGTGCGAAAATGGCTTTTCTTTCGAGAGGAAAGAATGGGGGCCCAAACGAGTCGTGTGTACGTGTTCGCATGACATAATAATTTCAAATTGGCTGGAAAAGACACGAGTCTTGTCGCTTTACACACGTATCCAAACGTTTTTTCCACGCTTTTCCGCGTATAGTACGAAAATTACGGGGGAAGCCTTTGATGTCGTGCCGGTAGATGTTTGAGATGACACTTGTTCATGGAACGAATTACCAACCAAGGAATTTCGAGCCGTCGTTGTCACGCATAAAATTTAATTTCACGTTTACTTATTAATAATTAACAGGTATAAAACGATACATAAAGGAACCTCGTGGGACAAGGGCGCACTGAATATGGCGTTACGATTATTTCGAGAAACTGTTAACGAATTTCTCTTGAAAGCAGCTACGAATTTGTTATTCTGCTTGTTGTTAGAACCGAGGCAAATATTTAACGATTAACGCGTCGATCGAAGTTCGCAGACGCGCATTTTCACAAAGACCAGGAGGAAGATAAGCCGCAAGATCTTGGGTCTCCTTTCTTGGTAGATTGGAGATATTGTCCCGAAATTGGAGAGTAGCCCAGTGCCCCATTGAGACTCCACAAGAAGCGCCTGCTCCCCGTAGATGTGTCCTGATAAAAATGCAAGTGCTAGAAGAATGCGGGATCGACAGTTATTCGACAGTGGCCGCAGCGTGTGGCAGGAAGTCAGGTGCACTTGACTGGGAGCCGGTCGCAAAAAGCCTCGCCCCTGGAAGTCCATAATCAGCAGGTTTTCCGGAGTCCTCCGGAGAGATGAGTGCTTGTCGATCTTGGAGGGCGCGAGAAAAATCGAAGGAGGCCCACCGGCAAAAATAAAACTCCCCGGCGGCGCGGCTCCTGGAGCACCGGACAATCGGGCATTGTTCGGGCGCCCTGGCTTCCACGTAAAGGGGGTCTTCAATTAACTTTTCGCACTTTGGGCGCGTGTGCGCGAGCTCCACGCCCTCCGAGTGTCACAGGACGCCCCCTTTGAAGTCGTGGGAGTGAAGCCAGAGGAAAGCCAAACAATCGCCCGCTTTCTTCTCGGTTTGCTCCTTTCGCGGGGGCGCACGCAGCGTCCGTCCTCTTTCTTTTCTTGGGCTCTCGCAGGGGATGAGCCGGGATGCCGGGGGTATGTTTTGTGTGGCGGAGGGTGCCCGCCGGGAAAAGAGTGCCAAGTTGTCCAAGGGTCTTTTTCAGGGGTTTTGACGGGCTTGTGCACCCGCGGTGGTACTGTGCTGTTGGGAAATTCCGTAATTTGGTTTCGCCGACTTTGATCGCTTTTCGGAGGAACAGCATGTTGTAAGCGACTGTCGGTTTTCCTTTTTCCGAAGTGCGACGCGCTTTGTGCCCCGCAACTTGAAAGCATTTGTGTGGTAAAAAGCGATATCTGATATTAATCGTTGCATTGTCTGGCTTATGGATTGCGTGTACATTTTTAGCATGCAGTTGTCAAGATTGTAAGTTTTATTATTAAGTATGTGCGCGAGTTTGGGCTTGTGAACCACGTTCGCTTTGTTAGGGAAATGCGTTTTCATAAAATATGTGCATTCTTTGAATTCGGTTATTGCGTTTGTTAAATTATTTCAACGGGAGAATAACAGTAGGAACATTTGAATAAATGTAAAGTTAAATTGCTTAAATATGTATGATTCTTTCCTTTTCACAGCTCATGGGTAACTCGCAAGTTTTCACACCTGTTCTCTCAAATTATTTAGATTCTCGTTGTTACTTCGGTCTAAAAGAAAACAACTTCTGTGACTTTCTGATTTCTTGTGATTAAGCCTTTGAACCCGTTCTTTGAATTCATAAACAATTTTCTAATATCTGCTCTTCCGCTCCAGCTCTATTTATTATTTACTTAGGATCCCGGAATATGTTATTGAATATTTTAAGGACTTTGAAATGTTGATGTTGCAAAATGTAAATAAGATTAGAAAATAGTTTAGGGGTAATGAGGCTTTATTGAAAAATTATATTGATTTCATAGGACCGTGCACAAACAGAATTTATACTTTCTACTTGGCAATGAAAATCTCAAAAGTGATTTTAGAATCTTTTGTAAAGAAATCAAGATATTACAAAGGCATTGTTACGAAACGCATAATTTTACTGGGGCTATAAGAGTGATTTGATCTATTAATAAAGTTACGAATGTGTATAAATAGCAAGTTCATTGATGCTTAAATCAGCGTGAAGACTTACTGCTCGAGAAAGTATCGCGGAGTTGTATCAGATGTGCGGCCTCACTTCAAAGCCTAGTGTGAATAATTTCCGATCCACAGACGGAAAACTCGGAAAATCGATTCGATCTGACTCACGATACGCTTGGACTACATAGTTAGTCTTTCACATTGAGCCAGTCCTCGGAAATTAAGTAGCTCAATGAAAAGAACGACATGGTTAAATTGTTTGCCATTTGGATTCGAATATAATGTCTCGATATCTATTGTTGGCTTATTGTATTAGTGACAAAAACCGAACAAAATTTTGATGAAACTTTCAGCTACTGCGTCTCGAGTATTTTAAAGCATTCAATTTACAAAGTGTAAATGCTAAGCGAAGATTTCGACAAAGTATATATTAAACCGATTATAAGTACATATAAATGTATTAGTAATTTTTAAGCGGTGTGTCAAAGTGGAACAAAAGGTATGTCAAAGAAACTTACTCTATTGATAATTATGAATATAAGCTAAAATAAAAATGTAGAAACGGTTACATTATTTTATGAATTTTTTCCTTCATTTCTTAATAAATATCTTCATTTTGAAATTGTTTCCCCTGCAAAAGAGCCAGTATTTTTTTAAAAATTATAAATGTTAGATTATTGAAATGGCTCGTTGTTTACGGTAATAACGTCGTAAAACTTATTATTGTAGAACAATGAATAATTGGATGACAAGTTTAAACTTATGTACACCCAGAGACGTACGACTCCGGCCATTGGTTGTTCAAAATTGTAACTTTGGAATATCGTTTACTATTAGTACTTTCCAAGACTTTTCCCCTCGAGTTTTCCTCGTAGTCGCAAATGCAGCAATTATTTCGTGCAATTATTCCTAGACAGAAGAAATGGCAGGCACGCACTTGCATCGCCCACCCGAGTAATCGTACAATCCTTACTGCTTCGAAAATGTTTACGACATAATTATATCTAATATCGAGCGGGCAGCTGCACTTGATCCCTGACGGATTAATATTTCACGATACTCCGGACGCCGGGGCATTATCCGGCTAAAAAGCCTAGGGCTAATCGGCACTTTCTCGCTTTGACGCCACCGGGGGGGGGGAGTGCGGAAATTTTCCACGACTCGTCCTCGGGGTGGAGCGCGACCGAAGCGTGAAACTCCGAGTCGAGGCTCCTCTTTCCCTCCGAGCGCGTGCGCACCCGAGGAAAAGCGCGCGAGGAGACAAGGAGCGCGCGTCCGGGGCGCGACGAATCGGATGGACCCCTCATCGATCTGTCCATCTCTGGAGATGTAAAGGTTTCGGTCCAGGGAGGCTGCGCTCCTCGGCTTCACGCGACGAATCGACGATTTCACGCCCGAGGTCGATGCGGCTTTTGCCGAGTTCCCCGCCCACACGACCCGAGCAGCGCACTTTTACAATGTGACTTCGTTAAGATTTCAGAGACAGCAGCTGCCTCCTCGTTAACGCTGCAAAGGAGAGAGAGAGAGAGAGGACGGGTCTGCTTTTTTGTCGGCTCGCACTTTACTGCTCTCCTCCTCCTCCTCCCCCTCCTCCTCCACGTCCTCGAGTCGTCTTTTTCCTCCGGAATCTCACGTGTCGCGATCCCTCGATGTCGAGGAGGAATTCAGACTCGCGGATTCGCGCCAACCATGAGAAAGCGCACCTTCTTTTTCTGCCGCAGATGCCGTCCGTTTTCTAATCGAATAAACGCTCGACCGCTTCTCGCGAGACGCGGACGTTTCCCCAGTGACTCAATTCCCTCGAAGCCAAGGCAATTACCTCTTTTTCTCGTTTTCCCCGGGACAATTACCGCACTCGTCCGGAGGTTTCTGCATTTTTGGCGCGGGAGCAGAGTTCGTACTTTTCGCGTGCTTCCGAACGCGAAAAGTACGTGATAACTTCACGGTTCGATCGTTGAAATGCGATTGCTCGCAATATCGCGTGTCGCAAAGCCAGGCAACCAACGGAAAAAGGTAAATTTGTTCTGCCCGGGTAATCCGCTTGCGCGAGTTGCGGGGAAAAGCCGAAAAAATAGCGGCGAGGAGAGTTCCGCAACCTGGTGATTTCCAGAGTTGGCCGTGAGAGAGACCGGGACCAAAGGGGCCTCGACTCAAGATCCCGGCACGCGGCCCTCTTATTTTTTTAATTCGGCATTATCCGGGGGAATGAACGTGGTGACTTCGAAGGGACGGAAAATGCTCTCTCGGAGGGGGGGGGAGGCGGGGGCGAGGATCGTGGGTGCCGGTTTGGCCGCATTGAGAAAGGACAGATGAGGGGAGCCCCGATTCGAGTCGGTTGCCAGGCTCTGAATGGAAAACGATTCCCAGGGCTCGTCACGGATTTTCGTATCGGCCATTCACGCGGATTTCCGCGCTCCTCGCCACTGATTTCACGTCTTGTGGTAAACAGAGCCGGTGCTCGGCGCGCACTCACCCACACACCCACACAAAAACGGGGCTACCTGGCTCTTTCTTCCCGAGTTTGAGTTTTCCCGTGGTGACACAGTGCTCATGAATCTTCGTGGCGCAGATGCGATTCGCTCGTGATCCGGCTGAGTTTAAAAATTTTCCACGGTCTCTCCCTACGATTCGTTCCGCGATATTTCCGTGTGTAAGGAGCTCCACTCGCTTTGCTCGCTTTTACTCCCTCGACTCCCGCTATTATGTACGCGAAATCTTCTTATAATGCACGAGAACCATCCTTCTTCGCCTGATTTCGGAGAATGAAAACAGAATGCTACAGCATCCATAGCTGCATTTCACAGAAATTTTCAAGCTCTTTATCGTCCACTGAGCGGTAATGGCTGGGAGTTTGACAAAAGAACTTGAAATTTCCTCGGTGGATCATTCGTATGAAATCGTCGTGCATTCTTATAAAATATGATTTCTACGGTCTTATGGAACTTATTAGGATAAAAATGGATATTTTATGATATGATGAGAATATCTCTTCTATTTAAGTGTACTTAGTACACGTATTTATCGTTTTACCATCCCTTTGTACCGATTTTTTATTTATTGGATTATAACATTTCAGAGAAATCATGGGATACTCCAAGTAAAAAGTACCTTATTATACCTTGAAATATAACCGTCTGTCCATTGTAAATACAGTACCGATAACAACTTTGTATTAAATCTATATTACTTTTTGAAAATTTATCATCATTATTAATTTATTAAGTCTTGGCAAATTAATTTCACTAAAATCATAATTAGTTTGTAATTAATACCCAAAAATACTTGGAAATTTACATAAACTACTGCAGCATCTAAAAGTTGAAAATTATACTACATACAAAATCAGGAATTCCAGGAGACTATAAATAAAGAAATACAAAAAATGTTAATTTCGGGTAAAACAATTTTAACAAATCCTTTTTAAATAAATAAAATTTCATAATTTTTATTATTTTTCAAGTTTCAAATATAATTCCAAAAATATTTTCTCTGATTTAGAAACATTTTTTTGTAAAAAAATTGATATAAATTGTATTAAGAAATTTATATAAACACTGTTTCACTCGATAAATACTTTTAAAAAAAATTTAAGATTGATATACATGTATATCTTATTCGGTTGAATGATAAAAAAGTAATCTGGTTAAAAAAAATGTTTTTGAAAAAACCAGTCTTAGCAATACAAATATTTTAATTCTAAAAGCGAGCTATTTTTTCGTTGCTTCATAATTATCTTGTTCTCGAGCTTATCTTACTTTGTATATTATTACTTTTCTCTTATTTTCTTTGATACTATTAAAATATTTTTTTTGTTTTTTATTTTAAATATATATTATAAATCTCACTATAATACAAAAACAGTAATTTATTTCCAAATAGCCACAAATAAAAAGTTAAACATATAAGAATAATAATAAAGTTTATCAACAAAAACTTTTTAATAAAATTTTAAAACATTTATCTGATTATAATTGTAAAAATTATAATTTTTTATAAAAATGTTTTAAAGTAAATTTAAGTTTTACTTTAAAATTAGAAAAAGTCAATCCTGTATATTGTTTATTTCCTTGTATTACTTATTAATTATGTATAGTTAATTATTAATTAATACGAATAATTATTATTTATTAACTAATATTATTAATGATGAATTATACAGTACCTAATATTTTCTATTTTCTATTTAATATGAAGTGACTGTTATTACCAAGCGTTATTATTATCTAAAAGTTATTATTTCAAATGATAATTCATATTTTTATGTTTTGATTTCAATTGCATTACTGTTCCATTTTAAAAACACTTTTGTGTATTTTTTATTCACATTCTAAGTGTTTATTAAAGTTATTTTAAATGCCAAATATTTTGATCTATTTAAGGTTGTGAAAATATGTCAAAAATGATATTATGTTTGAAATGATTTTTAAAGTATATTCGAAAAAAAATTAAATAAAAATTAATCACCAATAAATATTTCATTATTATTTATATTTTAAAAATATGTGTGTTTTTTAATTTTGAATAAATAAATTATTCAGCATTGTTATTTTGGATTCTTCTATTTTAAAGTTATATTGTTGTAAAAAAATTTTTGTTAAATAAAGATTTATTTTACAAGTTAGTATTACAATAAATCGTTTACGCAAAAAATCCTACTATTTTATGGAATAGGTTTAATAAATTTTTTATTAGTCTTACAATTATTGTAATATTATAGATAATACAGTCATAATTATTTTAATTCTTAATTAATAAATTGCTGTAGAATATATGAATATTTAGGTTAATCATACTCTATAAATTTAACAAAATTATCTAAAGTTTAATTATAGAAGAAAATAGTTTAGCAATCATTTCTAGCAATAAAATTATTTTAATTGATTAAGAGAAAAAATATTTTATTAGTTTTATACATTTTTTAATCAGTTTAAGAATTTTTATTTCACTAAATGAAAAACAAGTCACCGAATGTTAGGAAATTCATGTATTAAATTCACTTTTGAACGGTAATCTTAAGAGATTAAATTTTTTACTTGAAAATACTTTGAATAAAAATTCTTCAAAAAAAAAAGAAAAAGAAAATGTGAAAAATTAAAATGTGGCAAAAATATTTAAATATTTTAAGTAACAAAATTACAAATAACAGCAGTTTCAGTGCTTACAAACAGAATTTTATTGAGCAAATTATGTATTAATAAATGCGATTTCTTAATAATGCATGTTTATAATTATGTAAATTATAAAATTTAATATTTGTATTTAAAACTAGAAAATATATTAAAAGATATAAATAAATAAATATAATTATTTACTAAGCAATATAGTTTTCTCTATTTTTAATGCAAATGTGAAATAAAGAAGCTCGATTAAGAATGTTAAAAGTGTGAATAAAAGAACTTGTTATTTTATTGTTGTAGTGGTTATAAAAAAAACATGAATTCTATGTATTATAATCGACAAATAAAGACGAATGACAGTAAATTGTAATTTTTTTAATTAGATTTAAGAAAAGTTACAATGTGTATTGCATCATTTTTATTTTGTATGTATATTGAATGTATATTGAAATAAAAAATGTAAAAAGTTATTGGTAAATTTAAGCCATAAAAGTGGAACTGTATATACAAGTTTTACAATAATTAATTTATTAAAAATAAGATTTTTCTTTAATGAGCTATTAATTATTATTAATTAGCACGAATACTTCGTTATTAATTTATATAAATTCCTTAATAGTAGAGATCTGGGTAAATGATAAGTATTATATTATTGTTTGTTATTTCAAAATCTAAATGTCGGAATTTACTCAAAAACCGCCTGTGCTTTAGTTATAAAACTAATCGGGATTCGAAAACACCAGCTAATCTATTCACCCAATCTACATTTACGAGTATTTGCAAATCGGAGATAAACATTTACTTTGATGTTTAATAGAAAGATAATAAGTAGTAGAGCAAATCTGTAATATTTAAGGTGAAAATGTATTTATGCGCAAACACGGTAAGCTCACACTAAAAGTCTTATCCTTGGGAGCGGGCCATCCAAATAAGTTTGCACTACTCGGAAAAATTTTTAAAAGATGGACACATAATCCAAAAAAAGTCTACACCTGCTAGAAAACTTGAGCTAAATTTTTTTGCGGAGCCATAAATCATTTTAAAACCAACATTAAGTGCTAAGTAGTGAAACTGAAGCGCGGAGGTGCGGGTGGAAAAAACGTTCGTTCCACTAGTTGCGCAAGGAGCTCCAGAGGATTTGGCTTTCGGTTCTTCTCGAAGGAGATTAGGATCTCGCGGATGCTGCTCATCCGTCCGCCGGGGGAGCGTCTTAATCCTGAATTCCGAGGGTGAGGGTGAGCATCGTCGGCGAGGGAGAGGGGTGGGAGAGAGTTCACGTCCTTTACGGCTAATAATCGCTCGCATAAATTTCCACGGGAACCTCGGCGGATGTGCACGTTTCTTTTGCGCGGACTGCCTTCGTCTCGGCTTCGACTTTTACGAGGACGAAAAATGATTTTACAGTTGCAACAGTAAAACTCGTAGGAGCGAAAGAAAGGCTCGGCCGAAAAAACAACGAGGGAGGGAGGTCCGTTGTAATTCTCGAATACGACTACATTATTACGGATTGTCCAGGTCCAGACCTGACAATCGTAACAAGACCAGCTTCCATATATTTTTTGGCTGCTCGCACTATCGACTTGTGTAATTTTACAGCGTCTCCTGCACCCATGAATCGCCAGAAAATAATAACTTTACGAGGTTACCTTGCTCATGCAGAACAAGAGCGAGAGAGCGAGAGAGCGAGAGAGCGAGGACGATCAGTTTTTCCTCCAGACGTGTTCGTCTTTCGCACAACGAATCGCCGAGATAAAGAGAAAAGCGCGAAGAGGACGAGGGGGAGGAAAGGGGGAGGGGTTGGAGGAGAGAGCGAGTTCTCGGTCGTATATCACTTGGAAAAAAGACTTTGGAGCCGGACGCCTTCCTCATCTTCCACACGGGGAGACGCATTTTTCTCTTTCTGGCTTAAGGAAGAGAAGCTGCGCGGCTGAAATACTATGGCGTGTTTGCAGACCTCCTAACGTCTTTTGGCCATATTTTTGGTTGTAAATACAGTCTCGGTGGCCAAAATATGACAAGCCTGCGCCTTCCGAGTTTTCTACACTTGTGCTCGCCGCTCTCCGGGAGTCTATCGGTAGTCCTCACTCTAAATCGCTCCTGCGTCCTTGGCTTCGGGAGGAGGAAGTGGCTTTTCGCTCCTCTCGGACGGTGAGATGAGATGAGATGAGAGGAGAGGAGAGGAGAGGTGAGGTGAGGAGAGGAGAGGCGAGGAGACGAGACGAGACGAGACGAGTCGAGACGAGACGATGATGAACTGGGAAGGTGACCTTCGGCCCTCTGTTCCGGGAGCGAATTGCGAAAACGTGGAAAGGAAGATGGAAATTTTTCATACTCCGCTGGAAGCTGCAGGGGAGACTGCTTCTGTTCATTGTTTTGTTTTTTCCCTCTACTCCTTTGTTTAACTTATGCTTTATGATGTGAAAATTGTCCGGAAAGCTGTAATTTCAAAAACCCTGCATCTTAAGCGGAGCGCAATTTTACGTGCCCAAACCGATTCACAACTCCGCAGTAAAAGCGTGAAGAAAGAAACACTTAGTATTTTAGTCCTGCCAAAAAAAATTTTATGTTTGCAAATATTAATTGGGTACGCGCTGTGGGCTGAAATGTGTTGTGCATTGCAATTTCTCGAGACGATCCATCAATCCCGAGATACAACTTATGCTTTTTTAAACACAGTCTTGTTTGATTCAATAAATCCGTGCATTATATTTATCTTGAGGAACACGAGTCGGCTATTAATAAATGATTGCGGATAAATTGTCTCCGCAGCATTAATCACTTGGAGTGCTTGTTGGAAAAATGTTTGCGTTGTAGTTGTCCGAACAATGACAAGCTTGTACTGGAAAAAGCCCAAGCACCTTTGGCAAAAATTACGCACTCCCTGTCACGTTCCTCGGCGCGTTAATGAGGATGCGCATTCTCGTTTTATCCCAAAAAAAGGTGAATCCCACATGCGCGAATGCTAATTAAAGTTGAAATTTATCATTCGGCGTGTTGAGGGGTCGAGGAGCACGGGGGGTTATTACGTTTTGAGAGGCCTCCAACAAGGGCTGACGTTAAAGGCTCGCTCGGTGGCCGAGGCAGGAATTTTTGTCGCGCCGCGTGCAATTTCCCCGAGGAGGCGGCGTCGCGGGTGCCTACTCCGAGGAGTCGGGATAATCGCCGGGCAGAGCGAGTTCCACTAGCGCTCGAGCACTTGCTCCTTGAATATTAAGGAGACGTATTATACGGCCGGGTTGGCGTTTCGTAGCCGCGGGCGCCGTAATCGCGAGTCGCAGGTTGCACCGGGGGTGAGAGGATGCACTCGCAGGGGGGGGGGAGAGGCTGCCAATTATTTCGATTTAAAGGCGTTTCTTCGTTTCCATTATTTTGCACGCGCTCTCGGCTTGTAATTCCTCGGTTTAGCTTCTTGCGAGAATTTCGCCTCCTCGCCTTATTTTGTTCGCGCGGGTTTTTATTTAATGCCCCGGTAGGTTGGTACGTCCGAGTTACCCCGGGGTAGCCTCGGGCGGAGGGGACGAGGATCCGAGGACGCAGTGCGTGTGGTATCGACTTTGTCTACTGAATGGGCGACGATGTTAAATAGGAGATTTTTTAGGTTTCGCTTTATCTGCGTTATTCTGTCAGATTTATAGCTTTACAGTGACCACATTCATACTTATTATAGGCATTTTTCATTCGCTTTCAGCCGCTATTACCGTGATTAATAAGTATGCCTACTCAAGACTCAAAGCTAACAGATAAATGTTGGTTGTAAAGTAATAGAATTTTAACTCTAACTACAATTATATCATTTTTAAAATTCTAAACGCTCATTTAGATCCATCGTAACGTTGTTTTTCTTCATTTTTATCATGCTTTGCTTTATAAAAAAATTCTTTATTTTCCAGTGTTTTTTTGATGTTTACAAAAATTATAGTCCACGTGGGTACGGTTTAAAATTAATATAAAAGAGAAAAAAAAATAATGAAAGTATGCCTTAAAGATGCTTATTCTTTATAATACACTAACAGTAAAAACTAATTTGTTAAAGCAAATTACTGTTCATTATATAAATTCAAACTATGCAAAGCCGCAACAAGTGCTTTATTCAATTTGTCTCTCAAATGCTTTTATGGAAAATAATTGATTAAATGTGTAAAATTTAGTTGAATTTAACTAAAGGTAAAAAATTTATTTATAAAATAACTGTGAAATAAGAAGTAATTAAAGTTCAAATAAAAATAAAATTATAAAAAATAATAAAATAATGTGGTGTAAATAAAATGTTGTAATTGTAAAATTTTATTTTATAGATTAAATTTTTTGAATATTTATTACATTGTTATTATTATTAGTATTATACTCGTACAATATCACATTCTTAGCAATTTAATCATTTGTTTTTTCAAGATGTTGTAAATTAATTAAAATAGTAATAATAATGATATATCAATTTAATTAGTTCGCGAGAAGAAATTTTTTAATTTATTATTTTACAGTTTTTTATTTTCATTTGTTTCAGTAATAAAATTGTATATAAAATGAGAGTTAATAAAATTATTAATAAAATAACTAGATAATTTATTAATCTTAAATATCAATTATTTGATATATTTATACGCAAGCCAAACGTTAAAAAATTGATTACGTTTTAATAAATGATTATTTTAAATAACCAAACAGTAAAATTGTTCATTTACTTAATTAATAATAATATATCAATCTGACGGTAAACACCATAAAAAATATAACTTTGATAGGAATTGATTATGTTTTTATATGCATTCTTTTAGTATTGATACGTTAGATTAGATTATGAGACTGCAATCATTTATAATGATATAAACTATAGTATATCATAAATCTTTAATGATTAATATTTTATTAGCATTTAAGATTTTTAAGCGTGTATTTCTATAATAGAACAATATAAATATAATAAATAACATTTGAAAATTTAGTGCTCCGGGCATCGAGGCATTAAAGTACACGCGATAATTTATTAAGGCAAGTGATACAGTTCTTGCAGGGAATTGTATTTCAAATCTAATTAGTCGAATTTGGAACAAAGTTTTCCCCAAAAGTAAGCAATACCAAAGGCGAACAATGATAATATTTTTGCCGACGAAGAATATAAGTCATTTATTTTCCTTTGAGACACCATAAAACCTCTAGTTTTTCTAACCAAGCAACTCGTCCCTCGATTGGCGACAAATACCATCACTTTCTCCGATTCTCGCCACAGAACTTGTCTCTCTCTCTCTCTCTCTCTCTCTCTCTCTCTCTCTCTCTCCGCTCAACCCTTTGAACCCGTGTTTCTCATGGTTAACCCTTTCGCCTCCTGTATTCAAAGAGGAGGCAAGGAAAATTTACGATGCTCATATTTACGACTCCTCGAACGAGCAAGACAACGCGATTGTCGGAGGGGGTGGGGCCGGGGAGTCGGGCGGGGAGGGGGGTAGATGCGGCACGCGTTGAAATCAGCAGCCTAAGGGCGTGGGAGTGAGAGAGAGGATAAAATGATGAGGAACCCGCAACCGAGTTCGTCCAGAGAATTACACGACGGGACGGCACGAGGCGAAAGGGTTAAAGGGTTGATGGCTCCTCGACGTCAATTGTCTCGGCTCGATGGGGGAGGGGAATAAGTTGGCATGTTACTTAGAATGGAAGTTGACGGTATTTCGGAGGTGGCTGGCGTACTTGCCCGAGAGGTTAATCCGATGACCGCGAGCGCATAACCACAAACATCGTAAATCAGCGCGAGAGCTCGGCCATTAGTCGCAGGAGCAGCCCGGGTCCAATCATTTTCGAATCGACGAGCAACCGCACGCCCGGCTCTCCTCCGGCCGAGCACCTCGTGGTTTTCCTGCCGAGCGATTTCCCGAAGCGCGACGCGGACCCGCTTTTCCATTTTCCACGGAATGCGGGCCTCCTCCACCTTGGGCCGCGGGGACATCGGTTATTGTGAAACGCTGCGGGATTATTATGTGCAGGAACGATGTTTAATAGCTTTCTTAAATTAGTAATTTAATGCAAGACGATGACTACGACGACAACTCGAGGAAAAAATCCTTTCGAAAGTGGAGATTTAAAATTGAATCTCGACTTTCTAATATTGAGAAATTTGTTTTTTTTCAGCTTGTTGGCTTGTTGTACAATGGTTAAAAAGAGTCTCTGTGCAGTTGGGCCTTGACTCGATTGGAAATGCTATTTTGCTCGTAAAAGAAAGCTTTAATTAGTACAGAATCCGGAGACGAGGAGTCACGGATCTCCGTGTACGTCACCGTTTATAGCCTAGAGCAACGCGACACTCGGCGCTCACCGGCAATATAATTTGAATAAAAATAATCCCCTGAACTTTAAAAGGAGGATAGCGGGGCTCCGGAGTCGCGACCAATACGTCAACGGAAAAGGAGCCAGGCCAAACGAGAAAAAAGCAGGACAAAACTGCGCGGAAACAGTTTGATAAAACGCAAAAATAAAAGTCCTCCCGCTAACGCGCGGATACAGTGGGTTTTATTGCCGACGTCGTCAATGATGAGTTTGCAGGATTCAAATGAGAATAAAAGCGAGATAAATCGTTGCGTTTACGATCGAATAAAGTTGCGCGAGCGCGTACGTGCGTGAGTTGATGGCGAGGAGCCGCGGGGGGAGGGGCGGGGGAGGGGAGTTTTTGCCCGCAGACCTGCTCGTCTCGTAAATTTCGCGATAACGAATTCCCGGCTCGTGCATCGCGAATCGCGTCGAGCAGTGACGACTCCATCCTATAAAGCCTGCGAATATCGGCCAGGGCGCGCGAATGTGTGCGTGCCCGTGCAAATCCAGACGAGCGCTCGGGGCCGTAAACGTTGTCTGGGCCCTTAGCTCCGATCGTTCCTCCGATCGTTCCTCCGATCCTCGTTCCTTCGATCCTCGTTCCTTCGATCCTCGTTCCTTCGATCCTCGATCCCCCGGATCGGCACCGGCTCAATTTCTTTAAAGAGCTTATTCGTTAGCTCGGCGAAATGGTTTCCCCGCTTTTTTCGATCCGCGCTTTCCATGTCAACAGATTCTGGTTTATTACTTTGCCGAGAAGAAAATGATGAGTCGTGATTCTAAATGAGTAAAAAGTGGATTAAGATGTATGCAATGTTGTAGCTTTCTCTCTCTCTCTCTCTCTCTATATATATATATATATATATATATATCTACCTCTCTACCTCTCTCTTCCTCCCCTCCCCGCCGACAGTTGCTTTAAATTATTGGTAAATCATTACCGTGAATAATTCTGCTTTCCATTTCCAAATCAAATTTTCGAAATGCCCAGTGGTTCGAATATTTATACCAGAAATCAAACAAATTCTTTTCAGAGAAATAAAAGCAATTTTCTCGCTTATAAGCTGTCATAGATTTATGACAAATTTTTACGAGTAATATGGAGAACGAAAAGAAATGAAAAGCTGGAAGACTTAAAAAAAAAGGTTTAAACTTCTTTTGGGTAATGTTATGACTGTCTAAGAAGGAAGGCAGCAGGCTCTTTTTGTCCAACACGAATCGGGGATAACGAAACCATAAAAAAAGTTTCTCCTTTCTCGTGTAAAAATGAATTCTTATATCCTAAATAAAAAATAATGTTTTATTACGGCGAGAAATGAAGGAACGCGTGTGGGTAGATATCCAGTTTCAGATTTCGGATTTCGGATTTCACGTTTCGGTGTCCAAGTGTACCTGTTGTCGACGATCTGCAGAGGATTCGATTGGATTGGAGGTCACAGGGTTTCGTCTATCCCCGCGCCTCGGGGTTCACTGGGGGGTTTGGCTGGGAACGACTGGGAGCCCGGGCGTAGCGAAAGGGTTGAGTAGGTTTGGTCGCATCGTAAATATTGTGAAAATCGGGGAAGACGTGACGCGCAGTCAGAAGTCACTCAGCCACCCCTATTATTGTTTAAAACAGAGGCGTGGCACGGTAGCCGAAACTGGTAGGTGGGACAGCCATTGTGGTGCGCGAGGTCCTGACGCCATCGATCCATGGGTTTCCGTGGATCTGGGCCCGGTTGCCTCACACTCGACCCGCTGTGCCATCCCTTTATCAGACCAATAAATTACTCGGACTTACGGGAGCTTTTCGCCAGAAAGTCATTCTATAATGAGCTCCTCTGCTGGGACGAGTGACAAATTATTGTTACGGATTGTGCGCCTAATAGAAATATTTACAACACGCACTGACTTTCCTCGACCTCCCCCGATTTTGCACTCGAAATTGGATTTGCGACTCCACTCGGCGTCTTTTACTCCGGAAATTTTAAATATCAACAACATACCGGCCCTTGCAATCAACTCCATTCATAGGGCATTTTTAGGGCTGCATCTCAAATTTAAGACGTGTATAAAATTTCACTTCAGTAGATGCTTTCAATTATTATTCATGCGAATATTTTGGTTGCATGATATAGGAACTTTATGCATTTCACAACAATTTGTTTTATCGCTTGGCAAAAACATTGAAAAAATACCTGGTGAATATGAAAATTTATTCATTTGGCATAACTTTATTATTACAGCATTTGGATAAAAAAGTCTTTCAAAATAGATAAACCTTCATATTTGACGCCAATAACAATTTTATTAAAAAAAAAAAAAAAAAAAATTTTAATTTTTTAATTTTATTAGAAATACATAAAATCGTCCGATTAACAATGCACGCAATCATGATTTTTCATAATTAGAAAGTTTTTTTTCAACAAGTGAGTAATGCACGTAAATATGGTTAAAATTAAGTTTTACATCTTACATCGATATAAAAAACATTGCACATTTAAAACTATTTGCCTGAGAATTTAAAAAAAAAATTACAAATTTTTTCTCAAAAAATGAAAAGAATCATTTGACAATATAGAAGAGCAGAAAATTAAAAATAAATATTATCGATTAAGAACGTATTTGTCTTTTGAAGTGTGATTCGTTTACGCGGAATTTACAGGTATTAAATTTATTTATTTATTTTTTTCTATTATTAAAAGTTCAGTTGGAAAATAAATAACTCGTCAGCAATAAAAATCACAATTAAAAGAGAGCTGGCGTATATATGAATAATACCGAAATAATTCCCCATGAAAAATACAGGCATTTAACAGGACAATGAATGAATGTTGCATAAAAGCAGGAGGTTTTATCGTAGCGCCGTTGTTGGTCCGATATTCCGATTGCGGGGATCGTTTACTCGTATGAATTTAATAATTGCCGGGACGGCGCGGAAGAGGTTTTGACAAGCAATTAAGCAGTTAAGCGACACGAGTACCCGGGCGCGTCGGACACTGTATTCCGGGATTTTCATTAACCATTCGACATCCCCGGCTATTTCAATTTTGCCCGTCAGACTATCACTTTACTCGCGCCCGCGCCTGCGCTTTGGCCATTAAGACGCTCATTCCACTCCTGGGAGTGCTTGTGCCGCCGTCACTCGCCCGCACAAAACAGCGCTCACACGCATTCAATTAAAGGGCCAACCGAGTCTTTTCTCGACGAAAACGGTTGATACCCGCTCCCACAGGTAATTATACGCCGGATTAACGCTAATTGACACGTTAATTATCGATTCGACTGGCTTTCCATAACAAACGCGCCACATCAGTCCTTGATCACTTTTTGCGTCTGGACCAAACGCGAGACCACGGATTCATGTCTTTATTAGGAGGCCCGCGTCTCTCAAACGCATTACTCGGTGGCTTCAGTACTTTTTGGTAAATAAAAATTGATCCTTGGAATTTGTCACAAGATGGTTGCCAATGCCAACTGGTTGATTTTCGAGTGTTGACGCGAGCTTTCTCAACAAGGGGGACCGTGAGAAAAAAATTTCCTTCACGGGCCACCTGACGGTGAACCCTCGGTCGTTATCACAGAGGAACATACTGTGAACCAATGTGAGATAAGCAATTTGTCAGATAAAGCTAAGCCAGGGCTAGCGGTATTATTTTTGAGAGATAAACCTTATCGCCAACTTTGTATATTAAGTGCACAAGTACACGCGGTTGTTTTGCTCCCTTTAGTTTACATAATTTGAGCAAAAAATAATTATCGGGAGTTTAAACGAAAGTGATGCGTCGGTAGGTTGACGTGTAAAAAACAAAAAGCCGAAAGAGGATGAGGATGAGGAGTGCATCCTTCAGAGGTACACGCGTGATTAAGTGCATTTGTTCGAAGTTTATTGACATCGGCTAAGAGCTTTACTCGCGCTCGACTGGAACTGATCCACAAGAACAGCCGACGTCGGCTCTCTTTAGGCTTGATGATCATCTGCGAAGTGAGGAAACAGCGCACCGATGCTCGATATTAACTTGGTATTTAATACATGCAAAAAATATTACAGCACGTAGTGCGAAATTTCGTATCGGGAATTACGATGCTATCGAGTAAACTCGAGGGTTACCTGTCCATCTGATCCTTAAAATTTGATGCATTAAAAATATTGTTGGCAGGGGGAGGAGGAGGAGATGGAGGAGCATTTTATTTAATTGTGCGCTGGAAAATAAATTTACTTCCTAGGGAAATCCTTGCTTTTCAGCAAGGATGGCTTACTCTAAAGGTGCCACGAGCTTGTGTGTTTTTTGGATAAAAAAAATATGTACACGGCAATTTCTGGTGCGTGGCAATTAACGTAAAAAAAAATGCGTTACCAAGAGGAAATATTAAGTTGATTGGAAAATCCGAGACTGATTCGCAAGTTTTCGCGCTTGAGCTCAAGTGTTTGCCAAATGATTTTTATACGCAAGAATGGTACAAGTGCCGGAGCGAGTTGTTGCACGTTGTTTCTCAGATCCCTCGGAGTTGAAATTGCAAAGTAGGGGAGGTGAAGGGGTTGAAGGTGGTTTCTGCGGTGGCTGGTTACGAGGCTCGGCTCGGCTCGGCTCGGGTCCCACTTACGGGAGGTAATAACGTGGGGCCCAAGTGAGTCCTGGGCCTGGAAGGGGTCCAGGTGCACTCGTCGTCGTCGTCGGGTTATGTGGGCGTTGCGCTCTTCACTCCAGTTTCCATAATGGAGCGCTCGGATGCGGGTGCATTCACTTGTTTATGGGTAAGCAAGCACTCGTTCACGTGCGCAGGCCCGAGGAGAGTTGACCCGCGTGAGACCAAAATCACGATAAATGAGGGGCCCTTGATGCAGTCGAGCCTGTGATGTAGTTGATGTAGTTGATGTAGTTGATGTTGTTGATGTTGTTGATGTTGTTGATGTTGTTGATGGGTCTCCCCTTGGAATGGGGCTCTGCACCTCGATAAATACATTAACGCACGATTTTCCTTTTTCGGCGAATCTCCTTTTATTGATCGCTCGCGCCTGTAATTACGGCTTCGTTGTGCTCCTTACCTTCCTCTCTTCTGCTCATTCCAATGCTCCGAGCGCTCGTTATTTTTCTCCTCTTTTCATCTGATATAATTTACTTTTGGCTTTGTTGTACGTGCTCGCGCGCTTTTCAGCTCCTTCGAATATTATTTTATTTACACCGGTTTTCACTGCTATCTCGAAAATTTATTTGTACGGTAATTTCGTCAAATAATTGTATTGGAAATTAGCATTAGCAAATAAGCTTACCTTAAGCGGTAGTGGCATACTTTTAAAAATATACAACGAAAATAAAATTATGGTTTACTGCATGTAAATGTGTGTTTTTAAATATTTATCTTACAATATTAAATTATATTTATTATCATTTATTTTATTATATTTTCAAGTGTATATCGTAAATGTAAAATTATATTTACATTTGTTTTAAATTATATTTTTTAACCTATTTGATTTTATTTAAAATAGCATTGTAGAGATATTTAAAGTACATCTTAATTTACTTAACCAGATTATTTTATCTACTCGTACGAGAATAATTTTATGGTAAGTTTTTAATAGGGATTACCACAAATTAGATTAAAATTATAAACTTTCATAATCATTATTTTTTCTCAACTGTTAAAAATAATTATTATTTTTACAATTATAAATTTTTTTTGACTCAAAATTATATCTAAATTAGTCATTTCAAAACTTTTTCAATAATGACGTATTTTAAAAATGTGTGTAAAATGAAAATTCAAAAATATTATTTTAAATATTTAAAATTTAGATTGAAAATGTTTATATTCAATTATATGTATAAATCGAATGATTTTTAGAATAAAAATTTTTATTTTTTGTATTATGCTTTTGAATTATTTTAATACATTATAGTAATTGAGATTATTTTAAATTATTATAAAGATCAAAGGAAAATTAAATTAAATTAGAAATTCAATAATCATATTGCGTTATGTTTGCAAAGATATAAGTAATAGTTTCTAAGTATGAATAATATGCGGTAACAACAATACTGTATTTAATTTTTTTTAATTTAAAAATATTCTGAATAGTAAAAATATTGATGAATATAGTATTAATAATGTATTGTATGTCTTAACGTTATTAAAATTTCAAATTAAAGGTAAAAAGTATTCGTTGCAATTGTAATTACAGTTCTCGAATTTTGAAAAACCGCGAAGGTATTATTAGTTATGAAGCACAGCCGGTGGTAGTTTTCAAGGCTGCCCTCTGTTGGAAAATGCGACAACCCCGTAGGCACTTTTACCTACCCTGTACTTCTTACCTGTCGTCATGGCCGACTGAAACACCTTGTACCTTAATATGTACATGTTTTGGAAAAACTTTAATCAAAGGAGAATTATTGATAAATCAATATTCTTACTATAATATAATTAATTTAAAATGAAATAAAAGTCTTGCACTTTCTTAATGAATATTTAATTAATGTTAAATATTTTAATGTTTACAAAAAGAGATGAGGAATAATGAGTATTATTTGATTTTTGTATACATTGTATATTGGAACAGAGAAATTATTGTTTCTTTATTGAATTTTATATATTGCAAATTTCTTGAAACCAATAATTTGAATGTAAATTTTAGCAACATTTATTATTACTTAATTTTTGATTTTATGCAGTTTTATTTTCATAACTTTACTGCTTATTTAGTCGTTAAGAAAATATTAATTTGTATTATTTTTTGTAAAAGGAAAGTAATTACTATAAAAGTTAATACGATTTTAAATATTAAAACAAACCATTACATATTAAAAATTACTTTTAATGATATTTGTATAACCAAATACAGAAATCAAATGAGTGTCTTTTTATAAGTTATCCAAATAAACAAGGTCTAAACCATTTTTTCGATATATTTTAATAATTAAATGTAAAAAATTTTGTAATCAATAAAAAATGTTACGAAAGCATCGTTAATTTTATTTGCTACAGTTATTTATTATTGTGCATTATTAAGTTGATTTAACTTAGGGTATTTTATTTTGTTTTCTTTGTACACGTTGAAGTGGAATGAATGAAATTAATTGGATTAATAAATAGCTTCTACAAGTTGAATCAGAATATGCTTAAATTATAGAAGTTGGAACTATGCGTACAATTCCACTTGGTTTAGTTCCTAGAGTTGGCTCACGTGTCTCATTCGTCTAATACCGAGCATTCTGCAGCACTAATACGCGCAACAAACTCATTAAAGAAGAAGCGAGTTCGCAACGCCTTAAAGGTGAGCGTGAAATCGAAAAGCCAGCATCTCATCGGATAGAGCGGAATATCGGATAGAACATCCGCGAGAGCATCTGGTGGTGCGGAGGGAGTCGATAAAGCGAATTTCCGGCCGTAAGGAGTCGTCCCCGACGCACAGCATCATTATTCCCCTCGAGTCCGTCTCGTTGGAGTCGGGCAAGTGGGCGCAAAAAGAGGTGGACCGCGGACGTCGGATGCTGGATGGCGTGGCGGGGCGGGGCGGGCCGGGGGAGATGCACTGATAGGAGAGGAGCGCGTAGTGCAGCTGTCGCTGATAATGCCGAGCCGCCGCACTGAAGGGCTGCCGGTGAGTAAGTAGAGACACCGCATCCTCGTCCCCGGGAGCGTAATGCACGTGGCTGCGCAAACAAGAACAACAACAACAACAAGGACGAGGACGACGGGCACGACCAGAGCGCTGGTGAAGGCGGCATATGGCGGGTCGATGATTTTTCTCGCGGAGCGGCGCAATTATTCAGGAGATGGGCAGCCTTGCCGGCGCTCTTTATGAGAGGAGACAGCCACGATTACGTCCAACACACGCACACGCACACACACACACACACACACACACAGAGAGAGAGAGAGCCGTGGACGATCGGAGCTACCGAGCAATTGCCAGACTCGGTGCACTCGGTGCAGCTGCGAAACCCACGACCAAGACTCGTTTCTTTATTTGCCACCCAGCCACGCGATTATTCTCCTCGGTTTTCCGACTCAGAGAGCCAATGGCTGGCCTTGGGCTCCTCGTGGACCCCGAGATCCGCGAGTTCGATTTCTGCGACCGGACAATAATCGCGAGTTCTGCATCGTCTTCTCCGGGAATAAAGCGATTTGGACTCGGGGTTTTCGTTGGAGAACCGAGTCAAAGGCGGTATTGTGAGTAAATTATCGCTTTTATCAAATGGCATTCACCAGTGAAAAGCCGGAGGAAATAATCCGAGGTTGGCTTACACCTCGCCGGAGTCACTCGTGCGTCCAGAGGAATTTCGGGCTGTCAATCATAGTCTGTAATTAATCCCGAGCCGGCGTCTGGGGAGACAAAGCCCCATATTCCTGGGACAAGTGTTGACACATCCGACGTGCGAGATCCTTAAAAGATCCTCGTCCAATTTTCAAAGAAGAGCCGGAGCTTCCCTCCCCTCCCCCTCCCTCTCCCCACGCTCCTCCAACCCCTCCCCACCCCCCTCGGTTTGGGTCGTGTCGCGTCCTCCCCCGCCAGGGCTCCTCGGCACCTAAATCACGCTCTCGATGTCCGTAGCGCAACAATGGCCGTCACGCGCATCCATCTTATTAACGGATGTTAATCATGTCTTCAGCGGCGCGTCGTCTCCGGGCATTACCTCCGCGACCACCTTGGCGAGGGCATTGTTCGCCTCCCGAAACGCCGGCGTGGGGACGAGGAGGAGGAGGAGGATGAGGTGGAGTTCGAAGCAACCCCTGCACGCCAACTCTCTCGCTCTCTTTCTCTCTCCCCTCGCACGCCGAGCTTGTAATAAGATACTCGCCATCTTCGTATGTAAATGTCGGCCATTCATTACGGCGGGCCTCCGCCGGTCTCTGAATGATTGGGACCTTCGCAGGAATCCTTTCAGGATGTACGCGGTACTCGTGGCAGCCTCGGACCCTCGCCCTCGCCCTCGCCCTCGCCCTCGCCATCACCCTCACCCTCGTCCTCGTCCTCGTCCTCACCCTGGGCCCCGACACTTCTGCGACCGTCTGGGATGAGCTCCTCGCGGCCGCGAAAATCCCCTGACTTTCTCACGACTCACTCCAACTGCGACTTGCAGTTTGTGGCTCTTGCGTGCACTGAGGTCTTAATCGCTGCATTTCGCATTTTTGTCTCCAGCCCCTCACTTTCTGCTGCATTAGTCTTTTTTCCCTGATCTGGAGAATACTTGTGCGTCTTTTGCAGAGTGAACGCGCTTTTTCTTTGCCATTCGACAAATTCTCATTTGTGATCCTTCACTCAAAATTTTTATTCAAATAATTACATTTTAATATTAATTAACGTTAATCAGATCCAGCAGACTTGTGAATGTCCTGCAATTTAATGTATAGAATTAATTTCTAATCGAATATGCATGATTATATACCTAAATAATACGATTTGTTGTAATACATAATTCCCTCAAAGCATACATAGAACGGCATGATATTGGTGTAAATATTGCAGATTATATCTGATTAATATGAAAAATGCAACGAAAATAAAATATAAAGTTATGACATATTCATATTTTTTACGCCATTTTGATAAAAAATGTGTATGTGGGAAGAAACGAGTAGATAATAGAGTATTTGTCTACAACTATCCGAGTAATAATAATAATAATAATAATAAGTAATAATAATGACGTTGATACCTCGAGTCACTGTTCTGTTTAAGGATTTCGAGACTGAGAATCTTTTTCACTTCAGTATTTTAAAATACGAGTTGTAAGTTAAAAGATTAAACAAATTAATTAAAAATATAAATAAGATGAATGAAAAATTATAATTATTAATTTTTTAGTTCTTCTTATCCATTTTTACCTTAGATTTTTCGTTTTTATTCAAGTTCATGCCGTACCTTTTTTAGAAAAATTTTCTTCTGAAGTTGTTTACAATTTTTAATACTGAATTTTCTGCTTTGAAGTTATAAATAACATAATATTTTATAAAGTTTGTACAAGCGATATTAGCCGTGCCACTGCGTGTTGAGTTTAAAATTCTTTGATGATTATATTTTCAATTGAATAAGTAGGCACATTTGCAAGTGACACATCCATATAAGCAAAAGAAATGTTTGTATTTTCGTGACAGCCCTACTTATGTAGATAATTTTCTCATACAAAATGGTTTTTATATGTTAATATTTCTAGTTTTCAAATTAATCTCGTTATGATATCTTGGTACATTTTTTTTTAATATGTAAGTATATTTTAGGTTTATACACATAAGTTTATTTAGTCATTTGCAGTATTATTATAGTATTACAGTATTCACAAATGAAATTAATTTAAAACAAATTGTATCTTTTCAAAAATCGCGTCAAAAGTTTTAACTTGACGGGATTTTTGCATATTCATAATTTATGATTGTACAAGGCTTCATGCGAAATACCTTAATGCTTTGCCAAGGCTGACTAATATACTACAATGAGACTTTATATCATCATTAGAATAATGTCACCTAGAGATGATTTGCATATATTATCATAAGGAATTAAATTAATATGTAATATATTATTTTGAATTAAATTTCGTAGACAAAAGAAAAGCTTTTTGAAATAGATGTTTTTGTAAAATTATGCCCACCTTCTCCTCACCCAGCAATGACTATTTTTAATCAAAATTTTTCCAATGAGATTATTTTAAAAAATGAGCTATAATACTTGTAAGGAAGCACCGTGTAAAGAGCTGATGCCGCCACAACTATCACAAGACAATAAATTTATGTATTTAAGATCATCATTTAATTATCGTTGGATAGGTGGAGAGCATAATGAATCGGGTATAAAAGCATTATGAATGTTTCATTAAATTAAGAGAAAATTTATTTTTAACAAAACGGTATTTGCTTAATTATAGTTTTGAGCGATATTAATCTGGTCGACGAGTCGAGAGGAGGCAAAGGGTAAATAAGAGGGATAGAGGATCCGGACGCAAAATAAAGGAAGGCAAGGAAGGCTTCGGTGAAAAAGAAATGGCGAATGACTTAGCGTAGCTCGGCCATCGATCTTTCGGTTGAGAGGCTGCGAGCCGAGAGAGAGAGAGAGAGAGAGAGAGATCGAAAGGTTGGGCGCACAATGAGCACGAATAGTTCGGATGTTTTATGATGTTATGCGAGCTTCGCAGCTGCTCCCTCGCCGACACCCCCGCAACTCAATATTCAAATTAGCAAACGAGAATCGGACCAACGGCTCTTGCAACGCCGATACATATTTCTTCCTCGGTCTGGTCCAGCCTCCCTCGCCTAGTCCTCGAGCGCCCATTCCCCTTCTAACACCATCATATATCTCTTATCACGAGCTCATATATTAGGAGCTGGCGATTCTTTCCTCTCTTCCTCTGCGTGCGAGATATTAACTGATGTGTCATTTAAAAAAATAACGCGAGCGTTCCTCCCATTGTGCCGGAACCATTTTTTAATCCAACGGTTAATGAGAGAGTCGACAGGTGAGAATTCTATTTGTGGGATGATGGAGGGCCTCTTCTTGAGAGCACCGGGGATTAATGTGCATCTGTCAATCGGGTATCATATTTCAGCGAGAATTAATGACAATGCGCGCCAAAATAATATTATTAGTACATTTTGTAATCACTCAACCTCCAAGATCTCAACTCTTTACAAGAGTTGTACATTTTGCTCGTTAAAATTACATTCAAATTGTCACTGATAACTAAATATTTAATAATTAATTATACCTAGTGTGTAGCTGTTCTTTCACAATGTACCTCGAATAAGTACGTGCACTTTAATAATCGGCTAATTCGATCAATAAAGTACAGGCTTTATGATTTGCCTTGTTTCAATTTTGTTTTATTCCACGAATATTTGTACAAAGACGAATATTATTATTGATTTTCTGAAATTAACAAGAGCTAAAATATGTATTTTCTTATTTAATTTTATACTTCACCTTCTGTAAAATTCAATAATTACTTTTCTCGAACATTAGCACCAACCAGTTTTAGTAACTCGAATCATTAATTTTGCAGGAGCTCATACGTGTCTGCAATACTATATAAATCATTGAATAGTTAAATTGTTAGACCAACTTCTGTAATCTTGGTTCGTCACGCGTTATGCATCTTACGTGCCACTAAAGCATCAGAAGTAGATCTTTAGATCGCACCATCACAAGTAAGTAGTAAAAGTTGACACTGTTGTAAAAGACTCTTTATTTTACTCTACATACCTCAAATAAATCATAAGATTAATTAACATTAAATTCTTTACGAGCATTAATTATTCTGTGAAATTGTTGATACTTGACAATGATTTATTTAACAATATTTCATATGTTTTAAGGGTATTGAAATATTATAAATTGTTATCTGCTGCTTTTAATAAAACCGGTTACCTTAAAGACAGATCGGACCTTTTTTTTTTGAGGAAAACTACAATCAATTAAAATATGTACACTATTAAAATGTTTTTGGAATTTTTAACGTGTCAACGCCCACACTATTGCGGTACTTGAAAATGAACTTTATTGAATATTTATTCAAATCAACGAGTTGCTACTTGAATATTTACCGCTAGTAATACAGTAGTTTATTTTCCTTTATGTTAAACAAATCATAATTGTAGGATTTGATATTGTTAAAAATGTGAAATTGAAAGTATCTTGTTGGTTTAGGACTCAAAGTATTAAAAATGATCATGATGCATATTAGATATATTAATTGCACGTTTCAAAGAGTGTATCAAGTGTTTTGATAAATGTAAATGATTTGTACTGGCGAAATAAAAAATGCATTTCATAATTTAAAATAATATTTACCGGTGTAATCCAAGAGTAAAAATTTAAAACTGATAGTGCAAAGTAGAAAAACAGTTACCAGTAAGTTAATACGATTTTGAGCAAGAGCCCTTTCCAGATCCAAGTCAATCAAACGAGGAGAAACTGTAGGAGAGTCACGAAAGAAATTCCAAGGAGAAAGACAAGAGAGGTATCAAGAGTAATGTATAGAATTACAGGCTGCGAGTGCCGATAAAATGTAAAAATGTGTGGGAATGGTATATATGAAAAATATCTGGGCAATTACGGAAGAAGTCGCTCATCGCATCTCCGGACGAACCCACAAAATGACTCGAGTGGTCAATAAAAGTCAAAATCGTCGGGGAGGAAGCGAGCGCGCGAGGGGTAATAAAGTCCCGCCAAACTACCGCAGACGCGAGAAGAGGGTGGGACATTTACGAGAGGCGCGATCAACAATCGGTGCGAGAGAGGCCGGAGAGTGGATGCTGCGTCTGGGTGGTCCAGACAGTCCCGCAGGATTAATCGCGCCCACGAGACGCTCGCGCCGTATAAATTGGAACGGCACCGAATCCGCGCTCATTCTCGGCTTTCACGTGGGATTACAAATGCCAGACTCTCGCTCCGGTCCACGGCGTCGCTGCCGCTGCTGATGCGAATCTCGCGCGGACGCTCCTCCTCTCCCCGGAGGTCGGTCGCGGTAGTCGCGACTTCCCCGACGATTTCCCCGTCGAGATGCTTATCAGGGCGGTTTGGCTTATGCGTTTTCGGTCGAGTGAGCAGTCCCTCCTCGGGTCCTCTTTTAGGGATCCTTAAATTCCGGTCACGCGATACTCGCCTCCTGCGTGCTCCGCTGCCTCAGTCACTCCTGACCCAAGAAATAGTAGATCGCGCTCTGTGCTTAACTTTCTAAAATGAGCAATAATAGTCGTTTGATTCGATTCGATATCGCCGATGAACAATGTGATAGGAGACTAGGGTTCCCAGCCAAATAGAACGGAAGAGGACTCGAAGCTGAGCGAACACGTGACTCTCCCGGATAAGTGAAGCCCCCGACAGATGATCAGCGGACCAGGGGAAACGCCCTGTCCGCGACACTGCACCCAGTGTTTTGGGATTTGCGTAAAGACTCGACTTTTATCGGAGAGATCAAGTGATTTTTGGCGACAAAATTAGCAAACTTGGCAATATCTCCAAGGGGCTTTCCATTTCAGCTTTGAAGACGTTTAGAAAACGGTGAAAGCCTTTATTATAGGTACAAAAGCAATCGCTTGATTCATCTTGAAGATTGGAGGCAGATCGGGGATTGAAATCGTAAAGTTTTTTCGTTATTAAATCCGACTCCGACTAGAAACATAAATTCAGCCTCAAGATTCCGAGTCTTTGGCGTAATTCACAAGGATTGCGCGCGCAAGTAGGTCGAGTCCGACTCATCCAGTCATTTATGAATTAAACGATTCGCAAAGCCACATACACATTTGCCTCGAGGTCCCGAGGCTCTTAATTTACTGTACGTCCGTTAGTTATCGCGGCGATATATTTCCACCTATTGGAGGTTTTCCCTTGCACGTTCCCTCGCCGCGCAAAATTGTTTTCGCGCATCGCGATAACTTTGCCCGCGCAATAAAATAAAGTACACCGGGCAACTGATCGAATCCTAATTAGATAGTAAATATATCCCCCAATAAAAGTGCCCGGGCAATACGTGGAACAATTTGCATTTACTGCATCTTCTCGTCGCCATAAAGCGCTGGTCACTGCAAACACAATAATCGCGCCTCCGCCGCGCCGAAGTTTCACACCGCAAAATTCAAATTATGATTTTTGACGGCGCTTTACGAGTCGTTTTACGAGCCCTCGAGAGCGCACCCCATACCACGATAAAACTACACGGTCTCACTCCAAATATAGGCGGACGCGAAATCGTCTGGCCTCGCCGCATGCGTCCCTCCGTCCGGAGGCTGCGTTGGGGTCCAGAGGTGCCAGGCATTAGGGCGCCCGCGCACCTCCGATCCTCTTGCGCTCGTGCACTCGCGAGCACGAGATGCTCGCCAACGCAAATAAATACTACTGATACTTATTTCCGGATGATTTATTTATCGGCGCGCACCGGCTTTTCGCGAACTCGCTATCGACCGCAGCGACTGTCGTTGATTAATGCTCTCTCGGGGATTCTCCCCTCCCGCCCCCGCGAAAATTTAAGAAACGCGTCCAGGAATTTCTCCAGATGTGAGTGGACGGACAGTCACGAGTTTTCGCTCCGAGGGGAAAACGACTGCAGGCCCAAGTGGCCAATGCACTCCTTTTTATCTCGCGGTCTAATGCACCAAAGCGTTGTCCACTTTTTGATTTTTATTCTCCATTTTGGAAAATAGGGAGGTCTGTTTGTCGAGCAACGGTACGCAGGCAGTGACTTGTTGGCTCTGGCTGTCGACAAAGGAAATCCACCCGTCCGGACAATTTTTCCTGTCCCCTTCAAAGTCTTACCGAGAATCACCAGATTTCGAACCGAAAATACCCGGGGGTGCAAAAGGAAAGTCACTCTGGGTCAGTTGTTGCGCTGCGGGAGACAGCACGTGGCGTCGGTATCGGGGACGCGTGCGCGATTAGTGCGTCCAGGAGTTTACCTCGTTGAGCGACGTGCCAATGTGTGTGGCTGAAGGTGTGCGAAAGGGAAATTGAGGAAGCGAGAGAGGAGACTGCTGATACGATCTGCCTCCTCGGAGATTTTTTTCGGTCCAGAGAGGACGCTGGACTTCCGGGGGACGCCCGAGAGATCTCGCATCTCCGCAAGGGGGATGACGGAGAGATGGCTCCGGGATAAGATTGAGCGAGTGCCTCTCCTCCTCTTCGTTCGATTTCTATTGTGCGGCCGATAGCTTCATTTTTAAATGGAATGCTTTATTGGCGATCGAACACACCACTTTTTGCAGCTCTCCATGCTTCATTTAATTTTTCTGTCGTATCGCGATATCTATTTCAATCTATACCGTTTTATTTATGGCTTCGTGTTTTGATATGAATTTTTATTCACTTAAGAGGGGAATACACAATTATTCCACATGGATTCTTAAGCGCGGGATACAAGGAAGCGCAATAAATGATGTTTTACAATAGGAATTGCATGTAAAGCAGTAGCAGTTGGCAGAACTTCAAATATAATTTGAAATTCAAGTGTTATCGGAAGCAACTTTTTTTGCATAAGCTTTGGATTTTGAAAGAAAAGCAAACTGTATTACTTTGCATAAATATTAACATTGCCTTTTGACACACAGTAATTATTACTCTAAATAATTGAAGGTTATGATGAAAATCACTAATGTCAGTGAATAACACAGTATTTATAATATACATGTATATGTAATTTAAATATAACAATGTAAACGTTATGTGTACAAGCTATAATATGAAATGAACTACTAAAAGTGATTCAAAAACATGAAAAAACTTGTCTATTCTTTCTCATTTACACATTTTTTCCCCTTGAGTAATTTTTGGCATCATTTATCATTAATTTCATGTTTATTTATTTTTAAAAACGCTTGAGTTCATTATATTATTAAACAATAGATTTGGTATAAAATCGCAATTTCGTATAAAACTCCAACTTTGTCTTGTCTAGACAACCATGACTGCTTTTTAAAAATATTATTAATTGGCTCTTGGAGCTTTTTTCTTTTTACACCCATGAGCCTTTATCCGAAACACGCACTTGACAAGCAGTTGTTCAAATGGTCAGTCCAAAAGGGTTACCACGTCACAAGTGCAAATTGTTGCGTCGGTTATCGTAACCTCGTGAATCGTCTCCACCTCCGAGTGCAGGTTCACGTTGACGAGAAGTGGAGGAGCGCACATGCACGAAGAGGAAACGTCGGCTTCGGTCGGAGACGAGAACTCCTTGGGTCCATCCACTGCAAAAAGTCTGGACTTGGGAGGAGGGTGTGGGGAGGGGGGGAAGAGACCGAGTCGGCACTCGAGAGTTGCAGTCAAGTGTCTGGACTCTGTCTTCCCTTCCTCTTTGGGAGTGTCAGGGTACTCGTGCTGACGTCGGTCCCGAGGTATCGGTAGTCACCGGCTGACGCTCCCTCCTCTCCTTTTTTCCCTCCTTCCGACAGATATCTCGCGAACGAGGAGACGCCAGTTCCCCGGTGATAAAATGCGTGGCTCCGTGGAAGAGGCAAATTGTTCCTTCCTCTTCACAATGGACGTCGCGTTGGTTTTCAGCTGCTGTCGATCGTCGATTTTCCTTTTCTGTTCTCAAGTGCTCAATCCGACGCTTAGATTCCACAGAGAAACGGATTAAGATAAATGCCTGGTAGATTAGTGAGGACCGTAAGTGGTTTAACCGGAAAAAACAAACAAAGCGATATGTCAGCTTCATGTTAGTTCCAGTGGGAAGCATAGGTATGAATGTTCACATGTTGGGAATTGTGTGAAAAGATGTTGGTTTTAAATTGTTTGTCTAGCATTTAGAATGCACTTTAAATATTAACTTTGATTACAATCAACTGCCAGACACCGATTGGAAATGACTCGATTGCATTGAAAAATGTTTAATTCCTTGGCTAATAAAAAATGTATTTAAAAATAATGGATAAAAAGTCAATTAAACAACAGAGATATTTTGTATAAAATTTTAGAATAAAGTTTAATTATTACGCCAAGATAAGATTCAATCAATTTTATAAAAAAAAAAAAACAGTTTTATAAAAATAATTGAGCCTACGAAAATCTCGAAATTCGCGACGGGATTCCTTCATCTCTACTTTCCGTAAGCTTCCCGTAATATTACGTCACACAGAGAATGCCCCCAGCCTTGAGAAACAGGAGGAGTTCTTTATGCAACAACAAGGCACTATTGATGACGATTAGCCAAGGCAGCGTCTGCCCGAGACACTTGACACCTCGGTTGGAGGTTAAAGGTTCGGACCAGGAGGGCGTGTGCGCGTCTCGGACAGCAGAGATAAAGTCCTGGCGAATACGACACGCGTCGGGAGATCGAGAGCGGACACTTGCACGGGATGCTGTAGGGGATGGGTCCGGTATATAATGGCCGGGGCCCAAAACGCTTAACGGACCCAGGCACCCGGAAATCCGCGATTGCAGTCTACACGAAACCCTGCTCGTAATGACTTTTGAGCCTCACGGGTCCGTCGCCAGATTGCGTCCACTTCGGAGGAAGTCAAGAGTATTTCGCGAGTCGCATTTATTGGGTATCTGCGGCTCAAGGGTCTTCTTCCTCCTTCGGGAGAGCGGAGATCGAGTGCTTTTTACGATTTTCTCACGCACTTGGGGTAAAACGGGAGGAAGCTCTTGGAACCGTGCCCCGAGTGTTGAAAATTAGCCCTGCGGCTACTGCGATTAGCCAAAATAAGATTTATCTTCAGCTGTTGCGCAAAAAAGGGTGGAAAGAGGTAGAAAAGGGCATAAAATGGTACAAATGGACCTGCCTCTACGTACGACGGCGCACCCGAAGTACAACCTCGGAAATTATTTGTCTCCACTTCAGCTTTATTACCATTTACGCCTTACTTTGCTCCTGGTACTTTAAATTATTTCGCCATGAAACCGGATGTAATTACACAGGCTTGAGGACTTCTGAGAAATACAGAAGTACGACAGTTACACAAAAGTGGCGCATCGATATTTCCTCAAATTTTCTCCCCCTTCCCCCAATCGCTGAAATTATTTTCCCGGGCGTTCAACCTTCCAATTCAAAATATCCGATTGACGGATATTTTTTCAAGTGCAGAATAAATTGATGAAAGAATCTCTTTCACGCGAGCGTGCGAGCGCGCGCGCACATTTCCATAAAAAAAACTCGTTGATGTTTCTTTCAAAAACCGTCGGAGTCATTCCGTTACAAATCTCCTTTTTACGTCTGAGGAATAAGTTTCGGATATAACTGCGCCTAACTTTGATATTTCCGAGACTACCACTAAACGCCTTAAGTAGAGGAAAAAGAGACCGCTTTTTAACGTTTTGTCGGGAGAAGAAAAAAACGAGTAGCGTCGGAGGGTAAAAAGAGTTATGTAGATTCAAAAGAATATTGATCTGCGCTCCGCTCCCCTCGACGCCCCTCGCCGCCCCTCGCCGCCCCTCTCCGAATGGCACACATTTAAGCTTTATTCTACCCACGCGCGACGAAAGAGAACTTCCTCCTCCTTGGGCATTGGTCTTTGTGTGTTTTACGAAACCCTTGCATAAAAAGACCCTAAACCAACACCTCCCGTCCTCGTTCCTCAAAAGAATGACTCTCTTTATCTTGCCAGTGATCGCGACTCGCCTCGTATCTTCACGTTCTTCGGTTTTTCTTTCATACATTCATTTCTCCCTACCTCTCTCTCTCCACCCCCACCCTTTTACGTCGCGGAGTGAAACATTTGTGGAAAAGCCTCGCGCACAGTCGTTGTCATTGTGTATTCATTTTCCTTTTCGTTAGTGTCGGGAGGGAGCTTCGTTCGTATCGAGAGACCGCTATTGGTTTTTATTTACTCTTACTCTGGGCCATTGCTTATTCAGCATCTCATTTGTGATGTGTTGCCCATGAATATGCAAAGAAGAGCGGGCAACGCTTTTAAATAATTATGTTAATGCATTGGATTAAATTCTTACCGAGACTGTAAATACAGTTGTTGCGACTTAATAGAGGAGGCTCGTACATAGCAAATATCGATTACGGGAAAATGGTTTAACTTTGCAGCCAAGGACTTATTGGGATTGCGACCGCTGTAACCGTATTTGCGGTTGCACTACTAGAACCTTTGATATTTGCATTGTTTTGCTTGGCCTGCGGTGCTGCAGTTACTCTTTAATGGAACATGTGCGCAAATTAAGTAGCAGCTCTCGCTCGACAAAACTAATACATTTGCGCGATTTTAATAAACCGAGTGCACTTTATTTTACTTTATTTTAAAGCCAAATGTACCGGTTTAAGAGCCAGTGCGTTTATTTACTAATGAATAACCCACTGAATGTACAATACAATGTACCCCTCTGGATCGAGCATCAACGTTTTTCCTATTTGTATAAACGCACGCGTACCTACACACACGCTCACCCACTAAAAATGCACGCACACACACAAGCCCTTTATAAAACGCAATATCATTCGGAATTGTTTTACATAAAGCTCGCGCAGAAATTTAAAAAGCGCCTTTTATAGTTGATAATAAAGTCGAGGTTCGGGGGGTGGGGTGGGGTGGGTGGTTCACCAGTGCGCCCTTTTTTTACGATAGCGCTGCGGGCCTCCGGCGGCAAATACGCGCGGCGTGTGTGTTTGTGCTTGTGTTTGTGTTTGCGCGCACGTAGGATCACCGGCGTCATCCTCGCTTTATATTGGCACTAAAATTATTTTTACAGCTGGAAATTCTCGCGGACTCCCCCACTAAAGATCCTTATCGCCTCCCCCGATATCGCGAGATACTTTGCGCTCACCGACTTTCTACGCCCGGAAATTACACGTGGCCATCGATGCACGCATTGTATTTCGCGTATCTCGAATCGGGGCATCCTTTTATGCCGGCCGGCGTTTTATAACGCCCCCGCCCGACGATCCCCCGGCCGATAACCGATCGGTATCAAACCCTCGAGTGCCCGGACTTTTACGGGTGCGCCCTTCAAAGGGTTTATTCCTCTGTGCCTCTGCTCCTCCGCCGTTTGGAGGCTGCGAGCACGATCTCACTGAGAGGCGATAGCGAAATGATAGTTTAACGGCCCTGGCCATCGGACGCCTTGTATATCCGACCCAACACCCGCCCCCCTCGCCCTCGCCCTCGCCCTCGCCCCCACCCCCTCGTGGTTCTGCTTGAAGTCTCTATACCTCGGTCCATCGTACTTTCAAAATTGAATATCGTTTTATGGACAGCGATCATGTTGTACAAATGTTTTTAAAGCTGCTGTATCGTGTGTATCCCGACTGTTCGGGAGGCAGCGCAGCGCCGAGATAAGCGCCAATTACTTCCGTCCAATACGAAGAAAACAAATTTTTATGGCTTTTGTGTAATTTTTCGAGTCGATTAAAAATTTGAGCGACAATTTTCACTTTCCAAGTGAAATCTCATTTTATGAAAGTTGAGGAGCAACGGGAACGTGTCCTTATCACTCGATGCAATGCCATTAAGAATATCAGTCATCACTGCGATCTTTTACACTAAAATGTATTGAGCTAATGTATTCTAAAATATTTCTTCAAGTATTTAAAATTAATTACATGAAAGCGCGGTACCTGTCACTTTTTTAACTTTAACAAAAATATATTGAACATTAAACAATGTATTTATAAAAAATCATTCTCATACACGTGAAATTGATTCTTAAAATCTTTCAAATAAATTAATATTTATTTTATTTCAAGTGTGTATTTCGACAAATTTGTTAAAAATTAGGTATTTTCCTGTATGTTTCATTTAATTGAATGGTTTTCATTACATGCCTGTATATTTTCAAAAAAATTCTGAACATGTTATTTTATTAAATAATGTATTCTTAAGTATTTATTTAACATTCATACAATATTTACATTTAATATTTAATAATTATATATTTTATGTAATTTTTATTCATAAATTTTTATTTAATCAACTGCTATTTATTATTTGTAGATGTAAATATTTTAAAATAAGATACCAATTCAAATAATTTTCAATTTTTTATAAAAATTTTCTATACAATTTTCAAAATTCTATTTCGACAAATATCTCTCTTTTTATTACACATGTTGTTAATTTAGGAAAAGAAAATATTTTGTAAGATAATGAAATGTGATTATAAATAATTTTTTATACGGTTAAAAATTATTGCTAATGAAATCTTGAAAATAGTCAATAAAAAAGAAAAATGTTATTACCGGTAGTTCACACCAAACTAACTAAAACTAGATTATAGTGGCACTTAAGTATATGAACACTTTACCCATGTGCATCAGTAAAAGTTGTGTGTCGAACATTCATTAAGACACAATCAATTATCTGATGCATATTTGGACCACTAAAATCTATTAAAATATGCATTTGTAGATGCTAGCAATATGGGGAATATAAATAATGATGCAATGTACATTTTGCAAAGTAAATTTGCAGTAATTAGAAAATTTATAACTTTAATGTATTGCTCATGACATTAATATATAAAATAATGCGAATTGGATTTTTTCTTATTAAAATTTCTTGTAGTAAGTGGATATTACTTTCACGTTAAATTAAAAAGCTGATAAAAACTCGAGTATTTATAAGAATAGCTATAAAAATATAATTCTCTTTCGGAGATTCAACACCCGTTCGAACATTTTAGCACATGTCAGAGGTCGAGTATTGGAACAGGATATAGATTTTATTTTTTTATGTTTTTACTTTTCATCCTCTCTAACTTAACGAGAGAATGCAAACCTTTTAAAAGGTAATAGACTAATAATAACAAAAAAAAGATTGTATATTAAAAAGATAGAAAAAGTATATATTCCTTTTTTTTAACCAGATAATATATTTTTACTTCAATTACTTTTAAGTTAATAATTGTTAATAAAATTAAAGTACATACAGGTAAAGATATTGATTTTAAGATAAATTTTGTAATATCTTCCATAATATGTAACTTGTACCTGTATCTTATCTTTTCATTTTTCATTCTCAGTTTTGACAGCCATTATTATTTAAATATATGTTTTATAATATTACTTTTTAATATACCAGTTAGCTTAAACATCAATTTCATATTTTAAGACTTTTCTATCGGAAATTATTTTTGTTTGACGGTAGTGGTAAATATCGAAGCCGGATATTGGATATTACATTAAACGTGTTTTTTAGTTACGAGCATCATAGGTAAGACTAAGAAAGACCGTGTCATCAGATTTTTTCTCAATTTTTATGAGTATAAAATTAATATAGCTGCTTCTTCAATGTGATTAAGCTTTATAAAATTTTATGCAAAAATTAAGTAAGTGGTTAAATATTAAACTTTCTTTATGTAAATATGAAATCTTGTAAAGAGACTTTCTGGAAAAGCAGTCGGTGAAATTTACTTTCCATGTCATAATTACAATTTTGATTCCCTGATCTAAGCAAATTTATTTATTGTACAACTCATCATAATTCAAAATTGCACACTGAGTTTCATTCATAAATCATAAACGTTCTTTGTGCATTGCGGATAAGTTATCTTACGCTTCCGTACGGAAACTTCGAACCATCCCACACTCCCTATTTAAACATCATTACGGGCATCGAATTTGTATTCGAACGGTAAATTGAGATTTTTTCCAAGACGGATGGCAGACACTTGGATAAGTTACATCCGCTTGGCTATAAATGCGGTTCCTTAATTCATTGAAAAGAAGTAGAATTCCTGCAAGATTCTTAAAGATTGATGCTTATAAAGGAAAGGCAACGGCCTCATCCGAGATCTTTTCACCTTGTCACCGAGATCCAGCCAACGGGGATAACGTATAGGTATTTTCTCGCCAACTTGCAGCGCTCAACACTCGCGACAGTCGCAGCATCCATAAAGTGCTCCTGAGTCTCTTTACGAGGATTTCCTCCGCGTTAGCCATATCCATTCACACACTCGTCGAAGTATGTAAACTGCTCCCGAGGCACGTAACCGAATCCTAACCCACCCCAGTTCTTTGCACAACAATAAAACATTTGGGCGAGTGCACGTAGATCTCGATTTTTAGAATTCGAGCTTGTCGAGCATTCGGTAGCAAGAGCTTGACATCTGCAAACAGATAATTAATTAATTAATCAATTAATTAATTAATTGGACGTTGGAGATAAAAGTGGCCGGGCACTTTCTGTCCTAGGCTGTCTTTTAGTTGTCGCTTTTATCCTGTGCCGATATCTTCATTCGCAACTCGTTCCTTTTCTCAATCTTTAATTGCGTATCACTCTCGTAGAATCGATCGAGAGCGACGGCTTGTGCCATATTCAGGAGATAAAATCGAGAGCGCTGCATTGATTTATTGAAAAGTTTTGAATTGGCAATGTGTAATACGCCAGTCTTATGAGATACGCCCGCCGTGGTAAATATAATAAATTTAGAGGAACAGCATCTCCACAATAATAGCGAGCTCAGCATCAAAAGCAGTAATTGATGAATAAAGTTTTATGAGATTGTATTCTTGAGGAAATGTTACCCTTCCATTACATGCTTGCGCATCTAAATTAATTGAAACTCGTATACCGAGTTTTTGCAGTTTGAGACTCGATGAAATATTCATTTTCAATGGAAATCCCGTAAAGTACGAATTTCGAAGTTTTCAAATCATGAGCGCGCGTCTTTAAATTACGTAAATCTTATCTATTTAGCCACTATAAACACAACATTTACGCGGCAGTAAATGACAATTTAGAATGAAATTACACATTGTACGTGTACAGGCGGACAGTGTCTCGTCGTAAAATCCCGCAGCATCCGAGCGGTCGCAAAGTGAAAAAAGAAGGACGCAGGGTCAAAAAAAAAAAAAAAAAAGAAAAAAAAAAGAAAAAAGAAAAACGAAGACACGGCCGCACTTAAAGTGCAAAACTGCGCAGTATTCGGCGCCACGTAAAAAAGTAGACGACGAGCCTAATTGCGAGGCATTGCTCACGCGGCTCGTAATGAGCGCACGTGCGCTGCATCGAGGGAGGGAGGGAGAGAGAGAGAGAGAGAGAAAATTGTATATTCGCACGGGGAGAGGGAGAGGGACGAGTAGAGGCCTCGAGGCGCAAATGCGCGTCATAATGTGGGGGATGCCGATCTCTCCTCGGAGTCAACGGGTGCGGGGGCGGCGGACACGGACTTGCACCTGTCGGATCCATCCCATAAGTCCTTCCTGTTGCGAATCGCTGATTATCGGCGCGAGAGGAACACGCGTTTGCGGAATACCGCGGACTCGGACGGATTTTAATTCACCGACCGAGTGCTCTTGTACTCGATGCACCGGTCCTCGTTTTACTCCTGAAAAGACTCCTCGCTAACGACGCACTTGCGTACTCTGTGTTATAAATTACTCGGGGACTGGAGCACCAGAATTAATGGCTCCTGCGGTTTGTATTATTTAGACATTTTCGTCTTGTTTAAATCGAGTTTTCCATTCCGTAAATTGGATCGCTTCGCATCAACTTTCTCCCTTTGCCGGAATTTCGTAAAATCCGTCCGAGTGCACTTCATTTTAGAAAGTCTCAATGCTCAATAATATTTAAATGCTGGAGATGTAAAATTTTAAGCCGAGTGTCGCTGGGCATACGCTTCACGGAAAGCTGATTTCCACTGTTTTTATCCTTAAAGTTTCTTTTCTTGTACGAATGGCGTGTCAAACCGATTTTGTTTTCGGTATTTTCGCCGAGAGTAGTCCCTTTGCGTGTGTAGCAATTTCGTGGAGGAACAAGAGGGAAAAGAGAAATCTCGGCGACTTTTCTCAGTTGGGAGCATCCGAGGGTCTTGGGAGGGTCGACCGACTACGTTATCGTCTGGTCTAACGACACAATGCGCCCGTGTTGGGTTACCAGACATTACCAAAACCTTTGAGATAAGACGTCGTTCTTCTTGGCTCCTTTTTTTGGAAAGTATGGCTCCTCGCCCAGAAAAACCATCGATAAGCTGGGATATTTATGGTACTGATTTTCACTTTCGATGCCCGGTGGTAACCCCTTTAAGAGCGAAAAAGTCGGCGCTTCTTGTATTTTACATTGTTTTTAAACGGACCGTCGTGCTCCTCGATTACAACTAAACCTTTACAGCGCAAGCTATTTTTAAAACGATCCATTAAACGGCAACTTTTAAACTCGAAAAGCAAAATCCTGCGACTAAATTATTGACGGAGGCGAAAGAACGCCGGGGAAAAAAAGAAAGAAGCAAGTCCCCCACCACTGCTCTCAAATACAACTTCTAACAACGAGAATTTATTAAGCTCGAAAATACGAGTCATTATCATAAAGCAAGCGTGATATTTGATAAAAAGTGTGAATAAAATTACGAAAGTACACGAAATTTCGTGAATCGCAGCAGTTATGCATAAACACGCGCCTGCCAACTCCGGTGGGATACTTTTCAGGGCTAAAGTGGTGGGATTGAGGCTGTACTTACGGAAATGCCAGGCGTTCTTGTGAGATCTCACGAATCAGCTTACCACGCCCTGGATTTTAGATAAGGGATTCTCAGAGACATTCCCCGAAACTATGCCCGAGAAATAGAAACCCAATATTGGCCTGCTTGGGGAGTAGACTAATCAGGGTCCAAAAGGATTTCAGATAAGACCCCGGAGATATTAAAACGGGGGAAAACGTTACGACCTCGTGCTTTTGCCTCTTTTATAAAAACGCTGCGTAAGGAAAAACACTTTTTTGTTTCTTTTTTTTCTTTTTTTTCTTTTTTTTTAATCTGAGACAAGTGCCCATCGCGACTTTTGGGATAAAACTTCTCGACTACTCCAAGTTGCTCGTAATGTGAATCAGGCTAAGACCCGTAACAGTTGTTTTCGTATTTTTAAAGATTTGCTCCTACTTTTCATAATGCCATACCTTTTTATATTTCTTTTTTATATCGAACAAACTTTTATTTGGCCCGTTAAAAGTTAGTCAAAAGACATTTAAGGCTAATTCTAACTTTTTTCATTCTTTACTGCACACGATTTATAATTATGTGCAAATTATATATTGTTCTACACCCATTTAAAAACAATTCCCGCCCCTATCACTTTTATTTTTACTCAAAAGCGAAAACTAATAAATTCATATCATCGCGACAGTTTATTGTCTAAATTGTTCAATAAAACACTGATATCCCCCTGATATTACGATGATAATGCAACATTGTACGGTTTTATTGTAAGGTGCATTTAATTATAGTTGTAAATTCGTAACAAGTGAGCTGTAGAACTCGTGATTATATTTCATAAATTCATAAGGAGGCATGATAACAGAACAACATTAGCGGTTGGCGCAATGACGCACCCACACGTATTGCGACAATGAATAGGCTTAGACAACCATTAGACACTCGCACGTGTTCAAATTGGTGGCGCTAACTAAACAACGAGGTTGTATACCTACACGAGGATTGTATGCCAAGTATATATTCGCTTTGAGTACTGTACATAATGTTCATCGTCAAATTCGAGGTGCTGTCGAAGCTGCTCTACACCGAGCTACAATGCAATTTTCTCGAAAATGATGTGCAACTCTAATTATTTTATTAATATTAATATGAATTTTCCACTTGTGGAATATAAATTATTTTTGCTTCAAGTTTCACTGAGATTTTGGTCAAAAGAGCTAGACATTCAAAATTGTAAAAGAAATCAAAATTATTGTGAATTATATCTTTACTCGTGAATTTTATCTGCTCCAAATGACTGATCGTAAAGAATTGTACTTTTCAATATTTTGTATTGTAAGCTTTGGATGTTACGATTAATTTTGGTTTAATTTCATTACAATTTCGAGGTAGAAAAGTATCCACTTAGCGTTAAAGGCTAGGAATAATTATTTAAAGTGTTGAAATAATTGTAATGCGCATAGAAATTGGAATTATCGGGAAAAGGTTTTGTAAAAACTCAAAGTAACACGGAATCTAATGTACGAAATCGAATAAAAGAAAAGCCATTCCCCTAGTAACAATGGGCTTTCTTCTATCGGATTTATATAGGAACGAGCCAGACAATTAACGGAACAATAAAGTTCGCGGAGGGGAAAAAATTGTTTCAATAAGGAATCCGAGATTGTGCAACGATCTCATTAAGGCCGGTTCATTAGTTAATTCGATAAATTCTCGAAAGTGCCTCGAAGAATCTCGAATAACGAGGCTCACCTCGAGACTAAGTGCACGTGCTAGTACAATTAGTGCGCTCGACGCGAAATGAGAGGACGGTGCGTTTTTGCTCGCGCGAGCGCGACTTCTTTCCATGGCTGCAGCCTCTCTGGAATACCTGCAATTTTACCAAACGGTCGTGTGGCATCGCAATTGCACCAACCAATTGCACCAAATTTGCAATTATACCCTGGATTTTTAGCGCTTAGATCCCCTTAGCTCGCGTTCTCTAATTGTTTCACGATAATACCGGGAATGGCCATTTTTAAAAGCCGCAGCTTTCACGCGAGTAGCTCGCCCGATGAAAGCCCCGAGCGTTTTTACGCCGTTTGAATGAATCGAGCGCAAGCCTTTTCCGAGTGCGAATGCTCTTTCGGTAATTAATAACGTACTTTATTACGCGTTTGTGCAAGAGAAGTTTGTTTTAATTGAAAACCGTGTTTTCGATATACACACCCGTTGCCGCAAAACCGAGTTCGCTCCGACTCCGACTCGAGCGAACGAGAACCGAGAAAACAATGTACGGATTTGGAGAGGCTCGAGCTGAGATTTACAGAATAAATATCGCGCGAGTACAATCTCGTTACAGCGTAAAGTAGCTGTAGCTAATTAAAAAAGGCCATCCTTTGTCCCTCGTATCTTCGGAGGAATTACAGAATTTGGCTGCCGGGCGCGGGGCGGGGGGGGGAAGGCGGTCGGAGCTCGGTATCTGCGCACGCATCAACGTCGGTTAAAGCATCGCGAGGATCGCCGAAAGCGATTGAAAGCCTCGGGGTAATGCACGTGCATTCCTCCGGTCGATGGGTAATATTTTGGGTGGATAAAAGGTTGCGCGTCGTGGGCAATTAGTACGTCGGCGCACCAGAGGAAAGCCGCATCGTCGCGGTCGCCCGACCTCGGGCCCGAGGAGAAAGGAGCCCGGGAGGAGGGGGAGGGAGGCTGACCTCAGCTCGGAATCGAGGAGAAAATGGAAGATGCCTGTTCGTCTTATCCGCGGCAGATAATCTCCTTTTGCACCTGCTTTTGTTCACTCGATTCACGGCGCCACCTTCCTCGGGATTCCAAAAAACACGGCGATTTGTCCTCTCCCTCTCTGGGGGCGAGGAGGGCGTGATAAGTCGGGATACCCGCTTGTCCTGACACGCGCGATCACTCTCGGAGCTGCAGTTTCGCAAGACTCGGAAGTAGTGGTTGACTCGCCTATTAGCGGGGGGGGGGAGAGAGAGAGGGACCCGACTCGTCCTTGGACCGGCACTCGAATTTCTGCTGGTTGCGGGCCACTTGAGCGCTCCTCCACGGAAAATCCTCGGGCCTCGGCCGAAGCCGAACGAGGCTTTTAATCCGACGAGGAATCCTCCGGCGTTTTACGATTCTCCAGGAATGTCCATCGGCTAATGTTAATTAATTATTCGAATAGGCTCGGTTCGGTCGAGGGCGCGCGCAGTCCTCGCCTCCATTCCAGCGAGTTGGCGAATCCCCCTCCTCACTCCGAGATAGCCGAGAGTGAAAAAGGCATACATTAGTCATGAACACGTTTTCAAGTAGCGCGCGTGCGCCCGTGACGGGGCCTGGACCTGGACCCGGTCGACATTCCACTCGCGCGTCCCTCCTTTCGGCGGTCCTCGTTTTTCCTCGAGACGCCGCTTCACCGGTGCCCGCAGCCAGTGTCTCGGGGACGAGGGCGAGGGCGAGGGCGTCGTATAGATCGAGTCTCGCCGGCGATACCCTGGCCTCCTTTTCCCTCGCAAATGCACGCCCTCCCCACGTATGCAGCACGTGCTGGCCATTCGACGTCCATCTGTCGTTGACAATAGCGCAGACCCGGAGCCGCCGCTCCTTGTAAGGTCTTGCGCGGTTACGAGGCGACGCGCACCCGCGCATGCAAATGTCCGGCTCAATTTTCCTCTTGTTTTATTTCGCTGACTCTTGGTTTAACGAGCTGCCGAAAAATCCGCGCATCTCCCTCGAATGCTAATCGCTCGGAATGGGCACGAGTCATGAATTTGCAAATGGCTTTTCCTTTTCTTTGCCCTTTTCAATTACTTGTTAAATATTCATTATCGCTTATGCATGCGAAGGAGGGGTGGGTGGATAATTAAAAGCACGCCACCCCGGGTCTTCTAATTGCTTCCATTTCTCACCGCGCCTTTATTATTTATGATGCAGAAGACAAGTGAACGCTATTTGTCTCTTAAAATGGCGTTTTAAAGTTGAGACCTCGCTGAGGAATACATCTTCGAAATCAACCACCGGGAGTGCCTGCCACCCTTTTTACTTTTCGTTCGGGGGCAGCCATAACTCACAAATCTGGATTTATGCTGCCTTCGCTTTGAGACTCGGAGACAAATCTGCGGCTTCCTTGTTTTTTGCACAATGCCTTTTAATTATGAGGGTGTGTATCTCCACCACCGATTGCTTTCGAGGGCTCCTCAACTTTGGCAATCCTCCTCAGAAATTCAATAAAGTTAACAGCTTCGATTTGTCGCAATTGCAAACTTCAATTTTCAGATGACGACTTTCTCCGCTTCGTCTTCCCTGGGTTCGTTCGTTCGTTCGTTCTGTCCTTTCTTCCGTATCGAACCCTGCATTCATTTTCGTTTCTTGCTGTTTCGTTTTACTCCTAGACCCTCGATATATCACAAGTAGGCGTCAGCCAGAGTATCACATAACTTACGTTGATAAACGATCGTTGGAAATCGTTGGCAGCCTTAAATTTTTCACTGCTTTGTCTCAAATATCATTTATTCGTCACACATGAATCAGAGCTAAACGATTGTTGTGCGAGGCACTTGGCTTTGCATACAAAGTGAAGCACATTTTTAGAGAAACGCACATTTGCACCATTTACATCTGGTTTATTAACGATTTTTACGTTCTTTTTTCCTTTTACATTTCACAATCACCTCGAGTGTCGCTCTATTCGATAAAAGGGTCTTGTACCTTTTCTTTTGATTATCTTTAAAACTTGAAAATATATTGAAGTACCTCTTGCTGAATTTCTGGCAATTGGCCAGATTACAAAAGTTCTTCTGGAGATGAGTCCTAGTGGTACGCCCACACAATTTATAAGTCTTTTTCCCTTCTTACAGAAGCCATGTTTTTTAAGTAGACTGGGTAGTTTTTTACAAATTAATCCTCCTGGTAATTCTTTAGCTGGTTTGGTGTAAAAATTAATCAAGAGTGTTTTTGAAAACAGTTTTTTATTCGTCATTGCCAAGTTTTTGAGCTACCATCAGTTATTATTTTATAGCAAAACAAATTAATTTTATTTCTATAATATATCAAAACGATTTATTTTCTATTTTTTAAAATTTCAAAGGAAAATGAAATTTTGAAATCCTAGATTTTTCAAAATTTATCGTCTGCATAAATATTTTAACAATTTTTCTCTGTTCACTACACATAAAATCGTAAATAGTGCAACAACTGTTTAGTACGTTTAAAGCTAATGTCAATTACAATTTTTCTCGATGCTCATTTAGATGCCTTAAAATTTTCCACCACTTGCCCTTACACGAGCGAGTGAATTTTTAAAAATAGCCATTAACCAACAAAATCGTTTTATTCATTTTTCTCGGGGCACCGGATTTCAACTCTCGCAAAATATTTCAGAAAAATGGAAACGCGTTTGGTTCGGTTGACCGATGCCGTCCCTCCCCCCTCCCTTTCCCCTTAGCGCAGAAAAAACTATTTTTCACTGCCGCACACTGGTGACGCCGTGCAGCATCTCGCGGGGTCCAGAGTCGAAAAATTTCGCGCCCCTCTCGCAGATGCAAATTGCACTGAGGGCGAGTGGCTGGGGGGGAGGGAGGGGAGGGGGAGGGACAAAAGTGTTTGCACGCGGGATTTGCGGTCGGCGGCAGTCCCGAGGCAGCGAATTTCAATTATGAGTTCTCAGCCCAGCTGACAGTTGGTTCGCGAGGGCGGGGCTCCTCCGGTAGCTCATTCCGAATTCGGTAGCCGAGTGCGAGCGCTTCGTGGTAATGAAACATTCACGGGCACCGCAAATTGCACTCGCCCTCCTCCCCCGCCGAGGGAGGGAAAAGGGCTTCGTCGCCCTCGCTTCTTCCCTCTCGCGTCTCGCCAGACAACATCGGGTTTCGTTCCTTTTTTTTCTCGCGCGACTCCCTCTCACTCTTAGGGCTACTTTGTATTCCTCCGCTGCACCCGCCTCCCTTTTTCGATATTGCCTTGCCAATTTTGCACTTGCGAATTAATAAGCCTCGCATGCAAATTTGGCGCCTTTGCCAGCTTTCCCCCAATCGCCACCCCACCCCATTCAACGATTCATTCGCCCTTTTGATGAATTTGCTCTTCTTATTTTCTTGGGAGAACAGTGCCTCTCGGTTAATTCACCGAGGGTCCTCCAAAACTCATCACCTTCTGCTCGTTTTCACTAGTCATTACGACCCTCTCATCTCGATCTGCGGCAATTGGATGCTGCGTGCGCAAATGAGTTTTTATTGACTCACGATCGCAGATAAATTGCAGGGCGCGTACTTTTCTCTGGAGTAGCCTGACATGTCCCTGTGAAAAGTGAATCAACGGCTTCATTCATACAAATTGCATCGATTTTTCAGACTCGACAAGAGGAGTCTGCCTCTCTAATTAAACTTCACTACTTTCGCAAGAGCATTAATGGTTTTATTCTTATCTATTTAAAAAACGACATTTCCACTGGCCGGAAAGTGTTATGATTGAATCGACTCGCATGCGTAATTAATTCTGTATTGGCTTATCCCACAAAAAACGCATGAGCGTAAATTTTAGCCGCGGGGCATTTAGCTACTATAAACTTTGTGATTTATAATAATATGTTTCCATTTTCTGAGGCTTCATAAATTACTCTTGATTCATGTGCGTTATAAATAATTTGTCATGTAAAATGACGGAACTAAAAAACTCTCGAGCGCTTTTATATCAAGGCAAAATTCAGGATCGAGTGCGGCTGGCTGGGCCTCATCTCCAGACTGGCGCTAGACGATTTGCCCGAGCATCTTATAATCTTCGTTTACGGCCAGGGCTCATCTCACCCAGCCTCCAGCCGCCGGTCCAGGCGCGAGCAAATTGCATCGCGGCTATTATTGTTTTATGGATCCATAAAAAAGTCAAGTTCCCGCACGTAAGCGCGCAAAGAAATACCATCGAAAATGTAACTGCTCATTACGGGTGTGCGAGCTATGGGAATTGGCATTCGCGGATTCCGATCGCCAACGGGACCCACGGGCTCATTTTCATCGCTTAGCCTAATTATTAATCGAATTTAACGAGCTCCGGATCTTTGCCGACCGAGGAACGTAAATGAATTTAATCGGCGCTTTACAATGTTTGTCTGTCGAATACCACCCCGTAATTTTCCAGGTTTTAATAAGAGTGAAACCACGCGAATTGCAATGCACCTTTTTCACTCGATGACGCTCGAGTGTACACAGCATTGAGCTTACAAATGAACCTCGTGTCCTTCTGCAAATCTCCGTTTTTATGAATTTGGGACCACCATTGAAGTTTATCTTATCAAGTTTACTATACATTTACCCAAGAAATTAGGTAAATTAGAAGCAGGGTGAATATTTACGCATCGATGCTTAAATAAGGTTGATTTTGCATAAAAATATTATTTGACTGGTTTTTAAATTTAAATGCGTTTTAAAATAATTCATAACTTTTTGTGGGTACTTACAATATTGTGCGTTTCCTTCTTTCTGTCAATATTGGAATTCCACACACCAAATAATGGTCTTTGGCATAGTTCTTGAAGGAACGTCCGGCTGAATTCCGATGTGATCCCTGTAACGATAAAATACTTTTGTTTGGTGTCAAGCCCTTGGAACACAGGAAGAAATTAGAATATTTGGCCCTGTTTTGAAAAAGAAAAGAGTGGAATAAACAAGGGAAAATGGCAGAATATTACAAAGTAGTCCATCTCCGTTGCGAAATTCATTAAAGATTTTGTAAATTAATGAGGCGAAAGACACCCGTCACGCTAATAGCATGTCGGAGGCCAGATCGGGAGGTAATTTGAGTTGCCTATCCCTACACTTGTCGCTAATTTTTTCTGACGAATGGACAATCCTTGTTCCGAGCATCCAGACGCTTTTACCGCGTCGGCTCCTTTTGATCACGATTTCTTTCTCCATCGCTGCTTTATCTTACACTTGAAGGATTTCGTGCATCGCAAAGCCGAAAAACTCCGAAACAAAAAGCGTTCCAACTCAATGTCCTCGAGATGTTGGCAATTGATATTGTACGTACGCGAGTTAAAACCAAAAGAAACCCCAAGCTTTTCGAGCTAAATTATCGTAAAAGCCGAAAATGAGAAAGTCTCGAGCACAAACTTGGAGGATCTTGGCTTTTTTATAACAGCGAAACGAGCCATTAACTTTTTCCGAGCATTTGTCAAATTCAAAGGAAGCTTTTTGTTATCGCGGAGACGGAATAAATGGTTGGGTTGGGATAGCCAGGAGTAGTTTCAAGAAACGCGAGTAATTATTAAAAGGCAGAACTCTGCATTCTAATCCTCGTCGGAAAAAAAAACCCGGAAAAAGCGCTCATCGATCCAGTAGTAGGGAGAGTAGTTTGGTATCCGAGCTGATTGATTCGTAATTTTCTCATGAGCATTGACTCGCCACACAAGAGCTCCTTGGAAAAACGCGCGAGGCCCCCTTGAAAAATGAGAAAAAGACAGTAAGTAGATGCACTGCATCTGCCGCCTACTTCATAAATGTACTTGTAAATCAAACCCGTGAGAGAGCGAGGGGCACGAGGGCAAAAAGGGAAGTGCGAGTGAAACAAAAATTGAAATAAGAAAGTAACGCGATGAATAGTAAGGAGAGTAAGAGCCGTGAATTTGAGAAAAATGAAAAAAATGGGAATTTTTCAATGAATACTCTTCCTCGGTGTAACTGACATACAAATAATTAATTCTGTCTTGTTACTGCCTTGACAAGCTGTAACAAAACTGTTTTTTAATATAGCGAAGGGGCTTTTTTCCATGTGAATGAAATATAAACACCTAAGTAAACGTGTGGGCTCTTAATCGTATATTTGGAATACAATCAGTTTTTTTTTTTATTATTTCATTATTTATAAATGCACAAAATTTCTTGATTATTTGCATTAAATATTAAATTGAAAATTTAATACGGGAATAAAGGTTGTTTTTTGTTTTGGAAGGAATTTGTTGACCAAGAAGGGAGAGAATCTCGGGGGTGGGCAAATCCAATTAAAAGCTTGTTTTTTAAATTGCTTGTAAATTAAAAATTTTGAATAAATATCGCGTTTTAAAATAGTTTTGCGATTAAAATTCGCGGGGAACAAAGGGAACAAAGATTGTGAAATTGAAATGATTGAATTTATATTAATTTTTATTGGCGCGCAATGATAGGTTTCTCAACACGGGAAGAGAGAACCAACTCCACGCCTCTGGAATTCTGCATTGGAAATGGAGTTTAATGCGTATTAATAGGCTGATTAAGGCGTCTCGGCTCACCGGAGAATTGCGTTATTTATACGCAGTTTCCCGATCGGTGCATTCAGCTCCCATCCAGTATTTACATTGCACTCGAATTCACCTATTCCTTCGAGTTTCTCGAAGCCTCCAAGTTCAGTGGTGTAAGCGCCATTGAGCGGCACCCACCATTTTTCCCGTCGTGTGAAATACGGCCACGCAACGCAAACGGATCTCGTCGGATCTCGGAAAAGCGGGGAAAAACGGCGGGCGCTTTCCTCGCGTGCACGTGCAATCGGAGAGGAGCCCGCATCTCGCGCGCCGACCGATTAAGTTCCCAAGCGAGGAGCCCGAGTTTTCGCGTGTCGCAAAGGTGCGGGAGAAAAGTTAGAGAGAGAGAGAGAGAGAGAGAACGTGTGTGTTTGTGAGAGACGAGCTCACAAGAATCTCAAAGGAGCTTCTTCTCTTTTTCTCTCCCGCTTTATCTCCCGACCCTGTCTCAGCACCGTTTACACTCTGGCACTCTCAGGAAGAGTTGAGTTTTATCTCTGTTTGCTTACTCTTTTTTGTTAACGAAATATAATTCCGATTGTGGAGGCGGTGATTGCCCACTCCGCTTTGATAAGACTCTTGACTTACTTTCTACTCGTGTATTTTTCAAACTTTGCTCTTTGGTAGCAGCTGCTGAATATTTTTACATACAAAATACAATTCCCTATTCATCATTAAGTTTTTTATGTTATTTTTCAATTTAAATTTTTTGCTCGATGGAATTCACCACATAGCAATCTATTGACATGGTTGTGCAAAAATATACAATCGTATAATTGTTACAACAAGAGTTATTTTAGAAATAAATTTAACGCGTGTTTTTCATTTTCCTCCTGAAATACATTTTTCTTATTTCAGAGTTTATCTTATCTTATTTTTCACGAAAAATCTGCTAGAGAAAAGTAATTTTTCTTGGATCAGTATTATTATGTTTTAGAGTAAACTAGGAGTGACGTTGCTTTCAAGGCATTTCCTTTATAAACTGCTAGCTTGTATAAGAGATTACCTTTGTTTTTTATTAAAAATTATTCTTGTCAAATATAATGAACATTTATTTTCATTTTTAATATAAAAAATAATATTTTTTACCAAATACAAAAGTGTTAATTTGTAATAAAAATTGATGTAGTTTATAATTAAGAAATACTTGAAGAAATTGAAATTAAATGTTTTAAAATTTGTTATATCTTTTTTATGCTGAAGAAAATTAATTTTAACGATAAAAATAAAAATAGCAATGTGCTAGGAATTAGAGTAAATTGCAACGGAATGGATAATTTTAATATCAAACTCTATAGATATCTTTAAAAGCTTTAAACTCGCAGTTAAAAAGCGAAGCAGAAACACATTTACAGTCAATAATGATTTTATTTTTAATTTTGACCATGAAAATTGAATTTTATTAGCAGTACTCTTACTTTATCGAATGTTATTTAAAATGTTTTATCTCCTTTAACACAAACAATATCCATACCTTTGATACATAAAATGTCAAATATAGAATTTCGTGCCAAGCTTTGTTTGATAGTAATATTTGCAAGTCAAATACATTTGCAAAAAAAACGAGAGACCGACCAACGATAGGAAGCATTCATGACAAGGTTGTACCATTAATGCTAACTGCAAATTCCCCCGCTTCGCAAGTAAATAATTCTAGTCGCAAGTTGCAAACTAGCTCGAGGCTTCTCAATTACCTCTATCCTCCCTCCCCACCCATCCGCCAAATAAAGTCCTATTATGAGGGACGCGAGTCCCCTCCCCCCGAGTGCATTCCGAGGGTGACATTTGTCGTGGCGCGCAAATCGATATGGGTACTTGCCTTCTCGCCTCCCTCACTTTTTTCTCGCCCTTGCTCGCCGCGGAGATAAGCGTCGACGCTAAATTCCGCAGCCTCCCGCGCTTATCACCGATGCGATCGCACACGCGAGATGCAGACGCGTGCGTAACTTTGCACGGCGTCCGGCTCTGCTGGCAGCGTCCAGGTCCATGGATGCTGTGCCTCGCGTTTACTTTAATTGGGATTCCCCCGTACAATGTATGTGCAATATTAAAGAGAGAGAGAGGGAGAGAGAGAGAGAGAGAGAGAGAGAGGCGAGCTCCTCTCCACCTAATCGCCGATTCTGTTCGGCGATAAGCCCCTTATCTTACACTTTCTTTGCTGAATATGGAGAGCCGTAATTTAATGACGGCGGCTCGCGATTTTGTTAAGCATTATTCTTAATAGATTGGATTGTAAATCGTAATTACTGTCGTTTATTTTACAAGCGATTGTGAAAAATGCGCGGGCACGCGGAAGGGGCCGTATTAAAGTTTTCGGTTTATTGTACAAGCGGGAGAAACGCTGGTATTTCCAAATTTAAATGCCGATTCAATTTACTTTAATGATTTCCGCACGATGTTTTTTCAATTAAGTTCCCTCGTTACTTCCAGATATGCGCGCGCGCTCATTACAGGCGATTACAAATTTCAAAATGTATTATTTCATAATTTATAGGCAGTTTGCTCCTCCATGCGAGAGCGCGCGATTATTCCTTGCAGGATCCACGCGCCATTTTCAGGGCCACGTCTCGAAAAGCCCGGGGTAATTATTTTTTAGGACTAGACCCGTATCGATGTCCAGGAAGAGATAGACTGCGAAATTCCAGGGTGTCAAACCTAACAACCTCGACGATGTATCACTCGACAAGTGGGCCCCATGCAAAAATACGCGGCGGTGCGCTCGATGAATTCTAATGATTGTAACTGAACTGTAAGCTCCGAACGAACGATCTATTATAACAGAAAGAAATGGAATTTCCCGTGTCATTGGGAAGGGAGTGTTCGACTGCTCACATGATTGCACACAATGGGATTATACGAGGATAACACCGAGGGAATGCAAGTGCATTACCATAACTATGAACCAGTGTGTTGTTGCCGTTGCAATTAAAAAATGAAACATCATTTCCATTGCGAAAGTTCCCTCGTCCCGTAAAAACATTCGGAACATTCGAACCGGCGGAGGCTAATTTTTAAGAACAAGTCGCGTCGGGATATTTGTTCGCGCTATCTCAAATCACGTTTCGCCGATCCCGCCACTGAGAAAAGCTCGCGCTTTTTCGCATATCGCATTCAATAACGCTGAATAAACAATTATCGAGGCCAATAGCGCGGCGCGCGATTTTAAAATAACTTAAAAGCCCAGAGCCCGAGTGCGGTTTCGGAACATTCTCGCTTTTTTATTACTTTTTTAATAAGGGCGCTCGCAGGCTCTCGCGGATAAACAATTTATGGTTCGGCGAAACAAAATCCCTCGCCGGGCAATCGCAAATGCAAATAGCACTCATAAATTCCATTAGCGGTGTTTTCGCGGATATTAAAACAAAGTTAAATCCGGGGTCGGAGTCCCGCTGAAAAATTCATCCGTCCATGCATAGGAAATAGGCGGGACATCAAGGGGCCCGCGGACGAGGGCGACGCGTGACCTCCGCGACACCTGGAGCTGCGGGGGCGTCGGGCTGCCCCAGGACGCCGGACAAAGGCCGGATAAAGGCCGGGGAATTGCCCGGGCGCGCTTTGGGATGCGTCTGCACTTTTTCCCCGAGCGGTCCGTCGTTTGCGCAATTCTCCCTTTCTTTATTTAGTGATAAACATTGCAATTTATCGTGAAACACGATTTCTAATCATATTTTAGTGTCCAACCTAATTGAGCCTGTCCACCGTAATAAACCTTTTTTCAAATGCGGCTTGTAAAATTTATTATTTTGAATAAAATTTATTTCAACGTGTTTCAAGAAATATATGATTTCAGTGATCTCAAAGCATTACAATTAGATTTTCCGTGAAATATTGATGACGCAACCAGTAAACTAAACATTGAAGTTGGCAAATGTATCTATGCATTTTTATACAAAATCTAATATCTATATATAAAACTAATGAAAATAGTTACTTTCTATACGCATTTCTATATTGTACGAGTGTACATTTATTGGCAGCTGTACAACTATTAAACGAAAATTGAACACTTTAACAATATATATATATATATATATATATATATAATTCACGTCACAATCAGTTCTATTATTTTTAATTTGCTTTATCGGAAAATCGTTTTGTAACTTTTATATTTTAGAAAAAACTATAATTGAGAAAGTTATTATTATTTTATCAAAAACAGTTCATTTAGATAAATATGAACTACTCTTTGTGTTCAGTACTTGTACAACAAAAGCTTATCAGTAAATATTATAGTGAATACATAAGATATATTTTATTAAGTTTAAATAGTTTTAATATATGTATCGAGAAGTTGGGTTCGAGGTTTGAATAAATAAGTGAATAAGATATAAATGTCGAGCAGTGTGCATGTAATAACAAAATTTTCGTTGTGAAATTGTATTCTGGAAACAAAGTTGAAAATTTAAAATTGTAGGATAAAGCACTTTTAGATCTAGCCTCAAAGGGTTAAGCTGCGACAATAGTAAATCCCACGTTCGTTCCGTCCTTCAAAGCGTAGACGGGGCAAAACGAGCACGAGAGATAAAGCTCGAGAGAGGTAGAGAGAAAGAGAGAGATAGAGATAGAGAGAGAGAGAGAGAGAGAGAGAGAGATTAAGCGGTAGAGAGCATTATGGGATTGGGATAGGGGGAGACCAGGTCGGCGCGTGGGCGGCCGCAGGCAGGACGCACGTCTGCCTCGCGAGTATCAAGAGAGAGAAGGAGAAAAGAGAAGGAGATCGAGGATTCCGAATGTGGGTAAGAGAGAAGAGAAGAGAAGAGAAGAAAGGAGAGGAGAGGAGACGAGAAGAGAAGAGAGGAGGAGAGAAAATAAGAGAAGACGTGGAGGCTGCGAAGCTGCTCTTTTTTTCGGTATACGTAGATATAGAGGTGATCTGGTTGCGGACGCGCGCTCCGCACGAGCACATGTACATGGGAAAGGATGAGAAACCGAGGAGAAGGTGCACGCGTGTCCGAGCAAAAGAGAGAGAGAGAGAGAGAGAGAGAGAGAGAGAGAGAGAGAGGGGGGGCATATGAAGGGCTAGGCTCGTATGATGCGGTGCTTTATGAGCGTATGTTTTATCAGATCGAATTGCCACCGGTGCGAATTTCGCAATAAATTAGGAGCCCGACGTAATTAAATGCGCGCCAATATCATTAACGGTGGGAAGAGGCACGCGTGGGCTTCAGCCGGATTTTTGGGTCCTCGGGCCCTCTTTCCCTTCAACTTTTGCCCTTGCGTAACTGCGTCCACGACACTTTTTATGAATATTTATTCGTGATTTTTTATTGATCATACTGCGATAAATTAATTTCTGCATAGAAATATTTCGGGCTCATTGACTCCCCAATTAACTTATAAATTAATTGAAGCTCTTATTAAACTTTATCGCAAAAGAAATATAATAAAAATCTCATTTTATTTTTAAACATTTTTGTCAAATATTTTTTTGGATGGACAAGTGTCCATTAAAATTAAAATTATAAATTACATCCGATATCACCAGCATTGATGCTAACTTTTGTCAATGACTTTATGGCAGCATTTAAATATTTCATTTCAGTATTTAATAATAATTTAAATTCATTTGTAATTTACAATTTTAGGTGATAATAATTAAGGCTGCTTGTTGACTTTTGTTATTACTTGTGTTATTGATGTAATAACAAACAGCATTATTAAGCTAAATTTCACATTCATTATTTACTTAATGAACACAAATTCTATTCATCATCGGGAAATTACATTTCACCTATTAATATTCAATTTTCATTAGATTTGAAATAAATGTCAATAAATGTAAGACTTTATTGAAAATAAATTGCTTTATTTGGAATTGTAATATTTAGTTTATTTCGGTTTATTAATATATTTTTATAAAGGTACAATTTTTAATAAGAATTTTTCGTTTAAATTTCTTCTTTTCATTATTTATTATTTTTATTTTATTTTAATTTTCACTACTTAATGTATTCATACATTTTTATTAACGTAATAGTTTAAATAATAGCTTTTTCATTTAGGTAAATGAATCTAAATAAAAAGAACCCCGTAATTTATAACATGCGAATGAGAATAATATTTGAAGTACTATTATATTCGTGACCTGACCTAGAATAGAAAATTCTATATTTTTTATTAAATTTCTAATTAAATTATATATATATATATATATATTATTAATAATATTTCAATTCTTGATAAATGTATCATAAAAATGTAAATATTTTATGTCTACATATTCTAAATTTTAAAAAATCTTAAAGTAAGTAATTAGATTTTTAACAATACGTTTTAATAACTATCTACCTTTAAATTTATCGTACATTAATTATGCAAACTAATTTTAATAAGACAATGTTATATGGTGGTAGCTGAACAATATACAAGTAACCCGACAAGGATAGTCGTTGAGGAATTGGCGTAGGTGTGGGCAGTATAGAATAGTAAGCTTAACCAATGCATGATTTGAACTTAAGTTCGGACATAAATTCCTTTCTAGTAGATTTTTTCAAGTATTTAATTATGTTCCATTTAAATAAAAGAGATTTTAGCAATTAGTAATAGATAAATCGAAAAAATGTTATCAAAGAATTTACACAGAGTGCAGGAGAATATTGGAAAAATGTATTTGAACAAATGAATTGGACAGATATCGATTGGTCGATAAATTTTCAAGAAATGTGATATTTAAGAGTTGGATTAATTTTAACTATTATATATTTTTTATAAAAATTAATTTATAATAATTTTATAAAATTTTTGAGCAAAAAATTATTTTTTTTTTTTTTTAATATTATTATAACATTTTTTTGTTGGTGTTAATAGTGAAAATAATATAGGCATCTTAAAGTTTTCTACTTTTCAGGATCATTAATAAATGTAGTTAGTTGGAATATATGGATATATACATATATGTACAAAACGTTTTCGGAATTCGCAGACAAAATCTTGTAATCAGATATTATTTTTTAGTCCATAAATATTTCGTACAAATATTTCTCATGGTAATTTCTTTTGAAATGAATTTAGCAATTTTGATCGTTCTTTTAATTGTAGATAAAATCAAAAGTTGATTAGTAATAAATAATAGCAGATGCCAGATTAACACAATAAATAAATTTTATGTTGAGAGACCTACGAAGAATAAAGATAATTAAACATAAGCTTAAAATATCTAATCAATTTGAAATACTACATAATGTAATTAATAATGAAAATATCAATAAACGAAAATTGACAATGTTTAACGAAATATCGAAAAATAAAGTGCTATGAATATCAAAACAACTATTTTTAATAATATTAAAATTGGTTTTAAGTTAATTGAATTAATATAAATATAATATAATAATAATATTAAGAATAATATAATTAAGATAATATAATTTAAGAAAGTAGTAATAACAATTTATTATTTATTAAAATATATTATAAATATAAATAAAAAACTAGACATATTATTAAATATTATTAATAAATCTAAATTGTACTTATAGGTGATATAAAATTAGTAAAATTTAAATAAGAAAATGTATTTTCAATAAATTATAGATAAATGTATTTACCTTATTGTAATTTGGTTTTCAGTGACAAAAGAATTGATATGTATTTAGCAATTGTTGAAAATTTGATTCCATAGATTGATAGTTGATCGAGATATTTTTATTAAATCTTTTGAACAATAAATTTATAAAAAAACGTAAAAAAATTAAAAAATCAACAGAATCAAGTAATTTAATAATGAAAATAATAAAATTTCAGAGCGAAAATTATTAATGCAATAATAATTCCATAGTTTCATACGAAGGAAAATTAAAATACAAAGAAAAACTTTTGAGAAAATTAAAAATTCAGGTAATTAGATAAATATCTAAGAAAAATGGCGTTAGAATAATGCGGACTGTAAACTTTATATATTCAGGAATTATAAAGAATTTATGGCGCACCAGCAATTAAAAGGATTAAATCACATAAGTTGCAATGAGCTAAACATACATGAACTAAAAATATATAACAGGTTAAGATTAAGTAAGACCTTAGTAAAAAAAATAAAATACCTTCATTTGATAGTAATAAATTCAATTAAAATTGCAGATAAAAAAATCAAATTTCCTGAATAAAAACAACGAAATCTGAGAAATATTGTAGTATTGTCATTCTAAAAATATAAACTTACTTTCAAAACTAAAACAAGAACAGTAATAATATCAATTATATTAATAACAAAATAATAATTAATTTCAACTTAAAAAGAGAACATTACATAGAATAAATATTTATAATACTATTGAGCCATTTGCTTGTATCAATATTATTATTTATTTTTAACAAAAAATATGATTAATTTCGAAGTTTAGAAGAACAATTTATTAAACATATAACTTTTAATGTAACTTAAAAGAGTTTATTAGATTAAAATTTTTCCTTTTTAATTTATATTTTTTATATTAAGTAATATTAAATATTTCATATGAATATAAAAATGTAGCTTTTGTTGAAACAAGTATTTATTGAAAGATATTTTTTTGATAGAATAATGAGAATTATTTGTGAGGTAAAAATTATAAATTTAATAATAAAGTTTTTATCATTTATCTTGATAACCAAAATTCATTCAATTCTATATAATAAATGATCTACACAAATTTATTAATTTTCTCGTCGAAAAATTCTAATTGAAACGAAATACTTTTGGTCCAGCTAATTGCGAAGGGGATTTCTTCATTTATAATGCACCTTATCAGTGCACGCAATTAAAAAGTACATGTAAATTGTCTGGAAGCATCGATCCTGGTATGGCATATGATAATATTTTAAAAATTAAATTTAAAATTAGTCACTGGCATGGAGAAAACGAGATGCAAATAATTCGACTGTACTTTCCTCTCTTGCTCTCTTTATCCGCGTTTATCCGGAGCCATAGCAAAAGAGTTATCATTAAAGTCGTTATCTTTGGGCCGCCTGCTGATCAAATAGGCTCTCCTCTCCGGTAAGTTACCGCTTTCCAGGATGATGGCGAGAGAGAGAGAGAGAGAGAGAGAGACAGAGACAGAGACAGAGGAGATAAAGGGAACAGATGGAGAAGTGGATTGGTCCGAGGCGACTAATTTGTCCGATCAACAAATTGAAATTACATGTTGCACCGTTGCAAATGCATACCCCACCCCTATCCCTATACCCTATACCCTATATCTTGTACCTTATCCCTATACCCGAGTACCTGAAGCTCTCGTTATGCTTGTTCGGTCGTTGAATTATCACGGTCATTCCCAAAGACTCTCCCTGATAAAAAAGCAAAAAATGTTCATGATCAAGGGATAACTGCGCGCACAAAACACAAAAGGGTCGGGAAACGTTATAAGCGACTTCAAATCATACGTTCCTCCTGTTCGAGGGTTTAAAAAAGAGGCGTATGTGTGGTATTGGTACATTCGACCAGCATCTCTTTCTCTTTCCTCTCAATTCAATGACAATCGACTTTTGGTACTCCAGTTAAAATAATAAGGTCTCCGATGTGACATCGTTACGTGAAAAACGTTTCTTTCCTAAAAAAATGTTTAACGAGGGAAAAGCTTCACCGGAATTTCGACTTTTTCAGCTTACTTGACAACCTAATTACAATCTTTTGCCATAGAAACTTTTCAACACTTTTCACATCATGTTCCACGTTGAGATAATAATTCATTTAAAGCTTGATATATGGATGAAAGCAATGTATCAAGTATATGAGAGCATTAATTAATATACATCGGAACTCGGAACGTGTTATTTATCGCTTTAAAAAGTTTTTTAGAATAATAAATTTGTTTTCTTAATAACAATCCCGCAATAGTAGTTCAAATTTAAATTAATTTCTGAATTTGTAAATTTTACAATAACAATATAATTTAGCAATAGATTAAAATAATAAAGATACATGTACGTGATATAATTCAAAAGTAAAATTAGCGTAGAATAGATAAATATACGTGACTACAGATTGCAATTGTTCATATTCCATTTCCACCGAAATAAGAGATAAGTTCATTGTGAAACATATGTTGCACCACTTGTAATTTCTCCAACTGAACTCCATTTAAATCATTTCATTATATATCTATTATAAAAGTGTTTTTGGCGATACCATTTTTCTTTAAAACTATAAAATTTATCTACATCAGACGAAACATTTAAAACATTGGGATTACATGAAATTAAAGAATACTTTTTTCTCTGTTGTTGTTATTAATTTTCTATTATTTCTATTTATGTTTATTAATTTTTGGACATATTACAATAGTTTTAATCTTAATTTAACGGGATGTATCAAATTTGTATTATTTTTAACATACATTTAAAATAATATATGGTAAATTAAAAGATAAATTAATAAATATTGTTGACGTTTAACTCACAATTGGAAATGATTAAACGAAATATAGGTCTTATGATTTCCTACTCCTAATGCACTAAGGTTTGAAGAATTAAATTAGCAATAACTGTATTTTACTTTGTACAAAATCAGATAACAATTTTATAAAAATTCTATTAAAAAAAAAAAAAATAAATAAAAAAAAATAGTTGTGAAGTTATACTCAGCTGCACGAAAACTAAATTATAAAATTTCTCGGTCTTTATGAATCCCATATCGAAAAAAATTCAAATCAAGTTCGAAAGGTCGTTATTAACTGAAAATTATAAACGAATAGACTGTTGTTCTTAGAAATTCAGACACTTCTATCTACAGTCATATTTTTTGATAAAATGGATAGAAAAAAAAATATTTACGAATACAAGTTAATATATATTTAAATATACGGTGAAAGTTCTAATTATTTTCCTTAAATATTAATATTTCTTGCTATTATTATAAGAATTAAAATTTTTAGTTTATTGATTTTAAAGTTGACTAAAAATTAAAAGAAATATTTATTTATAATTTATACATTTTAAGATTTATTATTTTATTCACTATAAGAGGATTAATTGGAATTATTTTTTGAATTCATCAATGCACATTAATTTATATGATACTTTTTACGTTTATTACCTTTCATGTTTATTATGTTTTATCAGTAGGTACACTTTATCCAATTTTGGTAGATTCATTCATTGATCTCCATTATTCACTGTATTAATAATGAATAAAAATAGAATTAAAAATTAAATTTTTCATTATATTTATTAGTGTGCTATATATAGCTTTTCCTACTCATCATTTTTTAACCTCATTGTTACAGTGGTTATTATTTTTAAGTTGAAATATAGTATTATCAAATAAATCTATATTTTTTTTTGAGATATAATATTTAAAACTTATTGTATGACATTTACTTATATTTTCATTATTACTTTTTTTTAAATAAAATCAATAATTTTAGTATTTAAAGATAAGTTTTTATTATTTTTAGATTATAACTTTAATACTTATCTTTTATTTTTGGAATTTAAGATATTTAAAAATTAAAAAAAAAAATTTAATTAAAAAACACATTAGTGATTGAAAAATAAAAAAATTGAAACTATTCTTTTATTACGAACTTTTGTGATATGAAGAAAATTTTAAGAAGTATTCTTAAAATTATCAATTATAAATAATATAACATTTTATTACAGCAGATTAGTATACTAAATTTAAGTGTTATATGTATAATTAAATTTTACTGTTAAAATTTTATTATACAGACAGTTGAGTTGATAACATGCAAGTTATTCTATTATATAAAATATAATTTTTTTTTTTGTATGACAATATATTTCTAATAATTACAAGAATAATTTATATTTTATAATTTTATATTTTGTAAATAATAATAAATAATGGATTTGTTGATTGTAAAATAATTAGAGAAAAATAATTAATATAACTTGAATCATTGTTTGAGAGGATTTAAAAAATTCTTTTAATTTTCATAGCTTTTTATTAATTAGATTTAAAAAAATGAAATAAGTTTTCTATCTTCTATTATAGTTATTATTTATTAATGACGTAGAATAATAAAATATTGTATTCTTAGATTATAATTCCATATAATAAATAGCTACGATAATAAATTTTTTAATTTGATATTTATAATTATTAAATTTTATCAATAAATTATCAAATTCCATTTTTGGTTAAGATTGTCGATAATAATGCATTGATTTACCATCATTGGAAGTATAAGTCGATAAAGTTTATGATCTAATTAATTAAATTAGAATATTATTCATAAGATATGGTGTTGTTTATTATGCTTTAAGTTGTTAGTTTTCTAAAGTAAATTACAAATTTGGATCTATCAACTGAAAATTATATCTTGAAAAGTTTTAATTAATTAATCTATAATGAATGAATGAATTAATAATTACTTCAAAAGTTCACTTATTAATTGACTTGGAAATGAAATTAATTATTAATTAAATGTTATGTTATACATGCATATTTAAGAATTGATTAGGTTATTTTATCAAATAAAATTTTTTCTTTTTTTAAATTATATAATTAAATTTAATGATATTGAATTAAAATGAATTGAATCTATCATGCGGTATAATTTATTCAAATGATTAATTCTTTAAAATTTAGTCATTGAAAAATTATTTATTAGTCATTTTTCGTTATTGAATTATCTGTATAAAATTAACCTTTACAATATTGTATTTCTGAGATAAAATCTTGAATATGAGTTGTACGCATATATAATAGTACGAATATGCTCATTGCACATATAATTACAATAAATCAAGAATTATTTATGATTCGAGTAGAAATTTTTAAAAAATTATCCATCAAGTGTAATTTTGAGAAATAAATTTTGAGGGCAAAAATGAAGCATTAATTAATTGTGTGATTTTAATAAGGTTGGCCTGGAATTTAAATGGAATACAAATGAATGCTCGAGGATAGTTGTAATTTGGTAGTGTCTAGAAAAGCTTAGCACAAATGAATGAGATTAACATTGAGTGGAGGCTGGCATTCGATAAAATCAATACACCGGCCTGTAATTCGTTAACGCAACTACGCTAAAGCAGCATGTAAATTTTCTTTTATTTTTCATTCGGCAGCCACGATTTGGTTTGCGCTCACGGAATGCCGATAGGTTGCCCTCGATATAATCCCCTTTTCCAACCCGGGCACGTCGGTCTTGGACAGTTTGCCATTTTCCCGTTCTTCCCGACTTGTAATCTTGACGTGCGCCAGCCAACCGGCGGAATATACCCAGAACATGAATTACCCGCCCGCTGATCTCTTTATTCCACCAGCCTCTCGACGTATTTTCCGAGTCTTTATCTCGGTCTCCCAGTGTCAGTGCGACCTTCCCCCTGTCCCCCGCCCCATTTGTTCCCATTCGCGACCTCGACTCGAGCGAGGAGGCCAGTACTACCGCCAGGGGCGAGATCTGCTCCCAGCGTGACCACAAAACAAATTTCCACCGACTTTTCCTCTTTCTTCTTGGCTAAATTTCGGCTTTTTACCGCTGGCCCTTACCTCCTCCTCCCCCTGCCCCGGACTCCCTTTACTTCACCTTAATTTCCACCTGAGCCTTTGTACCCCGTTATTATCTTTAAAGTTCGGGGAACCCCGGACGCAGGATGTGCTTTAAATTTGTGTAATGCGTGCAATTAATTGAGAACAAAGGCGCGTATTATTATGCCAAGGATATATAAAGGTGGCTTTGCTTTAATTCCTAAAAAATGACGACACACGGATAAAAGCATTTTGCGGAATAATTCAAGACAGTGCGAGTCTTTGGCAAAAAGCTCGAGAGAGTCGAGTTCTTCTTTCTCGGTGCAATTGCACTAACGGCTGGGAGCGGTTCTATTCGGGGGGAGGGGGGAGGGGGAGGGCAACGGGGAGGAGAATTTTATACGGAGAATGTGAATTATGGGAAGAGAGCGTTTCTATCAAGTCGTAATTTCCATATTTAAGCACGCATTGTTTCGTAATTTGAATGGAGGCGAAATAGTCGTCCGATATCCAGAGCGAAAAACACCGGAGGAGGCCCGAAGAAAGTTTGCGTGCATGTCCTTCGGGGAACAATGCCTTGCTCCTCGCGAAAGCTTGGCCCTTGCACTTTGGTCTTTGTCTCGACTCTTGCGCCCGGCGCTCACCCCTTTCTCCGGGGTCCACCGGAGAATCTCTATCTCCGTTTCTCTATCTGGTCTCATTGCTTACTTGCGGCGCGTGTGTCCCGGGGCAGCGTCTTCCCCTACGGCTCGCACACATCTCCGGACGACGGACGGCGGATCTCCACGGGAGATAGCCCTTATAAACTGGAGCATTAGTATGGAGGGAGGGTCGGGGGAGGGAGGTATCTGCGGATCTACATGTTACACGGGTTACACGAGGGCGCAAAGGCGTGCCACAATGAGGTCCGGTACATAAACCATATCTGCATCGAGTGGCTCCCTTACGCTCGGCCCGGCTCTCCTCTCTTTCTTCTTTCTTCTTGCTTTCTTGTTGCTGGCTCTCGCGTGAAGAGGAGGCCTCGTCGGATAATGCAGACTCCACCTCGGTCCATGCTCCGTACGACCCCTCGCAACCATGAAAAAAGGATGGCCCTCGCTCGGCTCATATTTTTATATTTTTTCGTCCCTCGGCCCCCCAGGACCGTTGCATTGAGTCTTTGATCCGGCTGCTGTTGCTGTTGCTGTTGCTGTTGCTGTTGCTGATGCTGTTGTTGCTGCTGATGCCTTTTTTCCTTCCTCCGCCTGGCCGTCGCTGCTCCTTTTATTTCCACGAGATCGAAAGTACGATTTTTGTGTACCGTATTAATGAGGCGCGTGTTGGTGGCTCGTGCACGAGGAGGGCCTCTTTGAAAAATCTTTAATAAATTTTACATTCCGATAATAAAGCTCATTTACTTCGCGCCCTCTCGGCCTCCGCCGAGTTTAATTGATTTTTCGGCGGGCCCAGATAAACCATCGATGACAATGAGAGTAACGAATTTCATTAATTCGTAATTGCGCGTTGCCTCCTCCTCCCCCTCCTCCTCCTCCTCCTCCTCCTCCTCCTTCTTCCCAACGGCTGCCCCGAGATGCCGTTAATGTGAAATATTTCCGCAGCTGGGAGTGCAAGAGGATGGGTACCGTTATAAAATTGCTAGTTTTGAAAATCGCTATAAAATAAATGTTTATTTGACTTTTGCTGAATGACGAACTCGTCCTCTTCTTTCTCTCTGGCCTTTTCTTTGACTCCAGGTGGCAGGGCGTTGCAAAATAATAACTCTCGTGGTTTTATGTGTTGTGGGTGGTTTATATTTTATGTGAACCGCCAGACTATCGTCTGAGACAATTCGAGTTCTTATTTCCGAGCGTTCGGTTGGCCACAGTTCGATCTTTACGACATCCGAAAATCACTGGCTAAGACACAATGATTTCAGTCTCAGTTCCCGAGGACCAGCTCGGCCCGCAATAATTCAAAATTTATGTAATACCGTTCGCATTTCTGCAGCTTCGCAAAAAATAACGTTTTTAAAAAATGTAATTTTAGATTTTAATTAAAATCTCTCGAGTTAGAAGTTGACGAGTCCTCGTAATTCTTTTGTGTCTTTTAATTTACGGAGAGAGCTAGAACTAACTTTCGGAGCGATGTTTATGCAAATATCGAGGGGCATAAAAATTGCTGCTGCTGTTGCAAAAAAAAAAAAAAAAGGTGTGCGCGTGCTCGGATATGTGGTGCACCATTAAAAAATCCTCTGCCCTATTAACGTAGGAGTTAAATAATAAGGCGAAATTTGTACATTTAAATCAACGGACAATGAACAGGCAAGCTTGGAAATATTTTTTATTCACGCGGGGACAACAATAACGAGAGGAAAAGTAAGTAATCGTAAAAAATTTATTATTCACGTCCATGAGTACTCGTAATTTCACTTGGTCTCACTTTATCTCCACAATAAAATACGAACATTATCTTCATACCGGAGAGTAAGAGAGCCTCGGAGCTCTTTTCTCTCATTATCTGATCCTACCTGCATTTGTACCTTACGCGTCTTTAATACGCTCGACGACGCCTAAAAAACGTGTGGAATCAAAAGCAAGAGCAAAAGAGGGGGTGGGGGAGAAGGGCGAAAGAGGGAAGCACCTACATGTGCACTTTTATGTTGGTATGCATGTGGGGAGCGCGGGACGTCAGACTTTATACATTGCCGTGGAGGCCCGACAATCGACGCCCGCGATCGCGATACACGCGCAAGTTTTTGTTGTTGCTGTTGCCGTTGTTGTTTTCGTTATTGGCGTTGTTGTCGGTGGTGTTGTTCGCACACTCACGCGATTTCGCGCTCTGGCTCGCGCGAATGATAGGTGCGATAAATGCAATTATTTACGGTCGATTAAGGGCACTCGCGAGGGCGATCGGGGGGTGGGGAGGAGCGGAAAGGCGAAAAGAGCGCTCGGGGGGTGAAGGGTACATCCTCCCCCCTTTATTCCCCTCCCCCCTCCCCCCAAAAAAAAACCCCACTCCCCAGCTCCTCGTCCACGAGATTATGTTCGAATTTCCAGGGAGATTATCAGTTTGTTTCGGCTCTCTCCTCTTTCACCTGATCTGCGCCAGAAAGCACGGAGCGCCTGGTATGCCTTCGAGCTCGGGGAGCATTCGTCCTCGTAGCCTTTCATTAAAAGTGCGCGAGCGCCTCGACTTTCGTCAAAAATATCGTGTACCTTATTGGTCCAGGGAGAGTTCAGTTTGTTCCATCATGGGCGTGCCTTCACGGATCTCTCGGGTCGAGAGCGACGATAAGCTTTTCATGGCACTATTACACAGTGAAAGTTTTTAATTTACTTTGTTCATTTTTATTTCAGTTTCTTATCACAACCGAGCAACTTGAAATTTCGTTCATAAACTGTATTATAAAAGTTATTTCTAAAATTTGCTCAGTCTTTAAAATGCGAATATTCTTGTTAAAGGAAACTTGTTAATCACTTTTGATAATGAATTCCATTCTTTATAATGTTTTATAATGTATCATTTATGGAAGAACTTTTAAACAAAGAATGCTCGACATATTTTCAGTTCATTCGAGCGCATTTGGATTTTACAGGCGGACAAGTGAATGCTTTGATAATCATGCATTTTTAAACAATTTTAATTACGCAATACAACATTTGCATTTGTAATTTTGATGTTGGAACATCTTTTGAATATTTAATATATAATCACAATTTATTGTTACAAGTGTATAATTTACAAATGTTTATCAATTTTAATATTCAAGAATCATTTGTTTAAATTAATGAAGCATACACGTTTTATTTAAAATTATTTTTATATCATTCTCGAATTTACAACAAATGCTTTGCAAAATTAATACCAAAAATGTTAAATGCACGGCAACAGTGTATTATAAAAGAAGAAACTTTAAAAAGTAATTTTGGAAAAATTGTTCTCATCGTAGCGGAGAGTTTGTAGTTTTTCTAATTGAATATTGCAATTTAGAAAAAACTCATTTGAATAGATTCTTTTTAAATTACCTTTATCTGTTTCCCCATCTCAATTAGATTCTTGGTTTATTTCATTAAAGCAACTATTATGGAAAATAAAAAATCGAATTGGATCGGTAGAATAAATATCAATTATTAGAACGGTTGTTTGTATTGTTGAACATTTACCGTTGGCACGAACGTATTATTTATATAAAAAATACATCTGCTATATAGCTTAAAAAAATTTTCTTAAATATTATGACTTGAATAATCATAATGTTACGTGATTACAGTAAAATTATGCCCAAAATTGACCACATTACTCCCTTTTGAATGAAGTAATCTTTGGAGCAAAGTGCAGCCATATTAAGATTGATTCTCGATGATTTGGATTTTGACTTTAATGAAGTTAATTCGTACGAGCAATATTTTACTCTTAAATTCCCGGGAATAGCAACATAATAATCAGAACGCATTGTGAAAAGTCGAATTTGGAATTGGAAATACAATAATTTGAAAAATAATCAACTACCGAGTTAAAACGAGTTTTGAAAGAAATTTGAAATTCCATTTACTTAAACATAAAAACCTCCACCGCCACCTCATTTATACGAGAAGTAAAAAATGATTTCGATAAAAAAAAAAAACGGCGTGAAATCATTTCAAATAATCTTTTTCCCGCAGTATCTTCCTTTTATTTTTCCTCTTTCTTTATTTTACGGTTCATTTTTTTACGTAGCCTTCGAAAAAAAGGAAGAGGACCGAGAGGGAGAGAGAGATACGGAAAGGAAAGAAGTGGATGTGGATGCGATGGTTCCCTCAAAATTTACTCTGGCGAGACGTTAACGCGTCTACCTGGGTACATATTCATATATCACATCGCTCCTACCCATAAGAGTCGCCTTGGGCTCTTTCTCTTCCTCCTCACTCCTTCCCTCCCACCCCCCTCTCCCTCACTCTCACTCTCTTCCTATCACACCATTTTTACCGATTCCCCCCTCGGCCACCATCCACGAGCAGTGACCAAATTCCTTTTGGGATCTCATTGTTTATTTAATAAAATGCTCGTCTCGGCTTTGCCCTTCATTCCTTTAGTTGAGCTCGTTGAAGTATAAAACTGCATTTTGCACCAAATGAAAATTCTTACTCCAAAGCTCATGGAGTTGGAAGAGAGAGTTCCTTTATTCTGGAGCAACTGAATACGTGAATTGAATTTTACGGGAAATATAAAATAATTGGTTTGCCTCGGTAACCATTCTCAACGAGAATTTTGTCAGCGGGAGAACAATTTATTAAATTGAAGAGCTCTATTACACGGACTTCGTATTACCAGACAGTACTTATCAAAATTTAATTACGAGCCCAGTTACAGGATACAGGGTTGCAAAATTTATTCCGAATCAAATTAAACTCCAATTAAAAAAGACAAATAGCGACGGGTCACAATTTCGACTGGACCTGATAAACAAAAAGCCGCATAGAATTACGTAGTAAATAAAATATTGGAGAGCGTAAATCAGCGGGTCGCCGGTGGATTAAATCGGGAATCGGAGCGAGCGATTTTGCACTCGGTCATAAAGTACAATAAACGAAATATTTACTGGGAAGTTATCAAGTTTGTCGAGGAATTTATAAAGGCACGAGGAGTCAGGACGCCTCCTCTTCCTTTTACTCGGCCGGTCCCGGCTCGCCAGGACTTTCCCTCTCTTCTTCTCCTCCTCCTCCTCCTCCAGCGGAAGACGCGTGTGCACGCACGCGAACCTAGGCCGCAATACGGGAGAATACGTGCGTGGGGTTGATATATCTCCTTCGTGGAGGAGGAGGAGGAGGAGGAGGAGGAGCAGGACGAGGACGAGGACGAGGACGAGGACGAGGACGAGGAGGAGGAGGAGGAGGAGGAAGTCCCTCGGCGTAAATCACTCCCGCGTTCGGTACATGAGCAACAGGTGTAGCGTTACCTAACGATTTCTGGTTTTGTCGCTGTGCGGCGACGTCTCGAAAATTTAATACGTGAAAAACCCGCCTCACCTCCACGAGATAACCGAGAGATACCTTGTGGACCGAGGTGGAGGAAATGCCTAACAGAAGTCCTCGTTATATCTGTCGGTCCGGTGGTGTCTTCGGTCCCCGCTCGATCCGAGGTTAAATACTTATGTTAATTCCTCGCCGATTACACGACTCCACGTACACACGCGCAACTACCCACGGGTACACATATAAAAACCCAAGTGTATGTACTTATGTACAATATGCGCGTATGTGTGCATATTTCTAAGATTCTTATGCGTGTCGCCGTGCAATATATCATCGGATGCTCGACCAATACAAATGCCTCCATTGGAAAATCGCGTTTTATTTATCGCCGTCCGCGAGGTGATCCGTGTTATTTCATTTATCACATGCGTAGGTAAACGTGTATTTAGTCCATCTCGTTCCACCGGTGGCCATATCATTGGATCAATGGATTTTTACAGAGATCTAAAACACTTTTTAAACTCTACCGGCGCATTTACCCAATAGTCGATTCCTTTCGGAATTACGTATTCTGGACTCGAGAAAATCAATTTTACGACGAGTTTGGAAGTAGAATTAGTGGGATTATAATCTTATAGAAGCTTAAATATTTTTTTAATTTCCGGTTCTTTCTTTTATTTTCTCGAATCTCAATAATTATTTTCCATTGATATGGGCGTGACAAAACATAAATTTAAAATAAACGTCGCGAATTAAATTTTATTTGCGTGTTGAAAAATTATTTTTTATAATGGATTCTCTAATTTCGATGTATAAAGTTTTTATTTATGTCGAGGGCTCGTTTAGCCAAGCTTTGTAAAATATTCTATTCAAATCCATAAAATTGAAAACAGTGCCAATTCGATTCGATATTCAAAGAATCGTCTATTTTTTAAAATAAAGAGTATCCACGCGAGGGCAATTAATAAACCAAACGAACAAGCGCCCTCAATTGCAAAAAAATCTAATCCGCAGTCCCAACAGAATACGTCGGTTCCTCTGTTTCCAGGGATCCTAATAAATTAATGGACACCAAGTCCCTGCAGTGATCCAATTAATTCTGTTTTATCGGGAACTCGGTGACGTTCTCGCGGATATATTCCCCAAGCCAGGCATTCGAAACTTTTTTCGCTTTTTTACCCGACAGTCTTTGCCCTTTCATATGTCCAACTCGCCATTCAATTGACTTTTCGGTTTCCCCGCAAAATCAATAAAAATCGTAAGATTTTTTTCTTTCGGCATCCATGTCGTGTCAGCAAATAAATGTAAGGGAGATACATCAAGGGAGCCCAATGGGATTAAAAGGAGAAATTGTACAAATTGATGTTCTTTTTTAATTTGAAATAAATAGTTAATCGATTTCTTAATGAATTTTTGCATTAAAAAATTTATGAAATGAATTAAAAAAATTGATTAAAAATACAGGTGAAAGAAGTTGTGATAAAATTAATATTAAATGTTACGTTTATAAATATATTACGTAAAGCTCGTGAATATAAATTTTAATGCAGGCCTTTAATTAAATTCTGTCAATTTTATGATTTATGTAAAGTCGAGACTGCGTGTCGTACATCAAGAGTTTTTGAATCAATAAAAGTAGTTGATATTGTACAAACTACAAGGAGCAAATTCCGGCAAGGTATTAAGGGAGAATCATAGAAGTCCGTACACCTGTACAAATGTAGTGAAGGATAGAGAGAGAGAGAGAGAGAGAGAGAGAGAGAGAGATGGGAGACGAATCGAACATAAACAGAGGTAGGATATGCTTATACTCACTTTTGTGGCATCGAGTAAACTCAGCTACTGCTTGTTTTTCAAAGATGCCCGAGGCTAGAATTCTTCAAACGTCTTGGCCAAAGCCATAAGAAAGCAAGATCACTTATCCAATGCACGTAAACTTGCATCCAGAGATGCTCCAGTGCTCCGTCCAAGCAAACTAGAGTTCACGAAAAAGTGCAAGCAATCTTGGGTTCTTTTTCATCTCGCTCGTTGCTCATGGAATCGTTCTGAAATCCTTTAAAACACTGGAAAGGGGGCTATTATAAATGATTAGATTATTGAAATCGGTTATCCGCGGTGAATAATTATTTCTCAGCGTTATCCTCGTTATTTATGCTTGAGGAATACGCGTAAACATAAATAAAATCTTGCGCTGCGAAGCATAACGTGTATTGAATTCTGTCAATAAAAAAATGTCATTAATCACCGAACCGGTTTAAAAACATCTGTAAAGTTGAAAAATAGCTCTACCTCTTTGGAGTAGGGGAGAGGGTCCGATCATCGGCATTTCATATTCTAAACTAAAAGGCGTTAAAATAACGAGGCTTCATTGGAAAGTGCATCAGGGGAGATGAATGGACCGGGCCGACGAAATCGGTTTAACCAAAAAGGGAAAGGGCACGCACGATCGGTACAGATCGATCTATATGAATCGAAGGGAGTCCCGCGATGAGTTCAACAGGGCCAACCTTCCGCATCATCCTCGTCCTCATCTCTATCCTTACCCACATCCACATCCACTTCTGGACTCCTGAGCCTAGTCCGTGCTATCCTATTATTACGGGACGGGACCTTCCCGCACTCCCACGCTCTACACCCGGGCACAGAGGGGGTAACCTGATCGGGGTTAATCTGACCCTGACCTGCACCGCCAGTGTGCTCAATAGTCTAGCGCACCTGCGCCTTCGCACATATACACGTTTACACGTGTCGTTATGTGCACATCGTACACACTCGAGCCTGTGTACAAGCGAGCCGAAACTAATTTTGACGATCTTGCGTCTTCCCACAAACTCTTTGTGTCGGTGTATACGTGTTTTAATGGGCGACGTGATAGTTGATCGTTATACAAATCGAACAAAAGGATTTAAATGCGTGCTTGTGATCAAACTTTGCAATAAATTCTATGTCTACATTGTCTATGAATTGCGAATTATCAAGTGTGCTCCGACACTGTATTTATGCTTTACAGTGTGTCGGGGAAATTTGAATATCAATTATTATACAAAGCCTCGATTGTGTTGTTGGATAATTGTTGGTTAATAATTTAATTTTATTTCGTGATTAATTTAAAATCAAAAGTAATATTTTACGAACGCACTCGAAAGAGTACTTGATGATATTGAGTTTTATTAGCATTAGTCTTCGGTTTACCAAACTGTTACTTTGAATACTAATTGCAAGGGGTTTTTTTTTTTTTTTTTTTAAATACCATATTTTTATTTATAGTTTATGAAATACTGTTCAACGTTTTAATAAAAAATATAAAATATTGATCGAAAGGCGTGTAAAAGTAGCTGTAAATATTTCCATTATAGTTTATCAATTTGTAATAAGGCTTGATTATAATCTATTAAAATCGCTAATCATCCTCTAAATATGCAGGCTCGCGTTTATTATTTATCGGGCATTATTCATCATTTAATTTTTCACTTTTTTCCCCAATACCAAGGCTTTTAATATTGAAATGCAGCTTGTATTTAGCAAAGAAGCGCGTGTAAAATGAAAAACAACGCGAATGAGTATTTAATAAGCAACACACTGTTAAAACGAGCGATACTTAAATATAAATTAGCCATAAACACGGGACACTAGTTAAAAGAGAGTTAAAAACCGAAAGGAATAAAAAAAAAAGTAAGGAGGACGGTAAATTCTTGGACATATAATAAACCATTTGAGAAAAGCGAAGAAGAAAAATAAATATTCCAATTTATCGATTAGCCTTAAAAATAAAAAATCCGAAAGTCGATATAATAAGGTGGCACGGCATTATTTGGCGTCCATTTCACGGGCGTAGTTAAAGGAGCGTTATTTTATTATTTTATCGGATGCCGGTGGATCGAGGATCATAAAGTGTCAGACTCCGCGAGCGAGCCGCGGTTTATCCCATGCCTGTAAAAAGACTTGTGGGAAAGGTGGGTCAGGTTGGGCCTACACCGCGGCGCGACAGGTGCGAGAGGTCAAAGGGGCCCGGGGCCTTTTCCAGTTTTCGCTCCCCTTTTCCCACTGGATTTCCATTCGAATTCCTCCTCGAAGCGAGTCCTCTTGGCGCGAGTGTCGCTCGCTCGTTATAATTACCGGTTGTGTTCGCCGACACGCATTGACATGCATATTCGTATTTACGAGCAGGGCAGGCGCCCAGAAAAAAGTTTATGGGTGCTGGAAGCGCGCCCGGGCACCGAGATCCTTAACAATGGATTTATCGGTGTTTCTCGTTTCCTGAAATCATATTTCTCCCGAGGAGGTTTCCCTGTCCCTGCCTCGTCTTAGTCTCCGGGTGTGCATTTACGGATCGTCCTCGACTGCCCGCGCAAAGTGCCTCCTTCACTCACACGCCCATCAAACTGGGACTCAAACCCCGATTCCGCCCTCCTCCTCCTCCTCCTCGTCCTCCCTTTTCCCTTCCCGAACAACAGCGTGAAAAATGCAGTGTTCGTCCGGGGGTTGGACCCGCCCCTCAATCGTACGACGATAAAGCAGTAAAGTAAAGTTCGATCTGATCGAAAACTATCCTCGTTCTGGCCGAGACCCATGAGTTATGGCGGCTGCGACACGATCCGTCTAGTCGCCAACTCCCATTCTCTTCCTCTTTCTTTTTATTTTGTATTTCAAACGGAACCGCAGATTAATAAAACATCTTAAGTGCGAGGCGAGCACCTCGTTAAACAAAGAGACACCGTGTACCCCATTCCGAGAACACTATATCAATACTGACCGATAAATAAAAGTATCGGCAAATTCACGACCCCTGGCTTTCTTTCCTTATTTTTTAATCGATTGTTCCTTTTAAATACTCGTTTTACGCCCGATACTTGCTGTGGAAGCACGCTTTTACCGTAAAAAGCTAGTGCACCAATGCAATATTGACCATCGTGCCTTCTCCAACTTGAACACAAACCAAAAACCGCTCTTTCAAAAACAAGTCTATTATTCCCAATAAATTTATTTTCAAACATATCGCCGAGCCCCGATCTATAAATAGTTAATTTTCCTCGCATCACGCAGAGGGAGGGAGAGAGAAGCAAACTCGAGAAAATATTAAGTCTCATTCACAATGATTTTAAGGGAAAAAAGAGGTGTAGCCCCGTGTTCCAAGGGAGATTTCTCAGGGAGGGAAGGGGTTCGTTTTTCGCCATCCACGGAAATTAAATGGGAAAGGGCATATCGAGTGGTTGTAAATCCAGCAAGTGGGTGGAGCACTGATGAGAGGGAGGACAAGGGAGTGAGACCGAGTGAGTGAGCGAGCGAGAGGGCCATAGTCTTTGAAAGGCATCGCGGCGAGCTCAGGCAATCCAAGTGCGATTGGTTTTACGAGGACGACTCCCTGTTCCTCGCCTATATTTTGATATCTAGGCATAAGCCAACGCTATTATACCACAATGGCCTCGTAAATATTAGACGAGGTGCGGTTCTTTCGTTGCACCTACAATTACAGAAATATAACAGAGCCTTTGTACTTTCCCAGCGACTTTCCCCGTGATCTTTTTCGATGAAAGCTGCTACTCTTTCGAAAAAACGAATTGCTTCTCGAAATTAGATTTTATTTCCGGATTACTTGCCCGCAACTATTTATTGCTTTAATGGGGTACTTTTAATCTTTGCATTTCTTGATTTAATACAATTTTCCAGCACAAGGATTTCTTAATCTGAGGTGTTATATGAAATCTAATTTAACACACCAATATTTTAATATTATTTTTTAATTATTCCACTACGCATGTTGAATTATTTATACAAATATAAATATCTATTTTATATAAGATATTTTTTATAATTTTTTGCAGCTATAAATACATTTAAACTATGGAGTAATATTAATTGCTTCACGTGTTCTCAAACTGTTTCGTTCTATGTTATTTGATTTTCTTTTTTAATTAATATTCTCGAATGTTATCGCTTGCACTTAATTAATAAGATAAGAATAATTAAATGTCAATATAATCATAATTCATCTTTGGTTTTATCATAAAAATTATAAAACTATTTTATTATTTGAGATCTGATTCCATATAAAGTAGAACAGAGATGCTAATTTTGTCGCTAATTTTATCCGAATTTATTTAACCATTCAAAAATTTAGTATATTAGGACTGGAAAGTCCAAAAAACATTTTTGGAAATTACAAGATAAAATATTAAACAATTCATACATATTTTGTATTTTATGCGTCAATTTATATTTATAAAATTATTTTATGATAAAAATTATAAAATTGCTCTATTAGTATAATTATACCTATAAAAACTATTGAATATATTATGTTGGATTGCAATTCCGGATAATTATTAAATAAAATGATGTTTGAAAAGTTGATTAAAGGCTATGTCAATAAGTGCCTGGATATATTTTACTGTGTTTAATTTCTTCCTTTTTTTTTTTTTTTTTGTATTTTTAAGCAAATTCTGTATTTAATTTATAAATTTAAAAACTGTGAACATTTACCTTAAATATTTTTGTTCTTTCTATCGTGATTGAGAGCTTATAACTAGAGGGACAAGTTAACCTAGAATAATGTTAATGTAATAAATTATAAGTTTTTAAAGTACATCGTATGTTTTAAAAAAATGTAGATATAATTCGTCACTCTTTTTCCGACGAATCAAAAAATCATTTTTAAAATTTTATTCTAAATATTAAAACAATGCTAGGATTTATATAAATGTAAATTATTTTTTCAATACTGTATATATACAAATAGCATATACAGACTTTTTCACAATTTTGGATTTTATTTGAATAAACTTTATTTTTTGTAGTAAATTTTTGTAGATTTAAGCTATAAAGGAATATGGAAGGATTAAATTATGGAATTTTAATTATGAACGAGAAATTATGAAATATCTTTTAAACGGACACTTTCGAAGATTATGCAATGTAAATTACTTTGAATTTTGGGAAAGTCGAACGAATTAGCATAATTTTTATTATTTTAATGTAAAATGTAAAAGAGTTTTATTTTGAAAAGTAAAGCAAAGTTGCACAAGAACTGAAAATTGAATCCATAATAATCGCATGCATAATGTAGAACGAAGGTGTCTCTATAGGAGAGAAGAAAAAAAAAAGTAAACGCGAGGAATAATCCGTAGCATTTAATTAGCCTAAGGTGAAATGAGAAAAACGTCTTACAGGACGGAATTGGCGAAACGTGGATTGGGCGGGTGAATGGAAGGGGGTGGGAGGCGGGAGGGTGACCGATCTTTGTCTGGAATAAAGTAAATTCGTTAAGTCCCAACGCAGGAGCCGAAAGTTAAATTGCAGAAAAGATCCGTGAGACAAGTGAGTTTCTGGCTGATTTTAATGGGTCATCCAATTATTCAGTCGCAAGCTCCTTTCCATCCCCGGCCGTACGCCCCCGCGCCCCTATGCAAATTCCCGCGAGATGGGTATCTATAGACGAGGATCGGTGGAGGAAAGGTCTGGTGCGCGGCTCTGACGAGCTCTCGAATGTAAATGCGAAAAAGCGATGTGCGAGCCGAATCAAGGAGACGATGTACGTGTACGCCGATGCGAGCCTTCCTCTCGTTAGGGAATGAAATCTGAAGTTAGCCGTGTATCCACTCGAGTGAGCACGACTCTGGTCTCCTGTCCTCGGAGAAAGAGAGAGAGAGAGAAAGCGCATGGAAATAGTATTCCAATTCATAATGCCGGTGCGGTGCCAGCCGCGCAGCATCCAGTATCGCTCCTTGAAAATCTCGAGCCACTCCATCCCTTCTCCGGACCGAAATTACATGCACGATATGCGGGAGGGGGACTGGACCCGCAGCCGTACGTGTACATCCAATTACCCCCCGCGGAAGAAGTCGCGTACAACACGGGGATATCCTTCTGGGCAGTTAATGCGCCGCACGGCGTCAGACTTGACTGACTTCCAGGTTTGGCTCTCGCCACGCCGTGACGCCCGCGGCGAACCACAGACGTCTACTCCAAGGACTACACACTCACGCACACACGCATGCGTGTTTGATTGAAAGCTTGGTGAGGAAGGTATCGCGAGTCGCGCAGCGGGAAACTCGCCAAACTTTTTCTTCGATTTTCCTCCTGGATGCTTCTATGAGGAGGAAGTGTGCGTAGGAAATGGTGGGCCCGCGAATGAATTATGAATCCCGGGCCCAAGACGCCCCGCGCATCCTGTCTTGTACGTTTTAATTTCGCCCCGTTGCCCCTTTTACCCTTTTTCTCCCTCATTTAAAGCGAGCGTTACGAAATTGGAATGTAGAGCATCAGCGGCGTTTGCATAATGTGTCATGCAAATTTCTGAATATCCACTTTGTACGTGCTTTCTGCCTTTTTACGACACGGAGTTAGGGAGCGCCATGATGTTGTACAAGTTCACCCTGTCATATATATATATTTTATTGCGTAAAAAGCATAAATATGTGTGGTGAGTACACAGGCTAAACTGTCATTTCATTTATTTATAATGTGTATCTCTTTAAAATACAATGTCGAGTGAACGAGTGTAGCCAGACGACGAGCGATACAAAAAGTGCTCTAAGCAATGGAATTTCCAGGTTACATCGAATATTCCGCATACATGAATAAAATCTCGCCCAACTCCTTCATGCATATGATGAATCTCAAAGAAACTTGGGAGTTCTCCCTCCCGACATCCTCCAATATCGAATGGATCGATATTCGAGGAGAAGCAATTAACAATTGACGCATGAAGAAGACGTGGAACAAGCCAACAATTATCACTTGTATAATTACTCGGGACAGTTCATCCGAAGCCCCCCACCGTCAATGAAGGCGAGTCATTAAAAGTTAATTTTCGCAGATCCAAACTGTTTATCGGCGAGGGCACCGCTTCATTGGCTCCGGCTCTCGGGGGGGATGCTGCCGCTCGAGCAAACAGAAAATGTGAATGAAGGGCAAATAAAGGAAGACATCGTTATATTACAAGCCGATACACGGGCAGGGGGGAGGGAACGCGGCAGGGCATCCGCTTCTCGAGTCCAAATCGAGTTCTATCGCGGGTTCCCCTGACCCCAACCTGTGTTCTTTTAATTGGAGTCGCAATCGAATTGCCGATCGAGTGCAGGTGAATCGCGCCGATTTGTATCGGGACTCCGGATCATTACTCACCGGGACTCAGCTTAGAGCCTCGTATTCGGGGATCGAGAACTCCGAACCCATTTTTTCACGTTTAGCTCGTGATGCCGGCTTATTTAACTTGTTAAATTTTCGACGTACAGCGGACGGATCTGTAAGGAGATATGCTTTTGTCTGGTGCTGCTGAAGCTGAAGCTAAACTTGCTGCTGCTCCTCGCGAATCCCTTTTTTCTCTTACTTTTTATTTAACAACGGAGAAACCTCGATACGATACACATTCGCGTCGAGTGTTTTTATTCGGAGAGTCATAGCCGGCGATAAGATCGAGGCTCCTAGCGGTTCTCTTAATGATGATCGTGATATTTGTGAAACAGAAAATTGTGCTCGGGCTTCTGTTCAATCAGAATCTTGTTCGATTCATAAACTCCGACGTTTGTTTGGACTCGCTTTTTACCTCGACTCGAGCCGTACACGACGTGATCGAATATTTGCGTCTTCACCTTCCGGTCAAACGGGAACGAAGCGTAGTAGTTCTTAATAACTGATGTACGATACATTGTATGCACGATAACGACTACCACGAACTTCGATTTATATCACATCGACTCGCATTCTCCGCGGCCGAGTGAAAGTTGCTCGCCGAATGTTCGCCAAAGAGAGAGAGAGAGAGAGAGACTCTCACCCCTTCGCTCCTAAACGTCCTTCATTTATCCGACCACTTTTCGGAATATAAATTGGCCGCGAGTCGGAGCAAAGGAGAGGAGCAACCGAACGAACGACCGACCGACCGCCTTATTACAATCCACCACATGGTTTCTGTCTCGCAAACACCGCGTGTGCTCAGTCTCTCTCTCTCTCTCTCTCTCTTTCTCTCGGAGATTTATATCCTAGATCATCTCGAGAAAGGGCCTTTCCATCTGATCGGCCGATCCCAAATCTCGCGGTTGGAGCTTCGAGTGACCGTCACGGGTCCGTCAACTATCGCCAGTGCCATCTCGCTCGTCATTAGCGGTCTTTTAGCTCGTCATCCCGAGGAAGTTTGGTCGAAAGCTCCGGCGTCTCTTACCCAGAGTCTCTCTGGCCCCGAGCTTGCGTGTATTCACGGGGCAATTAAAGAGGCGACCACGAGGATCGGGACGATGTGGATCCGATGACGTGTTTTATATGCGCTTTTAACGACAGACGTTTCCGGCCTCGGCGCAACCTCGCCGCTACATTCAAAGCCCGGACTTTCTATAGCCGCTTTACGTAAATGATCGTCTTTGTCGTGGCAGCTGAATGCAAGCCCGAGCAATCCTGCTCCTCCTCCTCCTCCTCCTCCTCCTTCCCTCCCCGTCCTCCTACCCCCGGTTTGTATCGTAAAACGTGCATTAAATCCCGACTACATAAAAGATGCACTATCTTGTTCAATTAATATGCTCGACACTCTCGTAACTTACGCGCTTTAATTAACATTAAACTCACATATAATAATGTAATTGATTATAAAGCTCGATGGAGGAGAGGAGAATGCGCGATCCGGCGCCGATCAATCTTTTTACACCTTTGGTAAACGAACCTAAACGATACACCTTCCTCGTACATCTATTTATTGACGTTTCGCGAAACATAAAAACTTTATGTGCTTAATTGATAAATATGTATAAGATTTACAGCAAAAACACACAGGCGCAAGGCACTAAAACAGCTCTTAGCTTGGAAACTTTAAGAAACCGAAATAATGAGAAAATTTTCTAAAACTTTTTGCATTGTCGCACCGAAAAAATGTCCTTTCATACCGAGACCACGCAACTCCGATAATTTGTATATAAAATTTGTTTCAACAACAACAACAACAACAACAAGCCTCGTATAAAAATGCTGTTCATTGCTTTTCCCCCCTTTTTTTTTTCTACCCGTTCCTCAAACCACCTACCACTCAAAGGATATAGTTCGCTAAAAAAGAATTATGACCGCTGGGAAGTATTATCGTAAATTGAAATTTTATAATGATAAAGAATATTCAAACACGTGCTGCAATGTGCATAAATTAATGTTTATATATGCTTACATAGGATATAAGCAAACAAGTGCGACGCGACTAACGTTCGAAATCTCATTAGGTATGGGTAGGCGGGGATTAACAGATTTTATTTTTCTCCGAGTATTCGCGAGCGCATCCACCGCCCGTTTATGAACAGTTTATCAAGGATGGTGACGCTGATTAATATCTTTAATCGTGAAACTAAAGCGCAGCATCCGACTCAACATCAGGTCAGTGTTTGTCGATGCAATTTTATTCGTTTGATCCCTCCACATAAATTGTCTTTGTTGACGCTCAATTTGTATCCAGTTATATTATAAAAATCCTTTGCCGATGTAAATAATTCGAGGATTAGTGGCATCCTTAACGCTAATGGAATAATTACCACAAATTTTCAATTTTCCTTCGATTCAAACCGATTCTGTTATCAATTTCATAAAAGTATTCCTTTATAATCTCTTTAAAGGAATTTTACATTCGTTTATGCTCATGTTCGTATTCATATTTTACTTATTTTAGAGCCATCGGACCAACATTATCCATCCATCCATATATCATTTAATCCATTAAGAAATATTTAAACTTTTTAATATTAATAAAACAGTAATTATACTGTAATATTTAAAACTACATAAAGTATCTTTATCTTTGAAGGAACTGTAATGCTTATCGTTAAAAAATAAATATTTATAATTTAACCAGTATACATAATCTTCTTATTGAATATTCTTTTTAATATTAAAAATTTAAAAATTAAAAGAAAAAATATCCAAGAAAAATAGATAATACAATAAATTTTATATAAAATCTAGGATATGCAATTCAATGTTATTTATTTATTACTGTCTCACCTATAGAAAAGTCCATGTTAAAATTATAGATTATTTTATATATCAATAATGTAACCATAATAATTCTCTCTGAAGTTGTTCATGTTATAGTTGGGTTAAAAGCTTAATCCGGTTAATAGACAAAATATTGATTATTAGTAAATATAGTTTGTTAGTCTAGTAGCTTATTATATCACTTATAATTTGTCACCGGTTTTCACTTATTTTTATTAGTTTTCAAGCTACTTTAACGCGTATTAAACTCAGTTTTAATAAAAACCAATTTACGTTTTTAAAATATACTCAAAGTTTCTTCGTGCATGAATATATATCCCATTAATTTTAATCTAATTAGTTAATATAGTTTAGTTAAGCTTGAAAAATATTGAAATACATAATTTTTTTTTAAAAAATAAGTGCATGTACTTTAAAATGTAAAACATAAACAAAAATAATAAATAAAGTATGAAAAGTTAATATGTAGAGATATGTTTAATAACGTGTTGCAGTCTATAAAAAAGTTGAATAAAACAAAATCAGGGAATGAAACAGAGCATTTTTCAAGCTCAAATTAAAGCTATTGTTACATTATTATTTATATGTTACTGGTGCATATAAATTTAAGAATTTATTCTATTTAGCTTTGCATAAAATAATTTATGTATTTTCAGATAAAACTTAAAATATTCGTATTTAAATTAGTTTTATAAAATTTTGTGCAAATTTTTCTCCACAATTTTTATTTATGTAAAAAAAATATCGCGATTGAAATAAAATATTTTTATTTACGTAAACTTTGATTTTTTACAAATACGTGAAGAGTCTTCATTGAAATTTTGTAATGTAATGAAAGAACAGAAGTGCATAGAAATACCACGTATTGCGATAAAACCCATTCAAATCCACTACACGTAAAAAAATTTCATAAAAACCTTATTTGTAAGGGCGTTGGGTTCCATTACAGTAATTAAAACACTCACATTTTCATTTTTTTCATACTTGGAAATGATTCAGCTCTAGGCTCTACGTCATTTGCCGCTAAAACTTTTTTTTTATTCCGTGAAAAAAATGTTCTCGGTACTTTCATAAAAGACCGATCCTCGAAACGAATGGAAGCTGCAAAGGAAAAAAAGGCAAAATTTTCCCGTCACTCGTCTGAACAAAGCCTGCACTCCCATCCGAGGATTCCATGTCCATTTATTAAAAAATTACACGAATCTTAGGTGGACAAAAAAGAGTGGCGATCCTGGGCGTTCGAATTTGGCGAGTGAAAAAGTCTCGCAGATGCGTTACGACATGCAGCACTCGAGCGCGTGCCCGGCTTTAAGCGATTTTTTTTATTTATTTTTTTTTGACGGACTAACGGTACCGGGGACCTCGTGCGGATGCCGGGCGCTTATCTCCTGTGACCGACGTTTACTTTTCGCCCTCCCTCGTGAGGGAGCAGCTGCATTTTTAATACAAGTCCTGTGCGCGAAAATAATCTCCGCTTTTTCGAGTGGGACACGGTGGAGGAGGACCGGGAGGAGGAGGAGGAGGAAGAGGCAAAAACAAAATGCGCGCGTGTGAAGTATCCGCGCGGTGGACTTGGCCGAAAATCCGTCGCCGCCGCCGGCCGTCAGAAAAGGAGGGAAGACAAAAAAAGGAAAGGAAAAAAGAAAAAGAGTAAACGCCACGGCGTGTTGATTCTCGAGGCGACGTTTTTGTGCTTGTGTCAGCTCTTCACTGCGGTACTTTGCGGCGAATATAATTTTCAAGATTACACAGCTCGGAAATTTTACTTTATTTTAATTTAATATTGTTCGGAATTTTACGAGCTCGGGCCTTTTTTCCTCGCTGTTTATTTTAAAGGGGTAACAGTGGTAAATAATGTACAGCCGCGGGGTTGCATATTTGAATTTAAAATGGAGCTTTGGGATAATGTGGCAGCGCTCGCATATGTGCGAAAACCAATTTAACTACCATAAGCGTTTGTGTACCGGAGAGCAAACTTTTGTGCCTCCCCCTCTCCTCCCGCTCCCCCACCCCGCAGGTTTTCCAATACAATTGTAGCTGCAATTACGGAGGAGCCAAGAGCCGGGAGCCAAGAGCCAAGAGCCATGAGCCAACAGCCAAGAGCCAACAGCCAGAATCTAGTCTCTTCTGCACCAAAACTAATCCAAAGCGTCTGGGTCGTCCACGCGTTAACAGACTTATAATTCCAAAACTTTTCCCATCAGTTTAAGATGGCCCCGGTCGGCAAGTTCGCGTTGGCGAATCGCGGCTTATAACCGTAATACTTTTCGCGGAATCGGCGATTGTTCAAGAAGCCCGGCTCCCACGCGATTAAGGGAAAAGCGCGAGAGTTGCCGTTAGAGTCGGAGAGAGGCGTTAAAAGTTGGTCGCTAACGAACTAAGGAACTTATCTGGCTGCGCGCCACGGCGTAACGGTCGTCGTTAAAGGGGATCGAACCCGAGTCTCGTCCCCGAGGACCCGAGGACTCGAGGACCCGAGGATCGGAGACCCTCGCTAAAAGATTCCTCTTAAATGGATACAGGTGCTGCTCTCCGGAATGCATCCCAGTGCAATCTGTGCGATTGCATGTCGGCGAGCTGTTAACCCACGGCGAATTCATAAATATTTGATGATCTCTTGGCGCCGCAGCATCTCCGAGGCGTAGCTTCCTCCGCGTGTTCCTGCCTCGAGAGAGCGGACGATTTTATCGGGCAGAGGACGGAAATGTACGGGCGAGAGTGCCGTCATGTATATGTATGTATGTATGTATGGGGAGGAGGCTCGGTGCACTGATGGCTTTATTATTTCACCCTCCCCCCGCCCCTGCGAGCACTCGGATTACCCGGAATAGTTACCCGAGTGCAAATGAGCGCGTGCACCTAGTGCGAGGATCGCGTGATTTATCTTTCGGGTCCACGTCGCCGAGGGCCGCCGTTCTTTTAGAAATTCATAGTCTGCAGTGTACTCGTAAGCAGTTACACGATGCACACCTGTAAACGTAAAAGCACCACTGGATTTATGAAGAAGGAGCGCGTGAATTACGGCATGCCGAGCACTTTCTCCGGGAATCGATACCGAAAGGAGGAAAACTTTCAATAAGTAAAATACGAGAGGCGATGGCGGCGCTGCTACAATACCCATCCGAGTAATAATAAGGAAGCGAGTTCCCTCGCAGCATCCACGATCCCATCTCGTTATTGCGGATATCGAGTGTGCCGGGTTCACCGAATTTCCAAGGGTACCGACGCCTCTGCCCCCATTGTCTCGAGGCACGTGCGAGTCGCTCCGACAAAAAGCGGCTCTCCACCCCCGAGCGCGCCCGCGAAAGCGGTCCGATCGTCGCGGAGCGAGCGGGAGAACGAAAGAGACAGAGAGAGAGAGAGAGGGAGTGGAGGGAGCGAGAGATCGTGATGGATACGCGGTGCGTCTCGAACACGGCAAGGCTTTTAAAAGCGCGCGAGATGATGGTCCAGCGCAGCATCCTCCTTGTTGGACCGATCGGTCCCTTGTTCCTCCGCCGACACGCAAACGCGAGCGGAGGTTGAGAGATAATCAGCCGCGCCGCGCCTCATAATGCGCGCGCGTTAGGGGCGTGCGAGAATAAAGCATGGGGCTCAAGATATTTAACGAGAAGGTAATTTGGTCGGGTTAAGGCGCACAGGTGCGATAGCGCGGGGATACGGGTCCATCGGTACAGGCGAGGGCGTTGAAAATTTCACCTCCTTTGGATCGGGATGTGAGCGTGTGTGCGCGCGCGCTTAATAACGCTTTTGTTTCGTGCCGGAGAAAAAGGTATGCGAATGAGGGTGGGCGGTTAAAGAAGAGAAGGAGGAGGAGGAGGAGGAGGAGGAGGAGGAGGCACCGAGACTCCACACGTCGCACTCTGTCCTCCTTGGGTATACCGAGATCCTAGGGAAAAATCCCTGTGTAATAGACCATTTTCGCTTAAATCGTTTTGCTGACTCGCACTCGTCTATTGTTCACCCTTTATCGCGGACGCTTAAGCTATTCTGCCGAAATTTTTTCACCGGTCCATGACTCTCTAGATCATGAGATGATAGAGATGTTACGAGTTATGAAAAGGTACGAGCCTTCCTCTTCCCACCTTTTCACGATATTGTTGTAAATTTTAAAATGTAGAGAGTGCTTTATGTAACTGTGCAGCCGATAAGGTCTTGTAGCATTAAGTACGGCTGATAAAATGAGTAATGTTACACTTGCTAATATATCTCGTAAAAATGGTACAAAAGAATATTTTTTATGACGTCATAAAATAAATAATAACCTTTGCACGATCTCATCTCTCATCGCTGAGTGCTATTGGTTTTTTTGTAAAACAAAAATAGTTGTAATTAGTTTATGTGTATAGAGTACGCAAAGAACAATGGCTGTTAAATTGCGCAATTAATTAAGACATTAATTTTTGATGCAACTCCTCTTTAAAATATACGCGATTCAATCTTCCTTTAATTATATGCGTACAAATGGACATAAGCGCGGACTTGTACGTAGACGGACTGCACGCACATTTACGCGGATGAATATGTGTTAATGCTCGTGTGTTTACTCCCGAGCGCGTGTATGTGTTTATCCAAAGTAGGGTATTAATATTATGTGTGCGTACATCTTTTGTCTTCTCTTCCAGTCCCTCCGGAAATTTTTATCCTTTTTTACTCTATGAAAACGTCGTTGCTTCTCTACAATGTTATTTATAATACTCGATAAACAGAGGGAGAGGATTGGGTTTCCCTGGTCACGTAATAAGTCAGTCATAACAATAGACAATTTTATGGCAATCTACCCGTCTTGTGCAATTTACGATTCGCCATTTGTTTGCAAAAGCACGCGATCAAATGAGTTTCAGCTCGTATCTCTCATTCCGCATCTGTTAATTCCTAAAAAGTGAAAGAAGCGAGCCGATAAGGGGCGCAAAAATACAAAGTCGAGACGAATCGATGCGCGCCGGAGCCAAAGAATGACTTTACGTAATTCAGCACTTACACTCGCGCTCTTCGTGACAGCATTCAGCTGTTTCACAAGCTCGTGATACGTTACTCCGGATAAGATAACGGAATGAGCTGGAGAGGAGAAAAGAGGAGTGGAAGAACTCGTGGGTCGCGGGAGAGCGACAGCCGCAATTGCGCTTTTTCTTTTTTCTTTTTTTTTTTCTTTTTTTTTTGGCCTCCTCCTTCGTTTGTACTCTCCAAAGAAAAACCCGCCATTTTCCTCGGTTGCACGTGCGGCTCGGGAGGTAATAGAAAGCTATTGGCGCTAATCGAGCTTCGTCTTATTTTTATCGGGCAGCGCCGCGAGCGCGTCACATCCGGATCGGAAGTGATTCTGAATGGTTAATTAACGAGAGTTGCGAGGTAGACCGGAACCGGAAGGGCGCCGTATATGACAGTGGTTAAAGGAAGGGACCTGGGGATCGCACGTAGAGGGGTCTCGTATTCGTCCCCGTCGCCGTTGTCGTCGCCAGCGCCCAGCTCCGGGTTCTACAACGTGTTATTTTGCGCCCGCGCTCGGCCTGGAGCGGAAGTCGCCTGTGTCAATGAGAGTACGAACGGCATGATTCACTGCTCCTGCTGGTTTCGCTGCTGCTGACACTTTGTCCGACGCCTCAGCTTCCGGTCAAAGTCGTTTTTAATTTGGCGCTTGGTCTATGCGACCCGGGACTTCCGTATATAGTCCTCCAGCGCTGTTTATAACTCTTTGATTCCTGCCTGGTATTTGATGCGGAAACATCAACACTCTCAACTGAGTACAGGAATTGTGTATTTATCAATCTTTTCCTTAATACTAATTAAGGGAGTTACCTAGTCAATGACTGGTAAAAAATCTGCTCATTGAATCAGGAAGTAATTTTATTTTATTCAGTATATATTCATTTTCTATAAAAATAACAGATATACGTTATCAGCATAAGAAATGATAAATGAAATGTTAATTGCACTCGAATATGTTTATTCGGTTAATATTAGTCTTGGTCTGACTGCGTCGATATTGATCGGTCCTCCTTTCCTCTAGTTCAATCAGCATTTAGATAAAATGTCCAAGTATTATTTAATTATTGTTGATCATAGAATTTTTCAATTTTATTTTGCATGTGTTTACACATCAATTATTATATAATAGCACATGTTATGTACAAACAAGATTATTTATTTTTTTTTTTTTTTTTTTTTTTTTTTTTTGCATATTTTGATAGCATACTATTCGAAATATGATATACTAAAATATTAGAGTTGGTTTATAAATATTTATAAAATGACTTTGTAATAAAAATTTAATTTTATAACGTAAAAATCATCAGTCAAAACTGCAGATGCGTTTTTCTTCAAACCATGTTTTCAACAAATGGCTGCTATGCTAGCTCGAAGACAAATTATCCGATAGATTTGAAATGTTGAGAGAATATTCAAAATACTTTTTTGCTAACCGTGAACTCGGAGTTTTTCGATTTTTAAAAAATTGCAATTTTGGCGTGCAAAAAATAAACATTTTTTGTATGAAAAATGAAATTTTTTTTAAAAACGCTGCTATTTTATCAATTTTTAATATTTTAAAAAGATTTTTTGACGTTCATGGTGTAGAATTTATCTTGGCTCTTGGACAATATTTTTCTTTGAAATTCTATTAAAAAATTGCTGTTCAATACTTAAATATTTTTTAAAAAAATTCAAAGTGTTTGCTTAATTATTTTTTTTACATGCCCAGTATGTTTTGAGCGCACTACATCAGGTAAGCTCGTTAATGCATTCATCATGTTTCAGTTACTTTACAATTAGATTACTATTTTTTATACGTGAACAATCAGTTTGGCTGATGTAATCACTTGTGAAAGGTAGAGCTATCGGTAAAAGCATTAAAAGCATTTTTCTAACCATCAAAATGAATTAAAATAATAATTCTGTTATAAGAGAAAGTATTATCGCTTGAGTAAAATACATTTATATTAAATACAATAAACTTTATTTCTTTTTTGTATCGTATTATTATTTATTTATTTATTTATTTATTTAATAATAAGATATTATCGGGTTTACTTTTAAAAATATAATAAAGTATTAGGTACATTGTTAGGATATTAGAGAAGGACAGATTGTTGTTCTCGAATACCTCTGTGGTATCGTGAGACTGCACAAAGTGCACATGTATATTTAAAGCATTGATTAATTTTTTTTATCAAGCGTCCAGTTATACAAATTGCATCGGGACTAATCGCACAGAGACGTATGCATTGATAAAGGTACTAAAATTATAAGTATTAATTCATGTCCCCGGAGCATCCTTTATGGCCGTCAAATTTATTAGATGGGAATAGGGAGACAAGCCAATGGTCCTGTACAAGGCCACACGTCATCACGTCAACTTGGGACACGAAACATGGCTTTTCCGAGTTCTATTTAACATCAGGAAACACCAACATCACTCGGTATCATGCAATATGCGTCAAATTGTACAGGACACGCGTGTGTACAATTGCAATCGAATTTCACATTTCAATGCATTCACTCGTACACGATAAGGTATGCTTTCGGAAATAAAATTCTTATTTTTAAATGCAAATGCATTATCATGACGCTTGCTTATTTTTGGAGTTGTAAGAAATATCGAAAAAATTAAAATATTAATCAGGTTTTTATAGAATTTTAATTACAACTTGATTAATTTTTGCAATGTAAATGTGAGTATTAAATTGATGAATGCTTAATCGATAATGAATATATTTCTAAATTATTCAAATGCATATCACAATGAGATGAGAAACGAGTGAATAAATTTTTGATTTGAAAGGACTTTTATTTTCCATCAATACATAAACAGGATTCGATAAACTGAATAATATTATAATTTTATCTCAGTTTTATTACTACTCTATTCTAATTTTACAAACAATAGGCCCGCAAGATTTCTTATGGTTCATGCGTGTCAAAATGAACGATCCGAGCCTTCATGCCGTATTTCAGTGAAGCCTATAATTTTCCTGTCAAAGCACAAACTTTCACCAAAATATATTCATACGTTTGCATGATCAGCTACTCATATATTTAACGAGGGTATTTTTGAAAATTCATGAAAAGGGGAAGTTAAGATAATGAAAGCACTTGACTGATCTTGTTTACTCTTATTTTTGGTGAGCGGTTTATGATTTTACTTATTAAAAGTAATCTCTTATAGATTATTCGGAACAAATTGAAGTAACTTTTATGGATTTATTATTTATTATTATTTTTTTGTTTTTACTTGATTATTTTTACAATTATTTAAATTTGACAATTTTTCTGCGAATAAAAAGTTGGACGTGATCATGAGATAAAAAATTCAACAGTCTCGTATTATTTTTTCAGATTTATTTACCACTTATAAACAATGCTTTGCGGCCGAGTATTTACTAAATAATCGAACAGCACCAAGAGCGTATTGTTAAAAACTACAATAACATTATCGAATGAATTATTAATCTTTATTTGTTTTGCAAAATAAAAAAATCAATACTTTTATTGGCTTACATATTTTGCCGTTAAATAATTGTACAGTAATAAGTAAACGAAGAAAGGGCCGCAAATAGTAAAAAAGCCCTTTATATATTATATATTTAATAAAGGCATTTGATCCCTTCTTTCAATCACGATGCACTCGATATAAATCCCTTAAGCCCGTGCTCGTCTGAGAATTTATTACAACTTTCAAAAGTGAATTTCACAATGCGAGAGAGGGAGGGAAAAAGGTAAAGCGAATTCCGCGAGCAACCCCAAATAAGTTTGCCCGATATTCGAAGCTCGGTGAAATAATGTGGGCTCACAAAATCCAAAAATACTTTGCTCGATCCGGATCGGGAATGTCGAACGTGCCTCCAGGACCACCCCTTGCCCCAGGTTGCATGTCTCCTCCCCCCACACACCCACACCCACACCCACACCCACGAGGGAATCGATGCAGATGCAGCACGCGCTCACCCGCCCCACGCCTACAATTCTCATAATCCTTTCCGGACACCCATAATGGATGGAACTGTAAATTCAATTGCCTCTGAATTGGATGCAACGTCTTGTATCCATCCGAGAGTGCAGCTCGTGCCGATCCGTCCTTCCTCTCTCTCTTTCTCTTTCTCTCTCTCTCTCTCTCTGTCTCTCTCTCTCTTTCTCTCGCTCTCTGTGTCACTGAGCATAGAAGCCCTTTCATACTCCCATTAAGTGCATCGGCCCAATAAAGCCCGTGGTCCGGAGCCGAACAAAGAGGAGTGGAGGAGGAGCATCGGCAGCATCAACGGCATCAGCAGCTCAGCCGCTCAACTGCTCAGCCGAAAGAAGTTGAGTAGGTGACGATGGCTCGGAGGCATTTGTATAACCGAGCGCCTTGCAGCTCTTCAAGTTCGTCGTCTCCCTTTCACTTGAACTAGTGCTCCACGATTCATGGCCTCGAGTCTGGCCTTTAATTAATGTCGAATAAAAACCGCCGCCGCCGTCTTCGTCGTCACGATTGAGCATTTGTCTCCTCCTCGTTCATTCATTGTTACAATTGCTGGATTTCTTGAAATTTGTCGGAGATAGGTTTGCAGGGAGCGCCGCGCTTTGAGACTTTTTCATTGTTCGCCGCTTAATTAAGAGATTCCGGCTAAATTGATCCCGCGCTTTTACCTTTCTCAACTAATATTTAGCCCTGACTCTGATTCACTGGCTCCGCTGCCGAGCGAATAATTTCTGTTTGCTCACGGATTCTGCATTCCTCACTTAAAATGGATTTATTTTAATATATGGGCAGGAGACGAGGAACTTAAACTTTGATTGGAATCTACGGGGAAAACATTCAATATTGTTTGAATTAATTCGGAGCTTTAAAATGTTTATCAAGAAATTATAGGCCACGTGGACGGCCAAAAAAATGTTTTTAAATTATTCAAATGAAAAGAAGAATAAATAAATTAGTACATCATATTTGGAATGGCACCACTTTAGGGATTTTTCTTAAATTGAATGAAAAATGTTATCGGTGCTGTTTATGGCAGAGCAATTTAAAGCTCACATATTTTATCTTGATCTCGCATTGCTTTAATATCTTTCCATTTGAAAACCTCTAAAATAATTTGTTGGAGCCCGTGCAACAGTTTGTCTGAGCTCTCGAATTCGAATCAAAAGTGCAATAATGGCTTGGACTCGCTCTCATCTTTGATAAAACCACGCTCCCGGCATTATATTTTAATGCATCGAAATTTGTTTCATGCACTGTTTTAAGCTTTGTAAAAATCGGACAAACATAATAAACTATTTTTACGGCTTAGATTGGAGGGAGAAGGAGATGTAGGTCTGAATTCGTTAATCGAAGCGTGACGATGTGCGATTGGAGTTGAGTTCACGCTCTCTAAGCTCCAGCGCTTGCCCCTTTTGTCCCACTCACACAAAGATGAAAAGTCGAGCATCCCCCGTTGCAGTCGACGCGGAATTCCAAGGCCATTTAAAAGGCGTCCCGTCCCATTTGAATAAGACAAATGAAGACATCTGGGAGGCTGATACGGGAGGGAGATTTCTCCTTCCCCGGCGGGGATCAGGAGCCGTAGATCAAGCGGTCCGGCCGTGAAAAAGATGCTGCGAGGAGGCGGGGAGGGAGGGGTGGATTGTAAAGGAGGTGGAGGAAAGGGGAGAGGAGCATTGAACCGCGTCGATTGATTACAATCGTTACGCGAACAATGGGTTGGCTGTCGCAGGCTAATGACGGCGCGACGCCGCTTAGCCTTAGAATATCGAAGGAGATTACTTTTGCGCGCCCTCGCCCGCATCTAGCGCCGACGACCAGTCGAGTCCTCGGCGTCTCGACGACGACTTTGTCCGATGAAAACTATTTCTTATTTCTTCCGCGCTCGCTGCCCACGCGATTTTTCTCCGGGAGTTCTGATTGGCTGATTGTTGATATGCCTCCGACACTCTCCTCGAGAATGAAGCTATGTTAAATATTTATGCCAGGTAAATACATTGTTCATCATAGTAAAGTGTAATTGTTATCTTATCTGCATATATATTACGTTTTATGTGCGATCCTTTATCGTCTTATAAATGTGCATTTAGCTCTTCGGGCTGAGAATTTTAACTTTTAATCCCCGACATATTTTAAAGTTTTTAAAATCCGAATTTAAGCAAGAAAGTTCAAGATATTTCATTCCATTATATGATTACCATCTATTAGAGGCAATTCTCGAGCCAAAATGTATATCTTTTTCATACAACTCATCAAACTTCTTACAACGATAAATTGCCTTCCCTGTAAATTGTATGGCCTACCATATTTGACTCATTCTACTTAAAGGCCAATCCATAGTCTTAAGACAAAAAACTTAGCCTTAGTGTCAATAAACATTTTTAACGTACTTTTTATGTATAATCAACAGTTTTTATGTGTAAAAAAGGTTGATTTATTTACATAACTTATTAAATATAATATACAAATAGTCGGGAATATAAGTAAACTTTAATTTCAAGCAAAAAAATTTTTAACCTATAAACTATTAACCTATAAATAATTAACCTGCAAAAATGTAGTTATTAAATTAATTATGAAAAACTGATTTGAGTAAGTATATTTTAAAACTATATTTAAATCTTGTTTAATGTTTCTTTTTAATGAAATTTATTTAAACTGAATATCATCATTAAAGTAACATCTTGTTATTTAAAATAAATTTAATTAAATTTATTAATCATGAATGAAAATTCATAATAAATTATTTATCATATAAAAATATTTGTACTGAATAAGTGATTTAGGATTTTATAAATTTTATGATAAATTATGTAACAGAATATTGTAAACTTTTAGTACCACGATATTTGCATCAAAATAATTTTTATAAATGAATATGTAATTGTTTTACGAAAAAAGTATATTCTTCAAAAATATCATAAATTTATTGTTTTAAAACAAGATTAAAAATGTATTTGGATCTTTTCAATGATTATATGCGTGAACATACATATACATTGTTATAAAAATTATTGAATTCACATATTACAAAAGTATTATTTTTGTATATATAGTGATAAAATGCAATGAATGTAGAAATAGCTATACAATAATTTAATTGATTTTTTATATTTAATATAAATACAATTTTAAATAGATATTACTGCATAAATATAGAATATTAATATTTTTAATTTGTAATTCTAAAGAATAATTGTTTATGGATTACAAAAATAAATTGTTTACATAAAATAATTAAAATCTTTTGTTGTGAATAATAATAAAATTTGTAAATTTATATTTGTTTTTCAATATATTGTATTTGAATAATTATAGTCGAAGTAAAAGTTATAGTAAATGTAAATCTGTGATATAAATGTGCTATTGTAAATTGAAAACTTTGTTTTGCTCAAAACTCAGAAACAGTGGTATTTTGTACTTAATCTAAATAAATTAAGCTTATACGATTACTTTGGATTTAAAATTTTTTATAATATTTAATTTATTATAAATTAATCTTTGATTTTTGAGCTTCCAAGTTTAACACGCCAAGTATAATGATTTATATTTGATTTTGTATATTAAGTCTCAAATAACAGTACGTAATTTTTCTTTTATTTATTTAATAAGCTTCAAAAGAGTTTAATTCTAAAGTTATGGAAGCTTAAATTAATGTATTTTGCATATTCAACTTTAATAACATTTATCTCGCAAGAAACAAGACCCATTACAATGAATTACGGGCTCTAGGATTCATTATAGAATTTACGGAAATAATAACTATATTATTATTCAAATTCGCTTTACTCCAAGTTAATATTTTTCGTGTAAAAGTAAATGGAATATTATTTAACAGATTATGAATATTTAAGTATATTAATAAATATAAATCATGAAAATAGATGTAGGGAATATTTTACTATCAGGTTGAAACTATTAGAAACACATACGACTAATTTTAGTTAAATAAATCGTTTTGACGAAAACAAAAATTAATGCTACATTCAATCTAAACCTTAAAATTTATTTCAGCTTTGAATTAAAAATTATAAATATATATAAATTATTATTATAATAAAAGTAAATATAATAGGAATAATCACTTGAATTATGCAAATATTAAACGGAATACCCATTAATAAACTTTTTTAGTGCTTTTAATCGTAAAATGAACAAATTCTTTTTTTGAGTAATTTGATTTTACGAGGTAAATTTTGAAAGCTTAATTTATTAAACTTTTATTATGGATAAACTCGTCAAGCTGATTATTATAAATGTAAAATAATTCATAAAAATTATTTATATTAACAAATATTTGGTGGGTATTTTGATTCTGCTCATTAAAACTACGCATTTGCTTTCACTCCACTAATGTACATACACGTGCAGATCGATAAAACTTTTCTAATTATTAACAGTTTAGCGACTAAAGTGAAATTATGAAATACGAAATGCGGAGAGGAAAAGTCATTAAGCAAAATTATAACGTCATCGGGGCATCGACGAGCGACGTATTGATTATTATGAATCGTCAATTGGCACTGTCGAGTGGTTGGGGTGTTTGGCGGAAGGGAGGGGGAGGGAAGGTGCCGTAATCGCGAGATAAAGGAAAAAAGGCGTGCGTTTAATAAAATAGTCGTCAGTGCACAAACAATTGGGGCTCGGATATGTGTGTACGTATAAATATAAATATAAATATATCCGGTGCCACGCGGTGAGGCGACTGGTTATTATCATGCAAATCGGGCGGCGCGCGACGCAAATTGAAAAAGAGTCGAATCCCCGAGCGTCGGGCCCTTAATCTCCGGTGCAGTGACACGAGGATCGCAAGAAGACGTCGTTCAAGGTGGTTCGTTCCCCGGCCAAAGGCTAAGGCTCGGCTCTAAAGGGATTTTTTCGAATTAATCTTTCTTATAATTTGTGGCCGATTGAAAAGAGGCTCGTGGTGCATTTGTCAAAACTTGAGTTACCAACGCTACTTTTGTTTGCTTTGTCCCGTGCTTTTATGGAAATTTATATTCATGCATTCAATTGCAAATATTATAGCTCTCTATTTTTAAGAAATCAAATTGCTATGTTATTGTTGGCATTACCCACGCCGCCGCCCGGATATTTTATCAATTTTTTATCCCGCACAAACAAAGATGCGCTCGCTCACCTAGCGAAATCTCTTAAGCTCTCAGTGTTTTTTAGTTTCGCTTTTGGTTTTTGTTATTCTTCACTGAAACTGAAACGGGGCGTTTGGTTAGATAATTTTCTAAAATAATAACACCCAGAATATTTAATTAAAATTTTGAGAAGTCGAATGAAATTCATTTAGATTTATATCCAACTTAATGGAGCAAGTCCAAATTTATAAAGGAAGAAGACAGTGAATTTGGAGTCAAATACAAGCGGGGCTCTCTCAAATTTATAAACTAATTGAGAAGTCTATTATCTTTTCTTCTGTCTAGTCGAATCTGTCCACGTTCAAACATCCCTTTGACAACTGCTTGAAAAGCTTGTATTTGACATATCCGAAGAGCGCGCGTACATTTAAGTAGTTTCCATTTCACCTCTCGAAACTTTTGCATTGTTCCAAAGAGCTATTTTCTTCATCCATCAATCCAACTAGTGAGATTCCTTACTTAATGCCCAGACCAACCCCAACCCTTCTCAATTTTGCTTAATTCACTTAGCTCGCCCTAAAATCATCCACATAAGAGCCGCTCGCTCTCGCTTCTCACCAGCTTATTGATTTTCTTAACGCTGAAGGTCTCGACCCATAAAAAGGGTGCGTAAAACGCATTCCCAAGTTCCTCGGAGAAGGAAGCGCATAATCCAAACATGAAATTAAGAACGCGTGTTCTTCCGTCAACCAAAAGCATAGGCAATAACCAGAATCCGGTCACGGGGCGGCCGCAAGGATACAGGGATGAAGCGCTGCTCCCCCTCGTAACGGACAATAAAATGTTTCGTAATAATGTGCGGGGCTGACAACGACGAGGATGACGAGGACGGCGGCGACGGCGACGAGGACGAGGAGCTTTTCACTTTATCGCAGGGGGTGGCTGACAGCTCCTGAGCGGCGCCCTCGCCATCTACCGGATGCTGCACAAGTACGCGGGGGCGCGTATTGAACAGCCCAGATGCGCGAACCTGGATGCGCCAATATTCCTGGATTCGCAGCAGCTCTGGAGCCGCAGTACGCGTAAAAACTGTAATCCGGCCGGGGGACGAGACGCGACTGCGAGCGCGGACAGAGTTCCGAATCAATCTCCGCGTTCCTCGCACACTCACGCCGGGTCGGGTTCGCCGAATATTGGGAAAATAATAGCGCCGAGGGGAGGGAAACGCGCTGGCCAAACCCGGGTATGAACCTTCTTCGAGAGGGCTGATAGCCCCGGAGGAAACATCTCGCGGCTCGCGGTCGTTCCTCGAGGCGACAGTTCCGAGACTGAGCGCTGACTCCGGAAACATGTAGAGAAGCGTGAGGCGGTTACCTCGCGTGATCTCACTCAAACATAAACAGAGCCGAAAATTTGAAAATCTTTCGGAATAAACGTGCGTTTGTCATTGGAAAGCCAGGTGAGAAGAGGCTTGTACGACGATGAAGCCGCGGGTGTCACTCCTCTTGTTGAGCTTCCTCGTGCTTTGCACCCTCATCGCCAGCTCGCAGTCCAAGCTCCAGCAACAGGGCAATGTTGACGATGACGAAGATGAGGAGGAAGACGAGTGGGACGAGGACAACAGCAAAGAGAACAACTATCCCTCTAAGCCGGAAATCGACGACGAGGGCCGCGTGTACAAGAACCCGCGCAACTCGCCTTCGGCCCAGTGTCCACGCGACGAGGAGCAGGCCGAGATCTTCGGTCAGAAGTGCTTGAGGAAGTGCTCCACGGACGAGGATTGCAAGAGCAAGAAGAAGAAGTGCCGATGCGACGGAGCGTGCGGCATGTCGTGCATCAAGCCCGATCGCGAGTGCCCGGATCTCTTGGGGATCGAGCACGGTCTCATGAACCAGGACGGCAAATTCTTCGGGGACAAGGCCAACTACACCTGCGATCCTGGGTACTACCTCGTGGGCCTCACCGAGAGGAGCTGCGGAGTGGATGGCCGGTGGACCGGCATCACGCCGAGTTGCAAGAAGGATCCAACCTCCTTCTGTACCGCACCTCATAAGTTCCCCAATGCCAAGCACAACGCTCTTCCTGACCAGACGACCTTTGAGCTCGATAGCATGGTCCAATACTATTGCAACCACGGCTACGTGACCAAGGGCTCGCCCAAGGCCAAGTGCCTCATGACTGAGGGGGCGGCTAGTTGGTATGGACCGGATATCACTTGCGAGGCCAGGAGTTGCGATCAACCGGCTGACATCGCCAACGGTTGGCACGCGGGTAATTCCTCTTTATAAATATTGTTGTTGTTGTTGTTCTTGTTGTTGTAGTCTCTTTTTCATTCATATCATATGCACAGATAACGAATCCGAAACTCATTCTTATTTGATTTTTTTTTTTTTTTTTTTTTTTTTTTTTTAAGAAAAGTTATCGAAACTTTTACTCTTTAATAACATTATCAAGATATTATTTTTTCTTTGAGATTTAAAGATATTTATAACAAAACAAAACAAAAATTAATAAACACCTTCATTTGAGATGTTTAACATCAACATAGTGTCAGAATAATAAAATTCATATCAAGTTAATGTTACAACACTTACGCAGCATCTTTAAACACAAAGTATTTTTATTATCCGGCAAGAAAGTTTTAATAGTGATATACGTGTCCAAGATTTTAGTGGTTATAAATTCACGATTAACTTTATGGAGAATTATTGCTTCATTATTAAAAAACGTACTCTATTAGAATTGTAAAGTTACTTAGAGTTTAAAATAGAATAAATTATAGGATTTTTTTTTAAATATAAAACTTGTACTTTTTATAAGAAGTTATTAATTTCTTACATTAATATTATAATATGAGAATTATTAATGCATTAGTATTTATAATATATATTGAAGAAACGTAATTCACAAATATTTTTCCTTTATAAATATTGTATTTATTTCCTAATCACTTAAAAAATTGAAAATAAAATATGTAATGTTTCCATAAATTTTCAAATTTAAATTTTTAAAAATAATATTATTCTTGTAAATTTGATATCATGATATAAATTTTTAATAATTAATGTCTTTTTAATACACGTTTTAGTTTAGTAATTGACTGATAAACTAAGTAATAAATTAAAATAGGTTATCGAGTTATTGAATTTATTTATAAGTACATAACTGTCAATCAATATTTATAGTGTAATGGTAAAGTTTTAATAATATAAACTGATGTTTCTTAATACTAAAAATAATTTAAAAAAAGCTTATAGAAAGGTTAATATAATCAATAATATTAATTTTAAATATTTAAGAAAATAAAAATTGGTTAAATATTTTCAGTAGGATTATTTATTAAAAATATTAAATGGTATTGTGTAATTGTTTGAATTAATTTTATTTAATTAAGTGCTTAAAAATTGGTAATTAATTATGCTTTAAGGCGAATGTTACAAGTTTGATTGCCACGTTTCATATCATTGTGCTGATGGTTACGAGTTGGTGGGACGAGCTGAAAAAGTTTGCGGTGCCGATGGTTCATGGCTTCCAGCTGAACTACCAAAATGTGTTGAGGTCAAATATGTTCTTATATAAAATTACAATTATTAAAATAAATTATATATATATATAATATAAAACGCGACATAATCTTATCAAACAGTTCATTGTTGTACTAAAAAAAATAAAATTCAAAAATTTTAAATGATTTTCCGTGTGAATACGATGACTTAATCATTGAAGACGTACCTTTATCGTAAGGTGATTTTTTTGAAAATTTTAAAAAATATTTGAAGATATAAGTAATAATTCAAAATTTATATAGAAGAAAGAGATGAGAAAATTTTGCATAAAGTATTTTGAACATTTACTTTTACAAAGAAAAAACGCTTACTGTCATAATCTTAAGATAAATTGACACTGTATTACAATTATAAATCGAAGCCGGACAGGTCGAAATGTTTTTAAATCTTTGGTTTAAAGTATATTAATAAATAGTTTAAAATATCTAAATGAATATGAAATAAAAATGTTCTAAATAATATGTTACTGTTGCGTATATTATACTGAGAAAATAAAGTTAATTAAGGATGTCAAATATTTATAATAATAAATACCGTTAAACTATTGATGACTTAATTACTAAACCAAACATTTAAAGCTTTTATTAAAAATGTAATTTCTTTATAGAAAATTAATGAAAATCGATAAATTGTACGTGCAATTCTGTGTATATGCACTGGCAGCTGTTCAAGTTTCCCCCGGGACTCAAAAAGCTTAATTAAAAAAAAGTAACAATGACTTTATCAGTAAAATTATAAAGTGAACAATGTCAATAGATTAATAACGTTCACGCAGAAAGATAAAGGAAAGAATGGTGATTTTAAATAAACAATTAGAGGAATGGCCGAGATTTTGAAAATTGAAAGGTTTGATAAGCAATGAAGATTGGGCGTCCATTAAAGTACTTTCGAGGACAGGATTTTAGCGTGTAAAGTGCTTTGTCGCGTAATTATACGGCGAGGATGAATTCCCATTTGCAGGTGACATCGGTCGAGTGCGATCTCCCGGAGAATCCAGTTAACGGAAAGGCTATTTACACGTCCTACGCTTACAATTCCGTGGTGTCATACGAGTGCAAAACTGGTTACACCATCGTCGGAGCGGGGACGAGGCGGTGCAGCGCCGACGGAAAATGGACAGGTCAGGCGCCAACCTGCACCGAGATAAACTGCGGTAACCCCGGGGTCCTCTACAATGGCTGGATCGACAACATCGAGAACGGTGAATAGATCCTTTATTTATCCAGGGTTTACGCACCCGAGAGACACATTCAAGCGACCTTCATTACGCGTGTTTGCCTTTGATTCAATTCCAATATTAGTTGTTGCCTTCAACCGCGAAACCCATGAACACCACTTCGGACATCATTGCATTCAGTTTGAGAGTCCCTTATCAGACTCTCCTTATTAACTCATTAAAATCTCCAAGTCCTATTTAATTCAGCTACATTATTAAACAAGAGGGTGGGGGGCTATTTTGGCTTGTTGTCCACAGGCACGGGGATGGGCTCGAGCCTGATATTTCGGTGCAAGGAGCACACCAAGCTGGAGGGGCACAGCTCGAGCCTGTGTCAGATGGACGGGAAGTGGCGTTATCCTTTGCCCCAGTGCCTCGCGCCCTGCATCGTCCCCCAGATCGCCAGAGGTCACGTCTACGTAGCCTCGGACGAGCGCGACCATATCAACAACGTGACCGTCGCCGAGCACGGGAAGCGCCTGGTGGTCGAATGCGTGAACGACTACGAGTTCGCGGCCAGTGGCAATCCGGTCCTCTGCAACAACGGCACCTGGTCCATCGTGCCCTCGTGCTCCCCCGCAAGGTGCAAGCAGATGCCGAGGGCCCCCAAGAACGGGATGGTCATAGCCCCGAAGACGGACCATGGGATGAAGGCGGTGTTCAAGTGCAAGGACGGGTTCGAGCTCGTGGGCGGTGGCCCCTACAACAACTCGTACTCGATGGAGTGCCGCTACGGGAACTGGACCGGCGACGCGCCCCACTGCATCGAGGTCTACTGCCCTTTCCCCGGGTACGTGCAAAACGGTAAGGTCCTCCTCGTGGGAAACATGGGTGTCTACGACTACCGACCCTACGTTAAGAAGGTCGTCAATAACAAGCAAATCATGTACGACTGCGACAAGGGCTACTACTTGAGCGAAGGTCCACCTGGTGCCACTTGCATCGGGGGCTCTTGGAGTCCCAAGGAGTTGCCCAAGTGCACGCTCGGACAGCATCCGCGCATCCGGTGGAACAGACGGCGCAGGTCAGTCGGGGAACCCAAGAACGAGACAGTGATCGTGGCTTATCGGAAATTCATCGACTTCTTCCGGAAGATTGGAAAGAAATTGCTGGAATTGGAAATGGAGAAGAGCCACGAGGCCATGGTTCACGGGGACGAAAAGAATGCTGCCAAAGCGAATAGCACATCCAATAGTAATAGTACAAGTAATTTAAATATAGTGCGAAATGTTACCAAGAATCGTGGGGGCCATAAAAACAAACAACGGACTAGGGACGAGAGGATGATTGACTTCTTGAGAATCGTATACCGAAAATTGCAACGAATTGATTCACGGCACGCGAGCAATGATACAAACGTCACGATGCACGAACTATTGAATGTAATGAGCAAGAATTTCTTCCACGTTGATTTATCGGAGCCACGAAGGAACGCTTCAGCGAAAGGTCACGATAACTATGAATCAAAGGCTCAGAGGGAATTTACGAAATTGAAAAGAGAATTCGAAAGAATCATGAAGTTTTACAACAAGTCGCTGCGCTGGAGCGAGAAGCACTTGCGCAAGGATCTCAGAAAGAAGAAGAAAAATCAAGGTCACAATGAAAAGGAGCAGCGCAAAATGAAGGAGAGGGAGAAGGAGAAGGAGAAGGAGAAGGAAAGGGAGAAGGAAAGGGAGAAGAAGAAGCAACATAAATCACCGAATTATTACAAGGGCTTTTATGAATTCATAAACGACTACGTAACTCAGAGATTAACCGCACTCGAGGCCCAAAATGCAACGGAGGAGCTAATCAAGAAAATGAAGATTGACAAAATATCCGTGCACAACGGCACGATGTTCACCGTCAGTGAAATTTACACGTTTTTCAAACATATCATAGAGACTAAACTCAACTCCTCTAAAGTAGAAAATGAGACTGTCGCTAAAAAGCCGTCGATAAAAAAGTCGATTGCAACTTCGCCGAAACCAATTACAGACGTTAAAGCCTCGCGCACAACTACAGATAAAGTGGCGTCTTCGACGACGCCCGAGACGAATAAGCTCACCGTATCAGAGAACGAGATACCCGCGTTGGAAATTGAAAACAATCAGCCAAAGATGCGCAGCAAGAGGATTCGCGGACTTTCAACGAAGCCCCCCATCACCGACCTCAGGCGAAAGCTCCTGTCCATCAATCACCCCTTAGGAGGGGACGCGACCCTTGACGATTACGAGGGGGTGAAGGGGTTGGATGATCTGCAGCATAGCCGCACAAAGCGTTTCCTCCCATCCTTCGAGCCAGCCAATCAAATTTATCTTAAAAATTTGTATCTTAATGCATACGAGGAAGAGTACAAGGCGAACGTCAAACGTTCGGTCCCTGGGAATAAGCGGCTGAACTGGTCAGGCCGAGATGTTAGAAGCTTGCAGGAGCAGCATCCGATGAAGCGAGAAATCAAGTGAGAGCAGCATCAAATGGTCTTATTGTGATATTATGGAATTTATTGGTAATTAACCGATTATTAAACTACTGGTTTTATGCGATTATACACATTATTATACACTTATAGTTAATCTGTTTCCTTTTTTCCGTCGATAGGCGCACTGTAACGTGTGTACACGACGTTTTTTGATGATAAATAAAGTCTTTTCAATACACTACCGACTGAACATTTTAATGTCACATGCCAACTGAATTATGTTAAATTATTTTAAAACTGATTTTATCTACAATTATCTTCAAAATGAAATAAAATTGTTTTACTAATATACAGCGATAATCATAATTATTGTTCAACTCGATTATAATTTAATTATAATATTTAACAGAATAAACAGATGTTTAAATGAAAATATACTTCAAATATTTTTTATTTTCTCTCATGAATACATGCAAGATTATTTTAATGCCATTGTTTGAATTATTTTGGATCTGTACGAGCTCGCTTACGAGTTGATTCATCAAGATAAATATTGCTTAATAATTTTTTTTTTAATTATAAGGGTCAATTTTTTAATTATTCCGGTAAATAATGATGTGTAAAAAAAAGTAATTAAGTTGCAGAGTAAAGAAAATGTATCATGGAGAAAGTCGAAAGACGTATTTGCGTGCAATTATTAATATTCCGTGGCACGACGAGGGTAATTAAAGCTTAAAATAAATTTGAGATTGAAAAGTGATCGGCAAGTGTGCCATTTAAATGCGAATAAACTTACGCGGATGGATTGCCTCCAGACAAATGTCTGGTTCATCTGTCAGTAAGAAGAGTGTCATTAATTACGAACCAATTATATTTTGAGAGTGAGTGAGTCGGAGGTTTGAATGCAGATATAGGAATGATCCAATCGCGTAACACATCTCAAACTTCTTGCCTTCGTAATCCGCATCTCCGATTCTCCAAGCGAATCCAATTGAATATTTTGTTTGTCAAAACAACTCTATATGATCACCGTCAAGATATGTTCTAAATATTCTACATTGAATGCAACCAGTCTATTGGTTTTGACATTGATTTTCTTTTTTCATCTATAATGTTAAGGCTAAATTTCAAAAATTTCCTATACTTATACATTGAGTAGGTTTCCATCTTTTTTTTTTTTTTTTTTTTTTTTAATCAATTCAAGTTTCATATTAAATTATCGCATTAATAATATTAAATCTTAAAAACACGTTATACCAGTTAAAAGAAAATGTGTATTTTGACATTAAAGTGTATAATACTGAAAAAGGTATATATTCTTTTATTTTTGTGAGATGTAGATGCAAATAAATTTAAAATATGCACTCTTACTTATTAGATCAAGTAGTATCCTTGATATAAAAATTTTATTATGAATTTATTAAGCAGAAAATATCAAATGATAAATTATATGATAAATATATTCTACTAGTTTTTATTTCTGCCTGTAAAAATATTTCATTTAAATTAAAAAAAAACGATATATACATTTTTTATTTTAAAAAATTATTTTTATTATTTTAAAAAATGAAAAGAATTCTTTTATAAAATTGAAAGATAAATTTTGAAATATAATTTGATTTTTTAAATTCATTTACAAAAAGATTTACAAAATATTTCTAGAGATAATATTTGAAATTTATTATATAATAATACATGTGCGAAAATAACTTTTTAAATTCACTTATATTTATTAAATTTAATTCAGGACGCGCACTACGAATACGAAAATAAAATATGTTGATTTCAACAAAATTAAAAAAAAAAAATAGCACAACTTATAAGTACTTTTCATGGTATAAAAAGCATCACATTTTTGAATAATTTAGTTTAAGACCATCGTAGATATTTTCACGCATCATGCAAATCCTCTAGTATGAGACAACTATTTTCAAACTTTCAGGCGACCTCGTAACTTGTTTAAAACGATGAATGTATTTTTAAATTACTTAGTAGTATGGCAAATATAAAAGATTAACATTTTTAAAGAATGTATTTTAAAAAAAATAGTGACTCTCAATTAATATATTTATCGACTTGATATATTATAAATGCATTTTATAAAATGCAGAAAAATATTTATTTCGTAATCATATTTAATCTAAACTTTTTTTTCTTTAAAGTGGATCACAACTTTTTAATGTAATTCTGGTAATGAAATAGTTGGATATTTTAATCGCAAAATTTGAATATATGTTTATTTCATAAACAATTTTTCAAGAATTTCTTATTTATATAAATGGATCGATAAATAGAAATTTGGCAAGCAGCATTTATAATTTTATATAAACTTAAAAAACGAGATGTAAAAGTAAAATAAAATTGGATTTTGTCACTTGATTAAAAAAATATTATTTTATGTAGGAATTTTATTCCTAAAAATATAAAAAAATTGGATAGAAAAAAATTACGAAACTTAATTAAATTAACTTAAAAAATAAGAAATCCTTTTCTCTTAAAACTAATAAAAAATGTATAGTATTTATTAGGAATAATTTGAGTAACATAGTAATTACTCTTATTGGAGAAATTTAATACTTATATAACGAGGATATAACTTTTGCGGTAAATAAACCTTCGCCAAATATTGATAACAGTCATTTGAACATTAAATAATGTGAAAAATGCAATATTTCGAAAATTTTGTGAATATATTGATAATATTCCTCGGGTAGCATTATTTTTGCATTTGAATTGAAATGACTTTCAAAGTGAAATGTGCTCCGAGTTAATATTTTTTATCAAATACCTTTTACGCGTTCAATTGTACAGATTCATTGTTTTGCGATAAACATTGAAATAAAATTGATTTAAGCGCTCCTTTATGAAAACAGTTTTAAATTCTAAAATAAAAGCATTCATGCCTCTCGAACAAACCATTCATAAATGCGTTCGAGTGCGCAACACGGAATGACTAGCATTCTTAATAAGGCTCATCACTCGTCACATAATACCTAATTTAAAGTACTCCATCGACAATGATGAAGACAAAAATGCAGCATCAGCCACGGAGCGAGATCTTGTCTGAGACACTGTTTGCACATCTCGAAAGTCTCGAAGACAGTAATTCTTCTGGAAAACATTCGCTGCAAATCCGCTCGGGCGCGCCGAGTCATTACGCAAAGCTTTCCACCGGTAAGAATGCATCAAGTCACCGTTCGGTCCAGAAGAAGCTGCGGTTATGCACGCAAACGCACATCTCGCGCATGAGAAATATGAGGAGTGGCGTCGCCTCGTCTCCGAGGGCTCCGCAGCATCACAGGCTCGTAGATCCTAATCTCGTAGGCGCGACTCTGATATTTTCCTCCCTCCAACAGAATTGTCATCTCCCGATTGCGCGAAAACCTCTTTAGTGTCTCAATCCGATGGGAAATGGGAAAGATTTATAAAAAATCAATTGATAATGAATGCGAAAGTAATTGAGTGCTCGAGCGAGTTTTAATTGCAACTCGGATCGGATATCTCGGAGGCGAGGAGACTTGTTATCTACAGATTTCATCGATGCGTAACATTGTCACCGAGTGGAGGGAGAAGCTCGTATGCGTAACCGCATTAGCTCGCCGATAAGTAATATCATTAAGATCGATAAGTAATTACGGTCTAATTTATTTGTCGATACGACCTTCGAGGTGTGCCATTTCTCAGCTTTGAAGATTAATTGGACTGGGGTCCCGGGCCCGCGTTCCTGCACACAACAATCCGGCTCTCCTTGTAATTGCGACGATAATTTCCCGAAATCTGAGGGGGCCACCACCGAACCCGAAGACACGCCCGTGCTCTTAAAATCCTGCACCGGTACTCGAATTCCACTGGGCAGGTGCAAAAATCCTCTCTCGCGAGTGTCGAAACTGCTGCCCTTTTGTTCTCTTCCGTCTCTGTCTCGCTCCCTCGATCGAGCGCGAGTCATTCACGCGATGTCGCCGACAACTCTTTACCTCCGCCACCTCCCTTCTCATTTCCTCGGCGCGTACCTCGCGACGACGAGTTCATTGAAAGCGGCGTCACCGATGATAATCTCGTCGAGGACGGGCGTTCAAAGGCGAGACAGCGGAAAAGGGAAAAAAGAGAGCGAGAGTAGGAGAAGCGCGGGCTTCCTGCCAATTCAGGGAGCCACCAAGTGAAATTACCGCCTCGGCGGTCTGTCTCTCTCGCTCCAATATCGAAATCCGAGGCAGACGCGAGTATCCAGGGAAACAACGCTCCAGGAGGAACTTACGTGTACGAGCCAACGCCACCCGGTGCGTGGACTTTTTCTTCTTCTTTTTTTGTTTTTTTTGTTTTTTTTTTTTTTTTTTTTTTTTTTTTTTTTTTTTTTTTTGACGCAAAAGGGTGCATCCACGAATAGCGGCTACTTGAGCGCCTCCAAATGCGCACACGTACAAAGCCCCGGGTGTCGCTTACAAAGATGAATTCGTTTGCGCCCCGAGGAAGCGCGGAAAAGGATCCGTGCGATTTTCCGAGAAATACAAGAGACAGGAAAAAGGAGCGCGACAGGGACTTTGAGTCCTTTCGTATTTGCGCTCTAGAGACGCTCTCGGGCGTGCTTCCTTCCTTTGAGAGCTGAATGCTTCTTCATAAGGTTGTATTGGACGAGAGGAGGTATAGTTAAGCGATCGGAAGATAGTTTGAAGGGGAGAAAGTTCGGAAAAAGGAATGAGACTTTTCCGGTAAATATCGAAGCGGAGAATTTCAATAGGAAATACGATGATGGTGTTGCTTCCCACTCGCTCTACTTTTAATTTTCTTCGTTGGCAGCGAAAACTGTATCGGGCTTCGGTAATGACTAGCGAGTGAAAAGATTCCTCGAGCTCGGCTTGAATTCATTTCCTTATGAAATTTAATACCAGTTTCCGCTTATCGCCGTAAATTAACTTTCTTCATTCGTCACTCCGAGATTTATTTAAATACAAAACACGTAAAATGAACTTACATTTAATTAACGCATAATTGGACTCCCCAGATAATCAACAAATGTTCTTAATTTTATCAATTATCGGTTCGAGTCCGAGTTAATTTGCTCGAAATATATCAGCGTTTAAGCGCAATAAAAATATTTGGCCGTCTCATTAACAAGAACTGTAACAAGCTGCCAACGTGCACTTTTATCGTTCATCAGTTTGAGAAACTCATCGCGAGCAGTGATCGCCAGGATGTTTCCAAAATGTTATAACAAGCGCCCGTTTGAACTCGGCCGACTTGTCAGGAGTGCGCTGGTGTGTAAGCGCGCGGATGCTGCGCCCGAGTGGTCCAGTCTCCCTGTCACGTGATACATTCGATATCGGCCGTAAAGAGCGGATCGACCAGCTGGTGAGCTTAGTTCCTAGATTATGACTCGCGTAGATTTCAGTCTCGTGGCCATCTGGTGTGGCGCCGTGCTCGCGCTTTCAACTCGCTCCGAAGATTTAACGACGCGGGTAACCGATACAGGTGGTCCCCTTTTGCCACCTCTGGCACCTCTGGCACCGCGGTCCACCTCCTCCGAGGTGTTTCGCCGCTCTGTAATCAGCCGGGAGGAGAAAGGGGAGCAGCACGCCTTGCACTTCCTCTCCCGAGTGTCAGAAACGGCTTACGCGTGAAAAACTCGCCCATTGGGATTACTCGTATTTGTATGTTTGCCTCTCTCTCTCTCTGACAGAAAATTCCTCGGGGATTCGGGGTGTCGCTTTCACAGCCTCTCGGGTGGACCCGAGGAAGGATGAGGGCGGCCGACTTTTGTGCTCGCACTCGGCCTAATTATGTCGTGAAAGTACGGTACTCGCTGAAATAGAGGGCGGTTTCATTGAGTATTGCCACTTCTCGGTATAGAAGTTCGTTTAACGAGTGAATTCACAGCTTTCTTCCTCCTGACCATCATCTTCTCGACACTTTTTACTCTGAAAAGGTTATTATGCTTTCGATTCGCGTGAAACTCGGTAAGCTCTGTTCTCTCTTCTCCGGGCTCCCACTCTCGTAAATTATTATTCTTATTATCGTTATTGTTATTATTACCTCGCCGGCGACTCGAGCGAGCTTCGAGATTTCAATATTAAAATAAAGGTTCATACAACTTGTCTGGAAGAGGCCCAATTTCAAGTTGATTGCACAAGTGCTAATTTGTGGAGATATTGTATTTATATTTTCACACCGAGTAATATTGCGATTTCCGCTTACGAGTAGCCCAGGGCCCGGGCGTTCCGAAAATCCACAATGCATCTGCATGTGTTTGGCTCAATTCAAGCATCGCTTTATGAAAGATACGGCAGGGGATTTATAATTTATGAAAAATTAAACATTTGCCTTACATTTATATGAGTTTGCAATTAGCAGGGCCAATAAAATATTTCGAAATTGATAACGAGGAGCTCGGTTGGCAGGATAATAAAAACGAGAACGGGACGAAAATACTCGTCTGCGTGGCCGATTGCGGGAAATAAACTCGAAAATGCCCAAATATGTTGACTCATGCACTCGGGATAAAATAAAGAGCAAAGAGCACCCGTACATTATTTATTTCTTATCGATTTTATCGGAAGCGACACCTTGGCGGCGGCGCGAACGAGCATAGCACCGGAGCGCGAAAATAAAAAGCCGGGGGTATAAAAAGGCCGAGGAATAAAGGCAAGCGACGCGTTTTTATTGACGGCGGTGGCGGTGGCGGGGGGGGAGGGAAATTCCACGGAGTGAGACCGAGTTGAGTCTCCATCTCAATTCAGGGCGCGTATCAGGAGGGCTCTCGGTACCCGAGCGAACAAGGAGTAGAGTGGTGTGACGTAGAGGGGGAGAGGGGGGAGGGGGATGGATCGGATCGGACTCGTTGCAGCATCCGCGGCGCAGATTTATCTGGGGAGAGCTAAATATGGTGGTCGGTCCGGCACCTCGCTCTTGGCGAAGGCACGCGCATCGCCGATTTCTCGCGAGCCGTTTATGGCAACGCGCTCATTTGCGCGCCGCCTAATTTCAATAACGAGCTCCGTCGCGGATGCTGTAACGAGGCTCGCCCATTGGTCCAGCGCGCTCCTTCGATAAACTCGAAAAAGTCACTTTTCGATAGGCGACTTTTCCCCCGTTCCTCGGCTTTCGCTCCTCCGGAGCGTAATCTCCTTTTGACAAATGTACTTGTGGTTATTTTGCATTTGCATGTCAGAGATAGTGGCGAGTGATGGTGAAACGCACGAGCATAATTCTTTCCTTGCGAAATACGATACGCAACGCTAAGCTGCTTACGGAAGCAGCCAAAAAGAAAGAGTGGATTCACGATGGCCGAGTTGAATAATAATAATTAATGCCCGGTCCAGAGAGATTACAAAAGGTGCCCCCTCACCTGCTCAAAAATAGAACCCGATCTAGGCAAAACCTAGACATCTTTTTATCCGCTAAATGGACCCGAGGGTTAATAAAAAACGCTGAAAAGGAGAATCAAGCGGTAGCCGTGTCCCTTCCCTTACAAACGAGCAAAGAATTCAGCGAATCGCGAAGAAGCCGCTTTGATTCGAGACGCGCTTAAACAGGATAATGGTTGCGCGGTCCCGGTGGTCCTAGACGTGGAGGAGCGCATTGTGTCCAAGGACCTCAGGTCCTTCCCCGCTGCCCCCTCCTGCAGGTGGCATCCTTTCTACGAGTGAATCCACTCGCAGCTCCTAGAGAATCGCGAATCGTCGGCCTTCCCTTGAGTAGCCCAAGCCCTTGCTAGCAGACTCCCCTGCTATCAATTCTCGATCGAAACTCCAAGAATGATTCTCGCCTTCCCCTATCTTCTCTGTCGATCCTGTGCTCTTTGCTGCTTCTGATTTTGTTACTTCATAGTCAAGTTCATGTGATAAACTTTACCGTACATGCTTGTAAGCTGGAACAAGTGGTGATTGCGTCGAGCTAGAAACTTTACCGTGCGAAAATCGGAGATAGATAGCGCGAATCAGGTATGTGACCCAGAAGAAAGTTCTGTTAGGATGTGATCAAGTTGTTGCAAATGCTAGATTGTGGTTTTGGTTGTATTTCAAAGTAATCTCATTCGTTTTTGAGCTCAGAATTATAATTAGTTTCAATCATTCATTCAAATCTGTTACCTGGCACTCATTAGCATATTGCATTATTTCATTATATATCGGTTCATTATTTCTCATATATAATACGGTACACTTGCATATTGTTTTAATTCGTGCCAATAATACTATCGGATCATAGATTCGTTACAATGATTCGGTGAAATAAGCTCGAGAGACATTGTATAAAACGGTTACATATGCAAAAAAGAATTTAATTAATTAGTCCGATGTATCGCATGCATCAAGCAAAGGTATCAATCCAGGCTCACGGACAGGAGCAAACCTGGAAATTAATCCATTAGATTTCCCCATTCCGATTCATCTTCCATCGAGCCTAGCGGCTGTTCCACTTGATTCGCTTTCTTTTCTTTCCCCCCCTTCCCCGCTCTCTCTCTCTCTCTCTCTCTCTCTCTCGGGGTGACGTGTAAAAAAGCCTTGACGTCCCCTCGTCTTCCTAATTAGATTTGGATTGGATCGAATTCATTTCCAATTAAGTGACCGTCGCTGCTTCGTGATCGGGGAATAGTCGATAGACTGCGCGTGTGTGCCAAATGTACACCAACACATACGCACGTCGAAGGTCACACGCATATCCTCGTGTTCTCTAGCACAACATCTTTGGCAACGGACACGGAGATCGTAGCACACGGTCGGTGCCGTATAAAACGGTCCCCGAGGACCGTTTCTAACGAACTCGTCGCCTTCCGCACAATCGAAACCGAATAATAATCACTTGACCGACTCCTCCTCCTCCTCCTCCTTCTCCTCGTCCTCCTCTATTTATTTCGGATATTAGCACAAGAGAAAAATTCTCTCGAGAGATCTCCACGACCAAATCAAATATTTATAATGTTAGCGCCCACGTTTAATAGGGCGAATTAAGGTATTTTTAGAGATTTTATTTGACTTTAACGCTTGCAAATACTTCATGTTCTCGACAATTTGCCTTTTTTGAAGCATTAAACATTAATTTGGAAAATTATGATAGTTAGGAAGAACTCGGCACTAACTTAAATTATAATTGCCTCAATTATTAAACTTTGATGGCAGGGTGTATTTAAAGTATTTCATGTGGTACCTCCAATAACCTCGTCATCAGCAATGGTTGTTATTAATAAGGCATAAAAAACTTTGATAGTGTGTGCATTTAAAATTAACTTATATATGCTTATACCGTGATCTTGTGTATAATTACCAAGAAGAGATTTTAAAAGTTTTTTCAACTTCTTTGATATACTGAATGTTATTTTTGAAAAAGCAGTGAAACCTAGCTAATACAGAATAATAACTCTTTATTTTGATGCAGTGAGGGGGAAAAAAAGTTAAGAGTCACAACACAACAGACTTGAATAGCAAAAGCACGAGTCGGTGCCAAATTTTCGGTATTGCTGACTTTATCCCACTTTACCCTCCGTGACTTTTGAACTTGACGTTCCTCTGAAGCCACTGCACAATATTGCTTGTATTAAGTACGAATACGATGAGGGATTGTTCCGAAAATCCAGGAAAGACCGGATGGCTGCAGGACTGAGTAAGCAAAAACCCGAGGATGGAAGTGGCCACTTCAACGAAATTAACTGGGCTCCATGACTGCACAAAGCTTTTAGCTAGCGCCAGCTTATGCGAATTTCTTGAATAAAAAACTTTAAATAGAGAGTCACTTCGCATGAGCGAGGAACTTTGCCGCGACCATGAAACTTTAAAACTTTAGCAGGAGTTTCATTTCAGGTAAGAAAGGGATGTATCAACGTCCTGATGATGCTACTTTAATTAAAGGATTGGGCGATATCCTTGTTACACAGCTCAAGATCTTGGCGATTATAAAGGCCCCTAAGCTTGACACGAGAATCCGTAAAATTATGAAGCAGCTCTGAAAAGTTTTTCGGTTACCACACAGATTCGCAAATTCAGATAATTAATTTACTAATTACAAAGAATAGGATCTCGACCTTTTATATATAGCTGTGTTTAGAGAAATTATTGTTGTTTATTAATATAAATTCATGAACATATGGGTATAACTTTTATTATAGACATTAATTCCCCCTATTAAACTAAATTTTAATTATTATAAATATTTAAATATTTAAAATATCGAGACACTTAAATTTATCAAGTATTTTAATAGGTAAATTAATAATTAAAATTTTTCAACTATTAAAATAATTATTTTAGACTTTCATTCACAAACTTTGTAAAACTTTTTTTTTTAAATCAAATTTAAATTGATTAGATATATTCACAAACAAAGTGGATAATTAATTATTTATATGTTCTTATATCTACTCGATTTATATTTCAATTTTAAATTTATTTAAAAAAAAAAAAAAAAAAAAAAATTTACAGTGAAAATGAACAAGCCAATTTTTATTTTTTTTGTTTAAAAATAAATGAAAAATTACTAATTTTACTTGATGTTTTTGAAAAATATAAATAAATGATTAATGATAAATAAAATGAATGGTTTTTAAGAATATGCATTGAGAATATTAATATGATAGATTGAAATTTTGTATCAATGGAATTTTTTATAGTTTAAAAAAATAAGTTTGGAAATATGTCTATTGAAAAAATGAATAGTCAATGTAAATTGCCTTCGAGATAGGATATAAAATTGCTTGTAACCGGTTTATTTTCCAACTAATCGCATCAAAAATTTTTTTTACTGAATCCTTTCATGGATTTATACAACAAAATATGCAAAAAGAAAGCAATTGAATTACAAGTAATTTCAATGCTTTTTCATGTGACATTCTTCAATAATAATTAGTTACAGCGTGACACAAGATATGATCGTACGGTGAAAAAGCAATAAAGATTATTTGTTGCTGTTTGATTATAAAATTTTTCTTGACTGAGAAGATTGCTCGTTACTCAAAACAATTTCTTGGATAATAAACGAAAAGGTTTAAGTCGCAAATATTTCTTCGTATAGAAAGAGTATAGGATTTTTTTTCTCGAGTGAATATGAAATTCCCTTGGAGTCCCTTTGAGGAGCATCTCCAATCTTATTTAAGCAAACGAAAGGCAAAACTGTTCATTTAGTTATTAAATCATGAATGACTATTTATTCGACGGTATAAACAGATGATAGCGCAAGCTTGAAAGTCCCCCTTGTTTCTGCTGAGAAACTGGATTCATCATTCGGCATTCACTTTTACTCTTGGTTGTGCACAAGCGAATAACGATCTATCTTGTACCTTTTAAAGGCCGCATGTACGTACTTATATGAATAAGATAGTTGTGGGTCGGAAGTGTGGGAAGACATGATTTTTCGAGTTGGCCGTTGGAGGGATAGCTTTCATCGGACAGACCTTCTACAGGGAGAGCAAAGTGTCGGGAAGGTAGGTAGGTCCTTTTCATTCCTAGCCGAGGCTATAGATTTTCGAGGTTCTTGTCTCGTGCTCTATGGTAATGGAGGATGCGGATGGGGGCCGAGAGAGGGATGATTCTGCCAATAGCGCCTGAATAAAAACATGACTCGCTCGAAATGAGCACTTATCCGGCCAAACGTTTCAGATGTGACTGACGTTCAGGTGTTCTCAGGTGTTTTGTGTTGTGTCAAACACGCTTCGACGCGGTCCTCGGCTCATTGTCAATTGTTGGATCAGGAAACGCTAGGAAACGCTGGACCCTTGTTTGTTCGAAGCATCTTGTGCAACGCTTTAAAAAGCGAATCATCGCAAAAAGTTAAAACCCGATAACCGTTCGATCCTTTGTAAAACGCATTTTCAATGAGCCACGGCCATCGTAAAAAGAGCTATTTTAAAATATTTATAGAATTTTCAGGTGCTTAGTGCAAGAAATATTCACACTGTCTACTGATTTATAACGACCTCTTTTTATTTAAAAGCGTGTCCAAATTTTAAATTCTTGGACCTGATTTTGAGAAATATTTGTTTACATTATTTTTAAAATACAATGATGCCTGCTCAACGCATTGAGGCACCAGACATTATTTCATTTGTCTCGTGAAGATAATTTTATTGCTCCTCGAGGTAGTATCACAACGGAAATTTGCGTATTAAAAGCATTTTTAATACATCGAGGATTTTTTTACGCTGCTAGGAAAAAGGCGTAAAAGCTGACACGCTATTAGCTTCAATAATCTTTTTTTATTCGGACGAGCTCGACTTTAAAATATCGATAAATCATTTACACATACCCAACACGTCTTTGGCATTAAGACAGAAAAACATAAAATCTTAGTCAAATCTTTCAAAGCTTAGAAGACTATAAAAATATGTCGTTCAAGCCGTCAAAAGTTATAGCTGAAAAAGAGCTGGGAGCCCACGAACACAAAAAGGAAAATCTGCTGGCACTTTATCATTGCATTTACATTCGATAAATATGAAATAGCCGGGCAAAAAAGCTCGCGGCGGTTGTCCAGATTCCGAATCGCACGAATGCAGATGGAAACGTCGTATATAGCGCATAAATTTCGTGCAACGCTGATTCATGTGAAATTTATTGAGGCAATCAAACGCATTAGCATCTTTTTGTGCGTGTACGTACGTTCCTCTTCCTCCTCCTCCTCTTCCTCCTCCTCCTCTTCCTCCTCCTCCTCCTACTCCTACTCCTCCTCCTATTCCTCTTCCTCCCCCTCCTACTCGTTGACTGCATCCCATTGAAACGTTGTAGTTGAATAGAGTCATGAGATAGAAAACCTTATCGATTTTACGGCGGTTATTAACTGGTATAATTCTTAATAAACATTCGCATTCGCGCTATAAATTTTTCTTGTCCTTTTGCGAAATGTACTTGTGAGTACTGGCAGTAATCAAATTATAATGTATCTCGGAATACAGATTGAAAGATTATACTTACATGTACCTTGATTAAAAGTTTATCGCCTTTTCTAATTAGTTTGATAAACTTAATTTAATGCAGCGGCGATCAAATACATCAGCTTTTAATGAACCTCATGTAAGGTTTTCTTTTAGGATTAATTTTTTTGTTGATAAAACGTTTTGTTATTTGAGTTTAATCGTCTGATTTTTTCGAGGAAATTTTCGAGCTAAGCTATATTTATACAATATCCAGGGAATTTACAAATTCGATTATACCTGTCAAAAGAATTTAGGATTAGATAATAGAGTTAACCGAACGTTGTTTTTACACAAAAATTTTATTAAAAAGGAAAATGAAATTGACTCTTGAAATTGACGCAGCAGGATGGGTCGATGCTTCTAAGCCGAAGCCCCGAATTTGTAATAATTGTTATAGTTGTGTCAATGGAGGGATAGCTCGCCCATATACAAGATGTTCCTTAAATAATCTTTATGTATCCATAATCGAGGGGAGAAGAATAAATCTCCCGGGACAAAGAGGAGAGAATGGAGCGGGACTCCGATAAAATCTCCCGTTGGTACTATTTGGTCAACTCCACGTCGGATCATTGCAAAAGCTCTCTCGATCTCTCACGGACACGCGCGAGGACCTTAAAGGCGAGACGTCGCCTCGTGTTCGTCCAATGGATGATTTAAAGTCTCTCTCTCTCTCTCTCTCTCCCTCTCTCTCTTTCTCTCATTTTTTCCCTTTGAATGCTCGACTAACGATTGAAAGCCGCGTCATGGGGGCCCCGCTTGCGTCCAAATAATAATACCGAGTCACGGCGGGCCGCCGCTCGATCCTTCGATATCGCTCAATGGCAGATAAAATGTCCACCCACGCATGCGCGAATCCCGGTGGACCCAGCATCCACACGTGAACACGTGCGCCTTAACTCGGATCGGATGCCTTTGCATCCTTTGAGCCCCTCATAGGATTTGATGTGGAGTATGGAGCGTCGTTTGCGAGCGAGTCTGTGCTTATGTGTCTCGTGCTCGCGCGCCATCAATAAAAACAATTTTGAGAACCTCGAAGAATGCCTCTCTCTCTCTCTCTCTCTCTCTCTCTCTCTCTCATCTCTCTCTCCTTTATTTCATTTTTTTCCCTCCTTTTTGTTCTCATCTCTTGAGGGATTTTTTCCTCCAACACCACGAGTTTCTCCTTTTACGGTCTTGCGGACCTCGATGTCGTATATTACACATCACAACTGCCATTAGAATACGAATTAAAAGGAATTTGAGTATATCCATAGATTTTAGATATATTTTTATTTTCCATAATTTGTGAAAATGAGGCGCGCTTGTCTTGAGTCGATTTGAGAATTACATAAAAATGAGCATAAAATTAAGTGACTGGCTATAGGGAGTCAATGAAAAAGAGAAAGAGAGTTAATATAAAAGCAGATAAATAAGTGACTAAGAAAAACTATTTCACGGCCATCAAACTAACGTGTTACTACGATTAAATTCAAAAAAATATTTTTTTTTTTTTATTTTATACTTTTACAAAAAAAAATTTATTATCATTCTTAATGAAAAAATTTTATTAATATCTCTTTAAAAAACTGCGTTCTTATTTCCTATATTTTACAAAGAAATTTAATTTAAAAAATGTTGTAAATTAAAAAACTACTAATTCAACGAATTTTTTCTGGAAATAATATTAACTAAAAATTTATGAGCAAAGTGGTATTATATTAATTCAAGTTAATTTCTGTTTTCTATAATGTTTTGCAGCTAAGTTTAATTAGTCCATACTTTAAACGAGTTTTTTTTTTAATAAAAATGCTTTGAGAAAAATTACGCTGCTCTAAAATATTCGGTTAAGGGGTATAGACTAATTTTGTCAAGTGGTGATAAGATATGATGTTGCGTAAAAAAGGAATACAGCTCATTTTCAATTATGTGATTTATAAGTGACAAAAAGTTTTATGAAATACGGAAATAATTTTTTATCATATAAAATTTATTATTTAGCACTTTTGCTATTATGAAAACAATTTCTTATATAAAATGATGTGTATTATTAATTTCAACAAGTTTTTATTATATAAAGCAGAAGGATTCTACTATATGATTTGTTATAATTATCTTGAGAAATTAAAAATCTCAAGATTTAACCAAAATCATAAATCTTTAGCGGGTACATTGGAATCATAATTTACTCGAAACAAACCCGTGAAACAAACTGCTTTAATAAGTCAAAGTTCATTTTAAAAAAATGTTTGCAAGTGTTGAATATTAGATTAAAACTGTATTCTAAATGAAATTTCGCGTTTATTGTTTAATGTTTCCGCATTAAAAATAAATAGTCTGGTATTAATTTGATTGGGTATGGTAAATTACTTGTAGGTATTGGCCGAACAATGGATGATTTTAAATAAGCTTATAAGTTTGCGTCACGGCTACAACAAGTACAAGGTAGGTACAAATAAAGGTATCGTTGATATCGCGTGTGAAAATTTACGATCATAAAAGTAAAATTCATTTGGCAATTCTTATGATTTAATAGCCGAGGTATCGGACACATTACCAATAGATAGCCTCCTCTAAGCGTTTAATTAGTGTTGCGTAATGGGTTCCTTTAGCAGAGTTCAAAACGCTGATGAGCCCATCTCCCGTGGAACGGAACGAGATAATTCCTGAAAATTAAAAAATAATATTTACAAATGTATAGGTTAATATGATAAATCAGACTTATAGCCGTGCATTCGCATAAAAAAGCGTCTGTATAACATCTGATCTTTCTTCGAAGCAGCAAATAAAGCAGGTTCTGGTACAGAATATAAAGCATCTTTTAACAAAGCGATCAGAGGGAGTATTTTCTCGGAGGACGTCGCGGGGTGGAGGGTCAGGGCAGCCCGCTGTGTCCTTGTGTGCAGATCTCATCTCCCTCTCCCTCCCTCCCTCCCTCAGTTAGACTCTTACCTTTGCTCTGTTCTCGGCTGGGGCAGGTCACGCGTGTTATATGGACGCGCAACAGCAACAGCAACAGCAACAGCACACGCCTCGGACTTTGCACCAACCCGCACCACTACACGTAACAAGGGCGAGAGGTCTACCTCAACTTCAACCTCAAACATCCCCCCCTCGCCCCCACCTTTCTCTCTTACTTTCATCCTCTCGTCCACTTATTATCTCTCCCTTGCTGCTATTTTTTTTCATTCGTTTCTCCTTTCTTCCATTCTGTTGAATCTTTCTTTTCAGCTCTCACGCCGCTGGAGAAAATGTTTTATTTAAAAGTGAATTTCCTGAGTCTTTCGGAAATAAAATTAACGCCAACATTCAAATTTCTCCCGCTGGTCTTTTCGTGCATCTCAAATAAGATAATACCGAGCTGTCAGTGTAAAATTCCTATTTAACTAAGCGTGTAATTGTTCCTGATTTCAATGGAATAATGAAATGTCCACCTTTTCCAACGATTCCCTTATCGACCTATTGATGCTGTAAATTTATTACACCCAACAATTAACTGTTGCCAAAATCGCATTCCTATAAATCTTTGCAAAAGTACCTGCACCTTCCGACTACCTTAAAACTTTTGAGTAAAAATATTGAATAAAGTACCACTGCGCACAATTCAGGAAATTGATTAATGCCCCGGCTTTTTGTTAAGTACTACATTATATCACAAGGGACTGAAAGACCCGTAATTGCATAAATTTTCAACAATGTATATCTTTGCGCTCTCGTATGTTCCTCGCATTGTGCAGGTAGTTTTGCTCCTTAATGATTCTCCACGGTCGTGACCCCTTCCCGCCCCCCCTCCCCGCCCACCAACACAGACTTCCCCGACTAGTCCAACCTGCTCTCGCGATTGCACCTGATTTATTCGCCCGGACAAAAGCCCGAGCGACCGTCGACTGGGCTGATTCGGCGATAGCCCTTACCCCGAGATATTCGAGTGATCCGAGTTCGGGGTCACCGCGGCTTAACGCGCGATCCCACATGCCCTTTTCGTGACCCGACGGAGTTGGTGCTCAATGGCCCTCGTAAATTTCGTAATAACCTGAAGACTTGAAGTGCTTCAATTGGAAACGCTTTCCCGTTCGTTTGTTGCTAAAAAATGATCGCGTGTCGGTGCGAAGGTCTCTATTTATTTGGTTTGGGGGTGATTGGTTTTTGGTTACGGGTTGCGCGAGGATCTCTCGACTTGGGGGGGAGGGGGAAGGGAGGCAACGTGGTCCAGATCCACTTTCTGTAAATTTTCTCGATAAATTTGAAAAATGACGGTGCAAAATTTGAGATACTGGCTTTCTACCTGTTTTAAGTTAAATTGATAATTGTAAATAATATTTATTGATAAAATGTCTTTCTTTCAGACTCGTGATTCACTCGGTAATTTCTCTCGAATTATTTACCTGCAATAACTTTAAAATATTTCTTTGACATTTTAAATGTTTTCATTTCCGTAGATTCAATAAAAATAATTTACACATTTTTCAAATTATTGTTTCGTTATGGTTGCAATAACTTGTCGGTACTTTTACACAATTTATCAAACTTTTTTGTATTGAAATACAATAGACACTTGATTTTTAAATTAAAGAATATTTTTTAGCACAGTCACTCTATCCTTGTATTTAAAAAAAAAATTATCTACCTTTTAAAAAATTGGAAGACTAAATCACTACTAATATTCTCAAGATAAAAAAAGATTGGGCCCCTCGCTGTTTTCTATTGCGAGTCGACAATGAAAATCCCCGAGTATATGAGATCAGGAATTTTCGATGGAAAATACGTGATTCCGATGGGCAGGTGCATTCTGCACCGCGTCATTAATAACTTGGATAATTCTTTCTAAAGAAACTCTTAGCTGCAGACAGTTTCATGGAAATTGGCGAAGAGCCCGTAACAAACTCCATGAGTTTACCATCTTATTTGAAATTTAGAAACCGTTCGACCCTCCCTGACTCTTCCTTTTTACATCCTTTATGTTCGAATGAGAAGAATACTGGCTTTGAAATATTCCTATGCCTACAAATTATCTAAAGCTTATGAATTGCAGAAACTAATAATTTTAAGATAAATAAAATCAATGGAGAAAACCGTATTTATGTTAATCATTTGTGAAACTATCGCATAACTGAAATGGACGAAACAAAACAACTCGTACTCAAGACGCTCGAAACTCCAAGTTTGACGATGGCTGACGAGCTGATAGTCATAATTATAGATGATCCGCACGCCAAGTAAGATGTAATCTGCCTCCCCCGCCACTCCAACTGGTCCCAATCGAGATGTAGAATCGATAGAATACCCTCTAGTTGGATATTCGCTTCCTCGAAATCACCGATCAAACACTGGAATACGATTGGGTTGATCTCTGTCGCATCAGGATGCTGAAATCGTGCATCACTAGATACGTGTACGTGTACGTGTGTGTGTGTTCGTGTGCGTGTGCGTGTGTTTGTTTAAGTACTAATTTCATGTGACTCAGTCCAAGTATCAAATTACAAAGTGTGGGATGATATGCATATCGAAAGTTGTACATCGATAACCCGAGTTGTACAGGTCGTTAGGAGAAAATATAGTAGATTTTAAATTCCCCATATTTTGCTAAAGACATGTGAAACGTAAACATCTGGTATGTAAATTTCTATTTTTTAATCATTATATTATTCTACATCTTATTTAATGCTTCATTCAAAACGGATTATACCATTCATTTTTTACCATCTGTTTCTATAAGTATATGATTGCATTTATTGGTTGTCATATCAATGAACATGAACGTAATTCATTATCTATTATGAATTAACTAATAAATCTCAATAAATGAGCAATAAACATTTTTATAAAAGATAATTGAAAATGTAAAATTGAAATCTGTGCAAAATATAAATCCAAAGATTTTATTTTTATTCATAATAAAGCTTAATTACAATTTTTTTTTTTTTAATTAAAATATTCCACCCATTCTCTATAAAGTATTTGCATATGTTCATAATGCATACAAAACACCACAACATTCAATATTATTGTGAATGCATTAAAAATAAAAAGAATTTGATGAATAGAAATAACGAAGTGACCAACAATTCTAAAGTGTTTTGCGCTTTTAAAAGATGCTGTCGAGAGTTTTACAAAGAAAACAATAATGAAGAAGATTTATTCAATCCTATTTCTAAATTATCCAATTTCAGTCTGAAAGCATTGATTAAGTAAGAGCTATGACTACGTGCTACAGGTGTGGAAGCCAAGACAGGCTAATTTCTATTGAGTTTCTCACCAATTTACACTAGGGCTTTGATTTTCCGCTGATTTCCCAATAGGATTGCTATGGATCGTGATCCTTAAATTCCTGGCAATGAGTTAGACGCACGAACGTACAACAGGTTTTAACGCAGGATCCTCATTCTCTCTCTCTCTTTCCTTCCCTCCCTTTCATGGGGGGATAGGCACGCGCTTGCGCACCTGATTTAGCCGGTGTGTGCTGGGAAAATATTGTGACGGGGAATAAACTTGCTGTGATCCAGCGCAACTTTTACTTTTCATTTATTTTTCTCTCTTAACGACTTAGACACATTCTCTCGCGAAGAGCCGTATCTAGACCGATTAATAGATTTCTCAGGTGAGGCCCCACGCGACGGGCGGAAGAGGAGGTGCGTGACGCTGCACATGCCAACCCCAAATGCAGGATTCCGAATGGGAGCGTCTCTCTCTCTCTCTATCTCTCTTTCTCTCTCTCTCTCTCTCTCTCTCTCTCTCTTTTTCTTTCAAATTCCCTTGTCAACCTGTTACCTCGACTAAGTGGGTTGGAAGCTTGTCTTCCGGACTCATTATCGGGCCTCTAAAAAAAAGGGTTCCCCCCAGATTCGTTAGCTACTGACATTGAGCAACTGTTGCTGAATATTTATAACTGTCAATGAATAATCTTAATAATCGCCGAATTTCGCTCATGAAAAAAGAAGTGGCTTATCTCTTATACGCAGATGGTAGATAAACTAAATGGAATATAGTTACACATTTTACATATCAGAGTGCCGATATCCACATCCTCTACAGCTTTGGCATTTTTCCCGAGTGGCAACTGGTTGCATTACAAAAAATGCGATTAGAAGATTTATTCAAAGGTGCAACAACAGTGACGTGCGTGGCGAAACGTCGGCTGAAAAATTCATATTAAGCGAATAATTTATCGTTATAAAAGCCAAATTAATCAAGTGTCCAGCCGGCAACGTATTAATTTAATACACACGTCACAAGCTCATTAATTTATTTTCTATTACCTAAACTGGTCTTCCATTATTTAGTGGCTAGTTGGCAAACCCGCTTTTGCAGTTCGGAAAATATTATTGGAAAATATTTCACAAACAACCGCGGGTAATTGCTCGATTGGAATGTCTGCGATTTTTGCGCTAACGATTGGATAAAGAGTTTTCGTCGCAGGTTTATGTCAGATTGGCCTTATATCCCGAGTCCCGGAGTCGGGGGCAGGAGACGAAGGAGGAGGTCCCGACCTCACGTCACGAAATGACTGCTCGCGCAGTGCAACCTGCTTATTTCGATCCTGGGGAAGGTCGTTTCGTGACCGCACTCGCTAACGATTGAGCCCTCCTCCTCGTTTCCTCGGAGATTGTCATTTCGTTCGGGGTGGCCGAGCAGAAGGAGGCTGCGGGTTCCGAGGAGCGACTTTCCCTCGACGTTGTTTTAGGACGTGGAAACGTGAGGCTGTCGCGAAAACATTGCGAGAGAAACTCGAGCTCCGACTGAAATTTGTTTTCATTCCCTCTCGCTTTCACGGGCCCAAGGAAAGACGTCGTTTTTCCCTCATTTTCCTTTTCTCTGGCAGCGTGTATAATCTTTTGACCGACAGCGAAGCTTCTCTCCTGGTCACTCTCTCTTTCTTTTTTCCTCACCTCCCTCTCGTTTGTTGAGAAAATAAGGAGGGATCATGGGGTCTGTGGCTGTGGCGCCTTACCCACTAAAGTACGCAAGTACCATTTTTGCCCGTGGAACACGTTTCACTGGACGAACGAACTCTGGAAAAATAATCGGGATTTTTCTTTATTTACCAGGATCACTTGGCAATGGGTTTGGCTCGGCTGGAGCTTCTCTCTGCTCGTTTACTGTGTAAGCTTTTCCTTTTAATCTTCTGCCATCTCTTCTTCTTTTTTTCTTTTAATTTATTTTTATTTTGTCTGGTAACTTATGACTGTTTTCTCTAAAAAGACCCAACAGCTTGAGTTACCTTTCTTTTGTGAGGACATCATCACGCATCGCGGCTAAATAAGCTAAGATGACTTTTTTAAAGGAAAATATTTTGAAAAATAAATTTTTTTTTTTTAAAGCTCCATTGAATATTTTATTCGTGTAACTTTAAGTGTTTTAAATTTAATTAATCGATAAATTTGAATATACAAATAGCCATCCAATATAAACTACATATTTATATTTGCAAATTTATATTACAATATTCATGGATTTTAATCAATAAATGTAATTCATGACATTATAAAATACTGCGTGAGTTAATAGAATAATCCAAATATTCCATGAATTTTTAAATTGTAAAAGCGTTTTTTTGTAAAGCAATTCTACAGAGCTTTGTACTTTTCCACACATTTTTTTTGATTTTATTTTATTTCAGAAAAAATTAGGTGGAAAAAATTCGTGGCATGTTACTATTGTAAAAAGTGGGGATGTAGTGGATATGCACTTGTAGTGTAATGGTTTCTACCTGGTCAAATTGGTTTGTTAATTCAAGGCACAAATATCTGTCAAACCAAATGAAACCATATCCGAACAATGGAAATGTAATGGTCAGACGTTTGTCAAAGTAAGAGAGGCGAGATATTTTGAAAAATAGTGGTACCACCTGCAAAAATCAGGAATGGATTCTCAGTGAGCGTAAACTCCAGACGCAATGGAGGCTTTTTCATTGAGAATCGAGTCGGAAAATCCGTTGCTCAACGTTTACAACATTATTATTAGCCCGAATTACCAGGTTGTCATTCTCTTGCCGAATTCACACACACGGCCCCCTCTGAGTCCCTTCGACGTGCATCTGCCCATCTAAGAAAGACACCCCGCAGTTCATCAGACAATTCGGTCCATCCGGGAAGTCGAGAAGACATCGGTCAGAAAAACATCTCGCCGCGTGGAGTCCTCCCCGGCGAAATTAGCAAGTGGAAATATTCTCCTCCCTCTCGATTCCACTCCCACGCTTTCGGCCGGGGCATTTCTCCGGCAAGCAGAAAACGGGAGAGAGCGACAAAGGTCGGGTCTTGCGCTGACGTCTAGCTTACGCCTCGTGCCTCTCGTCCCGGGGTGCGCCTTTTCGCAATTCGGTCCTGGACGGGACTCCGAGATGGGATCCGTCCCTCGGCTCTGTACCAACCAAGTCGAGCGAGCCTCCATAATACCGGAGCCCCCCGCGTATGTGGGTACACGGAATCGGCCGCAGCGGTGTGAAGAGACAATTTCGTGTTGGTTGGACGGGAGAAAGAAGCTCCCAGCGGTTTATGGCTGGACCCTCGCTCACTTGTGCAGCCTCCATTGAGCCCAGCATCCCGTGCGGATAAGACGCGGGAGAGACGACTATTTTCAGGCACTTGGCGCTGGTACGCACAATAGGAGAACTCGGGACGCTGTTGGCCAACTTCTGAATAACCGACTGACTCCTAATTGTCTGGGCTTCTCGCAGCGGAAATCTCTTTATCCGAGGACACGGCTTTGCTGTCGTCTCCGGAGAAAAAGCACCGGTTAAAGAGGATGGAGGATAGACCACTACTCGCTCCCTCCCTCCCTCCCTCCCTCCCTCTCTGTCGCTCTTCTTCCCGAGTTGCAAACTTGGCCGGGTAAGCATTCCAGATTTTTGCACGTGCGGCTCGCGCGACTACGACGACCACCCGCCAAGACCCTCGGAGATGACCGTCGCGTCGCGAGACGTCGGCTGGACCAACGGGCCAAGCCACCGAGAAGATAGAAGGAAAGAATCTGAACGGAGAAGGGGAGGAGCAAAGAAATGGAGAAATGCTAAACAGAGAGGGGATGGATAGGAGGAGAAGCTCTCAAAGTTTCTCAAATGCAAATAACTAAAGTTCAAGAGGAGGCGTATCGAGAAATGAAAGAAGCATTAGACAAGTTGGGGGATGAAGAGTAATTGAATTGAGGAAACTGTTGAACAAATAAATCGAGTGCTCTAACGAGGTTGTTTCATTTTTATATTGACCTATGGAGTAATTTTTAGCTACGAGACTTTTTCAATGAACCGTAACAATGGTTGCGGGAATGTTTCGCCCGCTGAAATATTGGATAATAAAGAAAATATGACGTAAAAATATTTAAACAAAACTCGAAACATATTTCACGTAAAATGGCTGGTGTGGTGTGGTGGTGGTGGTACGCGTTTTCTCAAACCGACTCGCTCGCATTGATTATTGCATGAAGTATGGCTTCGACCAACTTTGTTCGACTCCTTTGCCGTAGTATTCCAAAGAATATATTGTTATTAATCACGTACTACTGAAATGATTTATTTATTTTTATTTTGTGTATTTTTCATTTAAGCCAAGTAAACTAATTTAAAATTAAAATTCATGCAAATTTGTAATAAATCAAAGAGCTCGGCCAACTCTAATATGTGTGACTTCTCGAAATTGTAAAATTTTGTTTGCAGAACACGTAATACTCTCATTGAGATTTAAAATCGATTTTTTTTCAGAGTACTCGGAATAACACTACATGGTAAGTATTCGCCACTTGCTCTTCTTAAGCAGGAGGCTTCGAATTATTTGCATATAATCTCGGCCGACTCGAGCATCCAATCCAAATATACATATTTGTCAAAGGTACTTTTGTCATTAGCCTACCCTTTGCCATCTCAACAGAGTAATATATTGTATTTGAACAATCAATTCTTCCTCCTTCGGACTCCCCTTTCTGACTACATTAAATGAAATATTTCAAGCGGGGAAATATGCCAAAATTTTATTTTATGTCTTGGCCTCACATTATATATACATATACAAACACGTTTACATATATAATACTCTAATTATATGTAACTTGAATTTTTGTGTAACGTTAAATTTAAAACATTCAAATACACATTTTTTCTATCTAAATTCCCTAAAAATACATGTCAAATCATTCAAATTTATTGAATCATTAAATACATTATTAGTTCTATTGAATGAATAAATATTTTATAACTATTTGATAAAAAAATCAATAGAGTTAGAAGCCTTTGTCATTTCAGAATTATGTAAAATTACATAGAATTAGGGCAGATAATATATATAAACATTTTACTTTTTATATAAAGTTTTTTTCTTTATTCAACATAACTCATTGAATTATTGATAAAAATTTATCAGAAAAAGTAAACTTGCTATAGAATATTTTTATTTCACAATGTAAGTTAAAAAAAAAAAACTTGTAATCAAGTTATTTATTATTTATTATATTTATTTATTTATGCGTATTTTAACTAAATATTAAAATACGCATAATAATACTGGATAATCACATAATTTGAGCAACTTTATTTTTCACACAATGAAGAATACTTTATCGCAGATTTCAATTTTTTAAGAATATTAATGATGTTTTGATAATATAGTTTACACTGTCTTCTGTTTAATATATTATTTTTATAAAAAGATATAGTGTACAATATGTATGTTTTCAATAAAATTGTTCTTATTCTACTCAATAATAAAACTAAAATACATTTAATTGGAATGGTATGCGAGTGCATAAAAAATTACAAAATAAATTATCATATGATTTTTTTAATTTACAGAGTAAAGTTTAATTTGATTTAAATTAAAAAAAAATGCTTCCGAAGTAAATAAATTAGATTTCAAATTAAATTCGATATACAAAATGACGATTAATCAAATTAAGATTCCATTCGATCAACAAATAACTTTGCGTAAAAATAGGTATTAACTTTATCATAAATTAAAGTTTACAATTTAAAGTCATTAACTCATTAATTCATTGTGTAAAAATCATTATCATGTAGTCGAATCACTATGCTTTCAACTCATAACCATTTAACAATAAACCCCAACAATATGTCAAAAACCTTTCAAAAAATAACCATGTATCCGGTTTCATTATAAAATACCAAAAATTTCATGCATTTTGAATTAGCATTTTGCGCCGATTACTGTTTCGCAGAACAAGCGCCTGATTTTCCTCGAGAATTCAAAAAAAATTGACAGATAAAACGTTTGGAAGAGGAGTAGCCGCCAATCAATGACGGTTGTCGGCTTTGGTTCTCCGATGAACGAACGAACGAACGAACGAACCCATTCTCTCCCCTTTTCCATACAAAATTTCCCACCCACGTGGGCGCAATCCTTTTCTAGTTTTGTAACGAGTAGCGCGGTTCGTTTAAAAAGAATCGAAGGTTGTCAGGCGTGCGCAATCGAATTCCAACGCGTATTACGCGTGTCCATGTAAGTAGTCAAAGGGAAAAGAAAGAGCGCGAACTCGGGAAGCGCAAAATAATAAAAGGAGAGGGAAATATTGTGCCGGGGAATGCGGAAAGACACATCGCGAGAGAGAGAAAAGCCGGAAAAAAGAAGATTTATGGAGGAACAGAGGAGCGTCTGCGCGTCTTTCCGCACTTGGATCTGTGTTGGAGGGTGGAGGTATATTTTAAGCCAGATGTGTATTACTTTCGGTAGGAGAGGCCAATTTCCACATATTCGGCTTGAGAACTCGAGGAAATGCGAGAGTTTTCTCGGCACGACCCAGTTGTCAATGGTGCATCAAAATAATCTCCACTCTGAGGTGATGATTATGTTAATGTGAGTTTCCGCTTCACATGTGCAAACATGCATTTCAATCTAAAATATACTTTTCGATCTCGATAGTATCCCGGCAATAAATATTAATAAGCTTAATGAGCTTAAAGTTTTTTATTCGATTTTTATTTTTTCACGTGATCAATATGTAAGTGAAATAAAATTTGTCTTGGAATATTCAAAGAGAAATTTTAACTTGTATGCTCTAATGTTAGTTAAAACATTAATTTATTAAAGGGATTTCACTAGGATGTTTTATAACCTTATAAATTACAATATATTTACACTTTTAAATTGCTTATGAATAAAGTATGAATGAAATAAAAACAAGTTTATATAAAATATATCGTGTGAACGTAGAAAGTTACTCCAAAATAAAATAAGTTCGATTCTACAAAAATAATAAATCTTACTATAGTAGCGTGCTCAAATATATTTGTATTTTTAAATTTTTCTAAATTTGCAGCGAGTAAAGTAGAACGAAAATTGCCAACCCGAATTTAATGCAATGCAATGCAATGCAAAAAAAAAAATAAAATTCAATGCACATTTATATAGTTTAATAATCTAAAGAAGCTGCAGTATTTCGTCCTGTTCTCTTATTTTATTTTCAAAATTAAAAATATCCCCGAACACAATTAGAGCATTGAATTTAATAAAAATGCCCTCAGAAAGCCGAAGAATAAGAAGTTATTAAACCCAAGTCACTTTAAATTATTGCTCCGCGAAATTGGCTTTACGACCTCAAGAAGTCTTTTACTTCATTAGGGCATCAACGTGACCCCTTTGCCGTATATTACAAAGTCTACATTTTCATTGCGGCCTTAATAGAGCCACGCAAAAATGTACGAGAGACGCTGGAGTCGGGGAGGGAAGAAAAAATTGAGGAATACCCCGGGAGAAAAAGAGCAAAGGGTTGGCGCGCAAGGAAAAGGGAACGAGACACGTAGTGACGCGGTGGAGCAGCATCCCATACATTCTCCCACCACGCATACATCCTTGCTGCAAGTAAGTACACGTGGATACGTACTTGCAGTACGTACCACCTGCCTCGTCGCACAGACTCTAAGAATAGAGCAACGTTACGCCAGAGCAGTTGCGCCGACAAGATGCTGTACCTCGTTAGGTCATGCGTGCCTCTCCACTTGCTCTCCTCTTATCTTTATCCTTCTCTTTCTCCTTAGCCTTCTCCTTCTCCTTCTCCTTCTCCTTCTCCTTCTCATTCTCTTTTTCATTTTCTTCTTTCCTTTGTTTTTCCTTGGCTAGTTTCTACAAGTCAAGTGGAAGAAGGTTTCTGGAGTAATTGTTGACTCAGTCAGATAATCGTTTTCCAATACTTTTATAAAAATGGTTAGACCGGCTTCAAAGACCTATGATTACTTTACTTTTCCAAAATGCCTCAACAAAAATGTCTCCTTTTATTTCTAGAGATATAGATCTTTGTTATTCACGATTCAAGCATTTCACAAAGAATATGTTGCAAACTTTTGATAAAAAGTACAATAATATTTTATATCAAGAATGTTTTATGTCGGGAATATTTTAATTATTTTTATCTGCTTTCAAAAACTTGCATTTCATTTCCCTGAGATTTGTTTTATAAATTTAAATATTTTTTAAAAATTTATACTTTAAAAATTATAATTTCTTTCCTAAAGCTTGTATACATAATTCAACAGGACACTTGGTTGTTTTTCAAAAAAAAAAAAAAAAAAAAAAAAAAACATACATTTCCAAGAGGTTCTGCAATTCTATGATGACAATAGTCGTTGAAATACAGATAAGCATATTGTCTGTCGACTTGTTTGATAACTTTATTTAAACTCATATATTATAAAACATATTATTTTCACATTTTTTAGTAAAGAGCAAATAATTCTTGTGAGTGTACATACTGAGTCATGTGATACCATCAATGGGACATCAAATGAAATATCAGAGAGATAATTCCTAATCTGAGCCCCGATGTTCGTCCTTTAAGGATTCTGATTCTTATCCCGTAATACCTTGGCAGTTGATCTAAAAATGATTAAAAATATAATCTCTTCATTTTTTCGTAAAAGAGTATTAAAAATATTATGTTAATTCCATTATTATTTTAATGTATTTTTAAAAGTTTTAATAAGTATACAAGCGCTTTGTTAAGAGTACATAAAAATTTATAAAAAATATTATATTACTTGTACACACACATATATATATATAGGTTTATGCAAAATGAAGGTATAAGAAGACGCAAAGTGAAACTTTTGGGGTGAAGAAAAGAGCATTGTTGTTGCAAATACTTTATTCCATATTCATGAAATATAATATTATAAACTATAATTTAATAATATGCAGTAAAACACAGTGTGTACATACATTATTAGTAAGACAAATTAATGAGAAACTTAATATTTAGAGTAAATTGGAGCAAGTTTTATGTAAAAAAGAAAAGTAGAAAATGTTTATGTAAAAGTCAGAATAATCAGGCATTATTCTTTCATCGACTTACTTAATATTAAAATGATGATTATCAATTTTTTGCTTTTAAATAAATAATTCGATGTAAATGAATTAACAAAACTTTTTACCAAGGCATTATTCAACATAAAATTATTTTCTTTTATGAAAAAATCTTTTCAGAAGCTACAGTGTTGGGGAGAAAAAGCTGCGGGAAAAAGCAGATAGCACCTTTCCTCGTTAAATATAATATATAAAATATGTTTGCGCGCTACATCCCATAGCATAATCATTTTTCCCTAAAAACCTCCCTCGACGTACATTACGTATCTGTAAGGAAAGTGCAGTAACGCCCAACTTAGTGTAACTCTAACCCTTTGTGCTCTGAATATTTCTCGTTAGCCTATCGTGGATAAATAGGAGAGTGTATCATGGAAACGGGATGAAAAGGAGGAGCAAAAGCAAAAGCAAAAGCAAAATAGAGATGAGCTTGGCAGCTTTTGCTCGCTGAACCAGACCGAAATTCTCAGCTGCACTTATTATTAGATGTGGTTCAGTGAGACAGAAGATGAAACGAATTTGTAATCGAATTATTTTTAATAATACTCGAATGATATTCGCTCGATTCAGATGAGATTTCTTCGAAAAGTGTAATTAACGGATCGTTATGCGCATTTTACCCAGCTTTCATTATTATTGCAATGTTTATTTGCTTCGCTTTCATTTCATTTTATTGAAGCTCCAAGTTTACAGTGGAATTGAAAATTGGAATTCAAAGTGTCAGAATGCAGCCAAAATTAAAGTACAATATCAACTATTTGCCAAGTTAATTCTATGGAGTATTATTTGGCGTGCATGTATATTGAATTTTTGCTCGTTGAGCGAGTAACGAGGCGTTTGTTATTGTTGGACTCCAATGCGAAAATGGTGTATTAAGTGCATTTTTTCGGTAACTGTAAGTCAAACACTTCCTGCTCCCTTGTATCGAGGTATTGCTTATTCGATTTTTGTTCTTGATTTCAGAAAAATGCAACTCCCGAGGCAAATTTATATTCTATACGGGGAAAAAGTGGACCTTATGCAGTCTTCAGGAACAAGATCGTGTTTGTTTTTAAAAGCGGCAGATGAATTCTCATGCGTTATGTAAAACGGGCGAGTGAGATTCGTTTTTTTTGTAATTTTTATTTTTCAAACCAAATGCTAAGAAGATTCGATTTTTTCTTATTTTTGAGCAGAACAGTTATCCGTGCATTTGCTTGTCTTTTTAAGGACTTGATTGAAAAAGGTCCTCCCCGACAAGAGAGCGAGTGAGCCAGAAGCACGCGTGTGTACCCAAAAGTACTTCATATCGGCACAAAAAATTCTTTGCAGGTTTCGACCAGTTGAAAGGGACGAGCGAGCGAGCGAGAGAGAGCGCGAGGAAGGAGAAAAGTGAAAGAGAAGCGCGGGGTGGGGATGCGAGGAGCGGAGAAAAAAGCAAAGGTAAAAAGAGCAAGGGGGCATTTAGTCGTACGTTTGTGAAGAACTCGATCTCTCGTTGTCTCTTTTTCGAGGAGGCGAAGAGCTCGAAGAGCACCTGCCATGACTCACCACGAGTCTCGGTCTGCTCCCCCGCAAAACTTTGCCGGATTACAAAGACCTTAAATACCAGTCGCCCTCCACGAAAATACACGACACGGCCATAATGCACACGCCGTTCCTCCTAACGCACGCGCACGCGCGCACACGCACCCACACGCACACACGTGGGTGGGTGCGCGCGCGCTAACACTCGCTCGCTCGCTCGCTCGCTCGCGCACCCACCCACGACAGGCACAGGTATGCTGGGTGGTGCATTCGACGGACGAGGTCAGCAGCCACACTGACAAGACAATGAAAAAAAGCTCCGAGTGTGGGACGATTTTTTTATCCGGCAATCATTATGGTGCGCGCTGCTATTATTGATTATCTAAATAAAACGTTGTAATTATACACCGACTGCATTTGTGTAGGAATTCAATGCGTTTTTTCAAACAAAGGACAAATATAAAGTGATTCATGCCTTTTGTTGGGAATAATAAACTCGTTTAAATCATTCTGTCGTTAGGTATTGACGGAGCCTTACACCGCGCCTGATTCAACCTCCTGTGAATCAATCCCAACTATCTAACTTTTGAGGAATCCAAATTGGTTATGGAACTATCTATAGTTACCCATAACAATAGCTACCTGTAGATTTCCAACCGAATTATTAAATTTCAAACCCACAATTCGTAGACTTATCAAAACACCCTCTCGGTGTGTCTCATTGTCTTATTTATCTTTATCCTCGACTGCTCCGGTGCATACGCGCCAAAACAAATTTTGCGATAATGAATACAGCTGACTGATTTTACAAATTGATAGCTTATACGCAGTGTGTCGAGGTGGCTGTTCTAGGTAGCGATAAGTGATATTCGGAGGTCCGGTGGCAGTTGAACCTCCGAAAGCGTAAATCAACGCGAGCCACGACTCTTTTTTTTGGTATAGATTGAAGTTGCACGGCGAAACACCGAGCTGAACATGCGCATTTGCATAAGATAACGGCCCACGAGCTCACCGGAGAAATTCGTACGACACTCGAGACAAAACACTCGCAGATTCATTCTTACAGCCTCCCGACCCCCGCCCCATCGCCGCCACCCCGCCCCCCCGCCCACCCACGAGCGGTCAGCTCGAGTCCTCCCTCCCTCCCTCCCTCCCCCCCCCCAACACACACAAGATCGACCGGCGATATCTTCACTAAATGAAGCACCACCCAAGGTGTCAAGCGCGCTCCCGGAGATGGCACCTGCTGATACCGTGGACCGAGAGCCGATCTGCGATGCATTAGGGACCGGGGAGGATGCGCGACAGGTCGTTGTAGGAAGAGTGCAAATGGCAGGTAAAACGCGTGTGTGGCCGGCACACGGAAGAAGAGGGAAAACACAAACATCTCCGAGATAAAGACGCGGCTGCAGCATCCACGATGATATTCCGAGTGCAGGCTTGTTCGATCACCAATTTTTCTCCGGGGACCACCGCGTCGAGGCCGCGACTCCTTCTTTTTCTTCTATGCGCGGTCTAAAAGGGCGGGAGGGGGGGGAATGTTCCAAACTTACTTCTCGAGATGGAACAACACGATCTTACATGATTTGCAAGAGTAGCTAATTATTCGAGGCAGAATAAATTTAATATTCCATTGAATTCCCGACCAGCGCACTTTATGCTAATGAGTACTACCGACGTCAATACATTTGAGAAATCGCGTATTGAACGCATCGGCAGTCTTATCAAGATAATGACACAGACAATAACTGAAGCAGTGGAACGTTTACCAGGATTTTCCAATGAGCAAATATGTAAATAACCGGGGAGCCGGGAGGTGGCATTTTTATTAAGAAATGATACATGAAACCTCGAAAGAGGTCACGAGTATCGTTACGACATCGAGTAAAGCGAAACCCTTTGTTCCCAAGCCCCATAATGCGGCCCGTTTCTCTCTCTCTCTCTCTCTCTCTCTCTCTCTCTCCCTGGACAATCACACAATGAAAATTACATACACCATAAGCCAATCCTGCAGCTCCTGTTCGAGCGTTAACCCTGCGTCCGAGAAAAAGTGTCTCGTGTGGAGCGCAAGGATAAATTGCAAGGACGCCATGAATTTCTGATTAACCGCAGGTCGGGTGCGTTTCTGATTTACAGTGTTGTGCCATTAACGATTTCGTCTTTACACTCGTGCCCACACTCGGAGATCGGCGGCGGCGCACTAAATTGACCGGCGTGCATCCGCGGCAATTTATCGTGGACAAGGAGGGTGGGAAGGAGGGAGGAAAGGAAGAAGAGAGGGAAGCAAACACTATTACGCAGATAAAAGCTTGACAGGGCAGGAGGAGGTGGAGGCAGCTGCGGAGGATGCATTGCACCGAGGCAGGGGGCGGGAAGGAGGGAGGGAGGGACGCAGTCGCTCGCATGCACTCCGCTCTGATTGTTCCGTGAAGAGTGAAGAGATAGAGAGGAGCCGGGGAGGAGGAGATGAAGAAACAAAAGTACGATAGCTCGTCGGATTGGCAGGGTTGCCAGGGGTGAGGGAGGGAGGGAGGAAGGAAGGAGGACGGAGGCTTTGACGAAAAGATAAAAGGAGGCTGAATGCGCGCGTTCTGATGCTGTTATAATCAAGGACGAGACTTTTGGCTTTTTTTTTGCGAATGATGCTCGGAGGTTCGGCAACGACTCCGGGAGCCGATGTTGCAACGGAGATTTCCTCGAGAGTTACCCCCATGTCGCTACCAGAAATAAATTCCTGAGCTAGAGGAATCCTCAGAGCTGAGTGTGCTTAATTTCGTTGAAATTATTATCGGGCATCTCGCAATAGTGATAATGAACTGGATTTAACTAAAATCAATTTCAGCGAGATCTGTATTATTTTAAATTGCATTTTAAATTCTATCGATTCATTTTTAAAAAATTAACGACTGTTCAGTGGTGCATTCAAATTCCTGACATCATATATTTGAAGGGTATGTGCCGCAATATTAATCGCGTCATTTAAATAACCGGTACTGCATATAGGGATAAATCATAATTTTTAAATATTATATTTACCTACGTACGTATTTAAAAAATATAATTATTTTAAAAAGCAGTTTTTCAAACATTATAATATGTATGTATCATTTTTATTAAACTTAATATGAAAGTGGATTGATTAATCGGTCTATATCGGTAAACTCAATAATTTTCATGTACTCGAGATATTTAAACTAAAATCAATCATTGTATTGAGTTGTAATCAATTAGGGTATTACAAAAATAATTGCTTAATTTTAATTTAATTACATCGACGCAATATAATCGAAATGCAATGTTGATAATTAAACCGTAATTCGTTCGATATGTAAAAATGTTGGGATTAATAGAATCGCCATTTACGAAACTTATTTACAAAGATAAAAGAGGGCCGCGATATCTTACCCGCTTGATAACTCCCGATATATTTAGATTATAAGTGTTGTTCACCGGTTTATACAAAAACTTTGCGTCGATAAGTTTCGCCATAAATTATTGGATCGTGCTTGCATCTGTGTTTGGCGCATCCTTAACATCCTCGAAAAAATTCATTCTCGAAATCACCCAGAACCAATCATCAGCGAATCGGCCCTGGACCAAGTGTGCTTACCATTTTCATACAAGTTTCTCTGAATGACAAAAGTTACCCTGCAATTGCTCATCATTTCCCTCATAATCCACCCGGACAACCCTCTTCGAGAATATAAAGGTGGCATTTTAAGCGATTTATCGGTGGTGCGAAGGGAGACTCCGAGTTGTCATTCTCTCCATTTCCCTAAAGCTCTTGACGATTTTTTCCATTTTTCCCTCACTTTTTCCCGCTACGTTTTTTAGTGGGCCATAATTTACTTTGATTGATAAATGGATACCCTAGCAATAGTTGAACCGAGTTTCCTTGACTTCTTCGTCGAATTTACAGGATCCAAGCTTGATTTATCGGGAGAATGCGTATATCGATCGCAGAACTATTAATTTTTCTTTGGTCAGTTCAAATTGACTTGGTTTTATCGTATGTGTAAAAGGTTATACCCTTGGACTTCTTTTCATTTGTTTAAATTAGTTCAAGTTGATGAGATGATATTCTAGGAGCTGAGATCATCGAGATGTGGTGATACAAGTACCCAAGGTATGTGTTCCATTGATTCTCGGGTGATTAAAAATTACCGCGTCTATTGGACCTTGACAACGAATAATCGATGTTTGTCTATTCTTTTGATTGATGCTTTTCTCTATCAATAGAAATCACAGCCCGCATTTTTTTCGAATTGGAAGTACGCAAAGTTGTATTGAAACTGACAGGCACGTTTTTCACTCTAAAAAGAATTCTATCGCTGTTAACTAAAATAATTATCTGTAATACAAATCGAGACATGTATAAAGAATGCTAATAATTTCTCAATTAATGATAACGTAATGATTGTTCGCGGGTACTCGAAGAGTTGCGTATTATTTATATTTTTAGATAATGACTACATCCTAGGAGGATTATCATCATACGTAACTGTACTTAAATATTAAATGAGATATTTTACAAAGCGAATGCAGGAAAAGCTATTGGTATAGATTTTCTCAAGCAGCCAATCTCATAAGCGTGCGTATAATTACCTACTTTATAAATTGCGAAATGCCTCGGCGATTTCTCGCTCCTCTTATCTATCCAAGCATCTCCATTATACTAATCGTACTCCGACTCGTTCGCAGTTCTCCCGGATGTTTTTTAAGCGACACCCGAGTGCGCGTGTGCGCTCTCATCCAACACGCGTGGACCCCAAAGAGGTTGTTGCCTCGGATGTTCCTGGGAAAACGATTCTCGACGTCCTCTCCTCGAGCAACAACGTAGGCCAGCTCCATTATGAGTCAACCCCGCGACCCCCGCACCGTCCAAGCGCGCGATGATTGCTATGTTTCTCCCGACAAATCACTTAACGATTCAAGTTTAAGAAACTATCGGAATATCACTCATTAGCCGGGGTAAGTATTGTATTGAATTACCGAGCGACTCTCTCTCTCTCTCTCTCTCTCTCTTTCTCCCTCTGTAACGCCGGCAAATAATAGGTTATTCCGCCGGATCCGGACGATTGCAAAATAAAAGGTCGAAATTAATTTGGACATTACGGAGGATTCCCTTTTTCCTTCTTAATCAGCCCGCAAAGTTGTATGCCTCGTTATCGAGTAGAGGAGATTAAAAAAATGAAATAATATCATTCATTAGAACGTGTAAGCATTATATCAAATTACAAGTGATTTTATTTTTTTGATGGAACAATAATAATTGAATACGCCACCTCCCTACGCCCTACGTGAGAGTGCACCTACTCGAATAAAAATCATCAAATTCAATCCATTCTATACCGTATCATTAAACATAATTCAGTTATTTTTGTCTCAATCATGGCGCAGAACACATATAAAGTTTCATTCTCTTCCTTTAGAAAAGCATTTATCGTGCAAATTCACAAATTAAGGAAGAAGTTAATTTTATTCGCTTTCGAAATATTAAGGAAGGAAAGGTTGTGGTTAAATGAAATTTCTTTTAACGATTCGTAATTATAAGAATTACGAATTTGAATGGAAATTACACGTTGTTGGGCATTTCGAGCTTTGTCATGGCCATTAAGTGCGGTTATAAATTAATATTCGTCGCTAAGTACAAAAAAGTAAAGTGCGTAATTATCATGAAACCTCGCGCAATAATAAGCGCTCCAGATTTTCGAGAAAAAACACGTTTCTCCATGACTGCGCTCCCGCAATTAATGACTCTGTACTTTTTCTCGCCGGGGATGGGGTTGGAAATGAGGGGGTTAACAAAATACCGTACATCAGTCGTGCGGGAACGGGAACGAGGACGAGGAGGAATTTTTGCGCGCGCGTCAATTAAGTTTTAAAATTGACTCTAGGGACTCAATGTTGCAATGAATCAAAGTCAAGATGTCGCACTCGATTTCGACTCCCCATAGCTGCCAACTTTCTAGCACACCACCACCGGTTGCACACGCGTGTTCCACGGACCGACGCCATTGCTGTTCCGGTTCGGCGGATCGCTGCATCGGTGGCAACCGATTGCCATGGGATTCGGCGAGTCAACCGAAAAACCGGCGGTCACGATTTTTATTGAGTGGTTATTAATAAAAAACAGCTCCCTCCATCTTCATCGACTCCTCCGACGATCGTCATTTTAGATGTGTTTCGACGAGATGATGCTCCCTCTCTTCGTCGGTTCAAATTTCAAAATTTTGAAGTCAACTTTCACTTCGACAATGTGTCGACTCAAGTTACTTTGCCAGAGAAATTTTTTCAATTCAAACCATTCTGGTTTACTTTATCAAAAAAAAAAAAAAAAAACAAAAAAAAAAAAAAAAAGAAAAAAAAAAATGAAATTTGACTTTCCGACAAAGTGGCAATTATAAGACGCATTCCTTGGTAATCTTCGTCCGAGGAGTATATATCCTAGTGAAAAAAGCATCGAGTTCACACCAATTGATTTAATTTAAATGTAGCCACACGCTTGGATTATAAAATTTTTCATTTTTCATTTCTTTGTTGCTGGAACTTCCAGACGACAATTATTTAAAAATCACGTTTATAATCGTCTGTAACTCGGGAAGTCACAATGTGAGAGAGTTGTCAAATGTTCAGAGGCCGAAATGATTATATATTAGCTTTAGAAAATTTTGTATTCATTTTATTATTTACGAGCACCAAGAGCAGACAAGGAAATTAACAGAAAAATAAATCCGTAATCGATAGTCGACTCTACATTGTCCCATTTTAAATACATCCAGATTTATGATTTCGACGTGGAATTATACGCCCAAAACATAATCATTAATTCTAGATAAAGGAAAGCTTCGTGAAGATAAATGTAGTTGGCGTGCCCACAAAGTAGAGAATTAATTATCCTCTCTACGTGCTGAGGCGCGTAAATACAATTGGACGGATGATGCGACCGATACACTTGCAAATCCAATGATACACAACGATCTCCTCTCACGAATCATTGCCAAATTATGAGAAAGTCGGCGTGGGTATCGGAATTTATTGGCTGGCTCTTGAAGGTTTTTGCGGGCGCGTGCGTGCCTGCCTACGTGCGCGAGCGAGCGAGCCAGCAAGGATGCTGCGAGCTCCTCTCGGTCCAGATGCACCCGTCCCGAGAAGAAGACGTAAATTCGGGTATCGGTAATCCCGCAGAACCGGCTCGCGGAGTTTTCCATGGGTGCGCGCTTCTCGGATTTTTATCTTAATATGACTGTAAGCTTTTTACAGAGTTGCATTTAAATTAAATTTTTATTTTAACCTCCGATCTTATCTTGATTTTCATTAAAACTTTTATTGAGACAAATTAGAAACTGACAAATTGGGAGAGGGGGAGAGGTGTTGGCGAGTGCGAGCATCGAGAAACTCTGTTTCCTTTAACGGAGCTTCTCCGTGGGATCGGATCCCTTGGCCGGGGGGAGGAGGGGAACACGTTTTTTATTCGCTCCCCGTTTACGATTACACGGCAGCTCGAGTGCCCGATAGAGTTAATAAATTTGAGTTGTCCAGAGCACGAGTGACCCGGATATAAAACAAAGAGGCTGACCCAAATTCGCCGCATAATGAACCTCGACGCACTCGGACCCCGTCCTTAATCCGGTGCAGTTATCTCTCGAATTAATCGATGCTCCGGAGCACAAAGCCACGGCAAAAATCGAGCTTTCGATCTCGTTGTTCGGGGCGCCATAATGCACACCGAGAGGCTGAGGCTCCGACGCCCCTGGTGTAATCAGTTACCTTGCCCGTGCCCACCTGACTGATGATCTCCGCGGCTTTCCTCGTCCTCGAGCCCTTTCTCTCGAGCTTTCTTTCGAGATCCACGAGTACGAGCTTCGGGGCGAGAAGCACGAATGACCGACCCTCGGCGAATTTTATTTCTTTTTCCCCTTCTCCGTACCCACTCTTGTCTTTTGTTTTTTTGTTTTTTTTGTTTTTTTTTGTTTTTTGCCTCTTTGCCCTCTCTTTTTCTCTAACGACTCCGAGCCGAGTTTAATTTACTAATTTAAAAAGAGCAAGGGTAACGGGCGGAGGAGCCCGCACTTTGCTAATTGTCAATAAGCTCTGGACATAAAGCGAGTGTGCAAAAAATTAAAAGGAAGTGTAATGTTGTGCACACAACTCGTTTGCGCTACTATGAAATACGATAACTTGGCCTGATGAATATTAATTGATTTACCTAAGATCATGCGAATTGCTTGATAAATACTTGTTTATTTTTTGCTTGTATTTGGAAATAGTAAGTGAGCAAAAAATTAACTGCTCGTACCAAAAATTTTTGCCCGAGGCTCAGAAAATTATTAAATAAATAAAACATTTTTTTGGATAAAAGGACGAATTTTTAAAAGTAAAAAGTAGGATTAGTTTAATTAAAATATGTTTGTCATGCTGACACAGCACGTCTGTCCTAGTCTGTGGTTTAAATTATAATAAAATGCAAATATAAATATGACTGGTTTATATTGTGTCATTTGGACGGTCGGTTATCTTGTTTAGCAAATATTTATATCTGGTATTTTAATATCGCGTGTCCTCTCCTCTATTTATTGAATTAGAATACATACAAATGTGAAGTATTTTCGAGGCACTTGCATTTTATCAAAAATTTTAATGTTGTCCCAATCTATTTTACGATTGTGCGCTCGTGAATATATTAAAATTATCGCAGTAATATTTTTTGATTTTTCGAGTTCTAGTACTGTCGCTCGACTCCTCCAATATATGTCACGGGGAAAAATGTTTATCATACTCTCTTATTTTTCAATCATTCATAAAGTCAAGCGGAGAGTTGTAATTTATTTATTTATCGGGCTGCTTGAGCCAATTTCAGTTATGTCTTAAAAATCTTGATATATTGTATTAAGGCCGAATTTTTAAGGCTCGTGCACTTTGGGAGGCTCGTTAATTCCCGAGAAACCGTTAGTCTCGCATCAACCCTTTAAGACCGCTGCGAAAGTACTAAAAGAGCCGGTGGGTTATCGCGAAATGCCGAGTCTGGGGCGTCATCGTCACCTCTCTTTTTCGCGTATTTTTCGTTCGGCCCGATAAGCCGCTTTTTTCGTCGGCTTAAACCTCGGATAATAAATGCCCCTCGATTCTCACGCAAGTGGGCATAGGGAGGGGGCGGTTCACCTGGCGATAAACCTCGGATAGCGCGCCGCTTGTTGTTATTATTATTATTATTATTATTATTATTATTATCATCATCATCATCATCGTCGTCGTCGTCGTCGTCGTCATCATTATTATTGTTATTGTTATTGTTATTGTTATTATTGTTATTGTTATTATTATCGTCGTATTTATTAATGTTATTATTATTTCTCGGTCGCGCACTTAGAATTCAGCCACGCCGCCAAAGATGGAAATCTCCGGTGGCTTCGCGGGCGCGTTGTAACGTGTTTGTTATCTCCGACGAAAGTACAGGGGATGAGGGAAGAGAAAGAGAGAGAGAGAGAGAGAGAGAGAGAGAGAGAGAGAGAGAGAGTGAGAGAGAGAGAGTTTTACAAGAGGGCCGCAGTGGTTTGGCGAGGATGAGAATCCCTTTCGGTAATGAAGTGTAGCGCACCTATGGAGAAAAAAGGGGTCACGCGCGAGAGAGGGAGGGGGAGGAAGAAATGCAGATGAATGAAGCGCAAGATAAAGGGCAGATAATAAATATGGAGGAGGAGGAGGAGGAGGAGGGAGAAGAGGAAGGGACTGATACCTCCTTGCGCTTTTAAATATGTGTCGAGTGAGATTGTATTACCTTAAGGAACGGCCAAAGCACCTATACATTCAACTCCGACGCATTGTTGTGCACGATGCTTACGTTTGTTCCATGATTTTTCATGCGATTGTTTGAAAATACTTTTCTTTCAGCCTCACTCGTAATGGAATTGTAAATGACACTTCCTTATTATTTTTTTTCCCTCCCATTACATCATTATTATTTATTATTTATTATTTGTCGAAAATTATTGAAATATGTTGAAATTGTAATACAAATCTTCAATTTTTGTGTTAATTGTTTCAAATTATTTTGCTAAATTAACTTTTGAGCTTGCGTATTTCATTAAAATAAATTAAAACATTTTTCATCCTCAGTGATCTCTTACTACTTATTTTTCCCTGTCGCTCTGTTATTCTTTTTTCAACGCCTAGTCAATGATCGTCAAATTTTAGAATTTTAATAACGCGTGTATTCAGCGAATCTCATCTGGAGCCGAGTCACACAATCTCGGTATAAGAAAGCTCGGGTGATCCATCAGGAGAACAAAATGCACTACTATATTATTATAATTACTCGCATCGATCAGCCTCATTACGAAGGCCTCGTGCAATATTAAGCACAATCTTTTATTTCTCTCTGTTTTTTTTTCTTTTCAATCGCTCTATTTCTACTTATCCTCATCCAGTTCCCGCAGCTAATCCACCAAGTTATGTCTGTGATAACTTACGTAATCCATTGCGAGTTTGAGATGAGACTTACCCACTCCACTGGACCAATGTTCAGAAACAGCTTCCCCTAGTCTATACATCAGAACTTTTGCTTACATTTCGTCGTGTCGAGGTATTCATCTCCATGCAATAATAGCACGATTGTGAAGACATGAAATCGAGTGTGATTATTAGTGTGTATACATGCCAAGTATTACGATTATTATACTAAACGTGATTCGTGTTATTTGATTTATATTTTTATGAAGTAAATGAATTACGAAAGGGATGAAAACACTTTATGTGTGCTGATATCAATAAAACAGCGAAAGAAAGAGTATTTAACGTGCTTAGACACGTTGCAATTATAATTTTCTCTCTTTTATTCATTTATTTGTTGTGTATTTTTTTCTATACTTACTATAGGGATCTTGAAGCTAAAATTAATATTTTGTAATAACGAATAGCTTTTGTTTTAATGAAGTATAATTCTATCTACAAACCTCGACTCCAATTTTTATTTATATTCACCTGTTTCTTCACAAAATACATAACAAGTTTATTCATGTGTTGAATTATAAATTTTCTTCATTTATTCATGTACTTTACTAGCGTACGGAATATTGTATAATTATTTAAATATTTATTTTAATATAAATTTTATTATTGAGCTCCATCATAAATCGGATATTTATTTATTTTTTTGCTAACAGATTAGGAATATAATAATACGTCAAAACGAAATAAGATTCAAAATAGAAAAAAAGTTTTGCTTTCCAATATTTTTTTAGAAATTGGTAACTAGTTAAATTGATTTGGTTATCTTTGTTAGTAGATAAAGAATTTTATTAGAAAATAATAATCGTTTTGATATAATATTTTATTTAATAATAATTGTATGAATTTTACATATAAGATAAGCTATTTGCGAATGATTATCGATATGAACCATAGTGACAAAAATATTTTGCTAATTGTGTTTGCATCAGTTTATACGGCACTCGTCAACAACCTTCATTTCCTCTTTGGTTTCATTTATAAATTGAGCGTAAACCAATAACAGGATGTAAACTCAACGTAGATCCCGTATCATTTCTCTCTCTCTCTCTCTCTCTCTCTTTCTGTAGGCAGTAAATGCGAATTTTACATTTAGTCCGCGACGGGCATAAATTCGTCCCACACCTTCCAATTGATGGGAATCAATAATACCAATAACGCGAAACCAGTTCCCCGTTCCAACCGATTATTAAAGCAACGCGGTGAAAAAGACGTGAGTTCCTCTCAGTTCCACCATAATATTTTTAATTTGGGCCAAGTGTTGAGTCGGCGCGAGTCTAAGCTCAGAGCCCACGAGAATTCAGCGAGCGACTATTAAATCGCAGCTCGAATTCTCACGGAAGTCCCGTGCGACACGCGCGTATCGAGATCAATTGGGGAATAAATGAATTTTCGGTCCCCGTTTACGTTGTGCGGCCAAACGAGTCCGATGAACCGCGGAGTCGAGGGTCACCAAGGCGCGACTTTAATTTTACGTAACGGGGGGGCGACGGGGGGAGTCGGGGATTCCCCGCTATTTTGCCGAGCGCATCGAAACATAACTCGAGCCCGTGACCCCGAGGATCAGAGAGAGAGAGAGAGAGAGAGAGAGAGAGAGAGAGAGAGGAGAGGGAAGGGAGTTCCAGCGCTGATTGACGAGCGACGCGCGGAGTCACTGCGAGCGAGCAATAAAGCACGTGCACGCATGAGTGAGAGAAACACCTGCCTCTCCTCCTCCTCCTCCTCCTCCTCCTCCTCCTCCCTTTCACCCGCCTGCCTCCACCTCGAGCGACGCTCCTCTCTTTTTGCAGCCCTCACTCTTTCACTTTCTTCCTTGCTCGCTCACTTGGGCGTTTTGTTACCCGCTACATGTATATTCGGCTTTCTTCCGAGACTGCACGCTCATTTCTTATCTTTTTCTCTCTTTTCAGCGAATAATTTTGTCTTTTCTTTGCCTTTCCTTCTTAAAGAGAAGCTCTACTCTTTCCCTTCTCGCGCCCTTTGTTCCTTTTATTTTTTAAGGGTCCTTCGTCGCTTTCGGCTGGCGGGCAACCGCAAAAGGCTCCACCAAAGTCCTCGGGGGGCGTCGATACATTTTTACTCTTCCTTTATTCCCTCGTTTCGACTTTAAATCGTGATCGCAGACTTGGAGCCGCAGCATCCGCGATGAAACTCATCGAAGAGGGATATCTTTGAGTGAAAACTACTACAAAGGGTGCCTGCCTCGATGTACAATTTGCATCAAGTATTCCTGGAGTTTCTTCGATTATATTTCAATGCCCGATACTTTTTCATGCTTGAATTGCCAACTCTTAATTTATGCGCAGTATTAGAAAATTTACCAAGTTTCAGACAGAATGCTTAATGTTACTTGAGCTCCACGAGAGATGAAAAAAGAAAAGATGCACTAGTGAGATATACTCTTAGCGTTTTCATCAATTCTTGTGAGTTTATTTACAGTTCACATGCTTGCTGCTTCTTCTATTAAAATAAAAAGAAAAATTCTCTCTATAACCACTTTTAAATCTTTTTGTTGTTAAGTTCTAAAGGAACATTAGATTAAAATTTATAGCAACCGCACAATAAAAATTCATCATATATTCATGCATTTTTAATTTCGCTACCTTGAACATCCTATATTATTTAGCAATAACTAAAATTTATCATAGTATACGGTTATTTTTGAATGCACAATAGTCTTAATTAAAATAATAGGTATTAACTTGCAAAAAATCCAATAACAGACCACTATTTTCACTTTTACTGTATTTTTTATTGAAATATTTTTTTATGACCTTTAAAAAAATCAAATATCTTTTATATACTTATTAGTTAATACTCTAATTATTATACCAAGCCATATTCAAAATTTATTTCATGTTTTTAGTAAAAAAAAAAAAAAAAAAAATTACAGATGTAATTTTTGTACGAAAGAAAGGATTTTTTATGTTAAATTACTACATTTTTTAATAAGCAGTAAAATTAAAATTTCTTTTGTGTACATTTTTTAATGTCCAAATTCAATTCATTTTACCTTATTTACCTTTTCCATTTTTTCAGTATTTATTTAATTGTTTTTATTTTAACAACTTTCTACATCAGGATCACATTAACAATGAATTCAATTAAAACAATTAATTTTTAATAATGTTTAGTGTTTGAAAAGATAATTTTTCAATTAATTACAATAGATGCTTATGATACATACAAAGATTATTATGAAAGTAGATAATTCAAGTAGAGAGTATTCGTAATTTTACAGATTGTACAAGCACCAATACTATTGCAATAAATCTTGGGAGTTTTATTTTGTTATGTTTAATAAGTGAGATTCTATTGTTCGAGAAGGAACGTAATTTGTAGTTGATATTACTTTAATTATAGTTCTAATAACAATTACAATGATAAATACAATGTAACAAATATTGTTTGAGAATTGAAATGAGTGATTCTGAGTTTCCAATTGTATTTATGGCAGGAGCTGATATACAATCGCGATCCGAAGGTTCGTATACATTGTAGACTGCCTTTCTGAAACTATTTATTCGCAAATAAATTGATTACAGCTTAAAAGTTGGGAAAGGGGGTGGTAGTGCTGCATCTTCAGCTTATTAATCATAGTGCTCGTTGCTTGAATTTCGAAGGCCTGCACTTGCAAAATAGATGGATAATGCTCGGTACGTCGCCATTAGCACTGCCATGAATTCTGCTTTGAGGTTATTAGTATTGGAGTATGGGGGTGGAGAGGGGGGGGGGAGATCGAAGCTAAGCTCGTACGTTCGCACGAGCCGAGGAATTCCCCGGGGCTCGAGCGGCAAAAGAAATCGCACCCGTTAAAAGCGTACACGCATAATTAATCGATCGATCCTCCAAAGTCGCAGCGACAGTTACATGGATTCGGCTCGCGTTTCGATCCGTCAATCTCCTCCCTGGCTGGCCCGATCGGCCCTGGACCGATAAAATCGCGAGTCGCCCGCTGATTTCACGAAATGAAGATCAACGGGCGAAAGGGCGCCACGCGTGCGAACGCATTATGCAAATCATCGGATGATTCAGCGGAGACTCACTCCCGCTCTCCATACGGTGCGCCCGGGAGTGAGCCGTAATTCAACCGTAATTATTCAGCGGCGCGACGGCCTCGAGCTGATATACAACTCTACAACGCAACAACCCAACAACACGGGGTCGTTACGCATTGTTGTGCGTGCGTTCGTTCGTGCGTTCGTTCGTTCGTTCGTTCGTTCGTTCGTTCGCTCGCTCGCTCGCTCGTTCGTTGTTGCCCCCGATCGGTACGCATGCGCCCGAGCTCATCCTTCTACGGGGGCGAATTCCATCTGGCGCGCGCACACCTCTTTCTCTTTGTTTTCCACGGTTTTTTCTCGCTGCGCGCTGCTTTTTCTTTTTGAAATTACCGTAATTACGCTCCGGGGAGTGGGTGCACTTTAGTGCGGCCCGAGGAAACAGACGCCGAACGGAGAGACACTCGCGTTCCAGCCGCTGCGTCTCCTCGCATCCGGAGGAGCTGCTGGAGGCTGCGCCGCCGTACCTTGAATTATTTAAGATAAATGGAGATCTTTAGTGCATTAAATGTGCGTGACCTCGCGCAATATGACTCGGTCGGCCATCTCGCATTAAAATTTCCGTTAAACTATCGCGAATTTACGTACCTGCATCATTCCCCCGGCTTAGTTTTATTGAACCAGTTTTCTTTATAACTTGAGATGTTTATGAAACCTTTTATCATTTTCAAAATTTTAAATATTTTAAAATTTATCCCTTTGGCAATCCTTGGACAAACTTTATCTTCACGGATCTTAAGCCACAAAATTAAATTTCTCATTCTATTCGATACAATATTGTTTGTTTGTTAAATATTTAAATTTTTAAATTGATTTTTAAATAATTTAAAACAAAGATTTTCGAGTAATACTGAGTAAAAACAAAGTATTGCAAACAAAATTTTCATGCGAATAAGATGTTTATTGCGTTTAAAAAAAAGAAAAAAAAAAGTTCCAAGTCCCACGTAAGACCACATCGATATTTAATATTAAAATATTTAACTTAAAATCAATGAAATACTTAAGAATTTTTAAATTTTGTATCTCGATCATTATATTAAATTTCGTTGCTCAGTGAATTTTACGAATTTTATATTCAAATATAAAATTTAAGTTCTCGGTCTGAGACAAATTTGAAAATAATATTCCCAGGGTATATTATTTCATGGATTAACCCGATTATAATATTTTCCAACAGCAATAAAATTAATTTTAATGTAAATTTAACGATTAAATGGGAATAAACATAATTATTAAAATGTAAAAAGTAAAAGGTATTGGTAACGACCCGCTGAATTTTAAGTATTAACCAAGTTAATTTATAGGTACAGAAGAAAGTTGTTTGTACGCGAGCAAGTGAAAAAAACAATATTTCCCACTTTAATATAATCGTTAATTCGTGCGGGAAGTTTAACAAAACAAGAAGGCGTCCCGCAATAAATCCATAAATTAATGGCCGCGCACGCGAAAACTCTGGCTTTTGAAAAAGATAAGGCGAAATGCATGTAGGTACGCGGCAAATATAATCTGCCGACCGATCTTGCGAACTGCGCGCGCCATCGGATATCTTCATGTACCTCGGCGCACACGGGGGAAAGGGCGAGGGGTTAAGGGAAAGAAAAAGGACAAGTATTTTGGCGGCCTTTCAGAGGAGAGACTCTCGCCCTGTACATCCGGCTTAATTGCACCGCGAGCGCATTGCCGGAGATAAAGGGGGACGGGGACGGGGACGGGGGCAGGGGAGGGGAGCAGGGGAGGGCCCTGAATCGAGCCGGCGAACCTCAACAAACATAACGCGAGCATTAAATCGTGGCGGTGAGTCAGTGCGCACGCGCGGCCGCGACAGGGTCACGGAGGTGCGCTTGCCCAGGGAAAGGGAGCCACGCGCTGGGGGATTCATGGCGCATGCGTCCGCGCGCGTGAAAGTTGCCCGCCACCGCCGCAGCCGTTAAAACAAGAGTGCGCGCATCATTAATATTTGCGTGCGGGGGATTCGCTCCATTGTCGGGTCGCCCATTGCCCCCCCACCCCCGCCCCAGCCGACCTCTTTGTCCCGGAGCACTGATTGAATTCTGAGTGAAAGCTGAGAAATCAGGAGAGCAGCGCGGACACGCGATCGAGCTTTCGGAGCTGGAGGAAGAGTCGAATCGTCAGCTGTGCTACGATTGATTTCCAAGTAGTGCCAGGGTAATTGTTCTCGGAAAGTCATATATCTCGCGAGTTTCGAAATTCATTAGCATTTAAATAACGTAATTTGAATGTAGTTTTAAGGCGAGAAAGATATACGGATTTTTTTCATTCTCTGCAACGAGGAAAGATTTTTGAATAAATAAATGTAATTATACGAGAAATACCGCAGATTTAATAAATTATGCCGTTTCAGCGGACTTTGCATTTGCTTTTATCCGAATCTAATACCTACCTACTTATGCATCATTAATTCTCAAACTGTGTATCTTTGCGAGCTGGATGTTTGGGACAAAAATCCGTATCGACGCGCAGTGTATTTGGCTATCGATACGACCCCCGAATTGTCCTCATTTATAAAAAAAGATGTTCCTCAAAGGCGCTGGACTCGTTTGAAATTTATACTTTTTAAACCAAAATGCACAACCGCCCCGATAAATAACATCCATTATAATGCGCACTGATTTACAACAAAAGATTAAAAAATCCTTGTATTTTTATCAAATAATTTACATGTAACACAATATTCCCGGTGCGGATAACGATGTTATAGATTGGTCGGTGAGATTGGCCTTAAGAATCGAGATCGGGCACATAAATTAGCATCGATTTTCTCCACATTGTTACACGATAACTTACGACTTTTTCAAAACTTAAAATAAGGAATGGCACACGGATGGTCGCAGGTACGCGCGGCTATCGAGGACGAAGGAGCAACAATGAAGATTGTGTTCCCCGAAGGAGAGCTCTGGACATGCTCGCAAGGATTATTACACGGGAGTTAGGAGAGCTAATTAAGAGGCAGAAGCGGCATCGGAGCGAAAAAACGCGGATAGAACAGGGGAAGGCGCCTCGGGGCTCCGGGCGTACGAATCCGCTCCGGTCGAGAGGAACGCGCGACTCGTAACTCCCGGGAGGACCCGGAGGATCGCGAGGCGCGTGTGCCGCCTCATTACGGCACATCCTTCTTTCTCTATCGGCAGAGCCTGGCATCCGGGCGCTCGGGATGTTCTCGACCTCCGCCCAGGAACGCGGTAATTGATGACACTATTTATTAAATGTCGCTATTTTAATGACCGGCACCCGTCGCGGGCAGCGCCTGGTCCCCGAGGATCGAGCGCGCATGCGCCCTCCGCCGCGGTGATTAAAGATCTGCTCGAATTGAAATCCTGCGCGTCGCCGAACCGATCGATCGATTTATATTAACGCTCCTTTAATTAACTCTCGATAAAACCAGTTCGCTCCTCGGAACGCAAGCCTCATGCGCGTATTTGCTTTTTGCGCTGGCCAACCGACGTTTCTCCCATTGAATAATGCCTGCATACGCGAGCTGGACACACTTTATTCTCTATTTACGATAATTTCTCAAATGTCGTCAATGCTCTTTAATCTTGAGCGGAGAGCCACGAGCGTCTTTGCATGAATTACGGCTACTCGCGTGTAATTGCGTTATTGTGGGAAAGGGAACCCGAGACTTTGTTTTCGCTTACATAAAGATGAAAATAAAAGCCGATTAGCATAAGTGATTCGAATGACTTGTATGTAAGTGTTATATGAACGATAAGGAAAATTACTCGGCATTGGTGTAACGTGTTTTGGAAAAATTCGCCAAACGCTTGGCTTATCGATATGCAAATCAGGCTCCGTGCGCATAATCTTTTAAAAACAGGAGAAGAAGCCTCGCATCAAGACTCCCGAGGCTTTAATTTATACTAGTATTTATTTTTTTAAATAAATTTAAATTAATTAAGATTATTTAATTCGTGTTTTATAAGGTATTCAGCGGTGTATAATATTTCAAACGAGTTTCATTGGCTAGATTAAAATTGTAAAATAATTGTAAAGCGTATTTTATATATACATATATATATATATAAGCATTTGTAAAATAAATTTTCGCTCATTTTAGTAACGAGAAGAGGAGCGATTCATGTCCTCGGTTTCGCTCTTTTGTATCTTTATCCGTGCTTTATTACGATCCGCTAATCACTCGTCCGTTGGCTTATGATAAATGCACGCAAAATCGTTATTAGGCCGTGGATAATAATCGTTGCGATAACTTCGCCCCTGGCTTTCTTTCCAAAGGGCTCATTAAAAGTAACGAGAGTAAAAGGCACGAGCGAAATCTGTGTCGTTGCGCAAACGCGCAGATGTTCGTGCGAGTAAACACACAGCGGAAGCGAAAAATGCTCATGCAATCGAGGGGTGGAGAACGATTTGCATTTGTTAAAGTATGTGTGCCACGCGTCTTCTCTTTTTTCGGAGCTTGGAAAACGGTCCATTTGTAGAGGTTCGCTTTCCTCCGGGAACGCTCCAAAGTCAACTGAAAAAACCGGAGGTAAAAAAGCCAGCGGCGATGGCGGCGATTAATTATGAATTGTCGTAACATCGTTTCGTTATGTCATTAAGCGGCGAAATCTCGAGGAACAAAAAACGAACGTCGATATCCGATTATTAATTATCCACGTGTATCCCAATACTTTACGTCACGCGCAAAAACGAGGAATAAAATTACTCGCCAAGCTCTCCTCTCGCTCGGCGCAAAAATCTTTCGTCAACGCTTATTTTTTACGTCCTTGTGTTTATTTATTGCGCATGGAAGATTTATTTACTCCAAAGCGCCAGGCTTCACGTCTTCCTTAAAATGGTACCAGTGATCATTATCCGTACGAACTACCTTAGAAGCGTCGATTATTCATTCGAATCCTCGGGGAAAAGCCCTGGAGAACAGTTTCCCATGTCTCTCTCTCGCTCTGTTGCATTAATTCGGACCCTGTAAGGATCTGCAAGATGCTTGGCCATAACAGGTTTGGTACTACAGGGGCTGGGATGACAACCCGGAGCACGTGGTTGCCTGCACCAAGGCGTACCCGCAGACAAACTTTGCAAGAGGGCGGGAGTCATTTTCTTTGTGGAGAGGTTGATTTTGTCCCGGTGCACTTGCAACAGCTTGGATGTTGAATCTCAATGGCGATTATTGCATTTATGGCCGAAGCGGCAGATCCAGTTTATCCAAAGGACTTCCTCCTCGCACGTTCACTTTCTCATGGGCCTTTATGGATGGTTCGACAGTTTAAATTTACCTTGCCAAAACTAAAATAATTTATAAAGTTTGCAATAATCATTAGAAAAATGCACGATTAATCGTCGTCAATTTAAACTAAAAGAAACTTCTTTCCTGACTTTTTTCACTCCGATGAAACACGGTTCTTACGTGACGACGCCATGTATAAACTAATTAATAGCGAAATAAGATTATAAATAAAAGTGAGCTATGGACGAAATAAATTAGGATAATAAAGGTTTTTCCAGGCGGAGAAACTGAAAGTTGTGTCAGCGCTCTTAAAAAATATATCGTTCATGTTGTTTCAATTTAGACTCTAACGGCGTTACTCCCTTGATTTATCTCCGAGTTTCTACACGCGACGTCCCGCTTGGATCTCAATGAGATCAAATAGCATCCCCCCGGGAATTTCGATCCGTTCCAACGATTCCGAGGCGATATCAAATCATTGGCGTGTCGTTCGATCCGAGGAATGCCGGACCTCGCGCATACGGTCAACATCTGCCGGAGTCTGATTGGCGTGTCGGTCCAGAAATGCCAGGGCCAAGCGTCACCGCGCGTAAGAAAGACCTTAGCCTCGAGAGGCTGCCGAAGAAAATCCGCAGGAAGTCAACGCATTATTATGCGGCCTCGAGATGTTTTGCATGCAAAAACGAGTTATGGCGATACCCGCGACCGAGTTGCTTGTCGCTCTTTTTACGCTCCGGAATGTGCCCAGGAATGTTTTCTATCGAAAATGGGGAGAATCGTAAAGAATGGGTTATTAGGTTTATTCAATGGTAATACGGAGGCTGCGTCCACGAGATACATAGAATTGAAACTGAATTTAGCTTAAATTGGGTGCTTGTGTAATTTGTTTATCACTTTGGAGCACGTCTATCCTAAGCAATTTTCCAATGATAAAATGAAAGCTTAATACTCGGTACTTTATTTTTATATTGGCGTATATAAAATCACGTCGTTAATAGAAGAAAAACTAGTTATAAAATAATTTATAGGTTATAAAAAAAATCATTGTCGTATAAATTATCGAAACGAGATCTTGGGCTGTAATGTGTGAGTTTGTGATTTATTGCATGCAACCTTAACAAGTGTGCTCTTCTAGTTGAAATATCATCAATACACTGATTAAAATTACAAAGTAATTTTTAAGTATTTCACTTAACTACAGGTACCAGAGCAGGGGCGCTTTTTCATTTTTCATTAGAGGGGAGATAAAGTTACGCGGATTCACGGGGACGCATCCAATCAAAATTAAAATTCACCAAGAAATTATCTTATTAGTCATGCAATAGGGATATATTTGTAAAGCCCACGGGTAAATTACAAATCGTTTAATTTTGTTTTTATTTGACTAATTATGGAGCCATATGGGCCGAGCGTTAAGTTAATGTTCGGATTTATGTTGTCTTTTAATACGATATAATCAGCACCAGGAAATTGGTTTTGAATCAGAGCGCGAAGTTTCTTTTGTACGGCTGCACTCACTTGCTCGAAAATCTTTAGAAATCTACATCGCGCCGATATCCTTACAAAAAATCGGCATTTCAAAAGTCATTTCCTGTCACGCGCACAATGACTCTCGCGTTCCGAAAAATCCGCACTCGACGGTTGGTGTTTGCCAACGCGGGCACACACATGTCGACGAACTCCAGCATCCATCTCCTGCTCCGGCAAATATCTCCAGAAAATAAGTCAATTACGGATGGTCTCGGTGCTAGGGAGAGCGGAAAGAGAAAACGAGCTGCACAATGCCTACGCCGCGGGAATGCTCTCGCGTGAACCTCCGAACCCGCTAATTCCCCCCATTAATCCCCGAGCCCGAGATCCGAGAGAGCTCGCACGCCAGTGTCATTGTGGTGGAGCAGCATCCCCGAGGAGCAGAGGGAAGCGCGTGCGAGGAGGAGGAGGAGGAGGAGGAGGAGACACCCGGAACGATCACGAGGGCTGACGGGAGCCGAGTGGGCCCTTTTTCGGTCCTCGGTTTCGCAGCTTCCGGCTCTGGTGAGCACTTGCGTCAGATATAATGATAGTCCTGAAAGGCTCTCCTCCTTTTACATTCATGCTGCCGCTGTGCTTCCCATTCATCCCGAGCGGGATGACGTGACGGGATGTCTGTTTTGGGATGCGCGAGATCTAGGGTCTTTGGTAATTTGCTGAATGGATACGATATTGAATACCCGATGCTCATCTACCGCTTTTCTCAGAGATATTTTCATGCGTAATGGGAAACACGACGATTATCCCCGGATTTTCCATACGTGCCCATTTAACTTGATCGAGAACACGGGGAAAGAGAAAAGAACCCGTGATATTATCTGCCGCAAAGAAGGATCCTCCTCGCAACAATAATAATTATGCGCTTCGAGAAAGCCAGGGGAACGGAATTACGAATTACTACTAATCGCCTACATAAAGCCAAGAGACAAGTTACCAGAAGGAAAACCAAACTTTAAACGAGACAGTTTAACTTGGAAATATTATAAATTAACTTTATTTGTCACTTGCAATTTTCTTGCGCAATTCGGTTAGTCTACTCGGGCTTTCGTGATGCACGTGTAAATCACTTTGCGGAATGCGCTTTCGCCACTAATCTCCGTCGCTTCGTGCTCTAGCCTTAAAACGAGAAAATAAATAAAATGAATTTCCAGTGGCCTCACTCGAGTACATCGATTTATTGGGGGAAGGAGAGAAGGAGAGAAGGCTTGCGCTGGTCGAGCGAAAATTCGAAGAAAAATTGGAGGCCCCAGCACAAAGTGCAGCATCCGACAGCCGAGTCTGACCTGCCTGCGTGGAGTGTAGGTCGAGGGCGACTCGATCTCTCCAGATGCACCTGCCGACAGCCTCTCACGGGAAGACGCGTGGCCCTCGGGCCGGATGCCCCTTCCCCTCCCCCCACCCCCACTTCGACCTCGCCCTTCCTTCGGAAAAAAAGGATTTGGGGGAATTTGGGTTATGCCAAAACGCAATTACACGCCTCCTACGAGGTGCGACGCGTAGCACAGATGCCCCTCTAATACCTTCGCCAAATTCGCGCCACAATTTCTTGATCTCATGAATGATCCGTGGATCCTTCCTTAGAAAACGTAAGCTGCGGATCGAATTCCGATGCGGTCTCTGCATCCTCCAAGTGGCGATGTTTTTTTTTCTTCTTTTTTTTTTTTTGCGTCGTGAAATCTAACGCTGGCTGACCGATAATTTTTTGATGCCGCAAGCCATTGTACGATCAAGAACTCAAAATTTCATCATGTTATATCGTTTTTCGAGAGAATATTTCTACTCTAATTTCGAATTTTTTTTTTTTTTTTTTTTTATAGAATAATTAGCAATTAAAAGGAGTATTAAATTTATGTGAAATATTTATCTTCCCATAAAAAAAATCAGCCTTCATTAAACAAGTTTCTAATGTCATTAAAATAATATTGCTCAATGTTAAAGCTGAACGCAAAAAATGATTATAAATCTCGGTTATTAACCAAGTAATAGATATGGTGATTAGAGCATATCAACTCATTTATATAATTAATGATCACATTCATTTGGACGTTTGAATGGAAATATCTCACCTGATTATGTTAAAATAAATAAATTGTATTTTATAAATGTATTAAAAATAATAATTGTTGGTAAACGTATAGTTATATGCATAGTTATATACGTTGTTTTATGAGTGTTATTAATCTTTTACAAATTAACCTAAATATAAATGTGTATCTGATTTTATAACATTTAAAAGCGAGTTACCAATTATAAAAACTTGAAAAACTTTTACATTCATCTTTTAATTTTTTACTCGTAGATTTAGTATTTACAGCACGTATGACAAGCTTTTTTTGTTAAATACAGCCTGAAAATAAGTAAACTCGTTTGAGATTTATTTATCATGACTAGTAATTCTCGAGTCTTGTGTTCATTGTAATTAAATTACGCTTTTTGTTTGTTCTTATTGAAAACATTTTATAGGGCAAAAGATACATGTATATACCTTAATGATATCTTTTTGTAAAATTTCTACTAATTATTCTGTGTAAGATTAATTCAATAATGATATTTAATCTGACAAGGAGTGACAATTGTTTAAATTACTACAAATAATGTACAATACTTGTAAGTTTTAAAGTTCCAAGAGAATGACTTTTTTTAATTCCATCATTGGAATTAACTTGTTTTGTTTTCTTTGGAATTGTTGAATAGTTATAAAGGAAAATAGTGGTAACTGATGTATAATAATATATTATCAACGCTATTCAGCTAGAAGAAGAACTACAATTAAAACTATTTTTTTCTTTTTTTCCGTTTTTTTCAAAAGTAAATTAGTATCTATTTACTGGAGATTATTTAAAACATTTTTCAATTTATTTTTTCTTTTTAATTTAAAATAAATTATTATATTTTTTTTAAATTAATTTGAAATTTTTTTTTTTTTTAACACCTAATAAATCTTTATATTCTGTTTAATGCTATTGCTATTATTTTTCGATCGTTAAATATTTCAGCATCCCGTAAAAAAATAAAAAAACCGTTATAGCCACTTGATCAATTCGAATTAATATTCACAAAAATTTATAAAATCAAGTAATCTTAAATAAAATTCCATTGTAAGAAAAATATTTGCATGAAGACATTAAAATGGCGTACTTAAATATTTTTTAATGCGGTTTTATGGTAATTACACTCTTGGATACACAAAGAGTGAACATTGTATCGCATACATATGACGGAGAAAGTAAAAATCAAAGAGATAATAATTTGAATGAACGAACGCACTAAGAATCAACATATAATGTAGAGTGTAAGATGTAGAGGATGGCGGATTTAATCTGGCTACCTGAACTCGATAGTTGCCGATGCAAAAATATAAAGATATTTTTGTAAATGTGTAAAGAGACTCAATCGAAATAATGTACATTGTAAATAAAATCTTATCTGTAAATTGATTAGTAAAATGTAAAAATCAACCTCGCCCGAGAAATGAATTTTTTGAATTTTAATAAGTTCTCAATCTATAGTGAGTATTTATTTGAATCGTTTTGAAAATCTACATTAAGCCAAAGCAGATGCAAAATACGAGTTTTGGCAGCTTAATATTGCATTTTATTAAGCCAAGTATGTAGGAAAATTTTATGTAAAATGTTATGTGTTCCATAACATTATGTAAAATATATTTACCAACCTTTCCACAGAATAACTTCTATTTCGTTTTACGATACCGTATCGGGCTATTGCTTTTTTGAAATAAATGTAAAGTCAAATAAATAAAGATGTATTACTTTTTAAATTTAACTTTATTGTTTATACATGTAAAATAATAATCGTAAACAGTGGAAAAAGTTTTTAAATAATAAATGTTTTTATTAAAATATAATAAATTATTTGTTTTTAATATCAAAACCGATATGTGATATGTCCAATATGTTTTTGACTTTATAAAAATTCGACAGATATTTATATGAATTTATTAGTTATAAAAATAAGTAATAATGAAATACATTTCAATTTTTATTATTATTTACTAATGGATAATATTATGTTCGTAATAATAATAACCTACCAACGACTGCGAATAATAATATCGTGCTTTAAAATACAGTGTATAATTAATTGTTTTGGAGTTGTTAATTTTTGCAAGTAATAGCTAAGCAGATAAAATTTCAGTTAATTACCATAAAGTTACTCAACAAAAGGTCATCTATCATCTATCTAATGAAAAATCAAATGGTAAGAATAAAAAGGATAAAAAACAGTTTGACCTCCATTAAACTCAAGCACATTAATACGAATCGAGCACATTCTATATGTTATTTTTATTTTTATTTCTACTCGAAATCTATTTTTAGCCAAACACAGGCAAGCGTTCGTAACCTATCCGATTGCAAATTTGAAAAAGAACGTCAAAATTATTGTGTTTGAGAGCCGAGCACTTTCACATTATTCTTTATGAATCAAAAATAAAAGAGGCTAGAAAGTATAGGCCAGTCACGGCAAAATTTTTATCGCCAAAAATAGAAGAAAGATTATTTGATGATTCCTCGGAGCTAATCTGGCCGAGCGCCGATATCGCAGGTATTTGATCAGAAGGTTCACGTTCGGGCTTGTGTGAGGATTTCTGGCGTCTCGGCTCGATGATTTACGCAAGTTCTCTCCTAACGAATCTATTAATTATTTATGGGGTTGCGAAATTAAAGAACCACCGCTGGGCAAACGCCATCTTGCGTCCGGGGAAAAAGCATCTCGTCTCGTCTCGTCAGTGCGTGTCTAACGTCTTGCCCAGCGTCAAAGTCTAAGGACGGACACTTGGACTCACCTCCCATCTATTCCTCCCCTCCCGCCCCCCCGTATATTCGGCAAAAGATGTCTTCCGTAAATCCTTATTTATGGAGCGTGAGAAGCCGAGGATGCTGCGGCCCTTAGACCCGGTCCAAGACAGTTTTGTTCTGTTCATGGAAATAATCGATTGAATCATTGAATGAGAGCAGCATAAAAAAGTGCGTTTCACAACTTTTAAATTGTTCAAATTATTGATTTTACGATTCAATAAATAAGAGCTTTTGCCCGGAATCGGTTGAAAGGGAATTAAAAAGATTGGAGAAGAAAAAAAAAAAAAATAAAAAAAAAAACAAAAATTGAAAGATGCAGGCGTTTTTAGATTTCATCTTTAATATTTTGTAAGGGATTTCACACAAAGCGGGAACACACTTTTCGGACACACGCTTTTTTCGCAACATCATACCAGCCTCTAATATTTTCTATTATACCAAGGCAATAATTTTTGATTCGACGCTCGGGTAATTCCAATATTTTTCTCAACATTGTATTTGGCATTCGCTTAGAGAATAATTGCGCGACTATTATTGGAGTAAGTGTGTAATCCATAACAAGACATGGCGAAGAAACTCTGAAACGGCGAGAAGGCGGTGAATAACTCTTGGGGTGTCGTGCACCTGCATTCGCATTCAGGGAGTCCGCACAAAAGAATTTCTCGTTTGAAGTAAAGTTTAAGGAGCCTCGCACATATTCACCCCGAGGAGTGCGACATATGGCTTACGTGAGAGAATTTCTCGAAAGGCGGCGCGAAAGTGATTTCGTCCGACACGCGGTCGAAAGAGCTAAGAAAGAAAAAGGACCATTTCGCAAATTGAGACCACACCCCTTACCCCGAGCTCGGGCTACCCTTGACCTTGGCCCTCTTTTCCCGGCTGCGGCGTTGCATTTCACGCCTAATCCTATTGATTTTTCCCCGAGTTTCTTTGTCTTAGAGCCGCCGAGGCGGCTTTTCTCTTAGAGCGGTAGGGTTGCGCAAATCACTTAGCATGTGGCAAATTTCCAAAGAGTTGAGTCATATACTCTATGGGTTTTATGGTTAAAACGCCCTCTTGTCTTAAAAGGTGAAAAATCTTCGAGTGGAAAAGAAGTCGGCTCAAACTTCCCCGGCGTAATGGTGCGAACATGATTTTTAAGAAAAGACGCTAGCCAAAAAATTTCCCTCTTATTTATATCCCTTTTGTTGTCGAGTATAAATGTAAAAAGCCGTCGAAGAGCAACCGCACATTAAATAAAACTCGAAATATATATTTCAAGTGTAAACAGTAGTTTTCGTACGACTTTTTTGCACACCCTCGGAGAAAATAAAAATCCCTCCCTCGTAAAAATCGGGAATTACGCGAGGAGGAAGCGCAATTTAAATGACTACGAGTAAACAGTGCAAGAATTTCTCTCCCATCTCCAAGGGCGAGTAAAAACTTTGAACTGCAATAATCTCGAGCGCGTGCGCGTACGAGTGCGCGAATGTAAATAAGAAGTGGTAAGGAGTTTCGCATATTATTATCATCTCGTACTTGAAAAGCTCGTTAGCATCTCGCGTCTTCTTTGCCTTTTCAACCCTCGCGGCGCGCACTTGGCGCAGCTGGACGTAAAAGTGCAAAGTCGTTGCGGAAGCGAGTAAAATTCGCCTCGGTTTTTCTCGGCTTGGCTTTTTCTCGATGACGTCGGTGGCCTGCGGGAAATTCCGGGTAGCTGCCACTCTCTCTTAATGAAAGGGCGCAGGGATACGGAGCGCAAATAAACTAATTATGACGGACCGACCCTGCTCCTCCCCTTCCAGTACTTTGTTTCTCTGTCTCGAATCGCGATCACTTCAATTACCGGGGGGAGGGCCGTCGAGGAAAAGTTTCCCGTGCCGTTGAGTATGTGTACCTAGAAAAGTAATTAGGTTTGGAAGGTGCCCCGGTAATTGCGGCTTACACTCGATTACGCCCGCGGTACTCGGTTTTGCTCTTTTCGTTGCGGGCGGGGGACGGGGTGAATTGAGTCGCAGAGAAAATATTTTTACGGGACGCTGATCGATTCTCGTGACGCTTGAATTTGAGCACTTGCAAACACTTGGAAATGGGCAAGTTTTCGCTTCCTCGAGACCGAGAGTTTGATAACAAAAACTTTATGGATACACAGTGACAAGTCTTTCTACGGTGTTTTATAAGTACTTGGAAATTATAACTAAATTCATGTAATCGAAAACTTTCCGAGATTCTTTTTTCTCCTCTGGGAATCGAATTTTATGGACTGGTGTTATAAATAATGAAGTAGATTAAAAAAGCATTAAAAACTGTTGCTGTAGTTGGGACGGTAATGATCGAGAAGATAAAATATTTAATATTTTTTATACATCTATGTTCTTTTCAAAAAATAATAGTCCTTTATAAGTGCCCATTATGAAGCCACGGAATAATAATAATAATAATTATTATTATTATTATTATTATTTTTATTATTACTGCACATAAATCACATTTATTGTCTTGTTGTGAAGCAATGAGATTAAGCTTGACACAAAACAAAATATTCTTAAAAAGGTGTATCATTTGTTGTTATGAGCATTGAACGCACAAATTGGATATAAAAATATATACATGCATATTGAAATGGTTCGAGAGCTATCGTAATCTTTTTCGAACTGTATTTCAAAAAAAAAAATCTCTCAATAAATTTGATAAATTTCAAAATTTGTGAGAAGCTAATTTCATTCATGAATTCGATTATTCGAAAAATTTTGTCGAAACATTTAAAGGGAAATGAAAAAAGAGGTTGCAATATTCAATTTTTATTTTAAATACTGCAATAAATTCTACGATAAAAAAAAATTTGATAAATTTTCTATTAACATTGGTGGACATCCATTTTGATAAAAATTCTATTACTTAATACAAAAAAAGATTGGCAGGAAATTCAATAATCCAATTTTTAGCAAATGTTTTTTCGCAGTAGACCATAATTTGTCATCGCATTTATTTTCAAGCCTGTAAAATATTTTTATTCTAGATAATAATAACTATTCGTTTAAAGGATATTTTTATTGTTAAATGATGATTTGTGGATACCAATGTAGTAATGACTTTATTTCGTATAGAGTCCTGTGCGTGTATTGCGCATAAACTGTACACAAAGACCAAGGCTTTCATTTAAAAATAAATCGATCCAACGATGATTGAAACTCTATTTGGGTGTAAAATCAAATGCTGATCTTCTTAACCGCAGAATACTTTCAAAACCCTATTTCATTAACGTTAATTTTCCAAAGTCCAATAAAAAGACGATGGTAGTTTGTTAATTTTCTGATAAAAGAAGCGATTTATCAGGATCTGCATCGCCAAGGGATACTCGGGTAGCTATTAAAAAAGCGAAGATCCCGAGGACACAATAAGGGTTTTTGCGCAGCATCTTTTTGATCATTACGCTTCTCGAAAGTGGATACATTTTTTTGTTTTAAACGCTGTCCTCGGAAATAATTCATCGGGGGATCCGTCTTTCTCGCAATGTTTACGTGCAAATAAAAGCCCGAGCAATCTGCGGGAGAAAATCTCACGGTTCAAGTTACGAATGGACGATTTAACACGTCAAATGATCCAACGGCCGTGGCTGGTGATCGTTAAAACGATAGACCTATCTCGTTTCCACGGGCCTCGCCTTTTTCTTCTCCTCCCCGACAATGACCGTTTTCATTGTTGGCCTCCGCGGGCGCACAATGCCACAAAACATCACCAAAGGATTCCACGCGAATTGGAGCAAACCCTTTGCCCGGACCTCCAAAGGGTAATTCGATGTCTCGCCGCGGGACGCCCTTCGTACTTCGGACTTCGGACAACCGGAGGAAACGAGTTGGAGAGATTATCTGACCGGCGAAAAGGGCGCTTTGCCAGCCGAATGACGCCCTTGTCATAATATGCGCGGGACATCGCGAGGACAATTGGATTGGATCACAATCACTCGCGCAAAAAGTACAAGAACCGAACTTTCCCGAATTCAAGTGCATTCTCCGAATGAAATCGGATCGGCGGCTTTGACTTAATTATATTCGCGCATTACAATCAAAAATCCAATCCCTCGAATTACGCAAGCTATTATGAAACAGTAGTGAGAGGTATTACGAAGGAGTCGATCGATAGAACAATTTTATCCCGAGTGTATTATTTGAGAGCGGAGCTCGCATGGGCGGCGCGGAAACAAAAAGTAAAAAAGTAAAAGTGCCCTGAGAAATTAGTGAGAATTCATAAGTAGATCGTTATGTAAAGCAATTCTAATGCAGTGGAACTCGCTTCGCGTCGGTCGGGAGGGAGAAAAAGGAGCAATCCGAAGCTATTGAATTGCAAATCAAATAAGAGCTCCACCTCGGTCTAATCTTCCACCTTGAAATCGGTGTACCGCAATTTCATTTTTAATCAAGGTCCGATCGGCGCGGCCGCGTGCTCGGGAGAAAAATCACTCCTCGTGGGATGAACTTCTCGCACTCTTCCGACGCGATTGGTTTGCTGAGAGGAGGGTCCATTGTAGTCTAAATTGGCTTTTTATGCCAGCTTAATAACATTGATGTTGTTTGCAATTTTGTTTCATGTAGCAAATATCGAGTGCAATGTTTGCGGCGATCGACTCGCCTCGTGAGAACCCCAGTGCACTTTATTATTCCCGAGCTTTATGGCATTTGGATTTGCATAATTAATTGTCTGGCCGGGAATTTACTCCCAGAAGATAATAGAATTTTCTGCGAATAATGGCTGCGTGAAAATATCGAGTTATTTCTCAATACTCGGAGCAAGTACAAGCTGCCTCGAAACTTATCGAGTGCTAAGACTGAGGATAAGCATTGCAAGATGCACACACACGCACACACACCAACCAACCAACCAACCAACCCACGCACGCACACAAAAGAAATCCAAGAGAACGGATGTCTCTTTAACTCGCAGCGAAACAGGATAAAATTTGCCGAAATTTGCATTCGTCTGCTTGGAAAAGGTCGGAGCGAGTGCAATTCGGCAAGCGGCTCTTCCGAGAAAGTTCGGCTGAAATCTCATACCGCCGCGAGTGGAAACGAGTAAAAAGAAAATGTGGATTCAAAGGCACGGATCTCGTCTACTTGGTTTACCGGCATTTATCCATCTCCCGTAATTGTACACTCGAGATTCGTGGTAGAGGCGCGCGTCGTCCTTCGGTGCACTGTCAGCGCGGATCCGCAGAACCGGCCCCAGGAGGGAAAGAGGAGCGGGAGCGGGAACGGGAGCAGGACAGAAGAGACCTCGTCGTCTCCTCTTCTGGGCTCACGTGGGCCCGAGGGTAGTTGGACGACTCGGAGATGCATTGAAGCCGCCCGGAAGTGGGCGGAACTGTACTGCAAGGCCCGCGCCCGGTATTGTCAGCCCGTCCTCGGGTTTTCCCTCTCCGCTTTTCATTCTCCGAGTCCGAATAGAGAGGTTGGGGGACGGAAAATCGAGGGGGTGGCTGGGAGCGGCAGAGGCCAAAAGGACATTCGATATCCGTAATACCGTAATGACAAGTGGTCTTACGCGCGCGCGCGGCCCAATGAAAATTTCGGCGCGCGAGCCTAACCCTCGTTATTATGGATTTCGAGATAAAAAAAGGAATCATTCGAGCGTTCGGGGAGCACTTCTATAGTGACGTAAGCTTTCGTAAGCAGGAAATCGAGTGGCTCTTGCAATTTTGTTTTTTTTCTTCCCTTCCAGATCCGCTCCTTGGAATTGTCGGGGAGAAAACCGAATATACAATCAACGCGCGTACTCACTTGAAATGAATTTTCGAATTATCGAGGTATTTGTAGAAGGCATTGAGTGAGTATTGGAAATAAGTCTGGATTTATGTGGGAGCAATTCATATTTTTGTCAAAAAAATCGTTGCTGATAGAGGGAAATATTCATTGAGCAGTGGATATTGGTTCAGGCATTTTTGTATTATCCTTCGTTTTTCTTCCCTCCTCTACATTATGGAAATTTGAAAAGAAAGTGAACGAAACGGAAATAATTTTGCTTTCAAAAATATAATGTAGATTAAAAATAAACATTTTCTTCCGAGTAGATAATTTGGCTTTAATGAGGCATTATTATCGGAGCAGGTGCGAAACAACGCAACAGTGGAAAACAAACTCCGATGTCCCCGAATAAAGAATTATTATTGTTCGTACGTAAATTTGGGCGCGAGGAGAGCATTTCGTAAAATTTTATCAACAGTCATCCCTCACAAATGACGACTCGACCGACTTACATGGACAACCAACTCCGAATACATGTAGTGCGGCTGGAAAAACACCGCAGTCATGTTAAGACAGACAGTTAGTTGCGCGGTCCACGTGTGGTCTCTGTTTCTCTGTCGGGTGGGCTCCGACATCTCCTCCCCAGTTTCCCAGAATAATATTTGTCCTCGCAAGCAATCGGGAGGAAACTTCGCCTCGGCCCCCACCACACCCCGAACCCCCGAACCCCCGAGCGTCACCCGGTCCCTTTCATCCCTCGGATGAAGTGTGCGCGTGACTCGGGGATGGGCAACACCCCGCGCGCCACCCACTTCCCGCGCGTGCGACCCTCCGAAACTGGGGTGCAGGTTGTCAACGGCGGTGGCTCAATCGAGGAGGCGCCGCTACGCGTATCCACGTTTCCAGGGAAAAAAAACCTCAAGGCCTTCTTCAAACGCTTCTCGAAGAAGCGATTTTTGAAAATCGATCGTTTTCTTTCAGTGTTTGCACACTCGGTATTTTGAGTATCAACAAGAATTTGAGGACTTTGCGACTCGAGGATAAGGATTATTCCTGATCGATCGATCCTTGGGATCTTGTTTAAATTTCATCATAATATTCAAATAATACTCTAAATATTCTTCGCAATTTTTAATTAAAGTTCTTTTCAAGTTTCGAAAGTTAATTTACATTAATATATCGTTGTTGAAGCGAAATTGATAAAATTTTTTATTTAATTTTTCATGCTAAATCCATAAAGATCATTAATATAATTTTTATTTCAATTTCTTTTAATATTTCATTTATAATTAAATACGGATACGGGGATTGTATAGTACGTGTGGACGCAAATAAGATTCACTTTACATTTTCAAAAATTGATTTTTTTTTAACCTCGTGCAATTACAATTTTAATTCATAACTTAAAAAAATACGTGAAATATAAAGGAGATATGGAAAATAAGTACCAGAAAATTAAAAGTAATACGGAATAATATGTAAAAAGTAATCTTTTAAGTACAATATATTCTGAGGTGGTTCATTTGCACAGTAACCAATCACCATACATGGATAAATAAAATTTAATATTAAAAATTTAGTACAAAATTATTTCCTCCGCTCGCGATTATAAAGTCTAGAGAGTATATATAAATAAGGTCGTAAACTCAGAATTATTCCGAATGAACTCAATCATTTTTTGCATTACAAGCAATTCATAAGCGTACTACCTGCCGAATGACCAAAAGTAATGGTTCGCATGCAAATACGAGTATTTAAAAATCGAATGATTATCAATTACCGCACTGAAACGAACGGCCCACGCTCCCACGAAAGGCGCAATCTCGTTTTGCACCTGCGCTCGGGAATTCTCTGATTGTGCTCCCTGAGTTCATAAAAACCTCGTGGCAGTCCTCGTCAAGGGTAAAAGGTACTCAGGGGATCGCAAATGGCACTTGGCGAGGAACCTTCTCGTGCCCTTTGTGCCCTTTCTCCCGCCCCCTCCCCACCCTTCCTCAAGAAAATAATACTAAGCGGCAATGGAAACTTAACGACGTACTTAATAGTGCAACTGGAAAATGCAATCGCAGTTTGTGCATTTGTGAGATTCAGGGCAATTTGGTATCGTCGTGACTCTTGGCTCCTTCCTTTCCTTCTAGTGTCTACGTTTTATTCATTTAATTTATAGAGTGCCTTTTTCCGTGCTAGGGAATGTTGTTTATTTCAATAAGAAAGTTTATCAATAAACTTTAGTGCTTGCCAAGGAGGAAGAACTTTTGTGTTGGTGATAAACGAATTTTATTTATGAATAAATAAGATTCATGCATTTATGTACGACAATGTTTTATCTTTGCACAATATTTCAGCATCATTGATTTTATATAGTTACACATGAGTCACATTTATCTGTATGACAAAATGTTGGTTGTTTCAATAAAATTATTCCTTCACTTGTAAGTCTGGGGCGTGAATTTAGAAATTGATGGCGCCGAGGGTCGATGAATTTATCCAAGAGGGAAAGAAAATGAGGTTAGGGAAAAATTGACATCGAAGAACGATGGCCAGGGGAAGCGAGATTTTTGAATCAATTTGCAGGATGAACTGACTAAACATTTTGCATTTTAATTCAACTCGATTTCGTCAATCCTATGTACAAGGAAAACGTGCACTTTAAATCATTAAGATCTTTATTTTTCCAAATTTTTCACAAAAACCTCAAATTACACCGTTCATTTCAATATTTATATTTAAATAAATACAGCGTTTTGCTACATTACGGAATAAAGTAATTGATGGGTACGTGAAGATTATTATAGTTGAGCTTTCCATAAGTATAACCGTTTGAATCTCTTCTTTGAATGCATATTTTTTCACTTTCTTCATAATCACTATTATTATGATTAATGTTTGCAGATTTATGAGCGAAACACTTGATATATGATTACGTATTTCGAATAATTTGTGTGCAAATAAGAATTATTTTTCAGAGAAATCTTGAAATTTAGTATTTTAAACCTTTTAGTATACGTTATCCATACCTACGAGACATACGAATAGGATTAAATTATCTTACGGTTATTTTATTATTGAATAGCTTTTATAGAACTATCGTGTAATTTTAAGGGATCAGTGTACACTTCACGCTGATTCTCATAATGAGAGTCATTCTTCATTGCAATAGTAAAGAGCGTACAAGTGTTTTTTTTCAATTTTTTACTTTTGAATTTCGTTTTTTTGTTGTTGTAATTATACATGCTTGTAATGGAGTAAAATTCAAGACTACAATATCAGCAACCAATTTTGCATTCTTGTCCATTAATACCGATTGACGCAAACAGCTTGTTACAAAGATTAGATAAAAATTTGAGTAGATATTTATTGAGTTTAAGACGGTAAAAGCTTTTAAATAAAAATTTTAGAGAAAAAAGCTCTCGTATCCACACGACGATAGACGTTCACTTTTTTTCCGGAACACGAGATTTTGGGTGTAAGACTCAGTCGAAGACAACCACAACTGCCTCGAGATACTCTAATGAACCGCTCAGCCGGTTTCTCTGGAAAATCTCCCTTTCGTCAGAAGATTAGATTTTGAGGTCTTGGAAGCGGAAGGGGGAGAGGAAACGCGTGGCTTGAGAAAAGCGTCCCATCTTCGCGAGGAAACGGAGGCATAACTGGAAAATAAGTGGCCAAGGTAACTCAACACCCAAAGAATCTAATCGACGGCAAAGGCGTTCGGCGGTTATCGGGTTACGCTCCTCCCAAGACGCTGCGACCCGTGATTTACAGCCGGAAGCCAATTATGTTGGATCGAGTGCTCCAAAAATTACGAAATTAAACAGATTGTTACACCGCTCGCGATCTGGGATAGAAATTGAGTCTAAGGGTCTGTCCTATCGATCCCTTTTTCCTATCGACAATATTTCATGGTGTATCGGAGCTATCGTTATCGTCGTTTTTACGGTAGCTAATGGGGCTGGAAATTGTTTTTGAGCCCGAATTTTGGATTACGCAAGTTATAATCAGAGTACCCTCTTTAAAAATTGGCTCACTACTTTCTTTTTTTCTTCAAATTTTTAATCTCATACCTTCAATTTATCAGTAAATTGATTAATTGCAATAGATAGACTATAATTTATTGGGTTATACAAAATGATATTTCAAATATATAGTTATGTTTTTCGTTATATTTCCTCTTTAATTTATATCTTTTAATAAATTACAATAAAATTTTTTACCTAGAGATAATAAATAGTGTCAATTGAAAATGGTAATGTTAAATCCGTCAAACTTTAACAATTTACGTTTAATTTCACGTGAAACCACTCACAATTAATTATACCAAATTCATTACATTTGTTTCTTTGAAAGCATTGCACTGGTGATTAAATACCTGGTATATTCTAATTAAAACGTTTTGTTTTAGCATTGATTTAATATCAGTACGCGAGTATTTATTCAATATCTCGCTTCCTTTAAAACCGTAATTTAAATTAATTCAACAAAGTTTGTTTTAATGATTAGTTTGTGTTTAATTTTCTTGTGCTATCGGGATCGGTGCTTTACTTCTAAAATAATTATAAAATAAATGCAAAGTCCAATATATCAAATAATCCAATAGGCATGGGAGTGCATAATCCGAGTAGAATAATCTATCTTGTATTGGTAATTATTTGGTAACTCCAGTTTATTGGGCGTAAGATAAAATAGGAAAATGTTTTCATTGAATACGACATTGAAGCACAATCCAAACATAATAATTTTAAAGCCCCGGTAATCTGTGCCGTATTTTTAAAAAATACTTTAGCCAGATAAAAAGTGAGAGTAAACACTTGGGAGAGACTCACGCGCAAGACAAATAAAAAAGAATGGAAAAGGGATGGCTTTAGGTACCACTCGCAGCTTCGGTATAGAAAATCAATGCGATAGGAAAATCCCCGCTACCCGCGTACTTACCTTACCTATAAGCCAGTATCGTAATCCGTTCAAAGTAAACACCACGCAAGAGTGATCTCCATCACTTTTCATACTCTCGATATTTTCCACAATGTGCACAGGGTTACCCCCACCCTCCCTCCCTCGGAGACTGGGGTCCGTGAGAGAGCGGAGGCGAACTCGAGGGAAAAAAGGAAGATCCGCCTCTGCGAGACAGAGGGAGATGGGAAAAAACGCGAGGTCTCGAGATGCAGATGCTCCGTTACTTTCTTTCCCACACGTTCGTAAGGAGGCCGTTGTTCGGTTGTTCGGTTGTTCGGTTATTCGGCGCTCGGGTGCTCGGGTGCGCTCGGGTGCTCGGGTGTTCGGTCTCCCCCTCCCGCCCGCCCGCCCCGGCGCAAGGAAGCTGTGCATCTTTCGTAAATTCGTCAGGGATTACTAGCCTGCGTTCGAGAATTACCGAGAGCTCATTGATGGGATGATCCTAAATAAACACGTGAGCAGCCACACGACCCGCACCCCCACTCCCGACCTCTTCCCCGTCGGTGTGGGTGCGTTTGTGCGCGTCGGGATCTAACCTGCAGAAAGACGCAGACGCGTGCGATCCTCTCACCATCGAGCGAGACGGGGACAAGGCGAGATCGTCTTCTTTCCCATGACCGAGCCCATGTAGCCCCAGCCTCCGAGCAAACAAGGTCCGACAATGCGCATCATTGTCGCAGCGCAAGCCTACCTACGAAGAAAAGGGCAGCAGCAGGAGCAGCATCTTGCCCTCTCTCGCCCCCGCCCCCGTACACAACTCTCGGCGAAAAGGATGGATCCAGCGTGCGAGGGCGAAAAAGGTGCTGGCTTCGGTGTGCGCATCCCCCCACTCGGTTACGTGCAACGGCCTACCGGCTTTCATCCCCCGGGCCGCGCGAGGGCGGGGGAGCGTTGTGTCTTATGTCACACTTGGGGAGAGTCCCTTGAATTTATCTCCCCGGTCGGATAATAGAAGAGGGCAGCTTGTTCCCTCTTTCAAGTCGGGCGGGTGGAGACGGGGACAAATAGATGGGACGAACGCGGGGCGTTAGAGTCGAGTCGCGACGACTTAAACGATGATGGATCGAGGCACGCATTCGGTCCATTTTCAGTTGCCTATACGGCGCGCCTACCCACGGCAATTTCGCGATCCTCCGGGATGCTGCGCTTCCTCGCACGCCCGCCGAGAGGAGGGGCGCGGCCCTCAATCGCTTTCCCATTATTCGTGACGATTGCGTTTGATTATTATTTGTGAGGCCGTAAACGCGGCTGGCCTTAAACCAATATATCCACTGCTCGCAGGAGAAACCTTCCCGACATTTCCTTTCCCTTGGGCTTTTGATTCTTTATTCAAAGCTGCGAGCTAGATTTATTTTTTTATTCCCGTGCTTCTCTTTAGCTTCTCCTTCTTCTACTTCGGCTTCTCCTTCGCACTTTCTTTTGTCGATTGCGTGGACGCAGCCAAGTGGAAACTCTCGATTAAATTATTCTTCGGTCGGATTTGAGGTTTTGTCATTTTCTAGTTTCTCATGGAACTACAAAAATCGTATGCCCTCCATTCCTTTGTCGCTTTTTTAAATTAACCTTCTAAAAATTGCCATTTTTTTGTGTCACTGTTACTTCGTGACTTTTACAGTTCCAAGAAAACTTTTGAATTCCATTAAACCTCCAATACTATAAGAATTAAAAGCATTTTTTTTATCCTGTTTGACTCAGTGAATTAATTGTTAACAAATTAAAAACCACGAGCCTCTATGAATCATGTGATGCATCGTTTACAATTAATTATTATGCCGAGAAACCTTCTTGACAAATATTTATATTTATTTTATTGAATTTAATCTATCAAGAAAAATTATCCCCAAGGCAATTGAGCATTCAATTATAATTACTGTTTTTTTATTTCTTCAGCAACAAAGAACTCGTGATTTATAATTTTTAATATACCATATGCACGATTGATTTATAGTTCCAATAAATTACATTTTAATATTGAACAATAGTGTGCATGATTTAATTAGGAAAATATCGAAGAATCTTGTATTTTTTTGGTGAAAATGATACAGTAATAATAGAGAAATTTCCATTTCATTACTATTTTCTGTACACCTATGGTAATTATTAGTGACAAATTTATTTATATTTACTAGAGTTGAAATGCCGATAAATTGTATATACACTCAACAATACAATTTAATTTCCTTTTAATTTTATTTAAAAAAGATTACTAGCAGAGAATTTTGATAAATATTTGATCAGACGGGTGCTATTCACAAGAGCAACTTGAAATGTACATCATAGAAGCGTTTAAAATCCAGAGTACTAGAAAGACAAATATGGATCAAATCCTCATTGATCGTCGCTCGATTTAAAAAGATCTCAGCACACAGATTGCTCCGTTTTCAAGGAAAAAGACCAGGCTGTTGTGTTTGGTGTATGATCAGCGTCTTGAGGAAAGATAATGATCACGTGGCCGGAACATCCACAAGGACACTCGAGGCCATTATTGCCAAACGAAAGAAGACATCCCTCAAGAATAGTCGCAGTGGTCTGGGTCTGGATTCTAGCCTGAGTGGAGGAGAGCAGACCAAACCAGACCAGACCAGACCAGACCAGACCAGTCCATCGAGCGCCGAATGAATATACATATTCGCATGTGCGAGGAACAACCGCGGTGACGAGTTTCGCCGAGGGAGTTGAGCGCTTTGTGCACAAACGACGTGAAAAAGAAAGTGAAGAAAGACGGGAAGAAAGTAGCCGTAGCCTTTCCCGGGGTGAGGCAGGACCCCTGCACAATAGGATGCAATAGAAATGGTAGCAGAGAATCGGAAGCGAGATATCCGCGCGAGAGAGCATTTGTCATTATTATTACGGTTGTGTTGCAGGATGGTCTGTTCTCGTGGGTCCACCCATTCGGCCTCGCAGGAAGTGGGTCGGGTCGGATCGAGGACCCGAGCTGCCCTTTTCCATTCTCCCCGGGCCCATTCAGGTGTAATGGTCAGTTAAAGACTATCCAAACACGAGGAACCCACCACCGGCTGGTTCCGCGTGGTAGACCGCGTGCGAGACCAAACCTAGACAACCGGACCGACCTCCGCACCTTTTCTCCGGCCTTTATTGGATCTTGCGTTTTTTTCCATTCATTCGCTTGGCTTATTTCATAGACTTTTCGACAGGGGAGTCAAGCTATATTTTTCGCCTCTATTCCGGATTTAATGCTTCAGGAAAGTAGATTTCGCCTTGATTTTTATTCATTTCTATCTACTCGTTCCCGGCTCTTTGTTCATGGATCGTTCTTAGAACCTTCTTTATTCGGATAATTCTAACGAACCAGCAGGAGGACCAAAGAACGAGTTAATCCGATCTGTATAATTAGATAAAATTTTACGCCGACGTACGGAAATGATTCAAACGGATTATATTTGATTTCTCGTATCATTTTCCTGCCAGGCATGTCACAACCTCCTCCAAAAATAGAACCACCGACATCCCCCTTTTTATACTTTTATTGTGTGGTTGCAAGTAAACAAATCCATCATTTCGTCCACGAAATGTCTCTTCTCATGCCAGTCCTTCTCATAAAATCAAATAGAGTAATCATTTGAGTTTAAAGTATATTTATCCACGTGATCTCTGAATAACATCGCTGGAATCTTTAAATCCTAAATCAACCTGTCGAAGCGACGAGCAACCGAGGCTTCCACCTTCTGCACCGTAGGCTCGTATTAGAGAAAGATGGAGGACGAGAAGATGAAAGAAAGAAATACAGTAAACGTCTGCAAACAAATGCCGATACTTAGGCACCGGCGAGACTTCGCGGCGGGAAATGAGTCTGGCGCGCTTCAATCCATCCAAAGTCAAATATTGGGTAAATAAATAACAAGTATTTCTTTGCAGCAGTGTAATACAGTACCTGCAGTCGTCAGGAACACAGTAAAGGGATTTGCTCGTCTTTTGACTCTGCAAGATCAGGTTGCCTAGGATTCAATTTACAGTCGAGTGCCGCCACCCCCGAGTTTTCGGATGATCGTCTCAGGATTTGGCCAACAATCAATATTTCTTAATCATACCAGCGACTCTAACATTAATCTACGCAGGCTAAAAATTCTTAATATTTTAGGATTATCACCTCGTATCTGCAGTATTTCATTCGCTGTGCTTCCAGACAAAAAGTTTTTTTCAATCTTTATGAAAATAAATTGGGGGATTTTTTAGATCGTATATCATAAATTCAAAGTTAGTTTTCAAAATACTGTAATGATACATCTAAAGAAGAAGTATTTCATTTATCAATCTCTTTCAGGTTCTCGCAGCAAAATATAAATATAAATTAGAAAGTGTTTGGATCACGTATACAGTATTATACTAATAAAAGTATTTAATATGTTTTGTATGCTTGAATTTTGTATACTTTGAATTTATGGCTTAAAATAATTTGCGCCTATTCATATTTCATTCGCATCTGCAAAAGCTACATATAATTAATTTCTCAAATACAGAGTTGAGTATTAGAGATAAATAAAAAAAAAAAAAAAAAAAAAAAAAACTATTCAAAGCTATTACACGTTTATAAAATCTACAAATAAGGTAATAAAGTTTTTCATATTATATTTAAATATTATTTTTAAAAAATGATTATTTATAGTTCTTTAAGGTATATTTGCATTTGTATAAAAATTAAAAGAAATACAGACTTTTATCGGAACGCTTGATCCCGATTCCCCGGCAAGACAAACATAGCGTTGTCTTTTCCATAGAAGAGCTAAATTTTGTTTAAAGGCCCGCAATAAAAATCCTTTTCGCATCTCGCAAGCCTCATCTCCCCTTTAATTGCTCCTTATCTAAAAACACGTGTTCCGTCTTTTCTCGCGCTCACTGATCGCGACTCTCGAATGTTCCCTCCGGGGTAAAAAGAGGAGAGGATGCATAAAAAGGAAAAGAAAACGCGCATGTACGGGAAAAAAGGAGAAACGGAGAGGTTTAGAGCATTGACTGAGTAAACAAGTCCGAACATCAAACACGAGCGCGAGTCGTCACCACGGAATTCTTCCAGATTCCACATGGAGCTGTGCAGCATCCGCGGGTACAGGCGTCGAAAGGGATGCTGGGAGATAGGCTGCAAGGGATGCGAACGACCTACACCGAAATTTCCGAGTTTTAAAGACATCCGGCGAGACTGAAATAACAAATATTTGAAAAGCATTCACGGTGCAGTAAAAGCGCAGCGAACCCTTTGATTTGTAAGGACAAGCCAAAATTAGTGGCACGCCTCGGTGGAAAAGTTTGAAAACTGTGTGTTGTTATTGCTCGGAAAATATTATACTAGGACCTGCTACTTTTTCCCATGGACAGTAGTTGCACCTTTAAATTCCTTGGATTCCACAAATACAGATGGTTATATTTTGAACAAAGATACTGCGTGCATTAGATGCTTTTTTTATCTTGTTAAATGGATACGCTCGATTTATTATTCAATTATTCTTGTATGTGCGTTAGTCGATATTCTTATAGATATTATGACTTGCAATTTATTTGAATGGATAATTCCTTTATTATCAATACATTTTTTCTTTTTTTTTAATTAATACTTAACCCATACATTATGTCTTTATATATTTTTTATTATTTTTTTTTTATTGTATAGGCACAAACAATTTTTTATATTATGTGCTGAATTAATAATAAAAAAATTTCATGCATTAAATTGGAATTTCAAGGTAATCAACATTGTCATAATGTATACTTTATGAAGCAATATAATACAATAAATCGAATATTAGTTGTGTGTATAATGCGCCAATTCAAAAAAGATGATTTAATTTTAATTTTAATAAAATAGTCGATAACTGTCTGGTTAAAAAAATAAAAATAAAATATATCTAAAATTTTATAAAAATTAAAATACAATTTATGACTTTTGAATACAAAATGAAGATTTAAAGTGTATACAGATTTGGATGATTTATTGGTGATTAAGGTCACACATTATCGTTTCGACCGTATATCGTATGTTAGGAATAATTTAATTTGATAATATTTAATCTAAACTTAAATTAATAGTGGTAAATTTATGGAATTGATGTGTAAACTTTTTGAAATGGCACATTTTTTTACAAGAGTTAATGATCAGAAGCGTAAGAATGTTATTAATTATTTTATAACACAAGACTCACAATATCGCATTTATACTTCATCGTGTTGGCGCTTTTAAAATATTTTAGAAACTTTTTTTAAAAAGTCGATATTGATTGAGTAATCAGAATTTTTTAAATATTAATGAAGATTGCTCATTTTAGTTTTATTAACATTCTACATGCGTGATGTTAAAATTGAGAAAAGTAAATGGTAATATGTCTGTTTAAGAGCTGCAAAACGTGAAAAAAGGCGTTTTTTCAATGTCAATCGTTAATACATTATTAAAACAATTTTGATGGGGTTGTAAAAAAAGTTAATATTTGTAATTAATTTCAATACACGAGCGTTTCGACATTCGACATTTCACCCACGTGCATTTTTGAAAAGCCTTATCGCATCATTTACAGGCATAAATAACACGGGGAACGGCTCGTCGATCCTTTTTCCAATATGCTTTTAAGAGTCTGAGAGTGCCTAACCAAATCCATTAAAGAGACAGCAGCTGCAGCTCCTCGCGACGATTTGATTTAGCCTTAAACATGCGTCGAGAGGAATAAATAATAAAAAAATGAATAACGAGTGACGAAGAAGCCGAGTAGCAGGGGGTGCGTACGCATCGATGTATGCACTCGTATCTGTGTGTCGTTGTGTGGCGATACGCACTCTTGCATCCACTTGACTGATTCGAGCGCCGCCCTCCCTCTCTAATCGCTCAATCATGAAAAAATTAAGAAAAAACGACGAGAGCGATTGCGAACGAGCGAGCGAGCGAGCGAGCGAGAGAGAGAGAGAGAGAGAAAAGAAAACTGGGACGGAAGTCGATCCGAGCGGCAACGCCCTTGCACTCCTCCTCCCCCCCCCCCCCCCACCCCATCCATCTCGACCACGCATATTTCGAGTGGCTAGCTTTTTCGTCCCAAAGATTTATCATGTCTTTCTGCGAAGTGTCTGCCCATCCAGAATTTAATCTGTGGTCACGAGTCACGCATATGTTTCTGCAAGTATGGAAGAATCTGTTATATGACAGGTAACTGCACAGTTGAAAGTTCTTGCTCGCGCGGGGATTAACGATATGTTAATGAGCGTTTTATCGCATTCTTTGCCAACCGATGACTTTTTTCTCCTTCCCCGGCGAAGACGCGAAGGCTGGAAATTTTTTTATTTTCGAAAGCCCACGAAAACGAATCGAGATTTCAATTTTAAATTGCGACTTGACGCTCATTTTGGATGAGCACTTTGTGCTCAACGAAGTCAGGTGTCTTCTTGTTCCGAGGTTTCAGCTTGAGTGATTATCTTTTTGACGATATTTAGATAAATTTCGGACAAGGTTTCGCCGTGCTACTGTTTGTGCAAAAGCGAATGAACGATTGGTCCGAGGATCCGAGAGTGGCTTGGATAATCAATACGCGAGCTTCGACTAAGGCCAACCTGCTATTCGACTAAAAACGCAAGATGCCCAATCGGATGAAACGTTATGTCGCGGTTATTATTAAAAGTGTTTTTTTTTTTGTTTTTATTTTGTTTTTTTATATGTGCCAAGAGCCATTAGCGCTTTATTTGGAAGACAAAATGAAGCCACAACTCGGTCGGGTCCAGGGCCGCTTCCGCAATCGCCATAAGCTTCCTTCTCTCCCGCATTATCCTTATTAAAAGGGATATCGGTCTGATATCGGTCTGATATCGGTCTGATATCGGCCGGCGATGTATTTAATTAAGTCACCGTCGGGGTCCCGGTCGCCCTTTTTTTACAAGAGGAGCCTCCGTCTCCGTCTGGTTCGCGCCCGAGTAATTGACCCAGTTCACGCGGCGCGGCATCCGCGCAATTTCAAAACGACGTAATTACGGGCCGAAGAGCCGCTCAATTGGGCAGAGGCCCATGACGAATAAGGGCAATCGGGTTAAGGGGGACGTCGGCCAGGATCTTCGCGGGGATAAATAAATCTGCCGAGTTTTTGCCTTGGCGGCTCTCGACTTTTGTCAATTACCGTTTTACCTGCGAGCGAGGCGCTTCGAGCTCGGCTCGAGTCACTCGACGACTCCCATTGACAGAGACATTTTCGGCGCACTCGAGGTATCCCCGGGGAGCGGGACTTTCTTCTTTCTTCTTTCTTCTTTCTTCTTAATTAACCTCCTCTTTGTTTATGCCCGAGAGGAGATCGCTGCTCGCGAGCCACTGCACAATTTACCCGCCCCAACCACCCGTATTTACCTACCTACTTTTTTTCCCTGTAGCATTTTCAAAAATTTTCATCGACAAAATGCAAATGCAACGGCATCGGGTACTCCTGATTGCTCAAAAATAAATAACAATTTTAATTGCGTCAAGTGATTATTGCAAAGCTCGTACTGCCTGCATGATAAACTACACGCGGAATAATTATAGGAAGGATTTGTACACACCTGTACAGCTAAATTGCCCTGGAAATTATTTTTGAATACAATCTTTTTTAAACGTTATTACGTACGAACATGTTGTTTCAAAAGCCGCACTTAAACTTTTACAATAATCAATGATTCTTTTATTTATGGTAAATCAAACCAAACACTGTAATTCATGGTTAAAGTGTGCGGTAATGGAAAAAATTATTCGTCTACATTAAGCACATTATGAACCTCAAAAAATCGCAAAATAAATTGTACACTTAAAAATGCAAAGTATTATCCTCTAGAAAAAAAAAAAAAAAACTGAAAAAAGAGCTCAAGTGCTTGACCAATTACACCAAGAGATAGTAAAAAATTTTATTTGCAAAACGTTTCATTTAAAATTTGGTTGGCGAGTAACCGAGTATCCGCGCTTCAGTTTATTTCTCCTTTTCCGACTGTCGAGAGTAACTTTTTGACATTTATACATTTTTAGAGTACAAAAGTTCAAATCCTCGATTAAGGATGATAATGGATGGGCAATTAATATGCGTTAAAGGGCAAACTCGTCCCTATTGTTCTCGGCTAAAGTGCCTTGCAAGTGCGAGTTGATGGTTCCGTTGATCCACTGTTGCCAAATTTCCCGGTTACAATTTACAAGTACCACGCCAACTCCTTTTCAAACCGAGAGAGATGCAATTACTTGCAATCAATCAATTCCCTTCTGAAATTCTCTTTAAGCACCGGGGGGAATCGTTTTTCACGGCTTTTTCTGGGAGGGGATGCACTATCAAGTGGATTCATAAGGTATTTTTGTTCTCGTAATTCGATTTCGACTCAACGAATTTGTGCTCTACGTATAATTGAGTAACTCCGGAACTTTCTTTGTTTCCTTACGATTGTAAAATTATATTATCATAATAAGATTCCAAATTTTCTCTAATTATTCCCATAATAATATTTATACTGTGGAAACCGATAAAATTTTATAATTACCTGTAAATATACTTATGATGATTTAAAATTATTTTTTATTTATTTTATTGAAATTACAAACTTCGGAGTAACATCATATTCTTGCAATAAAAAAAAGAGTCCTTATATTTTGATAATACAATCATTTCTGCTAGTTGGGAATTATTTTTTTGATAGTTGTACGGTACTTTAAAACTTCGCTGATTATATTATAAAAAACTGAAACTTTGAAAGCGTCACAGATTAAGATATAAAAACTAATGGAAGAGTAAAGAAAATATTTTCCAATCCATTTGGAAAAATAAATAAACATCTTGAGCGGCTACCGCTTTGACTAAAAGACGTGAGAAATGATGTTCCAGTTCGTCAAATAGTCCGGAATTAGCCTGAACAAGGGTCTTCTGGAAAACATAAAGGGCTAAGGGAAGAAACTTGCAGAACTTGAGTACAAATACAGACGATCCTTGAGAATTCATCGAGTAATTTAATCCACTTTAAAGATAAATTGCTATAGCGGAAAATCTTCCGAATTCCAATCCAATATGTAATATAAAAGTAATAGAATATTTTATTATTTTTTGTATCTTGTTTCACTAATATTGTATTTTTTACTAGTATAAACCATCTAGTTTGAAAATTTATAATGTTAAGTAAATATTTAAGAATTTTTTTTAACTTATTCATTTTTTAAAAAAGAGAAGATATTTATTTTTCAAAAATTACACAAGTAACATTATTAAATTCAACTTATTTTCAAAAATAGCTCCATTATCACAAAATTTAAATTTTATGCATCTTTTCTTTTAGACAACTATATACTTATATATACACAAATTTCTTTATTACATTTTAAATTTAAGAAAAAACTTGCTTCTTGAGTAACAAAATAATAATGTGAATAATATTGTCATAAAATTGTGTATTTCAAAATTAGAATGGCTTCACCTTGTTTATTTACGTATATTCTATAGGTATGCAAAAGTTTTGGAATTGTAAGTAAATTCAAACAAGTAAATGTGAATATGAATAGTAAACAATGAGAGTCGATCAATAAAGACGCATCAAGACAAATATAATTCTCAGTTCATAAATAACATTCAGGATGGATGACTTCGAAGAGGAATTTTCAAAACTATTACTTCGCTTTACGTTGCTTGATATCAATGATAATGTAATTATTATTCATAATAATATTGTCGATAGATTTATTTTAAAATGTGCTTTCTCTACTTAATAGTGGCTTGTTCAAAAATCGTGTATTTACCATTAATATTTCAGAATATAATATCGAATAAATCCAAAAAACTCTCGATTGAAGAAATTATTACTGTAATTAAAAAAATAATATGGCTGACGTTTAAAGTAAATTTACAAAATTTGGAAGATGCTGCCCTGAAAACTCCAAGTAATGAAATTGTAACCACGACGCCTAATGCACCAGACGTCTTGAGACTAGATTACAATCAAAACAATACTCTGCAGCCCAGGTTTGTATAAAATTATCATTTTTCTTTTTTTATATACTTATATCCGCTCTCTTAACATATCAGACCATCTAAATGGTGTATAAAGTACTATCTTTTATCATAAATGTCTCTTAGAATTGTTTCAAATGTAGAGTTTATTACCTTAATAGAAACAAGTTCTTAGAAGGGGTAACTCAAGAAAACGCTGATGATAATTACCTCAAGTCATGCAATCTTTCTTCATTATCCAACTACAGTGATGAAGTGACAGATGTATCAGATAACAACAGTTTGATCGTTAACGCAGATACCATAAAGCAAAAGGTGATTCATCATTTTATATTATTTTTTAAGCATGATGTGTCTTTTTCTACTTTTTAACAAAAACATATCAGAAAATTTTGAGAAATGATGTCGCCTTGGCAAATAAACCGAATCAGGGACAAAATTCAAGTTTACCATGTAGAGGAAGTACAATGAATAGTAAATTTAACCGCAATTTACCAAAATACACAAATCTCACGATGCACATGGTGGATGAAGCCAATACAAATGCAATGCAGCTTGTAAAACTACTTGACAAAATAAAAAAGGTGAATAAGAAAATGTTCTTACTTATTCTCAAAATATTAATGAATTGGTTTTGCATTTTCTTTTAAATTTAATACATCCAGCTATTAATTTTAGTAATATTCATTAAGCTATTTATATATTAATATCATCGAATGACTTCATTAAATTATCATTTATTACAACATTTAGTAATGATTTAAGAAGCAGAATACTTTTTGCATAAGATATAAGCAATAACCATACGAGAAAATTAATCATTGATAATAAACATTTTTATTTAAATAAGTACTAATTAATGATAAACATTTCATATATTTTTAGCATAAATTTTGTTAATAATAAAAGGATAAAATTATATTTTATATTTCTGAAATGAAAAGAGATATAAATAAAATTCTTGAGATACGAATTTTTATAAATTAAAACTTTTATACATAAAAGTGATAATGGTGGTTTTCATGTTTTACAATATTAATATTAAAATTTTGAAATTCTTGATTAATTTATTCCATACAGTTTATACACTATTATTCGTTATCTAATGTTATCTGATACTGAAGTAACTTAATACATGTATAAAATACACATCATACATTTATATTAAAAAATTAATTTTTATACGGTATCAAAATTAATTATAAAATTGTGTAAAAGATCATTTTTTATTACTAAATAATTCATCTAGGCAATTATTTCTAAAATTTATTCATGAATATTTGTATTAATATCAATTATGTTATATAGTACTCATTATAAATATGATTTATCAAAATACAATAAGGAACATACTATAAAACAAAAAAATGTTTAAATAAATCTAATAATATTTAGAATTACTCATTTATATATTCTATAAATATAAAAAATTTGACAAATACGAAAAGCACTAATTTTATTTAATAAAATAACTCATTGAAATTTTATTTAAGCTGCAAAGTTTTTACTTTTATTTTAATTTAATAGTTATGCACGTAGTAATTATTATTATTTTTTTTATTAATAAAATATAAAGTGATTGTATTGTCATACATATAGATTATATACTGTAAAAACTGAAAATGAAAATGAAAAAATGTTTACTCTTGATAGACAAAAGAATACGTCCATTACTCATTGTATGAATTTAATTTAAAATAATAAAAATAAAAATGATGTTATATTATGGTTAATGTGTATTTATAAGCAGAATGCTTTTTAATTTTTCGATAATGTATAATACTATAAGTTAAAATAAAACTTTGGTTTTAGTTTTTTTTATTTAAATGGTGAGATTATTTAAAAAATATTTAGTTTTATTTGCATCAAACGCACAATTTGTACAATGGAAATATGCTAATGCACGAATGTCGGACAACTCGTATTAATTCAAAAGATAAAATGGTAAATTGTCACATCGGTGCATTAAAAAATTCATTTTAAATTTTGTTGTCAAATGGAAACTTCGCAGTAATTAAAAATTAATAATCATAATCAGAATATCAAATGCTTTTATTGTAACACTATTATAAAGTTAGTTTTCTGGTCGTAAATGAATTATTAGGAAAGTTTTCTTCGCCTCATGAGGCAGCGAGGCCAAAACTTTACTTATGGCCAACCTACACCCGCTTACACTTTCACATAAAGTGCCCTAAAGTACCGCGTATAACGAAAGTCAAGAGAAAGTTAGAGCCAATATAATCCTTCTATGAAACCTCCTTCTAAAACAAGCGAAAGCGTTCTCGTAATTAAACAATCCTTTCTCGACAATTAACACGTCGCGACGCCCGCGGCCGTCCCTTAGCAAAGCTCACCCAAGCCCTCACTTCCTCTTCTCCCCGCAGATGCTGATGTCGGAGAACAAACCAACCAAGCCCCGAATATCCATGGTACTTCGGCTGCCCATCATCGCGAATCAATTTAAGCAACGTCAGCAGCAACAACAGCAACAACATTCCAGCCAGAAGAAACAGACGGAGGCATCGATCCAGCACTCCAAAGTCTTGCGTCGATACGTCCACCAAGTTGGCAGCAACTCACCAGTTACCCCAACTTCCTCGAAGTCAAACATCGGCCAGTCCCGGCAGATGCAAACCCCGAAGAAGACCAACATCCCCATGCTCATAGACAAGCGCGGCTGCGACCAGTACAAGCGCACCCTCGCCGAAACGACGGCGTTACACGGGACGAAAAATTCGGTCAGGAAGCCTAGATTCGCGCACGTCCAGAGCACCATTCCGAAGGTGAAGCAGCTGGCTGCGGTTCTCAAATGAAAACCCGAAATCGAAGCATCGAGAGTTTGATTAATTGTACATTCTTATTATTTAAAATTAGGCTATTCGTTTGCTTTCTCTGAGTTTTATTTTGATCAACAGAGAATTTACTTTGGGAGAGATTTAGACTATACCATTAAAATTTAGCGACCTTTCATGAAGACATTTCAACTTATATTTAATTTAATACTTACTTTCGAACCACTTGTTTCTACGAAAAACGCAGTCATCTGCTTAAGGATAATGAATGGCATTAGATTTAAGTAAACGATGATGAAAGGAATATTCAATTAAATATACGGTTAAGTTCGCCTAAATAAAAAAAAAATGTTTTCGCAGTGTATTTGGATAATTGATAAAATTTGTATAATTATTTTGTTATTATCTTTAAATTATATAGATTAAGTGTTATGTTTGGTGCACATATAATTTAAAACTAGTTTCATATTATGTAAAGCAAATAAACTGAAAAATAAAGTGTTTGTGTAACAAAAACCTAGGAGGGGCTGAATATATATTTGTTTTAATGCCCTAAACCTCCGTGTGCTGTGATGTGAATTTTCATAAATTAATTTCAGAACTGTCATTCAAGATTCATGTTATTTGCACCCGTTGCATAAAAAAAAGAGACCATTAATTGTTTAGAAAGATGGGCGTTTCGTTCTAAGCCTTCATGGCCTTTCCATCTTCGTTATTCTGACTTCTCCACCTTGTTCTTCGGAGTGAGGACGCCGGACTGTGTAAGCAACCCAGAGGCTCTATTCAATCACCACCTGAGTCCCCCATCACCTTTCGTCCTCCCCCTCCCCCCCACCCCTTCCGCCACTCTCTCCCTCGCCCCTTCCCAAAAAACTAATAAGCAACTAATTTTATCTCATACATAAAAATCAACTTATTCCGCAAAATCTAGCATTTATTTTTCATTATTAAAAGGGTAGGACGCGCACTGGTCGTCGGAATGGAACTGAGAGGAGCTACAGCTGCTGGTGGTCAGTCGAGAGTAAAAAGGAAATTCGATAAAAACAACACAATGCATTATGGGTAGCTTCAGAGGCAAATTACTTTTACGGCAAATTACGTTGCTACATATTTTTGAATATTGAAATTCAATAAATCTGTTGATTCAGCAAGAAAATTGCGTCATTACTTTTATTAATCTTTGGAGGATCCTATTGGCTACCCGGATTCAAAAGGCCAACAAGACAAAATAATAATAAAGAGAGCAAATTTATGCATTATCGCAGCTCGAAAAAGGATATTCAATACACCGTAACTAAAACATAATAATCGAGAAGCGATGCGTTATCACGGAAAGGCCGAGCCAATCCGGCATTTAATGCCCCACGACCTATTGGAATTTCAAATTTAATAATCCGTTGATGGCAAAAAATCGCCATCGCTAATAACCGCCGGTGCATCATCACCCGGGGGAGCCTCGGGCCCGAACACCTTGCCTCCCAAAAATGCAGCCCAGCATCCGGTCCTCGGACGGGCGCTCGCCCCCGCGAGCCACCCCCGGGGGGCCCTCCGTCACCCCCTACCCCACCCAGCATCCACCTGCATAATTCGCCTTTATCTCTAGCGCAATTTCCAGGCTACCGTTACGTGGTGCACGCGCACGAGGAGAGGATTTGCTTTTACGAGGGAGAAGAGAAAGTGAAGTCGGGCATTCACTCGCGGTAACGCCGGTAATTTACTGCTTTTTTTCGACGCTGAAATTTCAGACTCTGTTTATACTGTGTCAATATTTTTTGCGATGCCCCGCGCGTTTAGCTGACTTTTTAAATTGCAATTTGGATCCTTCCGCTCGCCCATTATATCCCCGCGCAATTTCCAAAGATTATAATAATAGTTTTTGCATTCGCAGCACCCGGGACTTTTTAACGACTCGGAGGTTGCGCGCCTTTACGACCGAATCGCGGGCCTTTTATTGTTTTCCCTCCACGACTTTCTTTGATATCTCGGACTTTTCGCAAAAATCAATCCAAGATGGGCCCCTTCCGCCTCTAAAGACGCCTACTCTCGCGAATTACACGCACTCGCCCTCGGCATTCCCGCTTCGAAATAGCTTCGAAATAGCTTCGAAATAGCTTGCCAATCCTCGCTGTCCACTCCAGCCTCACTCATTGTTTTTACCGGGCCTGGTGAATTCCTCCAGGAACTCGTCTCTCGAGATTTATTGTCCGGGTGCGCGACCGTCCTCCTCCGCTTTTTTACCGATCCAACCTGAGGCTCGCGCGCTTCTATCGTCGTCTCCCTTGTCGTTCGCCTTGAGAAAATGACTGTCTACATTTTTATCTGAAAGGCGGTATTTAGACACTTGACTTGCAATTTGCTTTTCCCCTAACTTCCAACTCGTTTTTTTTGCGGATTGATTTTTAGACACCTTCGCGCTCGGCTTGATTTATAAAGCCTAGTCTGATAATTATTTTTTGTGCGAGTTAGAAGAGTGTTTTGTGCGATTACGAATTTTTTGTCCCCCATGCTCGTTTATTTTGTGCTTAAGTACGTAATAGCGGCCGCAGAGGAAAAGCATTTTAAGGTTTAACTTTTTTGCAAGGGGTAAGGAGGATGTAATGGTGTAAATATTATAATTTTTTAAACGTATCGTGGAAAAGATTGGAGATAAAGTATTTATCTAATACATGACATCACATGCATTTTAACAAGAGATTATATATTTTTGAATGAAAAGACAAATTAAAAATTTAAAACCTCAGCTCTTGTTATTAAAAAGTGGATTAACCGATAAGGCGATAATGTTAGCAGATAATTACAAATATTCGAAAATCAATTTCATAGCGTATTGAAGGATACTATTTGAGTGGCTAATATTGCCTAATTACGAGTCGAGTGTTGGTTCTAAAATTTACTCGATCAATATGAGGAGTAACAATAATGAAAACGCAAACCACCAATTCAAATCACTTGTATCTAGTTGCGGAGGACGGCCAAAAAAAGTGCAATTATTCGGGAAAAAATTCCTCTTTGAATATTACTCGCGATGACAAGTGACGTAATAAATTTGAAGCGCAGTGACAAGCAATCCATTAGATCGCGCCAGTGTGCACGTAAATTAAAAAATTTTTCACGAGAACGTATAAATATGAAAAGAGATTTCGATCAAAATTAAAACAACCAGGCGTGGCTTATTTGATATTGGGTTACGCAGGATGGAAGCGCTAGGTGCGAATGTAATTATCCTGAAACCATGGTCGGTCTTTTTCATGAGAGATCGAATTACCCGATGCTGATCTCGCTTAGACGTGCCCAGGGAAAAATTTAATTTCACTTAAAAAACGAAAAACAGAGAAAAAAGTTACTAGCAAGTTTATTACTCATAATTACCGTGCGGTTAAATTTATTTGCACATTATTCTTCCAATAAATATCGTTTTCGCGATAAATATCTAATACATTTTGTTTAATACAATAATGCAATAAATATACGCCTACAAGACCAAAACAAATATTTGAAATTTTTAATTCACTGACATCTGTATTTGACCGAGCATTCGTAATATACATGTAGGTATATTGAAGCTCTGTCTTTTTAAACCCAATACAACATCTTTTACTTTAAAATAATATGGTGTTGTTTATTTACTAAAAACTTTAAATTTAATTTTTCTTATTTGTTCGAGTACCTTTTATTTATTTATATGCAAATGTGGATATTTTTCATTTGCGAAAATTATATTTTAACACAAACATATTTCCGAGAATTAATAAATACCACTTGTGCCACAATCACATTCAGCTATTAAAAATTTTACGACCGCTGAACAAATAGGCAAAATTAAATATAAATATAATAAAATTAATAGAAGTAAAAATCTTGACAGTATGAATAAAAAGATGTTTTGTTTGAACGATCAAAAGAAATCAAGCATAAAAGTTTAAAGAGGTATCATAAAATAATAGAGCATTACTAGATATTAAAGCAAGCGCAATTTTTAAAAAACTCGAACAATAGAATTACTCTCATTCCAGGTGCACTCTCATTGTGTTATTAGACAAAATGCTTGTCTTATTCAAATGAAGCGTTTCTATTGTTGGGAAAGCATTTCTCAAGATATTAACTGACGTTATTCGATAAAGCAGCTCATCAACCCTTTCATTTGAGGCGCAATGGAAAGTAAATTACTCGGGGGAGAGAGCAAATCGAAAGATTTCACGGAGTCCAGATCAAAAGAGAGCAAAGCTTCTATTAAATTAATATGAATATTATATGGAAAAAATCTTTTGGCTTTGCTTGGGAAATATTCATTGCGACTGATATAAAAAGATACTAGATAAGAATAAAATGAGAATGCATTGAGCAAGCGCGAAGCGTCTAGGTCAACGCAATCGACATGTGAAGTCGCAAGAAAATAATCGTCATTATCATTATTTTTAATTCAATTCTTCGTAATCTCGTTTAATAATTGTACACGATGAGTTTTTATTTAACAATTCTACCAAATGATAAATAATTCAAATCAACTTTCAATCGCTTACTCATACGCACAGCTAATTCAGCTTTAATAATTATCCAACTATTCACTTTATACTCGAAGAAGCGCAATTACATGAATTTTTATTACCCGTTTGATAAGTTTTTACATGGAAATTTACGTAAATTATTGTACAAGCATATTTCTATGTAACGCAATAATTAATATATGTTGTACTTGAATTATGATTTTTACATTATTTTTTAAGCGAATGACTCAACGATACAACAGTGTAACAATTTTTATATTTAGCATTTTTAAATTTTTATTTTTTGAATTTCAAAATATATGCAATTATTTGATTATCGTGTTGAATAAAATTCTTGCATTTAAAGTGTAAGAAAATAATTTCTCAAAGTTATTCTAAGCATCTTTGGACGTTGCAGAAAATATGTAACAGCACTTTTTTTATTAGAAAGATTAAAATTTGAAATATTTATCATTATGCAAATGTAAGCTTCTTTAAAATTCCTCTTTTGTACAGTGGAATTGTAGTTCATAAAGAAGAAAAATACGCACTCTTCCTCAGATCTAAAACGTCCAGGATTCCTCTGCATAAATATTTATAAAGCAATGTTAAAAATTTTCGTAAAATGCAATAATATTTTGGATGTATTAAATAATGAAATTTATTAAACCCAGACTCATCTGACTAATATTACAAAGTTTTTAAAATGCCTCGCACGAGAGTCGAGTCCTAAATCTCATTCACGTAATAAAGCGATGCACATTAATTCAACTGCGATCTGTTTGAAATACACCTTGCAGATACGATGGGAACATTCGCGGAAGTCTTGAGTCACCTAATCTCTCCGTTTAACTGCGTTTTTTTACAATTTATAGAGCCTTCTTTGGATCTTAATTCCGAGATAGACCGTTCCTCCTTTATAGCATCTGCATTACGTGACCGTTTGTTTCCTACTCTAAAATGAAAAAATGCGAGAGATGAAAAGATGTGGCTAAAAAAAAAGAGGATATTAACGGACAACTTGACGATTGGGATGAAGATTGACGTTCCGTAACCGCGGAATCAGTTGGTCACTTATCCCGTGGGTCCATTAGCGATCTCCAAGGTAATTAGGCAGGGGCGGCACTTTGACATCCACTACCGCCATCGATCATCTCAAGTTCACGTTGCGCCTCTCTCGCGGTAAGTAGTTACTAGGCGCACCCGGATTAGCCGATCACCAGAGGACGGACCTCTCTCGACTCGGCTCGGATTACCTTTCAACCACCCCCCTCCTCCTCCCCCTCCTCCTCCTCCTCCTCCTCCTTCCCTCTTTTACCCGAAATTTTATCACGATGCACTCTTCCTTACGATTTGGCCATTCTATCGGTGTATCTCGACCTTTTCTTGAAAGATCTCTTTAAATTAAATGCATTTTTTTTTTTTTTTTTTTTTTTAGAAATGTCGTAAAGATGAAGGAAACTGCATCTGATGCCGAGCATCGAACCACGTGACGCGAAAAGTACAGGGGTTTCGGGTGTAAATCGTTATACCTGAATTCATACTTAAGTTGGAGGGTTAAACCTCTTTCTAGCAGTTTTTGGACGGAATGAAAAATTGATTCATTTGCTTAAAGAGGGTGCACTTGTTTTTGACGTCAGACCTTCTCACCTTTGTTTCATTGTCGCTTTTGCATAGAAAGATACAGTACGCTTTCTCTCAAAGTACAAGTCCACTATGGCACAGAACAAGAATTTCGTTTGGCTACGATATTATTCAACAACATTCAAGAAATTATTTTTAATCGCATAAGAGTTAACGGGTGTGTTTGGTCGTTAAACTCTCCGAGTACCATCTGGATAATTTCGATGGCTCAAATCATCGACAGCTTTCGTAATTATTTAAGAAACTTGTAAATAATTTATAGATGTAAAAGAAGACAGAGGACAAAAAAACGGCGTGAAAACAGTATTGACAAGCACGTGTAAAGCAAGGCCACTCCCATCGATGAAAGTGGATTCCCTCGTTAAGACACACGCTGTTTTCCAAATTTTCGAGACAGGATGGCGGAGGCGTGCGTGTCGTGTGTTCGAGGAAGACCGAGTGTTCTTCTGCGCACGCACGCGCCTCAAACTCTCCCTGGGAGGAGTTTGTGCAAGGCCCAACAGAAATTTTCCAAGTTCCTGGACCCGAGACACTCCAGCCTCCCGGTCCTCTCTATCTTGTTTGCATTCGACCTCGTCTCAGCCGTCCATCATTATCGAGGAGCGTGCGAATCGTCGGAAGGGAGAATCGAATGAATTATCATCGAGGCGAGTCGTTGACGCAACACGGACCCGAGATTTATAATTAGAGGCCCCTCCATCATAGTCCGGGCGGAGAGGCGCCTTGTACCTCGACTCGGATGTGACGTCACTCGGTGGTTTCGCGCGTTTACGCGACTCTAGGGCACTCGATCAACCGGGGCGCTGATTCCTCCTACGAAATTACGGGCGATCGATCATCCTCGGGAGCGATAAACCGCCCTCGGCTACCAGAGACAAATTCTCGGCAGGATCGATCGATCGAGGGAATGTGGAAATTGTTCGCGTAGGGTAGGATGAGTTGGGAGCGAACCGCGAGCTCGACATCCGTGTGTCCCAATTCCTCGCAGCATCCAAGAGGAAAGCTGATACCCATAATGTATTCAATTATAAGGGTAAGGATATATTTTAATGAGATATATCGGACATGCGTGGCCAAACTGTATTGCCTTGCACGTATAATGTATTTTGCTTAATTTTTTTCTTCGGTTAATCACTGTTCGAGACATTTTTACCTGGGAGAGACACTGTTGCTGTGCACGTAGCCACGTGTTCGCTATGAATAATTCTCCAGGATATTTCTTACGAGTTTATTTTGGCGAATCCAGGTCAATGCTTTTTGCACAGGTTACTTAAATAAATAAACACCTGTCAAATAAATGCGGCGCATTTCATACCAATTCACACCAACGAGTGCTTGTGCAGATTTTATTGCGATGCTGTTGCGAATATTATTTATTTGTACATTACACGATTATCGCTAAAATTAGCTTGCATTTTTCTCAAATAACCTAACAGTACTCGAGCAACTGTTGAAATTTAAAAAAACATCCTCCCTTCTCACCAACTTTACCTTCGTATAAAGAGCTTTAAATTTACTGTTTTGTGACAATTCCAAGAAAGTGATTAAAACGTTACCTCATTTGAGCCTTTGGGCATCATTTCCAAATTCAGTCATTAAATCTGATATTAATGTAAATTCTCCTTACACAGGATGTATGCGTGACGAACAAATGACGGCGTAAATTATTAGAAAAACATAGCCGAATACGTGCCCTCGGTGTTGAAAAACACAAAGTAATTAAATTCTCAAACGTGTCGCTCCAATTCCCGCTGGAGCGTGAAAATAAATTAATCAGCCGTCATCTTCCTCTTCCACATATCGTAAATTCAATTTCTCATATTGCTGATTTATAAAGGCCACATATTAAGAGCTCGAATTTATACAAAGTCGACGATCGGATCAGCACATGCGATCCATCTTTAATTACCGTGGGACACCCGGGTTTTTCGTTGTCCAGGAGGTGCGAAAAAGCGTGAGAGGCTCGTCGGCGAGGCCACGCGTAATTGGCGTGCGCAGCTGCCGCGCGGTTGCGCAAAAATGAATTAGCGGGGCCCGTTTTTGCCGGAATCTCCCGAGTTTTTCTCGCGATGGAAAGAGAAAGAGAAAGGTCGGACCGATTGTAAATCACGCGGCAACCTCGGTGGCGTCATGTCGTTACTGCGGATCTTTTGGAAGCTCCCGTCGTATGTTCGCACCTGCGGGCGGCTTGTTAATTCGCGATGGAAGTTCCGCGCAGGTAGGCAAACTACGAGTTCTGGGGTCCTGGTGAATCCAGTAGGAGGACTATTTGACGAAGGTCCTGTCACGTTTCTTATTCTTATTGGACGCGGACGAGCGCAATCTCGTTCGAGTTTCGGTCCAGAGTTCCAGTATCTTTGGGGGAAGTGTCCGTCGAGTGGCTCATTTTAACGATGAATTCGCTCGGCTAAACGAGACCCAAATAAATTTATGTTGATTTTATCATCCGATGCTCGAGTTCTTTATAACGTAAAATAACATTGCGAGTAAAAAGTATTTTTGTCCACCTAAAATCCAGCAAAATGACAATGTATATAATTTATCAAGATGGTTTTGTGGCATAAAATTCATTTTGGTTTGATTAAATACGGGTAAGCTTTGTACCGACAACCAAAGCAGCTCGATCGAATAAATTGACGCGGGGATAAATTGCTAATTGAATCCAACAAATATTTTAATTGAATCCGTCACTTGGTGTACGGGTTTTTTGTAAAACAAAGATGTACGTGATATAATAATATTAGGAGAGAAGTAACTGTACTCAAAATACTCAACTAATTACTTCAATTAATGCTCTGATAATCTATGGTTTTTTTTTATATCTTTTTATACATACACTCATTATTATATGAAAATATTAAAATATACAGTATATTTAACCAAGTCTAATTTTTTTTAAGTTCTCAATTTATATTCAAACTGCATGTAGTATAACAAGACTGCCCTACAAGGTAAACTTGGAGCAAAAAATTTCTTGTTAAGCTTTTATTAAATGTATAATTCAAAAAAGATTTACTTTGGTATAAGTATATACCTAAGACCATAAAATCATAATTAATTGCGCCTCGAAATGATATTTTTAAATCATAGACTGAGAAATTGAGAAAAATATTTTTGATTTATCTATAGTTTAGCCCAAATGTATCGTCCATTAATTCGTAAATATGTTTCTGTGAAAGTTTAAGCTTTCTAGAAAAGTATAACTTACTTCCTAGATAAGCCATGAAATTGATTTCAATTGCTTTTTGAATCGCACACATAATATTGACATTAAATTAACATAGAAAAACAGTAGTTTATGAGCGTTAATAGAAAGCCAAATAAATATTGCAGGAAATGTTAAACTTTAAAAAATGAAGGAATGTTCAAGTACAATATATAAATTCCTTTAAAATAATTATTAAATTTGATAGATATAAATAATAGGATAAAAAAAGGATAAAAAGAGGATAGAAAAGGAAGGGAGGAAGGCAAAGTTTAAATGTAGGTTTTAATTGGATAAGCAGTTAAACTAGAATTTTTGCGAGGAAACAATTTGTGGGTAAAGACAGGGATCTTGTTACAAAGAGATAACAGGTGCAGAGCTAAACTAGTCAGCAAAGGAAGAAGAGGATGTTCTAGAGGCTGGCACATTCGGATTTTAAAAGCCGAAATAGGCCGATTATAGGCTACCAGTGCAAACATACTTTGGAGGAAAAAACTTTCTCTCCGCGGTATATAAAAATCAAGGAGTGTGCAGAAGCGGCCATTTGAGTCTCTGTCTAAATACACACGTCCGAGGGAGCAACTTTTTCCCTTTTTCTCACCAAGGAGCATAATCGAATATCGGCAGGAAAGCTGGCAGAGGCGCAAAATGAAAATGCCAGACTCAGGAGAAGAAGACGAAGAAGAAGCGGACGTGGAAGCGATGCGTAACGATTGGAGGCTAAAAAGAGGAGACGAGTCGTGGCTTAAAAGCCAAATAAAGCCGTCAAGAGGCATCCTCTGGAGGGTTGGCAGCATCCAGTACCATACAAATGCACTGCATACGAATTGATCTCATCAGCGGTCCGAGTTTTTCCCTGTGCCCGCGAGTGCGCGCGCCGACCTCTTCAAATTGCGGGCCACCCTCTCGCCCTCTCCCCCGCCTCCCTCCTCGCGGCCAAACATGCAAAGCACCGGCCCGAAAAAGGGGAGGCCAGGAGAGAAGGAGACGTGGAGGCGCGCGCGACGCGCAAGTCCCCCTCGGGGTCCAGCGCCTTCCATCCAGCATCCCATCCCCGCGTCTCCTCGATTTTTATTCCCTTCCTCGGCGCGTTTTTGGGCCCGGTTTTTAGTTTATTTACGCGCGCCGGCCGCCTGCTCTCCTTCGGAGATGATTACACGTGTCTTTTTAACACAAAAGGCTCGAAAACCAACACCGTAATACGACGGCAGCCGCGCGCCCTGTAATCTATGCTTCCTGCCTCTTCCTCCTCCTGCAAGTCCTCGTCGTCCTCCTCCTCCTCCTCCTCGTCGGCTTCCTCCTCCTCAGCCCAGGCTCCGCAGAAGGACACGGGAGGAATCGGTGATGAGACAGGTATTTTCGAAAATTGCGCGCGCGATCGGGTTATTATTTGTTTTTGCTCGTCCAGCATCACGGTACTTAGCGTGTCAGGGTGCTGGCGCATCACCTGCGCGACGACGGCTCCGTCACGCCCTTCGTTGACGCGAAAAAACGAGGAGACGACTGGGAAGAAGCTGGACGACTGGGCTTCCCCGACAAGAGAAATTTGGTTTACAAATATCCCCGAGTGGATGATTTGGCCCTCGCGTTGCGTTACTTTGGCTCATCTCGCGCGTGACTAAAATTTCATCGGCCAAAGTACTCGACGCGATCACGCTCTTTTTATTCCTCGCTCCAGTCTCGGATATTCATAACCTGAGCGTGCTTTTCGGTTTTATCGCGAATTCGCTTTGCAAATAAATTAGGTGCCTCCCTTTTTTTTCTCCCTTATCCTCTTCAACGCGATATAATAATGCCCTTGGAAAACATGATAAACGCGTCCAATTAACATATATTATAATTGCCCGACAGCCTAATTAATTTTAATCTTGTCATTAATTTAATATTAATTAGAAATTAAGGTAATTTCAACGGGAGCTACCTTACATAATGATAATGGAGCAAATTGCGAGCCCCGCGCATGAATGATATTTAGCACCGACGATAAATTTGCGGGAACGGCGACAAACTACAATTATTACCAAGAATATGTTTTATAATTATTCCGCAATTTTATATTCGCCTGCAGTGGATGATTTATCGTTACTGTCCACTTCAAGGATAAAAGAAATATTTTTCCGCAATCTTTCTCCATCTCGATCACGTGTGTTATTATAAATCTAGTTAAATACTTTCGTATCCAAATACATTTCTCCGATAACGATTTTAATATTGATTCCAATCAGATAAATGCAATATATAATGTAAGTTTTTAGTTCGCCTCATATGCAAAAAGATTTTTCCCGAGTCTTGAGCAAACCAAACTGATAAATAAACGCAAATTAGGAACAGTAGGATAGTTTAGAGCTCGGTTTTACGGTTTGGCGTCGAGGCATAAACTTATATTTGCTCGAAAACCTCGAGCCTCTTTATCTCCCGAGATTCGCACTTATATCCCTCATTTTTAAAAAGAATACAATAATCGTGAAATAAAGCCGCATATTTTTCCCTCGCCTTCATCGATTTGACTTTGTAATACCAAGAGGAGGCTGCATCCATACCGACCCATTCACTTTCCACTTATCCCTGCAAATATCGGAGAGTTTACGAGTTTCTCGCCCGAGCTCGATTAGCCTTTCGCGGGTTATTCGCAGAAGCGAAAACGAATCGCTTGCGATTCGACTCATTATTCCCTCTTAATATTCCGCGCTTACGCCTCGCCCTCCCGATACTAATTCCCTCGCACACATTCCTCGTGCGTGTAGTAGTGGTGCTGCAGAGGCCAAATGAAAAAACGTGCGTCCGGTAAATTGCCTCGAAAAAACAAAACGAAAAAAAGTTACAAAAAAAAAAAAGGATACTTCTCGCGCGCAATCTGCGGATGTGCGCGGCGTCTCTTGCCCCCAGTAATTGATATCACCTGCCATGTAAATATTGGCTGAGACCGTCTCGGTTTTCTCGCATCTACCTGGGACCCGGCCAGGAACGCCCGGGCGAAAAGGGCCGGCGCGTGGAGTCCTGGTGCGTCCTGAGGAATAGGAGAAACTCGATAATTACGAGGGGGACAAGTTTTTTTGCTTTTCTAAACTGTTTGTTTTTCAACTGAAAAATGTTACGGTCTAATTTACGTTCGACTAATTAGATCAGAATGGATATCTATCTCTATGATTATAGAGGTCTTTTGCCATTAACATAATCAGTTCACCCGAAAATCCTTGGCTCATTAATCATACGAATCTCATTGGGGTCTCGAAGATATGACATTTCGGCAGAAATGTCGAAACGGGAAGGTTCCCCTCGAATGAGCATAATAATAATAATAATAATAATAATAATAATAAGAATAATAATAATGAAAAGCAACATATGGTCCTAAAGCTGTAAAATCGGAATCTCGATTTAATTGCGAGACTCGCAAGATTTTGTCGAAAGCCGCTCGATTTATTTAAATACAAACGCCATTACGCGATACAATAATAAACCGTAAAAGACCCTGGCTCCTCGTGCACGCGAAATACGCGAAGGGCCAAGGGCGAAGGGGGCGAGGCGCTTCAATTTCGGGCAAGTTGTGTACTCAGTGCATGTATAAACCGGGCGTTTAGCGTCAAAACGAATCGAGCCAGAAAGCGAAAAATATCGGCCGAGGATTCTCAGAGATTGCGGGAGACACGCTCTCGGCTCCAGCTCGGAAGTCCTCCCGAGATCATTTTTATAATTCGCAATTTAAATGGAAACAAGATAAAAAAAGGGCGGGTTCGCGCGGTGAGCAGCAGGTGAGACTAAAGGCGCGATCGAGCGGATCACCTCGGCTAGTCCTCCCGCCGAAAATTGCCGAAATAACAGGCGACGGGAGATAATTACATGTTGGTTTTAGAAAAGGGCTCGCGGCTCAATTCCACGCTCCACCGGCAAAAACGATCCGGGGATTCCAGCGGCTCCTTCTTGTCCATGTTCCCAGACTCGGCTCGGCCACGCACACACGCGCAGGCCCATCCCCGTAGGTGTTGTGCAAGTGTCAGGGTCGCCATGGTCGCACGTGACGAGAATCCATTGGACTTGGTAACGAACCCGGGAGGCTGGGTTCGGAATCACGAAATCGCGGCCGAGTGACCGGGGGATGATTGAGAGTCGGACTCTTGCCAGGGTGGCGATTTCGTCACTCTCCCCTTTCCCTCTTTAGCCCCTTCCTATCCGGTACATGTTCGTGTTACCTGATTTCTACACTTGTGCCTTTTCCTTTTGCCCCCTCATTGTTAACCTCTTCCCACTTTCGATCTTTTCATCACGGCAATATTGCGAGGATGGAAAATAAAACTCGCATAATTTATCCAAGTCATTATTTACAATTTTTTCATTTTTAATGAGCTTCTAAAGAGTGGAATTTCGTTTGAATTGGCTGCTTTACTGGATACTTCCTTCAAATTATCACAACGAAGTTTCATCAATTTTACTTGTATTTGTGTTATTGAACAAAGAGCCATAAATATGAAGAAATATTAAATCGCAGGTAGCAAAATTTAAGGAATAATTTATATTATTTGATTCTTATTGTAAAGCCATTATATATTCTATTAATTAACGCAATAAACTAACATTTCACACATTTTACATTTATCAATTTTATAAAAATTATTACGTAAATTTAATTAAAACTTTACCAAATTTATTAGCAATACTGGTAATTTTTATTTCTTAAAATAATTCAGTATACGACACTAATTTATCTATAAATAACTCGGCAAATAATTATATTATAAAAAGTCCTATTTTTACAAGCATCTATAGATTAAGTACACAATAAATGTGATACAGTACCTGCTTGCAATAATATTTTATTGGATTTATTTAATAAATGAGTACCAATTTGCTGATAATGAATTTACATATATTTAATTCAATTACGCAATAATCTCTTAATGTATTAATGTTAATAATAATTCTATAATTGTATTTAATTTATTTATTCTTATTTCTATTATACATCTCTAAGAACATAAGATCTATTTTAATGATTATATTTGCCTAAAAACTCATAAAAACTTCATATATACACGGTTTAAAATAAAAATATTTTCTTGAAATCCACAGTTAATTTATTATATTTAATTGCAATTTATAACGTCGTAAATACGATATAATGATAATTTGTTCTCTTCCGAATAAATATGAAAAATTGTCTTTATATTAAAAATATTCAATTATCTTTCAGAAATAAATGATATAAGTATAATTCATTTGAATATATAATATTTCACAGTTTTTCAATTAAATTATTTCATAAAATAAATATTGTGATTTTAATATAATTTTCATATCTTAAATTAACAATATTTTTTACCATTTTGCTTTCTATAAATTTCAATAAAGAAAAAAAAATTTTGTACTTGAAATTTCATTCACTTTTATATTGTTTATCAATCATCATGTATAGATTTAGCACAAGTATTCCATTTTATTTTCTATGAGATTATAAAAAAGAATATTAAAAAAAATAATTCGACAAACGATAATTTAAATAACAGACTCGTGATAAATCAATGTAAATTTTTTTTTTTTTTGAAGTATAGTTTAATTTAAAAGAATTAAGTTTCATTAATGTTTATGTACAGATTTTTATATTTATGAAGTATTATTTACGAACGTACTGGTTATTGCTTATTGTTCTTTCATATAACTAATATTTATGATACTTATGCTTTAATTATATCTCGATTCGAATTAAACTATTATATTTGTATATAATTATCAATAATATAATCAATTTGTACTCATTATTCTTATTATGACCATGGCTGGAATTTTTGAAAAGTTGAATTCAATTAAATTTTCCTGATAAATATGATTAGAAAATTCGTAATTGTATGGATTTCAAGCGTCGAATGTTTTAATATCAATAAATAATGATATCATTTATTATACCAATAGATATATTTAAGAAGTTTAAGAAATTTTATGTGTGTCGATTTACAGTTAATTTTATTCAATAGATTACCACTGTCATTTTTGTATTAATAAACACTTTAAACGGCGCAATTACACGGCTGTAACGTATTACATAAATCCATATCTATTTCAAATACTATTGGTAAATCAAACTATCGATATACACAGCGAAATGATTCGAAAATTTTTTTTAATTTAAAATGAAAACGTGTTTCAAGTTTAATAAAGTGTCTCCCGAATACCTTTTAACTTAAAAAAAAAAAAAAAAAAACAAGTTGAATGTGTACACTTGGAATTTTAGCATAATGCCCAGGAAAATATTGAATGTAAAATTAATTTAAATAACGATAATTAAATATAAACTGAATGGAATGTTGGTGGGTTTCGGTTGGCGTCTCTATGGGTAAATAAGAGTGAAATTCGGTTGGCAAACACGGGTAATGGTCAGGCATGTCTCCGGCTCGGACAACAACGCCGAGAACTCGGTCCATCGAGAGGTATAATCCTCATCCCGGAGCACCTTCTGGACCGGGAATCGCACAATCTCTGGGGGCAGTGGAGGAGATCGATTTGATTTGTGGCAGCTGGCTATAAAAAGAAAATGGCACATTAAACATATATCCGCCTACTGTTTCGAGGGCAGACCTGTATTTAAAAGCCGCAATATAAAATCCACAAAAGGGCAGGGCACCTGTGCTGCGCGGCGCGAGGAGGGTTGGGGCGGGGAGGGGGGGGGGTTTGATGTAGCGTTCACACCTCGCAATCAAGTCAAACGGTGCATCAGAACTCGGGCATCTCAACACCTCCCTTATCGATTCACCCTCGGTGAGCGAGATAATGACACGTTTCAGAGTCTAGTCCCCCGGCCAGGTATTGGTGATTCGAAAAGCGCGCGCCCCGTTTGCTTAGTAACGCGATAGCGACGACGATACTAAGCAAACCCACCCCCGGGGGCAGGAGAGCACCGGCGTCGGGAGCTGCATCCTGGTGTTTCGACATTCGGCCGACGGCCAGCCCGCCCCGGGCTTTATATAACGCTTTACGATCGACAGACAATGGCTTCGAGAATCGGCCGAGCAGGTGATAATTTCTTTTTCCTTTTATTTCGCGCTTATTATTACAGCCAAGGTGAGTCTGATTTATTCATTAGAGCCACTTACCATTGCCCCTGGACTCTTTTGCAATCGATTACGTCGACATATTTTAAGGACGCGCTCCTTCGAATTGCTTTACTTTGGAACTTGTTTTAATTTATTTTAACCAACATTATAATCTAGGCAACTCGATGGAGTCTCCCTTTCAGCGCATTGTGTCATTGTGGCCTCACTCGACAGTTTTTTCCACTCCCGCGCTCATTTTTTACCTTCCCAGTCACTTCCTTCCAAAAGCGCGAGTGCGAGCATTTCTAGCACTCACCAAAAGTAATTACTTCAAGTAATTACCAAGTTTTACCAGAGCTAAGCTTTCTTATCGTAAATTGTCAGGATAATAGTCGCGGTACTTTTCTACTTCGAGATCTTTCAAAAGCTCGGCGCATTTCGCGAAAATTCCATCTGGAAATAAAACTTTGGAATTTATACTCAAAAAAGGAGATCAAAAGTTTACCCGCTAAATGAATTAGATATCTGCACTGTCGAATCTGGCACGTAAAAAACACGAATGAATTTGAAGCATCCGGTGCATTGTCGAGAGCCCTCGGAGCCTGTAATCATAGATAAGGCAACGAGGCGAGGAATAGATAAAGTCCCTTCGAGTGAAAAAGTGTATCGTAAAATCACAAAGGCGTGTTCCCATCCCTTAAAAATATGTCGGAGCTGTCACTCGCCCCTCTCCCGAGTCAACACCCGAGCGTAGACATTTTTTTTGGCGCCTGCGGTAAGTGAGAGAAACTCAACTCCTCGATAATTGACTGTTTGAGAAGCGTGACCCATAATTAAAAACATTAGGCCAACGGAAAGCTTTTCCATTTCGCGCCAACGAGTTGGAGTTGGACTCGTGTTGCTGACGCCATTCTCGGCTCATGTACACTTACTCTCCATCGATACTCCATTCCATTTGTGGAGTGGTAGAGAGGAACAAAGGGCCGAGGACGAGGAGAAGAAAGAGAAAGAGTTACCGGACCAAAAGGAGGTGTTGAGTCATTGCGGCCCCGATAAGACGCAATTAAATTGATTGGCTTGCATATTTTACGCATTTGGCCCTATTATCCCTTTGTGCATTTGCGCGAGTGCGAATAATAAAGGGCTTTCGATTTTTCCCTTCGATTCCACGTGGAGGATGATAAGGAAATAGACGAGCAGTGATTGACACGAGCACACGGGCAAAGAGTCAAAGATGTGTGTCTGTGTGCTGAAAGAGCTTAGGAGCCTTTGAGAGCAAATGCTTTACGAGTCCCGTAATTATATGCTTGATCGGCTCTCCCAAAGGCTGATGATTCACGATTACAATGTTAATGACGGAATAATAATTATTAGTTGTAAATTTTTCTCTTATTAATACCGAATAATGGATTCTGGAGATACAAAGCTAAAAGCGATGCTTGTGATTTTTCATTTGCAACGTAATTATCTTTTACAAATATTTTACACCAACGTCTATAGCGAGTGTTTGTATTGTCGGTGCGAGTTTATTTGCACCTAAAATACAATAATATTATTGCGAAAAATCTCAATATTTTAATGCTACAAGTAATTGAAAGTAGTTTTATGGGCTATTAACACTGCTCATTTTAGTATAATATGAGCGTGACTGCATAATTCAGGAATCAGTGTCTTATATAAACCATAAACCTGTAAATAAAATTCACTGATTTCTGACATTACGCAACTTATATATTATAATATAATTAAAAATAACGCTTTTAGTACAAAACGTGTTTTTCGACTTTCCAAAATGATTTAAAAGAATTTCTCATTAATTGAAAATGAACCTACTTATTGATCTCTCGAAAACTAATTAGCAGGGTAAATTAATTATCAAAGATAAATAATGTAGGAATATTTTAAAGTTTTATAGTATTTTTCGAAACATAGAAAATGATTATAAAAGATAATAATCTCGAACGCAAACGAGATATTATTTGCATGCGTAATAAGCTATAGAAAACTGGCAGGCGGTCAACCACAAAAATACAATCTCGAGGGGTTCAATAAATTTCGTACACGATTCTCCAACAAAATTCCCCAGCATCTCGAGGCTCGTGTGCAAACTGCAGGAGTAGAAGTATGATGGTCCAGGATGATCACGTGGGTAAGGATTCTGCATCCGGATGTGATGTGATTGCCGCAAGTGCACTATCCTCGCGTGATACTTCTAAAACGATAAGAACGATATTTTATTCGCTTCAATTAATAGGTTTTTGGTTAAGGCGCGCCACACCATCATTTACTCTTTATCGTACCGGTTAAATTGAGAGAAAAAACACACATTTCGGTTTCAATGTTGCCACTTTTACTTAATCTGTGTAAAATGTTCCTTGGATACATTGATTCTTAAATAAATGTTAACCTTATCGAGTGTGAGAACACAATTTTTTAAAGATTCTTATTGCACCCGAGAGTGAGACGTTTCGAGATAATTGTGCAGAAATTTTTATTTAAATAAGGATTTTAAATTAACAAAAATTAAATTTTAATTTTTCCACTTAATCACAACTAATTTTTTAGTTCTTGGGTTCAAGAGAAGAGGAATTGCATTGTGAAAAGAAAGTCATTAGCATTTTTATATTTTGAAATATATTTTATGAAATATAAGGATTTTATTTTATTGATGCAATTATTAATAATTTTTAAGTAATTCTGAACCTTGAAGTGATGATATTTAATTAATTATAAAAAATATTTGTAATATTCTACAAAGAGAATTAATTTAATATATTAATCATTTATTTATTATATTAATTATTCATTAATCGATACGTCTCTGAGATATTATATTAAATTTATATAAATACAATTATAGATCCCTGTATCTTCTGGAATATCGAAGCAGCTAATGAAATACCGAAAACTAGATTGTTTTTAAATTTAAATAGATAAGGCTCGTTAAAATTTCTAATCTTGTATACAGGTGGCGTTTGTAACATAAACTAATAGATATACTTGCTCGATTCTAAATGTCAATCGACGGAGTTGGTCATTAATCAACGTTTCTCCCTTACCCTGACACGAAAAAGGATAAAATAATAAGGATAAGATGGACAACGGGAAGGTGTAAGCGTCGAGCATAGAGAGAGAGAGAGAGAGAGAGAGAGAGAGAGAGAGAGAGGGAGAGAGAGAAGGAGAGAAGGACAACTCTCAGCGCGAAATTTAAGCTCGGCCGTAAACAATCGAGGGATCGCTATTTATGGCAACCTAATTAATTCCTATGTGTTTTCAGGCACTTCCCATGCAAATGTTCCGTCCTGCCGTGCGCGCGCTTCTTTATGGGTCCATGCGCACCGTATAAATGATCTGATAAAATGTTAAAAACGCGGCGCGGCGCTTCCCCTCGTGCCAACGCGTAACCCTACACCCCGTCTCTCTTCCCCCTCCTACATTATAACTCGAAAAAGAGTGACGAAAAAAGGGTAAAAGGACAAATAAAAGTCAAAAGTGATTTTGAGTATACGTCTGCGAATGCAGGTCGAGGTGTTTCGCGTTTCAGATTCATGAATATTCATACGAGCCTCTCTCATCCTCCTGGGGATTCTTAGAAATCCTGGTGATCCGCCATACATACATCCTCCATAAAGTGAAGGCATTGTCCGAGATATATGGGATATTTCCGAATTCCACATGTGCGGAAAAATGCTTAATCTACATTGAAACGTTATACCCGTTCGTAAAATTCACATTGATCAGATTTCAAAAATATTGCTTTGCCACTATCATTCAAAATGTCTCCATCTATTTCGATGTTCCCCCCAATTTTCACGACGAGAGAGAATATCTTTTCAATGCACACACACACACACATTTAATTATATTCCTTCAATTTTTATCAGGTTGCTCATATTGCATCAACATAAATAAACAAATAAATGATGGCTACGTGTATTGTAAGTAGATTTTTATTTAATTATTAACATTAATTCCGGCCTTTCGGCGTGGGAATGGACTTGTGCTAGTGACGGCACAGCTGAACATTGATCGCTAACATTAGATATTGTAAGTAGATATTACTTTACCAAAAATAATTTTTATAATCATTGCAATTAGGCTTTTAATATTTTTAATTTTATTCTCGATCGAAAATTAGATTGATCTTTGAGATTAACATAATCGTATATTAAAATTAAAAAATAAATTGAGAGTCGAGTGAAATTCATCTAATTCAAATATGTACCCGTATTAAAGATTATTGAGGAAAATGATTGTCAAAATAAATTAATGCTATACTTATTTCTCAATTACAAAATTTTTGGGTCAGCAACCAAAAATTGATTTGTAATCATCAAGAAACAGCCATTTACGGATAAAATAGGTACGATAAATTTCCTTAAATGCGGTGAATTACAGTATCGAATATAAAATTGTCTGCACGTTACTTCAGTAGCGGAAGAGTCTTTCTCAAAGAAATTTGTAGTCGTCCTGATAGTCGATTATTGCTTCAATTAAACTTCATTTTCTCTTCGTCTACTCTGATTTTCTGTGTACCTGCGAGAAACTTATATGTCTTATCCATTTCATCGAAACTTGCCGAGAGGCGGAAATCACATACGTGTACATCGTGAATGTTCATGTACCAAATGGAATAATTTGCGCAAATCCCGAGAATAAATTTCAATGGGTATTTACTGGCAATTATAGCACAATAATCAATAGATTAATCCCAGTAAACCTTGAAATCTTTTGAGCTTGTATAGTAAAGATCTATTGAACGATAATTTAACTACATATCGATTTATAAAAGTAAAGAAAATATAAGCCTGGAAAGCTTTTTCACGTCGTCTGAATGGAATCACCTTTTAATTATAATTATTTCTAATAACGCAGAAACAATGTGATACGAGTATTCCAAAAAACCGTTTTAAATTAACTGAAATAATGAGCTGAGAAACCTAATAATCGGTATTTAATTCAATTAAACGATAATTTTGATGAACAGTGGGACTCCACTGATGAGCTTTTCATTAACTCCAGATAATTTAAATTCATCAAATGCCTTCCATTCTCCGAGGTCCCGGTCTCAACCCTCCAAACCAAAGTCGACATTGGAACGCGAAGGAAGGTGTGTACCCAAGCACTAGACCTCGCTCGATGTGTTTACGTGGGCGAACTCGTGCGACGCTGTAAATCTAGGGATTCACTGAGACTAAATTAAGTTGGTATTAGTCTAAGCTTATAAACTCGTAAGCACTGAGACGACCTTCGCAAACATTGCACAAAACACATGCTGTAAGATTCAGTTCCTGGATCTTGACCCCCTATTGGAGAACCCGCGAACTAACGATACGCTGCTACCGCGCGGATTATTCATTCGGACTTGCGCTAAGAGTATCGCATTTCGTGCATAAGGAACTCAAACCCATGCATTTAAGTGATTTATAGGAAAAACGGAATTAGGTCTCCCTCCTTTAATGAAACGAACCTCCGCTTTTCATGGCGATTGAATATACGGATTATGATTTATGTTTTAATCAAGCTTATTTATCTATCTTTGAACTGTTGCTTTTTTCAGATAATTAATTTACTACTGACTCTGGAGACTTGCTTTGCATTAACATATTTATTGATGAAAAATTTTAATGGTGTAATACTGGAGCAAGGAAAATGTAACAATAAATAACGATAAGCGACAGATTAAATCATGTAAACCAATATTTCAAATTCAAGTATTTGTATTTTCATTAACAACGCGATGATTTTTTAAATACAAGGTATTTTCATTTCGTTCGAGCACAAGGTCGGATTGAAAAACTTTTTTTCTTCTTTAATAATAAATTTGACCAAATAATTTACAAGAGAAGCACAATCGTTAACTCTTCAGGTCTTTAATTTTGAAAAAATGATTTTTCTATTATTTAATACATGAAATTCGCGTTGAAAATAATAATGATAAAATTTATTTTTGAAAATATTGCAAACTAGATAATTGTTGTTTGACTTTCTTAAATTATACAGTCGTGCTTTCAATACGTGACGAGCATAAAAATATTTCCTTATAGAGTAAAGTGGTGTATTAAACATTAAAGAATAAACTCGTGCAGGAAAAAGCTTGTAACCAATTAACAGCTTCAAATGGAAAAATAGACAGAAAGTGCAATACTTGGATGCTGCAACAGATCATTAGTAGAGAGTATCCAGTGCAGATACGGTGATTTTGCGATTTCACCCGTATGAATAAATGAATAAAAGGTATCGGTGCCCGTTTTCCAAATGTCTCAAAGTGAAAATAGTGCCACTTTACTGATTTGAGTAAAATTGTCTTTTTCAAACAAGCGACTTCCTGCTTTGAGAAATATACAGAGTGCCAAGATAACACAATCGATTTATCCTGTTGTTCTTTTCTGGAAGCGCGGCCTTATACATTGCTTCCATCCATGGCAAGAAACCAGTTTTCTCCGTGGAAAAGAAATAACATTCTTCTTTATATCTCTCTTGCTCTTACTGTCTCCTTTTTCTCGTGAACAAGCACACGACATACCGTACGACAGAAGTACGACAAACAAGAAAATAAAGAAAAAGAAGAATGCTAAGACTCGAAGAAAAATGTCGCTACTACATCGGTGTATCTTGAAAAAGTTATTTTTCTGCAGTAAACCAAAAATCGATCAGTAGAATTTGGGGAGAGTAATCCATTACGCGGCTTAATACCCTAATAAAGAAATTACCTCGGTACTTTGGAGTACAAATGGCACGAAATATACAAGCAGATTTATTATCTTGTGTAATGATGTAATTAAACTCTAGGGTGGGGGTAATGACAATGGTACGAGTGAAAATGTCATAGAAACAATTTTGAGGGTTGCCAATAAAGCACTTGGTCAAATTAGCGAGTTATGTTGAAGGAATATTAAAGGAATGAAGAAATGAAAGAGCTCATAAGCGGAGTTTTCATTTGAATTCTCGACCACCAATTAAACAATTAATTGCCGGTCATTAGGCACAAATGAAGTTATAGCTCGTACGTGAAGAGTAGATGAACCGGCAGATGCGGCACCAGCGGCATCTTCCTCGGTGAAGGTGGCCGAGGATGGGACTGAGGAAGGACTAGAGAGCGGATGGCGAATTCCAGGGCACCGAGATGAAGTGACTCCAGGTCGATAGGCATCGATCCTCGCGGGCGAATGAAAGGTCGTCAGGAGAAAGAGAGAGAGAGAGGGGGGTGGGGTGGGGAAAGGAGAAGCTCAGGTCTGCATTCGCGGCGATTGTAGGCACGTAAATTACGGGAACGGGAATGCGCGTATCGTTAAGCATAACTGATTGGCCGATTTGAGCGGCGCGCGTCCGTCCTCTTTGCGATTATTATGCGATTTCCCTTTCCCTTTCCCTTTCCCTTTTCCTTTCCTGGGGCTGGATAGGCGGTTTCCTTTAATCTGGCCCGCCGAGACATCGTTATGCCGGACTCGCCCGTTTTTTCCCTCCTTCTCTCTCCTCGGGATTTTTTGTCTCTCGCTCTCGGTCATATCTCGCCTTCTCTTTGTGCTTTCGCGCTGCGGAATCTGCACGTGACAAAATGATGTCGCCGCCTTTGTTCGTTCGCGCGTACCGAACTTTATGTAATTGACAACTCGGACGTTATATTACGCTGTTAATAAGCAGTTTAAGCCAAGAGTTATTGGGCTTAGTCGGGAATTATTCCGAGTGAGAAGAAGACATTAGTTATCGAGATTTACTTAAGGAGGTAATCAAGATTTGTTGGACGAGAAAAAACCTCGACTAATGCCTAAGCTTTTTGCCTCAGATCCTTTGATTTTTGCCTAGAAATTTATTTCAGATTTAAATTTTATTTATATCCCTATAAATTACGCTGATAAATCGCGTAAGGCTTTCAGCGGGCGGGTAAAAATATATATCTGAAAAATAGCGCATTTAATTTAATGAATAGTAATGAATGAATTTTTACAATTATTGCGAGAACGAATAATAAAAATTCTAATAGAACGGCTACAACCACAATAATCATAAACGCTTAGTACGCGCATATCTTTAATCGACTTACAACTCATGAAACTTGCATTTTTTGTGTACAACGGGCAAAAATACTATTTATTTTCTAAGCTTCAAAGCCATACTTGACATAAATTTGTAAATATTTTTTTTGTATTGAGAATCCAGTAGGTTTTTCCAATTTGTGTTTCTAGACATCAAACAATGATATAAAACAATATTTCTAAAGATATTTTTACATTAAATATTTAAAAAATAATTTCTAATGACTTGATGCAACAAATAACAATAAGCATAATAATACAAAGAATGATTATTGTTAAGTTTCCTTTCAAAATCGTAGATAGATACAAAAAGTTGAAATAATTTTTTCCTTGACACATGGTATACCGTTTAGGTTTTGTGTAGAAAATACTTCGAGTTTTAAAATAGTTTATTATTTATAATTTTCTTTCAGGAATTCCGAGTGAGCGCCTAGTTACTACATAAAATCAATATAATTAAATTAGGATGAAAAAGTTCAAAGTAAAAAAGTTAACCTGTCAGTGAATGCGGAGCCATTATTAGCTCGAGTACAACAGGTTCAATTTTGCTGTACCTGACATTGAACTAACTCGACAAAAAGAACATACTTTGACAATTGTCCGTCAATACTTTGCATCCGAATAATAGGTGCAAGAGCGTTGTCTTGTGGATGTCAAGGCAGCTGGGACTCGAGCCCATTCACGTTGACAAAAATGTGGAAGCAAAAGAAAAGGGAAGGAAAATATTTCGGGTGTTTCCTCTTAGAAATACCAGTTACTTTAGCCATTGAGACTTCAAAATATTATCGGATTCGCTTACAAATGAGATAGAGCAGTATTTCTCTCCAGAGCCCTAGACAATTAAAAATGCTTATTCCATGGGCGTTATTACTCTCTTTTCGCTAGAGGAGATTTTCCCTTTAAAGTAAAGCATTGTGCACTCGTTTCAGGAAGAGCAGTTTTGGGTCAATAGAAAGCTCGGAACTTTTTCACTGGGACGTACTCTAAATAATTCCGGAAGATGCTTAAACCTACTGTCACTGCACTTCCTTTTGTGTTTTAATTCTTGCCCTGGCGCTGAGTCCTATCTCCTAATGGATTAAAAGTACCTCGAGTACATACAATTTGTTCTGGAGAGACGTAAACAAACCTTCTTTGTCAAGGTCGCTTGTATCTCTTATCTGACTTCACAATCAAGAGATTACAACTCTATTATTATTACGCACACGCAACTTTTGCAGTCACTGCATCGTTTCTTTTGCAAATAAATTGGAACGACATGAAATTGCATTAAAGAATTGAATTTGATGAATCATTTAAAATCTTAAATAATCGTATGAACAAATTGACAATTTGCGAAAAATAACAAATGAAGAGAAAACCACATTTTGTATTAAAAGGTGTATTGAAAATAGCGTTCTTAAATTCAATAACGATGACGTTAGAATTAACAATAACTGTATTGCCCATGTAAATAAATAATGCTATAAATTAGAATTTTAATTCAAATAAACCATTGGCGACATTTTAAGCGGCACTTTTTTCTTTACACACCAATCGTCTCCCTCCCTCCTCGGTTTAAAATTCATACTCAATTTATTTATTATTATTGATATGCCGCAAATAAAAATCCTTTTCTTCAGAAATAGTTTATTGGTAATAATAACCGATGATTTCCTCTGGTTTTTAATTAAAAACACTTGAAGTTGTAGTGAAATGATGTTAGCTGTGGTGCACACAACTCGCTTTCGTGTGGTGACACTCACTACGCCGACTGTCGCTCGTAAATTCACCACCAAAACATTGAAAATATCTACATTTAATATAGGCATAGGACGAAAACCACCTTCTCTTACTTCTTACTGGTTTTACGTGGAAAAATACTGTAATAACTCCAAGACTTATTACTTACACATTCGCGATGCTCTTGGTTAGCAATGAATAAACTTTTTTTCTTATTATCACTTTGCACTTAGCATAATTAAAACCGATATTTTATTTTAAAAATTATTTATCATTTGATAAATATAGTTAAATCTTTTTACAATTTACTTGGACGCTTAAAAATATTTTTTTCAAATTGAAAATAACAGAAGTTTTGGAAATGTCTTGTGCAATTCTATGTGAATTTATTGGTTAATTATATAAAAATTATTATGAGCAACTGTATTATAAATAATAAAAACAAATATTAGTAAATGGCAAACATGAGTAAATCTAAAAATGAATTCATGCGTCGTGAAGACATAAAAAGTTTAAACACTTACTCGTAAACTGTACTTCCTCAAGACTCGTAGACTGTTTTACATCTCAAACTTGCGGTGGAGCTGTTGCAAAATTACTTATTTAATTTATAAATAAATTATTACATTAATATATGAAAATTATTTAAATATTCAATAATTTCATTTCATTCTTTAATTCAAACAAATATATATATATATATATATATATATATATTGATAATAATAAATATCTTTTTAAAATTGTGCAAAAATTAAATTGTATTTTACAAAATTAAAAACTACTTACTTTAAAACAAGCTCAAATTTAAATTATAAATTATTTAATCTACATTTACCAACAACTATATCAATATGTCAATATTAAAATACAGTAGTAAAAAAAATTTTTGTTTAAATAAAAGTTTTTTCAAAAGTTCCAATAAAATTTTTAATTATTAATAAATACATCAAACTTGATTACAATTCATCAAACCCCCGTTATAAAAATGGATTGGATGATTTTTGAAAAATGTAAAAAAACTAAAAAAAGTTATTTTTCTAATTTGAATGGAAATTTAATACTCTATAACTAATCAGCATTTGCTAAAATGCATCGAGTGGATCGATGTAATGAGTATTATAATTACAAGTAGCATTCGATATTAATAAAGGAACTAAGAGGAAAGTATGATGTTAATAATAATGGAATAAAGTTAAATTATAAAATAATAAGTATAAAAGTTAGTAAAATATTCAATGATGAATAAAGAAAAGTAATAATCTTTAAGTAATGTTTAACTCTGGAAAACTTTTAGATTAAACATCATCAATGTTACATTTCAATCTTATTTTAAATAATAAAAAGCTGTATTTAAAATATATCATTCATGCAAAAATCTTTGACAAGTTTTCGTTTTTCTAATAAATAATAACTTTTTTACGTATATAAGTATTTTAAATTATGTATAGCTTTTTAGTTTACTCATATATTATCATGTATAGTACTATTCAAAATATTAGCATAATTCAGACCAATTATAAAGAACATTTATACTTAATTACAATAAATATTGTATAAAATACTTTAATATTCAATAAAGTTGTGTGCAGTTGAAATGTATTTACTTTATTGTCGTTACAAGCGCGTATTTGTAAATTCCTCAAGTTTCATGATAAACATATTACTACTGCTAAGCGTTTGAAAATCTTGCTTAATATTTCAAAAGAGATGAAGGTAATCAAACTTTATTAAACTAATAATATTTCATTGCATTGATATGAATTTAAATGTAGAAGTTTATATTACTCTATATCCAATGGAAACGAATACGTGCAACGGTATTAGCTTCAAGTAAGGTAATATGTGGTAGAAGACATTTTGAAGTCTATTATTGCTTTGAATAACTCTATAATTATATTTTGAATTAAAAAGGCTAATTTAATTCTGTAACAAGTAAAAATTCATTTATGAATACAGAAATGCAATTATTTACAAAACAGCGTATAATTAACTGACATAAAGTACAGTTTTTTTTATCTTTGAAGCAAATATAAAACAGTATACATTTTATTTATTGATATTGTACAAATTGAAATATTTTTCAGAAAATTTTAATTTAATTAAAATATAATATAACAACAAATATTCATTTACAATATTTATTAATAATTTAATTTAATTTGTTCATTTTTTTTACCAATAAATATGTATTAATCCTATCGTTATTTTAAGTTATAATCGTGATGTATTATTTTATTTTAAAACAATATCTAATTACATTATTCATTTTTTATTGTATTATTATATATTTATATCAAACGTGACTTCATTTCGTAATTCATTCATAATTCCATTTCATCGTCGAAGCTGTCAACGGACTGAAATTTTATAAAATAAAGTAGCAAATGAATCAACATGAAATTTGATCATAAACTGTACTAGACTATCAATAATAATCAGTTTTCACATAAATTACAATAATATCTTATAAATAGACGTAAATCATAGTATTAAGTTAAAAGTGTAACAAAAAAAAAAAAAAAGAGGAAAGCGGAAGACATAAAATACTGTGTACATATAAATTCATTCCTTACACAAACAATATTTAATTTAAGATTATTTTAGCTGCAAGTACATAAAAGTTTTCTTAAATTATAATAAATTAGCTTTCAAACATACAAATTGTAACTGTTTGTTTTAAAAACAAAATTATTGTATATTTAATCATTGATTGAATGCAGATGAATACGCATTAAATTGGCATGCCTTGGGCGATTATCGTAATGTAACGTTACAATGTAAGAGACATATTTTTACGTACAGAATATTCTTAAGCAACCCTAATAATTTGTACTCAATCATTAACGTAAATAAAAATTGCTTGAATTTGTTTTGAAATTTAAGATTATTAAGCTTGGAGAAGGTAATAATCAGCGTCAATCATGGAATCCATTAAAAATCTTCAATATTATCAACGTGTAAAGAAACAGCCTAGCATTTGCAATTAGAAACCATATTAGCATATTAAATAAATAAACTAGGAGAAAAATTGGTTGCACCCATTAGTCAATGACTACGTCCTAGAAAATTCTTAATAATTGAACAAAATAGTGAATCTTACATCTTAGAAAGCCTATAAACGTATTCTGTCATAAGGTATAGACTATAAAGATGAAGTAGAATAAAGATTTATCGACCTATTATCAAGAAACACTATGAGATGGAGTAATGCAATTTTGTAGATACAATGAAAAATAAATATCGAAGACAATAAAAGCATTTATATTACTAACACACATGCATTTTGAATGTATGCACATTAAATCAAATACCAAATCTACGTAGGCAATCAAATGCCAACCAGTAAATGTCAAAGATCATTGAAAATTCAAATTGTTTTGTTATTATTTACGAACAAAATTTAATTATAAATAAATTTGAAAAATTACAAGTGCCTTTAATTATATTTCATTATATCAATTTATAAATAAAAAAAAAATTTTAAGATAAAGAGAAATTTACAAAATTAAAATTTAAAATAAATTATACTCTTAATACTTAAACGCAAAATTTTATAATAAATACTGTTTCTCGTGTGTTTATGTAAAGGTACGTATTAAGAAAATCATTTTATTTATTGTACCCTGACATTAAAAGTAAAATCCGCTTTACATCATTTTTTTGATAATCAAATTATAGGTACAGAATATAAAATGTAATAACAAATAACATGTATAATATATATAAAATATAAAAAAAAAATAATTTTAAAAGGATGAATCTAAAATAATTGGAACAGCTACTATGCAAATACTATTAGTGTGTGTTAAAATAGTTGGTCCTGTAAAAGATACTATCATTATTTATTCGATTAGTACTAACTACACAATCACTATTTTTCATTATTGCATGCTTTGATTAAGCAATTAACGAATAATTGTTAATAAAACTTTTCTGGTTACAATGGCGCATACTTAAAAATCAACTTCGAAATGGATTAGTCACTTACAATTATTAATCTTTCGTTTATAATTGATTTTAATTATTTTTGATTGTTTAAAATTATGATTTATTTAAATAAAGAAGAAAAATTAAAGGTGATTAAGATAGTTTAAATATGCTTCAAGATGTAATATTAAGTCGGGACAGTTGCCGACCTTCAAATAATATACATTTCTTTGTTCCATCAGAGTTTTGTTTAAAAATAATTATTTCATTTAAGATAAGTTATTAATAGATTTGAGTCATCATTTATTTATTTATGAGAAGATATTATCGAGGTAATTAAACTTATAATAACATCATTCTTATCTACATAATGTGACGCTACATGGGGTCTGTAATTGACCTTGACAAGAACACGGGAGTAAATTTGTTTGTTCTCCCCATAAGAATTTACTTACTTTTGGCCATCTCATTTTAGTCTTATTATTTTTGATAGAGAGAAAGTTAATTGGTTCGTGAATATATTTAAATAACTTATGTATATTGGCATTTTCGTATGAATTGCTTCAAATATATATAAATTTATTTTTACAATGTAAAGAGCTATATATTTCATAATCTTACAACTGCTGAATTAAAAAATTTATAGTTGATAGAAAAAGTTATTTTAATTTGGATTACTTAATGTCACCTCTGTAACTTTATTTTAAAGATTAAAATAATTTCATATGTATTCCAAACAGACAAGTATGCCTTACAATTTTATTAATAAAAAATTCTTTAATACCAAAACACAAAATTATTCATTAAAATTAGTTATTATTTTATAAATAATATCAAATTTAATAATATGAAATTATAATAAAATATAATTCAAACGTTTTAGTAAAATTAAAATTAGATCAGTAAATTGTCTGGTCTATAATACAATTTATTGAAATTGTAATTGTTAATGTTTTTTGTTTAGTCTAAATTTAATTAAAAAAATACAGGTTAAAAATTATTTAGAATGTAAAATTAAAAACAATGATTATAATTATTTATTTAAAATTTTTTTATTTTGTACACTAATATTAATATAATAAATCTACATGTATAATAATTTTTTAAAATGAAAAATATATTTGACTATAATATTTAAAATAAATGTTGGAATGTTTTAGTATTTTATATTTTTTTTATATCATTTATATATTTCAATATCTTTATAATATATGTATATATACACATATGAATATATTCAATATATTTATATTGTTAAATTCGTATTGATATTCTAATAAATAAAAATATTAATCTTTCAATATTAAATCATAAAAAAATAATATATTTTAATTAAGTTAAATAGTACTGAAAATTTTTTCTTCTTTAAATTGAAGTAAGATAATAATAAAGTTCTAGACAATGATCTATATTAATAATGAAGAATAATTTTTACTTTGACAAACTTAAATTTAAGAACATTGGTTATTTCCCGTGATTATTATTAATTTAAATGAAATTTTTATGCACATTTACAATTTTATTTTTGTGAATAATTTAACATATTACACATTGTATTTTTTATTATTAAAAAAATTAGCTGTTAGAAATATAATTTGTTTTTTAAAACTATGTTAATTTTGTATTTGTATTTTATTTAATAATTAATGTGAGATTCAAATATATTATTGAATTTCTGATTATAAATTAATATTATTTAAAATAATATTATTATGAATTATGGATTTTATTTTATATTAAAATTTCGTAAATAACATATTACAGAATACAAAGATTAAGTTAATTTGAAGATGTATTTTGATTGAACTACTATTGTTATTTATTAAATTAATTCTAAAACAAAAAATATTAATTTTCAAAATAAATTCATAGAATATATTTCTGTACGAAATATATTACATGTATATTAAAAAAATCACTATAAAAATTATTGGCATTGTATTTTTTATTATATGCATATATTGTTAATAAGTGTAACTACAATATAATTTTTTTATTATCATATGGATACCAAAGTTATTAAAAAATTAAGTTTTTCAATTTTTGTGTTTCTCTTTCATACACTTTCCTAATTAATATTTTTTACTTTTTTGCTACATTACTCTAAGTAGTCTTTTATGAAAGTACAAAAATTATTTAAAATTTTTTATTGGTAAAGCAAATTATTAAAGTTTTTATTTTATACAAAAATGACTTTTTAAACTTTAAAACTTTTTTGTTTAAAATATATAAAAGTTGATTTTTTTCAATTTGCATTATTTTAAACATTATATCAAATTTCTATCGTATTTTCAATGAAATTTTGTAAATGTATTTTTATTCTCTAATGGTGTGCTTGTATTCTTTGTATGTAAATTACATTTGTTTTTTTTATTATTATTCACTATTTCTTTAGAATTGATTACTAATCTACTTTTCTATTTTTTCTGAATCTAAATTTTAAATCGTGGTTATTTCCACTAAAGAGAATAGACCTGAGAAAGAACTATATGTACAGAAAGAGAGAAAGAGAGAAAGAGAGAGAAGTATGGTAATTACTGAAAAATAGTGCTTTATAATATATTTTTTAATTTGTTTATTTTTTATTGATATCAATACATATATATGTATGTTTGCGTGTAAAAGTATGAATGGGCAGTTTTAACTTTTTTTTCATCATCTTTTTCATCATCTTTTTCTATTCTTTAATATGTAATAATAACAAATAATAAAAAACTATAAGGTTACAACTTTAAATTGACATAATTTCCATTGCATAATGAATTTAAAAGGTCTTTTTATTAAAACCAAATCAACAGTATTCTAGGTAAACGAAATTCTTCCTCGTGCCAAAAGATATAAAAGACGTTTTATTCTTTAATAATTAAAGGATAATACAATGTAAATCCGAAACCATTGAATACAATAAACAATTGAAAACTATTAATACGGGTGAGGAGGAGGTGAAGGTATTTGAATGCTCTAATCTAGGCTTTTGTGAATGCATTGTTATCTCGGAGATGATCAACGACGGACGCGATTTCTTCTGGTATCCCGCACCCGTGGCATAAAAGTGGCCATTCCGCTGCCCGAAAAATTGGCACGCGCACCTAAGTCTCCCACGAAGATCTCTCTCGGGGATCTTCGACGTGGAAAATGCGGAGGCTGAGAAGGAGCAAAGAAAGGAAAGGAAGAAAGACAGAGCTCGGGTCTGTGTCGGAGTCTGGGTGTGGATCTGGGTCCAGGCCCAGCTGCGACCCCATCGCCGATCTCCAGTTCGAGAGCGAGCTCTGTCTGTTCTGTCTGGGCGGGAGATAATACCAGGTTCTGCCCGGTGAATGGGACCTGCGACGAGAACAACGGCCGGAGCTCTTCATCTCCACAGGGGTGCCCCGAACTTTTTTGCATTTTTCACTGGGGCATCGACGTGATGGCTTCTTTTTCTCGAGGCGCTGAACGCGCGCTCCAAGATAAAAGGCCGGGCTCCGAGCGCCACGGCTTTTCCTCTTTTCCTCCTTTCCTCCTTCTCATCCTTTCTCCTTTTCTTTTTTCCTTCTTTCCTTCTTTCCTCAAATCCCTTTCAGTTCAGACACAGTTCGCCATGCACTTTTATCAGTCCATCTCTCTTTCCCATCTTATTTTCCTCTCTTATTCTCGGCTCTCTGAGCGCTGAACGCGGACGTCAAGCCTTTATTTACTCGACAAAGGAAATAAAGAGCTTTATCTTTATATATCAGGGAGCTACAATGAGTCCGGATAACGAAGAAATTGCTGCAATAAAGTAAACGAGATCTCGAATTAACAGATGGATGTTTGCTTTTATTCCCTGATTAGCTATCAATCCTATCTTTGCTCCATTATGTCCACATTATTCATTTCCCGTTGTTCAATCCAAACAATAAATTTATAAATCCAAAAAGACAATATCTTTAATTCATTCAACTTTAAATTATGAGTTTCAAGAAACATTTTCCACGTTTGAATGCCCTTCTTTTTTTAAGGAAATGTTAAAGAACCTGTCTCATAAACTATTTATTATTGAAGTTTATCCATTAACTTCAGGTATTAAGATCTATTACATCTTTTGTACATTTATATTAACAAATTAACGCGATATTTCTCTATGAAGAATGATAATTTATTCGCAAAGTAAATATCTTTATATTCCGGCTGTACATAAGATTTATAAATTTAATATCAATCTCAATTTCAGTTTAATTTTTTATAATAAAACTCCGTGTAAATATATTTAAAATGAGTGCTTTATAAAATTTATGAATCAATTCATCAATGTAAATAACTAATTTATCATATATCTAGAATTTTCTCATTTCGACTCGGAAATATTCAACAACATAAATTGAAATATTTGTGGTAAAATTGCATTTGGTGAATTCATCATTTATTCATAAAGGAAGTTTTGTTAGTCACGGAAAGAAATAAAAATAATTGAGAGAACTGATTTTTGTATTTGTAAATGTAGAAAAGCGCGTTTGAAAGGTTGAAATACGACAAGAAAACAAAAGGATTTCATTTTTGATATATTTTTCATTCTCGCGTGACCGCAAACACTGGAACATAAAAATTTATGTACCTTTGCATGCATAAACATCTGCTTGACTCCTGAAAGTGCATAGATATAATACAATTCCTATCTTTTTCATAAAAATAATCCTAGTGTTGATAGCAAATTATACTTGTGAAAAATATGAATTGTGCTTTTGTTAATTTGCATTAATTTTACTGGGGTATATTATATTAGAATTTTAGTAGAATAGATTTTAAAATCCAAAACTTTACCATTAGTCACGAGCATTATCTCGTGATAATGCTCGTGATAATATATAATAATGTACTCGGATTAAAATTTTGACAATGAGAATGCTTTTCAAAGAGAGTAAAAATAAATTTTCAATTACATAAGTGAAAAAGTTGGCGAGCAATATCGAATTTAACAGTAAGATTCAAGGTGAAATAAAAGAGATTATTCATCTGGTTGGACTAGCAGATAACCGTCACTTGGAAAAATAAATTCTGGATATTGCGCGATGCCCGCATTCATCAGCTAAGCAACGGCACTTCCTCTCGAGGCAGCAAAGCTGCTGGTATCACTAAATATCCCGAGAGCCAAACATGCAAGTGCAGAGTTGGCGTTATCTCGACAGCTTCCAATTTCAAATCTGGACCCTAAAGGCACATATGGGACGATTCGACTATTATCCGAATCCCTGCCTCGCAATCGTGCAATGAGTAGAAACGATCGTAATGTAATGGCCAGCCCTCCGAGCCCTCCGAGCCCTCCGAGCATCTCCGGTTTGTATCATGCACTATCAGCACAAAATGTGTGTGATATTCGATTGCGGCATTAGCCGGAAAAAGTTTCCGTTTAGCACGAACGCTATCATTGCACTGCTCGGCAAATTTATCATTAGCACTGCCCCGGGACCGCAAACCTACCCAAAAGGTTATTCTCGTTTGTTTGAAAGAGCATGCTTACACCTCCTCATTGCTGCGGAAACGTATTTTTAATTTAATCCAAAAGCTTCCAAAGTTGCCTTTCCCCGACACACAAACAATACAAATTCAAAGTCCAGTGAACTTCAAAGGGCCTCCCCCACTCGTCTCGGAAGAATTTTAAAATCTTTGCACAGGGGAGGTTTGACCTGCGCTTGAACTTCTGCAAACCCAGACAGCGATCGATACTCTCCTCCAGCCTCCCCCGAGCGACGAAGATGCGCCAGAGTGAAAACGTCGGGAGAGCGAAGCAGAGCTATTCCATCAAGACCAATTACAAGACGTACCTCGGCGCAAATCGCATCTCGTATATATAAATAAACGGGTACTCGGGCAGAGGAACCCGGAGCGAAATTAAAGATGCGTATCGGGAGACATTTGCTTAGTAACATTGAATTAACACTTCCTCGGGACCGAACGAGGGATGCCCTCCTCCTCCTCCTCCTCCCCCCTCACTCTCGATAATTAATCGATTACGCGATAAAACGAGAGAGGAGGCTGCACGGTTTAGCACCTAGTGGTGGTCGTTATAAACGCCTTATCACGCTCCGACTGATCGGACTTTAATGCGCGAGGAAGCTTGTCGGTAATCGTGTTTTCGATTGTATCACGCGCCCGTGTGTTCTTTTGCTCTGCACATAATAAATGTCCGCGATTTACCCTCTTACTCACTTTTCTAACCCCAAGGAAATTGTGTTTGTTTACGCCTTCCGAGCGCTCGCGTTACCTTTCATCAGTGCTCGCGATTGTTTGCTCCAGTTTTACCTGTCGCTTTTTCCCCCTCCGAATTATGAGACGTTTCGAGAAACCTGATTACCTCCTTTCAACAGCTCTTTTATTTTTCGTATTGTTGATTTATGCGTTATTGCAAACAAGTCCCTCCTCATGCGTAGATTACGTTGGACATTGGCGAGTCCTTTATGCTGTAATTATTCGGGGCTTTTAATTATCGCGTACCCTAACAGCATTACACCGGACTACCGGAATACGCTTTTAAATTTATAAAGTGTTATTTCATTTTCTACCGAATTTTGGAAGAGGATTAAATTTTTTTTCTTGCTGCGCCAACTATTTATTACCTTATAAACTCCGAAGCGTATTTTTCGCATTGTCGTAAATCATATTTAATACGCAGTCTAATGATTAAATCGCATTATAAACGAGACGATTTCCCTAATCATCCGAACACGCTCGAATGCCCGCTCTTCACTTGTACAACACCCAGCTCGTTTCCATATCCAAACAAATCGAAAATTGTAAAAGTTCCTTTCTTCCTCTTTCGGATACCATAAAAGTTTATATTAATACGCCTCATCCATTCCTCGAACTCTATGCATGTAAAATAATTAAAAACATTACGTATATAAATATATTTACAATTATTAATCGGACGTCGCGGAAATTGATTAATCGCGATGGCAAATCCCCCTCCCCCTCCCCCTACGGCTTATCTCAAGCTCTCAATTAAAACGCCCGAGGAGGAAAAGCTCGCGCTCCAAGGTAATGACGTTGTCGGGCATAAACGCTCGGAGCTACAATGCCATGATATTCGGTCAGATCGGAATCGGAAATTGGTTGAATTGAAATGCCGGCGATTCCTAGACTGATTAGACATAATGGAGTAGAGTCGCAGGATGTAAGGAGGCTTTACGTAAGAGCGCACCTAGGCACTATGGGGCCTTGTCCTGCTGGCTCCAACCGATGCTAATTACACCGCACACATACACTCGTGTTTAATTAAGAAGCAGTCACGTACACGGCTAATCCTCTCTCGTCCCTCCTTCCCTCCCCCCCCTCCACTCACTCTCTCTGTGTACCTCCCTCTCTCGCGCGAGAGAGAGTCGTGATCGATCGATCATCCGCAAATACGGGTTTGAGGGAGACCCGCCAATGTATTTATAAAGCCAAGAGTCTGTACTCGCGAGTAGCGTGGAAAGTTTATCGAGGCGAACGCAGTTGTGCACCGACCCGAACAAATAATTCATGGACTTTCGATCGAATCTTTAATCGCTGTTGCAAAAATGCATGCATGTATATTCCCATGTGTTTGTTTGGCTAAAAGTGACTTTCTTCCTTTTTTTCAAGGCGATTCGCGCTTTGCTCTGAACGTAAATTACGGACGAGGCGAAAAAATGCGCAGCGGGTGTGCGATATTGCCTGGTAAAAAGACATCGGGGTGAAATCGATGCAAGGGAGAAGGATGCACTTAATTTAAAGAAAATTAACATTTCTGGGTTTCCTTAAAAATCGGACGTTCTTTCGTGGAGTCTAGACTTTTACAATACGAACTCGAGTGATTTATCTCTTTGGGGAAAACACGTAATCGCATTACTAGCTGGTTAAATAAAATCTCGACACGTGCAATTTTAAAAGAGCAGGCGTACGATGGAAACGCATTGATAAAGTCCAAATATGATTGATATCCTGTAATTATGATTCGATTTTTAAAATAACTCTTTTTTCGAAACGATGCTGTATTTGGGTGGAGAACCCAGATATAAATAACGAAACCAAATACCGCATAGTTTCTTTTGAAGTGAGAAGGAACTGTCGATTGCATAATGCACAGAAGTGAGATTCGTAGGATAAAATTCTATCCTCGGCTACTTCAACTTTAGCGATTATAAGTCGAAGCTCTCGACGCACGCACACGCACACAACGACCGTAAGATAAAAGCGACGTCACGGGGGCACGAAATAAATATTCGACAAGATAAAGTGAAAAGGATGAGCCGGTCTAGGCGCAAGTGCACGATGCGACCCACTAGTACCGATCAACTCCGAGACAGACAGACGGATAGACAGACACACACACACACACAGAGAGAGAGAGAGAGAGCGAGAACGTGTGTGCGTGTGTGTGTATCGGTAATTTAAGATCGATAAATCCGTCCGATGTATCGGAGCTATCCAATTTCGTATATAAAGCCTCGCGAGGATTAAAATATTGCTATTCACGGTAATCCCTTCTCTGCGGAAAATAATATAAAAACTGTCGCTGGAACTCGATCCAGCCCCACCTCCTTCTTTCACCCCGCGCTTAACCTCCTCCTTTTTATTTCCACACTATCGAGGCGAGTCGTGGATTCGATCGTGAGCGATATTGAATTTCATGAATTGATCGATGTTTTTGATATTCGATTTTCGAGAAAAAAGGATTAAATTCCACGACATTATCCCGCGACACAGGTATCGGCCCTCTAGCCGGCGTCGCGACCATTTTCGAGGTTAAGTTCAAAATCCTCTTTATAAGCTTTTCACGGTTTTGAGTTTCATCAACACGCGGTCCAGCGGGTAATGAACAGCATCTTCCAAACGCTTACACGTGTATGCGCGACGACACCACCACACCGAAAGCCTCCTGACGTTTTTCCACCGACGGATAAACTCCAAATCTTGTTTACAAGCAAAGTCTACAATGCGGGATTTAATGCACAAGGCCATTCGTCAGTGGCGATGCAGACAGAATTGAATTCACATCGCGAAAGCCTTTCCCAAGTCTAATTTACAACGAAAAGATTATCCCTCCCACTCGGATCGACGTGCATCGATTTCCAGGGAGGAGGCCTTCGTCTCCACTACATTGAGCAAGGACAAAGCCCGAATTATCCGGAAAATTGACATTAAAATGGAAAAAGGGTGCCGAAAAGTCATAGGCGCAGAGGGTCTTGGGACTTGGGTAGATATTCATAAAATGTCCCACAGCAGCTGACGCACCTCATCGATATTCAACGGATTTGCAGACTTTCCGATTTTTGATTGAAACCTGCTTTATACCTTTGAAGCGCCCGGAAAACCTGCTGAATATTTTCTCAATATGTAGCATCAAACGGTTACTTTATACTTAAAGCTGGTTTATGTTTGTCAACTCTGTATATACTGTTTATTGTGTGAAGGGGGCATCTAGGAAATATTCCCACAGAGTTCAGCAGGATTTTCCGGGATTAGTAAAAAACTTGATTTGCTTACATCTTTTTACCATCGTAGTCATATTTTATCGAACTCTCAAACACTTCATATTCTGTAATAACGTGTCGAATTTCAAATATATCATTATACTTTTACATTTCGTAGAAATTCTTTTAAAATACAATTGAAAATAAAAGCCGTAACTAAATCGGAAACTTTTTCAATTTGAAAAATCATTCTAAAAGTTTTATCGTAAATTCAGTGATTTAAAATGTCTGTACATCATGTGTAAGCTACTGATAAAAAGAATTTAATTATTACGTACTTAATTATTGCATTGATTTAAAATCATAATGATGGATGTTGAAGGCTCTTTGTTTATAAATGTCAAAAATTAAATTAAATTATTTATTTTACAGTCTAAATATTAAAATAATATGACTTTTCAAAATTGATTGCAAAAGCTTAATAAAAAATCAGCAAAACCTAAAAATTGTTTGATAAAAATTTACTTTTTTATATCTTTTTTTGGTTAATGCAAATTTATAATTAACCTTATTGATACAAAAAATTATTAACCATTACAATGAATTTTACTATAAATTAGTAATTTTTAAAATATAGATCTCTGTGTGAAAAATCAACAAAATACATTTAAATAAGTTGTTGCATAATTTAGAATTTCTATTGATATTCTATGTGTTCTTTTGGCATAACTTTTATATCATTCAAATGCTATCGCAGCTTATACAAATTCCACATGCGTTATTTAGGATTTTTTTGTAAATTATGTTATTTTAAAAAAGCAAGCACTATAAATAAAGATTCTTGAAAAACGCCTTGCTCCCCACATTTTCATTTATTCTTTAAATTCGCGCAAACATCGAGTCGCCCACACGAAATTAGATGGAGCCGAGGCAATGAATCAAAGTCGAGGGCAACCCCGAAAAACTCGGAGACCTGGACCGACGAAACTCCACGTCGATCACTTGGACCGCGAGGGAAGGAGTCGAAATACTCGGGGATCAGCGGGACGCCGAAGACTCGCGCGCCCAGCCACTGGACCGTCGCTTAACAGGATTACCCTGATGTGATTGTGCACGCGTCAAGAAAATAGAGAAGCATTGTGTTCCCCGAGAAGAAGGTGGTGTCCCTTCGAGATTGGATGTGGCCTAGTGGCTTAAGAATTGGAAACGACTCTTTTCTTGTGCGCCGCAGGACCCAATCCACGTCCACGCGTTTAAGGACCTCGCGGACCTCGGCACCTCCCGTCCTCCACACCTGCCCGCAAGGATTAACCAACTCCCGCGCCCGCAGACTCCGCACACTCATTCACGATTTACACGAATGAAGTCACGTTTACCTTGATAATCGGTAAGCCTCGTGCTCCAGACTCGGGATTGATCTCGTCATGAAGGATCATCGGATTCGTAAATAACTTGAAGGACTTGGTCAAATACGAGCGTGTACTCGCTCGTTTATCACGATTTCACTGTTTGTACGCGCTTTTATTCCATTCCCCGGCATTATCCCACCTATCGGAATTCGTCGCTCCTAGAGCACGCTATTCTTCCTTCAAATCCTACATTTTTCAAGATGAATGTAAACTATCCCACAATACATCATTTCTACACTTGATTTTTCTTGTAAAAGTTTAAAATTGTTGAATCTATTTATCTAATTTTTACTCGGCAGAGCTCCATTGAGCGCTCATCGAGGTATTTGTTCTCGTGTAATAGAAACGTGCTCGCCCAGCCACATGAATTAATCGATAATCCCGCGCGATTATATATAGTTACACGATTAACCGCGCTTGTAAAATTCGAATCCAAGCAAGTAAATACTTCGGTTACCAGTAGTTGCAAAACAAAAACAAAATAAAAGTGCGAATTCAATCGAGGCATTTCTCAACGTACCCGACAACACAAGCACGCCTTTATGCGTCTTGTAAAAATGACCAAACGCCAGTTACCAGCCAGCATTCGAGAACAAGAAGGGGACGATTTTTCTCGTTGACAGCGGTTATCCATTGAGTTGGGCATCCCCGAAGATTTCCGCCTACTCTTAGTTTCCGCAAGCACGAGTACAGGCCTGGGGGGATTAGCGAACTCGTGAAAACGAGTGGCATCGACTCCCCGAAACCACTCAATCCGCTCGTCGGTATCAACAGCCGCATGATAATGCCGATGATAAAAAAAGAATTTGATCGGGCCCAGAATTTGCCGAAGCCCCAGACGTCTTGTTTATGCGCGAATTCGGGACGAAGAGAGATGTACGAGCGAAACCGAGGGACACGTAACACCCCATTTGTCCCGAGTTTCGGGTCGTTTGTATTGAAGGGGTTGAATGGCATCTTCAGCCGGCACACTCTTACAAAAATGATGCTCGGTGTGGGCCATAAGAGACCGGGACGCCTCGTTAATCCCGTGCCACCGCGACGCCGTCCCTCCCAAAAGAATAATTTCATTGGTTGGGAGGACGAAATCCTTATTTTTTTGTCCCCCTCCCTCCCTACCGAATGTCCTCCTCGTTATTCGTGTACAGTGGATAAAGAGGAATGTTATCTGGAGATATAATGTAGGGCTCTAAAGGCCACATCCCGTGAGCTATCGCAGATCGCTTAAATTGCTCAAATGATAGATGACAAAGGAGAGGAGACGAAAGACCATGAAACATGAGCCTATTAAACATCTAGAAGATTTGAAAGTAAATTTAATGTACATTTTCGAAGGAAGCCATGAAAAAATGTACATTAAATTTTATGTCTCGAAGTGCCGTCCGACACTGCTCTCCGGCGAATAAAAACAAGATGATACAGACAATTATTTATCTTCTTTCCTCGGCTGCTCATCCGCTTGAGCTAGTGGCACGAAAGGAATTAATAGGAACTGATACGTATATCGAGAAAAACAGCTGGCTCTTGTTTCCCAAAAAACATTCGAATTGTAATAATAAATCGTTGTAAATTGTAAATTGATTTCCAGGTTTTACAATAATAGAAATGGAAACCATTGAGGGAATTTTCTCTGGATTAGGGGTCTAGCTGCACGCAACCGAAAAGAGGTCCTTCCAACCGAAGGTACAACAGATTTTCTCAAGATCTTATTAGCAAATAAGTTTCGTATTACAAACGCAGATATCTCTCTCTCTCTCTCTCTCTCTCTCTCTCTCTCTCTCATTGGCCCGACAGCACGAACGTAGAAAAAGCACAAGCTCTTTCGTTGAAGAAGCATCGGAACGTTGGCTCGACGCATGATTGACATCGCACGCAGATAAAAAAGGGAGCGGACCGCTCTTTTTATTTTCCCCGGGACATAAAGGGCCGGTACGTGACTGCGAGCCACCCACGCGCCCAATTTCTCAGGAAGATGGCTTCCTCCTCCGATCCTCTCCTCAGCCACGGCCCCAGCATCCCTCCCGGTACACCGGCGTCTCGTGATTTCCGAAATTGCACAATGGCGCCCCATGAGGTCCAAAGGTGTCCCGCGCACAATACCCGAGATGCTACATGGAAAACCGGGGAATAATGGGAGGAAGACGAAAGACGCGGCCCACCGATTCACGCGTGAGTTAGTTCGAGCCCAAACTCGACATTTGTCGTACAACTCACTCCGATGTTGTTACATAACAATTCTCTGTTCTCAGCAGCCGGCATTCGGCTCCCGACGCCGTCTATTCCGCATCGTTTTGTCCGCTTTCCCTGTTTTCCCAAAGCTTTTCTTTCTGTCAGTGTGTAAACGCGCGCACTCGGGCTCATTGTGCGCTCGGGAAACATCTTTCTCGACACCGCGTGAACTTTTAGCGGTCTTTCGCGCTTCTTTCCCTCTTTTAACAACGAGGGCCATCACCCTCTTTTGGCTTTGGACGGCTCCCGATGCTTCTTTATGGAGAATTACGGCCGTTGAATGTCGCGTTGATGGGGTGCGCGATTTTTTTATGCCTCTCGCCGATGGCTCTCCTCCTCTCCCTCCCCCAAACCCTAATTCTCCAGTATTTTTGGGATTTCGAGGAATCCTTAAAGTTAAGTTTGCCACGGGAGGAATCCGCTGCACAATGAATCCGAATACCAATCGAACGAACCCAACAAAGAATCTCGACCTCATTCGCCGGGGAATGCATTTGGCAGCAATTTCAACATGGAAATTTCACGCTGCAATAGGCTCGCACGTTTAAAAAACGATGACACAAAGATCTGGTTTTGTCGGAGATGCTTGTTTTGTTGGAGAAACTTATGTGGGCAATTAATGAAACATTTTTTACAATTTAACGTTTCAACGCAATTATTCGGGGAAAGGGGGCAAATAACAATTAGTTAGAATTATGGCTCGTGTAAAAAACACACCCCATTTCTCGAGTATCGTTTTTCTTTCTTCACGCATAATGAATAACGAAAATACAATTGACCGGATCATTAAGCACGGCAGGCAATCGTTCCTCGAGTGGAAATGGCCATGTTTCTCCATTAAATGCTAGAAAAAGCGATCTCATCGCCAACTTTATTAAAATGAACAAATCGCTCATGAAACAGGAATCAGGATGATATATTGCGAGCCGAGAAGTATAAGTTAACCAGTTGGATAAACAGCCGGGGATGCATATTTTCGTGGATCTCTTGTTGGATATATCAAGTGCCGGATGGGATGCTGATCCTCGTTTCATTTGACTTTATAAAGTATTAATCATCGGTTTAAAAAGTAAAAAAGGTCTCCTCCTTACCGGAAATCGTGTACAGTATGGCTCCGATGGCTGCGGAATGGACCGCTTAGGATCGTTAACACTTTAAATCTCGGGAGGCTCCGCTCTCGACTCGGAATATGTTTTTCGACGTAAGTCTCGCTCGGGGTACAGGGCATCTCCGCAACTCTCTACGACCCGGGCACAGCCTCCGACGCATTTTACATCTCCGGGTGATTAATCAACGCCTCGTAGAGAAAAAAGAGCCGGGGAACGGTATGTGCTTTGAGGATTTTTTTAACACTGCTCGCTGTCTCGTTATCGCGATCGTCACAAGATTTCTCACTTCTCGGCAACATGCTGGATAAATATTACTCAAGCCATTCGCAATCTGTCTCCTTCCTTACTTCCTACTTTCTTTTATTCCGTTCTTCGGAATCCACGAGGCGAGCATATTTTTAACTGTCCTGTTTCTTCTTCCTTCACTTGACTATAGAGCCATTTTTTCCTACTCTTTTTGTAAAAATTTCTTTTTATCTCAACTTTGTTTTAGAAAGATGTTGAAGTTAATTCATAGTGGAACTTTTGATAAGCCAATTTTAAAAAGACATTCTCAAACTTGAGCATTTTATTAAAGTCATAATGAAATATTGGATCCTTACTGTTCCACCCAACCTACAATATCCCGACTTTACGCATATACTTTACTCCTAAGTATAAGTAGACAGTGATAAATAATACTTTGTTTTGTAAAAAATTGCAACCTGAAAAATAAATTTGAACGATTAGCCAATAAATATAATCGCATACACTTTTAAATATTGTATTTAAAATTTCTTTTAACTTAAATTTAATATTTTCTGTACAATTTTTCTCTTCGTACTCTATCAAGTTGATCAAATACCTGCAATCCTGTGTCACTATTTGTAACTAATTATCATAATCTCAATATAGGTTGCCTTGTTTACATCAATTTTTCGACCGACTGATGGATTATTGGCAAACAGCTCAAAGACAGTTCAAAGTTTAAAATGAAATTATTAAGATTTAATGTCAGCTGTTAATTTAGTATACGACAAAACCTGTTCTCAGCTCGAAAATTTGACTCTCATTCATATGTTTATTTTTTTACATTTCTCACATTAATCTGTAGTGAATGAAATTATTTTTTTTTTTTTTTATTTTTTAACCAACTCGATCAATTTTTATTTCTTTTTTTAAATATATAATTTTTAAATAATTGTAATTAATATGAATTTTATGAATAAGCCTATTTTAAAAACAACCGAAGGGTAGCTTGCAAAATTATTAGCTTGTTACAAAAAGAATTGATTGGATAAAATGAATTCTGTAATCAAAACATGTTTTTTCATATTTGGATATAATAATAATATGATATTCAAAAAAAAGTATTTGACGTGAAAACTAGTATTAAATAAACAGCGTAAAATGTACGAATCAAATATAATACACTATAAATCAACATGCTTTTCTATGTTTTTTTTTATGTTTTTTAGAGGAAGAAAGATGGTGCGAGAAAAGAAGAGTATCAAGTGATTTGGTAAATATAAAATGTTTGTTTTGTGAATTTAATGTCTATTTAAGTAATTTGTAAGGCCAGGCAGTTTTAAATAGGTCGCCAAAAGTTACAGTACTCGTCTCTTCCCTTGAAACTGAAAGAAAATAAAAATAAAAAAGCGTTCAAGTTGGCGTAACTCCGAGAGGTGAGCTCTACGGCGGTGACGTGGCTTAAATGGAGGACATCTCGCAAAGAAACACGGCAACAAATAAGATAAAAGAAAATTACAATTTCGAAGTTAAAATTCAAAAGACCGTTCTACACAAAGCTGTTTACAGTCCTCAGCTTTTTAGTGCCAATTAAAAATATCCTTAAAAACATACAAGCCGGAGTGAAGGAGAGGATCCTTTGGGAATCGAGAGATGGAACGGTAAAGCCCCATAAACGAATCCCATTCTCGAAGCTCTTGCATTTCAAACATGATTAATGCCGTGTGTTTTCTCGGCTCGGGTAGGGTGAGGCAGGGAGGAGGGAGGAAGAGAGGGAGGGAGGGAGGGAGGGAAGTAGGCTCTGCCTCACCCTCTTTTTTACGAGTCCGCGCGTATCCCTTTCGGGCGCGGCCGCGTCAATACGTGCCCGGCAATAACTTTCGAAATTCGATTACGCGCTCAGCTCGGGGGAGGCCAACCCCCGAGGGCCGCCCGGTAATGAGTGGCTGAGCCCTTCCTCCCTGCACGTGGCCGCGCGACCCCCGCACGCGCCCCCGCGAGTCCAGCCTCTTCTTACAACTGCACCTCGTAAATAATGGACCACGAAAATTGTTGAGCGCCGGTGCACGCGCCTCCTCCTTCTCCTCCTCCTCCTCCTCCTCCTCCTACACCTCTCCTCGAACCCTCTCTCGGTCCTTTTTCTGATAATTTTTCACTAGTCGCTTTTTTAACGAGATACGGCCGCTCTCAGATTAAATTGTGGGCTGAAAAAATATTTTTCACCCCTGATAACGCTTGATTTATTATCATAAACAGCGCGCTTTGCCAAAGCGATTTTTCAACATTTCCCGGACGGAAATTGAATGGGGATGATTAGGAGGATTGACTGGCCGCATTAGATTGCCCTATCGAATTCGATAAAAGATAGGAGGGCTTGCTACAGGCGAAATTTGTCTTTCATCCTTGTAAATTGGCTCCACGCGCGCTCAGCGACAACTCCGACGAATCAGACAAACCAGCAATTACGTTAAACGATAAATTCGCGATGAAGCTTCATCGATTAAGATTATAATTAAATGATCTTTAGTTGGCCTCGGCCATTTTTCAAATCGCGTTCAACCCTTGAACAATGGACCCCGGAATCTCAAGGGATATACACAGTGATACGTGCGTGTTAATCCGCAATCTTTGTTTGTCGAGGAATATATATCACATCCTCCTACTTTGCCGAGATAATCGAAAATAATTATTCGTTAGATAAATATGATCGTAGACTGCGATAATGCGCTGAAATTTATGACGAGCTGCCGGTTTATTAATGAGGGCGAGCGTTTGGCGCCGATTGTTCGCGAGCGGCCACACACTCTTGTTCCTCTCTCGGAGCACCGATACGTATAATTGATTCACGATCTCGGCCCGTAATTGCAACGAGATGAAAGATGCTGATTTTATTATTGAATCCGCATAGCAGCTGCCATATTAGACTCTGCGATGTATGGCGCTCGGCTCCAACTTTTTGTTGTGTCGGTAGAACTCGAGCTTTTTACACGGGTAATTGAAAGTTTGATAGGCCATTGTTGTGCTCAACTTTTCGCTCTTGTTCCCTTGAATTTCGAATAAAACAGAGCGGATGAAAAGCGGAAATGATTTATCCAACGTCTCTAAATGGAGCAAGCCCGAGTTCCTGGAGGGAATGATTATTCGTTATAATATTTAATATTTTATGCGGTGTTACCTTGGGTGGCTGGGGCTGGATTAATACTTCATTAGCATACTGATAAAGACTTATTCGGTTGGTTAAAGTAATTACCCGACTTTAAATCCCCGAGTAAAAAGCTTACGAGTTTGATATTTCAGTTATGAGCGTGGGGGGGGGCGAGGGGAAAAGGGCGTGTGCTGTTTGCTCGAGTTCCCTCGGAGTGTTTAAAATCACGGAGGCTGCGGGTGGGGGGAGGAGGGGGGAGGGGACGCGAGAGATTCCTCTCTATTTTGATATTCACCTACGCGCATACGTCGAGATCGTACATCATTTGCGCTCCCGCAGGTGGGCGGACAGAACGTCAGGCGCTACGCTGACGTCTTGCGAAATTGAATCTAAAGTTTAAGCCCCAAAGTCTAGCTCGGTCTCTCTCCTTCCAGGTTATCTCATTCTTCCTTACCCGGGAGCAGTGAGCTCGTTTCGTCTGCGAGGGAGGTCGCAAATCATCACCTTGGAACGTTTACTGCGTTAGATTGCCGAAGATTACAGCTGAGCACTGCTGCTGCGGCTGTTGATATTTCGAGGAAGAGAGGAGAAAAGAGGGAAAGTGGGAAAGAGGGAAAGAGGGAAAGAGGAAAAGAGGAAGAGGTGCAGGGGCGAGTTGGACGCGGGCGTGAAAAGAATCCACGAATTCGATGCCGCAGAACAAATGCTCCCGGAGTAGTCGAGGATCGATTCTCGGAAATAAAGTGCTAGAACGTGTACTTATATTAACCGCAGCGACTGAACTCGAGCTTCCCCAGTCTACCTTCTCTCGACTAAAACTAAAGAAACCATCTTTCGCAATTTTATAAAATAAATATTCTCGAGCTGATTGTTAATTTAACAACTTTTGTTTTATGTGTACCATCCATCCTGTGAGGCGGCTTTTTCCAACAACGATTAACTTAATGAGCAATTGCAAAGGATTTTTTTTTTTTTTTTTTTGCAAAACAAAAAACTCTATTCTTTTGTCACATTACACCGGGCTGAAAAATAGATTTAATATACTCGAACATTAAAGTGTGTCGTGAATTTATTTTAATTGCACTTCAAATAATAATTTCATACACAAAAAATTATTCAGCATTTTTTTCACTGTACTGGAATGTGACAATCATTTTTCATTTAATAAAAAATAAAAATACATGTACGTGTAAAGTCTTTTAAAAAATTCCTTTGATAAAAACTGGCACAAAAGATAAAATAGAATTATCTTTGATCAGATACTAATTGGATCAATATACCCTTCATTTTCTTTCTTTTTTTTCCGAATAATTTTAGCACATACATAGAAGTTTATAATATATTATCAGTGATACATATTATAGATATGATACGCCGATATAGAATAAATTTCAATTCAAACGTTTTAATTGATAATGAACACTTTTACTGGCAGTATCTAATTTTGTTAGATTGTAAATTTTTGAAATAAAAATATTTGAAAAATATATAAATTAAAGCTGACAAATTGAAAGTTGTTTACACGTATTTCCGCTCAATGATACAAGAGGAAAAAGAAGTTTACGTTAGTTTGGATGGCTGCTATGGATTTCCGAACTCGGTCGAAAGAGTTAATAAACCGTACAAGTTGGAGAAACCACGAAGCGTAAAAAGTGCACAAACAGCACGCGAGTTCCGTCAACGGGAACAACGAGCCCTATTTTACCCTATTTACCCTAATAAACCGGAGATGACGTATTTTGCGAAATACGCCACTTGGATCGTAGCCAAGGTGTCGGCGGCTCAATTTCGCCAAGCGAACTCCGTTGACAATGAAGTCACTTTGGCGGTATTTATCACCTGGAAAATTGCATAAAAGTTTTAAAAGCGATAAAAGCTGTTTTATTATGTAATCGCATTAATAAATATAAAGTGATTCAAGTCAAAGTTATGCATAGTTTATCGAAAAAATATGAAAAGCGGTGCCAAGTGCGGAAAGTTAACAAAGCTCCACGAATGATTGATTGATATTATTTTACCGTTAATCGTAATAGCATGCATTACAATATTAAAGAAAATAATTTTCGAATTTTTACCCTTAGGAGTATTCACTTTAAAACCTAAACATTTCCATCAGAAAGTGTTATACTCTTTAGCGATTATATAAATTTTTATTATGATGCGCATCTTTGGGGTTCTGGCAATGTTAATTCCATTTTTAAAATTCAAAAAAATTCTTTTAATGGCTACAGGAAAGTTTATTGGACATTGGGAGCAAAAATGATGCCATTAGGCGTACTTAGCTGAGCATTTTATCGCTGTCTTTTATGCTCGCGGCACTGGTAAAACGATAAAAACGAGACTTCCATATTGTGTATAACAGCAAAATTTTATTTCGTTTCATGTGTGATTTTAAAATAAATTTTTATTCAAGTATTTAAAATTTTCACTATTTGGTAAAGTGAAATGAAAACATTTTTATCTCTGAGAAAATGATTTACAAAAGATTTAAATCCGCATTTGTAAAGAATCACTATCATTTTCGTTATAAAATATTCTTAAGTAGCCAAATAGGAATATTAACAGCCCCATCTACTAAAAACGCATACCAAAAGCTTAACTCTCAAATAAAAATGATAGATAAATATGAATCTTCACGAAATTCAAAACAACTTATCTGATAATGTACAAGCAAACGTATTTTTAGTTTAAAATCTTAATTTATTACACTACTACTTTTTAAATCTTAATACGCATCAAAATATTAAAAATATTCTTAAAAAATCAGAACTATTTAATGTGCTTATTAAAAATATAAATTTTACAAGCATAGTGTTTCATTTAAATTAAAGTTTTCTTGCAAAATTTAAATAACTTTATTTGAGTTTTAAATATTTTTTATTACATATGAATGATAAACTGCGTCAATATAAAAATTGTTTTTTATATAATAATTTATACAAAACATTACATTTCATTCTCTAAGATTAATTTTAAAAATAATTGAATATTAATTTTAAAAAAACTTAAACATCCAAATTTTTATTCATAATTGAATAAAGTAAAATTAAATTTATAAAAAGTATGTAATAATTCAATATTTGTAATTAAAAATTTGTTTTATAAAAAAATAAAAAGATACACTAGTTTTTAATAGTTTATTAAAATAAAACAAATGCATTCAGATGTATTAAATTTTAAATATACAAATATTTAGTTTTTTTAAACAGAAATTACATATTCATTTATAATACTTAAAAAAGCTATTTTATTATAATTTTTGTTATCTTCATTTATGGCATACTAAAATATTGGATGTTAAGTACAATTTATTACATTTTTAAAACATATATGGAGAAGATATATTAAAAAAAAAAATTGGCTCCAGGGGGGATCGAACCCACGACCTTCGCGTTATTAGCACGACGCTCTAACCAACTGAGCTATGGAGCCTATACGATTTGACTTAATTACATAGTATTTAAATGAAAATTATCATTTTATTAATAATTAATGTTTAAATTTTATATTTTCTTATTTCATTTACTTGTTCTCCTACTTTAATATTTTCTTATTATTAAGATTTTATACTATTACCTTCTTTTACACGTAAAATTAAATTTGTATGCATGATGCAACAAATGAATATCTTGGTTTTCATAAAATTCAAGTTATAAAAATAACCAAAAATTAAAAGTTAATTTCAGGAAAGCTATAATTTTGTATAAATCTAAATTTTTGTAATATTCATCAAAATGCCTAAAGATCAGCCAACAGATATGTTAAATGAATCCACGAGTGAAGTAATTTATAGAAGTAAAAATAAAAAATTATTTTCGCATCTTACAAAAGTAACACGATTTAACAGACGTGAAGTTGAAGGTATAATTTAAAATGCAATGATTCATTACAGTTTTGAGTCTTGTCGCGAATAAACAAGATTTTGATTTTAACTTTTTTAGCTCTATGTTTATTACACCGTAAAATTGTAAGTGAGAGAGGTGTATTGAATGCACATGTGTTTCGTGATATTTTTCATAGCGGATTAGACTTCACTTCAAATAAACGCCATGTATTAATAGATCGAATATTTTCTCAATTCGATAAAAAAAATATACTTAAGGTGAGTGTGTGCCGATGTAGTAAATTACTTGTATCCATCACGTCAATAATTTTTATGTACAATTTTCAAATTCATAATTCAGCTTACTTCGGATCAATGGGTTGCAGGATTATCTGCATTATTAGACACTAGAATGGAAAATAAAATAAAATTTGCATATAAGGTATTTAAAATCTTTTGCTTAATTATATACATTACAATGTGTGTGCTTATGATTTTTTTTCTTTGAAGATTTATGATTTAATGAAAACGAATCAGTTGACGAAAGAACAAATGTTTCCAATGTTACGTGGATGCTTTATAAAATTACAACCCGAAGAAGACCCCGACGAAACCGTAAAAGTATGAAACTTGGCATTATGCACATTTATTTTCACTATTTACGTAGTTCTGATAATTTAATTATTAGAAACACCGAAACATCATGTATCAGTGATTGACAAATAATACCAACACCATTTATACATTAAAAAATGTATTATCAACGTAAATTATTATTAAAGTAAATTTTTCAAATGATTATTGCGCAAGTTATCATATGACATTTCAATAGTTAATATTATAATGAAAATAGTATTTTCTTGTTTATATATATATATATATGGTATTTTTAACAAAAAAATATATTCATTTAAACCATAATTTTATACGAATGCAACCTATTTAATGTATTCCAAATAATGATTTTTTAAAATTCACTACATCTCGTTAGAATAAATAATATTTATCGTAAATGTTGGTTTTAACAGTCGTATTTCACTTTAATTTCAGGATATGATAGATTTACTGGTGAAGGCTATCGATATCGACAGAGACGGCGACGTTTCCCTCGGTGAATTGCGCAAAGCAGTATTGGAAAAAAATTTACTTTTCGTCGAATGCATGGGACCTGTGTTTCCATCAAGACAAGCTGTGCACGCTTTCCTCACTACCATATCTTCCAAAACATCGAGATTCTAGTTATTTTATAATATCTAGAGGTCCTAGTTTGGATGAACGTGTGTACGGTCCGAGGCCAAACGGCGATGGTGGATCTTCGATTGAGAAAATCCCTCTTGTGAAAGGCGCCGGGGCTCTTGAGCGCGCATCCCCCGGAAAAATGTATAATAAGAAAATAAAATCGGCAGCCACAGGCAACCGCTGGGGCGCGAACGTCTCAAATGAGACATAAAATATCGGCTAAGGAGAAGAGGAGCCTTGCCGCTCGGGTGCATCTTCAACTTGGGATCGATCCCCTCAGCTTCCCTCCCGTCCCAAACGATCGCAAATGGACCGCGTTGATGAGAAACGCAGTCCACGATCTTAATCTCTGTCTAGGGGCCGAGACACGCGCGCCCAATCGAGCGCTAAACGCAGGACCGCAGGTGGAGGCTTAGCTTATCCGGGAATTTTCTTATCAGCCTTTTCTTATAAGCGTGAAATTGAGATCGTGCGAGTGACCGTGTTTTCGAGATACACGGCGAATTCGTGAGCATAATCGTAGATTAGCGATCCAAGGGAAAGAATCTGTCGGCTTTTACAACTGTTTACACTTTCACCGGAGCTCGGATATTTATATCACGAGGATTACTTGTAGGTAAATGGCGTTTTGTTGGAGTGCAGCGAAATGGTTTTACGGCAATGTTCTCGTTAGCTTTCAATGTACCCGAGAAAAGTATATTAGATTTAAATAACCGAACAGCTGATAATAGTCCATTGTGTTCATTACGAATGATATACGATAATGAAGGCAAATTGTTATTTGTTTAATGGTACTGATAGATATAAAACAATTTTAATTACTTTGATTTACTCATTGTTTACCGAGTGAAACTCTTTTGTAATTGTTCTTAATTGCTGATAACGTAATGGATAAATTGAATAAATAGATAAATAGATGCAATTTTGACAAATACATTTTCAAACCTTAAGTACCTATTGAGAGTGAAAATATTTTAATTGTGTATGAATATTTTTCTTTATGATAAAATCGATCCATTTCCACTGAGGTAATACCAGTAGGGTAGTCGGGTCCATACCACTGGAGCCAGAGATTCATTCGGCAATAAAAACATTCCTAACGTATCGAGGAAATAAAAATCCCCGAAACGACGGATCCGAAGATTAAATTACAAACGACTGAGATCATTGGAAACCGGGGGTTTGTTTTTTATTTCGGTGACGCATCGATCGTTGGTTGAAAATCGGCAAACAGTCACTGGAGCAGATTCACAAAGCGCGCCTCGAGTTGCAACCCTTCCTTTTTAGGGAGTGAACGCGAATAAAAAAGGGCTCGAGTCGCGCGCTCGTGTAGACGTCGCCGACGGCCCTAAATAAATATGTGAATCCCGGGCGCGTGTTACCGAAAACATAATGAATGTACAGGGCGGTCCCGGGGCAGCTACAACAACAAATCGTGACTGGTTCTCGAGTGAGAGCAAGAGAGAGCGAGAGAGCGAGAGAGCGAGAGAGAGAGAGGGCGAGGGAGGAATTGTGCGGGGGAGGCCGAGTTTCGCGAAGATCGGAGGCGCTGGCACGAGATACATTGTGTAAAGAGCATAATAACGGGGGTGGGACCGGGGGTGAGGCGAGGCTGATTCTTTGTGGGCAGCCAAGCGCGACTGAAAGGATCACAGCGAAAAGGGACGTGCGCTCGGGATAAAGAAATGGGGCAGGGGGGAGGGGAGGGAACCTGGATTGACTGATTAAAGGAACCAGAATACAAGGAGCAGGAATACCTGCGGGAGGAGGAGGGTATTGGGTCATTATGAAAGCAAAACTCGTTCGCCCGCGATTCAATACTCGTGCGCCTCAAAAGTAAAGAAGTTACGGGGGTTGTTACTCTTTTCAGAAACCCACCGACGCGTCTAATCTTAAGCGCGAGGGTGATATTTTTGAGGAATTGGGGAATCCCCAGTGTTCCCAACGAGAATAATATAATAGTAAATCTGAAGTCCCTGTAAAAGCGATTTCTCTGCTCCATGAATCTTCATTACACGTAGCGTTAATTTTTATAGCGCTGTCGGGATAATTTTTAGCGAGTTTCTCCGGGTCCCGGAACCCTCATAACTTCTGCGAGCAATGCTCTGAAAAAGTAATGCTGAAAAACACGAGATTGCGTCTCTGCTGTACTCTTGTTTACATGCACTGGTATTTTGCTGAATAAATATTCATATTTGCTCGCTCCTCTCAATCCGTGTATCTTCTGTGTAACAATGTAATTACAGCTTACACTTGCTCCTGCAAAAAGAACAAGGTTTCAGGGGGAGCGAACCTATTCAAGAGCCTTCCTTTTTGTTTCCTCGGAAATAACACCTTCGCACGAGACTTCAAAGCCCACTTGAGAATGGAATTTTTGTTCTCTCGCCGAGCACAAAGAGTTGATATAAAATTACGATTCCCTGGCTGCGAAGAGAAATGGCGAAATTCACGTCATGAGTCTATGGCACATTGCGTTCGTGCCAAAGTCGTGCACACTCGATCATTCCTCTCGGCGACGTCGAGATCAGTCCCGTGTGCGTGCATCTAGAATGGGGGCGGGGGGGTGTGGGGGGATGCGAAATGCAGGGATGGGAGATGCACGAGGCGCGGTCGCGTGCATCTCTCGAGTTGCACGTGGATAGGAGAGTGAGAAAGAAGAAGGAGCGAGGGTATCAGGTAAAAGACGCGCGTGCGTGTCGGAGCGAGAGGGAGAAAAATAGATACCTGTTCTCGAGTTTCCAGAGCACCAGCTGGGAAAACACGCCCGTGGCGTGTCGACGGACCAAGAGGAAAGGATGCAAGAGCCCTCCTTTTTCCTCAGGCGCTCTTTCCTGGGAGGATGTGGACTATTAATCGGCCTTTAGTTGCGTCTAGCGTCCGCAAAAATGAGATTGTTGATTTTGCCCCGGCGATGTAGTTATTCCGAGGTCATTACGCGAACAATTGAAGAATTTATAATCGGCACGACTTGGTTGTTATCGAGCGATAAATGTAAATTATCCGACGGGCTTTGGCTGGAAGACCTCCTCTGACGTAAAAATGAGCAGTAACATCCACGTGTTTAGCTGTGCTAACGGTTTTTATTATGATGAATCGTTCGAGCGATTTGAATTGCGGTAAGTATGTAAATGTGCTCCATTAGGGTGGAGTATCTTATGGGTATCGTGGTAACAATCAAAATGTGGATTAATTGAACTTTATCCAAACTTCTAAACTTGCTAACTTAGTGCCATCTCTGGATTTAGCAGTGGTATTTAGTATTAATTCAACACGCATTATCCTTGCATATTTTGTTAACTTTGTGCTCAAACTCGTGTTTAATTTATATGAAAAAACAAACCGGCAAAATATTTCATCCTTAAAATATATGTGAATTTATTCTGTTTGTGTGTTTAAAGTTAAATGAATATTTTCACAAGGAAAACTATATTAGTATTGAGTTTCACCACAATTATAATTACTCATCCAACTTATAAATATGGAGATGTTCTAGGTTGTATCTTATATGCATCTATTTTAAACAATTAAAATTTGAATAACTCGAGGAGTTGGCTTTCTCATCATCATTAAAATTTCTTCTCCGGGTGCTAAAAGTTAATTATACTAGGCAAGTGCGCGTCGAAGAGATTAAAAGAACGAAATCCGCGATATACCACGACTTTATAACCCCGTCGAGCACGTGCCGCGTTTTCTCCGAGGAGTTGAGTTTTCAACGATTGCAAGAATCCACGGAAGCGATGCTGACACGATATCCCGGAGAGAATTCGTGCACCCTGGCCAAGTTCTCGGAGGAACTTGACAACGATTCGCACGGGAAAACCTCTTTGGGTAAACGTAATTAGCACTCGCAGATTCGCGTCAGCGTGATACTAATTTTCGCACGAGGCGTCGATCACGACACTTGCAAAATACCATGTTGCAATTATTTTATTATAGCTGTTTAATTGTTGTGGTAGGGGAAAAATGTGTGGAAGCTTGGTTGATAATTTCATTGTGATGCGCGCGAGTCCTTACTTAAGTAAAGAATTTTAATCTTACCGATAATCCGCGAATGTTGCAATTAGTTCATTAAAATAACACTGCACCTTGTAGATTTACGTAATAATTTTATTTAAGAAATAAGTACACATAAGAAATTAACGATAACGATAAATGACCTTTCCTAAAGAAATTTAAAATTTTCAACATCGAATAATTATACTCGTAATAATATACTGTTTAATATATAATTTCAATATGAGAAAAAATGAAAATGAAAGAAAATGGCCATGAATATTTTCTTGCATTATTCCGAGGTCTCACGGAGCCAAGTGAACGAAATTGGTTAACTCCCGCTATTAACATCTCAGCAAGTTTCAGTATCCAAGTGCGAGAGTAGAAGATAGAAGAGCGAAGAAAAGGAGAACAAGGAGAGTGAATACCGAAGGGGAATCTCCTCTCCTTCCTCGTCCACCTCTCTCTCTCTCTCTATTTCCATCAATCTATCTATCTATCTCTCTTTCTCTCGAGAATGGTAACATAAATTATAATCAGAGGCTAAGATGCTCTCGCGTTAAAACGCGAGTGAGAGCGGCGGCTACGTGATAAAACACGGGGAGATTCGATTTGTGGGCCCCCGCATCAAAGGGAATCCGCCGGTACGCGAGAGTATAAAATAGTCTCTCGGAAGATTACGAAAAACCTTTGTCCGGAGGAGCCGATAATCCTGGACCGGTCTGCGTCCTGTGTTGTGCCGAGGGCTCGAGGACGATTGCCCCCAAAGGATTCGGACGAGAAGGACAGCCTCTCCGGAAGTGCGAGATCGGGGAGACCTTTTGCCAAAAGCTACCGCTGATGTCGTCGACTCGCTGCGGAGCACGTCGAAAGGGATATGGCTTTTGTCGGGATGTTGGGGCAATCGAGGAAAGCCCATTAACACGATTCCTCCCGTTATTTTAAAGCAAATCTTTTGAATGTCTCAGTGCAGTGGCGTGGGAAATGACGATAGTAACAAACTTCTATCATATTAAACTAAAGTAAATCCTCGAGAAGCATTTATTGAGGGGGGATTGTTCGCTTTAAAGCAGTGCAATACAAAATAGCACTTTTTCTTAACTAGAACATCAACTTGTTGGCAAAGTACTATCTCGGATAATGTATCTTCGCTAACAAAAGTATACACCCTCTTCACCTTTTGTTCTCCGCATTAATATTCTTTTTTATCCGAATAACTAAACTCGGAGTAAAAACTTTGTTTAATTGTTGAGGATTTAAATGAAATGAAATTATCTCTTTGCAAAAACGCGTAATAAAAATGCTTTGAAGCTGAGGGAATTGTTATATATGCTGACAAAAACCAGATTTATATAAGATCTAGCAAGTTGTCTCATATTTTTAATGCTACTTCAAAATTGTCATAAAAGTTTAACAAGTAAAACGCACGAAACGTATAAAATCATCTCCAAAATAGTTGCAAAGGATTTATGAAACCACTACTTTTTCTTTTACACTGATGTTGACTTTTCCTATTTTTATTTTATCCTAAATATTTTTAGCTAAGATGTACAACTTGAAAGTTGTAAAAAGATTTATGTAGCTCATATAAAATTTAATAAATTTTATCGACAAAACCAGTATGCGAAAAAATAAAACGAAAAGAAGTATTCATTTTTCACATGAAATTAGCTTGAATAAATTAATCAACTATCGCAAATTATTTAAAAATGTCTACTTCCTTGTATTGCGTTAATACAAGCAAAAAATTAATTACATTTTTTTTTTTTAAATGAAATAATTTGGCAGCAGATATATGGATATTGTATTTTTTTTAACCTAGAATATATGTCACCAAATTGCAAAATTAAAATATTCAAGATTTTTTTTCCAAAAATAAAAAATTTTAAAAATGAATTTAAATTTGAAATAGTGTAACTGTATACTGATGTTTATATTAAATTATATTTGAAAATTAATATGGAATTATTCAAGAATTATTCACTTTCAAGGTAAGACGATTGCATCGCTGATTCAATAATAAGATATTTCGATTGGATGAATGAACGAATGAGTAGTTTACAATACATTAAAATAATTTAGATACCTTAACCAATATGAAAATATAAATTGGGTACTTATTTAAACTAAAAATTTAAATTAAGCAGAATGAACACACGTACGTGTCTTGTAAGTGACTATTGAAACCTTTGTTGCCATGGAAAATAGAGAAAGCAAACAATTATGTTATTTTTCTCGTTATTATCAACAATGTGATGTACATTGAAAGGTTAAAAATGAGTTTAACAATGCTTGGCTGCTTATAGGAGATGATTAATCAGATAATTGAATGGCTCGGGAGGAGGAATCGTTGACGATTCCACCTCGCGACAACATTCACGTGACCTCGCGCCGCTCCAAAACCGGCGCTCCGTGAAATTGCGGCTTGATACAGAGTGTCAGGGGGAAGGGAGGGGGCAAAGAGCCAAAGATCAAAAAAGGCAAAGAAGCAAAAAGAAACAAAAAAAAGAAACAAAAAAAAACAATGAGGACGAGACCAGTGACGTGCGTGCGCTGCCGTCAGATTTTATACTTTATTATGTCGGGGAATTGAACGAGCGGGCGCGAGATTAAAGCGAATCGCTTTCTTTTGTGCAAAGATTCGCCTTTGATAGCGCATTGAGCGCGCGTATTGCAGTGCAGAGGATGTAACATCTTAATGCAATCCGCTCGACGTTAGAATGATGCCGAGTCGAGGAGATACTAATCGAATCTTTAGCGAAGGCATGCGCGGGATGCTGCGCGGGATGCTGCGCGGGATGCTGCAGCTCTGCCTCTGATTTTAGATATTGTTAAGGTAAGGTAAACGTGTACGTGATGCCGCATCGGTAAATAATCGCGCCATTCAAATATTTAATGCACCGTGTAACCTTTGTGCGGCTTTCAACTTTCTAATCAAGTACGCTCCTTGGCTCGCGAGTCGCTCCGTTCGCTCGAATGCCTTCTTGACACGTACAACTCGCGAACGTCTTTATTTTTTAATTAAGCCGCGAGCACTGCTCACCCACCCTCCTAGTCGCGATTTTTGCATTTTTACGGGGTTGAATTTATATTTATTGAATTTATAGCCGACTCGTTGAATGGTTGACCAACACCAAGATGTGCCCGACGATAACGAGAGCTCGCCACCGCTTAAAAGCTCTAATTAAAATATTCGAGCGGCTAAAAAATAATTTGTATCCTATCTACGACGATGTACAACGATTGCATAAAGTGCCGAGGAAAAAATAATGGAAAATCAGATTATCAATGCCTTATCTCCCTGCGCTCATTGACGTTATTATTTATGTGCTGACATTAAGTTTTATTCGTCGGTACATAATGTAATGAATTGCGCATGGCTAAGAGTTCGGAGTATCCTCTAAATCAAAATCATTTATTGATGTGCTCGGTACGGCAACTAATTTCGTGGTAGAGATCGGTATAACCTATCGTTTTATAGGGAAAATAATGAATTAGACTCGTGAAATTGATTTAACAAAAGATATTATTCCGAGCCAGCCAATATCACTCTTCCATTGCTCAATATCTTTGAATAACAACTTTCGTATTGCAAATAATTGCATTAGCGATTGGGCGAAAAATGCTGTTTTATAGAGTAGTAACGATCTCGCCGGCACAATTGCCGATAATTAAACAAGCGCGAGGTATCGGCGATGCGGCGATATCTCGCGATGTGAAAACGGCCCTCACCGTAATGATAACCACGAGCAAAGCCCAGGCAAATGAGCAAATCTCTAAAACCCAAATGCACTTTTCCTGATGAGGAGGGAAGCCTAGCGTGTGGCCCAGATACGAGGTACCGTGCACTCGTGGAAGACGAGGTCGGTCCGTGTCGCAACTCACGTCCGCGGCTCCATCGACTCCTAGAGACTCGCCGCTACGTGTCCGAGGATCCTCGAAACCTCGGGAACTCTGATGTTACGGGATAAAGCTGTTTACCGAAACCTCGAACGTGGACAAAATTAATGTAATCGCGGATAGTCTCGCGCACGTGGGCTAGGCTAAGTGCTTTTCGGTGCACTTTCAAAACCCGCTTCGCTCATTATAAATCATTCGATCGCATGTGCTGCTCGTGCACGTAGCCTTTTTTTTCCAAGTCACGCAGATTAAAAATCCAAACTTCCGTTCATTCTGATACGCGTATAATTTAAATTCCTCGTAATTTTAAAAATTATTCTCGCTAACGGATTTTTTACTCCAGGCTGATATTTTATATTTATTGGCCGATTACGTAACTGTAATGATTTGTCTGCATTTTTTCCCTATTGCTATCTCCACTCCACACTCGGAGATTATTCCATCATGCAAATAAATTATTCATCTCGAGGAAAAGTAGCGAGAAACTCTATAGGAGTAGTCCCACTTGTCTCACGGTGTACATTCTTTTATTTTCATACTTTAGTCGATATCACTCGTATGTATTTAGTGCTCATTGGATTGTGTTTGCATTGTATCCGATCGAACAACGCATCGGTTACACGCTTTTTAAGCCAACTGGTCCGTTTCTCCGATGTAATGGACAGTTCAACTCACGCTCAAGAACTTTTATCGAGTCCACTCCCCAAGTACAATGTACTCGTTACCCGAGGCGGTAAAAAGGTTTCCGGGGGATAAAAAGCGCATCCTGTTAAAAAGTACCTAATTATCGGGCGTTTAAATCAAACAGGAGAGAGAGAGAGAGAGAGAGAGAGAGAGAGAGAGAGAGTGGCCCGAGGGACGACAACTCAAGCACGTGTCGGGCAGCCGGTGCCACTCGCGAGCGCGCCTGCGCAACGCGACACCGCCTGACGGGGGCCGCACGCGCGCCACTCGCGGATTCTTCTAATGAATCGGCTGATTTATCTGGACGAGGTTTATCCGAGGTATACTCGGAAGCCTCGGCCGTCGACACCCCGGGCATGGAAGCCGTCGCTTCCTGTTTGGACTCGGACTTGGTGATCGTGACGTCCAGGGCCTTGAACACGACGCCCAAGATATCTCCGGGCGCTCGCTTTGTTTTGGCTCTCTATTTATACTTGATCAGCGATCGGTCCGCTCCAAATACGCACGTGTCCGTATGTTTAGATTTATTATCACTCGATCGGCGTCCTCCCCCGCACTTCTGAGGAATCCGGAGATCGCGGGCTTTAATGAGACGCGCCCTCGTGTTGAGCTCGACTCGGGTGCAGTTCGCTCGACGGATCCTGTAATGACTCTTATTCAAATACGTGCTGCCTCGGTCTTGAATCCGAGTTATTACTAAGCATTCCCTGAAGTTTCTTTCATTTTAAAATGATCAATCCAAACGGAGCGCTCTCTAATCTGCGATAACGCCAAAACATTAGCGGTCGCAAAAATGCCTAGAACTAATCACTCAAAACACAGTTTTAAATAACAAGATAAATGATACGAGGAGGAAGATAACGCGAGGAAAGATCTCGTGTCCCTTCGCTCGACCACACCTACGCACTGCCCTTTCCAGTCACGCGTCCCCACTCATTATCTCCGATCCGAGCGGATACCCCAAACTATTTTTCCTATTCTCGGTCTCAGGAATTGCAAGCCTCTGACGCTCGCGCCAACTCGACATTTATCTCGTCCATTATGCCAACCATAACGGTCTCCATTATCTATTCAGCTCGTACTTTCTCCTCTCTCCCTGGGCTCTTTCTCCGAGGCGCACGCATGCACTCGTTCGGCTCGTTCGGCTCGTTCGGCTCGTTCCCACAATGCCTCCCGCAGCCCGCGATATTATTATTTTGCGATTTACAATGTCGGCTCGCAATTACTGTCCGAGCGGCGGAAAAATCCGAAGGAAGATTTAGAGAGGCTTCACGCTCAAGCGTCACCGCTGCTGATAAGAAAAGTCGGGCCGACAGTTTCCACGCGAGGCCCCGTCGTCTATTTATTTCCTCTGCTCGGATTCAATTTAGCTCGGGCCGGTGTCCGGCGTAATTGGATGGACCCCGCGGGCAGCTTCCGCGCTCTCGTTATTTATAATCCCGCGGGTTTCGGGCGAGTCCAGGGCGAATTTTACGAGACGCCAGGCGAAAAAGGAGCAAAGCGCGGGCTACCGAGTGACGCGTGTGGACCGGACCCCCGCTCGTTCAGAGGTCGACGGGGTTGTAAATTATTCGTCCAGCTCTTTTTGCGGCATCCGGGGAATTATATCTGATGGGCAGTTCTCGGAGCTCGGTTTTGACTTGGTTTCGAGAGAGGCGAGCGAATTCTCTGGCTCTGAATGGCCAGTCACTCGAGGACGCATCCCCGACTATCTCGGGGTGCATCGAGTGATTGTTTTAGCATTTACACATCCTTCCTTGTTTTACCAGCGGTTTCAGGGCGAATCGATGGATGTGTTTATCGGTTTGTTTAATGGTAACCGCGGCACTAGATTTGCTCTGCGCGATAAGCTTCCCAATAAAACTATACAATTCTGCGAACTGCGAACAAATTCAGGTAGCGTTGTTTATTCCGTGAGCCAAGTTTATCGTTTGCTCCATCGATAAATGTTACGCACAGAAGAAAATTTATGAAGAGTGTAAGCTTGAAAGTCCTGCACTTGTCTGCATGCTTTTCAAATTTTCACAAAAGAAAAATTTATCGTCTTTTCGGGAAAGGGTATGTATAGCAAATCTCTCGAATCTTTCATCTCTGATGATAAATGGAATCGCATCTGATACAAGAGTCTCGGAGTCAACTCGCGATGGCCCTCGCAAATTATATTTTTCTTGTGCCCATAAACCATTGGAGAGTATCAAGTTCGTCATGGTCGTGCGAGACGGAGTTTCTAAAACAGAATTAGACCGACGACCGGATCTTCGCCGCCTCCTAGCCCTATAAAAGTGTGTCCCCCCCCTCTCTCTCTCTCTCTCTCTCTTTCTCTCTCCCTCACGTGCCAGGGTCCCTGACAAATGTGCAACGTGTATATCTTTCACGGCGCTTGTTTTTTTCACGTCGCCGCGTCCATCTTTGACCCCTCCGAGCCGAACAGGATTATTCACATCCGGTCACTTTTATATCACATTCTCTCTTTTTATCTCCTCCTCTCGTTTCTCCTCGGAGCCGACGCCGCACACGGTAGCAGAGTCGCGTGGGTGCGCGTCGGCCTCGTGCACTCGTAAATAAAAAACCAAAAGAAAGAAAGCGAGAAAAAATAGAGAAAGGCCATTGAAAGAAGGCATCGAGTGGTTTACACATTGATGCGCTGCACCGTAGAGCCCCATTCATCGGATGGACCAAAGATGCTGGTACATCAATAGCTCTCGCCATTGCTCGTATTCTGTATCTCTTAACTTTTTTCTCCCCGCGTACGTTTACACACGGTAGCCGCTTTTTAAACCTGATTATGTTCTCGGGGGAATCTCGGTTATGGTTCGTTTTTTCATCTTATTGCGCATTTCCTGTTGCATTCAATGCTTATTTCATCGCAACAACTCATATAAGAAATATAATTGTACTCCTGTCACGAAGATACATGTTTTGTAGACGAACTACACACCTGATTAGTCACGTACAATATTTAGAGCTCAAAAGATAAATTATCAATTTTTTATAGAGACTATAGCTTTCGTGCACTTTTTATAAAATGAGGGTTGGATTTAAATGTTATTCTATTTACTGTAAAACATTTTTAGAATTCGAATGAATTATTCAATGCGTTACGGTGGAGATTTAGAGGAAAATACCGCGCATAATAAAAATTAAATAAGGAAACTCATTTTTAAAAAGCTACGAGAATATAATAAATTCGAGGAGACAGTTATAACTCATGCATGTACCCAATTAACGAAAGCAATCTTTCAATTATATAGCAACTTAACACTTTAAGGTGATTAATTCCTGGGTGTTTGCATCCTTTTAAATCTGACGCATTTCGTAAAATAAAGAGGCCCGAGGTGATTATGTGAAAAAACGAAGGAGAAACGATCAAGACATTCCCAGAATTAAAGATTCCGGAAAAGAAGTGACGCGTGGAGCGACGGAATAATTTTCCTCCGCGACTCGTTCCCGAGGAGTTTTTCAAAATCCGTAATTCGAGGCGAAGTGCAAGCTGCGGGGCTCGTTATCCTGTTGAGTGCGCGCGCATCCAAGGGGAAAATGACGAACCTTTCGACAGAAGCGAGGTTGAGGACTCAAAAACGAAATTTCAAACACGCGAAAGATGCACGGCATTTGCATCGGAAAGGAACATGGAAACATCTCTTGCGAACGTCAGAAGTGCAGCTTGAGAACGGACACTCAGAGATCACCGGCGCAAAAGTAATTTATGAGCTAGTTTACGAAAATAGATTACGAAATGCTTGTTCGCAATTTTTTGGATGTATTTTACCGCAATTACTCGTCTTCTTTTTCGAGGAGACGCTTATCTTCGCATTAATATCTTCAAACAATGTTTCTGGCATTTAATGCGCGTATTAAATTTCTTATTTATGGATACTATTGGTGTAGCGGGGATTCGGTAATTGCCGATTTTCTTCAATGATCCATAATAAAAAGTAGTGCGCACAATTTAATACTTTAATGGGCGAAATACTCGAGTCGGTGTGATTTTATATGCTTAACGGAAATTGAATATTACATAACTCTATTAAGGCATCCGATTTCGGTTTAGCATACGAAATCACACTCAACTCGAACACTTTTTTTTGCGTAAATGTAGTTGAACCACGCTTAATAGCTCTAAAAAATTATTAAGAAACTCCATATAATATCCGCGAAATTATCTTTAATGCACTTCCTCAACCGGTGTAATCACAATCTCTTTTTCATAACATTTAATGAAGAAAACCATAAAAAATGCACGCACTCCGCTGTTTATATTTTTAAAGCTAAGGGGGCAGGAGTGGAAAAACCCATACATTATTATTTTATCAATACCGATCAGAGGAGAATTAATAGTGTTTATTTCAATGTAACTCGAAAGTATACGGTTGCACGATAATAATCCCCTGATTTTCACTTCATATCGCAAACGGTGCATCATTTCACACGCACTCACGCAAGTGCGCATTTACCTGTTTAATACCGCGGATCTGGGTACGTCATATCCTTCCTCCAGCTCCTCGCTCTTTCCCTCTCACTCTCTCGCCTCGATAAAAGAGACGCAGCACGAGAGAGAGAGAGAGAGAGAGAGAGAGAGAGAGAGAGAGAGAGATTATCACGAGATTGCAAAAGTGACGCGACGAGTGCTGGGATGCGAGTCGTTAATTAAACTGCGGCTCCGCGGTTCTACCCTCCCCCGCCCCCTCGTTCCCCCGGTGCATGCACGCGTGCAAGTGCATTAATCCACCCCCTCCCCATGCGTGAGAAAACCGAGAGGGAAAGAGGACGTAAGAGGTTCTCTTTGCCTCTGCGACGTGTGTTCCACTGCCCTCGTGCTCGCTGATTCGCTAAAGGGCGAATAAAATTTTCAAATTGTGTGAATGCACCGCCCGAGCCAAACCGTAAAAAGAATGTGCTCGCGATTTTTTATGCGACTATTATGCGGGGGAGATTATGTATGCCATTAATTCGAGCAAAGTTTTTTGGAACGAGCGCAGTTGGAGTGAATTTGTTCGCGTCGGCCTGGACGTTTTGTCTTCATTAGACCGCTCTTTTTAAAAGTGCTCAATGATTCACCGGGCTCTCAAGTGTACTAATGCATTTTTTAATTTTCCCTCATTGCTGAATCAACTCGTAATGTTGTAGAATTTGTTTTACGGATCGTATTCCAAAGTTGTAAATGAAATTCGCTTTAAAATTTATTATCTCCGGGAAAAATCTCGGTTTTACATCATTGAATGAAACTCGCATGGGGCGCCTCTGCTTTGGTTACCATGAAAATGCATTCGAAGCGAGCGTAAATATAAATTTAAAAATTAAAAATTATGATTGCAGAGATTAAATTGCGCAATGTGTAATTACAAAAGATTCCCGAGGATGCGCTCGCGCATTGATTTGGGCTCGTTTGTTCAAATTATTGTTATAGGTTCCCAGAGTTGGATTCTTGCGCCTCGAACTAGTGTTTCCTTGTAAGTTTCTTATAAACATACTTTTAATGTCTCGTAATAAAACTGATTTATGAAGGGATTTTTCGGAAGCTATTTCGAAGAGGCACTTGCTTATGCGAGACATGTGCTGTCCTTTCATATGTGGAACGCATAGAACAGAAAGAGACGTGATCCTACAACTTTACTTTACGCTCCTAAGTACCCTTTACAATGAAAATAAACCAAAACCGGACATGTTCCCTACGCCGAATTGATATACCCTATTTTTCTTCTTAACCTGGGTAATTTTTTCGCAGAGCCTTATTTCATTTTTATAATATCGCTCTAAAGTTTCGGAGCTCTTTGTACGTGATTCTTGGCCTTTATAACATTTCTCAATATTTCAACTTTTTGAAGTTTGCGTTCAAGAATTCTCCGGTATTATATTGATCATCGCATTATCACATTATCATTCATAGGCTGAACGGCTGTTCGCGGATAGAAAATTTTAATTGAGAGAAATTATTGAAATTCCATGATACCAATACATTTTAGTTATAAAAAAAAATTTGTATTTTCTGCAATGTTGGAATATAATTTACATTCATTTGTACTTAACATTATATTATTTTATTTCGCTTGAATTCATGTATTTTTTAGCAATCAATATTAGCAATGGACATTATTCTAATACAAGTTTACGTTACACAGTTCTGTAATTTATAGTTGAAAACAGTTTTGCAAAATCAAAGAAAATTAGTATTCCAATGTACACACCTAATTCCTCGTATAAAGTATTAAAATAGCATGCTTTTAATTAATGGAAAATCACTAGAATTTATTTTTTTTCTTGCAATTAAATTTCAACAAATAATTTATAAAAAACGTAAATTCTTCCCGTAAATAACTGTAAAGTAGAAAAGTGATGAAAAGAAAATGTAAGGTAGAATGATGGTAGAATTCGTGTTGAGCCGATCGGTATTCTGTTATCAAGATAAAAATATCACATGATTTATTATTTAATTACCATAAATTCCTAAAGTAGGTCAAAATTAATACAGTACTTTTTCCACGAGCAGCTAGTATTGTTCTATATTTATTTGTGGCTTTTGAAGGGCTCTTCGAGCACGAAACTGTTGGGTCATTCAAAAAAACAAAAAAAAAAATTTAAAATAGATCCATAACTTAGCTATTTAAAATGAAAGAACAGCAAAGGAGCCAATGAGGATCGGGAGGTCCAGGAGGCCTCGACTCCTCTTCGCGGAAGGATGTTCGAATAACCATAACTCGGCGGAGCGCTCTTCCTCTTTCGAGAGCGAAAAAAGACACCCTCCCTCCCTCCCTCTCTCCCTCTCTCCCTCTTTTCTCCTCTCTCCCCCCCCCCGCGTCGCCCTCTCTCTGTGCATCGTAGGCGTCGTCGTTTACGAGCCCCGGACATAAGCTCGCAATGTTACAGCACTGGACGACGACTACTAGCCGTCCCCAGCGCTTCTCGCGGGGCTCGGTAATTGCCCGTCCGAGCAGATGCGGACGGTAAGAGAAAAGCGCAATTTCCCGTGGTGAACGAGTGGCTAGTGTCTTTTTTCAAGGAAGAGGGAAGAGGGCGGCGGGAGGAGGAGGAGGAGGAGGGGGGATGTTAGACGCCGGACAACCTTCCCCATTATTATCGGGGTGGACACGCTCCCGTCCCTCTCACGCTGCTAATGATGAAGTTGTTTTGCATATCAATTGGTCGACTCGCCTCCACTCGATCCGAGATGTTTCTCTTACTCCTGCCATGAACATTGTAACCTTTTTGAGCTAATTGCGCGTCTCGAAACACGAATATCCTGTTGAAAGCTCCTGCGCTCTTTTTTCGACGGCTCTTATTCCCATCCTCGCCTCCTTTTTTTTTTTGTCTCCGCAAAAAAAGTTTCCCCAGATATCGACCGGACATCTAATCCTAAAACTCTTCTTCTGAGAAGGACTTGTTTGAAATTCTTTTTCGACCATTTTTCTAAACAACAAATGAAGCATCTCAATCAAACCTTCATCCTTCATATGCTAAAATCTTAGGACATGTCGGAGTTGTACGATCGCAGTTCTTGGGCCCTGATGCAGCTCTCACTCTGGAGACGAGTAAATATTTGAAATTTACGTTGAAATAATGAATGTTGAAACAATAAATACACTTTGAGCCATTGAACAGGAATTTCGGTACTCACTCTACAAACTTCTATTTTTTAATCTAAAATTTCTTTTCTTCCCCGAAAACAATTTTTATTTTTAGTTCAATTTCCGGGCATGAAAAATATTCAGTTTGCCATTCTTAAAATATTAGCTTTAATATTTCAAGAATGCAAAACTAATATTATAACAAATTATAAAGCAATACGGCTATTTGTCTTGTAGTCGAAACGTGTACAAGAGTAAAGTAATGAATAATACTGAAAAGTTAATACGGAAGAAAAATAAGAAAATAAGAAAAATAAGGAAAATAGTAACAAATTGTGCTTTGCAGAATAGAAGAAATCGTACTACCAAAGCTTGCGCAAGAGTTGCATCAAAGTAGTAATCGTATTACTCGGGGATTTTATCTTAAAATTCTACTTAATTAAAAGTTGCTTTTAAAAAATAATTGGAGCATTAGGTTTCATGCAGATTCCGTGACATCTAAGGCCAGTACAAACAGACAGGATATTATTTTGCATTTCATTCTGAGCTCGGAATAATGTCTATCCAAATAAGTTTGAATGGCACAAGGACCACCGAAGATTCGAGAAAAAAATATCAATTGGTTAACTAATAGTCCGCACCGGATCTCAAGTCCCAATGATATTAAAGTTCATTTACAAAGCACGAACAAAGCTCCGGATCAAACGGCTCGCTTTTATTTTGTGTGGCGAAAACGCGGTCGGTCCAAGTGGCATTATATCGATTCCATTATTCGGGTGTCGTCACGCATATTCCATTTATACGAGGTCATTCGAATGCCGCACTTTGAACCTCGAGGAGAATTCGGGCCTCCGGCATAACCTGGACAATGGAGCTCCGGTGCCGAGGGCTCCGACGGAACTCGGGGAAAATGACAAATTCCGGAGGTGTTTTGAAAATATTTTCCAGCGCCACCCGCAACGTGGCTAATCTCCTCGAATTCGCCGGCTCGAATGCCTCGCCGGTAAATATTTTCCCTTCACGGTTCATCGGATCCGAATCAGCCGCGGCGGCTCTTTCTGCTGGGCTCCATTTTCTGGACCCTCTGTTTTTCTTTCAGCTCGGCCAGTTAACGAAGAGCCAAGTGCTTTTCTTTTGCGAGGAGTCAGTTATATCAAATTTACGACAGATGCACGAGGGCCGCGACTCGGCGCTCCTCGCTGTAACGAGAGAAGGATGAAAGGGTGAAATAAAAATCTCCTTCCGGGGTCAGCTCCGTGACAAATTAAAATATCTTCTCAAAGAGTCTGAGATTTGAATTATGTTTGGTTGACGGGAGTCGGGAATGAAAAAGGGAGGTCGAGGAGGACAGAGCCCCGGCGATTTTTCACGAGGGAGAAGAGGGGGGGGGAGCATTCGCACAAAGCGAATCTTCTTCGTACGGAAACGAGCGATAATGACGTTCGATAACGCGATTGGGTAACAGTGTCGAGGATAAAGGCGAGTGGTAGATCAAACATGGGGGCGGGGGGAGGAATCGCGAAGATGAGAATGGGATGTCATTAAGGCAGCTCAGATAAAGGCATACGTGCAAAAGTAATCGATATCGCGCCCCCAGACAGACAATTCGATTTCACTCCCTCTCCCTTTGCTCCATCGCCGTTTCTAGCGCTGTCTCGGTCTTTCTTTGTTTCTACTCCCAACTAAAGTACGTTTGGTGTACGCTTACTCTTAGGTATGGATTAAATTCTCCCTCCGGTTGATATTGCTTTTTCAGAATGCGCTTTTAGGATGAGAGATATAATGCTGCATCAATTTCATTTTTTTATTAACCCGCCCTAATGATTTCATTCTGCGTTTGTTATTATTTGTTTTAGCATTCGGAAATTATGAATTAATGGGATGTGTATTATGGCTTGAATAATAATAAATTTCGATATCGCTATTGTCGTTATTACCTTAATTTTATTCTCTAGTTTAATCTAAAAACCATCGCATAAAACAAAGGCAAAATAGCTTTACATTGCTATGTATTGTTTATAAATTCAATTTAAATTCAATTAAATTCAAAAAATAATTATATTAACAAATAACCTTTAACGTTATTCAAATGTAAATTATCAGCTTTATAATATAAAAAAATAGACTCAAAAGTTTTATTAATTTTTTACAATCTTACAAAATATTTCTATAGATTTTCAGGAATTTTCTTTATAAATCAATCTAGAAATTAATTATTATAATTATTATTGATATTCTCATCAATGTGTTTGATAGATATAAAGGTTAAAGAAAAAATAAAAAAATAAAATTATTGTTATGTACGGATACAAGTTTTTAGAGAAATTGCGTTAGAGTAAGTATTTGCTTAATTTCCATTGATTGAATGTAGTAATTAATTATTTTTAAAAAATATCGTTAAAAATTTGTAAACTCACATCTTTTCAAACCGGCGTATTATTATCGAAGGTCTTATAAATACCTGTACTGCGTACAATTTAAATTCCAACTACTCAATTGTTATATTTGAAGCGCAGATACACGTAAAGCCATCACTTACCTTCGAAAATGGTTATTTTGCGTCTTAGCTCTATAATTATATAAGTAAAAGTCTCATTAAGCAGATAATTATTGAAACAATGCAACAAATTTAATGAGCTTATAAAAATACTGGAATCTGCTGTTTTATAATCCATTTCATAATTCAAGGAAATTTTTTATTTTAACATTACAGCTTCCAATAAGGAGCACTTTAAAAATTTTTATTCAAATATTAAACGTGACGTGTATTCGGTAGCCGTGTCACCTCAAGTGCGCATGTGATAATTTGAATTGCAAGTGACAATTCTTGTTCTAAATTTAAAAATTTTAATATAAAAGAAATTTTCCCTGCCAGCTTTCGAATTCTGAATTTTTATCCATAAATGCCAAAGTCAGTTTTAAATCTATCCTATAACATACATACCACAACTTTTATTCCACGGTAAGCGAAAGGATTTCCGTCAAACTAACGGATGCGTGATTTTTCTTTCTAGTCTGCACGAGCGAATCACATGATTATAGCATTTTAGACTCGGAACACATGCACTTTGTCGGAAGTCTTCATTTAGCAATCATTATTGCCGACTTTCCAAGGCGTGTACATACTTAGAGAAAAATTACAACCAATCCAATTTCCGAACCTGATACCCAGCGAATAGTGCAAAAAATAACAACAAAAAAATGAAAAAATCAAGGAATTGAGGATGTGCCGGGGCTAACTATCAACACTCGCAGAATCCCGCAAGAAACTTTTATGTATCCTTTGTTCCAAATTCTTTTATTATACCCACTTGTTTGTTTTTTAATTATATGCGATTGAGGGCTTCTTGTAATGACACAAAGAGCAGCAAAGACACCCAATAAAGATACTTGTTGTAGAAAATAGTAAAACAACACTTCAACACCCGTCGCTGGCTAATGGAATTTAATTGGGAAAAGGAAAGAAAATCTTAGACTTTGTCTCGGCCTTAATTAAGTTTATTAAATAAAATAAGAATGTACGAAAGCTGTTATTAATTCTTGCTCATCTTGGCCATCGATTTTTTCTTGTCAAAGTCAAAGTTGAAAAAAACACGCCCCGCACTATAATTACAAGAGTAAAAAAACACTATTATCACGAAAAGTATGCAAGGTATCGCATGGGGGCATGAAGAAACTTTTTTCATCTTTATCTCGTATAAAAGTATAAAAGTATAAATAAAACTAATTTGGAGCAAATGAGGCGCTCGAAACTTTCGCTCGCATGCGCGAGGAGGACTTGAAAAAAATTTTAAAAACAGTTTCCCTCCTTTTTTCTCATCCTCGTGCAGGGAAGAGCCGCGCGCTTGTTATGCGTCGGCGCTCCGTCCCTCCGAATCCCTCCGAAGCCCTCCGATTCATCTCTCCCGAGGAATGGGTAATTCAATTTTGCGAGGCTCAAAACGGAAAGCGACCTTTCGTGCTCTTTCCCTCTCGCTCGCTCACTCGCCGTATAATCGCGTATACTTTATATAATTGCCCGTGCGGAGCGAGAGCAAGACTCTGAGAAAACCTCGGCCGATACACTTAGGCTGGTGCCCGAGCCCATCTTCCCTCTTTATTTAGGATCACAATTATTACGACGCAATATAAACTTTTGCCCGAGCATTCGGAAAAATTGACAGCCCCGTGGATGCATCGTCATCCTTCCCCTCCGCCCCTGGGGAAATGTAATGGCGATTAGAGTGCATTATGGAAACAACTGTTATCAATAATTGGTCGTAAACTGTAATAATGAAGCGCCCTCACGGCTTACCTTAATAAAGAGTATAAAACATATTAGGGAAACAACCATCGCGAAATTACTATGGGTGTATTGTCTATTAGGCATAATCAATTCTCCAACAACTTGTGTTCTCCTCGTAATTGCCCTTTTAATTATCTTCCTCATTCGACTATAACATTGTAAACTTCATTTCAATGCATAAATTCTACTCCACGTTGTTAAGTATTTTTATTGTTAAACGATTATCCCCTAAGTAAACGATAGCAATGTTGTACGTATTTGGCAAAAAGTTATTAGAATGATTTTTATTTACTTGGAGATGTATAAAAATATATATCTGTACTCCGTGAAAAATATACCATCATAATCAGATTATTCGTAAATTTTAGCGTCAAACCTTTGCATACATTTTCTAGCTGAGAAGGAACAAGCTTTTTCAATTACTGTAAAATTTTATTCTTGAATTTTAATGTGTTTTTATTTCAATAAAAACAGCATCTATTATTTAAAAATATCATTCAGTCACCCGTTAACAATTACATTTAAGCATGTAATTTATAAAAATAATAAAACTTGAATAAGAATATTAATATAAATAAATAGTTACAGATAAATTAAGTTATATAAATAATTGAATTACTTACAACAATTTTACATTCATAATTCCTGTATACAATTTATAAATAATTGAAAACAAAAAAGGATAGAAAAAATGAAGAAATTTAGTTAACTGTAAAAATTTTATGTGCCTTAAATATTAAACGGTTTTAATAAACATGAAGTTACAACTTGTTTGAAAACTTGAGTTACAATATCGTGTGTTTTGAAATAAATTGTTTTAAAAAGGTATTTTTAAGCAGATATTAGCATTGTACAAGCTTTTAATCAAATGGATGATAAACTGCTTATGCACCAAGGAAAACTCGCTTAATAACATGGCCGTATCGCACAAACTTCTTTTTTTATTTACTCCTCTATTTTTCAAAGATGTTTCGAAATTGATAAAAACTTTAAAAAGTTACTGAATTATCTTCTGCGTGTACTTTTAATGGGAAAGTAATTAGAACCACAAGATAAAATAAGTAAAATTTTTACAAGTAATCGACTTATTTTTAAACCAATAAAATTTAAAACTCATTACTCTCAGTATTATTGCAGTTGACTTTTAAAACGAATGCAAGTAAAAATTTTAGTAATGCATGGCAATATTCTCCTTTTTCCTCCACTTTAATTGTAAAATTTTCAAATTGACCAACACAATGTTCTATAATCAAGGTTAGACTTCTCTTAAAATTCTTCAGACACAAATTTATCATCTTGCACATTTGAGTAATAAAAACAAAAGTTCAAGGATATTACAGGACCGTGACAACTAATAATAATTCAATTATCATTGCTCTCGTTCTCAATTCATTTTTCGGCAGACTCATTTGCAAAAATTACTCTAATATTAGTCAACTACTCGTCCGTCGGCTCTCTAATTAGTCTTGTACACGCAGTTCCGTTATCTCGTGTACGTCCAAGGATGAATTTGCTTGATTAAGATAATTCGACAAAATTGAAAGAAGCACACCATTTGCGAGGTTCGGCGTCATTACGACTTCTCCTTTCGCGTACATGTCTCCCGAGGTCGAGCCTCCAACAACAACAACAACAACAACAACAACAACATGAACAACAAGGGACCAGTGCCGCATTTTCCCGCGACTCCTCGCAATTACCCTCGGCCCCTCGCCGATAGCTCCTCGAGGCGTTCCGACCCGTGACCTCTTTCCTGTCCCCGCCCCTTAGGCACTGAGGCGCGCGCCAGTTGCTGCTGCTCTCAGTAATCACGTACTCTTCTGGACCCTTGGCATACCCTCTCTCTCTCTCTCTCTCTCTCTTTCTTTGTGCCTTTTTTTTTGCGCTTCTCAGCCTGTCGCTCGCTTTCTCACTCTTGTGCAATTTGTTTTCCTTCTTTGCCAGCTCTCGCCGACTTTTTAGCGAAGCGGAAATGTTTTTTCCTCGCCGGTCCTCGATTTTTTCTCGCTCATCATCTTTCTGATGGACCACGCGAGCACTGTGAACTCTTTTGGGCAAATGTAAAAAAGGAGAGTAATTGATGCAATACGTTTTTTCGTGAATTTACAGTTTGTGCGTGCTACTTACGCTTATTGGAGATAAAAAATGCCAACTAAGGGCTTTTATCGATATTTCATTTTTCGATGAACCGCAGTGAATTTTAGAAAAAAATCCATCAATTGATCGTTTATACTTTTATTTTTTTTTTTTTACCAATTATTGCTTTTTTGCAATTTTCTCTCGAAATAATGAAATACTTGCACGTCCAGTGTAGTGTGAATTATATTTGAAATACTTACAAATATTTTACTACGAATTACAGAAGAAAGTTACACAGATTGACGCAAAAAAGATTAAGTAAAGTCCATTTACAAAATATTATAAAACTGTGCAGCACGATCAATATGATTTTAACGCAATCAGTTAAGCCAAGATTTCAAAGTACCGACGTTTAAGTAGAAACTAAGAAGGAATGTAACTGTTGTTAATATGTATAAAACTTTCATAAAAAAGTGACGACGGTAAATGGCGATGAATTTTAAGAAAAAAATTTGCTCATTTAACCCTTTAGCCATCGAACGAATTAATCAGAAATTAACGAAAAGCATAATAAACTTTCTCGATTCCTCATCTTCCATAACTTAATTAAATTTCCTCTCAGGCATCTCGTATTCCTCTTTATTTCTCGCTTAATCACACGGTTATTTCTTCATTTTTCCTTCCACCCAAGTCCTCAAAGTGCGACTCGTGGCGTGGGAGGAGACGAGTAATTTTCTTCCTCGAGTCTCGAAAATTATCAGCTGGGAAGATTTGAAGAGCAGTTCGCGTGCCTCGAAAGCTCGGCTCCGTGCCAATTTCCCGCGAATAGAAACTCTTCCTTTGATTTTTTTTTCATTGTCAACAGAGGAGCAATTGTGTGATGAGCAGGACACGATCGGAAAGCGCCGTGGCGCAAATAATCCTTTAAATGGTCAAAGCGCAAATTGCTTCGGCGAATTTTTAAATGATCGAAACAATGTTTCATTTCGTGCTTCGAAATCCAGACATTCCGTAATTGCTATTCACAATGTAACGAGTCTGAAATAAACAGCCATATTACGATGGGCTTTTTCAACTCGAGCCTCAGAGGGAATTCGTCGAAAGGGGGGAGCTTGAGTAACAAGAGTAATGTATTCTTTTGGTGGGCTTACATCCCGTTGCGAAAAATGGATGCAAAAGCGCAGAATCCGAGAGACTGGAGGCTCGGTAGAATATGTAATAAGACATTCGGAGGGATGAATAACCGAGCAATTAATTAAAAAGAGAGAAATAGGATCCGCAAAAATCTAATTATCGGCGTTAATAACGCATTCATCGCGCGAGATGAAGGCCTGCCTCAAGTTGGCGCGCGTGAGAAACTCCCGCAGCCTTGAAAGTTGCACTGTGAGAAAAAGGGCGGAGGGGAGACGAATGAAAAAAAGAAAAAATGAAAAAATGAAAAAAATGAAAATATGAAAAAATGAAAAAATGTTAGACCCGCTCCCGTAACCCATTATGCGGCGACGCGTAAATGCGTAGGCGCGAGCTTCTCCATCGCCAACTTTATGCGAGCGAACGAGCGGATCTTTCACCACTAAACCAACAGAATCCCTGGACCCGAGATGTTCCCATGCCCTTCTCTTCCCATTTCTCCCCCTGCATCTCGAGTTTTTCCCAACTCGCTCATTTCCTTACGGTTCCTCTTTTCGGGCGCAGAGCCTTGACTTGACACGTTCCCAGCACGTGCAACGCTAAATCTTCCTCCCGGTCTCCACTTGGAAAAATTACTTTTTGCCGAATCACACTTCCGGGAACTGGAGTCAGGGAAATAACCTTTTTCATTGGTCTTGAATTTTTCATTAGTACAATGCTCGGGTGGTTAGGAGCGTCAAAATTACAAAACTCATTTCACAAGTTTTTCAAGTCCTTTTGAGGATGAATCCGAGTGGAACAAGCATGGTTTGACATCAAATATGGGCAACCTTTTTCACAGTTCTAGTAAATATAATTAATGTACCATCTGTTTTGAATGCAAATGAATTGTAAAAGCTTTAGCTCGGAAGTACTTATCGATTGTAAAGTCGTTAAGAGGTAGGCGAAAGAGAGATAACTACTAGAATCGATGAAAGTAAGCTTTTTCCGAGGTAATAAGATAATGATATATAAGCCTACAAACTTTGCGTAAACTATACTACCCGACTATTTTGATATTAAGATTTTATTTATTAAACTCGGAGAGTACATTTTATTTACTTACAGGGAAAATAAATTCATTCAAATGTATTTACGCCCAGTAGAAATTTAACTTTATACCCCTTATTTTAATTTTGTAATGCTTTGCTTTTATCATGCAGAAATAAAAAAAGAAAAATGGAAACCACGTCGAAAAATACATAACATGCATGAGCATACAGCCGTTTACAAGCATTTACAAACATTCAAGTATACAAACGTTTGCTTTTATTTATTATTTATTTATTTTTGCTTTTATTTTGCAGTTTACCATTCATGGGCATTTGTTGAATTGTCGAAAATTTAGATGTGGTTGCCAGCATCAAAATTCAACGCATTGTGTGGTCTTAAAACGCAAATGTGCAACTTACGCTGATTTTTCTTTTTCCTCGATGATGGTTCACTTACACGGGAATATTATAGTAATAATAATAATAACAACATATGGCTATAATATGGATGCATTACAGAACGGTTGATTGCTTTACAAAGCTTATATTATGTAAGGGAGTTGCAAGTTAAGCAGGTATAAAAAGCGCTTGACTGACTTTTTTAAAACTATTAAACGAAATATATAGACGCTCAAAAAGTGGATAATAATTGCAGATCGTTAATAATTAATGCAGAGATCTTTTAGATAGCACGAGAAGGATTAAAGATTTTCCAAGCTGAATCGTCATGGAAAAGTCATCAATAAAATGAATGGAAGGGCACCCTAAGGGTATAAATCGTATCCACCTCGGGTCTGTAGGCTAAAGAGGCATTTATTTTATTCGAAAGGTGTATTTCACCGGTGAAAGAAAGAAAGAGAGAGTGCTTATGAATGTGTGTGTGTGTGTGTGTGTGCTCTTAGAGCAACGTTTTATAATCGGACATTAAGCGCCGAGCACGCGATAAATATCGGCTACTCGTTTCTCGCGGACGTGCAATTAGCTTGTGTGCAAACGATATACATGTTCACGTACGTGTGCAAAGCCACAGGAAGAAACTGCAAAAGTGATACGTATAGGGTGGGAGGGGTCAGTGCGTATTCGAGCGATGAAGAAAAACAGAAAAAACTGCGCAATGTTGGAGTTGCTCTCTCTCTCTCTCTCTCTCTCTCTCTCTCTTTCTCTCTCCCCCCTCTCGCTCACCCCCGCTCGCTGTTTCTTACCGATAATCCTTCAAAATCCTCTAAAATATACGAGGAAAATCATTTTTATGGATTGTAATATGTATTTATTGGACCTAAATGCTTTAGTATAGTTTAAAAGTGCTTAAAGAAATGTAAAGCAAAATTACTGCTAAAGGCTCTCGAGTCATAATTTCTTTTATGGAATTATAAAAACGTAATAATAAAATGATCACTGGTACCATACAATTTAAATTGCCCTGTTATAAAAAGGTTCCGAAATTTCCACTTTAGTGGCATCAGTAACGTGCATTACCAATGCTATCCATATAATATCCATACACATGGTTAGAAATTATGGTACGCTTGTTTTTTTTTTTTCTTCTTTTCTTTTCTTAAATTAATTATATTTCATTTTTTATGGTAACAGTTTGAAGATTAAATCTTCTTTCATTATTAAAATGAAAAAGCTTATCCACAAATATAAAACTCACCAATCGTAATTTTAGAAGAATAATCAAAATGCAGCATCAATAAGATTAAAAATAAATTAAATATGCTGACAAATCAAAAGAACTCTTTGATTTTTCTGATTTATGTTGTTATAAAAACATCTCTTGATTCAAAAATTAAAATAAAAATAAACCCATTTTATTCGTATTCATCTCTAAATAAGGAAAATGTTAAAATTAAAAATAGTATTTCAGTCTCCACTTTATATTAAATGTTAAAAGTTCACGAAACAGTGGACTTTTATATATGTGTCGATTCAATTAACATCTTCTTTTCGAAAAAATACATTAGAATATTCTTTTTCCAATTACAAGTGTTGATTTATTTCGAATTTTTAATGAGTTTGCATAAGGATAAACTATACTGAAATGTATTTATTATATTGACATAGAAACAAATAGTTCTCATATATAATGTGTAAATTCTCTTATATTTAAATCATCATTTAAAATTAAAAATACTTCCTTTATAGTGGTTATTTCTCTCGATACGATATATGAAAAATATAAGCACAAAAAGAAATTATTGAACAAAATAAAAAAATATTTCAATATCTACACGAAATTGGAGCCTCTAAATGTATAAACTAAAATTGATTTCTAATGTTTCTTTTAATTTTATTCCACAGAGTTGTCGAGGAGCCACTGCTTTTATGTGCTAGAAATCAAGTTTACAAAACTCTTTCGGTATTGATAAGTGAATCTTTGGTTTTTCGAGATTAATATCCGAGATAATTTAGTAGAGAAGAGCCTTTTTCATTTTATCGATTCAAGATCCATGGGGCGTGAGTCGACCAAAGGAAAATATTTTAATGTAATCATCACTCTGCGGCTGAGCTAAACGTTTTACACGTTCAGGTGCATCTTTGAGATTGGGTTCACGAGTCGCCGGGATTAATATACAGAGAGCAGAGGTTTTTACGTCTCAGCGGGCAATCACTTCCTAAACACAAAGCCTCTTCCATTATCAGAAAATCATTTGCTCCTCGAGGAAGCCAAATGCGGTCGCTCCAAATCGTAAAAGTCCCCGAAGAGGAGGAAAGCGCTTCCTCGGCGTCGCGCGTGACAGGAGGAAGCGAGTGGTCGCGCGCCTTCCCCGTCGGCCCTCCCCCTCCTCCCCCCTGCCCCTCTCCTCGCGCGCACCCGCATGTGCCGCCGCGGTTTTTGCGGTGGCCATTCAACAGTTTGTTTGTAACTCACGTAACGCGCATTCCTGGGGCCATTCATAAATTAAAGCCCGTATATGCGCAGTCGATGAACGAGAACGCAAGTGGCGTCTGCTGATTGCCTCTGCCGCCGCAAATAACTAATGCACTTCCTTATGGAGATTCCTGAAAATTTTGCGGCCGAGCCTTCCTTCGCCTTTTTCATGATTTGCGGCTTTTGCGCAGTTCGCGCTCCCCCTCCCCTCCCCGCCCCCTCTCTCTCTCACTCTCGGTGCGTTTTATTTACATGCACCATTTTATTTATATCTCTCCCATTCGGTCTTCTTCTTCTTCTTCTTCACAACGCCCTAGCGCTTAGAAATACTCGGGCGAATATTTATATTTTTTTGGATAAAAATTATAGTAAATGGCGGTTATTTAATTCGTTATGCACAATTCAAAGTATGCGTCGTATTAGCCGCTTATCTCAATAATTGATTTTTACGAACCAGAGTCACAAATCACAGGGCTTAGGCCTCGAGCGCCAGTCATGCGTTTCTAATAATTTATAATTTAAATACATATCTGAATGCTTAAAGGAACATTTGTATATCTAAGCCTAAAATCTCCTCTCATTTTTATTCAATGTCTAATTCGCTCTGCCCCTCGGAGCTTGATCGTCTTGGAATAATACGCCGAAAATGGGATGGGATGGGCCGGACATTGACGCAGACTTGTCAAGAAGTTTAAAAATGACACTTTATGACGAGAAAAAGTCCATGTCCATCAGGGTCATCACCGCCACCATGTGATCTTCCAGTGAAATGCAAAAGAAATCTCGAGAAGCGTAATTTACCGTGAACACGAGAAAATAATGATTGCCGACGTCGTCCCATATACGCGTCCTCTGAAGAGGCCGACAGCCTCCATCCAACCTCCCGGACTCTTCCCCCGACCTGCACACACACTCACACACATACCTACGCAATATTGTTTATTTATGAAACGCTTTACAGCAGCCGAGCCACTCGAGAAAGAGCCTTTCCCGAAATTTCCAGTACAGGTTGCTCAATATTCTGTTAACGATCCATCCCTCCGCGTGCCATCTTTTCAAGGCTCGGAAAAGCTTTGCCAGCTCGCACGTGTATCGCATCTCCAGGGAGGAAGAGAGAGATAGCCGCGCACTATTGACAATTTTCAGAGTAAAATGGAAATTGCAAACCCACGCTCGTTACCCTGAATTTCTCACGAGCTCATTCACTTATAACGGCGGCCTTATTACAAGAGGTTCCGTCTCGGTGCATTGATGCCAGCTGTTCCAACATAATATCCCGGATTGTAAAACCATAATTTTTATGGAAGCTGTGGGAGATCCGCTTTATGAAAATCCAAACGAGTGTGTGTGTGATCCGATGACAAAATTTTTACAAAAGACCTCTGAATTTTACAAGCTTTATGGCCAACCCTTTTTCAAATTCGAATCACAATCAAAAATTTGTGCTTCGGAAGCATCAATACATTGGATTTTGGGTTATATTTGAGTTTGCCTCAATAATAAAAAATTGAAAATTTTAAATGAATCTTTTTATTAACACGTGTAGGTCAATAATCCGTTTTTGCGGTACACTTTTATTTTATTGGGTTGGGTTCGAGGCTACGTACAAAAACATAAACAATTAGGCTCAATTCTATTCGAAAACTTAAACTCCAAACCTACGAGATGAAGTAATGTAAATTTTAAATTATAAGAAAGGTTCACCTCGACTAATAATTTACTAATGAATATAGAGAAACTCGTTTGAAAAAACAAGAGTTTGATATAATTTAGAATCAAAATAATTTTAATCAAGTATAATTTAATTTCAAATTTATCAGCAAAGTACCTAAATATTTTAAAAAAATGGCTAATGAATATGGAAGGAACTTAATCTATCTGCTTTGCAAATGTAATGGCTTCCAAATATAAAATTATCACATGCGAATCCAATTTAAGCCTATTTATACAAAATCTAAATGATTCGTAAAATACGTTAATCGGCAATAATCTAAACTACAAAGGCATTCATAATTAAATAAAACTTAATGTACCAAAAACAGTCAATTACAGAATTAAAAATGAAATCATTACTACATCGGATAAGAACTTTTAAAATATACGTTGATTAAATTTGAATATTAAACTACCTGTTTAATGTAAATGTTAAAGCAATGGAACTCGTGTGTGGACGGGGAAACCGAGGTAAGGAAATGAAATTAAAATCTGACTGTTTGTACAATGGATGATTATTCTTAAGTATATTAATATGGTCTCATTCTGCTTGAGCAGAATCTCTGGGAGCATCGCAACGCCTGGATGAAATTCCCTGGGAAGAGCTCAGGTGGAATGGAATTTCATAGCAATTAACACGCGATATAAGTTGCACTTAACACAAGATCCCCAATGAGCCAATGGTGCACTTAAAAATATTTGGAAATACGAGGAAGCTGTAAGCGTCACTCCCGCTAATTTCCAAACCAATTTGCAAGTCCTCGCAAGAGCGTCTAAACTCGCCGCCGACCCACGAGCCTCGCTAATTAAATTAAAAATTCAAATGAAATCCATCCGAGCACGCGCGCCCTTGGAGAAAGTTCCGGCGGGTTTTCCACACGAAAGAATCTCTCCGCACGGTCCATCGGATTTTATGGACTATGATTTTTAAATTTTTTGCAATACGCCGGGCGCGTTGTCTTTTGAATTGAATCGCGAGCGAAAGGAAAAGCGCGAATTAACCAATTTCCGTGCGATTCTCCCATCGACAATCGACACTCTTCCGTCGCACTCACTCTCCCCCTTAACCCATCCGAATTAGCTCCTCTTTTTATCAAAATAACACTCTCAAAACGTCGGGGCCTCCACGAATTCGCGTCCACTGAAAAGCCTCGAATTAAATTAGGGTTATCGAGGTCGCATCGCTGGACTTTGGATTGGCTCGGTTTGCGAAACTCGGTCCATCTTGCACCCAATATCCGCCATAATTTCCCCGCTATTAATGCAGCCTCTCGCAGCTTCGCCATCGAGAGATCGAAAGCCCCTCTCAGCCAATTCCGTCTATCAACGCGCATCGCACTATGGCTAAATTAAGGAGAGATGCGCCGCCTCGGGCCCTGAGATAAGGCCCGATGAGGGTACGTGTGCCGGTGTATCGTGCACAGCCGATAAAGATAAGGCGGGTGAGGGTTGGGGTGGCGGGGAGGGGAGAGGGGGAGAGGGGGAGGTGTGCTTGAGAAAGCGGTGCTTGAAACGGTTCCGCAGGAGGAGCGGAGATCGCGTCGGATCATGAATGATGTCCGATTGCGAGAGGATACAAGTAGGGGCCCCTCTCACGTGTGTGTATGTATAATGTATTCGCGGTCGGGGTCAGACCCCGGCAATAATGCTCATGGACTCGAGAAATAACGGCCGTAATGCTCCGATTACACTGTTATAATTCATTTTGTTCACCTTAATTTTTTTTTGTTTTTTTTTGTTTTTTTCTTTTTTTTCTCAGTCTTCCCGCGCACAGTATCCTAGCGTCTTGGAGGTCGAACGAGCATTTCACGTGGGGGGTCATTAGGTCAACCGAGCAAACGAAAGTTTTCGTGGAAGAGACGGTCGACTTGCACACTTGTTCTTGTTCATCAGCAAATACCTTGCAGGTGTTGGCAGAACCTTTCCTCGGAACGAATACCGCATTCAAATGCTTGAAAGCCATGGACATTAATCTGAATTAGCCCGATATTTTTGAATTGTGTGGCAAATCCATCGTTGGTATTCTTTTTCCATTTCAAATGGACTATCCATTTAGATTGATTGAATCTCCAAAAACTGAATTTTGTCAATTCTTTAAGAAGTTTGAATATTCGTGCAATATTTATTAACAATTTCTTTCAATAATCGTTTTCCAACTAAACATACAATCCACGGGATATTAAAAAATAAAAAAAATAATTGTGGTTTTAAGATAAAATTGATGGATAAATAAAATCAATGCCATACTATTCAAATGAACTTTGCATGTGGATGTATTCCTAAGACAAGTCGTATTCTAATGATAAATAATAGTTGTAGTTTTCAAAATTGAAAAATAGTTATTACTTTAAGAAATTTTATACAAGTCTAATAGTCATTAGATATTTTTTGCGTATAAATTTACCATTAGAAAAATATGCTCAGGAATTTAACGAATCTAACATTTCCATGACAAGATAGTTTCGAGGTAAAATTAAAAATTCAAAAGCTCCTGTTTCTCGCAACACAACATGCGATACTCGAGTGGTTCTCGGGTTGCGCACTTCAGGCGCGAGTAAACGACTCGAGTATTCCCTTATGTTACATACAGTGTCGAATTTCCTTTGAAATGCGATTTACTTGCAATAATTTTTCACGAAAATAATGGCCGGAGCGACGGTAAAAAATTACACAACCACGCTTGTAAAAAAAGTGTCCATTTAAATCTTATCGGATTCAAAGGCAAACATACTTCTTAATGGATTTCAAAAAGACCGGCTGACACGAGCTCGTGTCTACGAATATCATCGCCATTGATAAGACTAAACGATGGAGAATTTTTAATCATCCAAACTTTATCGAGATAGATACTCTCCACTTTCTTCCAGGTACTTTTAATGCTTAGAACGAGTTTTAAAAAAAATTCCAATGAATAATCAATGTATTTTTAATGTATGTGTAAAGGTATTGTGGGGCGATAAGGAAGGCGTAACACACATTTTCAATTGATACGTTGTTCACCTTTAAAGGAGATTTACGAGACATGTTTAGATAGAGGAGGACATGTGCCGTGCTCAGCCTCTCATTAATTCGGAGGAATGTTCCGTTATGTAATAAGGCTCTTGTTCCTCGTCAATAAGCATCTACCAGATTTGTGTGAAAGTATCCTGGCAGTTGGATTTCGAATCTTAAAAAAAGAGAGAGAAATTCGAATTAACGATACAGTCGGTACCTCTTTAACCCATCATCGAGGGAGCAATTACTAATTGTTTATGAGAGGTACATTAGCAAATATTTCCAGTTGCTCGTTGAAGCTCGTGAATGCTAATATAATTACTAGGTAACGTATCGAAAAAGCAGTATATGATCTCTAGAAACAGACGTACAAACAAAGACGAACATACCTCAAGGCTCATTTCTCGTAATGACATTTTATTATCCAGAAAGTTTAATCGCGCGGATCGAGGAATCGCGATTTATTCCCCGTGTTTATTCAAATGGCTTTTTCCCGAGAGTCGTGGCTCATCGGCAATAGTCATAATTCGCCGCGATTCCCTCAAACAGAAACAACACGAGGCTCACCTGTAATCCAACGCTCGACAACAATAACAACCGCTGGCCGTGCGGGTGGGTGTTCCACTTGGAAATAAAAAGCGTGTTATTGTCATCGTGCTGTTACAATGCAGCAACAACAAAAAAACAAAAACAAAAGAAAAAAAAAAAAAATTGCCGGGAAAATCCGCGACTAATCGAGAACCGACGGAAGCCGACGGGAGCCAACTGGAGCCACCAACTCCGTGACCTCATCTCACGTTCGAAATCGCAATCGAGCTTTATAGTGCGTAGGCGGGCCCTACACACGCACGTAACACGATTTAACCACTCGCTCTCGTGCATATCGATGTTTAATTTATGTGCACGACGGCGGTGGCGACTTATCGCCGCTCGTTGGAGCGACTGAGCGAGAGAGAGAGAGAGAGAGAGAGAGAGAGAGAGAGACAGCGAGTGAGTAAGTCGGGTAGCTGCTCGGTTGCGGGTTCAACGCTCCGCTTGGGAACGACCGACGTCCGGTTGAAATTTCGCCCTAACGACCAACCCGCAACCGCGCATTATGCAAGGGCGGTGCGGGGGTTTTTTCGTTTTTTTGTGGGGGGAGGGGGCCGCGAGGGCAATTATCTGCGGCTCGCGATTTTTCGTCGGGAAGAGTCGGTTTTTGCCAACTAACCCGTGGCCCGTGGACATCCCAAGGTAGTCGTTAGCAAAAAACCAGAGGTGATTGTTCGAGGAGGCGAGAGCCATCGCGTATGCGATGCCGTGAAATAGCCCTAATTACATTTGTTATTGCCGGAGCCGATGTTGTTAACCAACTAATCGAAACTTTATTGTGAGCTACCTAATTTACCATAAATTTACTCATTAGAATATTCAACAAACTCCAGCCAGCGCAGTCAATGCATTTATGAGCAAAATTATTTAATAAGTTTGCTTAGCACTTGCACCACCTCTGCATCTTTTTATCTCATTTTTTAAAATTATATTCAAAATGCTCCCATGCAAAAAGTGAAAATTTTATTAGCGCTAACTTGTTTTATCTTCTGCGCTGTTGATTATTAAAAAGTACTTAAAAATTTATTCAATCTATTTTTACTTTGTTATTTGCAAAGCGAAAATTTTCAAAATAACTAGACAATTATACAATAAAAAAAAGAAGAAAAAAACAATAAATAACACTTGTATCGTTTCAAGGCACAGCTTCATTTTTAAATGATAATTATAAATTATTATTGGCTTGTCTAAAATCACGAGTAATTACAAGTTTGAAAACATTTAAGCTATAAAGTAAGAATGTATTTCATTCATCAACGTTTCATTCATCAGAATGAATTACGCAGACAGTTATAAATAATAGAATTTATTGAAAGGAAAAGGCAAAGGTACGGGCTCGACATTGAACGAGAGTACGATAATTATAGACGCGCATAATAAAAACAAGTCCTAAACAAAGGAGAAGTCAAGGCACAATAGACGCTGAAAGTGAACGTCTTGGGCGGAATACAGGGAAAGGCGTAGGAGAGGAGAAAAGGATAATAAACAAAAACTGTTACATAAAACGAACGGACTGGGTATTCGGAGAAGCATCAAGGACATTCTCATAACGGGAGTCGAGTCCTCCTCGGATAATTCGAGTCTCGATGTCCGTCCACGTGTTCCCGGGGATCCCGGCACCCGAGGTTTCACCCGAGGTTTCACCCGAGGTTTCACCCGAGGTTTCACCCGAGGTCTCACCCGAGCTTCGGCTAGGAGTGAATAAGCGCTTTTGCATTCCCGTTTCTCGCCTGCAAAAAAATAAAAATAAGAGCGCTCAAAGCGTCTTGATTAAGAGGGCCGGAGGGGGAGGGAAACAAACCATCTGGACGCAAGTTGCAAGAAATGCCAAAGCTCGGCCGCCACTCCCGGGAGGAGAATTCCTGGGAGGTGAGCGTTCGTTCGCACTCTCGGGTTCACGTGTTTCCCGCTCCCGCCCTCCTTCCATTTCATTCCCGTTATTAAAATTGTTTTTATTTATATCGGCGGCATTTTTGCAATTGTGATTTGTAATTAAATTAGCCGTTCGCGGGCTAACTGGAGAAGCCTCCGGGGTTTTTTCTAATGGCCGAGGCTCGAATTGAGTTGTGGGAACTCGCGCCTATTATTCAAACTTCACTGATTGCTTAATTATCGATCAATGATTGTCGGGCATTCGTTGGCCTTGTTTTCTTCTGCGTGCGATTAATTAAAGCGCGGAACCCCCAGAGCTCGATCGCTCATATTTAATAATGTTCCCGAGGTTTCTTTGCCCGATGTGGGTGGAGACTCGCCGCGAGTCCAAAGAGTAATGGAAAACCGCTTAAACCAACTGCTTTGCGGAAACATTAGCATAAATTCATATGCTTGCGTGTTGGTGTTGGAGCCTTTTGGGGAGATTAAACTCAATGAAAGCGGACACGTTTTCGGTAAATAAATTTCAAATCAATACTCTACCGGCTGATAAAGCTTAAACACTCGATAAATAATAAAATTTCTCTCCTAATCGAATAAAATTGCCAATGTAGAGTCTCAATATCCAAGAATTCAATGTGATAAATGCTAATGAGCAATGAACAATATTACTTGGAGTCGGAGAAAATTGAAGTAATGTAACAGGGAGTGAACCAAGTTCCCCGAAATATGAATCATATTTAATTAAAAAATCTGTTTCGAAGCGAGGATGCCGATCTTTTAATAACGCGGAAAAGATTTTAATAAGTTTTCATGGGTGAATTCATTTGGGGCGTGTCCCTTGTTCTCTATGTAAATGCCATATAATTCACTGGAACAATCCCCAATCTTTTTGATTTCCACTAATAAGGAAGTTTAATAATGAAAGGAGAAAAGTTATTGGCAAAGAATATCGGCTTTACGATTGATCGCAGGTCGAGGATCGAGCGAGTGATCCGCGGCTCCATTTCGCGGAAGCCACGTGTAGGCGCAGTAGGAGATTCGCGGCTAGTGATCTTTACCTTACATTTCATGCTAAGGACGGGCCTTAATAAGTTTTACTAGCCGGGCCCTCGTAATAAGACCCAATCGCGCACGTCCGTACTCGGTTTTCCTCGAGTCAGCGCGGACAGCTCATTTAGGTTCGAGCGAGAGCCACCTTGAGTCGTGACTTCGCAATCTCTCTCTCTCTCTCTCTCTCTCTCTCTCTCTTCCTCTCTCGTTCTGAGGCCCCTCTCGATTTGGAGCCTGGGCCCGGGCCCCTCTTTCGGCCGATTGTTTTCTCCTTCGTGAAACGAGATCAATTCCGATATATTGGCTTTGGTTGCGCAAATAAAAAATAGACCTTCGCGCGGCAGGTTAATGAGAAATTTCTCGTAAGATGCAAATTATCTTTGCTCTTACATCTTAATGGTTCGTTATAAAGAAAGGAGCTCGCCTCTCGTGTCGCTGATCGGATGCATGTCTACTTTAATTTAAACACCCGATTGCTTTAACGATTGCGTACTTCTTACTCAGCATCGCATCGCGGTCCTTTATAATATTTTCGCGAGTGAGGGGGTGGAAGGAATGGAATGTCGGCGATGATACCGAGACCAACCTCTGATTTATAAAATTCTTTTCCTCCTTCTCTTCCTCGTTTCGCGTTACGTAAAATCTCTCTCGTACCGAGGCGTAAATGCCTTTTTTCCTTCTCCTTCTGCCATTCTGCAATAATTCAGCGCGAATTCTCACTCTCTGATTTTTATGTACGAAGTAATATCCATTTGTCATGTAATGCATCAAAAGGAACTGAATTCTACCGCCGCAAGTTATTATTCATCTTTATTTCAACAGCTGGTAATTATTAGATGAAACTCTCAAAGCTACCCTCTACCATCCTCCAGTCCGAGGGTGCCGGAATTATCTCGTATAAATAATACAAATAACGCGTAAACCTTATGAAAAAGGCGTGTCTAACGCTTTTCTGCTTTTCTACCCCCAAGCCACGCTACCATCTTAAGGGTGGGGTAGAATTCAGTTTGGGCAGCAACAGTGGTAGCAACACCGGTACACCATTTAAATAGCCTCTCTCTCTCTCTCTCTCCCTCCCTCTCATTTCTACATCATAATCATTAGTCTTCAAGACACGACGCACGGCAATGAAAATAAAAGGAAAGTATCGCCGCGAGTGCAGAATTAAATTAATATTAATTCGCACGTGGGACGCAGTTTCCTCGGCAATCATGGCAATTTCAAATTTGAATTTTGCGCAGGCTCGCGCGCTCGCTCTCGAGTCCAGAAAATACAAAATGTCCGGGTGTCCGGGGGGGCAACTTCGGCTCGCTTGATCTCTCAATCTGCGACGCGCGCCACCGGGCGAGCGGTTCGAGGAAATCGGGAGCGAGTGCTCGTGCCGATAATTCCTCGGCGCAGCGCGTTCTCACGCGAGTACCCCAGAAGAGATAAAGATACCGAGGATGCTGGGAGGGAATCGCACAGGAATCGCACAGCCTCCGCGAGTTAAATGGTCCTCGAAAACTCGGGCGGGAACTCCTCGCGCGAGTTCCTGGGGGATCGTGGGAGAGTGAGGATGGATGGAGGAGAATCGGGTGAGGATTGTGCGAGTGCGTTCGGCACAAATCGATCGGGTGGTATTACGCGTATGCAAACGATGTTCGCGTGTTATTATTTTAATAGGGATTGGGTTTTTGCTCGCTCGAATTCTCGGCAATTATTTACTTTTCAAAGAGAGAATTTCCATTCAACTTTCAGCTAACTTTCATCGTTAGCTGAATTATATCCTTAATATGATGCTTTAGAGCGATTCGACGTACCGCCGGTAATGGAGTCCAAAGATATTACGTTTGAAAAGCAATCGCTTCAGTTATTATCTGTGTATTAAGCTGACGACATATTCACGAATGAATTTAAAATTTTTCAAATGTTCACACAGAAGAATTATGCTTTAAAGGTAAAATGCTTTTTTATTTTGAATTTTAGTTTATAACACGATTCATTTAAACAAAAGATTTGTCCTTGGATTAGAAGCACAATTACAATTATTATTTAAAATTCTTATTTTTAAACATGAATTATTATTCACGTCATTCATCGGTAAGCTAACAATAAAAGCTAATAATAAAAGGAATTTTAAATTTAAAATAGATTAAATAACTTAGCAAAAGCTACTAACTGCAAGTTCTTGATGGTTTTATATTATATATTCATTAGCGCCTACATTACTCAAAATAATGATCAATGCATTTTTACTCAAAAAAGTGGACTGTCTTATAAATTACATTTAAAAATAAATTGTCTCCAAAATAAATGAAAAATTTAGTTATTACTTACATATTAATATTAATTTGTAATAGCACCGAAATGAAAAATTATATTAGTAAATATTTAAAAAAATACATTCAAAAATTTCCTTTGCCTACATCTTAAAATGTGATATCGATGTAAAATCAGGAACATTAAAAATTCGTTTTTACATTCTGCTATCTTCGATCCGAGTGAATCATCGAGTAAAATTTTAAAGATCCCTTTAAAATATATAATCATCAACCATCGCATATAATTATGGGATAACTGAATGTTTTCCATAATCTAGAGAGTAGTATTTAACCCATTTCCTGGTAACCCACTCGAGCATTTCTCAATTTCATTTCGGCTTATGGTCCCGGAAATCTTCTCCAGCGAACCATTAATGTTTAAACAAAGACCTCCAGAGACTCGGTAGCACAATCGCAGTATCCACAAAGAAATATATGAGCCGTAGGGGAAGATGAAGTGTCGCCCGCGCAAAAACCTCGTAGGTGTATCCAACACCTGCGGCCCATCCTTCTTCTCGTGTCCTCGCGATTCTCTGGGCTACCGTCCCTGGTCGCCGTTAATTTATAGGTCCATCCGAGTCCCCGCACCAGGTATTACCCGGCGCGCATTAGACGACGAGGGGAACTGCCGCCGATCAACTCCTGGATCGCGGAACCGCGATACGTGCTCGAGGACCAACTATCCGATCCTCCGATCGCCACTTCCTCCGCCAAGCTGTATTTTCTCTCTTCGGATAACGCGCGCCCTGATGTTTATTCGCTACCCGTCATGCGGGAGATGTTATTTACAGTCTCCTAATGGCTGGAGCCCGAGCTCCCTGAACCCTGGCATTTGGATGGAAAAATCTTTCGCCCGCAACTTTTCCTTATAATGTCATCGCTTATCTCCGCTTGAACCTCTTTCTACTTATGTTTGTTTATAATTTATTAATGATGCTGCACTGCGCAAATGTTTCGTTGGACAACGAATGATAAATTTGTCAGGTGAATACGAGCACTCGGTACTTTCCACAACAGTAATAGTTTGAGGAAAATTAATACTTGCTGAATATTAATAAAATGTAATAAATAAATTCGATTAAGAAAGATAAAAGCATAAATATCATTTCAACGGTAATTCTCTAATGCATTGCCATAAAGTTAGTTGAGATACCGTTTTTTAATTCAATGTTCAAACGTATCGAAAGCCATTCAATGTATCTATACCCTATTTTATGTCGACCACAAAACGCTGAATAAAAAATAAATCGACTACGTTATTCATATTCAGAAAAACTACAAGATATTACTACCTTTTATGATAAGCTTCTTTTCCCGAAGCAAGTTACTTTAATTCAATGATTCTGACAAAATGTATTTTGTCAATGATACGAAAGTGGAGAGAAATACTCAAATGGCAGACAAATTCAATATGTATGTATACATGTATATCGGAGCAGCTGTCACATTATCTGCACTGTACCGTAGTTGTTGCAATATATAAGCTCAGGTTTGTAAAGTAGCAGTTATCTTTTGTGCTTCGATACGTATTATGAAATGGAATAGTATAAAGTGCACCACTCACTTGTAGTTGTCATTTCTGCTAAACAGAGCGCATCCTGACTTAAAAATTGATGATCAGCAAAAAGCTTCGAGCTCGCTAAATCTTTCTAGAGCTTTAATTTTAAAAAAATCCCATTAGGAAGAGACGCCATTATTCTCGTTTTTTTCATACACACAAATTTCTAATTGTATTTAAAAAAAGACAAAGAGCAAATAGAGCTAGACAATTTTTCTGTACCGAGGCTATTTCATGGACGCAATATTTCCAAGTAAATTGCAATTACTTTTTAATTTTCAATAATATACACATATATATATATATATATCGCTTGAAAATAAGCAAAATAAATATAAAATACATTTTAATTAGACTTTGAAATAACACCATTTCTGAAACATATTTGAATATTGCGAAATAAATTTTTAAAAAATATAACATTTTGTAATTTAAAAATGCACTTGTATATTTTATGTAAAATAATTAAAAATTATTAAATTGTTTACAATTAAAAAATTCAAAATATTGAAATAAATTTTTTGAATCAGCTTAGGATTATTGGAATAAATATAATGAAAGAGCAAGATAACATGATGTATTGATAACAATGTTTTTTAATTCCATAGCATTAGATATGAATTCTAAATAAAGAACTATAATCAGCCTTGTACAAAAAGTAATTATAATAAAGAAATTACAGTAATTTATTTATTGATTATATGTAATGTAGTGGAATTATATGGAATTTTGTACAAAGTTACAATCAAATTGTAAAAGTAAAGAAATAACTATTCGCAGTTGCAAAGTAATTTAGTAATTTAAATATTTTGTAATTTACTTGTAGTGTATATGTACGTATCATATACGATACAGCAGATTATTTAATTATAGCGAATTTTGAAGAAGATAAATTAGACTGGTATATGTGAAAAATTATGAAAGAGATGAAAGAAGTCTGCACTCGCTGAATAATAACTGAAATCACGCATATGAATGCTGTTTTTGTGCGAAAGGACAAAATGCAAACATTTTGAAACCCCGAAATAGCTAGTTAAACATATCTTTTACCAAAATTTCAGAGACAAAGAATAAATAACACGAAAAAGAAGAGATATTCAAAATAACTATCATTTTAAAATACAGGTTTTTCGGGATAAATACGTTTCGACTGGAAACAAGAGTTCGTTCCAAATCCCGATGCGCACGATCGATTTATGTAAAATGAATAAATTCAAACGATATCACACTTTTTCATCATCTTGATATTTGTTGGTTGTCATATTAAGGATACTCTGACATACCCGAATTACAGTTACAGCAAAAAATTTAAATACCAGAACATGGAAAGTACAGATGTACACCGATGTACAGTAAAAAAAGAGAACGCAAGGTTCGTGTTACGGTTACTGCATAAAACGTGACTTGCTTTCTTTAATATTTAATGACTGATAACTTGGTGATCGGAAGATTAGTGTGCTGATAAATACAATTATTTGAGATGTCAGACAAGGAATATATTTTTTATCCGTCGTTAAATATTCTTTTTAAAACTACTCGTCATTACAAAAATAAACAGAAGAGAATGTTTGCCGATCAATGATCAATGATGAAAATGACGGATATTTTTTCGACCACAAGCAAAAGTAAGAAATTATGTAGGCTGTGCCTTCTAATTTCCTCCTTAATTTATTTGTAATGCTCGGAAAATAAACAGCAACGAGTGCATTCACAAGCAGGAATACCAACATCGTTTTATCACTCGGCGGAACATTCTTGGTCCATCCCGTCCGTCCATCTCATCGTCGGTCGGTCCGACACTTAATAGAAGGGAGTTATCACGGCCGGCAACAGGTGCAAACGAACGCGAGGTAATGCGAAGTCCCGGGGGCATAATCATCATCATCATCATCGTCGTCGTCGTCGTCGTCGTCATCATTATCATCATCATCATGACCACCATCACCACCACCACCACCACCACCACCACCACCACCACCACCACTACCACCGCCATCATCAACATCATCATAACCGTCGATATGGTCTCGAGGGCGAGTGGAGGGAGGGACGGGCCTGCGCCATATTGGAAACGGACCTCGCACTTAGAATCAAAGATGCTGTGCTGGATCGCCCGGAGGTACGTGGATTCAAGGTGGAGATGTGGCTACCCTATGCATACACAATGCCGCTACCAGAGCATACGGCCCGCGAGGCCAGGATTTATGATACGAACTCATTTAAGGCCCGCGCTATCCGAGAGAGATGATGGGAGAGATGATGAGGGAGGAGAATGGACCAACGCGCCGAGGCGTCGTGGCTTCAAAGGCTCGGGATGACGTCCAGGGGAACGAGGCGATTACAACAGGTGGAGCCGCGAAATTAAGTAAGATTTTTATAACCGCTATCTGTGTTTGCTTATTATTCTTAATTAAAGATCCTAATCCTCGAGGCGATAGCTCCGACAATGTATGCATCCGCAATTCTTTCCCTAGACTTCCCAGTCCTTTCCTCATTTTATTTGAATATTAATAAACTTTGCCCTTCATTAAAGGCCGCGTGTGCTTGTTATTTTGTCAAAAGGACTGGCGGAGGATGCGAGTAGGTATTTTTAGCAGAGAGAATTGGAATCGCAATGTGTGATAATTCGAAAATTCGTGCATTTTGGGAATTGCCATCGGATCTTGTACAAGATGCCCTAAAATATCAAATTTACGAAATTAAAATCTCGCACTTGCTGTGTTAACAAATTCGCAAGTATGCTAATGGATACTTTTAATTCGAATGTTAATTGGTGACTCTTAAAGAAATCTCCTGAATATGATAAGCTAATGGATTCATCACCGCACGTCAGTTTCATATTAACGCAATATTCTTCAAAGATTATATATATTACGAGCACAATTGCGTTAAAAAAACAAGAGAAAAGGTTAAACCTCCTTTCGGCACGTACTTATCCGCGCGATTTAAGCGAATTAAAGCAACTGTCAGTGAGGTGTTAAAGGGCCTCACTTTAGTTAATAAACAGCTCACCAATTGCACGCGCAATTCGCGAATATCTTGCGCAGGCGCGGGCGCGAAATAGCCCCCGGGCTCAAAGCTGCCGCGGCTAATCATAAATTCGCGGGCGCGTATTTACAAGGCGCAATTAGCTTGGGAGGAACCCCGAGAAGTCCCTCGCAGCGACTCGTGGGATCGACTCCCTCGGGAAATGCGATGGAACGTATTTATACAAGATGGAAGGAGAGGGGATGGATAGACGGGGGTCTATCGCTGATGGTACGCACAGGAATGCACCTCGAAAATTTAAGAGCCGAGGAGATTTGCAGATCGTATCCTTAATATCGCCTTGTGCTCTCGATCCTCAAGGACTCTGCGATTTTAATAGGGATTACGAACTAGCAGACGCTTCCTGGGAAACCCTTTGTAATTTAGCATAGCTTACTGGCTTCGAGACCAAGGGACGTGAGGTTAATATCTTGATTCTTCATTTTTTTAGGACTGTAATGGCTGTGTTGTAAATTCTATATCAAACATGAGTCAGACCTTTTTTAATCCAAGTGTGATATACGATTTTGCAAATAATAAAATATATTTTTAGACTACTTGTATTAACTGAAATATATATTCTGGTAAATTCTGATTTAAGGTATATTGATGTATTGAACAAAAAAATTGTATTTTTTTTAGAATAATCGAAAAAAAATGTTACTGGAATTAATTATTTAATACTTTATTAGTTAAAATTGATTTATATAAATGAATAAGCAGTTTGTTAATTTTCAAATATCATTTACTTACCGTTAAAATATGTGCGATAAGTTTTTTTGAAATAAAATAGTACAGATTAAAATTTATTCCAAATTATTTTGGAGGGGAAAAACTACTTATTCTTTAAGAAATATAATTTTTAACGCCTGCAACAAGAAGTTTTATGTGTACATTGTATATTTTATTTAATAAGTTTGAAAGTTTAATACATACGCTATAAATAATTTTTTTTTTTAAACAAGTCTTTTGATTTTGTTATAGCATAAGTATATATAATCAAACCCTTAACAAGGACCAAAAATTACACCCTTGTATCATGAAAAATTAGCATTTACATTAAAAGCAAACCTTATGGTATGTGATAAAACTTGTGTAAATTATCCGTAATAAATAATGCTGAATGTAATTTTATTAAAATTATTATATAAAATGTTATCGTATAATTTATACTCCTTTGCTTTCCTTCATGATGTTTCCAATACAAAGTGAAAAAAAATTTAATGAATTTTATGAAATATTTATCTCAACATTCATTTAAAGATTATTTATTCTCATTATAGAGTATTTGCATATTAGATAAAATTTATTTTATTCGTCATAAAATTACGAGTATTATTTATTTAAATGAACAATCTGTCGAAGAAAATGGTTTAAAAAATGAACCGGACGGTTTCCTTTTTGCTTGGCACTCCAGATCACCTGGTCCGATTACCGTTGATGATTATTCACAAGTGCACGAGAGGAAATCGTTCGGGTTAAATGGAAAATTTATACAAAAATGTATTCAAAATTATTGATGATTCGGGGAACCTAGAATTACGTATTTGCGAGAATCGCTCGAATTCCGATTATCGATTATCGATTGACGAGGGCTCAGAAGGAAAACGTCCATCGACAGTCGCATACGTCGATGCAATGCGAGTGAACGGGAAAAAACAGTGCAACCGTGGAATAAAAAGGTGTCGGAGGGGAATTTAAGTAGAGAGCCGAGGGCCACAAAAAATCGTGGCCCTGCACTTTCTCGCGATGGTGCTCGTAACTCGTACTGAAATACGAGCAGCATTTTCGAGTCTGACTGGCCTACCTACAAACCGAGCCCAATTTATTCGAAATTCGCGAGCCCATCATCAGGCCGTAACCATTGCGAATTATCCCCGGGGATCTTTAAGGATTTTCCCCGATCGAGAGATAAAAAATATTGGAATTTCTTCGTCAAGTGGCTCGAGAGCTGCTCCCAAGATTTCCAGTGGATCGAATAAACGTTTCGTCGAATGAATCGAGGAGCAATCGATTTCCCTAATTTGTGTAAGAGAGTGGAATGAAGTAGCATACGATGTTGACACGTGCATGAAAATGTCGAGTGGGGTTTATCTCGCGCTCATAACTCTGAGAAAACCGTATAAACCATTGTTACACGAAGGCGAGACGTGAAATTGCGTTGTAAAATGTTGAAAAACCAGCTGGACCAATGGATGGATTTAAACAATTCAATTTACATTTAAAATTTATTGTTACGCAAAAGTAATTGCCTTTTTAAATTTCGTTATCGCTCAGCAGCGATCTATTTTCCGTGAATAACGTCATAATTTAACCGTCATATCGTACATCATCCCAAAGCGGGTGCACAATGAGCACCAGTACAAGTAATTACGCGATATTTCAATCGAGAAACCGCTGAAACGAACTCTCATTATTAAAGAGCAAACATCATCGCAATCAACGAGCCGCAGTCCGTCTCTCCGGTTCAATTAAGATGCAACAGCGCGGAGGCGCCGGGATTCCCCTGATTGCGAGTCCCAGAAGCAGGCACTCACGTTCCCCAGCTGATATACACCTGCAGCCCGAATAATTCTTCCTGTAGATGACGTACGTACGGCCCATCGCCGAGCCCTGAGTTACGCTAATCGGATACTTTATGGGTAATGCCGAGCTCGCCTCGTCTGTCATTCCGAGTAATCGCATGGTCAGCCGGGTGCACCTCCCAAACCCCGAGAATCATTGTTGCCAATGTCATTCGGATTAACAAGCTTTCCGGGTGAGTTTCGAATATTCGTCCTGGTAAATTGGCGGCAACTCCTTCGGAAGAATGTGTCGACTGCCTTTTAATTAATCACTTTCCACCCCGAGCTTCCTTTCGCAAGCATCTCAGCATCGATGCAGCAAATAATTGAAATATTCTCGAAACGGTCGAGTGGAATACTTCGAGTGTAATTCATAAAAAATATTTTGACAGTTATTAGTATTGTCGGGAAAATAAATTCATTCTCCGGATTGAGTCTTGGATGATTGCACTTGGGGAATAATATAACGATCGGAAAATCTCACTTGAAAAAATGCTCGGCCGGTCGCCGAAAAGCTAATAAAAAATTCTCATCAGACTTTGAAGCGCACATTGAAAATTCAAAGGATCTCGTATAGCCCGAGTGTGATGTCGCCGACATCGTTCATCTTGGTCTAAAATAATCGATCCTTGTCTCGCAGCTTAACCTAGTGCAATGTTTACGCTTAAAGTAGTACTTTATGCATGCCTTTGAATTATTTAGAATCAGCGATGTGTCAAAGCGAGAGGAGCCGTGATAAAAAACACCCGCTCGCCGAGCGACTTTATAAAAATACTGAGTTATTGCGCAGGCGTGCGCGCGAAATGTGCTCCTCGTCTCGGATATTAGCATAAAAATCGTTCACCCGTAGGCGCGGAGCACGTAAAGTAAAAAAGGCGAAAGAGGCGAATGAGCAGCCGTGAACATCGGTAGCGTATCTCTTAGTCATGGAAAGTTTTTCTACACCCGAGAGACATACAAAGTGACTTGGAAAGTGAAACATAAATTTGTTGAGTGAGGCGCTATTTTTCTTGGTTAACGGTGTTCCGCGTCCCGGGCGTCTTGTAGCTTGCATGGAAACGACAAAAAGTGAACCGCGGAGAGACGGAGTCGAGGCATTTTTCGAGCTTTCTTTCGCGCGATAAAAAATCCCGCAGGCCCCACAATCTATTCCCCATCTCTCGCGCTCTACGTCCAGGATCAAAGGAATTTCCACCACGGCTCTACAGCGATTTTTGCATCCTCACCGGGAGCTGCACGCGGTGATGTCACCCGCGTCATCTTCGAGGACGGGCTTCGAGGAGAAGAGGGGCTTAATTAATGAGACGCAAACGCGCAGTTGCTCGGGCTTTATCAAAAGCTTCGAGTCGGCAATTTTTCTCGGGATGCACGCCCTTCTCGGCACTCGATTTTTCAGGTAAAAGTACACGGCGAGGTAAATGCGACTGAGAAGCTCATTCATTCTCGGAGGGAGAGAGAGAGAGAAAAGGAGTTTGCACGCAAAAAAGGCGAAACATAATCGGCGGAGGAAGCAGGCGCGTAACGAGCGGCGGGGCGCGCGCGCGTATCGTAAAAGGGGAGGCGCCCACGCGCAAGTGCACCCGTTGATTTTATGCGTTTGCCCGGGGCGCTGATCCACGAGTACACACACGCGCATTCCAGGGTGATTTATCGCCCGGACCAATAAATAGCCTCGTAATGCTCGTGTTTCCAATTTGTAGGCTCCGGATGAGCCGTCGGAGGTTGTCCGGGAGTTCGTGTCCGAGGCGCGAACCCCAAGACGAGGCGCATCCCACGCACGGAGCCTGTAATTTTCACCTTGCCGGATTAATATTTCATGGGATATTGAGTTTTGTGTTATGTCTTCGAGCTCGCCCGCGCGCATAAATAAAGCCCCGCACCGCGATTCTGTGTTTTCGAAAGTGGGTTCTTGTTTTTCGTGGGAAGAGCGGGGGGGGGTCGAGGTGTTTGCGATAGGAACTAACTTTTGTTAGTTGCCAATCCAGCAAATTCGTGCAAGTCCAATGAATCACTTGATTTTTCCAATCCATGTGAATTTCTTTTAAAAATAAAAATTTCCCGTGTATAACTACGTCGATTAACCTTAATGTCAACAGTGCAAGTGTTGTTTGGAATCTACATTTTTAGAGTTTTTTTTTTTAATTGCACAATTTTTATTCTCTTTCGAAATGATTTATTTTTTGTAAATATCAATACACTCATTTATTAATTATCTGCGTAAAATAAGTAATTAATAAATATATTGAACATTTAAATTTAAGTACAAACAGCTATAAATATTTGAAAAGCGTTTCTTTGCATGAAAGTGCTTTGTTTTTCGTTCCAAGTCGCTGTCTTTTATTTCAGTTGCAAACGTAAATTAAGAATAAAATAGCTTTATATTATATAACGTACGTGTTAGGTCGATTCTAGCTAATTCAAATAAAAGTAAATGAAAATATAAATAATTGTTAAAGTAATATTTAGAATAAAAATCTTTTTCCTCCTAAAAACCAAACAAAATGCTTTTTATAATGATTTGTAAATCGATTTGTCAGTAATTTGTAATTGCATCTGCCAGCTGTTTTTATTTAAATTTTTCTTTATAATCTAAAATTTATCTACACGTGTGATAAAATGTCTCTTTCAACGGGCAAAATCAGAATTTATACGAGATCGAGAATTGCGTCGTTTCCAACCTTACAATTTCTTTCTGGTTAATAGAATAAATTTATAGCATGATTTTAGAATTTTCTCATACTCTCTTGATCGAATAGTTGACGTGAGTTATTGCAAAAAAGAAACATCATATATACACTCATATGTTGTAGTTTCTATACAACACACTTGTACAAAAGCAGATCAGAACTGAAGTCAGTCTAAAACAATATGTTATACAGAGGTAAAATGAAGATGGGTAAATTGTTGTATATCCATTTTTACAATGAATCGGATACGTCATGGCATCCTCAACTTTACGACGGAGCAAGTAAGGTACTGCAATTTTAACTTTGATATATGTAGGTAGGAAACTGATAATTTTTAATTCAAATGATGAAAATATTGAAATGAAAATAAAATGATCATACGATGAACGAAGACAGAAAAATTAAGAAATAAATTCATAAAAATAGCTAGTGTGTATCAATATTTTATGATTTTTTTTCTGCAAGTATCTCACCAGAGTTTTTTATTGTCGCAGTTGTGTGAGTGTGGAATGCGTAACACTCGTTGATTGTACGAACAAAGAAACTTAAAAGTTGAATATCGGTATTTGGGCATTCATGAAAAAACATAGTAAAATTGCCATGGAAACGTGGAAAAAACGAATGAGAGAAGGTGGAGGTGTAAAGTGTGAGAAAAGTTTCAATGACGGCTTTGATTTTAACAAGAAAAAAGAAAATAATAAAAACAAGGCTTTCAAACGAAATTAATTTTTTTTTTTTATACATACATTATGTATAAAACTATATTAAGAAAGGTGCATGATACGAATGAATACATTTGAATTGATTGAACATCTGAAATTTAAATAAATGTCATCGTCATCTATTATATTAATGTCAAATAAAGTACCACGAGGAAAGTAAAAAATATTTGAAAGAATGGCGATTGTTCCGTATTTCAAGTAAGAACGTACAATTAGTTAATTATAGAAATACTACAATGGATGATGTACAGCGAACATTAAAAAGATGGTACAACTGTTTGTGTAGTCTCGCTAATGATCTCGAATAAATAATATTTTTATGACTTTCTTTTAATAGGCAAAGGGTGCATAAATAAACGATCAAATGATGTATACTGCAATCTTTGTGAAAAATGCTTGCTTTTATGCGAAAACAATACTCAAACACACAAAGAGCGCATAATTCTTGTTAAAATAATGCCCAACACAGTTGAAAATATAAGCCGCACTATTGGAAATGTCGGGGCATGTTGACCCACTGACGAATGTTTTCATTAATCTTCATTTAATTAGCAGCCCCGGTATATAAATAAGTGCACGAATACGTAATGAAAAATCGATCGCTTAATCGACACGAACAAATGACTCCCCCGTTGTCCGGTGGAGCGCGCGCGTGTGCATCTCGAGAGGAGAAAGAGAAAGCCCTCAGCATCTCTCCTCCCTCCCTCCCTCCCGCCCCCTGCTGCCTCCTGCGGAACTCGTTAAGTCCTCGGCCGAGGGCCCGGCCCTGAGCAAATTCGAGATTAAATTCATCAGAATCCAATCCTGCGCGAGGTACAGCCGGCGGGCTGATGCGTGACACGGATGAATAATGCATGACACATGTGTGCGCCGGTCCAGAGTCCGGGCGAGGGGCTTCCTCCTCCGGTCGTTCCTCGCCGATCCTCACCTCGATGGTGATCCTCTTCGAGGAACACTTTCTACTGGTCCGAGGGCGACTGCGCGCCCCCGTGTTTCTCGAGATAAGAATGTTCTTGTTTTGATATGCTGTATTATCCGGACTTTTTTCGAGCCAAACGGCGGATCGTATCTTACGGAGAAGTAAATGCTTTCGAGTTCGTTTGTGCTCTTCGTTTTTACTTTTTACAGTCTACCCCTTTTTTAGAGCGAAGCTATGGGCCCCATTGGAATCTCTGCCGAGACATATAAATATTATGACGAAAGAAATTCTGGCCGAAAGTGTTGTGCACTTAATGCTATATTAAATGTTAATGGTCAATTTTTTCCATTGTAATTGCAGTAGCATATTTACACATCCGAAATGCCTTTTTCAAAGGTAAAAAAGTGCACGCTAAATCAGATGTCCGAGTGTGTTGAGTTGTTTAAAGTTTTTATAAAATAATTTACACTGTAAATTTACTTTCAACGTTTACAATTTAATTTGTCGACATATCCAAAGGAAATATCCCCATATTGTTAAAAAAGCGTGTGTTAGATTTCTAAACTCTTGTGAAAGTGGATGACATTTTATTTATAATTAATTGCCGAACTCAAGTTTCTATTTTTATTCCTGCTCAGCTTTGTCTTATTTTTGTTGAAAATCAGTAGATTACAACCTTGATATACCCGACAAAGTTATTTGAGATACCGTTATTATCTTTTTTAACGATATGATGAAGAAAATTCTATTCTTGCTGACAGAAAGTCAGTCTTTTAAAAACTATAATGCGAGCATCAATGCAGAGAAGTTTTTCTAAAAGTTTTCCTCTTGGCTGCGAGTGAATGTAAGGGGCGCAACTTTTTGTTAATGGAAAATGCCGTGTCATGTCATGCGCAATTTTTCTGGACAGGGTGATCTGGCAAAGTAGGAAAAATAGAGGTCCCAACGATAAATTTAGGTTACGTGAAAAGAAAGCGCAAACATCTGTTTAAACCTTGAGAAAACAATGAGCAAGTTTTTCCTGAGCTATCATTATTCCAGGGAGTCCGGGTCCAGTCATTCCTACTCATTTAATACCAGGAGATAATAATCGCGCCAGTTGCGTCCGCGCTTTCTCGGCTCAGATCCTGGCGATTAAAATTCGAATTTGCCCGAGCTTTTAATCATCGACTGTATGTAAATCCTAAGCCACGCAATTTCTCACGTGGTAAAATCGTTTTAATATGCCCGGGCGCAACTCAGCGTCGCTCCCCCATTAAGGCCTGACTAAAATTTACCAATTAAATCCGAGCGTCTTATTCCTCCGAGAAAAAAGTCCGAGCAAACTGACTACTGAATAAGAAGCGAACCCCGGAGGGAAAAGCCTCTGCATCTCCAGTCTCTTCCGTCTCTCTCTCTCTCTCTCTCTCTCCCCACGAGAAAGTGGCTCAGAAATCCTGGGACGGAGCTGGTAGCCACTCGGCATTCGCTCTTGATTGCGAGGGACGGGAATAAAGTGGCGGACAGACCCGGACGGAGGAGGAGGAGGAGGAGAAGGAGGAGGACCAGCAGGAGGAGGAGGAGGAGGAGGAGGAGGAGGAGGATCGAGAGGATCGAGGCTGTCGCGCGCCCCGTGAGCGATTGTAATTGCGAAACGGTAGCGGCGTCGATCCCGATCCAGAGCCCGTGCATTACCACCAAACGCGTGGGATGCTGCACGCCGATCCCGGCGCTAAATTGTATCTTCCTCCTTTGAAACGCTCGTGCCGGCGACGGCGATCACGGATGCTGCGTTCCTGGAGCCGAAAAGATAAAACCCGATCTCGTGGGCGGAGTCGGATCGCGGCGAGAATAGACAGGATTCGTGCAAACATCCGAGGAGGATTCGGAGAAAAGTTGGGAAACAGATCTGAATGGGAGTGCGGAATATTAATAAATCGAGGCCCGTGGCGGGTTTATTGAGAAAGAAGAGGCGCTTTGCTAAAATCCTATGCTACGCTTCGTTAAAAGTTAGTTGGGCACTTTGGCCGAGAACGTGCCGCTCGCTCCTTACGTTCCTCGAATAATGTCGTTTCATTCCTCGCAAATATAATAATTCTCGGGGCTGCGCGATTATTCCGGGCTTCAAGCTCATTAATTTGCATTGGTGCGCCATAAATTCATTAGTTCCGGAAAAAGAATGCGGGGCGAAGCTTCGGAGTGGCGCGGGCGATGTTTAAAAGCACTCGAGCAAATGTTTGCTCTAGCTCCCCGAGGGCGCGGGCGAGGAGGAAGAGGGACTCGTTAAAACGCGGGGAGGGAAATTTTAACCAAGAGACACCCGGAGGAAAGTTGGCATTGAAAGCGGCGAGGGGCGGGGCAAGGAGGCGCATTGATCGGTCCAGAGCCTCGGATCCTCGGATTCTCTCGGGGTCCTTATTAAGCGGAGTAAGCATAAAGGCGCGGCGACGGCGGCGAGTATACGAGTATCGCTTAGCGACATTTCTCATTAAATCAGCGAATCCCCCGCTTAAATAATCCCCGGGTGCCGTGACAACCAAAGGGCGCTCGCTCGCTCGTGCTCGCTTTCTTTTTGTCGAGCCTTCCAGTCGAATCACCGGAATTGTATGTAAATCGCGGTAGCAGCTACTCGCGCCACGGGGACGAGGACGGGGGACGGGCTCGGAGACGGTGACGACGTGCACCAGAGAGTCGCTCCGACGAAATCGCGGGAGACGTCGAGGAGGAAATCGAGGAACCCATCGCCGCCGAAAGGGAGAGACAACCACACGGGGATTATAAGACTCGAGGAAATTAAGCCCGTGCTCAAATCTAATATGCGCACTCCTTTCCTTGTTGTTTCTGAATGCCCTTTGTTAAAAAAAATTTCCATTAAATTGTTATTAGGGATCCATTTAGCATTCCATTTAGGAATCGAACCATTATTAAAGTACTGAAATTCAATCTTAAAAATATCAATTTACTATTGGAAATGGAGCGAATGTCGTTTATCTAACTGTATTTTCGAGCAACCTTACTCCTACCAGTATTAAAATTTTATACATTTTTTAATTATTTATTCAAATATCGTAATGGGCTGTGTCATTGCATTACACGAGCATCGCTAATAACCAAATCTAAAATCTAATGATTATTGTTTCCCAATTAAATTTCAAGCGCTAAATAATATTTGCTTATCTTAATAATGCAAAATATAAGCAACGTGAATGCAATAAATTTAATCAAGTAAAGTTATTAACAAGTAAAATTAAACAATTGATTATTTTTAATTAGTCACTTAAAAAATTAATTATTTGACAAAGGGTCGATACTCCAATAATAATAAGCCTACGATATATTGACTAATTTTTACTTTATTGTGCATTAAAAGTTTGTATTAATGCTTTTACACGCAGAATAATTACAAAGATAAATACAACATCAACTTCAACGCTTTTGTACCTTTCAGAGAGAGAGAGAGAGAGAGAGAGAGTGAGAGGGGGGGGAGGAGGATTAAACTAAAATGTCGAAATTGTATCAAAATTATTCGTGGTACTCATTTTACAATGAAATATTTCGTCCGACTTAAATAATTCAGAAACGAAAGGATGAGACTTCCCACTGCGAAGAATTTAATTCTATCCTTCTTGCTGCCTTTGATTTCACACCAGCGTCTAAGCGAATTTTCGGTCGGTTGTTTTGTTGCTTTTGTTTCATTAGTCAAAAACGTCACATTGCTAAAAGGCAAAAAGAGCACAGCAGGAAATTAAAGGAGATAAGGGGAGTTGGAGTTGGAGATGAAGCCAAGGGCCAGAGTGTCTCTGAATTAAACATCCTCGAAGGTAAGAATGTCAAGCGAAAGTAGACGCCCGCCCGACTCTTTTTTTCCAGGTACGTATGCGCACACCCGGAGCCGAATTGGCCAGGGGGTTGTTGGGTACACGTCGCACCAGCTGATGCTAATTAAAACGAGCCGGTCCAGCCCCTGATCCCGGGGATCCTCGTGCCGATGCTCGTGCTGATGCCCGTGCTGATGCTGATGCTGATGCTGACGCTCCTGACGTCTGGCTACCTTTTGCCTCATGGCTAAAAATATAAAGATCCTACTTAGCCGTTTATTACGGACACACGGGGACTGGGGCCACTCGTGGGAAGGATCAGTCTCTGCCACCGTTTTTACCAGGGAGATATGCGCTGTCGCGAGTCCCAGTCATCTTCCTCGCTCCCTTTTTCCTTTTTTCGCACTTTCCTTTTTTGCGACGGATAAATTCGAAGGGCGCTAGGCAAAAATTTTAATTGACATGATTGATCGCTTTTTTGCCACGGCCGTAATATGAGTTCTCAAGGACACTCGAACGCCGAGCCAACGGTGATTTTCGATCCGAATTTCCGAGCGCGTAATCGGACTCGTGGATCTGGGTCATTTTGTACGGCCACCTCGACATAATTAACGCGCAAATTTAATTTTAAATAACAATAATAAATTCTTTCACCAAACACGTTTCATCTCATTCACCATTCATTTCTGTCATGAACAGTCAGATAAGGTTTATCAATGTTCTCTAAAAACTTAGCATATTTTTTGTGTCAACAAACATTAGTTTAATCCACAAGCAATAGTTTATCATACAAATTTTATAATCGTTAATTAAAACAAGAAATTCTTTTACCACATTTAAAATCAATCACCCTATATATATTATCTGAAATTTATAAATTTTTAATATAACATATTTAACACTGTTTTTTATTACAAAAAAATTTTACTAATACAGAATGTAATATTTTGCGATCAAGAAACTTCTAGTTATATTCCATAATTTACGGAAAATACAATCACTTCTTTTTTTTAATGAGTTCTCTATCTGGCTCATAAGAGTAATTGAAATTCTTTAAATGCAAAACTTTCCAGCAAAAATATTTTAAATTAAAAATGTAATTAAAAAAACATTGTAGAGCAATTAATTCATTAAAAAGTTGTAATAACATTATGAAAGCAAATATGCCAATTTAATATACAATTTTTTTTTCTCTTTGTCTTACCATTAAATACGTTAATTAAGTAGATTCAATTTTTTTTTTACTTGATCGTTAAAAAAGGAATGATTATGATTATTATGAATATGAAAAAATAATATACTAGAAATTCCAAAAATATAATCAAAAATATATCTCTTAATGTTACAGATATTTTAACAATAAATATTTTATTTCTAGAAATTTAATTTTTGTTGAAGTTAAATTTAATTATAATTAATATAAAATACAAGTCTATGGTAATAAGGTAAATAGTGAAATTTATTTATAAACATTTAGTCTATAGTAAAAAATCTATTGAATATTAAAACGCGTTCTCAAATGGTATAATTGATAGTTAGATTTTATTGATTAAATATATTTTAATTATTAAATTTATTTTTTTTTAACATTGTGAAATAGATTCATCTAGATTCACTTCACTCATACATATATATAGTTAAATAAATATTAGAATCAAAATTTTGCAATAATTGAGATTTTATTTTATTTTAATAGACACTATTGTTATAAAAATTTAAAGTTTAATTTAATAATTTTCAATAATTCAATTTTTTTACCTTTTTGAAATTTTTCTTTCGAATATGCATTTTAAAGTTACTGTGAATAAAATTTGTTAAATTTTAAAGAAATAGCTTTATAATCAATATACACGTAGCCTACTCATAAATTCATTGTAGCTTCATCCAACTTCAAGTTGAGAAACATTTTAATATATCAAATATCTTAACCTCTTTGAATAATTTAATTTTTAATAATAATATAAAAATATGATTAAAAAAAGAAATCAGTATTAAATAAACATAGAAGTCATACCTTAGAAATTAAAATGTAACTTTAAGATTATTAATTATTTACTTATCAGTTATTGTATATTTTGTAATTGACGTTTGTAAATGTAAATATAAGCAATGGCAAAATTATAAATATACGTCATTACGTAAATGCATATTCATAAAAACTGGAGGATTAATACACCAATATATTATAAATAATAATATTTTTATTTGAAGAGTTAATAAATAGTATGAATAAGGTTACAAGAATTTTTTATGAAAAAAGAAAATATGTTTAAAAATGAAATGCTAATTAAAACATTTATAAATAGTTTTTGTGATGGAAAAAAAAATTTTAATTTTACAATATATTTTATTATTGACATAAGAAGGTTACAATGAATATTGATTTAATCAAATATTGTATCAAAACATTTTTTACATTATTTTAATTAATTTTCTCAAAATATGTAGATATAAAATTAAAATAAATGGAAATATCTACAGCGGATGGTATATTTCTGATAATTATAATACATGGCTTCCATTTAAATTAAAATAAAATTAAATTATTATAAAGGTGCAGTATTTTTTAATGTATAATACAGAATAATTATATGAATTAATGTTTATGTTTAATGCTTTCCATGCTTAAATATTCAAACAACCCAATATTCAATGATGAATTTTTAATAATAACTTTTAAAAATAAATGTAATTAAAATTTTATGAAATAATTAATGATTGAATGATGTTATTATAAAAGTATTTTCCTAATTACAAAACTTGCAAAGGAATTTTAAATCCTCTTTTGTAAAAAAATCTAATTTCATTTAACACATCGTTAAAAATTGTTCTCTATAATGCAACATTTTAAATACAAGCAAGCTTCTTAGCATTGAATTTTTAAAATATTTAAATTTAGTTGAATTAATAGATTTGAGTAATAATATGAAATTTTTATGTAAAATTTTATTTATATTATACATATTAATAAAGAGCAAGTTCATTGAAAAATATTTTGTTTGTTTAATAATTTATTTTTTTTTTTTTAAACGTAAATATATGAAATCAAATTTCGAATACAGCAATCGAAATAAAAATATAACATGTGTTGTAATAATCGCCATCGTATGAAATATTTTTATATTTCGCTATCTATATTTTATAAGTTATAAAGAGGATATAAAAACTGATCTATCAATAAATGATATATTCTTGATTGCTGTTTCTGTATAACTGTTTAAGTATTTTTCAAATGACTGAAAGTTAGAAATTATTAATAATGTACTTTGTGCAATTGTATTTTCTTTTCAATGTGTTGTACAACCACTATTAATTATGTGTATAAATTATTTAAAACCAAATTACGAGTACACCGTTTTAATAAATAACGAACGGTGAATTTCATCACTGATATGCTACTTATCGACAAAAGTTGAACGTATATAATTATTAACCGCCTTCTCAAGATCATCTCGATTAAATTGTAAAGATGTTTTAAACGTTGTAAAAGTTATCTATATAATTTCTTTTAAATAGTTTTTTTTCGATTTAGAAAGTTGAATTACATAAATTTTCGTACATGTAATCTCGCACGACCAATATTATTCCGAGTTGCAATAACCGTTTAGAAGACTGTTTCAAAGATATACATGGTATTGTGCTGTTGCAGGAAGGGAATGTGGTAAAATTATTAATGCATTGTTTTGTTTCGATAAATACTTTCGTTTAACTATCTTATTAATCGCAATGGATATTTTGAGTTTCATAGGAGGCATTGAAAAGGAATTTAAAGGGTGTTATCGATGATTGTCTGAAAAAATTTGATAGAGCACAAATCAAAATTGTGAGATTTGAGTTTAGATAAAAACTATTGGTTTAAAAAAAATGTTCGTCTGTATAAAGGGTAATTGTTGTTATCAAAGATCATAAAGTTGGTGTTAGAAAGTAGGAGCTTACGACAAAGGTGGGATAAGCGTTTAAAGCACGAAGGCCATAAAGCGCGCGAGTTAGTGTCAACACTCGTAGCTTTTGGGGCCAAATTCTTATCGAAATCCCTCGGGGATGATCCTCGGCACAGGGCATGTCCCTCCGAGCATCGGACAGCTGTGATTGTGTCCTCTGCGGCTGATCGGTTAATTGCATGTGCACGTGTTCTCTCGCCTCGTCCGGAACCTCAACTTCGCGTTGACGCGGTAGTTGATTGCACGAGGCCAAAGAGTTCCTCTGCTGCGGCCCTTTTACGGCCTGCCTGCGTGGCTTTTAACGAGAGGATGGATGGGAATCATCCACATGAGTGCGAGCGTCACCGGGTCTCGAAGGCTGAATCCCGCAACCCCGATCCCACTAGATACGACCGCGGCCGAGGAGGCGACCGGGTTTTACGACTGAACCGCGAGTCCCCGTGTTTTTAATGACAACAGGTGTTAAACTCCCGGGGGAGAGTATTAAATTCCCGGCGGAGTTACTCTAATTGAACGGGTTTTACACTCGTTTTTACAATACCCAGAAACCGATACGCAGCTATTGTTCGAGCTTGTATTTGCGCTCGTGTTTGCGCTTTCTCCGGCAGCTCTCCCTGCCATTGTTCCAGCTTCCGATAGGAATTTGGTCCTGAGCTTGGGCTTGCGGCCCGGAAGCTCGCGAGCTCCATTCGCATTGTGAACTCTCATCGGAATTGCAATTACTCCATTGAACGGAATGGATAAGCCGAAGCAAGTTACACATTGCACTTACTTTGTTAAAAATTACCTTCCTTGCCTATTCATTATTTGGAGCAATTACTAAAGCCCCAATTACTTTGCTTAGAACTGCGCTCCCGAATGAATTTCATTTAGATGCAATCTCGAAAACGCTTTCAAATCATTTATTTTAAAATGTGGTTCTGGGATTATTTTAAAATCAAACTTAAATGCTAATCGGTACATGACAATTTCCATTATATTTATTAATGTTCTGCAATTTACCCAACATTTGTTGACATCAACGAAAGGAGAAACAAAAAACATATTTCATAAACAAATTACTCGGAGTTTAATTTTATATTTTATTTTAAAGTTTTTTCTCTCTTTTCTCATTCATACACTAAACAGAGTACGCAATATAACTTGCAGTAAATGCAGCAGATAAATATACTTGAGATTGTATTATAAACCTAATGATATAAATGTTATAAACATAATATTAAAATAAAAAGTAATGATCTACTTTTTGTTATTTGAATATTTTTCTGTAAATAAACTGTTATTCAGCATCAATTGATGTTATATACAAATGAAAGGTAATAAATAATTATATTTGTTTAAGGAATTTATAATCATTTAATGTTTATAAAATAAATTTATATTTTTATTTTAAATTAATTTATAAAGGTCAATATCAATACTATAAAATTATATGATCAAGAGAGTTACATATTTATAAAAATTCAAGTATTGTAAGTCAGTTTGAGTTTGTAAGTTGCTTTAACGGATCGGTATAGATCTTATCATACGTAACTTTAAAAATAAATTTTTGTGCGTCCTTTAACCGGTTTACGGGGATAAATAAATACACGAAAATAAAAATAAAAATACATGAAATTAAAAAGAGATATTATGCATAAATGGCGATTACTATGAAATTTTATACTTTATTCCTGTTCAACATGCCATGTTCTTCACTGAATTTAAATATCCTATCAGTTGCGAATAATGAGGAAAAATATACAATAATGTCAGCAATAAATATGAATAACTTGACTGTACAAGGCGTTAAACTGAATATTAAAATAACAGAAATAAATTGAGAATCTCCGTTTGAGGGGAAATATATTTCCAGAGTGTACAGCTCCTTTCGAAGAAAAAAAAAAAACCAAAAAAACAAAAATACGGGCGGAAACTCGCGCAATAAAATGCATCAGTTCGTACAAGAGATTGTTAACGAAGGTCGAAAAATTTGCGGCAGGTGTTATTGGCGAGTGCGAGAGCGAGTGCGAGTGCGAGTGCGAGTGCGAGTGCGAGTTACAGTACGCGTGCGAGTACAAGTACGAGTTCGAGTACGAATCTCTTATGGGAAGCAAGGTTAACTCTTAACCGAGTACCAACGCATGTACTTTACGATCACGTGAGTACCATCCATCAAACTATTTCTTTAAAGCACTTTAATAAATTCCGAAGGTTTTAATCCTACACGTGCAATGATGCGGTACCAAGCGAAATCCTGTACGCTTAACCTCAAGTATAATATCGCGTCGGAGCACGGGCTGCCTTTCGTTTCAGCTGGAAAACTGTAGCATTAATAACATTAATGAAACGATTAAAACACAAATTTTAAGGCTTTTTAAAGTGCACCGGTTTTTTCTCGAGTGAAATACTTTTGGAGGAAAGGCACAATCAGCCTTAAATCCCGAAAAATGTAAAACACACTTTGGGTGCGTGTTTTGCTCTCGACGTCACTCGGACCTGCACCTCCCCCTCTGTATAACATTATATAATAAAATGTGTACAACATAAAATGATAAAATTATGCATGTAAAGTAACTGTTTCGAATTTGTTTCAATTCGAGTAAAATATACGCGTTGATAAAATAAGCCCGGCTTTGGGTATCGGTAGAAAGATGATTTAGTAGTTTGGTCAGCGAGCGAAAACACACTTGTTAACACTTGTAGAGAGCGAGCACATAAATCGTCCGGGCATTCGATAAATAAAAAAAAAAAACAAAACAAAGGTTCAGCTGATATGCAGTGACTTGATTTTTGCTAATAAATCTTCATACATCATGCTCCAACGATTACAATCGAGCTTTCACGATCTGATATCCGAATAAGCAGATCCGAACAGGTCGGCGATGCGCTATGCGGAAAGTGCATTATTTGTTATTTGTTGCTTTTATTTGTTTGTTTATTTTGTCATCGGGTGCATCGCTCGCATGTGTACGGAATGACACGTCCGAAATCGGTGGCCGGAATCTTTGAGTCGCCGATGACGTGCAATTGAATTAGGCACGCCGACGTTTATGAAAGGGCCAGGATGGTTGAGCTTGGAGGAGTGGAGGAGGCTCCATCGAAATGCAAAGGTAGATCCACGATTTCACGGAGGGTAAGTAAACAACCCCCACTCCGGAGGCGCACGCGCTCTGGCACTCGATCGCGAAAAGAAAAGTTGACGCTGCCTTAATTCGAGTTCTCGTTGATAATTTGGCGGCTCGTAGGGCTCGGCAGCAAAAAAAAAAAGCAAAAAAAAAAAAAAACGAATGACTCGGCACGCGGCTCCTTCAACTAGCTGGTGATTTCCAGGAGAAGCAGCGCATCCCCTGAATTGGATTCTCATTATGTAATTATTTAAATAGCATCCTCGTGATGGGTTTGCGCCCCGACGGTCGTTACACACTCACGCCGGTGTACACGAGGCCCGATTGGAAGAGGTTGGAATTGCTGGGCCCACTTTTGGGCATAATGCGTGGCTTGTTAACCGGGATTTACACTTCCTTCTATTTTTAATATGCTCCTATCCTATTCGGCGAGCGTTAACAAGACCTAGTTTTTCGCCGCCTTAAATAGGACGTTGAGCAGACGCCTGTCGAAGGGTGAAAAAAAATGGAAGAAGCCGGCTGATTTGCTTATTCTCGCGCATCTCGTCTTTCGGCGGTAACAATCTTGTCTTTTTTGCGCTGGCCAGAAACTAGACTATCGGTACGTCAAAAGCATCAAAGAGGAGATGGCGCGCTGCAATTTCCGAAATAAACTTTTCGGCCTCGACTGTTGAACACTTCTCAATCACTAAACTGACACGCACGTCCATTTACCTGGCAAATGAGGTTTTAATAACACCCCATCAAAATCACCCCTTATATAAAGCCAAAAGATCTTTTCCGCAGCTTTGAAATTTCAAAATGCTAGATTCGCAATTAATTTCGATTCTGCTGAGTTTGGGGGAAGGGGCATCTTGATTACGGGTTGCCCAAACGCTGAAAAAGGTATCTTCTCACTTTAAAATTTGAATTGGAGTCCTCTGCTTGTAGACGTGCAACTTTACAAGAGTAATTTAATCATGAAATCCTTTGCATTACAAAGAACCCTAATTATTTTACGATCACTTGCAAAAAATCATACTTATGGACAATTCATTATCTTTACATTTAAGAGGTCATTTTTTCTCTTTAATTAAAGCTACTGAATTTTATCTCCCAGCCTGAATATTGAAACTCTTGAAAAAGAAGTGGAAAATTAATACATCTGGCTCAATCAACTTTCATAAAATTACCACGCAAATATATTTTTAATCAAACAACTAGTTTCGGTGATGAATATTACCAGGTTTTTCCATCATTTTACCGTACAATTAATATTTATCATTTTCAATTTTCAAATGATTATTGCAAAATGATTATCCGAATTCTCGTAAAGAATATTTTTCTGATAACCATTCTATTAAACATTAAAGATTTCATTTTTTTACTTTAAAACACAGTTAATTCATACGTTTTCTCTTTAAAAAGAGAAAAATCGAGAAAAGAGCTAAGGTAAGTTTACGATTTTCAGTTGAACCAAATGGAAGCTGGTGAAAGTTTCTGGGAAGGCATTAGGTTGAAAAGTGGAAACTTGGTTTGCACAACTCCGAAAGTAGATCGGTCTATGATCTGGGACCGAGCAGCATCCCGCGGGATGTAGAGATGAGACGTTGACCGAGTGCCAGGACACGGAGGGGTGGACAGGACCGAGCGGAGAAAGCAGACGGGAGATGCCAGATGGAGAAAGAAGCAAGCAGAGAGAAAGTAAAAAAGAAGTTGAAGATCCCATCGCACCGGGAAGCGGTCCTATTGTTCTTCTGCGGGGCCACGCCTCGCGTCTGTAATTACAGACAAGTCTTTCGGGGCCCTTTGATGCGAGTCCTCGTCGCGCCTCGGCTGCTGCTCCTCTGCATATAAAACCAAGGGAGCCAACCACGGAATTAGACCCTAAATTAAAGATTTGCGATAAGTCCCTCGGGAGAAAGGGCGCGAGAAAAGTGCTGGGCTTGCCGATCACTCCCAGGGGCCCTTTTCCGTTAAACGACTCGAACTTCATTAAGGATTTCCAAAGGACCTTTGAAACGAAACTCCTGTATCTCTAAGGGATCTGGGCCACGGCGACTATTCGCAATATTGATTGCGAAAATATTGTAAGTTGTATCGTTATAAAGGCCATTTTTAATTTGTTGGCTCTTTGTCGGGGGTAATACGTGTTTGTTCACACTTTTTTTTGATTTTCAAATTTTAACATTTATTGGAGATGTTTGCAGTATTTGCGGCTTTTTTGAATCGAGTTTTATTGATGTTCGGTTTATGATTCGCTACTTTTAAATCGGTATAATCTTTTATAATGAAAATCATAAAAGACAAGAAGCTTAATATTTTCAAGACAGTTTTGATTTCACTGCCATTTTATTTGGTCGGTTCTTCGAGATTTTTGTGTTGGCAGTTCTGGTGGCCTAAGGTTGATTGTATATTAAAATTTATGTCAGACTAAATAACTTTAATAAATTATTGAAATAAATTTCAGTGGCTACTCTATAAAAATTTTATGTATATACATGTATATATTATGTGCATTTTATACCCAAATTCCTCGAAATAAAAACTATAAACATCTGAATTTCATCCTTTATACAAAATCTTTCAAAATCACTACAATTATAGGAAGATACATAAAAATTATAACCTAGAAAGGAATTCTTTTTGTAAATGTTTTTATTATTTATTTAGCCCAATAAGAACTTGTTGTGAAATGAAGTTTTCCAAAATAAATGCAGTAACGCCATTTATAATTTCTGTTTTTTATGACATCGTTTCGATAATACGTTTTGTTATACAAAATATAAAAACTACTGTTGTTAAAGCGATTTTATGTTTTTTCCTGAAAAATTATTTTATTTTAACAAAAATAGCGATACAATTATTTGACATAAAAGTGACATTTATGCGATCGCAGTACATAAATTTACTAGAATACAACGGACCAATCGATTGAGACTTTCAAAATGACCCAAATCATCTCCAATCAATGTTGGAAAACACGAAGATGCGTATTCAAAAGAAGGATTTTACGAGCGTATAAAAAAAAATGAAAAGCGTTTACACTATTTTTGTCGTTTTGCATTATAGTCGATCGAGATCTCAGCTACTGCAAAATAAATAACTATAAAACTGTCACCGCGTCCATGATGTTTCCATCCATGAGTGCCAGGAGAAGTCATTTGGTAAATTCGTGAGAGCCTTTATTATGCTTTATTTTGCCATCTAGTCCTCAACACAATACCATTTTTATAGACTTCACACTTTAAAATCGCTCGTAAAGCAAGAACTTTCAAGAACGGAGCCTTTCATTTTCCTTGTGCGCGCGAGCGGTCATTAAGCCAGCATTTTCACGCGGGTTTTTCGGTGAAAATGAGAGTGGATCTTCGAACAAAGCGCCGCTCGTGCTTTATGTGACACCTAATCGCCGTGCCCGAATGGGGAGGTCTGCTCGGAAAACTGAAAAACTCGACCCACCTGAGCCCTGGACTCGGGCTCCACTTAAGTTATGTGCGGGCGGAAAAGTGGAAACGCGGGGATCGAGAGGCGGGTTGACGCGGACAATGGCACTGTCCCGGATGGCCTCGGGAAAATCGCGGTCTCGATTTTTCGGGCTCCTGGATTATCATCATTGGCGATGGGTTCGCCCACACCTGAACCATCTGCTGCTCAAAGGCTTTACGAGGCTGTAAATCCAGTCGAGAATATTATTTCTTTTCTGTAATTCGAAACGCAATAAACTCATGGAACACGAAATATCATTCGATTTTTCGAGCTTCGGCTTCCTTGTACTCGAGATTGAACGAGTCGAAAGGCCGTTTCTAGACTTAAAATAAACACTAAATTCCATTTGTTATTTCCCACTGCGTCTTCTTCAGTTCGAGTCTCTCCCTCTCTCTCTCTCCACCCACCGTCCGCCCAAGGCGCGGCCGAGTGATTCCTCACGAATTTAAAGTCCGAGCATCCGGCACGAGTTTTTGTATTCAGCCGGATAATAAAATATCAGAGTTTTAATAATTTAACGAAAGAAGCAAATTGCAAGGCATTCGTTGTCGCCGTCCTCAAATTTATCGCGCTCGAAAAATTCGAAAGGAGTTAAAAAGTTATTTTATAATTTTACGAGAGTATTAGGAGTTTTATTGGCGTCGAATCGCTAATCGGCCAATAAAAAAGAGTAACGCGACAAACGCATAATTATCCGAATGTTAAGCGGCTTTCCGTGCATAGATCCCGAGCCGCGAGACATTCCCGGATCCCGATTCTTCATTAGCATCGGTACACTAATGCCTTATAAAAGCCATCGCCACCCCCCTCCCGCCCCTCCCCGCGCAATAAATTCGAAGATTCCGTATAAATCGACCTTTTAATCCGAGCGCACTTAAGCTCTTCCGAACTTTCTCAACTCCCCGCGGGCCCATCCTTGACCAATATAACCGGTAGCCGTCGGAGATTATCACCGGGACGAATCTCGGCTGGAAATCCATTCTGACGGACAGACGCGCGCGGTTCCGAGGATGAGACGGCGGTGGAGGGTGGCGAGGGGCAGGGGGAGGAGGAGGGGGGGGAATTCCTTTGCGGCGCCGACCATTGGGCTGGCGCGAGCCTAGCCGGTCTCCAATTTCGGCCGAGGTTTTTGCGCCCATAAACGCACCTCCGATTCGAGTTTCGCGCGCGCCAACGGCCAATTACGGGGCGCACGCGCACACGCGCCACCCCGGCCTACACGCGATGGGGCTTTCCTGGAACGGACATTACCCGGGCTCCGCATGGAAATTGGCTAGGTGCGTAAAATTGGGGGCGCGAGGGGTTCGACTCGGGTCAAGGGGTTACACTCGGCATTAACTTCGTTTATGCTTCTCGTGTCTGCCGCCGTTAATTCCAGCCGATGCATTTGACAACGGGTTTTAAAATTTATTTGACGGCTTTCATTAGAAGGGGCTTATTAACGTATCCTTCTTGTCCCGAGGCATCTCCTCATCTCCAGCCTCTTTCTCCGTTCTCAATTTTCAAGAAGCACGGAAAAATTGATGTCGTTTACATACTCTAGTTTTTCCGTTTCTTCCTTTATGAACAAACGCTCTTAAAGTTTTCGAGTCGAGAGCTCACAGGAGATGCAAACTTATAAAACTATGCTTTCATGTCAGAAGCAAGTTGCCTTGGAAACGAGTTCCAGCCACACAATTTTCAAAACACTTTGAGACTTTGAAACGTATATAAATATTTTTTACCGCGAGTTCAAAAGTAGTTTATTCGACATTAGCCAAAGAGCCTTTTTCATTCTCTTTGCAAATGAAATCCAGGCTTTTCATTCAAATATCGTATGAGATCAGAGGGAATGTTCTCCCAAGGAAATCTAAGGTACTCGAGAGTAATAATACCTGTTGCAATGTACACAAAATGTTGTCTACACGCCTACTGCTGTCACGTCGAAAATACAAAGTATATTGTAAGGAGCTTGGCTCGTGTTACAGCGGCTCCACGAGCAACAACCCAATAGCCGAACAACCGAACAACCGAGTTCGCCGTGCCTTTTTGGCGGAACGAAATAGCAATGATTGACTATCATAAGGATAATGGCACTCCCCGCCGCGTCCTGACAGCAGCTCGGCTCGCGAGTTCTCGAGGTCGTAACCTCTGAACCACCACGAACTCCCGAGTACACAAGGTCACGCGAGTCGATTGTTACCGGAGAAGAATTGGTAATTTGGTGGGCTGCTCCTACCAGGACATCGCTACTTTTAACTCTCCATGACTCGCAATGATAAATCGAAGGCTCGTTCTCGTTCTCGTTCGAGTCCTCCGATAGATAGAGAGCGAGAGAGCGAGAGAGCGAGAGAGCGAGAGAGAGAGAGAGAGAGAGAGAGAGAGAAAGAGAGAGAGAGACGAGAGAGAGGCAGCGCTTTTCGCTTTTTCTACTCCGACCGAATGATTTCGTAAAACTCTTACGCGCTCGTGAGATAATCTCTCGCGCTCTTTTTTCCCTTTTCGGGGCGGCTCCTGAGGCTCTAACCTACGAAACTGACCATTAACTTGACCTTGCATAGCTTCTTTATCATCTTATAGCGGCTAGACAGTAGTCCTTTTATAATCGTTCCATTTAATAACAGCTTTAAGAGAAAGATTACTGCCCATCTCAAAAATACGTGTTGCCTTTAATTAAAGAACAAATTACTTATTACTTTATATTGTAGTGATCGAAACATTTGGGATAGGCTGGTTAACGTCGAGTGGGCAAAGGATAAATCACGTCAAATTTCTAATAAAATGGGATTAAATAACGTGAAATATAGTAATCTTTGGTCTATATCGTGAAACGTGATTTCAAAGGTGCAGAATTTTGAAATTTTTCCTAGGTCAAACATAATAATATCATAATATCGACAAATATTTGCCATCATTATTTGAAGCACTTGTTTCAATTAAGAATGTTGTATTAATTTCTACCATTTGTCTGTACGATATGTTAATTTTGCCACGAGCAAGTGTACATTACACATTAATGATAAAAATATTCAGCCAATTTTTATTTTTACTCTTCAAGATTTACGTGATGTAAAAGCTATAACTTTTATATATATGTGTGTGTTTTCTTTGCATTTTTGCTCAAATTAAAATTTTTACCGTACAATAATGAGGATTGAATTAATTAACTATCTGACGTTATAATCATCAATTAAAATAAAATTATTGTTTTTAAAGGAAAACGGAATAAACATTGTAATGTGGTTTAATGTAATTGGAATATATTTAAATTGAATTTCCGTGTTGTTAATAATAAAATTAAGTTTAATTGCTGCACATACATAAGAATGCATTAAAAATTAAAATAATAAATACAAAATACATTTACGATTCATTTTGATTCAGCAGAATAAACGATATGTTATTAATTTTCGTATTTGAACCATAACATATATTTCAAATGGAGATTTAATCAATTTAATACAGCTCATATTAATTACATTATTGAACGAGTTTTGATAAATTGTTCAGTACTGTATCTTTGTATTTCATTTCAATGATTCCTTGCCTTCAGTTCATATGCAGTTCCTGTTTATATACATCATCAAACAGTAATTACGAGGTCATTTGAAATTTTCTTTATTTATCATTGCATACGTATACAAATATAAATTAACTTTTAAAAAAGAAAGAAAATCAATCAAATATTTATTGAACTTATCAATTTTACAGCGTTAATAAAATGCCACACCTGCAAATATGTACAATAAAATTATAAAAACTTGTATTAAAAAAGTATTCATTTTAATTGATACTGCAAGATTTCCAAATAATTTTTATCAATTTTACTAAAAGTTATTATAATAAATAATTTCTTACATGGGTAAAAAAAAATTGATTATATTTTGATCTACACTAAATTGTTTAGAATATTTATAATGAGTATTTTAACGCACGTATTCCTGAGATTTGTGTTCTATTTATTAATAAGAGTACTATTTTAGATTTTATCTATCAAAAAACTACCTCTTCCATATATGGAAAACTAATATTAATTTTACAACTAAAATATTGCTTAAGGATAACATAGTAAAGGCGTCATATCTATTACAATTTTGAAAAAAATTTAATTTTATAGATTTGAAAAGTAATACTTAGTTCGATAGTAAGAGTAATTTAAAGCAATATAAGAAAAATATTTTCAAGTTATACAATTTTAATCACAAATATTTATCTTATTGAAAAATGATGTGACCATGGTTTAGATAGAGAAAAAACCATTGGCAATTATTTATTATAATGCTTGATCAATAATACAATAGGAAGCAACAATAGCCGTCGCGTGATGCTCTAAAATTCATTTAGTTTTATTACTTCATCTATTGTATTTCTATACAAATGCCATCACATTTAATTAAATCTCGATTCAAAAAAGATGATTTTCGGCGCCTGATATATAGATAGGATCAAAAACGATTTGGTTTAATAAATTTTGTCTGGATCCTTTCATAGAAAGGTACTAGTATTGGATAAAATGATGACCGGACAGATTTATTGCCTCCCAAAATTATGCTTTGTAATGCATGTGCATCAGCAGTTTTAGACTACCTTAGAGTTTAAGCAAAATGGATTGAACTTTGCTATAAAAAGTAATGTTGATGTCTAAAAGAACAGGGATATTCAATACAAAGTTTTAAACATAACTTCATCAACGAGTGTTCTGATATTTATGTAAGGTAAAACAAAGTAGAAAAACAAAACAAAACAAAACAAAAAAGTCCCAGATAGCAAATGTATTAGCAGTTTACATTGCATCGAAATTTATGTAATGACTTATTCGAGTGAAAGGCAATACTGATTGCTTTGAATAAAATAAATCCAACTAACTTTAATTGTACAGCTGAGAATTTTAAGGTTTAGTTAGCTCTTTATTTATCTCGATAATAATTTCAACCAACTTTAACGCTCAGCCACGAATAATTTTTTTAACAAAACGAGAATTAAATCAAAGTAAAATATGAATTTTATTTTAAAATTTGTGAGTTAAGATATTATTTTTAATGTAGTTAACACGTCACTTTAAAATATTTCTTTTGAAAAGACATACATTAATAGTATTAGTAAGTTGCATGCCGTGTGAATAGTAAATTGGCAGCGCTCGTTAATCAAAATTGATTCCCTATGAACTACATTGGAGATGTAAATAATTAAATGAACAAAGTCGAGAAGAACGTAACCCCAAAAGGAAAGCAGTATTAAGCAATGAGATTTGCAGTTGGTGTGGTCCGCACTGCGCAGGGCTAAATTGCGAAGAACACGGACAGGGTACATTTAACATCGCATCTCTTCCTCTTTCCTTCTCTCTCCCTCCCAGTGCACGTGTTCACGTGGGGGTATGGCTGAAAGATGATGCTATCAGTATCGGAAAGGACCGTACCGCATCATCCACCTTTCGGTCTCGCGTGCACGCCGAGCCTGGCTGCAGGAGAAAGAAGGAAGGGCCGCGAAATGAGGCCAGAGTGGAAGGGCGCAGGAAGAAAAGGCGCAGGGCCAAAGGGAGAGAGGGACAAAAATTGCTCGGCGAAACGTGGATCCTCGTGGCTCGCGCGGATCGGCCATATACATCCCGCGTGGAATATGATGCCTCCAGCCTCCGGTGATTCTGTGGGGCTGCACATCTGCTCGCGTATCTTATCTCGACATCAAGGAGGATTTTTAATCAGTGGTGCGACACGTGAGGCCTTATTGAAAGATAGACTGAGCCGAGGGTATTAGAAGAGGAGGAGGAGGAGGAGGACGAGGAAGAGTGGTAGAATGCGTGGGAAAGTAGGTTAAGTGATCGATAAATTTATTTTTGTTTTGCTAATGATTCCTTAATCTCAGACATTACTGGAAATTTTTATTTATTACTTACAATTGCTGTTTGTCGTATCGTTCAGGTGATATAATTTTGATCTTGGTATTTTTTACTCGGTTAAATTGGACAATTCTTTTTTCTGCCAACATATGAATGTTGATATCTTGTGTTTTTCAATTCAATGATGATATCTGTATCGATAGCCTTCTATAAAGAATTAACGAGCTTTGATTTATATTACCAGTTGATAGAGTATAATCGTACATTCATTAATATTTATTTCTTGGACTCAATACCTCTGCAGCACAGTATAATTATGGAACACTAAATTGGAATCCGTACATGCAATCTATATTGTGGATTTAAAAAGAACAGTATGGAATATTCGACAATTTCAAAACTTCATTAGGTAGACATTAAGCTCATTGGATCCCAGAATCACGTAAAAATCTTAGGTTCGTTAATTTTATTTAAATTCGCATTACCACTTTTTTCAACTCATTGCAGTACGATATCGTACAATAAAAATCTTTAAAGGCGCATACAATGTACGTATGCACATTCGCCAAAAAAAAAAGAAAGATGGCTCTGAAAATCGAGGCGATTCAAGTTTTTCTTAATGACTATACGCTTATTCATATGTAGGCTCATAGAGAGGTTCGCACAGTAATCCTCGGCACAAAAAGATGTTTCTTTAAAATGACCGCAAGTTTGGATCGTCAAGATTAAGATCTCTGGCTTCTTATAGTGCAGAAAGGATAAAAAAAAGTGAGTCTATTCTCGATATCGCGATGGACAACGGAGAATCGACTGAAGGACGTAAAAGAAATTTAAAGGTAACGCCTCACCTCTGAGAGACTCCCCATTAAGGATTCATTATAGATGAGTCGTGTTCAACTTTTAAGCAACAATAATTATTTACAGGTGCATATTGTAATATGACGAATTTAGTTTACTTGCGTGAATTACAGCCCGACTTTCATTTTTTTTAATCTTCTTTATTTATTTATCTGTACACCACCATTCATCTTAATTGAAAAATACATTTTTATATTTGTAACAAAAGCAGGTATGACAATGTGACATTTATCGTTGCAACTAGATGATTAAAAGCAGAAATTCTGAAACCATAGAATCTTTTTGCTCAATTTTTTTCATTTGAAAACGAAAAAATTTTGAAAATAAATGGAAAAGGTCACTGTGATAAAAATTAATAACTTTTTTCAACATTTTACGTTCACAAGTTACGCATTAAATATTATAACTTTATCTATCAAAAATATGATACAATTAATATTAAGATTAATATTACTTATAAGAAAATTTATATTAATTTTGTATATTTATTTATTATATTTATTGTGATTATTTAATATATCATTATTTATGAGTTATAATAAAATGTAATTATTATATCGATAAATATGTCTATAAATTTTAAATAATTACAAATCAAATGCTGTTGCAAATGTGAGTATGAAGCCATATTTTATTCATAAATTAATATCAAAATGCAAATTAATAATTTGATTTTAATATTCTTATTCAAACTACTTGAATAATAAGTATTTTATTATCCATAATAAATAAATATAATAAAAAGAAATATTTAAATTTCATATAAACTGATGTAAAACTTTTTTTATTTAAAATTTTATACAGCGAAACAAAAAATTTTCCAAATTTTAATACACCGAGTTTCATTGCACTGTTAAAAAATTTTTAACTATTCTTTGTACCATAAATTACAATTTGAGCTCAGTATTCACATTGGGTGGGATTCAAAATCGATCATAAATCATCTGAAGGCAGAAAAACTGTCCTGAATACAAATGTGTAGTATAAAATTGGAATCCTCATTCAAAAAAAAGTCGACTTGGCCCTGATAAGCCCAAACAAGGGAACCTGAACAACATTTTAATCGGCTTATACGATAGCTTTATGTAAACTTCACAACAGAACTATTTAATATTTTCCCAAAATTTGTCTTTTGCAAAATACTAATCCTTACAGAAATACTATATAAAATTTTGTAAGAGAAAAACTGAAATTCATATCTAACACTTATTTTATTTTTAATATATATTTATTAAGACAGTTTTTTTCAAATTTTTTATATGAAATATAAATTGGTATTATGGTTTTTATTCACAAAAATCTATCTTAATATGAAAAACAAATCAAACAACAGATAACTTTAACAATAGTAATCATATCCACGCTGCAAAATAATAAAATAAAAATTGGTTTTAAATACAACCATGAATGTTAGATTTTGTTATAAAAACATAATAGCAAAATAATATATATATTATATTATTATCAATGTTTTAAATTACATTGGTTCAATGAAATATATATATAATTCTTTGTACTACCTGATCCCAATACACTAAATGTTTGAATAATAAAATTAACAATAACCACGTGTTATAATTTTTAAAAATTAATGAACAATTTTGTAATAATTTCATTGAGAAATATCTGGAAAAAAAATAATCACCAAGTTATTGATAGTCGCAGAAATTAATAAAATTTAAAAGACTAAAATCCAAATACTTTTAAAAAAATTTTCAGTCTCGACGTGACCGAAAAAAGTTTAACTCAAGTTCAAAACGTCATTAATAACCGAAAATTTTAAATGAATACACGGTTCTCTTTCAAAATTCACTCACTTTTATCCACATATATATATGTATATATTTTGGTTAGAATAAAAGTAAACAATTATGTATAATGTTTTGTTATTTAAATGCTTAATTATTCATTCAGAAATAATATGAAAATAAATTTTTTTAAATATTTAAATATATGTGATGGTATGATAAAGTGATATATTCAAAGTATTAAAAATATGGATATTTTTATGAATTTATACCTTTCTTCTAATATTTTATTAAATATAATATTATTATTATTATTATTATTAGTATTAAATGTTTTTAGGCAAATAAAATTTATTTGTGTGGATCATTGTAAAAAATTATCGAAAGTATCACTAATCCCTGAATAGATAAAAACATTAGTTATAACTTTAAACTCTCGCTTCTTAACATAATATAAATGATAAATTCGAATGCTTGAAACTTTTTACTATTGAAATTCATTCATCCATCAAGCGATTTAACAAAGTCTTTCCATCTTTTTAGCACTAAAAGCCGATGCGATCGAAATATACTTTAACCTGTAAAATAAAAAAAATGTTTTGATGACGCTATTCATAAAGGTTGAAACAATTTTATACAATAATAAAAGATAATCACCTAGTTTTATAATAGGCTATTCACCTTTACCGATGAAATTTTCGTTTCCACACGGAAGATGGTACATTTTTTACTACAGCAATAGTACGTTCGTAGGTGAAGGATTTTAAGAAGCATTGTAGATTTGTTGGAGGATAGGGGTTGTAGGTACATTAAGAAGAAATATTGTTTTGAGCACATGACGAGGGTGATCGAGGCCGAGCACCTCCTTATTTTTAATATTCCGGTTTTAGTTGTCTCGGATTTACGCCATCATCAGCACTTTCGACTCTCGGAGGCACGAGGCGACTTTGTGCGATTAATTGGTCGCATTAATTTTGTAATTAAATCGTCGCAGATAATAACAGAGCTTGCGGCAGTCCCCGATTGACCGGTAATTTCCAGTCATGACGAGATTATTAAGGAGCAATTACAGCGCGTTTTATCCGGGGAAAGGGGGCGAGTAGGGGGTGGAGGTGGGGGGGGGGATAGACGCGAGTGCCGGTGCCCACCGCCTTCTACTTACCCTGACAGTGATTTATGGTGTCGCGTATGTCTCGCTCTTACCGCGAATTGCTTATTTATTGGAGGCAGCCTGCGCGTCACGTTCAAGGCCCTCGAGCAAGAAAGAGAGAGAGAGAGAGAGAGTGAGAGAAGGAGCGAACGTGGGTGCTTTTGCGTAAAAAGCAAGCACGTTGATGGTATAAGTGATTGCGAGAAGCGCACAATTACAGCGCAACGTCTAACCACTTTCACGAACCCTCCCCACCCCCTCCACACGTCATACGAATTTTTAACCATTTTCCCCACCCCTCTTTTTTTCACACCAGCCATTTGCACGTGAGTATAGAATGCAATATTACATCGCCTCCTCTCATTTTATGTTTATTACACCTGCGAGATGAATCTTTTGAATTAATCTTGCGTACAAGAAAATATTCATAATAGTTTACATCGATGATTAATCAATAACACTTGCACACGGTAATTGTGCATTGCACGTGAATCCCCTTGCATTCTTTACTCACAATTATGTGAAATAGCGATGAAAAATATTATTGAAAAATACGATTCGTTGCATTTGTTCGTGATCGGCGAACTATTACAATAATCCACATTCTAAACTATTGACATTGTTGAATTTTATTTTAACTTTGATTTTTACTAATGTTAATATCTGTCTATATACACTGAAATACTGTGTACCAAAAATAATGAGCTTTCTATTCCAATATTGAGAGAAACTATTTTTTTTTATCCGAGAAAAAGTCTTGAATAAAACTCTATAAAGAGATTCTCTCTCAAACAGCAATATTTTGAGGTGAAATAAAATGAAATCCTTGGAGGTAAATTTATTTTCATCATACAATACAAATTTATCTTCATGACAAGTAAAGGTCAGGCTTTAAAACGTAATACAAAAATTTCAAACCGCGATTTTTATTTTTTCTAATCGAACATACATTCCATAATCATTTGTATTATTCCTCAACCATTCAAACGTTTTTAATAGAAATAATATTTTTCGGAATACCATTAATAATGCTTATTTATTTTCTCGGATGGAATCGAGAAACATGAAATGCAAACATTTAAATGCAAAACGTCAAATTAATTGTCCAGATTTCCAATTCATACAGAAAACATGTTTTAGCTTTCATTGCTAAAAAAGAATGGCGAATGTCTGATTTATCATAATCCCTAAAAAGCTTACCCATCCTCCGTCTTCCTTCCTCCCGCAGGCCGGCCTCCCGAGGTAGGAGCGGCTTGGCTTATTCCCCTTTATTTTTCTCCACGGGAAAATCCATCGGGGCTCGAGTCTCGATACAACAAAACTTTCCTCCGCAAATCCCGAGTCGCGCGCCACAAACGCAAAGCTCCGCGTGCGTCGCGCCAACTTAATCTCCCCAACTTTTCCCTCTGGACCTTTGGCCCTGGGTCATCTCTGACTGATGAAGCCGTAACGATATTTTCGCAAGGAAATCGCAAGAATAATGTGGAGCAGAGCCACGAGAACATAATTCCGGGTTAATCTGCGAGTGCAGCGATGGAGCGCCGTGCCTACGTATACATCACTCGAGGATGAAATTTATGCACATGTAGAGACCCGTGCGATACAGGCTGATGCCGTGATCCTCGGCAGACATTCTCGGTCAGGATCCCAGAAAGGGAGAGAGGGGCTAGAGGGGCGAGAGGGAAAAAAGAAAAGTGTAGTTGGGAGTACCGTGTTTTTCCGGGCGTGGGAGCCCATTTTAGCCCTCGATCTCCGAGCACAAAACCTCCTCTCATTGACACGTACGAAATTGTGCCCATTAGCGGGGTCATTTCTCGAGGTACGACCACTCCCTTTTATGACTTTCTCCGGCGTGCGCGATCGGAAGCCCGCGAACGTGTTGGATAAAACTGAGATGATATGTGGCGTCACGTTCCCCACTCGAGACCATCGCCTTTAATTTCGGGTCGATTCGAGTCCAATCGCAGGGGATGTTTGCTGTCTTATATTCCTTTCAATTTTCCTTTAATACCTCTCCTTTAACTTTCCTAATGTCTATATGCAGCCCAACACAAAGATCCGGCTCTTGGTTCTATTTGAATGTGAAAATTGACGGAATCGACGCGGGGTCACGTTTCACGCCCAGCAGGTAAACTCCCTAAGTATCACACACTCTTTATTTTTTATTCAGGGATGAGTTTTCTGTTTATTTATTTGAACGTTTCGAAAATTCTGAAAGAAATATTGCGGCCAACTAATTTCGGCACTCGAGACGCATCTTTTGTCCGAGATAAGGCAGCATCCCAGACTTCGTTTTGTGCTCATGCGATCGCGTTCCCCGCAATAATTTTGAGCTTAAATTGCGATTTTTGTTGGACCTGAAAAGAGGAAAGTTTGAATAGAAACCAAATCCCAAATTATTCGCTCGCATGCGTTTAATGAGCCTTCGATAACGATTCTGTAATATCGACTAATATTGCTTCTTTATTCCTATTCCGTTCCTAGTGGATTTCGCAAGCTTTAGTATTGACTTGAAGCTTGGATAGTTGTGTCAGTCTGATATCACGAACTTTGGAAATTACAGGAACGTTTTAGATTGAATTTATTCATGTCACAGAAGACTAATCGCGTCTTATTACAAGGTAACCAAGATTAAAATATGTAATTAGGCGATTGAAGATTCTCTTATCTAATAGAAAATCGTGTAAGAAATACTTGATCATTAACTTGTGCACCTAATCTCTCCCTAATATTAAGTAAATTAATATCCCGATGACAATTTGGACTCTCGTCTTTCATGCAAATTTGGATTTAAAATTCATTAATAATTTGAAAACGTTTAGAACAGTTGGCGAGCGTAGATAAGGTTCAAATCAAATATATGAAATATCAATTTTCTAGTTGAGGGTAAGTATATTTACTTGTTTTAGACTCTTTTAACATGATTGCTCAAGAATAATATATATTGAAATATCGTATTACTTTTACTTAACTATTAATAGAGCTATTTGTTGTGAAGAAACCTTCTGTCTTGCAAAACATGTAAATATTCAAGCTAAATTAAATTTAACAAGTATACTGTGAAATATTAAAATATATTGAGAGACTGAAATAATATTTTAAAATTCAATGAAAATCGATTTTTATTCGAATTTAAAATAGAATCAGTTTTTCATCTCATAGTAGTACATAATACATACATGCATATAAAGGAGATTTGATATGATAATAATATTAAATATACCAAAAAATTTATGTCAAATAAATATATTGAGAACTTGAAAAAGTTAAAAGTTCTTCTTCAAAATTTGTATTGTTTATACAAAAATCAATTTATTAAGAAAGTTTAATTATATATTTAAATGTTAATATTCTTAATATCATCAATATGACAACAGTAATATGAATAATAAAATGATGATGAATATTTTAAAAATGCTTTTAAATAATTACTTTGGAAATACGGTATTTGCTTCCATTAAATATGAATGTAATGCTTTGAAAATAAATCAATTACAGGTAAAAGAAATATATATAATTATTAGTATATAGATCATCTCATATTTTTCAGTATAAATTTTAAAAAATGTTAAACCAAGAGTAATATAATCAAGAATAAAAATATTAAATTAATCTTTCTTTAGATATCTTTTTTAAATTATAAATTCAATAAATTATAAAAAAAAAAGTTAACTTTTTTAGTAAAATTGAAATATTAATATTAAAATTTTTTTATGTTTAAAATAAATTTCATGAATAGAAAATCAAAGTTTTCTACAATAAATAAAATAATTTTGTATCTATTTGTATATTAATTTGTTGGCATATTTTAATCATCATTCAAGGACATAAAGTATCAGAAACAAAATTGTTATATGAAAACTATGTCTATCGAAATTTATGGTAATTCTATGAAGAAAAATAAGTCAAAGATAAAGATTTAAGATATTATATTATTCAGGATTTAGAGGACAATTAAATTTACAGGAACATTTCAGTCAAGTTCAGTTTCATCATTAGTAATGCAAATACATTTTATTTGTAATAAAATATTCAGACATTTAACGATAATTACGTCTATAAAATAACAGATCCAGTGAACATAAAAAAGGTCAAAAGTGAAAATATTGACGATAGTGTCAACTGGCAGATAAAAAGATAGACGAAGATGGTAGTGAAAAATTGTTTGAAGAAAGCAGGTGTTTCTGAACGAATACATCGTCGCACCACGACATTCCACTCGTATGGACTCATCTTATTCGTCATGTGGAAGACCTGTCACGAAAAAATTTATTCAAACACATATAAAGAGAACGTCAACAGCCACGATTTTTGAAAAATTTTAACTAAATTATTAAAACAAGTCTGTAATATTTTTTTAAAAGTTTCCTCAACGCATAAAATATGATTCCAATCTTAGTTTAATAAGTTTAGGTGAATTCTATTTAATAAAATATCATTTAGATTTGTAGTAGTTGCAAATGATTTATAAAAAAAAGGTAATAAATAGTCATTTTTCGTGAATATAATTCATGCATAAGCAATAGGATAAATACACATTAGCTCATTAAAAAAAAAAAAAAAACAAGGTTTCTCATATTTTATTTTGATATCAACTCATCCACTTTATTTCTGTATTATCAGCTTTCTGTCGCAGTTGTTATGTAGACTTTATAGTTACAACGCTAAAACGTTATCTTGGCAATATATTGTTCGCCTCGATTTGTATACCCGAAATGAACACATGGCCAAATTTATAATCATTTTCAATGGATTCATTCTGGGATATGAAAAGAATAGCTCAATTTATGAGAAAATTTCAACGGTGTATTTACTGACATAAAGGGCAAGGAATATCTGTAGGAATGTCCAAAAGATTACAAGTTCTATGGGTCGAGTAAGTAATGACGAAAATTTTTTCTATTCGAAAAGTAAAAAGAGGGGAAAGTAAAAAAGTTTGAAAAATTCAAAAACTTGTTAAAATAACTCATTTTGAGCTATTCTACCAATTATTTCATTATAAATTTCAAAAATTAACATATTATTTTATTGTTTAAAAAATGTACAAACTCATGAAACTTAAATCATGATCAATAAAATAATTTTAGCATAAATATTTTATATTGGTTCTCTGGAAAATTTATTGCCATTCATCTTAATATTAAAAAAAAATAATTATTAAGAAATAAAATTTATAAATAAAATAAATAATTATTAGATCAATGTTAATCAGCAAATATATGAATCTAAAATTGTAAATGTATTTGATGTAACGTTGATAATGCTCATGAAGCTTTTATAATCTATTAACTGATTTAATTAAAAAATTTAATTTCTTAAAATTTGTTGAATAAGGTTCGTCTAAAGCGTAGCTTAGGCCTCATATCATTGTTAAATTTATTTTTAAATCCAATAAGAATAAAAATACATCTACCTCTTAGAAAAATCAAATGAATTACTTTAATGCTCTCAATCAAAGAGGTAGTATTTCAACATCTAGAATTTCATTACTCAAGCATTAGAATCCATCCTGCAAAGTTTCACACGAAATCTTCTACTGCACACGGGATGGGATTTCGTCCCCTTGTTAGTCTTAAGACTGATATAGAGGACATGTGAAGTAGGAAGACAAAAGATGAAATTGAAAAAGGCGTAAAACAAACCTGACTAACCGACCATTTCGAGAATATTTTTCATCCCCAGGACCGATCTCTATCTGCGTGACAGTTAGATGGTGATGTGATCGTCGGTAAGCAAATCAGTCGAGTTTTAACGAGCCGAGGGCTGTTTTCATAATTGTCTCGAAGACAGGTTGACAAAGATTCCTCCAAGTTGATTACAGTCTTTGTCTCCGCTGGAAAAAGTTTAAGCACTTGTAGAGTGCTACATCGCGTGAGAGCCCAGTCAAATAAATGGGAAACGCCCACGTGATGTATTTAAGAAACAGAGGACATTACTGATGTTGTCGAACCAAGTTATAGTCGCCGATTTACTCAGAACCCCAACAAAAAGGAAAAAAAAACACCGAAGACTGATTTAAAACTATATATTTACCGATATATCATTGTAGTTTTCTAGATTCTAACTTTTAAATAAAGTTTTCTAATCGTAAATTTTATAACCACACTGCAGGGTATAGATGATACAAGAGGGTAAAAATTAGTTTTCATTATTTTTAATGAAATTTTATTTCCATTCAAAGAAAAAAAAGAAATATAAAAGAAACTATAACTTTTAAATATATGCATTAAATTTTAAATACAATGATTAATGTAAAATAGATAGAAAAAATATTTAAACTTTTAAATTTTTAAGTTTCAGTAATTTTAATTTAAACATTGCACTGAACGTCAGCTTTCAAAAGAAATTATTGATTTACATAAATAGATAATGATAGACAGCTTATCTATTATTTTATGTGTGTAAAGGCAGTTTGTAACAATATTAAAAGCTAATAGTAGAAGATTCTGAAGTTTATTTTTAAAATATTGTGCTTTTTCCGCATTATTGTGTATCACGTTTTCCACATGAATGAAAAATGCTGTCTAAACAGCGCAAACAGTCAAACTTAACTCATCACTCTTCATGATAAACGTCCATTGAAAAGGCAACTTTATCCTTCCAACAAATACAATCAATGCACAAATCTAATAAAAAATTAAACAAAATAATGAAATTGCCAATTGAATAAAAATAAAAAAAAAAAAAAATAAAAAAACGCATTCGGGTATACTCCAGGTGTAGGCATGTATCAGCGACTATCGACTCCTTATTTTTTTTTCTTATTATCTCGACACTACTGCAATATCCATACAATGTCAATCTATAATTTTGCAATTACGGGCTTGAATGAATTTTCGAGTGACATGGACCAAAATAAAGGTATGGCTCTACGTTCACGACATTACTTTACGTGCGTGTAGATTCTGCTCGCGTGACGCGAGCGCGAGGGGCGAAAAATACGAATAAACGAATGCAGAAGCTTCGCAAAAGGCGTGATTTTTCATCTGTCACGAAAAGAGAATTGAGCGAGACAACAAAAAGGGTAGTTTATGCTCGAGGCTTAATTAAGACTTGAAAAAACACATTTACATAACGTATTTTATGCGATTTAATTATTAAAGTGCTTTTAATTTCAGAATTGTTAAATATTATTATAGAATAATTTATCACAATTCTTTTTTAAGATCTTTATTTTACTTTAATTCTAAATTGTTTTATCATAATGTTGAAGCATAATGATATGCAATAATTTGTAAATGGTCGATGTTTTTGACGAAATAAAATTAAAAAAATTACACAAAAGAACTTTCATTGTCATACTTCATAAAATTTATTTATCTGAACATTGATATGTAATAAAAGAAAGTAACGGATGAATGTAAAGAACATAATATAATAAAATAATATATATGTATCATTTTACATTGAAAAGCGTGAATATAATCCAAATTATTAAGATTTAAGATTAAGAAATAAGAAAGATGATCTACATTTAAGTTCAGCATTTTTTATTATGTATACAGAATTATTAAAAACCATTAAAACTGATATTAAAGTAAAAGTACAGGTTATTATTACTTCATTAATAAGAGAAAGTTACAGGTGGTTATCAAAAATAGTTCATTTTGTGATTAAGTAACTCAAGTATCCATTTCTACAAGTTTTTATAACTGCAATTAAAATCATTATAAAATACAAAAATTAGTTGAAATACAACAGTAAATAATTTAAGATGTATAAATTTGGCATACATGTAAAATATAAAACATTTGGATAAAATTGCTTTTAAATACAGCGAAATATTACGTGGTATTTAATATTTTAATATTTGTAATATCATTTTGAAAATCAGTATTTAGAAAAGAAAAAAAAATTAAAAATTGTTTTATGAACTTTATAATTATGATTAAAATTATTAATATTTAAAAATAAGTTTATACAAGAAATTTTAATTTTAATACATTTTTATATTTAAGTGAATAAATTATAATAATTTAATAAACAAATTTTCCAAAACATAATATATTCACCATAATTATCATGTATGAAATACAGTAAAATAAAAGCTTACACAGTTTTATTTTCATTTCATAAATTAAAAAATATAAATTAACATTGATGTAGTTGGATACTTATTTTACGATGCTTTACCCTTTATTTAATTTAAAATTTCTGTAACAGTTCAATCGACATGAATAATTTAAAAAAATAAATGTATTTATTGTGAGAGTATCAATGACACGAAATGCGATTAAAGTGCTGATAAAAGTCTTCATTCTTGTACATCGAGTGGTTAAGTTGTGGTTGAGAAAATATCCCCGTAAATCTTCATCGTTTACAATGCGGGCTCTATAATTGTCGAATAAGATGTAATATTTCCAGGATATACAGGCGGGACATTAATTTTTTACAATCATCAAAGTAAATACATTAGGAAAATAAAAATAGTACTTTATGAGTAAATGATAAGTTAAAAAATTCTGATTTAAAAACTATTTTTTTTTTTTTAAGAATAATTGTAGAATTTTTTTAATTTTATTTACATTATTCCATCGTTTTTCTCTTGGATGTATTGCAGCTTCAATTTTTATCAGCAATAAATACTGATTTTAAAAAAATTGAGAATAATGCAGTATTATTTTAAATTATCTTTTTAATGACTTGAAAAGAAAATGTTATTTTCTTAAATTTGCATATTATAGATCACTTATGTACACAATTTTTTATCTAAACTTATGCGTCATTAGGAAATAAATTAAAATGTTCTATGTACTAATTATTAGGGTTTTAAACATTTAACTATATTTATGCGTACAAAATTTTAAATTATATTGATCAAATCCATATTGAGTTATTTCAAGTTAATTTCAAGTAAAATTTACTTTAAATATTTTTTAATTTATATATATACATATATTAAATAAAACAGATTTAATGTTGTCAAAGTCTTTTTTTTATACAAAAAGGAGTGAATTGAAAAATGAAATTCGTCCCTTTTTCGATAACATCTCCTTAAATTTGACGGTAAATATGTTGGACATTCAATACATTGATGATGAAACAAAGTTCACGCATATTTAATTTTCACCTAATATTTCTTTCATGCTCTCAAATAAAGAGAAAGTTAATAAACGCCAGATCGAGTTTTATGAGATAACGTAAGAAAAACTATATAGAGATACTTGTAATGCTTAAAATAATCAGATATATATTCATGTCTTTATAATGCACTTAAAAATAAATATTAAATTATAATTAATTCATGAATCTATATTATTGTAAATAATTATATTTGAAATGAATGTATATTAATTGAATATTAAGTTGTTAAATTATAGTGATACTGAAGAAATAAAAATGAAAAATTACATTTGCCCATAAGTAAAAACTAATTTATATATTTTTATGCAGATTCATAACTTCTGTACTTTAATACTTTTGAATTTTTATTCTAAAATAAATCTAAAAAATATACATGTTTAGTTAAAGTAATCTTACCGTATTTTTCTATATTCATTTTATTAAAGGTGAAGGCTTCTAAAAAATGAATTTATTAAGATCCAACCGCAGTGACTTGTTTATTTATAGCATCAAATTAATGAAAAATCGAATATATGCATATATGTTAATATTATTATAATATGGGAATACATGACGGTCCTAATGGAATCAATATTTACGATTCTCGTGCTTTTTTTTATTTTGTCACAATTATGTAAAAAGAAATGATTTTTTTAAAAAATAAACCAATTATTTAAATTCAAATATTATAAATTTATATAAGTTATTCCTTGAAGTGCTGTAATATAGTAACAAGTTGTGTAATGAACGAATAATCATTATTATATATTAATTAAACATATAAAAATAAGAACGTCTAGTTAATAGTAATACTTTTCATAAATATATTAATTTGTATTAATGTAAAGCTATTTTTTGCTTTTTATTTATTTAATACAATGAAATCATCGACAACAAATAAAAAAATATAGAATGAAATGCATACAAGTTTTGGACAATTATTAATAGAGAATTTTTGATAGTTAATAGTTATACCAACAAATTTTGATTTACCTATTATTATTATTTTCTGTTAAATTTTTATTCTTTAAAATACCAAAAATCATTAGTGGTTTAACAATAAAAATGAAAAAATATCACACCATTTTGATTTTACTTATTTTTATAATTTATTTTTAATAAAAATTATTCATAAATGTTACAAAAATATAAAATAAAATTTATTCATTTTTCCAGCTTAAGAAAAACATATTGATTATAATTGTAATTTTTTAAAAGATAATTCAATGACAAAAAATTGAAACATTTTCAGAATGAATTATTATCGATAAAATATTAAAAAATTAAAAGCATAATTACACACTTAAAATATAGTATTACTAGTTAAATTCTCTGACATTAAATTGCGATTGAATGTTAAAAGTCGAATCCATTTTATGTGAATAAATACATTTCATTTTGTTAAATACTTAAAAAAGTTTTCGAAAAATATGACAATGAAATAAATGGATCACTTATTTAATTTGATCGTCCATCTGGAATATTACATTACATGGACTTAATGAAGATGCTATAGATTGGCACTTCAAATTGGATTGATCAAAAAAGTAATTTCATGTAAATGAAATAAAAATATGTAATGGTATCGCTTTAATAAAGGTCAAAGATTTGTTCATGAACTGTATTACATTAGATTATACATTACATATGTGTAATTTCTGATATTGCTATGTAGAAAACAGTTCAAGTTTAGTGCCCATTGAAATTTTTCATCAGTGGGTTATAAAAACTAAACTGGCTTACTTTTAGTAAGATCCTCAAAATACTATATTTTATAGAGATTTCGTATTACCATTTTAACACATTCTCACCTTTCAATATCCATTATTTGAATACTTTTTTAATATCGATAACTCCAAAGCTACTTTAACGGATCGTCATTTTTCGAGTTTAAAACTGGATATCAAAGATTAAATTATTAGCTGGAAAATCAATTATCATTTTATTCTCCAATTAAGTTTCACGATTAAATGTAATACAATTGAATAGAGAAGAAAATGTTGTGACTGTATTAACAATTATATAATTTAATGTAATATTGTCAAGTAAAACTTTGCTTGTTTCCTAAGAAGAAGTATCGAGTTGGGGTATTGTGCAAAGCCGTAGGTACACTTGTCCATAACGTAAGTATTTTAGAAATGTACTTGGAATCCAGGTAATTCGAGGCTGATGGTAATGAGTAAGGAAATTAAGTCACGATTTCTCGCCGAGCCCACTTGACTCGGTGCGCAATGCAATGTTTCCGATATTTTTACACATCGAATCTCATTAGTATGCCCGGAATCATGCAGATATATTAATCGGATTTTATGACCCCGAGTAAATTACCGCTTGAGACCGCGGCCATAAATAATTATAACGATATAAGCATAAAATAATGTGCGTACACGATGCGTGATCGAGTTTTACGATATTGGTGTTTATAGTCGCTGGACCCAAAGTAAATTTTTTCCGCGCTTTCACGCAAAATGGTAGCGCGGTTGGGCCCGAGACCAATCGAAAATCAACCTCTCTCTCTCTCTCTCTCTCTCTCCTACATGTACACACGCACACAATTGAAGCCGGTTGAATTTATCAGCTTCGCGCACTCCTGTGACACTGTACATCTTGTAATCCAGCTTTTTTGTATGTTTCGGGTGCACGGGGAGTCCCATAAAAAGTCTACTTGGCGGCGGTTCGGTGCTCAGGACACATTTGGGGTACACAGTATATTCACGGGGACGAGTTAGATAAAAGGGAGACCTCGGCGTTTTGAGGGAAACACTTCATAAAGAGTCGAGCCGGGCGCTCGGTCCGTCCGTCTCTTGGCGATTATTCGGGGAGGATTGCGTTGCCGACACGATTGTCCCCCGGATAAGGGGATAATCGGAGGCTAATATTTTCGAGATCGGGAATGCTGCGGCTCCTCGCGCGCGATAGCGGCTACTAAAAGCATATTAAATAACCTTAAATTCAATTAAGGAATACACTTAGCACGAGGGCAAAAAATCGTCCCTGGCGCGGTTGGAACTCGCGAAGTAATTACGGTTCGGTGGCGCGCTCTCCTCTCTCCTCTCTCCTCTCCTCTCTCCTCTCTCCTCCCTCTCTCTCTCTCTCTCTCTCTCTCCGTCTCGGGATCCGAGAGCCAAGGCCTTATATTTCTGGACCGCCTACCGGCCATAAATCCGTGTTTTTGCCCGTCTCGGCTCTGATTGGATCCCGCGGGAGGGAGCGAGAGGACGAGGCGAACACTCCGGAGTGGCTTCACTCCATGTATGAGTCGCATTTCTCTGTTATCTTCCTCGTACGTTCAATTAGTTTCCTGACTAATTCAGAGGAAATGCACGCTGACTCCCATAAATTTTCCGGATACCTTGTCTTTGGAAATACGACTTGCTAAGCACGAGTTATGGCTTTGGCGATTGATTTTTTTATCGAACACCGAGGGTACTTTACTAGCGATATCGTAAAACTCCGACTCTCTCAATTTTATAAACAAAGTTTCCTTGTTATTCTTGCTGTAAATCATAACTTTTTTACAACTTTATTATTTATCGCGTATTATTTTAACAATTTTCTCCGTTACTAAACAAATGGAATGGGTGAAATGGAAAATAAAAATCTTTGAATAATATTTTAAATTGCACAAACTAGCTGAAAACGGACTCTTAATGTGACTCTGGTACTTATTATCAATCTGCATTTAATAAAATTCCTAAGGAGCACAAAGCTTGATAATCATTGATAGGATTATAATTAAAAGAAAAATGTTATTATAAATAGTAAATAATAAAAAGTACTTAAAAATTTTATTCTTATGAATTCTCTATCATATTTTTATCCGTTTTTCCAGTGGAATTTGATAAAGGAATTGCAATAAAAAAATTATACTTCATAATTCATAATGATAATTTAAAATGGTTTCACTTCCTCAATTATACGCTCAATTTAATGTTTCTTATTTTTATTCCAACTACCCGTGACCTTTATTTCATTTATTTTCAGTTTTATCCCTACAAGACTATCAAGTACATGACACGTAGGAGCAAGCGAAGTAATGGTCACTTTTCACGTTTTACAAACGGAAAGCAGTAAAACAACATCTCTCGGACATGAAGTTATGGCTCGGCATTTGACTCCACTACGACTCGGAGAAATTTCCCGGACTATTCCTCGGAAATCATCCCTCCTCGCTCTTCTAGACAGCATCCCGGGACACATGCAGAGCAAGAAATCTTTTGGCATCTGGGTTGCGGTGCGAGAGCTCGTCTCGATCCTTTTTTTGCTCTCTCTCTCTCTCTCGCAGCGAGTGTATCTCAAAGACTCGTGGCTCGAGAGGGACGGGCAGGGGCGGGGTGGTGGAGGGGGGGGAGGGGGGGGGGGAGAGGAGGTGCCGACTCACTTCTCGCTCACAGCAGGTGGTTACTGTGGCGGAGGCCGCGCGTCCCAACTCTCATTTTCGTTCGGTTAAACGGCCTGAAATGGCTGCGATGGACCGATCGCGGGTCAGAGTCGCGTAACTCAGCGGAGACCATTAGCACTATCTCTCATCCCTGATGGACCACAACCGGAGAACGGCTCCAGACAGAGACTAGCCTCTTTTGAAATGTACATGCGAGAGGCATTGATTGAGGTGAAAAAGCGGTAACACGTAAAATATAAAACACGTTACGCAATATTGCGAGGAGAGGCTGTGAGGAAATGAATCCTTATTGACACCGACTTCGTCGAGCTGATCGTTTTTTCAACTTTTATGGGACTTTGAATTGGATCCCGGGAATTCAAGCTTTTTTAGAGTATCCGGATACTTTAATCGAACTTTATAATTATCGGAAAAGAATTTTTTACTTACTTCAGTCAACTTTTTTCTTTATAAATATAAAGTATGTGTTACCTTTTCTAGTTCTTTGATTTTCTGATGAGGTTTTAGCACAATCAAAACCGAGTTACAGTACCTCGATAAAAGTTCCTTCTTTTTTATAGGTCCTCGGTGTCCGTTTGTTATATGTATTAATCGAGCGACAAATTTATAAATATTTTTTTTTAATCTAATATATACATATATTTAAAATACAATTTGATTTTTATATTTATGAATCGCGAACATGTTTTTCTTTTATTAACATAAAATTCTCTTCATAATAATTTGACAATTGAATTACACTAAATTTTAATATATAAAAATAATTGAATCACTTATTATTATTTTATCATATAACAAATCGTTAAACATATATATATATATATATATATGTGTGTGCGTGCGTGTGTGGTATCAAGTAGTAAGGTTATAAATTCAAAAAATAAAGTCCTATACTTAAATGATATTTTAAACAACATCTATTTCACGAATAACAGATGAAATATTATTGTTCCAATGTTTTCTTTTCATTTTCTAAGAATTTTATTAAAAATATACGGACAAATAAACGTTTTTAACAATTTAATGAAACATACATACATGTATACATGATATAACTAATAATGTTCTGCAAAAATTGAAATTTACACCAAATTTAAACTTTTAAAATAACAATTAAATTTATTTTAAAAAAAAATATAAAATATCATAATTTTTTTAATTTAAAAATTACAAAAAGGAATATTTTTTAAGCTCTTTCCATTTCTTAAAAAAATTTTTATCAATTTCTAGTTCAAATTTTATTTTTTTATAGACTTTACACTGCAATAAAAAAAATATCTCAACCAAAATTGATTTAAAATTAAGTGTTTTTATAACCTTTATCTAACAAACTTTTATTAAAATTTTAAATTTAAAAATTCAGTGTATAAAAGTCTAACTAAAAAAAATAATAAAAAATATTCATTTCACACTTTTATGTACTATATCCCGAATGATTTTAAAATTATAAAATGTTATAAAAATATTTATGTACAAATAATAATTTACTAATGATCTCGAACATTTATTTTTCATTTCCATATAACTTCTTTACTTATATATATTTTAAAATATTTCAATACTATTGAAATTCTTAATTTGTAGAAATATTCATATAATTCAAAAATTGTGAAAATGATTTCAAAAGTTCTAATTAAAAATATTGAAGATTTCACTTCAATTTAAGCATAATAAAATTATTTATAAATATTACTTCTGTTATAAAAATTTACCATTTATAACATTATTTTTGTATGTATATAGCTAATCTATATATATATATATATATATATATATATAGCAACGATCTACTTACATCTATTTAGAAGAATGAATTAAAATTAAAACATACATATAGAAATTCTCATAGATCATATAGTTTAAAAAAAAAAAATTACAACAGGCACATAAAATTATTAAAATTTTGAAATATATAAAATAAATAAAAAACGTATTCAAATTTATAACGACATTTATAAAAGTGATTTACAACCTGCAGTTCTATTCGATTACTAGTATGAATTCTCAGTGTATATCAAAATAAATTTTTTAAATCATAAAAATATATAAAACTACATATTTTACAATTTTTTGATTAAAGTAAAATCAATTTCTATTTTAAGATAAAACAAACGAAAAATTCATAAGAAATTTTTTTTATTAGAAACTTAAGACACGAATAATTTTTTAAAAAATAAAATAGAAATATATTAAAATTTGATATAGTATTAGAAAATTAATTAATTTATATTTAGATTTATTATACAAAAAAATAATACACTTCATTAAAACTTTAAAATGTATAAAATAAAAAATATCACACTATGTACAAAAGGTGAGGAATAAGATTAAATTTTAAACATTCATTTTATAGGGTTGTATATAATAAATCCTTTAATTCTTTGGGATTAAATTAGCCAATTTTCACAGTATTTCACAATAATTTTGAACGCGAGCATACAATTATAATTTTATTTTTCGTGAATTTTTGTTTTTATTGATACTAACTTGATGAATTAAAAACATTTCTAAATATCGATAAAAGTATTTTAAGCTTTAGCTTTTATGCAAAATTATTCATAAAATCTATTTTAGTAGTTTAAAAATAAAATTCTTTCAAAATTAAACCATATTTTTATTAAATGTGTGTTTTTAAAAAAGCAATTATATTTCGTAAAAAAGAACAATCAAAATTTGAAATAAGAATTGAAATATTTTAAAAATACAAATTTATTAATTTTACAAAAATATACCTTTTTGAAGACTTGAGAATAAATAAGCGACTATTATTACATCAAACATGGTGTAATCAAACTACCAAGAGAATTTACGTAACTAAAACATCCGGCTATTGAATAAATAATGAATCAAAGGAAAACTATTTTAGAATCAACTTAACAGGAATGTAAAATAAATATACGAGTAACAAAAAACTTAGCAGTAAGTTGTATTTATTGATAATTCTTCAAATTCAAATTAAAAAATTATTAAATTATATCAAATTTAAAAACAATTTTCGTTTATAAATACCTATTTTTTAAAGTAATAATCAGATTACAATGCATAATTTAAAATATGCCGCGTATATGTTTTGTAATAATTTATTCATTTAAGTAATAAAAAAATTAATATATCATTTATACAAAATGTAACTTTTATTTGTTTTTAGTTAGACTGTGTTGATACATGTAAAAGATATGTTATAATTGAAGAATAGAAATATAAAACACATAGCATATTTATAGGTTGAATCTGTAGTATTTATTTGTGTATAAGTGTAATAATAATAAATAATTGAATATAGTCTATACATTTATTTAACAATATGTACATACAAACATAAATTAATTAAAAGAACATTATTTTTACAACACATTTAAAATAAAAAATTTGAAATTTGAACTAGAAAAAACAATGAAAAAATAAGTAAAACATATATTACATATTGTATAATAATTGCAATGCTTATTATTATTATACATTATTATTATAAATTGTATAAAATTACACTTAATATCAACAAAGTCGTGCACTGAAATACCTATTTATGTATACAAATAGCTCGTTATAAATTATTGTGTTTACAAAAAATGATGTAAAAATGTGTGTTGACAAATTATGTGATAACTTGGGGAAAATATACACAGAGTACTAAATAATAGAAACGGCGGAAAAGCAAGAGTAAGTTCTGAAAGTGATGGATGTTAACTGTCACTAATACTTATCACTGCATGAATTTATCACGATTTCGCTCTTAAATTCTTCTGTTAATCACTGCAATTATTAATGATAACTGTTATAAAGAAATAATGGGTAAAAGTTTTGATAGATAAGATTGGAATATCTGCGCAAGACTTGTGCACAAATTCTTCAGAAATATATTTTAAGTTATTTTGAGATAAAAGTAAAGTTTTATTATTCTCGAGTAAAGGTTTATTTTCTTATTTCAATTAAAATTCAAAATAATTGAAAGTAAATTAAGTCATGAATATAATTATTGTAATATCGTGAGGGATCCGGCGAAGCTAGTGCTCATGAATTTAATGCAGATTTCCTGTACTTGGATACATACCTGCAGTGAAATAGGATTATCCGCCCTCGTAACAAGGGTCGTGTGCATCCCCTAGAGTCTGCGGGCATTTCAATCTCACAGGTAAAGGCTGATATCAACTATTTCACCTCCATTGCCGCAGATCCAGTGGCTTTTGATATCAGAATCCCCGCAGTCGCCGATACTCCTGATGCCAACATCTAATTTCCAACATAAACCATCTACAACATTAAAAATGTTTTTTGTGTATTGTAACTTGAATATTGAATAATTGTAAAGCTTTCCGTAAATTAAATTTATGTGTTCAGTCGTTTGTTTTACTTGGAGCAAATTAATCCAAACTAATCACGTTCTTCTCTCGTCCCAATATTATATCTTCTGTACATTTAATTCTGTGCATGTTTTGAGTATCCTTGATTATTTTTCAAATAGATAGCGTGTTTGTAAATACGTACTATATTGTCAAACAGGAAATAAATAAAATGTAAAAGAGTAACAGATACGTCATGACCCTTCAAAAGCAGGTACATAAATCAAAATCCTGAAACCAAAAACTAATAACGAGTTTCATTTGCGGTTTACTTCACGAGCATCCCGATCTATTTCGATATAGACTCGCAACGCAAATAACGTGTTTTCAGCATATCTTCCTCGTATTTTGCGATCAAGACATGCAAAATCAAGTGATTGAGAGTTTGCCGACTGCGAGAAAGAAATTGAAATGGCATTGGGCAATAAATGTGGATTTACCCACGAGAAAAATAACAAGCCAAAGGAGCCACACGAAATTGTTGGTTTAATTGAGGTATTAGCGCCTTAGGCAGCTAACATGTGTGCGTTTATAACATGACCGTTAACTCGGCTATTTATATTCTCTAGCCTGTCACAAACACTCCCAGAACTCACCTCCTTTTTTTTACTTCTGAGGAACAGTAATTGACAGATTTTCTCTAGACTTATTCAGTTGAGAAAGATATAGGTGAGATCTCCGATTTTGCTTTCGCTACTCGATTGAATGCCCGACAAATTTTAAAGATGATCACTGTATGCGTCATAGGAAAAACCTTGGATTGTTGACGTTTTATTTAGTTGGATTTTTAACTTTCTTTTTTATATAAGTTTCAAAATATAAATATAAATCAATAATTTTATTTATAATTTATTCATAATCTATTATCTTCTACTTTAATGAAATATCTCATAAATATACTTCGTTACACCAAGAAAACACGTCGACTATGCATTCCAATGCTAACACAACATATACATAATAAATTTCAATTTTCCTATCGTAAGAATGACAAAATAAAATTTAAAATAGTTTAAAATCAATAAATTCGTTTTCTAATTGGATCAATTCTATTTTTTAAGTTTTATTTTATTTTATTTTATAATAGCAATGAATACAATGTAAGGTTTATATTGTCGATAAAAAATATAATATAGAAACGTAGTTTTTAAAAATCATACTTTTATATTAATATTATCACTATTCAATAAAATTTGAATGCATCATTATTTGAGTTGCATATGTGAATAGTGCACAATGTGAAGCAATAATATATATTTTGCGTTCTACAGTTAAAATCAAAATAGAGAATAGAAATCTGACAATATTAAAATGTATAATATTATTTCGAGATTTCTCGTTGACTAGTGAATTTAATAGATACATGTAAAAACTTCATTTTCTACACTACTGAATATTAATATTTCTTTAATCCATGATGAAAAAAACACTTTCCTTACAAAAATATTGTTTTTTAACGTCGTCTGAAAATCAAATATTATTATCAATGAAAAAAATATTAAAATATTGCTCGCTCTGTAACAATTGAAAATTGTTTATGTGGATAGAAGCGAGTAAATTTCTAAAGACAATAATGTATTTAATTATAATTTTCGGTTAGAAATGACTTTTCGAACTTGATTTGAATTTTTTTTCCATGGAACATTTAGTCGAGAATGAATATTTTTATCCGTTTAGTCTTCACGTGATTGTCTATAATGGTGTAACTATTATTTTTATCATTTTTTTAATAATTAAATCACTATAAAAATTTTATCTAATTTTTTAAAATGCATCTTACGCTTTTTGTAAGCTTAATACAAGTTACTTTAATTATTCGTAAATTTAGTGCATTAGAATCGGAAAATCAAAAAAACTACGCATATTTTCAAACTAAATTTGAGACATTAATAAATATATACTTTAACAATAATATATTTAATTTACGTAAAATAAAAACATAATTCTATGAAATTATTTTAAGATAAAATTTTAAATATATAAATGTATATTTATTACTACTAATCAATGAATTAGTACATATGCATTGCATATAAATTTGTTCAAGTTGCATTGAATTTATGAAAAATCATACAACAATATTAGTACAATATATTTATATGTTAATATTAATAATAGGATTATAGTAATTTAATTTAATTATATAAAGTGTAATTTGAAAAGTTTCTCTCTAATTTATGTTTATTTATCCAATTAATAAAATTAATAATTATTCAAACCACGGTGTTTTGGTCGTATTTAGTAAATGAAATTTTGAAGATCTTAATTAATAAATTAAAGGGAATGTTTGAGTTATTTCACTTATTTGAAAATTGAATATACAGTAGAGTAAATAAGCAAGTTTATACAATCGGATACTTTATATGACAATAGAAGTATAGATGCAATGCACAATAAACTAAGACTAATTTAATGATAAGCTCGAGAATAGGTATTTATGTATTTTTGAAGTTATTTGTGAGAATAGGTGTTTATGCAATTATGAAGTTATTTGTGATAATAATAGACGAAATAGCGAATGCAAGGTAGTGAGTAAGAGGAGAGTAAGCATTAATCCAAATATAAAAGAATTCAGTTGAATTCATGAATGAAATTTCGGAGGAGTAGCACCGTCTGGCCCACGCATTTGAATTTTTAATAATTCGAAAATAAAACAGGTGAAAATAAATAACGAGAGAGGAATGCTTAAGGGAAGTGAAATACCGCGTGGGCAACCCCGTACACCGTTGCAATTTACGAGTGCATTGTGTGAGATTTTCAATTTCGTGTAATTGGCGGGTTCACGATCGCGCCTTACTGTTTATGTACGGGGAGCGGACACGCGTGCACCCAACGGTACACCCGAGATAAAAGGGCATGAAAAGTGGGAGGCTGAGCAGAATTTAAGAGAGAGGAGAGAGAGAGAGAGAGAGAGAGAGTTTTTGCGCTGCTGCTCCTCCTCCACCCCTACCCCTCCCCCTTCTCCGACGCAAAAAAGGAACGCGGAAATCTGTTTTTTAGTGCCCTACTGTAAATGGGAACGAGGGGGATCCCCGGGAACAACAATAAAAAAAACTGAGACTCGCTCGATGCCGAATTATCCTTCGCGTACCTGATCACTCTTAAGTAATGGTTGTCCGAAATGAAGTTTTAAAGATCGTATAATTTTTAAGAGTAATGAAATTTACAATTATAAGAAAATTTAGAAGATTTCAACAGCTGCTCTGCTCTCCTCTCTACAGCTGCAATTCTATTAGAATTATGTCAGAAAACTAATGCAATTAACAATCCCTCGTACGCTCCAAAATATATAACCCACTAAAAATGTACAAATAAATTTTACTTTTGAGAAAGTAGTACGGATAAATACATTTCTTTAAACTAATTAGTCAATGTTCACTGTGAAAGCTTTCTTTTCAGTGGATGAAAAATATGCTCTCGCGTTAAAAGAAAATTATAAAAATGTCTACAGAATTTGGACGAATTTCTCTCCAAGATTTTGCAAAAAAATTTAACCAACCGTATTAAAGTAACACAGTGCTGCTGCTACTCTAGACTAAAATAGAGATTCCATTACCAAAACAAAAATTTTCGTGATTCCCGCGTGTTTCGTTGTGTACTCAAGGTACTTTGGGAAAAAGAAAGTCTTGCTTTTGTAGTTTATCCGGTACTTCTTAAGACATATATCTCAATATAAACGTGTATTATCTTAATGAGGAATAAATCATAAATCATAAATTTTTTATTAAAAATTGTTAACAAGTTATACTGTGCAATTTTTAATGAAAATTCAAATAATAAAAATGTAATTCTTATTCAAGACATCATTTTGTTAAAGTGCAGTTATTTTTAAAATTCTTAACAATTGTGAGAATTGAAGATAAATTTATGAGAATTCCAGCTTAATGAAATATAAAATTTTATAAAATTTTATATGCTATTTATAAAAGTATCTTTTACATTAAAAACATGAAATTACATGAATTTCAAATCTAAATTTTGTTCACTATTGCTTATTTTTAATAATTAAACTTGTCTACTACTCAAATTTTTTGTTTTATCAAATAAAAATTTAAAAAAAAGGTACGAATATTCAATTACAATTTTGAAAAATATTGAAAATAAATAGATCGTTTTAGAATCGCTCTCAATATTTTTTCCCATAAAGATGAACAGTAGTAGAATTTAAAATTTTATATTTTATTGGGTAGAGTTAAATGATGGTACTTGTACCTATTAAATACCATTCTTTTTTGCATTTTTGCAATTATCGTATTGTTCTGCACAAATCACAGACATGTTGTGTGGGTACGCATTACCCACACATTTACCATAACTTTACAATTTAAAAATCCTGGAACACGAAGAGGGAAAAGAGAAGGTATGTCAAGAGCCGTTGGACGAGGCCCTCCAAAATATTTAGCATACAGAGAAAGGCGCAACTGCGGAATGAATGAATAAATCGAATGCGCAGCTTCCGGGTGAAGGCACCTTGTTACCCCACAACGTATCTGCGACAATGGGACTCTCCCGGGTCCAGAAGTTTATTGGCCAATATCCTCCTCTTTTTCTCTGGATGTTCCGCGCAACAACCGCATCCTAACGTGACTTTCGGACGGACAATAGAGTGTACCTTTGGGTTCGGGCCCTGCTACGGGCCCACAACCACGATTTAGGGCCCCAGCCGATCGTCGGGGAATAATTTTCATAAATTTCGCGGGCCTCGTAAACATCGCAAGGGGATGGTGGAATTGGGCGTGGGGGGAGGGCATTGGGATCGCATTGCTCCTCCTGGATTTATTGGATTATCGGCAAGTGCGAGCCGATGTTTGAGCTTTCGTCGAGACAATAACTGTCCCCACAAATGCCCACTTTCCAATGCAACCGATAATTTGAGGGGGGGTTTTTTTTTTTTTTTTTTTTTTTTTTTTTTTTTTTTTGCCCTTGACTCTCGCCAATAGCAGCAGCTATTTCTAACATTTACTTGTGTACGAGGTTACGTTAATTAGAATTTATACCGATTGTTAAACGAGTTTGCGTCCTCGATTCTACCTCGGCCTCGGTAAACATGTCATCGATAATAATAATTGGAGTGTGTGCACGAGATCTCCACGCTTTTGTAATTAGGTTTATGCATTTTTTATACGTAAATAAAGCGTTGTAAAACGTTCGTAAATTTGTTTAGGGTGAATTAAATTGTCCTGGTTAATGTCATCATTTTTGATACTTAATGTTTTACAAATGTGTTTTTTAAATACAGAAAAGATCTTTCTTTCATCAATTGAGGATACTTTTATTTTCTGATTGCGAAAAAATGTACTAAATATCACTTTTTATTCGCGTTGCATCGCTTTAAGAGGATTATAAAATTGATAATATTTTAATTTAGCTAGACCATTTTAATTTAATTATGATCATTAATTTTTCACATAGCGTGTATTCGAGCAATTTATAAGGATTAGCAAAATCCGATATTATACGATATCATCCGCTCGATTTTAATGCACTATTTCATACATTTTATACGTTATGCTCTTCTAAAAGGACTCGAAGCACACGAGTGCCACTTAAAAATTTGAATATTGGAGGATAGGCCCTTGAAAAATCCGATCACCGAGGTCGATTTACGCACTGACCCTTCTTTGCTAACCACCGGAGCACCGAGAGTTTCAGTCTTTGCATTTATGACGGCCTGATGCACCGACCCAACATGAAGTGGAAATGAAAATAAAAAGAAAAATAGGGAGAGAGAGAGAGAGATAATAAATGAGTCTAAAGTGACCAAACGAGATGGGGCCCCATAGGCCCATGAGGGTCTACGGGCCCCGACTATCGATCCTCGGCCGTGCATAAATCGCCGCTTTGGTGGACGTCAAATTAACTGTTCGCGGCGACGGCACGGCGGTTTCGGACGTAATGAGGTGGCGGCCCGAGGGTGGATTTTAATCAAGGATCGATGCTGCGCCGTTTATTCGTTGCCCGCGCGCGCGGTCCATTTGCGGAGGCTGAGCCTCGCCCTGCCCTCGTCGCTACCGTCCCCGCTTATTGCAATCTATTTCTTTCTTATTTCATCCTCTTTTATTTCATCTCTCGCGCACTCTTCCTTTTATCTTGACTTAAAGAGGCTACCATGCTCCTGCGACTTATAGATTTCAATGTACAACAAGTCGGTCTGCTTGAGCGGAACTCGCTTGTAAATTATTGGCGGATACCTGCGTTATTAATTACAAGTCAAATAGGAAAAACAAAATCCATTAGTCCGCGGATATTGGATTTTAGTAAGTGATTATGAAATATTTATATTGTTTAACGATTTAAATTATTTATTTAACCGTTTTTACGTGCTTTTATTTGCAACTATGTATAGGATACTATTAATCCAACAATTTTAAATTGAAATTTGTTTCAAATTGTATGCTACTGCAGTTGACACAATGCTTTGGAAAATACCAACTCGAAGGTAATTCTTATTCATTGTACATCGCGAACTCGGCTAAAAGAATTCAAATATCAACTTAACCTAATAAGCAGGTAATGATAAATTTAATTCAAACCGAATAATCACTAAAATTCATTTTTCAATTGAGCTGACCCGAATATTTAATTTAGTGATTTATTATCGCATTCAATGCTTGCAATTAGCTTTCAATAATTCCGTATGCAGACATGAATGCTAAATAATAACGTTATTTCACATTTTACAATATCGGCTGATATTAATAACAATGCCAACAATTTACAATGTATTTGAATTCAATTAACCGTCTGGTAAAGATTAAATTTGCTGGCATATATAATATCCTGGCAGCAAGTTCGTTGATGGCTTATATATGCGAATAGCTGTAGGTATCAACTTTTTTAAAAGGTTGCATCTATTTAGTTAATAATTTTGGAGTGAAAGGAACCGAGGCAGAGGAAAAGATAAAAGATGGATGTTCGGGCAGGGGAGAAAGATAGAAAAATACGAGCCGAATTAGTGGCGGTCAATTATCGACCTGCATAAACGGCACTATTAGATAACGAACTGGCAGATGCACTAAAACACTGTAACTCTCGAAATTTATACATGTATATATATGTATGTATGTATGTATGTATGTATGTATAAGTAATTTTCGATAGCATATACTGTATTTCGCAGGTTAAAAGACCTTTTGTTTATGGCTCTAAAGCCAAGAGCTACTGTGCCTCCGAGCGTCTTAAAACCACAATCTAAAATAGAGCCCCGAACGCCTGGATGAAGTGATGATACTCTGTTCGATTTGTACCCAACGTATACGAGGAGGGAAAATAACTCACTAATCCAAAAGGTGAACCCTCTTAGGATCTTAAAACCTGACGACTACTACACCAACAGTTTAAGCGATACTCTCAATCTACCGATTTATGTTGTAAAATATTACGGCGATAATCAACAGAGAGAGCTTCGGGATGTCCAACTTTTAAAAATTGCAATAATTACTGCTAATATTAAAACAAAAACAAAAACAAGAACAAAAACAAAAAACAAAAACAAAAACAAGAAAAAAATTAAATTCCGATTAGAAGATAAATGTCCATCCTTTCCCGTGTGTGTATAATTGGTATAATAGTTTTTATTAATGTGAAATTGCTTTTTGATTGCGTTCCCCATCGTCTAATTCCGCGTTTAATATCCCGAGAGCATTCGGGGGATAGTAATTAAAATCCACTTGGTGCGCGGATATACGCCCGAGTCAAAAATCAACGTCAAACGTAGAATTCCGTATGCCGCGATTCTTATCGGCGTATCCTGCTGATCTCGCAATGGATCCGCAATTTGCATGCGTTCTAGGCGTGAGGCCGCACGGCTCCAACGGTCACCTGCTGCGTGATGCGAATGTTAAAGGTCGTCGGTAATAAACTCGGCATTATAATGTATGGGCCTGCGGTGGCTTCCAGAGCCCGACTTCCATTCGTCCCCCACGTGTTTAATGCGCGAGGCATTAAGGAGGCAGAGCACAGCGCCAAAGGGCGAAACTACTCGTCATCCTTAGACCTCGCCTCCCCAGCCAATTCGTGCCCCGGACTGTCAAAGCCCTCCCACCGTGAACTTTTGCAGGAGAAGGCCAAATATTTTTCACGAGTGCCGATCACTTGCCAGGGCGATTATAAGAAACCCGGGGAAAAGTGCAGCCCGAAGTGGGGTTAGAGCGAGTGAATTCGCTGGGGCGAACTCCAAAACACGGCTCCGAGGTCGGCGAGGCTTAGTTCCTATAATCGATCACGCACGCCCATTTATCCAAACACACCGACACCGGTGAATAATGTATGGGCGAAATGATTTTTCCCGGTAAAATATTACGAGTGGAGGTGCGCGTCGAAAATACAAAACGCGAGGGCTAACACGTAGCTGTGGTGGGGATTAACTTGTTATACATTGCGGCGCTAATGGTAAAAATAGGTGATAAATTAAAAATTGCACGACAGTTGACTATAAATAAAGTAGCAGTATCATCGAGCATTTGTATGTAACACAGGGAAAAAAGACCACGCCAACACCTTCTCTCCTTCTCTCCTCGCAGCTCCAAGATTGTAGGTTTTAAAAAAGTTTGCATGAAAAGGGCGAACTAACATCGGCCTTACAAAATGGTAGGTTGTGTAAGGTTCCTATTCGAGCAATAAATTAAGCGAAAACGTTTCCCCTATTTGCTTCTTGCATACGCGAGAGAGGCGAAGCCGAAGGAGTCGGATTGTACGAGAGAGAGCCTAGGCAGAAAAACAAGTTGAGGAATGCTGCTGCTGGTGCTGCTCCTTCTGATGCAGCTTCAGCTGAATCTTCAGCTGAAGATTCAGTTTCAGTTTCAGTTTCAGTTTCAGCTACAGCTTCAGCCCCTCCGAGAGTACAACGCACAAACCAGGACGAAAGTACGAAATACAATAAAAAGTCTGGTGCAAGCGCCGACGACGACTTTACGCTTGATACTAAATTACTTCTTACAACACTACCGTAACTTACCGTAGCTTTAAACAATAAAAAAACAGTCGTAAATGCAAGTTTCATACTTTCTTAATAAAATTTATTAAGCTTTTCATTTGAGAGCATTTTTTGTGATTTTAAAACCCATCAACGATTGCACGTCCCGCAATGCCTTGGAGTCTTACAACCGAAATTTTTGTTAAAAAAAGATACAAGTTTTTTGTTCACTCATTCACCGTAATATCGTCATGGTAGGGAAATTAAAAATTTGTTGTACACCAATTGGGTACCTGTTTTAACATACAAAAATTTACAGTTACCGCTTCAAAGGTATTCGCTAATAAATTGATAAATGATATTTCGGCTTTGACTCTTTTAATTAAATGTGGACAACCGAAAATAATTGACCGCTCAAAATCAGTTCACAGTGTGAGCGCAGCAGACGCGGATAAACCAGGAATTGGTAATGGAAGGAAGGGATAATAATTAACGATCGACCGAATATTATAATAAAGTATCTTAAAATGTTACAGTTTGCTTACGGGAACTCAATTACGGGCAATTGTAAGTAAGCGCCGAAGAAGTAAACTTTCTCGGAGAGAAGAAGTACGCAATGCACATATTTGAAGAGATAAAATGTAAAACAAGGATCCGTTGAGTACATAGACTGGGGCTAATTTCGAGGAGCACCCAGCCCTCTCCTGAATTCTTCAATCGCAGCCATTTTTAATAAGGCAATTCGGTAGGTAGACTCGCGTGAGGCTGAGAGCTCCGAGTTTAGCCGCGAGCGGAAAAGGCTCATCTCGTTGAAGCGCGGGGAGGTCGGAGGGACGGAGGGAGGGAGGGAGGGAGGGACGGAGGGAAAGACGGAGGGAGGGAGGGAGGACTTGTACATTGTACGGAAGAGTACCGAAAGGAGCATCATTCCGCTCGTGTACTCTGCTCCGAGTACAAAGAGAGGAGGACGTCATTGTGCTCCTCTCGGAGCTGCACATCCTCGGCGGCGATAGTTAGCGCGTCCGATGTGGCTTTGTTGTCTGATTAATAATGCCCTCCGCGGATCTGACACCTCGCGGAGTTTAATTACGCCTTATTCGCGAATGAATATGCATGCGGGCGAGGGTCGTAAAAAACGCAATTACGCCTTTGAAAAATGGGGTTGGAGGGAGGCTGAGGAAAAGAGGAAAGCTGGGTCGAGCCGCGGGACCGGTTCTTCTCGAATCCGCGGGCTCGACTTTGTTTTTGTTTTTGTTTTTGTTTTTGTTTTTGTTTTCGACTCTTTGGGAATGCAGGGCGCAATGCACCGAGGGAAATATGAGCCTCACCTCGCGCCCGGGCCTCGAGAGTCCGTAACGCCGCACTTTTACGGCGACGGTGTTTATGACTCGCTCGAAATATTGTGTACTTATTCCGCTCGGGGATCACCGCACCGAGAATAAAATATTGATCAAATAATTGAGAGCTTAATTAAGTGGCTACTCGAATCTACCCCTTACTGCGTCCGGCCGTGAGATAGCACCTGTTAACGATGGCCAGGCCCCAGTAAAATAGCTCAACTAGATGATAAAATTTCAACTTCTCTGTTCTAACCGTTCAGAATATTTGCAAATAATTAATAAATACCAGCGTAACCTTACAACAACTGGATAAAAATAATAAAGACCGTTTAATGTTTAATTTTATAGCTCGTCGTCCATTCTACCACTCATACTCAGATTATAATTATGATAAGGAATTTTTATCGACACTAACAATTTTATTTAGAAAAATTATTAATGCGTCTCCGGTCTCTAACGTTAAATAAATAAAGGAAAAAAAAAATCTTTTTCATCAAAAATTTTTTCAAAAACTCAAAAAACTAATTCCCTTTCAAATTTTGATTTAAAATTTATACTTTATAATACATAGAAAATATATATTTACAAATATATCAAATTAAAGCGAATGACTTTACTTCATATTATTTATAACATTTATTTTCTTCATTGCTCTCAAGAAGTAACCTTATTATATTGTTTATTCGAAAATTAAACAATGTTTTTTTTTATAAATAATATGAAATTTGGTACAATGGCTTCTTAATCTGCAGCAAATAATATAAAATGATTAATGTTATTGGAATATAAAAATTTCAATTTTTTTAATACTTAAACGCTGATGGAAAAACAATTTTGTTTTTAAATTTTTTTAATTTATTAATACAATGCAAAAATAACCTCCTCCCTTTAAAGGGTGATTTAATGGGGTACATATTGTTATAACCAACTTTTACTGTAATATTTAATAGCAATTAATGATACTATGAGATTTTTTGAAAGAAAATTTTCATTTAAAAGAAAATTGTTTTTTTCTGTTATTTTTTTATGTTAGAGTCATCAAACATACAATTATTATCTACTCTCTGGAAACCATTTGGTTTTAATTATTATATATTATTATATTTCCTCACATTTTCCTACGATTATTATATTTTCTTATTAAGCTAATAAAAACTGATAATGTTTATATGTAGAAATAATAATTATAATGCTCTTATGTTGACAACCAAAAAAGTACTTTCGTTTAATATTTTTTTATAATAAATAATCATACACACATCTGCAATCACATTAAAAAAAAAATATAAATATATATATATATATATTACATCTATTGAAAAAATTATCAGAAACAATGTATTTTTAATTGTCTTGGTAATGCTTAGAAGTGCAAAATATTAGTATTAAGGCGAATGCGTAACATAAATCGATAGTGATTTAGTGGAATTGAATTTTATAAATCGCTGGATTGGCGATTAGGTCTGTAATTTAATTTAACAATCGAGTAATGAAGGCTCAGTTGGATCGATCCGCAAACTATCCCGAGCACTTAACACCTATCCAATCCCGCGTTTACACTTTCAAAACATTTACCACAAATACCTATTACTTTTTATACCATTAAAAAAGTGTCAACTATTATTATCGATTCCAATTTTATTATCCCATTTTCGACTCTAAACAAAAGTTGATAAAAATGCCGTGCAATTTTTTTCAAATATTTAAGCAATTTTAAGAAGCATATTTTTTTACAAATTTATTTATAAGTAATGAATTTACATTTGATTTATGTCAAGAAAAATCAAGTAGTTTACTAAAATATTTAATAATTAATTTAATAAGTATTCTTTGTAAGTAATATCATTTCCAAATGTAATGTCACAAAATGTTTGTTAATACCGCGAGTAAAACAAATTATTTTATAATTACTTGATAATATAATCATAAATACTTAATAGCATATTCATAACATAATCGTGAATCAGTCTAAAGATTCATAATATTTTCCGCAGTAAATATATACAATATACATTAGAATTTAAAAGTAAATAATCAAAAATAATAATCTATATATATATAAAAGACAAACAGAGTGATTTCAATTGAAAATACTATTGTTACAAAATAGAAAATTACTATTGTTACATCAAGTACTTATAATGTTAAACTTTCTGCATAATTAAGCACACAATTATGAGAATTCAACAAAAAAAAGTGTAACGAATGCTTACATTTCAATATTTCCGTGAATTTTGCATTTACAAGCTAAAAATAAAATTGATTACAGTTGAAAAAAAAAATCACATGTAAAGTGATTGTTTAATTAAAACTAAATTAGAGTAAACATAAGTTTAGTGAAATGTAGCAACAAACCTTGGATTTAACGAGAGTAAATTAAAGTTTTCGTACCGAATCTCGAACTTTCATTTAGTGTTCAAACTTGTTTAAAAAATTGTTTACGCGCTTCCACTTGGAGATTGTGCTTTGGGAAATGTTGGGAAAACGATTCTAACCTCATTGAACAGTTCATTTGAAAGGATAGGAGAACTTTTGGAGAATAGCAGAAGTGCATCCGAGATAATCTCGGACTCTTCTGCTCCCGACAAGTTGGGCGGTCGATGGAAATCGCCTCTCGGCGCAACCACCCTCCCTCCCTCCCCCCCCCCCCAACTCACCCCGGCTCATGTATCGGTAGAGCACGAAATCGATAATTTTCGGGCCCTGTTCGCAACTTAATAAAGGTGATAGGCTCGAGGGCGAGAAATTGCGTTCGCGATCGGATCTCCCTTCTTTCTCTTTTTTACCTGCACCTTACCTTCGTTGCCTTAGTTCTGAACCCTGTTCCTTCACCTCAAACGAATAGTCGATCATTAGATTGAATTGATTCCGATCGACTGACCTCAAATGAATTATTATCCTTGGACTTTCATTAAACGCGCGCACATAATTCGGTATTTGTGGCTTTTGTTGGGAGCACTGCAATTTTACCTCCCCGAAACGAGCTCTCATCAATTTTTCAACTATTAACTCCTTTGTTTGATATTTCAATTACCGGAGTACCCGAAGTAATGCCTTTTAATGAAAAAATAACACATGGATTTCGATGTACGCCTTGAAGGCTAACCTTTTTCTAAATACATATTTGCTTCGCGTTGATTGTAATTACTTTTAACCATTGCTTTTATTAATCAAATTATAGAAAATAGACACTGGAGCGGTGTCTCATTAGATTCGGTTGCATCAGAAAATTAATCTTTTAATTTGGGCTATTTTATTGTTTTCCATTTATAGCTCGGAGCACCAGGCAATTATTTCAGTATTTTTTGCAATACTTTCAAAATTAAAGGAGACCCTTTCTTAAGTAAATGTTTTATTTTTTTATATCATTATAATTTTTTTAAGATATTGTGTGTCTTAAGGAAACTACTATTGTTATATTAAATAGTACATTTCTACCCCCGATTATAAATTTATAATTTTATGTACTCTACATCATAGATATAAGGAAGAGTAAGTGGAATAACCTATTACTTAAAATTTATTGAGTGTTAAAATTATAATTAATTCTAAATTTATTGATGATTAAGCAAAATAATGAGTAGATAAAATTTTAGCCATTTTTTCATTCCTTAATATTTTTATACACTTTACCATTTCATATAAATTCATTAAAATTATAGCTTATAAAATAAATTAAAACGCATTTTTACACTTCTTTATTTAATCATCAATAATTTTTAAATTAATTAACATTTTTATATGCGTAAAATTATAAATTAAAACTCATTGCACCTCTTTCAATAAAAACTTTTTTTTAAATTCTCATAGAAATTTAATGACCACTAACAAAGATATCATCTTAACTAAAAGAACATAGATTTTTATTAAGATACTAAAGATAGATCATATCTTCAAAAAAATATCAGAAACTTCAGAACTAAGCTACGGGCGCTAAATTTTATTTTTTGGATACCAAAAAATACTTTCCAAAGCCCCATTAAAAATTGTGACCTAGAGAACAGAGCACTTCTTCTTTTTCAAAACTATTAAAAAAGATATATAAAATTTTTTTTTTTTTTGTCTATATAATAACGTTTTCTTCAAGCTTACAAAATATTCTGTATTTAGTTTTTATATAATGTTATTCATTTAAAAAAAAAAAATTAAATATTGGTCCATTTTTTGGTAATCAATGTTCATATTTAAAATAATGTAGCTAATAATTATCATTTAAATGTTGTATCGTACATCGAGAAGTATTGTATATCTTCGGAACTACATCGAACCTTTGAAAATTGCCGCTGATCGCGGTTGTAGCTCCGGGTACACGATCTTTAAAATTTAATTATAAAAGCCGCCAAGATCATAATCTTCTAAACGATAATAGCCACTAGAGTGCATATAAGATAATCGTACAGGTACGATAATTGGATAATTATATAAACTGATATCTGCAAAACAATGATCTGTCAAGATAAATGTATATTAATGTACATTACCCTTATGTATACTCATGTAAAAAAAGAAAATTCTGTATTTGCATTACAGGACCACCAGGAATTCATTTTTTAATAGAATTGAATGTTCGTACTATATTTGGTGTTTTAAAAGATGCAAACATTAACACAAATATATAGATAATTTTAAAGAATTCAAGAATCACGTATTTAGCCATTTAAATTTCGATTATATCTTTGAATATTTTTAATTGACTCATAAAGATTTCATTAAGATTTTCCATAATTAAATATTTAAGACTTACAATTCATGTTAAATCATTTGTAAAAATTTGAAAAGCCTCATCTTTCAGTCATAGAAAATTTGAAAATATTCCTTTCAATTTTTTAAAAATAAAATGAAACGAAAATAATTTGGCCAAAAGAGGATAATTAACAAAAATAATTAAAAAAAAAGTTTGAAGACTAATGTATTCGTAGGTTTACTATGAAAAAAAAAGTATTAAAAAATATTGCAACATAATTATACACGTAATCATAACTTTAAATTTTAATTCTTATTTACGATACAAAGTGATAAAGGTTTTTTGGTACCGCAGGTATTTGTATACAAATTATGACATGGAATATCATGCATTTGAGGAAAATTGGGTCAAAGTTCACTTGTAAAAGGAAATTTAAGTAAAGCCTCATATTGCCATCCGGCCATGAGCCAGTAAAACAACACGAAAATAGCTCAGGGATGCAGGTGCCACAGTTCAGGTCATAACGGGTCATCTGCTCGAGATGAGCTTTTCCTCATTTTGCATTTCTTTTTTCGCAATTTTTTGCGCTCCGAGAAGTACTACACGCTTAACGACGACACGAAAACTGTAAGCTGCACTCGTAACCGAAAGTCATAATCGGACCCCGGAAAATGCATCTTTTACGAGGGAACGAAAGTTCTTTCCCTTGTCCTCGTAAGCGTTTTTTTACGCCAGCCATTTAAATAACGATATCACCCGATAATTCATTCTTAATTACATTGAAAGTATTATGTATAGCATATAAGTATTCCATGTTCGCCAATGATTCCGTTCTCACTTAATTAAATGTACATTTACGCTCTTGCGAGATGAGTTCATTTCCAAGAATTGAGCTTTTGAAATTAAATATCCAAGGTGTCGCGGGCGACTCGATGAAATCCGATATCGCGAGATAATGAAAAGCAAGCCTGTGCAAAAAAGTGTAAAGCCGGGCTCCTTTGCCCGCTCACGAGAATTCGTTTTAAAGAAATTTATAACTCTTCATTTTCCGAGGGAATTACGAGAGATGCGGAGTTTTGCACGCACGCCTAACGAAAATTGTCGCTAAAAAGTGTAATCTAATGAATTTTAGAATTAACGCTCTAAAATTACGATATGTGCTTTTATTAAGTGTGATGGAGCGATAACGCCGATCTGACGTTCGCTCGAGATGCAAAAATGCAAAGATCCTTTTCATAGGGCCCTGCTGATTCCTGAGCGAGGACAGGATGCGCATGCGCCCTGAATTGCTCCGCTAAATCACTTTTTAACGACTCGGTTTTCAGCCTTGGATGCTTACAGTGACCGACAAGGAACTCAAATGTAGGCGCGAGAGCTTTACGGAGCTGTTAATTTTATTTAACCATTACAAAAATTTCGAGGATACTCCGAGATCAAATGGCTTATATAATATACTTTGTAAATGTCAAACTTTTGTATTTATTGCAGTGATGTCCCTACGCCCATTTATTTTTCACTGAATAACGAGCTGCTTCCACACTCGAAATATCTTTGAAAGCATTTTTTATAACGAAAATAAAATTAAATAAGTACACTATTTAGAGGCATTAATGCCTTTAGGAATTAATCTTCATGTTCGTCTTTTTTTATGAAAATAAAAACTAATGTTCTCTTCAAACTTATTCTTACTTGGATTATTTTTATTATTGCATGCGTGGATGCATAATTAGGCTTATATTTCATATTTATCACATCTTGGGATGCATTTCATGCACACGCATGAAAATGATTGGATGTTGATTTGGAATTTCAACTTTTATGCACGCACATACGCGTGCTGACTTGAAGAAAAAAGGCCGAGTCTCAAAAGCGCGAGTGTGTCCTTTAATTAGTCCTGCAGCCTCTGTCTTGGTCGTGATCAATTTCAAATTCATCAAAGCTCGCAATTCCCCATTCCGAGAATGAGGCTGAAGCACAGCTTCTGTTAATCCGCCGTTAATTAGATAATGACTCATCCGGGAGCTTGATTTAAATTCAATGAACTTTTCAATCAATCTCGGAACACACTCGCGCAGATTCGGCCAATTATCGCAATCGAACGGCAGATGCAAAGCTATCGTTCGCACATCTCCACGCTCCACGGAATATCGAAGTCGGAGGCTGCGTACATCTTCTCTTCCTCCTTCATTTCTTTCCTCTTATTAGCCTTGTCCACGCGCGGAGATACAGTAGCAACTCTGAATTAATTTAATCTCCTTGGAATCGAGCCCGATCGTGGAACACATCGTCCCCTCGACTCGTCCTCTCGACTTACTCCTCCTCCAGACCCTCTCGCTTCATCGTGTCCCCAGCACTTTTTTCCACACCACTTTTTCCACGACGGCGTAAACTTGGCACATTATGCTAAACGCGCGCTTTCTCGAATCGGCGAGTCCGTTACGCGCTCCCCTTATCGGCTCACCGCGAAATAATAAAACTGTCGCCGGCGGTTAAAGAGATACATAGAAAGTGAGAGAGAGAGAGAGAGAGAGAGTAGAGAAATTAATGGGCGACGATTATACGGATTTCAATTTATACCGTCGCAGCGGGAGATTTCTATCGGGACCGGCTGTTTGCTCGGCCGAAAGGAGATTCGCCTCCTTCTTTTCGGACGCGGAGGCTTAATTGCGCAGAAGATGGCGCATTATATTCACGTTAGTTGTCCCCAAAGCGGACCACGGGCCCATTTCTTCGGATAATTAATTACTCGCATGATGCCTGCAAACCATGCAATGCCCCTTAAAGTGTCAACCATTTTATGCCTTATTTAGGGCCCATTCTCGTGAAATTGTACAGCGTTTTGGGAAGCCTCCGCTTGAATTAAACTCGAAAACACGCGCGAGATACGGCAATGAAGTCGACTTTGTAGAACCGTTGGGAAATTAGAATGGAAAACTTTATTTACACATTTCTTTATTATAAAACTGATTTGCACATAATATTGCTTTATGGAGTTGCTGTGTTTGGATAATCTCCATTCGAACAATCAGCCCATTTGTTCCTTTTTTTCGTTCTCACTACCAAGTCTAAGTTCTCATAACTCGAGCTATTTACCCAGTTATTCCCGAAAAATTTCTTCATCGCGCACATGTCGTGCTCTCCGTATAACAAAAAAGTGTACCCGGTAAAAGTGAATCAATAGTAAATTCCTCATCTCGAAAAACGGGATTCTCTAAATTTTTCGTAAAAGAAGTCCAAAGGGAGCCGCGCGCTACCAGATTCAGAAAGCCCCTTACTCCTCCCCTCCCCACCCCTCGCTGGCTGTAGCATCAGTGCTCGTTCGAGCCTCGTAATTATATATACGAACTAGACATTGTTCATTAAACAGGTTCTCCAGATATAAATTTCCTCGCGCATATAGGAACGACTCGCCCTCTCTCTCTCTCTCTCTCTCTCTCTCTCTCTGTCTCTCACTTCTACCAGAATCCAAAGAACCGGAGCGGGTTGCAGGTACAGAGTGGGTCGGACACTTACGAATTTATGTGCTCCTGGAGAAAGAACGAGAATGGAGGATGCGGGCCATTCGTAGAACCATTAAAGCATCCTAGCGCCCCGCGCGGTGCCTTCGATTCCCTTTTTCACGAGCTCAAGGGGTGAGAGGGTTGGGACGGGCGGGTGAGGGGGAGGGAGAGGGGAGGGGGGGGAGCTTGCGTTTCTTACTCCTCCCGGCCGGGAGGGTATTGTGTTGGGTTGCGCTCGGTTGTGTTGTGTTGAGCGGAGGCCAGCCAAGAGTTATGACTGTTAATTACTCGTTTGAAAGAACCGTGGCCCGCGTTGCTGATTAGTGGCGTATTTTGTTGGCACCTGCATTCGGCCTCCTCGAAACACCGTTCCGTCGATGATCCTGATCCCCGAAAGAGCGAGTCCTCCTCCACCTCCTTTCCTCCACGCGTCGGTTCCCGAACTGAAGTAACGGTTCGCGAAATCTCTCCTTCTCGACTCGAGATTTCCTGAATTCTATTGGCGAAAACTACCCAACTACTTTCTTATTGCCTTCCCGAAATATCTAAACTTTTGGGCAAATAAAAAAATTCTCTTTTCTTTCTTATAGCTCGTTGCACATTTGCTGAGCTTTTACTTTTATTCGCAATTTACAACGTTGCCGTAACAATACGAGACATGTTCTACTTGCAGTAAGACTTTTTCCTGACTTAACTCGATTTTCAATCTTGATTTCAAATCACTGAATCGCAAATGAAATCTAGAGTCGTTATCCTATTTTTAAAGAAAAGAGTTTACAATGTAATATCAAGATTTGATCTCAGTAATAGATCTGTTCGCCATATTTAAACATGTATGTAGTTTGATCAATTAAATTATACCAACAAATAAACAGTTAATGTAGATCGATAAATGAATGTAAGCAGAATTACCTAGTTCAACAGTAACAGTGAAATAAAATGAAGGAATAATAAATTATTAATGCTTACAATATAAAGACAACTTCAAATTATGTATTTAAACTTTTTAAAACAAAAACATAAATATTTTTAAAACTTACACTCAAAAACGTTTGGTATCATAATCTAAAAATTGATCGGCGCCATATTCTAGTAATATCCAAGTCAAGAAGATTATTATAATTTTTCTCTACTGTTAATTAAAGCTCATTAATAATCATCAAATACCTCAAATATACTATAAAACTTTTATGCACATTGAAGTAGAAGATTAAAATTAATCAGTGATTTCAAAAAGTTAAAATTGTATTTATTGCTCAATATTGATGGCACTCTAAATATATCAATATATATTAAGAAAAATGTAAGATCTTAATTTAAAATTGATAAAAACTGGTAATTTGTCCATTGCAAATTTTATCTTTGGCTTTTAAAGTGTATCCACAAGACATTGAAGGTTTTACAAGAAAAAGCTATATAAAGTAGGGATAAACTAAAAACCGTGCATGAAAGTATTTTAAAGGAGAAATTTGAATTGATTGTGTGAACGTGTTGAAACGCTTTCTAGACACTTGAAACTCGAAGTTGGCTGTGCAGCATCCTCGACACCCTCACGAGCACTCGAGGTGAAAATAATTTTCGCGGGGATCGCAGAAGGTGCATCAAGAGGTTGGGAGAGAGATTCCGGGGAGGCGAATCGGAGGTTTTCTTTATCCCCAGGTCGCCTTGAACCTCCGGGGAATAAATCGGCGTAATTGATAAGCACGAGGAGGCGCCCCTCATTCGGCGGCCGACACGATAATGAACCGCACCGACGGCTGCGGCGGCGTCGGCGTCGGCGTCGGCGTCGGCGGCTCGGCCTGTGTTCGTGCGAGGTGCACTTTCTTCTGCCCTCCTTTGAAGGCCAGGGCGAGCAGTAAAACAACGAGGCTCTCGCATTCTCCTCCACGTGTATATCCATTATCGAAAGCGCTTAATTGTTTAACAACGCGCCTTGCGCTCACTCACACGCGCAGCCCCCCGCACGTGTGTGCGCCTGAGTGGAAAATTAAAATCGGAGTAGATTAAAAATTACGCCCTAGTCGTAAATCAAAGGGTGGTTGAAAAATTAATTGAAGGCATAAGACTGCGGGATATTGAATTTACTTTAAATGCACATAGGCGTTTCTAGCCTTTTACTTCCTTTTTATTTCGTACCGAGACTCATGCCTTTGCTAATTATAATAGTTGAGCCCTGCCGTATTAAAGCGCAAGTATAAGCAAATGTCATAAGCCGGCCTAGAGTATAGTGATTAGACTTTTTCCCAAGTAACTTTCGAGGAATGATAACACGTTGTTGGTTTGTTTGAATCGAGAGATAACAATAAATAACCGTCGAGGCAGGAGCGTTAAATGCTACGAAAATATGAATTCGAAAGGCGAGCCGATTGCTATTTATCGCGTTATTTCAAATTTCAAATTATAACATTAAACCGGGACATTAAAATTCTTGCCACATTTTAACATTTTAAACACAGATTATCCATCCACAGGACATAACTCTCGGCTCTGTGCTCGCAATTTCCTGAAAATTCGCATTTAGCCAAGGGTGCGCCTTACTGCTGGGCAATTCACGCGTCCGGTGCATCGAGACAATGCGCCGAAAAAATCTGCCGAAAAATTGGGCTGATTGGCCGCACTTGCATTTACCGTGTCGAGGACGGATTCCAGCGAGGATCAGCGTTCCTCAAGCCATCACCTTTTTCGGAGGGTCCGCGTCGACGTTAACTCGGGTGCGGCGACTCCTTCTTTTTACGAGTTAGAGCTTTATTTTTCGGAGCCCTCGTACTTTACATTCCCCGGCGAATTACGCGCGCACTGCCAATTTCGCGACCCGACGAGCTCTAATTCCACCGTAATTACTCTTTTCTCCCAGAGGTTCGTGGCGACGCCGGCCGACCGCTGCCTCCTCTCGAGAAATTGATCGAATGAGTTTTTAAAAATGAGGCCAGGAAAATACGAGCTTTTCGAGGAATTTCAATTATTCCGGTGCATGTCGTAGGTCGCTCCGCTTATGCATTAACGATTCGAGGGGCTACGAATAAATTGATATCGTGCATTCATAACAAGTGCCATTAGTTCGAAATCTCAATTACATTCTGGGAAAGGAGTCTCCGTATCAAGTCGAGAGGAAAAAATGAAAACAAGGGAAATTAGGTTCACGAGAGTGAGCCCGAATATTGTAGCGACTTTAATAACGCTCCAGGATCCATCAAATTAAATTGTAATCGAGGATTCGAGATTTATTACGCCTTTATTTTGCGCTTTATCTCCTCGCTGCAATATATCACAACAATACAGCTCAAATGAGCGGGAAAAAAAGAACTGTGCGCATTAAACCGTATTCGTATTCCGTATTAGTATTTAAACATAGGATTACGAAAGCGACTGGGGGGTGGGGGTTAAAAAGTCCGGCGTATATTGAAATAACGTTTTTCCGTTTTTCCACGGGGGAAAAAGCGGGCGATGCAGGTGTCGAGGCAGAAAAACCAACAAAAACAACAACAAAAATAATAAAAAAAAATTAACAAAGTTATACGCCCGCATTCCGACGCGAGCCGCGCACGGCGTTGCCCAGCGTCAATTAAATCACGAGGGTTTAATTGAGATATGTCTATTTGTACGGCGAAACCCAGACAGCCTGTGATTACGTTTGTGTAATGCGCTTATAATCGCAGGATTTTAATCGCCGTGCTAGGGACACGAGATCGTCCATCGTTCTGGACCAAAGGGAGGCTGGGGCTTTCGTCTGCGGTATAATTTTACGGACACGGAAATTTTTCATTCGTGCGCGAGTGTGCAAGGGCGCGCCTCGAATACATTTGGCCGGTATAAATAATTTACCTTTGCAAATAGTCAGTCGTCACTTTGTAATTGGAAAGCAGTTGGAAAGAAGTGTTGCCCCTTTAAATTGCCGATAATGCGCGAGTTCACCATGCTGAAATCAATTGTAAACACCTGAAATGTTTTTCAATTTGGATAGACTGCTGGCTAATGAAGGAAGAGCTGCTAACGAATGAAAATGGGCAGCCGGTCGCTCAAAGATGCAAAAGTCACGTCCCTCTGTTGGAATTCGCGAAATCAGGGAGGAGGGGGGGGATAGTTGTTTGCAGAACGAAGCGTAAATCGAGTAGGTGGCGGTTGTCGTCGCGTCGTGAACCCGAACCACCGCAGGTTTGACTAAGAGACCCCGGGTATTCGCCGGAGATGCTGGTCCCGACAGAAGCTGAAAATACGAGGGCAATAAAGTAAAACGGGAAAAAAGCTAAATGCATCGGCAGACTTTTAATGCGACCTCCTTCGGAGCAATTTTAACAACTCAAAGCATAAGATTCTTATATAAGTGCCAGTTTCTCCGCGCGAGTAATAACACACTGCAGCGGGAATAATGGATAGGGGCGTTGGGCCGTCTGGGGCGCGGGGCGAGGGGGGGGGCGGGAGAGAGGCCGAGGGGAGCAGTAGCGCACACGCGCAAAAACCGAGTACGCGAGAGAATTCGTGCGAAGAGACGCGGGGCGCGTCACCTTCTTTCCCCTCTCCCTCGCTCAAGCTCACTCTCTCTCTCTCTCTCTCTCTCTCTCGCGGCAAGAAGAGGCGCGCCAGGGACGGACGATAAATCACGAATTACACGAACTCGTCGCGGCCCGAGACAAATTGGCCCGCGGATTCACGAGCCACGCACCGCGTAATAATATAATTATAGGACTGTCCAGGTCTTCTTGCGACGCTTCCACGGATGCGCGACCGTGGACCACTTGATTTACGAGCCTTCGATAAAAAGTGCCGGCAACCTCTTTACTAGAGCCGCACTTGCTCTTCCGTCCTTCTCTCTCTTACTCGCTTGCACTCTCTCTCTCTCTCTCTCTCTCTCTCTGTCCTCTCCTCCATATCGGTCAGATGGCATTGATGTTGCCGAACGCCCCATCGATAAGGAGAAAGTTCATAATTTTGGCGGTGGCACACAATAGGCACAGGAGGTTGCACTCGAAGCGTCGAGCTGCCGAATGCCCCCGAGAAGATCGATATCAACTCGCCCTGGTAAATTAAATTTATTCTCTCTCGACTTTTCGTTATTTATCGACTCGGCTAAATAAATTATTTCCTCGCCCTCGTGAAATTTTGTTACTACCGAATCCCGAAAACTGTTGCACTTTAATTTTATACTCGTGCGGTACTTTTGCTAGACTTTCAAGACATTAGTTTTTTCATTTGGTAGACAAAGGGCTCGCGAGTTTGTAATGCAGTCGGGAAAATATAAATATCTGTCATTTCAATGGAAAATAAAGTTTTATGTATTTTGCGATATTCGTTGTTACAAACGTAAAATTAATCTTTTAATAACGTTCATGCTATTACATCAGTAATTGAGTTGGGTTTATCGGATTATGCAACGGTTAATCAATTTAAATTTTACAGTATTTGTGATAAAATAACGTCTACAATGGAGATAAATTTCAAACTGGTTGAACGATCGTTTTATTAATAGTATTTTAGATTTTAAAAAAGCGCAAAGAGATTTTTTCCCCTGCGACTAACGAGATTAGCGTGTAAACGTTGTTGATGATTAAATTATTAAAATAATAATAATAATAATAATAACTGGCGAGTATCCGGACGCATAAAGATTGCCCAATAACGCAGAGTTTAGCATTAAATGTTAACTGGCGTGCAATTAAAAATTTAGACAGATAATCCATTGGAAGTTAGTGCAGCTCAACTCGCGTTGAAGAGAATAGAATTTCAAAGGTAATTCGCCAACCGCGGCATATTTACATAAAACGATAGCGCAGACAAGCACTCGACTCGAGTTGCAAAAGCCGGCGAGCGACATGTTGAATATATGAGATCTCGCCTTTAAATAGTCACTGTATGTAAAACAGATCATTATAAGTATACACAACACGCCCAGGGAAAAATAGAGTAAATTATTGTTTCTCCTCGTAAATCTAAATATTGTCACGTATATAGAGGTAATTACAAGATGTTTAAAGGTATTTATCCTTCATGCTTTTATTATTTATTGCAAACTATGAAATTTAGCACAAAAGTATCCAACATTTTCTCTCTCTCGAAATTTATAGTTATTCATTTATATAATTCAAGTTTTTGTAAAATGTTACACTTGAACGCTTTTTTAACCATTGATTTACACAACCCTATTTAATTTTTTCTTTTTTCTTTTTTTTTTAATGAAATAAAAAATACAATTATTCATTTATTATAATTATTAATAAATAAAAGTGAACTCAAAATAAATATTTTGATGTATTTTTTTAATATTTAACTAACGATAGCGTCAAGAATGGTATAATGCTTTTATTTATTTGGGCTATTTAACCATCATACACATAACCCATTTTTATTATCTATATTTATTTGTTACAATTATATTGTTATTGAATTCATTAGTAAAATATTATAATTATCATTTATAATTTCTATTGTTAACTATTTATACCGATAATCTATCATTCGATTATTAACACCAATTTAAGTATACAATTTGTTAATATGTAAAAAATATAATATAATTATTTTATTTGTATTATTTATCTTTATGATTTATTTCAAATGAACGATATTATTTTACAACTATTATTACAATTATTAAAATTTACTAATTTATTTTTTTTATTTATTGCACGAAATTTTTTATTGTATTATAAGCCTTTCTTGGTACAACTTTTATAAATTTTGTACTTACCTTTTAAGCATGTGAAGTTTAAAAGAAAACATTGTAAATATAAAAAAAGTAAAAGAAAAACAGAATAAAGAACAAAATTTGGAACTAAAAAATAACGGTTATATTAAAATAATTATACGCTTCTAGAAAATGAAATTTACTATTTATTGAGAAAATTTTTCTAAGAATACCTGTTGAGGCGTAAAGAAAATGAAGAAAATTGAATTTCATTGTAGAATATTTTTGTATATTTAACGGATGTTGTCGATTTAACGGATTGTGTGAAATCAGGTAGAAACTGATAGCTTAAACGAACCTCAGACGAAACTTTGGAGCGGCAAATCCCAAAGAGAACGACGAATGGACGCGCGCCCTCACGTACTCCATTTCTCTGTCACTATTTCTCTCTCTCTCTCTCTCTCTCTCTCTCTCTCTCTCTTATTCAACCAACGCTTAAAATAATGTTTTTCTTCCGTTACAGGCACCTGCAGCGAGCCTTCTTTCATCTTTCTCAAGGAAAGCAACTCGCAAATATCTACATATCGTTTTATCATCCGTGCAAAAGAACCCCATGGACAGAGTCGAAAGGAGGCAAGGGAGGAGCCGAAAAGATTGCTTTTAAGTGTTCGTTGTGGCGCTTAAGCCTGAAATCGATTTCGGAAAGCAAAGTCCACACAGTAGCCGGAACTATCTCCATCTCTCTCCCTCCATCCCTCTCCCTCCCTCTATCGCTTTCGGTCTGTCGCTTCTCCCCTTCGTGCGCGCTGATCGACTCGGACCGATAGCAATTAATCCCGGAATGCGCCCTGTATACGTGAGGCTTTGAACCGAGGTTGGGGGGGGGGGAAGGAAGTTTAGTTTGTCCAACTGAATCCACTAAAGAGAGACTTTGCTTGGATTCCGTTGAAAATTTTAATTGCTCGAGACTCCGAATTACCCCGTCGATCGATCGATTACCCACTTTTCTCCTGTCTTGGAGTTAACCTTTTATTTCTTGCCCCCGTTTTTTGTTGCACACGGTGGCTTCGAATTGAGCAAGGTCATTTTTCAAAATAAAACGCGGATGTTGGCAAGGATTTTTAATTTTCTTGTGAATTTTCAAGCACGCTAAACGTACGAAAATCGAAGAGCCTGCGTTTTCAGAAATGAACCGAGTTGAGATTTATTGGTCTTTTATCAAAGATACCGATATATTGTATTGTATGTGATATATATAAACCATACATGGTCATTGTATTGGAAGTAAAATTTATACAATGTTATACGGTAACCCTAATATATTTCAAGTAGGACGTAATGCAAAAAAAGTTTTTCACAATATTGTATTCGAGTGAACATGAGATATTTGGTGAAAATGTACCCTTAATAAGCCATTCAATTGCGAGATCGACAGTTTCTCATATAGTACTGCGTTTTGGTATAATATTCTATTTCAGATTTACCAAGAGATTTTTCTTTATCGATTTATTTATTACTCATAGAAATCGATATCGCAAAAATCAAACTTGCGTGATGGTGCAGGTTGGAGGTAAGGAGGTAAGGAGTAGTCGGCACTTGCCGCAGTAAATCATGTCAATTATGGATTGTTTATGATCCTCGACGAGATTTTCAGATCGGTTACACATTGTCGCTTCTTCAATAAAAATTTTGACTCTTTTCAAAGCTTAAAATCGTAAAGCTATCTTACGACTCTTCTACTCCACTGTATACTTTGAGAAAGTATATAAATTATAAAATGAAAATTACTTCTGCTTTTCACCCACAATAAAATATGACATTTGTAATAATAATACGATCTAAAAACATAAACCTTGTTTATCATACCTCTATGTACCTTTTAATTATTAGCATCAATATCAATTTATTTTTAGTAATGAGTAGAATGGAAATATATTCACGTATAGCTAAAAAATATAATGCGCTCGAAAATATTTATAACGTTTTTACAACCACTCATATTACTACGCTCCAAATATTAATTTAATCAATTTTGTAATAAATATACCCTATCGTTAACATAGGAATATGTTGCATGAAATAAATATTAATAAATTACGAATTTTAATTTGATAATGTAGTATAATATAATATAGATAATGTAATATGAAATAAAAATAAGTAACTTTAGAATGCTTGTAATATAATTTATAATATATAATTATAAAATTTGTAATATAATAATCAAGTATAGAGAAATTTTTAATAATAAATTGATAGAAAATTTTTTGTATTTAATACACCAGAAGTTGAAAAATTTAATTTAAAATTAAATAAAGTTCGTGTAACGTAATCGTTTTAGATTCGCTGAATCTCCGCTATTTCTGAACAGAATTTGATATCTATAAAACCTTTCTTTTTTTTCTGCAATGTAATTAAGTTTATTTCAACGCATGGCAAAACCAATTAAAACTGACGGCGTTGGAGTCGGTTTGGTGATAACGCCGAATGCCAACAATTACTACTATTCCTGTTTCCAAGGAAGTTTCATTAAGAAATCCAAAGAATTGGCATTTTTATACGAACTTGGGGTTTCGTCGATATTCCACGCGAGGGTCTGTTTATAAAAAAAAGAAAAGAGAGAGAGAGAGAGAGAGAGAGAGAGAGAGTCGAAACAAGTTCTCAGCTTCGAGACATTGTTGAATGTTGAAAATAGAGTGCAAAAGGAGCAAAATGACCTCCTCCCGGGGTACGAAATAATTTTGCGTAGTTAATGGCGCACTCTATCACACCACAAGGGCGCGAGGAAGAGAAACAAAGACGCCGTCGGCAAAGGCTCCATCTCCTCGGGCGCGTTCTCAGGGCGCGGAGTGACGCAGGGCGACCCTCGTCCTCGTCCTCGCCCCCCCCTGGACATGGACGACAAAAGCAGGGCTGATAATTGGCCGAGGAGAGCCAGAGCATCGCGCCCGCGAGCGGCTCCTGGGCAAAGGGAGGCTCCGGGAGTCCGTGAGGAGGGCGCGGGGAGGGGGAGGGGCGCGAAAGAGCGGCTGCCGCAGATGTCCGGACAATAAATCTGGCCTCTCTTCCGAGCGGGTAATTGGGTTCACTCGCTCGCCAGATCAATCCGATACTGTCTGCCGCGTGTCTGTCCGTTTTCTTCTCCTTCCGCCCCTCCGCCAACCCCCGTCGGTGGGTCCAGCTCGGCGACGCGCGCGCCACGAAGAGATGGACGTGGACGTGAATGCACACGTGGATGTGCTCGTGGATGTGGATGTGGGGGACGCATCTCGGGAACATCTCCTCGGCGCTCGATACTTTGATTCGCCCTTCCTTCTCTCTCTATCTCTATCTCCTGACCGACGAGGGTCTTAGAGCACTTTTACTCTCTCGCCAGTGATCGCACCAAATAAGGTGAGAATGAGAGCTTTCGCTCATCCCTGGTTTTTTACTTTTTACGCTCGGGCGATTTGCTTTGTTTTTCAGGGGGATGGCATTGGGCAAAAATGAGAATTTTGATTGAAAAATTTTGCGATGTGCACAACGGAAGGAACGATACTGCACGGACTCTTGATTCCGATCATTACTTTTACCGCTGCACACACGTATCGATCGACATCCGGCCAATGGATGATCATCGCGTGAATTCACTGTGAGAAAGGAAGCGAAATATCTGTGAGCGAATATCGAGATGAAATTGTTTTACAAGGATGCAACCCTGCTTGCGGAATTCATAGAAAATATTGAAAGGCAGTGAATTAGAAGAATTTTAAATTAAAACAATTACCGAAATTTTGTCCATCCGTGAATTACTCTGTAACAAAGGAATCTTTTTATTTAAAATTCAAAAAAAAATTAGCAAGTGTTGTATTTTATCTGCCAATGAACATTGAACAGTGATTGCTGCCATCCTAACATATTTTTCTATTATAAAATAAATGCATAAATACTTTTATAGGAATTATTTTTAATTCCTATTAGCACTGTTAAAATTTAATTTTGTATCATAGTTTTCCACGTCTCGTGTGATACTTGTACAGCTGTCGATAAATCTACACTTGAAAATTCTTAATGCACTTGTGCAATGTACAAAGGATCGATTTTCATTAATATTATGTAGTAATATTACATTTTTCATCAAAGTATCAATGTTTGGTTTGGCAATTATGTGATCAATATTTAGCGATAAATACAGTCTTAATATTTAAGATCAAAGATTGATTATAATTTTTCAGTTAATGTGCGTGTCAGTGCTATAATATGATTGAAATCTTAAATTTCATAACTACACTGAGATTTAGAACTTAATTGCTAACGTCAATAAATATTTGGATTACGAAACCAGGCTGTTTTGCTTTCCGAGTAAAAATTTAAAAAAATGTACTAAAATGCCTATTGTGCAATTTATCACTATTTTTGCATCTGAATGATAAAAATACTATTATCTCATATCCTACGTCCATTTATCCTTTTTTATAATACGATTAATTTTTCAGTGTGACGTCTTGGAAATCGTACAATTGAATTTATTAACAGCATGTAGCTACAAAAATGCGGAGTTTTCACTTTTCATTGAAAATAGGTTTGGTCATTGTTTAAATGGAAGCGAATATTGAATGACCAGTAAAAAATCGAACTCTATGTATAATAGAATGTAGATTTGCGATAACGTGGAGGTAGAGTGGAAGGGGTCGCGTTGGTTGAAAAAAGCTGTTTCACACAAGGAATAGCACGCTAAAGCAAAGCTTTATTCAGAAATAGAGCTATAAAAAGAAATAAAGGAGGAAACGCAAAGCGAGCAAACAACGGCGAAACCCTCGAGCACTTGGGCGAACTTACAAGGTGCGTAAGGGAGAGAACGGGAAGAAAGGGCGAGGGCGAGGGCGAGGGTAAGGGGTAAGGGTAGGGGTAAGGGAAGTGCGGCGTTGTTCTCTACCAAAGTCAGAGCCCTACTTTACGACTCTAGACGTGCTTTGGCCTATTGTATCGCGGGCAGAAGAGGTTGCCGCAGCCTCTTCCCGCTGGAAACACACGTCCCGATCTGAATTTTATTTCTCCTCCTCTCGAGATAACTGTCGAGAGCGGAACGGCGACGAGCGAGCGGCTCGGGACTGAGGCCCCGGTCTTGTACACACATACGGGCGCGCGCTCCCGCGTGTGTGCAAGAGCGAAAAGCGAAAAGGGGCCCGAGGAGCGATCACATGCCTATATAAAGGAGTGAGACGCGCGAGCAAGAGCTGCGGGGCCTTGGACGAAAGCGGCTTGTTATGCTTCGGGCCCTCATTCAAATCGGCCCGAGATCGTGTCGTATGCAAAACGTCGAATTTACCAAGCCCCCACCCCTCCCACGCGAGCACACTCACGCACGAGGCGGACCTGCCGATCTGTGGGACTCAGTCCGACTCTGGCCATAAATCTGAATAATAAATGAGTCCCGACGGCCTCTAAGAAGTCTCCGCTTCAGCGACGAGGATGGCGACGAGGACGGCGATGGGGACGGCGACGGGGACGGCGACGGGGACGGCGACGGGGACGGCGACGATGCTCCCTCAGCCTCCGGAGATGAATTTACGGCGGCCCGGGGGAGGAGGCATAAAAGGGGCCACCACTGCCCCCGATATCCGGCGACCGGGACGCGGAAGCCTTTCTTCCATCGGTCACTACGGCCCCCCCCCCTCACCCCCGGCATCAACCCACGGATTATGGATCCGGGCTGGAGGCTGTCGGAGCCTCTTTCGGGCGGTGGGTCACGATGACGCGCCAACCCACAGAAATCGACGGGACAATGCGGATTTTTGAATGGGTTTGACGGCGGAAAATGGATCGAACCGCTTGACTGGTGAAGAGGCGCCTCTTGATGAGGCTTTATTGACTCGAGCCCCGGGGAATTTGATCGCCGTGATGGGGAGATCCTTTAAAATGATAAGATTGGCATTGTCGTCTGCGGCTCACTTGATTTAATTCCCTTTCTTCTCTTCATTTTTGCTTTCAATGAACATCATGTAAAATCGACGGAATCCCCATGATTTCATTTCGCTCAAAGAATAATTTACGCTCGGCATACATTATTGAAATCTCATCTCATTCTCAGAACGCGAATGCCCAAAATTCAATTGAAAACACACGAGTTCAGTGCTAAATTTATGTTCAACCGTACTGCCGTGTTGCCGCTACTCCGCCGAACTCATTTTTATTCCGACGAACCAACTTTCCAGGGCGCATCTTCCTGCCGATTACACGGGAAGCAAACCCTCCGAGAGTCGCGGGATTTGTCACTCGCAGCAATCGAGAGACGAGCTCGAGGAGATAATCAGGGCCTGGAACGAGGTGAAAAACACCGGGGGAAATCCTTGGAAAACTCATCGCCTCGGCGAGCAGTGTCCTTCTATTCATCAGCCTGTTTTTCCATCGGAAGCGCGCGCCGGCCGACTCTTCCTCGTGACACATACCAGAAGGGTAGACGTCCTGGACAACGTCGTCGAGATCCCGCATCTGCGCGACCTCGGCAAGAGGAATTACGAGGGGCTCTTGGCCCCACAGAGAAGGAACGAAAAAATATTCAGGGCTAACGACAGTTCCTCGGTCCTCGTGGACATGTGCACCTGCCCTTGTTTATCCTTCGTCGCGTGAGGTATTCAGCTATGCCAGGAGTAAATTGAGAGCGGACCGCGTACTTCTCAAGAATGTTTCCATGTGTTTGTTTACAGTGACTCGACGATTCAACCCGTTAGCTTTCAATTAGTGGCGGGGATTTTTGCTCATTCTTTCGCTCGATTCGGTGGATCAAGTTGATTCACTTTGTAATCCCGAGAATACTTGGTAAATAATTCTATCAATGTTGTTAAATCATTCGACTACTTTGTTTTGGAAAGTAACATCTGCTGAATTTGAAAAGTTGCCGCAGTCTCGGTACCGGCACATTTTTCAAGACCATTCCGTAATCGAATTCATCCGTGATAACTAATATCTTATAAATGTGTATCACGTTTTTCTCCATTTTATAAGTGCGTAAATATGAAATCAAGCTGTGCAAATAAATGATCAGAGTCGCAGATTTATTTTTGCATTCCAAGATATTATGCCATTTATGATTAAGCATTCAATTCATAAATCTGAAAATTCATTGCCAAGAATTATATTTGACTATACTTTCCCTGGCATCTTATGAAATATTCATGAAATAAATAAATAAAAAAAATGTATTCTCGATAAACTCCCAACACCTTCATTATGCTAAACACATAAGCATGAAATATAATAATATTTAACATAATTAAGCGACTTGCTCTTTATTTTAATATTATTATTTCCTTATTATCTTTATTAAAAGTGTAACAGCTGTATGTATGAAGGAACTTTTTGGTGATTTTTGATTGAAACATCAAGCAGCATATATTTATTAAGTTTCCGTAATGTCTATAATTTTGCATATATATATATATATATATTGAGCCTATGATTAACATAAAATAACTAAAATTAACGGATTTACAGACACCTCAAAGAAACAGCTCATAATGAATAACTTTTGTACAAGATTTAGCTTGGCTTTTGATTGTCCATTAACTCATACCTCAAAAATTTACTTATCTTAAATTATTACATACTCATATATATCTTAATGAAATCTTGTGAAGATATTTATAATGTTCCCTTCTGCGTTCTACAAGCACTTCCTGACAGACAGATACATAATTTTTAATACATTTTTATTTTTAATTGCAATTCATTTGTGTAAAGATTAAGAAATGATTGCATTCTGATGTGGATTCAACTGTTGGAAAAATCTGAGCACTGAATGATATTCAGGCAGAATTTATTTATACCTATATTTGTGCTCTATCCGTGGTAAATGTTGGTTTAAACAAATTGCGCGTTTCTTCTCTTTGCAAAAATAAATAATTTATATTTCGGAATTTGAGCGTTTGGTGGAATGGGTTCGCTCCGGAAAAAGAGGGCACATCGGTAAATATTCTACGAACACTCGTGAAACCAATTACAGAGTCACAGAAGCACTGCACATATATCTTGGGGAATAAACTAGTGATCAACATAATACAAGGCATATAAAATTGCCGACCAAACAAACAATAAAATTCATATCAATAACTTCCTCTCTCCTTTCTTTTTATAAGTTGCCGATATTCTCAATATGAAAACAGTGCCTCATTCATCTTTCGCAACGCGACGTACCAACGGCAAAGAATGAAAATTCCGCGGCACCTGCTACGAACTGCGAAAAGACCGCCGATGATTCATGACTCGGCAAGTGCATAATAAACATACAGACCGCCTCGCTATTTCCATCTCCGTCCCTCGGCCTTTTTCCTTTTATCTATCTATCACTGTCCCTCTCCCCCTCACCCTCCCGTACCGCGGCACGCCATGCATCTTACCGATGGCACTTTTGGAGGAAAGCACGTGCACGCGCTCCGTGAATTCTGCATATTTCCCTTTCCACTCGATCTGAAAGTCATTTTAACTCACGGACTCACGCCGCACTTCCACCCGAGTTACTCAAATACGAAATTTAATAAGAATTTCATCGAATGACGCGCAGATTTCCTTTGTAATTCCAAATGTGAAAGTGCCGAGAATTCAAAAGACATTCGATGCGGAGGCTGCATTATTTCTGATCATCCCGACATCCCAGCATCCCCGGATCCCAGGATCCCGGCATTCCGACCGAGATGCCTGTTTCGAATTAGCTAAAATTGCCTAATGACATTTGTACTTGTTACGTCCGTGTAATCTATTCTTCATTAAATGTTGACCAACATTAATATGCAGCTTATTATCGCGCTCGCTTCATTATACTTTTATCGGTTCCCAAACAATGTCATTCTCACTACGCGTTATGAATAATAACAAGAATCCTCGATGCAACCACTTATGCATCGTTATTAAAATTCTTTATTCAATATAGTTATTATTACCGGTAATTAAAGAAAAATACAAGGCCAACGAGCGCAATCATAAATACAGTTCCAGAGTCACAGGAATTAAAGCGCACAAAGTATTCTCTGTACTGCCAAGAGATAGAAAAATACAAGACAAGATGAATGATTACTATTATTTGAGAAAGATAGCCATGGGAATAATAATTAATGAGTGCTGAGCGAGTTTAAACAACTGAGTAGTAAAATATGTATTTCTTATGAATCAAAGTCTTTTACTTTTACGCGAAAAGTAACACAAGCAAATATGACAATTTCTAAATTGAGTACTGTGTACATCCTACACTTGACTTGTTTATTTTGTCTCACTTGTACATATTTACCGTGTTCCCCAACTAATATTAGATTAGACAACGGTTCCACAGATTGGGTATGAAAATACATGTAGCTGTGTGCATTAACAAAAAAGAAAAAAAGTGCCGAGTAAAGCAATAAAAAGACACGGGAAAGCAAGTAAATACGTTTGTTTTTAGAATTCCTACGTATTCTCTGTTGATACTTTGGGGGGCAATTAAGCGGCAGTTTAATTAGCTCGAATCCAAGTCTCGGCGTCGTGCCTCCACCTCTACAAGTAAAGCACTGAGAACGAAGAAAGGAAGGAAGGAAGGAAGAAAGGAAGGAAGGAAGGAAGGAAGGAAGGAAGAAGAAAGGGAAGGGATGGAAGAAAGGAAGGAAGGAAGGAAGGTCAGACTTGGACCAAAAGCCCCAGCCTCCCTCCGGAGCAAAAGCCAGCCGTGAAAAGAGCAGCCAAAGTTGATATCAGTGGCTGGGCCGGGACATCAAAGGGAAGAGCCGCGGCGCGAGGTGCAACGTATATAAATATGATGAGGCGGTGCGATATCCCCGACGGCGGGTTTCGGCCCTTTTCTCGCTCGAAGCGTATTTCACGTCGCAGCCGCCGACGTCAGATTAGATCTCGAGTCGCTCGGTCTCACGCCGAGAGCCCTTCCCTCTCGCCCCGCCGCCCCTCGCCTCTCCCGCCCAGAGCGACGGCTTTTTCCCCGCGAGCTTTCCCGACCCGCTAATGACGCGCTAAGGAAGAGCCTCGGGGAAATTAATGAAGTCGGGGTGGAGCTGTCGGTCGGCTCCATCGGCTCCGTCGGCTCCGTCGGCTCCGTCGGCGGGAAACCGAGCCGAGTCCTCTGGCTTATGTGACTCGCTCGCTCACTCGCTCCTTTCTTTGAGCTGATGAATAGGTATGACAAAAGTTATGAGATTAATGCTCGGGCTTAGCTCCTGGTATTTGCATTTTATAATCCACTTCTGAGAGGCAATAATAGTCCCGATCGATTTTATGAGTTTGTGCCCCGAGGGCTTTTTGCCAGGAGACGTCCAGGACTTTTAAAGATTTAACGTCTTTGCACATTATTAATTTGTGTATCGATGCAGCGCGGACTCGCAATTCGATAAATAATTGCGGGGCTTACGGGAGCCTCTTAAACTCGGGGAATAAACGATGGCGCATTTAAATGACAATAAAAAACAATAAATCCACACGAAATCCACAATAGTAAAAAAGTTGTAATACGTGTTTTTGAATAATTCCGGGCCAAATTGTCCGTCTTTGGCTTAGGCTCGGTTCTCACGGACTCCTGGTTTCGGTACAAGTCGTATTTCATGTTACGTATGCGAGAATCGTCCCATCCACAGAGATTCACAAATGCCTAAGCGGATTCGAAGCGCCGAGAGAATTTCATTACATGCTCCTCTTTGTTCGAGTGTATATCCAAAGTGAAATGACATTCCATCACGTGTAAAAAGAAACTATTGTTTCCCTTGAGGACGAGTGGAAATGGGAAGTCGATGATAAGTCGATTATGAATGTAGTACTATGTGCAAGGATGTGTTTGACATGAGGCTTAAGCCTAATGAATTTGAATTTCTATTCTTATTATTTCCACTGGCATTTACAACACCCCCCCCCACCCTAAGCTCACACCAACACTCTCTTTCCCTTTTTCGATTCAAGTAATGATTAATCCATTGCAATTCGTACTTCCACACCTGTAGTCAATGCACTCCTCAAATTTTAATTATGCTAAATTATTTTTGAGCCATTTGCGATATTACACTTTTATTTTATATCCTAGCAAAGTACAAAGAAAAATTTATTTTAAAGTTTTTTAAAATTTATTTAAAAGCAATTACATGTTTCTTAATCGTAATTGAAACCAATTGCTTACAACACGATTATCATTTGTTCTACAGATCGGTTTTATCTTAAAAAAAAAAAAAAATTTCCTTGGTTTTAAATCAATTAACAAATACCTTCGAATTAAAAGTAAGTATCTGTATTCCACATTTAATTAATATACTTGTACTTAGCAATTATATTTAATGATGCATTACCAATTAATATTACATTTAATATTACACTTGATGAATGGAATTTGGTTTTTACGCTAAAAATTATTTCAATGATAACGTTGCGCCGTTTATATGCCACGTATACCTTACAATTCATTTATAAAAAATTTATGAAAGGAACGAACAGCTAATTAGGCTTTACCAAAAAAAGTTGATCACTGAGTGGAAAAAATTAATTTCTAAGTGAAAAATTTTACATGAAAGCGTGCTCGTTGACTCGATAACGAGCGTAAGTCCATCAACAAATTTTTAGCGGAAGAAAAGAAAGACTTTGGTAAAAGCCAAACGTCGAGATATGAAGGAATTGGCGGGCTTCCTCCTCTTTACAGACAAGAAAACCTTTTGACTTTTTACGAGGAAGGAATATCATCTACGTGTGGCCTCCTCTGGTGTGGACAGCTGTTGTATGCTGTCTCTCTCTCTCTCTCTCTCTCTCTCTCTCTCTCTCTCTTTTGCAGGTAAAATCATTAGTTGAGCGCGGCTCTCGCGGCTAATTCAAATTGCAATTCCGTTCCTCGGTCCTCCTCATCAAAATACCGTCGGACGCGCGAATTCCGCCCGGCAAAAAGATCTCGAATTAACTTTTACAGCACGCGGGAGCAAGAAAAAACCGCGTCCGTCCGTCCGTGCGAAAGCGACCCGAGGCTTATCCGAAGAATCGCTTTTCCACGGGAAACTCGAGTTCAGGAATTCGGCAACGGACGCTTTAATTGTGGCGCGCCTCCGCTTTTTCATAAGGTTCGATCAAAAGAGTTGAATGAAAAATCTGTGCTCCTCTTCTGAAAAAACTATTGTCCAAGTGACAAAATGGCACTGGTTTTTATTGCAGCTTAGATGCACGACCGTCGTCGTGCACGTCAACTTTGACTTTAATATATTTCAGCGATTAAGGAGATAATCACCTAGACTTTCCTTGTGCCACTATTTTTGAAATTGAACGGCTTTTAAGGAAAAATGCTAGCTTCGGGGAATTTAATCTGTCCACTCTAACCGATTACTTATTTTACAATTGAAAGGCACTCCTACAACCGTTTAAACGCTTTTTCGTAATAAATAATTGAAAATGTTCTCGTAGAATCTAATATTACATTATAAATGTTATGCTATAAACCTACATGCACTGACAAATAATTTCCTAGAAAATAAAATATTTAAAAAATTTAATTGTTACAAACATAAAAACTTGGAGTAGCTTCATTCAGAGAACAACATAAATTTTTAACATTTCTTTAAAACTGAAAATTATGTGTAATAGATTCTTAATTAAGGAACACATCTATCTGATACCAATTATTTATACAATAATTACTCTAAAAGGCCTGCAGGTAATTTTTATAATTAAACAATAATAACAAAATTCAAAGTTACATAAAAACACTTATACAATTATTGAAACGTGTAAACATTGTAATAAATTTCACAATTTTTTCTTTTTTTTTATTAATCTTAAAAAAAAACGTGATTACATTTCAGTAATTAGACAAGTTAATATCAATAAGACCAAGAGATGAACACACGAAAAACAATTATTATTCATTCCAACATTTGCATAGAGAATATAAGAATGTAAAAGCATACAAACTATAAATTTATTGGAATTTAAATATTGAAATTTTGAAACTTGCTAATTAACTTTATAATTAACTTAAATCTATTTAATCTTTAAAATATTCATTTTGATTTTCAGATTTCAGTTATTGCGATTAGGAAAAATATTTTTTAATAAAAATTTTAAATAAACAAGTTAGATTTCAGCAGATAAAAGATTTATCGTTTGTAAGAGGAAATGGAGGAACAAATTTTCGATGTACCGATAGAATTTCCAAAGGCGTTTATCGATTGTGATGAAATAGGGTTTCGAGTGCATTGACAAAAAGCGAATTGTGAAAAGTGAAAAAAAGCATGTATGAAAATGAGATTCGATCCATCAGGCTTTTCAGCAACAAAAGAAAACACTTGTAGAAAAGCTCGGGAGCATAAGCCGGGGATTTCCCCGTCAGCCCTAGTACGAACCTGCTCTTAGTCCGGACTCGAACCCGTCCTGGAGTTTGTAGCGCGGCTCGTCAGGGGTCAGCACCTTCCCGGCGCACCGCCTCCCCTCCCGGCTCCGCGGAGTCGCGCGCCGCACGCTTTCACCGCACGTGAAGCGCGAGTGCGGGGGAGGGGGTAAAGGCCGACGCCTCCCACGCGTCGCCCTCGAGCCGATCGCGCGCCCGCGCCTCCGCGCATGCGCGTCGCGTGTCTCTCGGTGCTCGCGGCCCGCGTGCGCCGACTATAAACCCGTACGCGCCTTTTTCCTCTTTCCCCGCTCGCCCCCTCGCCGGCCTCCCCCCGTGACGCGCACCCGTGCAGATTCAGATACCGATCGACGTCCTTTTGCTTTTGTGCTTTTCCCGACTAACCGACAACTGATTTCGAACCCATTCTTCTCCAAATACTTGGTCCACCTTTTTTCTTTTTCTCTTCTTTTTATTTTTTGTTTTTTGTTTTTTGTTTTTTGTTTTTTGCAACTTTCAATCTTACGAACTATGCTGTAAGCGTTGCTTTTTGCCAAAGCTTCAACAGTCCACGATTTCTCCATTTTTAATTTTTACTCTCTTCAATTTTTGCAAGCACTTTTGATAATCGAGGTCCTTTACGCTTTTATTTTCTGCAAAACTCGAATTCGTGGGATTTGTCAAGCTCAGATTTATTAAAAAATGAATTTATTTAAAAGAAATCTCTTTTAATGTGCCTTACGAGAATGATGACTTGGTAATTAAAATTGAGGCTATACGATTATAATTTACCGGATTTTGATGAATTATGCGAAAGTTTATCATTGCAGTAAGCAGTAAATTTATTTATCTGTCAAAAAAGAAAAAAATATAAACAAGTTCAACAGAGTACTTAACCATTGAAGATAATGATGAAGTACTAAAAGAATTTCTAAAAAAAATAATCATACTTTAATTCCATGAAAATTATACTCATTAAAATTTGTATCCAGCGTAAATGCCCATTAATAAGCTACAAAAATTCCTCATTTTCATACATAATTCAATTGAATTTTATATAAAGTTTTACTTGTGCCCAAAATAAATTGAAGCCATGACATGGTAGTACTTGATTATAAGAATGACAAAAAGGTTTATCCCCAACGTTGGAACAAGTACGTACGCGACATATAATAATAATGAGGATATAAATGATCGGACGCACGTGAGCGATAATTTTATTTTCAATGAGGAAAGGGCGCTCCTCTGTTTATATTATCGTATGCAAAAACGATCATTAAAATAGTCATTAAAGCGATATTTCTCGGAAAGTCTACGAAAGACATCCGGCAATTTCGCGGCGCCAAGTGCCATCCTTTAGATCGGGTAACATAAAGAACGCCTTGTAATGCGGGGCTTTCGTGGAAACAAGAGCAAAAACAAACGAAAATAACGAAAAAAGGAGTAACCGAGCCGGCAGCCCCCAGTTTCCTACACGTGGCAGCTAGTTCCATATCAAAGTCCTGGCTCTTGGCTCCTCGTGCGGTCACTCGTCCTCCGGGGATCCATAATATAATACGTAGACCATCCGGATGGCCACCAGGGAGGAGGGAGGGATGGAAGAGGCTGCGTCTCGATTACGGCATTAACCTAACAAGCCGAGGCGACGCGTCTCCTACACACACGAGTGGCCCCTGCACATGTGCACCAGCGAAAAACCGTGGCGGGCGCCTAATTGCCCGGGAATTATGAAAAATAGCCGCCTGTACTTTACTCCGCTTAAAGTTCGTAAAATTAAGCTAACGAGGGAGACGAGCCCGAACACCCGCAGTCCTCCGTGTTTTGCCCGCTCCTGGATTATGAAGGAGGGCGGCCCTCCAAATGTCAGTTATTAGTAGCTTAATTTCAATTTCGGACCACACACCGAGCGAGACCACGGGCAGGCAGGCAGGGAGGCAGGCGATGCAACTCCACGATTCGGGAAAGTCTTCTTTCTCACGCCATTCCCCCTCCTCCCGCCGCTCCTCCCGCGCCGACGATAAAACCGCCGTTTTGCACCGCAACAGTTTTCCGAAATCCCTGCCTCGGAATGCAAACGTCCGGGCCAGTCGCGACAGGTGCGCTCGGGGTGCCGAAATCCAGCCCCTAACGGTATTGCATAAGAGGGTGCGCACCTCGATCTACCCGAGCGTGGCCGATCGAAAGGTGAAGGGCCCAACCACCTCAAGGAAGTGCAAAGAACTTCTTTTCACGTCCCACGCGGAGCTTCGGTCCCACGATATCACGCACCTGCCCTGATCCCTCGAATGGCATCGCGTGGGCGGCCGTTGCATTCGGCGAGTCGCCGAGAGAACACGTTTTCCGTTGCTCGCAATTAGGTCGAAGGAAGCTACGGGATTTTTGTGGAGGGGTGCCATATGGTCCGAGGATGTCTTTTTCTCCTGTTGTTGTTGCTGTTGCTGCTGCTGTTGCTGCTGCTGATGCACTGCAGAATCGCCGAGACTCGAAAGTGACCCTCTGCGCATTCATCATTACCTCGTCGGCGCTCGAGGAAAGGGGTGCAAGAGGGGTGTAAGGGGGTAGGTATGTAGGTCGCAGGACGACCGTATGTTGGACTGCAGTTTTGGGTCGCACGTCAAAGGGTTTCGAATCCTTGCAAACTCGGACGTGAAAATAACTTAATTGCATTTATCCAGGAAAAGAGATGGGTCTTTGTCAGGACTCCTTGTGATTTTGCCGAATTGCGGTACACCTATTTACGCTGTCTCGTTCACTCTCCTTCCTTTTAAGGGAGGTGAGCCTCGTCGGTTTTATTCTTGAACACGGGATAAAAAGAGGTCAGCGGTTACATTAATAACATGTATTTTGTTCAAGAAAGAAGCATTATCATTGACACAGATATCCCCCGGCGTTCTAGATAACAACAATATTTTCGCACATGTATTTCGAAGTTTAAGATTTTACTCCGGGAGCTTCCGCAATTATTATTTGCCCAATAGTAATACTTTGCTTCCGCTAAAGAGTTCAACTTTCGAACGAATTTGGAACAATGGGAGCCAAAATTTGTTTTACAGTGGAAGCTAACATTAACCGTTAAAAAATACATAAATCTTTTACATTTTGGGTTGAACAATATGATTTACAACTTTTTTTCCAGTACGTTGGTTCCGTTATTGAAAATATAATATTTTTTTCTTAGCAATAAAATAACGACAAAAATATAGAGATTTACACAAAATAATGCAAGAATAAATATAAACATACCATTTTTGCTAATAAATCGATAACTATTTCATATTTAATTAATAATGTATTATTATATTTACAATTATTCTAACAATTACACTTTTTTCAGACAATATTTATATTAATTCATTTTAAAAAGAATAAAATTATTAACTATAAAATTTTATATATTCTTTTCATCTCTTAACATTTTTTAAATTGAGAATTCATTACTAGATTTTTACTTAAAGTTTAAATATTAATTAAAATGAGACATACTACATTTTATTTATCCATTCATCCAGATTTTATTTTAGAGACAAATGATTATGCTTTATGCATTCAAAATATTGCAATCATTGAATTACTAAACCACTATACGAGACTTGTTTAATATAATATAATAATCCATATTATAATCCATATTATTTAATATTTTAATCCATACTATGTTTTCAATAAATAAATTTATCAATAATTTATATTTAAGATATAAAATAATGCAAAAATTAATTTTTTATTAATTTAAATAAATTTACAAACTTTATCATTGTAACAAAATTTCTATCAATTAAAATGTCAATATTTTTAAATAATTAAAACCCATTTTATAAATAATATTTCTAAAAATTATACTTTATATTATAATTATTGATGCAAAATTAATGCGGTTTCTTGTACAGGGTAGTACAGATTCCAAATACACTAATAGAGGGTTAGGATAGAAAAAGGTTGGTAGTGTAACATTAACCCTAGCGGTAAAATCTGGAAACCTCTCTAGTATGATGTTATCCGATGTCGGATTGCAGAAAACTGCTGCAAATTCCGTGTGTCGATAATGTTGTTTTCTTTTATTTAGTACCTTTCTTAGTAGATAATTTACAGAAATTTATTATTAAAATGTTTATTTATCATAAAGTAAAATAAAGTAAATAAAAATATCGAAAATATGTCTGATAAAATCAAGCATTCCATTCCATTAAAGAAGTCAATTGTGTACTCAACAGAACAGTGGGTACAACGGACGGCCTTTATGAAATGAAGCGAAAGTCCCGCATAAAAATGAACTATGTGATCCAGATCGTGAGTACACACATAATTTACAAATACAAACACACTCACAATCTCACTTGTATAAAGGGAGGTTCTCTTTTTTTCTCGTGAGATCACCAGTTCATAATTGACCGGAAACGAGCTTCGTAATTAAGGACATTGCCATCACTTGACACCTGTTCCCTGTTTTCTTTGGTCTCACTGTATATTACTTGCTTTCTTCTCTCTTTCCCTTTTTCATTTCTTCGTCTTATTCTACCTCTTTCTTTGTCAACTTCCTCGACCCTCTCCTTAAAAAATCACAAATTGACCCAAAAAGACACAAAGTTATAATTTATTCCTGATGCTGGCATGTTAAAAAAACGAAGTACATAAATGAATTTGCGGTTTATATAATATCAATAATAATAGATTGGAAAGTTTGTGGATCAATGACACTATAGAATACTTTATTTTGAAGATTCCAAAAGCCATACTATATTATTACTTGCAGCTACCACAGTGTTTGTTAGCAAAAAACATTATGAAACTCAGGACATTAGACATTTTTATATGGTGGTTTACATAAACGAATAAATTTAAATTTAAATTACAGAAGACACTAGATAATTTACAATTCCAATAGGGTTAATCCAAAAAAAAAAAAAAAAAAAAAAAAATAAAATAAAATAAAATAAAAATAAAAATACACAGGGAAGCTCGGTAAATCAGCGAGGAAAAATGCGCGCGCACATGCTGCTCTTTAGCTCGACGCACGGATTTCTTATATTCGCAAGGGCAGGGCGAATATTAAAGATGAAAATTCAAATTTGCATGTCAAGCTGATTTATGCTCATGCCTTGATGACGACGAGGCACCAAGACATTATGCCCAGCTTTCACGCATCTCCGCGCACTTCTTGAGGTCGCGATGAGGATGTATTTCTTGTCCTTGAGTATTACTTTCAACAGGAAGCGCATTCCATTACGAGTAAGCGGATACCCTGAGAAAAATGCACAACGTGATGAAAGCTCTGAAGCCTAAACTTCATTGGAAACCGTACAACTTCCAATCTGAATCATTTTTATTAATTTAAAGCCTTTTGCTCGCGTTCGCGCAGCCTCTCACCATCCCTCCGGCCCATTTCCCTCAGTATTTGGTTGGAAATTTTTAAATTTATAATATAAAATGACAACCTGCTGTAGATAACATGAAATTAATATAACAAGTATAAAATGAAGCTTGAAAAGATCTTTTATACTCCTTAACAAATTGCAATATGCAAATTAAAAACCCTTTAACAGATCACCAGAAAGATATAATGAATATTTTATGAAATTTAATGCAGCAAAAAATCTGTAGTAATGCACCTTTGTTTTCCCTCATTTGTATTGATATATTACTTCCGAAAATTGTAATCAATGTACTCTCACACATAAAGCAAAAAATATAAGTAGTGCTTTCAAAATCATATAATACATTGGTTTTTATCTTGAGGAAGTATTTTATCATTTGATTTTTTAATAATTTAAATTAACTTCGACGAGGCTAATTTTTGCACGTTGATTTGTAATCTAAATTAATAAATTCAAACCATCGATTGAAATTATCGAACAAGTTATTACACAGATAATCTGCAAGTTTTGAATTAGTTGACGTGTTCATTGTGACTAGACTTGCACTAAACGTTTACTTTTGATTTCCTTATTTAGTGAAAAAGACCTGGTCACTCAGAAAATGGCCTATACATCCTTAAGCTTAGACGTTTATTCTATATACTAAAGTTTAATTTCCAAGTGGTAAGGTAAATTATATATTCCGAGTTGAGCAGGAATGCAATTTAGAAACGAAATTTTTATATTTTGAAAATATAAGTTACAAATATTTTCTTCTTTTTTTTTTAATAGATAAAGTGGGTGATTAAAATTTACTTTCTGAATAATGTTCATTAATTCTGCATATATATAAATTATTTTACTAAAAATAATTTCTTTTTACAATCTTTTTAATGCACGTACCTCATAATTTATATTTTTGAATGGAAGGTATATTTGTGCTAAAATATTATTGTTATTTATGATAATAAAATTAATATTTATGTCTTACGAGCCTTCATAACTTTTTAAATTTAGCAGAAAATCTAAATCTGTACCTATTAACAATACATCTCGCACATATTAATACGAGAAAAATGTTCAGAGACAGCCAAATTGTAACTCGTTGTCGGAATTACAATTACGAGCACAAAATCGCAGTGTAACTGCAAAAAAGCAATTGCGTTATTGTAATCCACGTATTGTACTGAGAACGAATTGCGGCTATCAGATGAGCTACAAATGTAGAAAGTCAACTATAAATTTTTCCTCCGAATTATTTACATTCAACGATAAATTTCGCGTAACTTTTTACACGCAATGCTTCCACATATTACTATTTAAAAATGAATGAAATTTCTTTAGCCGTATTTTTTGGATATAAGGTGTTCATTACACTACAATAATTTATGCAAGCCGATGTGAAATTTCTCAACCATATGTTCTCATGTTCTTAATCGAAAATAATATAACACTTGCCAGTTAATCATCTTTTAATAATGATTATTTATTCCGCAACAACGTAAATGCAAGCAGGGATGTAAATTTTCCAGCGCATAATTATCGAAAAAGCATAACATTTGTTGAGATCTCGAGGCCTAGTTTAAGCACCGCGTCGAATCAGTCTTGATCTTTTGTCGGAGGTGCAGGTAAATTGAAATTCGAGATACACGTGCCACTGATCGAGAGCTAAATAATTTTTGGAGCGGATGTTTAGGCCAAAAGTAATTGAATTTGCAAGAAATTCCTCAACGTACGCGGACTCTTACGACCCATACCCGTAGCCATACCCATACCCATACCTATAGCCATACCCATACACAGATGATGCCCCACCGGACGCCATCAGCTGATAAGTATTGTCCTTCCCCTACGTCATGCTGGCCGCACCGCACTCAATCGGGCGCGTTCGTTTTTCAGGACAAAACTTGTGCCGCCTGCGGCCACGCTTCGCCAGGTGCTGAAGCATCCATGGGAATTATGTTGATAAATCATCATGATTCTCACGGTGGTCCAAGTCCAGGCGCAGGACGTGCCAACTGTTCCCGTTGATAAAACTTTGCAGCAGATAGCCCGTCTTTTTTTTCGCATTCGAAATTCTTGTTTTTATCACTATTTATTTGTCTTCGTATATCCTCTCTTTAAAGACGCACTTTGCCCTTGAATTACCCACCATCGCGGAACTGGAATTCTTATTTTCCTTCTAGGACTTGCACGTATTTCATTTCCTCGGGAAAATCGAGTCAGTCGTCGATAAGGATTATCGATTAGATTGTTTTGGGACAAAACCGAGAAGCTTCGACGTAAGCCTTTGGCAGTTTTATTCCATCTCAAGATGGTACAAATGAATCAACTTACATCAGTGTAAGACGATTTAAAGGTGAAATTTCGCTAATTGGAAGTGAGCAATGGAGAGCGGCGATATATGGAAGAAAAGGAGAAAGCACCACGGGAAAGTCGAAGGAATCGGAAAAGTTGCCTTAAAGCTTAAGCTCTTTTGTAAAGTTTACGAGGAGGGCGGTCGAATGAAAAGGAGGCGCAAAGCGTTCCCACATCGATACGCGGCAATCAGACGCATATGTCGCCCTCGTTCACGAGGTCCACCTGGGACCCGTAACCGCTCTTCTCACGACCCCAAGTGCACAATTTTCGTTTTCATTATCCTTGACAAGCGCCTCCTCCTCCTCTTGCTTCTCCTCCTCCTCCTCCTCCTCCTCCTCCTCTTCCTCCTATCCCCTCACGTCATTTTCCCGAGGAGAGGCCGCGATCTGGGTGAGGGCGATAAGAGCAAACACCGACTTCCCCCACCGGCTCCACCCGCAATTAAAAATGTTTTTAACATCTTTTACACATGTCCACATGTCGCGCATTTGCATCGGTGCGTATTAAAGGAATTAAATGCCGTTCCGCACCTCCGAAGATTATACTATTTCCCGGCGCCCTGAGCCTTTGGAAATTACACAAAACATTGTTACGGAGGAAAATAACAGCTCGTCCCACGTGCACGACACTCTCGAGGGTATTTACTTAAACATTTTTACGCCGTGCCAACCCATAAATTACTTTAATAAATCACACAATTTTTTACGTTTTCTTGTAATTTCGATCGCACGCTAGCAGGGCATTAATTATCCGAGCCGTAATTAAGCCTCACTTTCATTTTCGAAAATTCTCCAATTTTTTATAATCGATATTTTTAATCGACCTGCATAAGCTTTTCTCAAAGATTTTTTAAATGGGTTATTGGTTCCTGATTTATTTACGAGCTCGAGCACCAAAAATTACTTCGGGATTGCGGCGTCTCCCTCGTAAATGAAAATGCTGACGGTGATGTACTTAAATTTTGTTGTATCGAGCGGTTCGTAAAGACCCGTCGTTACACGAGCTACATTCTAAAAGGCATTGGTTAGTTTTCTTTAGAAATAGTTTAGGGGATGTAGCTCCGAAAATTCCTATAAATCAGAGGAGGAGGTTGAAAGGAAGGCCGGGTTCGTTTCGCAATTGGCAAGTCACCGAAGCGACAACTCGAAATTGGAAAAAAGGGCCGGAAGTGGAGGAGATGGTCTGGCTGGCGATTGTCTGGCGCCCCGCGACCGGGTCGTGACCCGCGTGTGTCTGCACCCTCGCGGGGCGCCGCACGCGCTCCGTCAGGGCAAAGGGCGAGAGGGCGCGAGGGCCGCGTGTGGTCTCGTCCGCGAGCACAAGGGTGGCTGCTGCTGCGGGCCCTTGGAGGGTTGGCGAATCGCGCGAGGGATTCCTCGGCAAAGGTGAGGAGCGCGTGTGCGTGCAGCGAGCGCTCGGACTCTCCTCGGAGGAGCGAGAGAGAGAAAGCGCGCGAGTGGCGCACGCAAAGGTGTGCAGCGCTCTTGGGAGGAAGCGGAGGGCCGTAGGGGGGGGAGGGAGGGGCCAGGGTACACGTGGGAACCTGGCACGTGGGACTCGTGCGTACGTATAATGTGATCACGAATGGCCTTGACACCTGGACGCACGGCTGCTGTAGCTGCCACTGGGCCGTGTGTGTGAACGTGCGCTCGGCTTTGTTTTTTTGCTGCTCCTTCCTTTCATGCGTCTTCTCCTTCCTTCCCTCTCACTCATCGAAATTCAAAGAGCGCCACGGCTTCGGCTGCGCAGGAATGCTCTCGTATGCGGGTTTCGCGACTCACGTGCCGAGGCAGAGAGCCACTCATCTTTGAAATCTGGCACGAGATGCATACTAATTTTTGCTATTCATGCAAGTGCCGGACGAGTGTCGAGGTTGAGGCTGAGACTGAGACTCGAACTCGAACTCGAACTCGGTCTCGGACTTGGACTCGGGCTTCGGTTCTCCGGGCGACCCGCACTCGCGCAAAAAATCCCGACTCCTCGACTCTCTCGCACTAGCAGCTTTCTTCATTGTTGGTGCACGCGCACAACCTGATCCGATCGACCTCTCCTCCCCCTCCCCCCGATTTGACTATTCTCAATAGCCTAATTAACGCAAACTCCACGGAACTCAACTTTTCCCTCTTGCACTCCTCTATTGTGCAAGCTATTCCTTAACCTTCGACGCTTTACCTCGATCAATGCCAAGTTTAACGCACACGCCAGACAAGTCGATTCGTCGTAAACCACGTCATTGAGTACACAAACTTAACCGAAGATTTATGATGAGACTATTGATCGTTATTTAAAAATATTATTCTCAATCCTACTTTAAATAACTCGTTTAATAAATGATAAATATCAAACAAAGGAATTTTTTTTATAAAATACATCAATGAGATATTACTCGACATTGTTGAAATTACACAAAGGAAGACATTTAAAAAATTATACATCAAGCGCTAATGTGACTTTTTGTAATAGTAAACATTACAGAATTTACAATTTGACTTTTTAAACAAGTGTGCAGCCTTCGTATCATAAAATAATATTTTTCTTTATTGAAACAAATATTTATTGCTAAAATTTACATCATAAATCTAAATAAAATTATTTTAAAACAATAACTGAAAAATTGTATATTAATATACTTCTATAATTGGCGCACATCAAAAATATTTGAGTAATTATTTTATTCCAAGATACTAATTCAAATTAAATATATTGTTAAAATTTTTTGGATTTACGAAATTATAATTGTTAATATAAGTTTTGATGACAACTGTAATGTTTACGAAAGGATACACTTGATACGAAATCACAGTTATAAAAAAAAAAAAAAAAAAAAAATTATTCACTAGATAAAATTATATTTAAAATGAAAATTGATAGTGATTTATACACGCAAAATAATAATTCCATTGTCCGAAAAATATAAACGGAAAAATAGATTGATTTTGAAGAGTTTTTACGAAAAATATAAAATTTTTGAAATACAAGATGTAACAGCATAGAAAAATATAGGGCACGCATTAAGAAAGAAAAAAAAATTTTAAATGAAAAAGATAAGAAAAAGCAATGGTAATTCATTAAGTTCTTTGGAAGGGTAAAATTAGTGTTAATGCGATTTCGAATGAAAGAAGAATAAACTTATTAGAAAAATCCATTCATAAATAAAAATGACGTTGTAATTAGTTGTTGCTTTACAACCGACTTGAGTGAAAGAGTTTCGTGTTTAAAGTTCCCGGGTAACATTTATAAAATTACGTGGCTTAAGAGTCGTACGAAGTCGTATCGAAATGAAGAACGTCTGTAGTAGTTTCTACAGAGCTGGGCGCCCCTAAATTTTTCAATTAAATTTTTCAATAATAGGACGTAAGGACCAGACAAGTATCGGAGGTTGCGTCGGGAAGAAAGAAGCACTTACAACCGACCAACTCTTTTGAAAATAACAGCGCATAAACCAGCACTAAAGGAAGAAAAAAATGATACGGGAAAGAAGTATAAGTATCGCCCGTCTACGTCTACGTCTACCCCTACCATTAAAGTCCTGACAACGCGCATAAATCTGCAGATAGAAATAAAGAGCGAGCGAGCATAATCTCCGGCGAATTACGCACCTAACCAAAAAACGTGGCGTGCATCTTCGAGGGAAGTATTAATTACGGGCCCCTAATAAATCAAAGTCCCACGTTAAAATAAAAGAACCACGCATAATATCTCAATCAGGTCGGTCGGGGTGGAAAGCGAAGAGAGAGGCGGCGGCGGGGGGGGGAAGTCCGGGCAAGCGAAGAGGGGGAAGGGGAGGGAAGCGAAGGCCGCGAGTTCGCGACCCAACTTCTCAATTAAGAAAACAAAAGTCGCGCGCCGAGGAAATATGGCGGTGGTCGGGGCCCGCCGGACCCAGTCGGAGAAATCTCGACGGCGCACGTCCGCCTCGCGTAATGAATACCCGGGGTCCGATGATCGAGCTTGGGACCCATGACACTGGGACTCTCCCGTAGCAGCTGCTGCACCCGAGCAACAAGAAAATCGGCCTCGCTCCCACCGTTGTTGTTGGGCCTGTGAGAGCGTCCAGGGGCAGGTGACGTTGGTCGCGTGCCAGTTCCCCTCGCCCTGGCCCCTTTTTTTCTTACCCACGGCCCAAGGAAAGCATCTTGCGTAAAGCCATTGTCCGAGCCGCCCTTTCTCACGGGCCCCGGCGTCGGTCTCGGTCCGCTGCCGCAGCCGCCGTCCTCCTCCTCCTCCTCTTCTTCCTCCTCCTCCTCCTCCACCTCTTCCTCCTCCATCTCCTTTTCCTCTTGGTCCTCGTCCTCGTCCTCGTGCTCGTGCTCGCCCTCCTCCAAGGGCCTTTAACACCGCGTGTATCAGGACTTTGCGCGCCGCTGACTGCACTCCGAGAAACCAGTGCCACGGCGTTGCTTTTATTATTTTTTAGGGCGAAGCGCCCTTTGGTCGGGTCTGAGCTCGGGTGAAGGAGATTACACCCGGCTCACTTTGTCCGAACAAAAAAGCATTTACCTTTTTATAGTTGCATTATTTCAGTCAGTGGCTGCCACTGCAGCATCCTTGTATCGTTGAAACTCATTGCCGCGCCCTTGATCTCTCATCCCTTGATATTGTCATTTGCGCGCATTACACTGCCGCCGAGCTTTCCTTGCACCCCCCACCCCGACCCCCGGCCCTTTGATACACTCGCCTGATATTACAAACGCTTTCGCACCTCGACTGCTCATAGTTGATCAGTGCCCCTCTGCCTTGCCTCCGGCGACTCGAGAGCTGCCTTAAGATCGACAAGGACATCGATCAACATCGGGGACGCGCGATCCTTATCTCAACAGATGGTTCCAATATCTTAGAAAATGACGCTTTCCCCCTCGCCCTTGATTTATTTCGTTCAAGAGTTTAAGAGCTCGGAGCAGTTGGCCGAGCGACACCTACCCCAGCGACTGTCAATGGTCAGCGACTTACCGAACAAGCGAAATTACCGCTTCGAAATTCTCAATCGGAATTACAAATCAAATATCCGAGAATGGCCTCGGCGTAGATTCTTATCAATTAAAGCCAGGGGCAAAAAGCGTTGCTGGCTCGAAAGAAGAAAATCGATAAATCGGTCGGCAGGTGACGTCTGGCGCGTGCCGTGATTTCTACCGAGGGCGACCTCTCGGCGGCGCGGGGAAGGGGCACGCGGGCACGGTAACCGGAGAGTAAAGCGTCCCCTTTGCGAGTCCTTTTCGAGTCCTTTTTGTCCTGTCTCCTCGAGAGAAGACGAAGACGAGTGCGAGCACGAGGAGGGACGCAAGGACGGACCAGTTAGGAAGCGTGTGCAAGACCCCGTCCATTGTTCCTCGGGTGCTCCCGGGTTCTCACCGCCGAGCTCTCGAGTCAAAACAGCTGATCTTTGCGGAGAAGCCCTACGTCGTCGTAGTAACAGCCACTCACCCCTCCCTCCCTCCATCACCCCTCCCCCAGTTCAGGTCGACTTCATTCACTCCGCTATTAAGTGTCTATGCGCACGTTTTCTCGCTTTTTGCCCTCGGCGAAAGCGCGAAACAATGAGGATTCTGTGCAAATTAACCGAGTTTTTGCACCTACGAGACTCTTTGTAGAAGTCACCTATCATCTATTATTCATTCGCTCTTTAATTAGAATACTCGCTGTCTTTTGACGCCAGAATGGGATGTCCGAATCGGATTTCGTTTTAAATCGATAGAATCGCTCTCGCCGAGTCAATCATTATCGTCGAAACTTTGTGCAAATTTTCATCAATTAAAAAGGAGTTTGCTGGTGTCTCGATCCAGATGACTTAATGAATCTATGAAAAGTTTATACTCTCAAGTCCTTACAGCTTGCGCAAGAGTTAAATCGGCATGTGTACACAGTATTCAAGACTTTATAGCTCGGAGAAACTGCAAAAATTAAGAAACATTACTTTTTCATATCGTGTAACTCGATTATTAAAGGACTAATTTGGAATGATAAACTGGTTGCCATACGTTAAATATGCCTCTGATAATTCTTTCGAACGTTTAATTAGCCTCCATTACCAATTAAGGCTCCGTGACGTTTTTACTCGCCCTTTCTCATTTACACCTGATATGAAGACGGTTAAAGAGTTGAATCGTACTTAGCCAGAATTGGATTGCGCAATAAAGAGTCGATTCATCGGCTGGCTTTATCAAATCCCAAAACATTGTAAGGCTCGTGAGAATTTCAAAAGGTGTTCATTCAAAAAGTCAGGCTTTTAAAAGGCAATAAGACGAGCGGAATCACTCAAGGCAAGGAAGCTGGCGCAGATTATGGAGACTCGGAATGATGGGAACCTTTTGCATTACGGTTTCAGTTGCATTATCAGATAAACCGCAGAAGCCCGCAGCAAGCCGCAATGAACGCGTCGCGATGGTTACGGGCCATTCGGGAGATCTGGATCAAGAGGCATCTATAGATCTATAGTCGATGTTTATGTTGACGTCGATGTTGTTGCTGTGGCTGTTGTTTCGACTTTGCTCCAGCCATCCTTCTTCCTCCCAATTAACGCGTTACGCGCATCTGGATCCGGGCCTTTTTGCTTTCTCATCGGCCGATTGAAATATTCCGTTTCGAATGGTCGCTCGCTCACTCGCTCGAGTCTCTTATGTAAAGCAACATTTCGTAATAAGTCAAGCCGAGTGGTAGTCAGTGGCTTTAACGTCCTACAATTTCGCTTATCAGATCGCTCGCGTGTAAACTGCCTGTACGAGAAAGGGCGTAAAATTGTTATTATCCTTCGTTTTCGGGGAGAAAGGGACAGGGCGGCCCGGACTTAATGAAAACCGAGTTAAAAATTAAAAGATCCTCGTAAACTGGGCAAATTTAAAGTAACGGAAACCGGGCTCCGGGAAAATATCTCATGGGCTCCAAATTATTTTTTACGGCGCGTCTCGGGGCTCCTCCATTTTTGCTCGTGCCACTTTATCCCGCGAGCCGAGGCCACGTCAATGTCGGTTGCTGAGCCGCGACGACCAGCAGGAGCGTCGCAAAGAAAAGGCGGCGGGCGCTTTCCCAGAGCACCCGGGTGGCCCGGAAGGTGCCGGCCATGCGACAAAACTAGATTTCCGCAGAGGCCATTATGTTAATGGGGATGAGGAGCCGATCGATAGCTCAAGGTGCCCGACGACAAAGTGACGAGTTCTCACACTCTCGGACTCGCGATTTTCGCCGGAGAATCCGCGGAAAGGTATTTGCATAAAGCTAAAGCTAGCATGACAGATCCGTCCCCAGCTGTTGTCCGCGGGTTGTCCCCGAGTTCGCTCGGTATTATCTTCGCTTTTGTTCGGGCGCTTCCTTCGCTCGCCTCGAGAGTCTAGGCCAATTGACGCCTTTGCTCTTGCAGTGTAATTGTCGAAAGGGGGTCACGAGGGGGCCAGATGTCGCCGACTGCGCACCAACTTCGCGCCCTTCCTCCTTAATACGTGTAATGACGTCGGCTGAACTCTCACCCGGGAACGACGGAGAGGCGAGGAGAGGAGTGGAGAGGCGCTGATAAAAGGGCGCCGTTCCTACGAATTCTTTCGGCAGAGATTCTTCCCCGGCCTTTGCTTTCCCTCGCCTTTTACTCGCAAAACGAGCACTATCACCACCTGCTTTGTCACATAAATTTGAAGAGCTTTTTTTCGCTTTTTCCTTCTCCATGCATGAAGATGTCTTTCCTTCCTTTCTTCCATCCTTCCATCCATCCATCCATCCTTCCTTCCTTCCTTCCTTCCTTCCTTCCTTCCTTCCTTCCTTCCTTCTCCTTCCTTTCCAAATGTCAAGCTTCAATAAAAAATGACGATGCGCTTTATTCACAAGCAAAAGATAAATGATCTAGTCCGATTCATTCATTCATTCACTGATTGGACAAAAAATTTCATCTTTTTATAATTTATAAGACATGTATTAATTGTTCGAAAAATACTCCACGAGTCACTACGGCCATCTAAAGCTTATTTGTAAAACTATATTTTCACGTTAAATATTTTACGGTTTAATTAAATAAGTATACCTCTACGCATGTACTACAGTGATATTAAGCCTGCGGATAGTTTGTTCACGAGATATTTTTTTTTACCATTGAGAAATCGTTCCTTATCAATAATTTTTTCTTTTTTATTGATACAAATAAACATTTTCAACTTATCCTCTGATTAATTTCAAACTTTACCATTAGACTGCTCTTTATAAATTTTTATTATTGATTACTTAATAATTTCCAATGAACGGAAATATAAGAAAGAAAATGCTTCTTTAATCAAAGACAAATAATCTCGTGTTAAATACATAATTTTGATTTTGTTCAGAACAAAAAAAATTAATCTAAAATACTAAAATAGCAAGTAACTTTTCCATTTATTTTTCAAGAACTTTTTATTGTCATTACCGATGATAATGTTTTGTAATTAAAACTACAACTTTTTTATTGAAAAGTAACAGGTTGTGAACAGAAAACAACCTATTTTTATATTTTAAAAATACAGTTATGTATTTGTTATGATAAAAAATACTTTAATTAACTCTTCAATCTGTGAAATGTATACTCGTAACATGACTATAAAAAATTACGTGTTCCTCTCATTGACTCCGATAGTATAGATGAATAATTTTAAGTAGAATAAAATTTGACTCACAAACAATCAAATTAATGTGACACGAATACTGCGACTCATATGACGAGTAACTAATTAAAAATTATGATTATTATATTTATAATTGTTTGCATTGCAAAACGAATGAATGCATTTAAATTTGTAATTATATTCAAATATATATCATTTATGCCCTGAATAGTAAAAAAATAGCCAATAAAAAATCTTTCCGAGGTGTAATGTTTCAAAAACAACTCTTGTAAAATTATTCAAGATCTTTAAAGCGGTATAAAGTTTAATTTAAGATGAAAAATAGTGGTGTTATGCATCGGTTTATATGCGAGGCTTTACTTATTTAAATAAAGTCATTTTGGGTAGAGTCAGTAAGCAATTTCAGCGTTTTATTCAATAATTTCCGAATAAGAAATAAAATAAAACAAAACGAATGTAGATGTATTCGAGCAATTATTAACTAAAACATCCAAGTCACCACTTAGTGATCGTAAACTTATTTTATAATACAAAAACTGGTCTCGGTGCAGGTACATTTCTTGCATAATGAGCTTTTTAGTGCCGACAATTCTCATCGCATAGCAATAGGCATGCAACTCGACTCGCTGCCGTTCTTGCCAACTACCAGGGGAGCCAGAATTCACGAGTCCGAAAACGTCGTTACCCGGGTAATCAGCAATCGGTCGGCACTGCGAATCTCGGAATAATTTGCGATGTCGTACCTCGTCGAAGCGCAGGTTTCGCCGAGGTACGACATCGACGTCTCCCTCCGGACATTTGCAGATTCCCCACTGCGGCAGGGAGGGCTCGGGGGCAAAACATTGCCAAATGGCATGTGGATGTACGTGGCGACACGTCTCGTTGCAGATCCACAAAGGCCCATTCGAAGTGGGCAAGCGGCCCAAACGTGCTCGGGGTCTCGAATTAAAATGCGTCACGGATCACGCGAGCCTCGCATCCACGTCAACATTCACGGACACGAGCTCGCCAGTCGATCGTTCGCGGAGATCGAATTTCAAGCGAATCCGCCGATAAGAGTCTCCTCGGAGATGCCCTCATCTCCACCTCCACCTCCTGGGGGGAGGGAGGGTGGGTCGAGGGCCCGTGCGTTCCGCATGAATGAGTGCTGAGTCACTCGGTCTCGCGGCCTGTCGCCTCCAAAATTGACCTTTCCGAGAAGCACCGCAACAAAACACAAAACATCCTCCTGAATGAGCTGTGTACTTTGCTTTATTTTTTATCAATGGCGCGTGAGTCGAGCAGTGCGCCACTCTCGCCACTCTCGCCACTCTCGCCCTCTCGCCACTCTCGCCCTCTCGCTGCTCACGTCATGGCGGAAGTTTGCCTTTCTTATCTGCCGCTCGCTTACAATAACTTGCCGTTCGTATCGCCCCGTGGATGATGGGAATTGTTTTCGCCGCTACGTGTATTGGCTACGAGCCTTCTTACAAATCGGACCGGAAGTCTATCGTATTGGTGCGGGCGAGTTCCGGCAAGTGACGTGTCGGTTCCTCAATTTATGTCTGCCTAGGCATTTATTTGTCAATAATATTCGACTTTTCGTATCAATTAGAAGAGCATTTTTCCGCTCGGTACGTCGTTACATTACATTTCTCAGATCAAGATTCAGATCAATTACCTTCATCAAATCATTCATGGATTTCCTTATCAACCATCAACATCACTCAAGCTTACCATTATGGCTTACGTTAATTTGAACCTGCACTAATTCAACTTCAACAGATATTATTGCAGTTGTTGGAAAATGGAAGAAAAGAAAAAGAGGTTTCCACGATTCTATTTTGACCGAAATGAAAAGTCGATAACCGCGCTGGAAAAAGATAAGTAATAAGCTTAGACAGTTGGTCGTGCATTCGTGATTTTCTCGTCAAACTTCTCGAGAAGAAATTAAAAAAACTCATCCAATCGTGACCCGTGAGCCAAGTACTACTGACCTTGCTCTTATAATTTATTTTTGAGCAAAAAATACCGTTGGCTATTAAGTATACAATGAGAGTACGATTCTTATATTGCAATAACCTCCGATACGAATCCTCGTGGCATGAAAGCAAGCGCGCAAGTAAAATAACATTGGAGGGAAAAAATGGAAAATTGTACATCAGATAAAGCAGAGATCTTCATTTTTATAAAGCTGAGTTGAACAACGATAATAGTCTGCTCGCAAGAAATTCCGCTTCGCTAGAATGGGTTCCTTCTCACAGAAAAAGCGGTAAAAAGTTTAATTTTTTTCCCCCAAAAACAACAGAATTAAACCATCGACAATCGCGTCAATTGACGAGTCTGTTGAAGGAGAACCCACAGGACTTTAGTGTATAAAAAGCGAGATAAAGAACGGCGCATCTTTCTTTCTTTCTTCCTTCGTTCGTTCTTTCTTTCTCTCCTCTTCATTGCAAAGTTCTTCGACAGTTCTCGTAACGTCCCGCACAATCATTCTCGACATTTCGTAATCTCTCGTCGCGTCTCCTTCGCGGACAGGATACCAGTAATTACCCCCCTATTCACGGCAGAAAGGACAACGTCTGTGGCGCGCGCGAGGGTAAAGGGGTGGCGAGGGGGGTGGGAGGGTATCACGAACAGTGGCACAACTCCTCCTCCTCCTCCTCATTTCATCGTTCTTTTTACGCCGATTCCCCTCCCACTCTCCCGTCGTGAAGGAGTCTCTTTTTTGATCGGTTCTCGCTTCGACATTTGGCATCAAGCGCCGTGGTATCGAATTAGCTCCAACAGAGAAAGAGAGCGAGAGAGAGAGAGAGAGAGAGAGAGAGAGAGAAAAGGGTTTTACGGGAAGTCGACGACACTGCTAATCGAAAGTAATTAATACCCTCGGCACAATTTAGGTGCGGGCGGGGGGGGGAAGAGGAAGGCCGAGGATCTCGTGAATCGGTACGGATTCAAACTCCCGATTTTATTATTTGGGCATAAATTAGTCGGGAGCGCGGCCTCGGAGTAATCGCCATCACGCCTATTTGAGCCGCACACGATTTCGTTATTACGAGAAGACCCTGGCCGCACGCGTGCAGTCCTTATCGTCGAATTACGTGGGGAACCGGCTCCGCGATACGCGAGTAGCCCCGAAATCCCCGACAATTAACGGGGTCCCGGCCCCGACCCCGAGCCTCCGACCCCTCGCACGCGTTCCTCCCGCCGGAGGAGAGTAGCGAAGCGTGCCGTCGATGAGAGATCGGGCCCCGGGAGGCGGGGGGAGGCCCAGGAGGGACGCGGAGGGAGGAGGAGGGGGGGAGCGTCACTCCTCGGCGCCCCGGCCGAGGCGCGCCGAGGACTGCCGAGGCCGATGGTGGGAACGCCGAGCGCCGAGTGTTCTCACCAGGCCGGCCAGGCGGCGGCCCGACAGTCCGGAGAGAGTGAGAGGGAGCGAGAGGAGGGAAGCAGCCTGCCAGCCAGCAGACTCTCGAGCAGCAGCCACCGGTGGCCCAAACGCACGAGGCATCTTCTCGCTCGTCTTGTTGGCGGCGGAGGCGCGGGGGGCGGTGGCGCAAGGTGCCTCCGGAGTGTGGATGGGCGTGCGAGCGAGCGAGAGGGAGAGCGCGGCTACCGCGGAGAGCAGCCGGTCCAGCCCCAACCCGTCCCCCGCTGTCGCCACCGCCACCGCCGCCACCGATCCTCTTGCTCGTTTTCCTTCGCGCCGACTGCGAAATCGTCGCACGCTTATGCGCGCCGCCACCGCCGGCGATCGCTCGAGTTGTTGCTTGCGGCCTCCTTATTTCCTCCTTTCTTTCTTTCTTTATCGCGTACCGAGCCGAAACATCGCACACGCACAATGAGCCGCGCGCACGCACTCGCCCTTACCCCCCAACCCAACCCCAACCCCTCCCCTCTCCGCCCCTACCACCCCCGGGCGCATTATCCGCACGTACACACCCGGGCAACGCTTTATTATTATTGCCCCTCTCTCGGAGATGATGGCGCAGATCATGTGAGGAGCTGCTGCTCGACAAGTGCACCATCCCTTTGCTCTCTTTGGGGCTTTTATTGTTTTCGGAAACGACGGGCGATTCGACCTGCGCGCGATTTCCTCTCGCGGCGCTTGCCGACCCCTCGGCCCCTCATCGCGAGTCACGCCACCTCCGAGGCTCTCACTCTAGGAAACCCAGCGCACTGCGCTTAACGCGTAATTATGCCGTGCAGCCGAGGTAATGAGATCGCGGTATATCGCCGCTCGGAAACAGAGAAAGAAGAAAGTTGCCATCGGCGCTGTGACGAGATAAATAATCTTATCGCGGGCACATCGTGGAAATATGTGTTTAAATAAGCCCGATAAATGGAAGACTGAGATTGCCGGCTCGCGGAGCTCATTACGCCTAAATGAAGAGATTATAAAAATGTCTCAACTCGGAACCGCCGCTTGAATAATTATAAAAGATAAGCCCGGAGATCCGTAAAAATCGAGATAACGGCGCACCACCACGTGGACACAAAGATCCGGGGCTTTGGTAAATAGCGGCCACCTGTCGAATCCCCCGGTGACACGAGTCGGCGTATCCTGCGCTCCATCGAAATTCGGATTTTCTCACGCATCGAGCCTCAATTAGAGTCGCTGCTCTCCTTCCCCCGCGGAAGGATCGCGCGAGCACCATTACTCGCCCGCCCAGCATCCCGCGCTAATAATATTGAAAAATCGAGCAATAAATCCGAGAGGATCGCTACCTCTCGCACACCCCCTCCCTCCTCCCCCCCATCTTCATCGCTCGGGTAATCATAGAAAATTGGCGCGAGCGCAGCGGCAATTTCGACGTTGAGGATGATTTTTTTACTCGACATCCTCATTCCGACGCACGTGCACACGCTCGAGCACGCGCACACGTTATACGCGATTATCGTGTGTCGCCCCTCGGCTCCCAGCCAATTGTGCCTTCGCCTGTGTGTAGAAACATGTGTCCTCACTGACTCGATCCCCTGTGCGTGTGTCCTCGGCAAAGAAACCCCCAAGCCTTTGGATACCATCGCTCTCTCTCTCTCTCTCTCTCTCTCTCTTTCTCTCATTCGCGAAATCCGCTCCCCCCGTACCTGTTCGCATCCCCGACCCATCTACACTGGCCCATTATTGGAGCTTTAATGTTAAGGGGAGATTGGGCCAAGATGAATTCGACCAATCTTTGCGAGTCCAGATCAAAAATTATCTTTTACTTTGTGAGAGAAACTACGATATTATTATAAAACGGCTTTTACCTTTCATAATTTTTGCTGCGTTATTTAGAGTTACACCAACAGCCATTTTACTCTTAAATATTTTCTCGCGCCAACATTTATCTTCAACTTTTATATAACGCGGCTAAATGGTTTTAGCCGCAAAACAATTACATTTAAATTTCATTCCTAACAAATAACCAGCCACTGGTAACTGGCATTTGCCTTAATTTGAATAACAATTTGAGGTAAATTTTAAATAATGGATTGTATTTGATTTCGAGACCAAGTTGAATTATCGCAAACACAGATCACGTAAAGAATAATGCTGATTAAATAATTTTTTAAATTACCTTTAATCGAGTTAAGCCACACGGTTAATTTCAATCACAAATTCGTTAACGTCATATTTATAACGTCCACGAAAACTGGATAGGAGGGTAAATTTATTTTTAAATTATTGATCGAAATTTCAAATTTTTTATTTTTTATTTTTTATCATCGATGAGGAGATTACTAAAAAATATAATAAAATTTCTAAAAGATAAAAAAAGAGGGAGTCGTGAATAAATTCAGCTTATTCATTACCGCGGAAGGATTATTAAATCGGGTCTCACATGATTCAAGTTTAAATCAATAATCAATCACAATGCTCAACAGATATAATCTTTTGCAAATTATAATAAAAGCATTTTAGCAGAGATACAACTCTATCCACCCAATCACCGACTATATTCAGCTTAAAATTTTTCAGCTGCACGCCGTGCAAAACAAAATTATTCACCGCCTTGAGCTAATCTCCGAGGTGAGCGATAATTTCCAGTATAAAAGGAATATAAAAGGAGTCTCCTTACAGAAGGGCAAGTGGGATGGAGATAGAGGCAAATATCTTCCTACACGCTACAAGATATTCGCTCGCGATCGCGAAACGTGTCTATGATTAAGGATTAATGACGCTGCTTCCTCGCTACCGTGCGGAACGAGTCCTCGATCCGGGAATCCTTGGGATGAATCCGAGAGCTTGGGACGATGCTCTTTAATGTATTCGAGGCCGAAACTGGTCATCCCCGGAGCTTAATTACGGAGATCCCGAAAATAATCGACGGAGATCGCGGGGAAAGGATAAGTGCGATTAGGGACTTTTTGTCCCTTTTCCTCCTAGCGAGAATGAAATTGCCGAGCGCGATTCCCTTGGCTCCTGATCCCGATCCTGTATAGTTCTAATCATTCGAAAATTGTGTTTGCAGAGTTTGATCAAAAAGTTCTGGTAGGAAGTTGTATCGAAAAAAGTTTAATGGGATCGGTGCTTGAGTCACTGTTACTCGGAATTCCTTTACTACCGAGGAGGATCGGCAAAAAATCCTCCCGCCGATAATAGACTCTGAATGCGAAAGAGGAAAAAAGAGAAGTGAACTTTACTCTGTTCGCGTATTTATTCTGCATATTAAAAATTGAAAAAATTAAATAGGTTAGTTTTTGCGGAGAGAAGCCAGGATCATTACGGGGAGTATTAGCTTCATTTTTACACCAGAAATAACTGCATTTTCGTAAGTACTTAAACGTCATTTACATGTACAGCCGATACAATACATAATTACTCGGGTCTTCGGTTCTTTTGCTTTTCCATCAATTTTTAAGGATCGCCGGGGAAAAAAACCGGGGAACTGCCACTTTTTATTTGCAATCATTTCTCGAATTTACGAATCGTGCGCCCTCCTCAAGCGGAGGATCCTCAGTCCTCCTGCAGTTGCTCCGGTGCATATCGTGCACGTCGATCCTCTCACGCACGCCTTTATCCTCTCGCTACGCTGGCCACCGGTGAAAAAGCCGGGCAGCAGCAATTTTACGCGGGGAAAAGGAGATTCCTTTTGCGAAATTACAACTTTTGGACCCCTTCGCTCCTCCTGCGAAAAACTCGACTGCTTCGCTTATTTATTCCCGGTAATTAGGCCGGCAATTATAAAGCACAAAATCACCCCGGGACGGCCGAAAAACGGGGGGAGGCCTCCACCCGTTCCACTCCGAGGTGAGTTTCTGCTCAGTTTCTGCTCCGTTTCTGCTCCGTTTCTGCTCCGTTTCTGCTCACTTCGGGTCTCCCCCGAGACTAAACATATCGTGTTTCTTGAAAGAGTGACCCGGCCCGAGTCCGGATACCTAACCTCTGTCCAAGAACTAGAAAATCCGAGCGACTGGGCGCCGTCCCTCTCGTTCGGCCAGTCGAGATTAGATTACGCTACACGAGGTTTAACCGCGTCATTACGCATTTCGGTTTCCGCTTCATATTATCACTTTGCTTTGTTTCACTCGAAAAGGAGGAGTGAGTCTCTGTCTAGCCTCCCTCCACCCCTCCAAATGAGGGTGTCTCCCTCACTCCTCCAAATTCTATGCTCTGCAGATTCTCAAAATACATTTTTTACCTACCCTACACTTATACTTTTAATGAACCGCTCGAGTTCATCTCAGTACCTCCCTTTTAATCATCATTCCCTTGGCTTTGTTTAGTCAAAAGTGTCTTTTGTAGGATTGTAGTTGATCGGTGTAAAAGACAGTTTTTATAATTGAATATTGCTTACGTTAAGGGAGTTTGAAGAAGTAATTACGATTGCGCTATTACCATTTTGACGCCGGTATTTAACTAAAAAATTATTTTTACTCCAATATATTTCAATTGTTTATTCAAAATATTTTATGCTTCAACTTTCAGCCATCTATTGTACAAGTAAAACAAGCATTTTGTTTTTAACATTTTATGCAATGTTTCATGTTTAGCCATGCGACACAGATGGTATAATGAAACAATTGTTTGCAAAATTGTAACGAGCCTTATTTACATATCAGCAAATTTATAGAAATTAAGACAAAAAGACAATTTACCAATGAAAATGCTTATTTGTCTAATAGAAATTTGAATCCGATAGGATGGTATATTATCTAAATTTGAATGATGGAAGCCAACACAAAGCCACAAAAAAAAAAGAAAGTATATAAAATAAATATAAAGACACGAATGTGATAGTAAATAATTATCGAATAAACGATAGCTTCAAGTGAAGAATTTACTTGATAGACAAAATTTAAAATAAAAGCAATTGCTAACATGTTTCGACCGATTTATAAATAAGAGTGAACAAGAAAAAATAGACAGATTTGTTCGTACTTTTTCTAATGCTTCAATAATACTAGTTAATCCGAAACTGTAACAACTTACATTGTAGATAGAATATTTGTATTGTTATATTGTCATTAAAATTATACGTAAATTGGCAATGCTGTGTTATTTTATAAAACTATTGCTATTATTATTATCGTTATTTTTGTATTGTTGCTGTGATGAATCAAGATCTCGTTCGAGTTTTTACAACAATACCTTTATAATATCTTTATAATAAAGTGCTGTTTATTTTATACTCAATAAAACTAAGCCTTTTCAACGGCTGAACAGTAAGGTAACGTTTTATTTTGTGGATTTTGAAAAATGGCAAAGTTCTCGCACCAGACTCATCAGAAAACTCAACGGATTGTCGTTACTCAGCAGAAAAGTCTTTGTGATGGTGCCTTAAAGGCTCACCGTTACATCTCTCGAGAGTCCATCAGGTGGCGGAGCCCTAGGAAGGGCCGCGCGTAAGAACGTAAAAGCCGATCCTCCCACCAAAAGGTTTGCTCGCTGTTTATTAGAGGGAGAATCCGTGGCTGGTCAAGTACCTACAACTCATTCCTCCGGTGCTCATACCTGGGGCCTACCTCCCGTAACCCACCCGATTCGATAATAATTCGTCCCTCTCGCTTTACCCTCGGAACGAGTCTGCCGATAAACTGGCAAATCGCCGTGCGTCCTTCGTGTGTCCGCCACGCGAGTCTAGGAGCGCACCCGAGCGTGTGTGCGTGCGTGTGTCTGAGAGGTACGAGGAACGGTCAGGTCATAATAGATGCACGAGCAGAGCAAATTCTCTTTCCACCTATTCTTTCCCATTTTTACCTGTCGATTCTCGCTCTGTACTCCTTCCCCCCATTGAGCCCGCACGCATGTTATGCGTGCAAGAAGTGAAAGAGCGAGCGAGAGAGAAGAGCCTTGAAAAACGGACTCCGATAGGGTTGAAGCCGCAGAGCGACGGCGTAGGGCGCGCGCGAGCGCAAATCGCAGAAACGTGGGAACTGCCGCCAGGTGATCCTCTTTTCTTCGGTCTTTCTCTCCATCTTTCCCTTTCTCTTTCCCTTCGCTCCCCCGTCCCCGTCGCCGTTCCCGGCCCCATCCCCCATCCCCAATCCCGTCCCCGTCCCCCTCGGGCACCGCGCAAGCTTCCGAACGCAAGCCCGGGAAGGGATCTCACGTGCATACCCACACACGTGTTGGACCGTGGGTATGCGTGGTGCCTGTCCCCCCTCCCGTGGGGGGGGGAGCGAGGGGGCCCACCGCGTACCGATGCACGGTGCACCCGAGGGCCGGGGGTGCCGAAGATCGGGGGACAACGCGCACACGCACAACGTGTGTCTTCGTGTGGGGCACGACGATGCAATTGCATCACACGCCAAGGGCTTTCGACGACCCACTCACCCCCTCTCGAGTACCCAAGGAAAGCTCTTCTCTCTTTCTCCGGAATGCAGAGGGCCGCTTTATTAGCTCTTTGTGTTGGCATTCGTCGCTTTTTTTATCCACTGAACAACTTGGAGAATTTTATTTATCGGACAATGCATTATAATGAACTCGACAAAAGCTTTCGGCTAATGCTCGAACGTGAACTCACTCCTCCTCAACAATTACGACTGAAGAAGAATCCTTTCTCCTAATACAATGATACCCGTTGTTCGATATCTTATCATAGTGGTTTAGTGTATTCTTGTGTACTTGTACTATCTGTCTGCTCTAGCTCACTCAAACTACAACTCTAATAAAATAGTTCGGCCAATGTACACTTTGACCTGTTACAATGCAACCAAAATCTTTAAGTCACTCCATAAATGCAAAGTTATTCGAAACTTTAACTTTACTGTTAAATTCATACAAAAATAATTCTTTGGATTTTATTGTTCAAAAAGTTGGACAATATTAGAATTACTTGTACATTAATTTAGTTTCAATTATTTTGCAAGTACGTATCCAGTGATTGTACGAAAATTTACTTAAAAAATTTAGCTTACGATTCAATTAATCTGGTGTAGGATAAACTGATATTTTTAATGGCAATTTTTCTGAATGAGCAATTTTAATTTTTTTTTTTTAAATAAGTAAATTCACGAATCATTGTCAATTTTCTTTTAATATTAGTAGAGGGCACATTAATAAAGAATTATAAACAAAATATGTTGTTTTTTTTAAAACTTTAAATGTATGAGAACCAATTATTTTTCTAAATACTTGCAATTTTAAAACTCTTTCAAATTCCTTCATAGTTATTCTACAAAGGTACTAAATAAATGGTGCAATTGTTAGCCAACTGTAAAAATGAATTTCATTTACAATTCAGTGACAATCTACTTTGCTCATCTGTACAATAAAGTCCCTGTCAGGGTGGAGTTTCCGTTTAAAAAAAGCGTTTCGCGTCGTTAGAGACTTTGTTGTACACGCAGGACCTAAAACTAACATTTATAATGGGTAAGGATTTGAACACAAGTAATCTTTTGTAACATATAATTTTGATAAACCAATACTATTATAAGGCATTAAATTTAAATAATTCATCAAAAGAAAATAATATTTCATTTGTATATTTTTCATCTTTCTATAAGGAAAAACAGTTTTTAATACAATATAAGTAAAATTCAAATTTCCAAGTTTCAAACAATAAATTTCGATTAAAAAAATGTATCAAACTTTATTTTTTTTTTTTTTTTTTTATGTTGAATTAAAAATATAATATGAACGCTTGAATGTTGCAAGATAAAAAATAAAAAAAAAAACTATAAACATATTGTCTTTGATTAAAAGAAAATACCTAAATATATAAAAAGAAAAATATATTTTAATCAAAGGTAAATTTGGTAGAAAATTGTATTCTTTGACTGATAAATAAAATGGCTGTTCCTTTCAATATTAGCTTGGCTAGAAATATTTTTTTGTTAAATACGCAACGCAAGGACTCTAATTTTCTCTCTTTGTACCAAGCGTATGATAACAATAAACTTTATGAACGCAATATTCGGTAATAAAAATTTTGCAGTCAAATGGTGCAATTAGACAAATTTTTACCTGGCGTTCAACCTCCTGTAAAATTTTCGCACGAGCGTGTGTCCAGCACACGACCTCATATTGTTGAAACCGGAACACGTTGACCTAATTCAATTTGAAAGAGAGTAAAGAGACTTTATGATTGGTATTTCGAAGAGTGTAAGTTAACTATACGACCATCCCTAAAATTGCTTTCTTCATGATACCATCTTTATGAACAAATTCTCGAAACAATTATAAATATCCCACTCAACTTGTACTCGCTCTGCTAATGTTCCTTTTTACTGATTTTATTGAAATATTTTCAAAACTAGCCAACCAATTTATATATTTTTTTAACGTATCATAAATAAATAATTGTACGAAACATTACAGAGTTATTTCACCATTTGGTCTGCGTGTCTGAGTTAAACACAAGCAAATTAAAATCGCTTTACTGCATTAAATAATGTTGAGGGCATACAATGTAAATCACGTGAGTCATAGTATACAACATTCATTTTTAAATTTCAGACGTCCGAGCAAAAAATTCTGCAACCGAACAAAAAATGCATTAAACACGAGTATTCGTCTCTCACGCAGTAAGATTTTTGAACTGAGAAACCAGAATTCTGTAATTCCCAAAGAACAATTTCTTAACAACCAGCCTCGTGGCGGCTTGATATCTCATCATGAACACGCGCATCCTTTATTATCTTGCAAAATTCTTTAATCATTAATTCAAATTAAGCATCTTTTTATTCAGAGAGATTAGAGGCAAATATTGCGAATTATAATCCACAATAATTATGATGGACAACTTGACTTTGTTTAAAATATATGTGCAGTGTAATTTATTTGGGCTCGGATGGAAATAAAGATAAAGTTAAACTACATTAAAAAGGGTTGGATATTTCAACCATAAAAAATAATACTTATTTTTTATCGGAGTACTCGAATCTGTTATTGTTGATTGGCTGGTGTGATGTATATCGATAAATATTTGCAAAATAAAAAATACTGCTTAAAAATATCTCGATAAGATTATTTATTATACGAATACATTTTGACGTTTTACATTTTTGTCAATCAGCAGTTGTGTAATTCGCAGTGTTACTCTTTGATCACACGCTGTTGATATTTGCAACAAGATTATTGCAACGATTGCGATTTACAACTGTCTTATCGCATTAATCTCGCTAATCGCACAAAAATATAAAGCAAATGAAAAACATGTATATTGTTTATTTAAGAGATAAAGGAATGGGGGAAAGGAATGCGTAAACATAGATCCCTTTCACAAAAACGCATCCTAAATCCATGAGTTATTTTTAATAATGCCGAGAGAGAAGCAAAAGGATTTCCAAGGGGAGAAATACTCCCAAGACGAGATAATGCTTGACTCTTTGGCTCACATGGTAAAGTTTTTCGACTGGGAAACCACAATATCTGCCATTCTGAAAAAATCCCATTGAAAGCATCACCCCCACATGGGATCACGAACTCTCCCATGTTAATGATTTCTCTAAACCACATGAATTCAGCTCGATTTCGGCCGACTATTCCTTGTTCGTTCACGCATGCCGCTTTTTAGTTCCGGAAAGCACCTCCTCCGAATAATATAAGTCACTTTTTTTTGTCCCGACATGGCATATCGTCGCGTGTTTCGTATAATGTAAATGCATTTGCGCATGAGCTCCTGCGACCCCTCGGCACGAGTGCAGAAGGTAAGTTTTTTACTCGCCGAATTCAAAAGTCCGCCCTTCTGCGACGCTCCGCTATTATATTTATAGTCTAATTTTTTTTTTGCCGACTCGTATGTCACACGAAAAAGATGCCTTTAGCTTGTGGCTCCTCAAATCGCCAACTTGTGCTTTTTTTTCAAATATTTGTTGAGGTTGGGACGGCACGAACACTTATCCAGAGCTGCTGATCGTACACGTTTTCAATCTATTTATTAAGTGACTTGTGCCCAATTTTCATTTTATAATTTAACAATATCCTTAATTATTTAATATTATTCATTATTGTGCACGCACCTTACTCCTGTATGTGGGCAACGTGAGGACTGGCGTAACAATTGTACAATTTCTGAAATTGGAAAAAGAAAATTATTCGTTTAAATTCATTTTTTACGTATACAACGCAATAATTATTTATTTTAAGATGTATGCAAATCCACAAAAATTTTGCGTTAATAAAAATAATCGATAAGTACAATAATATTATCATTGTAAATCCAATGTCTTCTTTGAATTTTTGCAAATAAGTTTGTTTCGTCTCTTTAAAAAACATACGTAATAAGACGTAAACTAATAAAGGCAAATGTTTTGCTTAAATTGTTTTTATTCTTTCATCTTTATCGTCTTATATCATTTTAATTTAAATTTCTAATATCTGTAAAGAATAATTTTAAATGTCAATCGAACACGGTGATTGATTAGTGCACAAATATAAATTATTGCTTTTCCTACTCAACAGTTGTTTCTTTAAAATACCACTGGAAGATTGTTAAAATCTTAATCCAAGATTTCCAGTGTTTCCCATTTGGTCCTAAGCATATATGCTCTCACCAAATCTAAACGTGGGAAAATCAGTTTAAGCACTCGCACCCTCTGGCCATGACACTTCAAAAGTTAAAAATGATACCAGTCAAGTCCACTGGATTTAGTTCCGACAGACACACGGTGAGAAACGGAAGCCAAAGAAAATACTTCACTCCCACTGGACACTCAAAGGTCTTAAAATTCTTTAAAGAATTCCGTGACCTTCGAAGCCGCAGTCGCAGGTGCACCGAGTGAAGTGCTAGGGTGTGGGCGTTCCAATTTTAGAATGAAACTTGCTCTCTATCTTTCGATCCGTGTAACTTTCAGGGAATTTGTGGTCGGCTTCACCTCGTTTCACAGTCTCTTCCACTATGAACTTCCATTATTCAGAGTTAAAAATGAATAAACTTTTTGAAAGAATTGCCTTCGCTCAATGGCTAACCACCGTGTTGATGTGTATTCACTTATGTAATGATTATTATGATTGGTGCGTCGGTGCAGCAACCCTACTAGAATATACTCGTATATTACAGTCCAACAAAACAGTTGTAAAATGAATTGTAAAATGAAGCACGATAAACAATTGGCTTTATTATAGTTGCTCAAATTACTATGAAATGGCAGTTTACCTTAATTTTGAATTATCCGGGACGATAGTTTGATCCTGTGCCGGTAAACTTTTTACTTGTCAACGATGCGCCCTTATTTCAAGTATGACTGGCCACTTTTCGAAAAGTAGGATAAGGGGCGCAAAAAATGAAAAGGGTAAAAACAAATGAAAAATGCAAAACAAACAAATTCAAGCTTCAAAAAAAAAAAGGGATTAAAAAAATTAATTACTGGAAGCGTAACAGTGGACGGGACCGGGGCCATTTGTTCCGGGCTACCTGACTTTGTTTCGTCAGGCTCGAGGACTACCTGTTTCCAACGGAATAGGAATCGCAGCAAGTATAACAAGTGAACGCAAGCAAACACGGATAAAGAGATTTTCTTTCTGCTCAGGTGTGGCCGAGTCGATTGTCCCTGTTGCGTTACGCGAATTTTCATAGCCCCGGGCTTGGCTGATCCCGAATAAACAAAATTCCCGTGGAGGGATGCGTGTGTGCGTGCGTGCGTGCGTGCGTGGGATGGGGTGCAGTTGACGCTTGGGCTGATATTCATAAATGCACTCGTGAATGAATACGTGAGACTCGAAGGAAGGCCTTCTCTTTCTCCTTCGCCCCTCTCTCTCTCTTTCTTTGCTTTTTCTTATATGCATGCGTGACGCGACTGAAAGGATCGTCGTATTCAGATCACGTTGAAATCAAACAAGGAAGCCAGCACACGTGTGCGTTGTTTGGGCATAACAGACGTGTACCCCACCCTTCTCACGACTACCTGATTTGTACTTGTCAATACTCTTAGAGAATCTCTGGTTAAGCTATCGCAAGTGGTGGTAACCAGGTTCTACTTGGGCATACCAATAAATCCTTCTTTGCTGTCCCTTAGAATTTTAATGCAAGTGTAACTGTCACCATAACGGACGTACGCTGATTAGCATTGTCGATTTAAATATACGTCACTGTTAATGAGATTATCTCACAATTATCCTCTTAATGCAATCCTCTCTAATGCACTGATTATTAATAATTGGTGACCTCTTCATTGGCTCGCCCGACACTTTTTCTTATTTGTCTACTGTTTCATATTTAAATATTCAGGTTTATCTATTCAGATTGATTTTTCACAATTTGTCATCAGTACATGCTGAGTTTTACAATACGTTGTATTTTAAATATTATTTATATTTATTGTCTTTGTCAAATCTTATTCTTTCTTTTCTATGGAATTATTTTAAAATTCTAAAATATTTGAGCATTTCGCAATATATATCTACATTCATTAATTGCTAATAATTATCTATTATAAATCCGACCTATTGTAAATTTTCCTAATAATTTCACGGTTTTTCTAGTTTTTAGGTTCAATCAAACATATTTTTATACAAGATTATTAGCCCCGAACTAAAAAATTTTTTCATTGTGATAGTTGATGCAAATATTATACATTACATAAAATAACAATTTTTGAATTTGAAAATAAATACACGTACGGCAAGGTAATTTCTCAAGGAAACTGCGTTTGAGTGTACAAACTTTCTGATAATTTATTACTTGAAATACTATTCAAGGATTGTTTTCTTTTGGATATTCTTAAATATTGGCATTCACCAATCTCGTCATAAATTAAAATATTTTCTTGCGTTTATGTAATTCTCTAGTAAATATACCCTTTGGAATTTTACGAGTAAAATTTTAATTTAACAAAATTGAACAACTGCTATTTATTGACTATGATTTAGCTGTTGTAATCAATCAAGTGCTGATTTTCAATTAGACTGTAGAGACTGTACAAAAATACTTTGTAAGCTAATCTAATTAAACTAGTTAAAATTTTATTGGATCAAAATCCATGTGTCATAAATAATTGATAAAATAAAAAACTTATATTAGTGGCGATTACAAAGTATTTGCTACATTTTTTAATCGAAACTTGTGAAGTTAAAAATACAAATTTATTTTCATTCATTATAAGTGATTATAAAATAAATTTAATTAAATATTTAACATATTGACTACGATCTGGAATTTTGTTGAACTTTTATTATGTATGTTTTTAATGAAAAATGGCATTTATTAAATTTCATTGAATAAAATACTCTTCTGTTACAGAGTGATGTTAAAATTAACATTTTATAATTTCACTAGAGAAAGTTTGGTAATTTTATAAATGAGTAATTAAAGAAAAATTTTAATGCCAAAAATTCAACACATGCTTTAATTACATTTAAATGAACGTACGTATAGTTTTAACTTGAGTTTACTTTTTATTGGAATATTTTATAAATCTCAATAAAATTTTAATTATGTATCAATTATACAAAAATAAGTTATTTTCATCATTTCCAATTTATTTTATAATATTTATTATTATGAAATTTTTTTTTTTTTAAATTTGATATTTCTTATGAAACTATAGTTACCATGCACTAAATATTCGTGTACTTATGATTTGTAATACAATGAAAATGTATCGAATTTATGGAACTTGAAATAAAAACACACGTGGTATTATTATTATGCTACGTGATTTACAAAAAAATTAATATGTTTTTTAAGAAGGCTTTTTAATGGCTGTACTAAAAATTACGCAATGAGTCATACAAGAGCAGGGCAGTGAAGGACGGGGGAGGGAAGTCGAGGACAGACCTCAATATCATTGACCATCTTAAGAATGTTTTCTGGCATGAAAAACACAGGGAACCAGCGTTTCCCGCGACCAAAAACAGAAAAGCCCGTACTTATTACGGTTACACTTGCCTGGAAAACGGGATTCAAGGTCGATATTTTCGACGATTCAAGGTATTACATGCTCTGACGACCATAGCGTAAATGTCTGACTAACCTCGAGCACCTAGAGGACTGATGCAAACCTAAAGTAGCATCCTCTTCTCGTATATCAAACGGGATTTCTATCTAAAGTGAGAGAGTGAGAGGAAGAGAAGAAGAAGAAGAAGAAGAAGAAGAAGAAGAGAGAGAGAGAGAGAGGGAGTGGAGAATCTTTGCCCCGGGAGTAGCAGCTTAGTATTAGGAAAGCGAACATCTCATGGCTACGCAATTATATACCAGTCTCAGGGACAAAGCTGTACTTTAAAGACGGTGTATTATTCATTTACGGGGGAGCAAAACAGAGAGTGAGAAGAAGAGAGATGGAGAACCGGAACCCCAAATAAAACCATAAACTACGGATGTCTATCCCTTCTTCGGGATAACGGACTTTTTGCACTATCCTGCGTAAGAGCCATAACGAGCTATTCTCCAGCTATGGTTACTCGAAATACTCATCTTTACTTTTTTTATTTAATTGCACTTTAAATACACCGTAAACTTGTCTTTATACCCCAAGTCTATTTTACAAACTCATCAATATTTTTAGGTGGATTAGTCATCTGAAATACTCTAAACTATTACTCTGCTGAATACATCAAATAATACATTTTATCCAATATACGCTTTTTCCGTGAAACTATTAATGTCGATATTTTGTAAATTAATTATATTGAAGTAACATTTCAATTTAATAAAACCTCTTATCAATAATTTTCGGTACTTTTACTTATTTATTATTTTTCATTTATGTGAATTATCCATTGCATAGAGTATAAATTATAAAATGAAATTTTACCCAATTTTTTGCTTAATTAATGCATTTAATGAAAAATTCCAATTATTTTAACATGTTTTAATTAGACTTTTTACTAAAGTATAAAGATACATTCAAGAAACTTGAGTTATATTTAAAACCTTGTGTAAAATTTTAATTAAATTATTTAATGATATTTTATTTATCTCAATTACTTTTTTAATTTTTAATAGTACCAAGCACTTTTAAATTATTTTAAAAATATACGAAGAGCATTCAATGGTTAGAAATCAATCCAATTAATTCTAAATCTTCAATTTTTATTAAAATTGAAAGAATGGAATTTATATGATCCGTTCAAATTATTTACTTTAAACAAAAAAATTCTAAAACATAAAAAAATTAATTTTTTTTTTTTGTTTTATCATTGAACTATCGTATAATAGAAATATATAGAAATATACGTACAAAGAAATTAAGATTTTTCGCATCAATCACAATATAATTTTCATTTATAATTAGAAATAATATTATTCACGCATTTATTAACGTTATTACTCGATTCAATAATATAATATAGTTTTATAAAATTGATAAAAACAAAAATCTTCCTCTTTTTTTTTTTTTTTTTTTGATAAAGTCGATTGAATTTTTTATGAAACAAGTAGTTTTTAGAACATTAAATTAAATGACGAGTGCATCAATTGTTTAGATTTGACCTCTATTTTGTCTTTGGTTTTTTTAATGCACATATATAACTTTATGAAAATGTATTAATATTTAATAAAAATGGTTTAGCAAATGATTTCGAGTTTTGGAAGGCATAGTTTTTGCGTTTATAAGCGTGATTGTTTTGTCTACTCCATAGTAGACTGTTGTATTTAAGTTTACTTGAATATGTTTCAGGAAATGCTAGAGCCATTTCATTCGGTTTTGATTTGATCAATAATTTTTCGAACGATTCGGACAAAAGAAAGCGCTGGTGCTTCTGATATTACGACACTCGTCACCCCAAAGAGCTGCCCCAAAATCTCTCCTGTTAATCATTTGAATTTCTGGATGTAATATTAAAAATGGCAATGCATTTGTAGCGCGATACGCGATCGGCAGCATCTGTTTACGCAGACGTAAAGTGCAGTGCATGCCTTCAGTCAACATCCCCCTCCCCTCCCCTCCCCTCCCCCGCCCCGCTCCGCCGACCATCCGTCGACTGGTTCACACGACCGAGCCAATCCTCCTCCCTTTTCGAGATTCCACCACTTTTCGAGAACACTCGCTGGTGGCGAGGGAGTGAATAGCAGTAACGAGCTCTCCGACAAACGGCGTAAGTGGAGGCGGTTAAAAAGTAAATATTCCAGTGGAAAGAACGCACGGGTCCGAGGTTCGCGCGTGCTCGCACTTACACCGGAACTCCTAAGTACGTCAACAGCGATTAGTCCACAGCTGCGCGTCCCTCGTCCCTCCCGAGCAAGTTGCTTACCCCGATTACCATCGGGGCAAATATTGTTGCAACGGGGCACACGAACGCACGCACGAACGCACGCACGAACGCACGCACGCACGCACACGCAGAGACGCCCTCGGACGTGACCCGATCGATAGCCTCCTCGACCGCACCGGGGGTCGGCCGCCCAACGTACCTTCATTGTCTCCTCCTCGAGATTCGTAATCGCGACCCGTCGTCTCCTTTGATTTCCTATCAGAATTTTTGAGGGTAAGCTCGAGTATTTTGTGCCTTTGAGGGCAAAAAAAGTGAAATCGCGATAAGGCGGGCTCTCGACTACCTTATCCGCCGATCTCCTTGACGAGTATCTGGATTTTTCAAGTTTTGTGGGCGCAGCTCGTTGCTTGGGTCTGGCTGCACGCGTCCAGCCAGATATGGATACAACGAGTTGAGGTGCATTCGAGGCTGGACCTCCATCTGTTTCGCACGGGGGAATTTGCGTGCCGCGACTTACGTCTGATTGATGTGGAATCAATGAACGTTTCCTACCCGTCGACTTTCAAGCGCAAATCCTCCGCTATCGAGTTAATCAGGAAATGGGTTGCAATTGTTTTGCGAGGCTTTTGCGAGGCTTTTGCGCTTGGGGGAAAGTGAATCAACATCCTTGAGCGCAATAATAAAATACACACTCTGTGCGAGAGATGAAAAGAAACAATGAATATCATTTTATCGTACAATTCTGTCAGCAAACGCTAGCGGCTGCGGTGCCTTCGCATTTCATTCAACGGAAAAATATTTGGCATTTTCGCGTACATCGGTATTACGGCGAGCACAAGGATTAAATTTAAATCAGCAGTTTTCTCAATAATACCGAGGAAATAGTTGTTGCAAAAAAGATTACTTCAATTTCCGTAATATTTATTTGAGAGGTGACTTTTAACAGGCATTGAATATATGACTCTTGTGCTATAATGAAATACCAATTTTTGTCATGGACGTTTTAATTTTTCAACAAATGCGTTACACTTGTAACTGCAAAAAGATTTTCAATTATTTACCAATATAGATTTCGGATGTACAATTTGAGATTTCATTGATTCAAATCTGCAAGCTCGATTATTTTTTAATGACCTACACGAGGAAGTATCAGAGATAATTGTTAAATTTTCCATCACATTAGCCATTAGATCTCTATGAACGTTAGAGCACGATTTAATGTAGGAAATGAGCATTTAAATTAAACTGAAGATAATTAACCCTTAAAATACAAGCTGATGAATCATAATTACACTCGTACCTATAGATAACAGAGCGTGAGGGAAATAAATCAAAGCTCGTCGAGAAGAAATACCTAGAATTGTCAGAGCGCATTATAGGAGGGTAAGTGCCTATGTGCTTCAAAAGCACATCCGTCCATCTCTTTTTCTCACTTGGCTACGAAGATCGGGCAGACCGAGGGCGAGAGAGAGAGAGAGAGAGAGAGAGATGGACGGACGTGGATTTCGGCGGAGCGTACGCCGCTTTCAAAAGTAAAAGTTTTCCGGTGCAATAATCGCGCGCCGTAAAATTTTATCCGTTTATTGCGCCAGCCATTACCTCTTGAAACGGGGCAATAACTGATTTCGTCAACAAACTCTTGAGAGCTCCTCTGCCGAGCATTTATTGAAAGGCTCGGGGCAGGGACACTCCCCCGCATCCTCCGGGCGAACGCGCGCACCCCCGAGAATTTTTTTTAATCGTTTTATACGTTTGCAGGGTGGAGTGCGGGGGTAATCTTGTTGCGTCGGCGACAGAAGCGTGCCTACGACCAATTACGCCGGGCAACTCCTCGGGGACGTCCTCCCGGGTGTTTGCCCCGGCACTTTTTCTCTCGGGCGACCCGCTCCTCCTCCTTGTAATCGCAATAAGTCTCGACAATAGTTTACTCGAGAACCAGAGCCAAAGAAGCTGCAAGATCGGACTGTCCTTTGAAATGATCATTGGTTTTCGAGAGCTCCATCTGAGGCTCATCAAACCTCATCTAAACTTGGTGATTAACTGGAGAAATAACAATGTTAGACTTCAATTTGGAAAATCATTGTCATAATCAAACTTTGGCTGCGTTAACTCACTCGTTATAATATTAGCTCAACATTTAAACGAATATTCTATTCTGCTCATGATTTAATATATGGATGGCTATTTCTACTTGTAGTAAATTTTTAAAGACAGTACATTTATAAGGCGAAAAGTTTTTAGAAGGTACCAAATTATTGAAAATAGGCTAAATGTGAACGTATAGGCCAGATTGTTAGAAAATATTTATAATTGCGATAGTAATATATCAAATATAGATTTTAATGGAGTTTTAATTAACAAGTTTATGGCTTTATTTGCAACAATATATAATTTATATTATATTGTATTTAAATACAAAAATAAGAATTAAATTAATGTATAAAAAGATGTATAACCTGATAGGGTATTTTTATCGTTATTCATTATTATTAATTATTAATATCTCAAATGTTAAAAAACATTTAAGAATATTCTCAAACTTGATGACGCACTTTACAATTTCTGTTGTTGATAAACCGTGTATATTGTGATATTTATGAAGTATTCCCACACTGAAAAATAATACAATTTATAAATGTGAAACTATTACAATTGATATAAATTAAAAAAATTTTTTTTCGTATCATTTTTTTTTATTTTGATTGGTAAGCTTGTATAAACCTTTTGGTAAAAAATTTCAACTAATCGTGTAGCAAATAAAATTATGTTTTACAGGATTATGTGAAATATTACATTTTTCCGTTATATTTCTCATAAAATCCATTGCATTCTAAAGCAAATTAAAGTCTAAAAAATGGATTTTACTCAATACGAGTCAGGTTGAAAAATAGCTTTTACAATTTAATGATAAAATTTGTGATTTAAATACAAAATTTGAAAGAAAAAAAAATTTAAATATTATTTATTTATTATTTATAGATATTTGAATTTATGTACATTAAACCAATCATATTCTCAAAACTGTTATTTTGGATACATTTTTTTTTTTAATAATGAATTTATGATGTCAATATGAAATTTCAAACAAAAAGTAAATGAATATATTACGAATAAATTCAAGAAGTATATATATGAGAAATTACAATACAACATCATCATATTGTTTCACCAAGATATTATGAAAACGTTGATTATTTTAAATATAAAATGCACAGTACAAATTTGTGCAATAAAACTTTACGATGAATATTTGTGAATTTCATAGGAGTCTTGAAATAAGAACGACCAGAAGTTACAGGACAAAGACTTGTCCAGGAATTTCGAAACATAAAGACCAGGGACTGACACGCACGCGAAAAAACAATGCCGCAAACGTTCCCGCAAAATTACAAAGGTTATAAAGGTAACTCGTATAAAGGTTAATTCGCCAAGCCTGAATTTATTGTTTATTCGTCAAAACTAAATAGAGCACGGGGGGTTAGGGGGGAGGGCGAGTATCATCAGGCATCACCCGTCCATGGGAATTCCCAGGCGCACGCCGGTCACACTTATGACATGCGCTCACACACACAATCCGACAGACTAGGGCGACGTATCAAGCTTCCCTTCCCCCCCCCTTCCCCCTCCGCCCCGATGACTGTTCGCATACCTTTACGCTTTGCCGACAGTGTACAGTGCGCCCTGCGTTCCCGTCTCCCGCCCCCGCCCCTTCCTTCCTCCCTCCCTCAACGTCCGCCGTCGTCACTTTGTCTCGCTCGCTGATTTCGGATTCGAAATGCCCGGATGCGCCTGACACTCGCAATTCCTGATCATTAAAAGTGCAACTGTGGGAACGGTATCGCGGAGCGCTTTTTCTCCTTTCTTTTCGATTTTCCAACTTTTGCCTTATTTGACAGGAATTGATTACCTGCCGTGCCACGGATCCACCTGCACAGTGAACGGGACGTTTTCGGATTTTCAGAGCCGGGGTGGGGTGCCCAGCCTTTTCGCACGCAATTTTGCCAGGAGACTTACTTTTATTCCACGTGCACGCAGTGCGTGCGTTGGTCAAAGATGCGTGCCTGCGATATTTCATAAATTAAACATAACGGAAAGGTGAAGCGCAGTTATGGCATACACATCGGCGTATCAATTTCACAAAAGCTCGAAGCGTCCGAGAAGTTGCATTCAAAATCATCGAAGATTATTGAAAATCACTGTCTCTATTATATTGTGGCTCGAGTCCAAGAGGATAATAAAAAATCGTTAGATTCCCCGTGACAAATGCCGAGCGAAGCGCACAGGAATTTCCATGGGAGTCTAAGATATAAATCTGGAATTGGCGGGTCCATCGGATGGATATTTATAGAATTCGGGATATTTTAATGGTGAAGGAAGCCCGGCACACGTTCCACATTAATAGGTCTAATGGCAGAGAAAATAATTTCGAAAAGGGACATAATTCACGGGATCTCGACACTCTCGCGGTGAACCCGAGCGCTCGCTCATTTCCTCCGCAGAGTGAAAATAAGACGAAAGAAAAAAGTGAGAATCCGTCAGTTCCCAGCGAGGCGGCTAATGAGGGCAGATATCGGGGAGGGCCGAAGCGCGAGGCTGTCGCCGTAAAAAGCAAAAATTATGCCAATAAGAAAATTAAGCAGATGTTCGTTTTCCTGGGCGAGGGAGGGGACCGGGGGGACGACGAGGGGCGAAGGAGGGTGACGGGGGGGGAGCGGTCCCCCGTTCACAGAGCGTGCGAGCGGGCGCAACCGGCGTGAATTCCCACACATCAACAGGTCTCGGGAGGGCCGCAGCCGGGCGCCCCACCACCGGCACCAGCCGCGGGCCCCCACCACCGGCCCGTTTCGACCCCCACCACCGGGCACCGGCCCACCGATGCATCGGCATGCCATCCTCCGAGACCCAAAACGTCAAACAGTTATCCTTCACACCCCGAACGGGCGACGGTCCTGCTTGGGGAGACGGACTCTGACTCGTGCAGTCGCTCTTTATCGCCCAACAGTCGCACACGTTGCCTCGATCTCGACGGTCACTCTCTTGAATCGACCGATGTTCATTTCAAGTCATCAGTAAAGACTTGTCTGCATACCAGCATACGTACTTACGTACCCACACACACACACGTATATATATATCTATATATATATATATATTTAAATACACACACATATATATATATACCCATATATATATATATTTAAATACACACACATATATATATATACACATATATATATATATATTTACACACACGGAGTGAAGTGCGTTTGGCAGTCAGTTGCACGTCTGACTGTGATTACCAAAGGAGCCGCTTAGACAGTTTGTGATAATTTATCCGCTTAAATGGTGGATTACTACAGTTGCAAAATGTCGGGAAGCGACGAGGAATTCGAACCCCAAATGCAAACGGGGATGACCAAGGCTGAATTGCGAAGAGTGAGTACAATCGACATTTTTTAATTTAACCTTCATCGACTATTAAACAACCAGCCACGGCACTTGTTGCTTCCTTTTAAAGCCTTAATTTAACAATCATTCGAAATTGCAAATAATTTAAACTTTTTCAATACTGTTGCAATCATCTATGCTTGATCATAGACGCACTGCATAGATTAACATTAAATATGAACATTTGAATTTAATAATGATGCAATAAAACTTGAGAAATTGCGTTAGTTTTTGCGCCACGTGTGATTAGTTTCGCACGTGGCCCACTCTTTTTTGCCCTACGCAAATGTAAAAACACAGGCCATATGAAATTTTATCGATAATTGATGAGCTTTGTCTTAATGAGTTTCGGTTAACATTTGAATCTGTCATTTCAGAGCAATAAGCCGATCATGGAGAAGAGACGAAGAGCACGAATTAACCAATGTCTCGACGAGTTAAAAAGCTTAATACTGGAGGCGATGAAAAAAGACGTAAGTCGGCTTTCATACTACATACGCATACATTTATACCACTTTTTGCTTTAATTTTTTTTTTTTTAAACAAACGTAAAATGTTTAATGGCACAAGTTAACTTACTAAAAATGAGAAAGAATATATGAACTTTTGATTTACTATTTAATGCGAAATAGCCAAGTAAGTGCTTGTATTATGGGAGTTTGCTTAAATTTTAAACCAATAATTGGGAGAAATCTGGTAATGGTATTTTACCGCGAACCGTGTAGATTCCACTCAACTTGTTGACAGCATGGCGTTATTCAACTCAATCTGTAAATGCATCGATTATTGCGAGGCATTAGATTGTGCTCGCACTTTTATATCGATTATTATTTTATTATATTTACAACTTGTATTTAATGCGAGTTGGACAAAACTCAGAATTGGGATTCACTGTTTACATCTCGGTCGATCGGATCTCGAATAAATCAGTAGTTTTGATCCTATCTCAATACGAAAAGCAATGAGTATCGGTTTCACAAGCTGATCGTCTTTTGCCGGAAGCAACGGTTTCCCTCGATTTGCAGCGCACGAGAATCACGAGTCAGCCGATTCAACATGAGTTTTCCTCAGTTGCGCCAAAGCCTTTTCCAGCTTTTCCCTCGTAAACAATTTTTCAGTGAACTTGATCGAATAGTGGCCGACAGGAGGCATCGAGTACCGGAACAGTGTCACTCGCTAAACGAGATCGAGGAGAGGGTCGAACGTCGTCCAGTCCTGTTCTTCTTCAACGGCATTCGACATAAAAGATCGAGTCGGTGAGAACAGCCGCAGGTTTTGCCTCCGTATTTTAAATAGTCGCGCGTCCGCTCGTGGGAACGTCCGAGGCTCGAGTGCACGCCATCAATTACCCTGGGGGCCCAGGTTATTCTGGACTAGTTCACGAGCTCCCGGGAAAACGGCGCTTTTCTTCTTTCATTTTCCGAGCGACTGCTTGCGTAATTAAAAGAATGTCGCGTTTCCGCGAGGCGAGTGAGAACGCGTTGCTGCTCGGTACGGTCGGCTCGTTTTTTCCGACAGAGATTCCGCTCTTAACGGGAGTGAATCACGCCGGGAACGTAATTCAATAACGAGTCGCGTGATTCCTGATCAAAGAACCGACGATTGCTCCCAGCACTTTCTCCCCGCCACCGTAACGCACTCACAATCGCCCGTCATTATGAGTACGCTTTCTCTCCCTCTCTCTCTCCTCAATCTCCGCATCTTTATCCCCATTCACCCACTCGTTAATCAATTTTGTGCGATTCGCCAGAGCCGTCCGCTTTATCTCGAGCCCATCGAGCGTCTTTCAAGCCACCGCGGCCTCGTAGCTCCCGAAAAATTATGCAAATGCGCGAGCTACCGATCCTCGTGACCAGAGAAAGAAGTTCCTTAATTATCCGGGAGACGTCGCGTACCAGGAAAAGAAAAAGGGCTACTGAAGTGAAAGAGAGGACGAGAGAGAGAGAGAGAGAGAGAGCGAGAGAGAGAGAGAGCTTGTGCCGATGCGTAACACTATCCGTGGAGATTGATTTCTCAGACAGGCTTAACGAGGTGAACGGCGGCGGTGTCGACGTTTGCCCTGTCCAGATGACTTCCGCTACCTGCTTTCTGTCTCCGTTTCTCTCCCACTCCCTTTCTGTCTCTGTCCCTGGGCTTCGATTCCTCAGCCAATGTGTGCGCCACTTATACGTGTGCGTCACGCAGGTACCTGCGCCGGAACGTACGAGTCCACGTGCGTGCACCTCCTTTCCATCTGTTTCACTCGCCCGTTCACACACGCGCATGCATCTCTCTCCGTCTCTCAAAACGCCCCCCGCGTTCGTGGGAACCTTAGAATAATTATTAAAAAGAGACCGAGAGCGAGGAGAGGCGCACCAGAAGAAGAGGGAGGCTGCTTCTCCGTTCTCGGGTTGCCAGGCTTCTCTCTTTTGTTGACCGTATCATCTTCGAGGATCCGCTCGGCCTGGTCTCCTCTTACTCGAAAAACTCGAGAAAGAGAGGGAGGAAGAGAGCGAGTGAGTCTGGGACGTGGGAGCACAGCATCACTTGGGGGAAAGAGAGGGACGGGGCATTCTTTTCCCCTCCGCTACACCCTTAGCAGGTGCCTGCATTCGATCTTCTCGAGGGTGTCTGCCCGAGCCATTCTCTCATTTTATTCAGTTTTCGGGCTTGCACGGATGAAGTGTTACTGTTGACAGATTTCATTTTTATCTTTGGCTAATAATACCTAGCTTTATTTTCGTTTAAATGAGAAAAAAGAAAGGAGGAAGGAAAGAATGAAATAACAGCCTCGGATAAACTTTGCCTCGCTGCCCCGCCAAGGAAACCGGCAATCAATTTCGAGGAAAATTCCTTCCGTTCTAATAAACCGTTTTGCTCCACGTTCCGGTACACGTAACTGAAAATAATAAATATTCGGGGTCCCCTTCCCGAGGGATGCGCCACCCCATCACAATACGTCGACCATTACAAGCCTCTCGAGATAATCATCAATGCCGTTTCTTAAAATATCTCGCTAAATCTTAATGCCGGAAATTATGTTTGATCACGACTTCCGCTTAGGATTCGGCCGAGATTCCCAGCGCCTGGCCGACTCCCACACCTAACTCTTTATGCGCGGCGGCGTAATCACGCCAGTAGCCGGCCATAAACACTCGATTCGTGTTGGCATTGTCAAGGTGACCGAGTCGAGTCCACAACGAAAATGCGAACGTTCGTGTTGCGTCGTCCTTGGGAAGCGAATGTTAAAAAGGCCCACAACGCTGGCGCACAATGCGAGTCGCCCGGGCATTCACGAGAAAGGAGACAAGCACACTCGGCCAGAATGACTCACCGCGAGCCCGGGGGTGTCATCATTGATCCTCCTGGAGAATGCCCCGTTAAAAGGCAGTCCCCCCCCCTCCCCGCCTTCGCGAGAGGGTCCACACTTTTCCGGGTTTTCCCACTGAAATGATCCGGGCCCTCGCATGGGAAGGAAAGAGAGGGACATCATTACCGAGACTCTCTCCCTCCCTGCCCTATTCTTTCTTCCTTTATAATAGGGAGGACGTGGTAACGGGTTCCCACGCGTGGAAATAAAAAGATTGGCCCTTTCAAGAAAAAAGCCTCGATCTTTTCGAATGATCACGTCTAGAAGTTAGGCGGGTCACCGAGAGCAGCCGGATTTTCGGGCTCTTCTGTAACGCTTTTCAAAACTGACCAGATTTTCCGTCTATTCATCCTTGTGGGTTTTTAAATATTTTTCTCCGGTTTTCTTCTCGAGCGGTCCTAATTAGACTATTCACGGGAATATTTGCTTGCTCGTGTCAGACCCTCACACGCCCACGTGACTCTTTACAACCACTAACGACTCGAGCATTTGTTTGAATCATCAACTACGATAAACAGTACCTTGTGCTCATCATCAACTCGAAAACGCCCATCCCTCCCCCCCCTCCATCCATCCATTCGATGATACCCTTTCCACAGCAAAACGTCTTCCGATAATGATAAGGGAAACCAAAGTGGGGTTGTATCACGATACAAAACTCGATACTTTAAGTTGAGGCATGTTATAGGATACGTTTTAAAAATGTATCATTCGAGCTACTGAAAATTGCGGAACCGAGATTAACCGACCATCGGGAGTCCTGCTTGCCTTTTGATTGCATACTTATAACCCGCCATTACTATAGATTTTTACGATTCGAGATTTGAAGCCACGCACTTTATGATTAGAAGATTATCGCTCAAGGCGATGCTACTTAAATCCAATGGCTCGGCTCTTCCCATCCTTGGATCTCTGTATCTCTATTTTACTATTCCCCTAACATACTTTGTAAATGATAGGCTGAAATGAAATTTTTTTTTTTACATAACGCCCTTTAGCCGACAAGTAACTTTAAATAATTTAAAATAAAATATCGTTGAACGAAAACTCCTATAATACAAGCAGCTACTTAAAATAAATGCACGGCTTTGAGTTCTCATAAAATATTCATCAAACATTAATACGTACTCGCGAAAATAGTGCATTTTTATCTTTACCACAGAATACTCGTTATCACCAGAAAATAATGTATTACCTTTAACGACAGAAGGGTAGAATGTGTAATAAGCTTCTTCTTCTTTTAATTACAGCCAACACGGCATTCTAAGCTCGAGAAGGCCGACATCCTGGAGATGACAGTAAAGCATCTACAGCAGATTCAACGCCAGCAACTGAGTACCGCCGTAGCCACCGACCCGGCAGTTCTCACCAAATTCCGTTCAGGCTTTTCTGAATGCGCAAGCGAAGTCTCTCGCTACGTCAATCACTTGGAGAACGTGGACCCGTCGGTCAAACAACGTCTCGTCTCCCACCTCAACAACTGCGTCTCCAACCTGCAGCAAGTTTCGCCCTTCTACAATCACTACGTGCCTTACATGCCCGAGCGTCTTTACCCGGAGGTCAAGGTCGGCTTCCAGGCCGACGTGCAAACCGGTGACGAGAACAACAACGGCAGTGCCCGCATTCAAATACCCAGCAATGTACAGCTCATTCCCAGCCGATTGCCGAGCGGCGAACTCGCCCTCCTGGTGCCACCCTCCGCGGGCATCGGTGGAAACTTCCCGTTTTACCCACCGGGTACAGAAGCGGGCGCAAGGCTGGGCCAACCTTCAGCCTTCACCGCGGTTCAACGCACGCACAGTCCGCTCCTGAGCCCTTCAACGTCAACCTCCAGTTTCGAGGAGGGACACCATTCGGAACTTTACCCAACATCACTGTCACCACCCCAACAACGCTTCAAGATGCCCGACCAGGGCCCTGGAATTCCGAAAGGGCTCTGCTCCCCTGACACCCAAAGGCCCCAAATCAGCTCCAGTAGCGATCGCAACTCGCCCACCGGCCTCATCGAGCCCAAGATCGAAGTCTGCCCGCCATCCATGAAAAGGGATATCGAATGTGGACTGACCCAAGCTTCGCGCCAGCCACTCTCGGTCATCACCGACAAATACAACAGGACTCTGGCTCTTCCGAGGCGTGAAAATCTGAAGAGGCACCACTCCGACGGACTCCTCGCGGTCGTCGAGAAGAGGCAGCGATGCTACGAACCCGTGGCTTCGGTCGCCTCCACCAGTGGATGCGGAAGCTCTGCACTCAGAGTCAAGGAGGAGTACGCGCACTCCACCGAAGACCTCGCCGAGGGCGCGACCTCCGTCATCGCGGGTGACGCCTCCACGACGGGCAACGCCGACATGTGGCGACCTTGGTGATTCGATAGTCGATAAAGATACTCAAGAGATGCAAGACTTGGTTCGCTGATGCTGAAGGTGTGAATGAACCGCGTGGAATATGTATATTGCAATAAGCATATCACTGACGCCCCGGCCGCATTTCAATGTTTCGGGGAGTCTTGTGCCTTAGCCGATAGTAGAATAAGTCTTTCACAGTGTTTATATTTTTAATAGAAACATTATTCTAATGACTATTAGAACTGTTTTTTGTTGTGAAATATATTATTATTGCCACGTTACAAAAAATTATCCTTACCAAAAATTTTATTAAAGATATAAACACTCCACTATGCAAATAAAGTAGCGTGTACTCAATAATCTCATGATACAGCACATATTATGTAAAAGTGATTGTGTTTAACAACACATTAAGAAGTTTGTAAGCTTTAATAGTAGAAAAGTCCTCGTCTATTGACACTGTAAATATGTATATACTATTAAGTTAATATTGTTTTATGTTTAGTATGTTGTTAGATAATTACGCACATGACAGATCCTTGGTGATCAGTATTGACGAAAAGCCCAAGTATTATTAAGAGTTTGTGATAAATATTTTCCAGTCGTTAAAATAAAAATAATTCATATCATAACTCTCTGTATTATTTATTTTAATTTATCCATCGAACTACCTCGTATAAAGATTCTTGAAAGATCCTAACACAATAATTTATCAACTATAAAAATGCATGATATTAAAAGACAATAGATAACAATATTGTGACAGTAATAACAAATATTTTGAAAAGTAAAAAATATTAATTTAAAGTAATTTATTAAAGTAGAGCTATCGAATATTCAAAGTTTCTATCGGTTTGCGTTGGATATACTAGAGCGCGTTATATTTCCTGAGGAAGACCTATCGAGGTGGTTTATCCTTTTAAGAGCACGTTTAATGCGCTCGAGTTTATAAGCTGGAGATTGCTCTCTTCGTTTTTACTCGATAAAGGAGTAAAAAAGATGAACTTGAAGAGAATGAGAATTTCAACCACCTGTTACGCAGAGAAACGAAGCCACCTTCCTATTCATTCATCGACCGAGCACCTCAACTGATTTATCGACCAAGTCGGCACTATTTTGCTTTCGGTTTTCCTTCAAATTTTTTATTACTTCTTCAAGTAAATATTATGATTTTGCTTCTCGCCGCTAGAGCTAATGGTTTTATTCTTCAAAAAATTATCGATAGTTCAGAATTTCTATTCGACGTTTTAAAGAATGATAATATTTAATAATAATGTTTAATCCAAAAGATACGTTATTTAAAAAGCAATTGCCGAATATTTAACAATATTTTCTAAATTTGAAATAAGAATAATCTTTGTTATCAATTAATATAAATAATAATATAAATTTCTTTCGATGTATCTTTAATAGTGTTATTTTAAATACAAATTTTATACAAATAAATTTATCCAGATCGTTAAGAAATTAATAATTTAAAGTAATTCGTGGTCAGAATATTACACTAAATTTCTGCTTTACCAACATACTTAATGCGCCATCTATGATAAAAATAGTACATCAATAAGTGTGCGTTAAGTCGATAATTTTTAATTAGATGGCGCTGCATTTATTATAATGTTGATCATTTTGAAAAATTATTAATTAATGATAAAATCAGTGGTTTAATTTAGTAAAAATAGACTGATTTTCCTTAAAACTTCTAATTAAAGAAAATAGTATTAAGGTAAACAAAAATTGATTTATGTCTTTGATTATTTCCTTTAGGTATAAGATTTATGTTTAATAATATAAATATAAATTAATTAATTAAATAATTGATTAATAAAGAAATTTTTAAAATAGTAGTTAATTCAAATTCTTTTGGATGAGCAAGAAATTGAGAATGTATTAGAGAATGTATTATTTTTTATAGTATACTGCAGTTTTGTGAACAATCGATTTACATTATTTTTCTGTTGATTGATACTTAAAAAATTATTACAGCTTTCTTTTTCAATTCATTCATTTTCTGTAATAATATAGTAAAAAGAAATTCAACAGACATATGAGAGTGATATTGTTGAATTCTATCATGATATAAATGAATGAAAATGGTTTTTCCGTCGGCTAATTTGGACATTAAACAAAGTGAGAATTTCAATTGAAAGATAGTTCTGAGATGTTGCAGCTGGAGGAATTGAAGTTTTGTTTAACTCTAAATATCCAAGGCAATTTATTCGCTTTTAAATGCATCAAGTAATAACCCAGTGATGAATATAGAATTTTGCAACTCGTGGCAAAGAGAGAAAAAATATTATATTATTATACATGATAAAAAATTTTAAAGAACAAGAGAGTTGGTAAAGATGAAAATAACTTTCGTTTCGTAGTAACTTTAAGAATGTTTATTACTTTTTAAGATTTAATATAAATTACATATTTGTGTTAAAATTATAGCTTGGCAACAAACATCTAAAAGTACATTACATCAGTTTTGGGGTATTTATATTCATTTGGAAATTTATGATTGGCTTGTAAAATTATCTGATTCCTGAACAATCTAGATTGTATTTACTTGTAATTATACAAAGTTATGATTATAGAGAGAAACTATTTTACTTGTTTTCAAGTGCGAGAGAGGGTACCCGGAGAAGCAAAGTTATTTTATTACAGTTATAAAGTTGGCAATGATATAAAGGTATAATTAATCATCATCTCAAATATATTAAATACATATTGATGGAGCATCGTAAAAGCGCGGAGTCGTAAATTAATGCAATTTAAAAAGGAAATGCTCTCGCAGAGACGTGGACATGATTTGGGAGATGAGGATCCTTTGGGCCAATAGTTGGACTAATTCAACAATAGGCCGAGAGAGAGAGAGAGAGAGAGAGAGAGAGCGCGTCGGGATGGGGTTGGCTGTGCGTATGTGTGCGTATGCGTGCGTTTGTGTGCGTTTTTGTGCGTGCAGGTATCGGGAGTGAAATCGAGATAGACACGGCATTCCACCTTCCGCGTTCGATAGGAAAATGGTATTGCCATCGCTGGAGCATCGGGCGCTGCGAATAAATGCGAATGCGAGTGGAGTCGCCGGTAACGATGCAACCCTTCGCCGTATCGGGAGTATAAATAATTATACTGGCGCGCGGCAATTACTTTAAGTTATGGCGTAGCCGGTACAATTTGCAATGTCAAGACATAAACACTGCTACTGCTTATATTTGAATATATTAAGAGAGTGGCGAGGGCCGCGATTGGCTGGGACCGACCGACAAGTACACGCCCGTATCGGCATCGAACTGAGCTACGATCTGCTTGACGATTTTTATTGTGTAAAAATCTGCCTCGTGAACTCATAAAACTTTGATGGATAATTAAAGAGTAATATGTATCTCCTAAGATTTATGTGTATATTCATGTGTACTTTTACTCTACTCCCTACCTCCCTACCTCCCTGCCTCCTTTTTACAATAAAATCCCCTGCGCTCCGGTTAATAAATTCAAATAACTTTTACTTAGCCGGCCTAACTGATAAATAATTGTAAAATAATATTTAATAATAAATTCCGAAAAAATTACCGGCATATTAAGTTTCAAGGAGTTAATAAATCCCTTTATAAACCATAGAACTCATTCTAATTAAATTCGTCGTTTCGATTTTCTCAAACGTAAGACATGTAAATCTATAAGACATCCAATTAAAATATAAATTAAATGTTTAAATTCTTCCATCATTTCCGCCTCTATTTTAAGAAACACTCGTTCAAAACAAAAAAACAATAAATATAATTAAAAATATACTTTCAAAATGCATTCGGTGCAACCCTGTATCTCAAACAATAAGTAATTCTCAAGGTAAATTGATGAGCTCATTGAGGACAAAATTGTAATTTGTGCATTTTTATGGATGTTTCCTCAAGAGTTATTCGCTTGAGCATATCTTACCTTTTGTGAATTAATACTTTTTTTCTCCACGGAAAAGTAATTCAATCATACCAAAATAGGTAATGAATGGATCCTATTAAATTTAATAGTATGCATAAAATATTAACTTTCCATATTTAATTTTAAATCAATTATACAATTTTCCATATTTAATATATTAAAGCTTTTTACAATCACAACAAGTTTATTTTTTTTTATTTTAAGATTAGTACGAAATATTGATTTCAAATCATGTTTTATGCAATTTGTTCTCTCTCTGATTCGTTAAAGATTCAAACTCTCGGGAACATTTATTTACAAGGGATCTACATTTTTAAATATTTAAAAAAATAATATAATTTCTTTTATCTTATTCCAATACAATAAAAATCAAGACAACTAAAACATGATAAATTTTTAATTTACTAATACTTTTAATGATATTTCTTCTTTAATACTTTCATAAATTATAAATTTAAATCACATAATACAATTTAATCGAAAAATTTTAATTTTTGCAATCAATAAAATTTATTTTTTGTAACAACTCTTTCATAATATTAAAACTTTTTTTTTGTTAATACCTACCAGTCTTCTTACATATACAAAGTCTTAGAATTTCAGATGAAAGTATCAATTTTAACAGTTACCATAATCTTTTTAACTTTTTTACGAAATTTAAAAAATTTGCAAGTCAATTGAGGGTTTTTCATCAAAAATCATTTCAGATGAAATTTAATACAAGTGCCACTGATTTAAATTTAAAGTTTTACACTAAATATAATTTTTAGTTTTTAAAATAAAATTTTTTTTTATTAAAAATATAAATATTTTTTTAAAGCAGCTTTTACTTTTAATTTTAAAAAGTATTTTCTTTTTTTTACACTCCCTTTCCTATTTTAAAATTTGTATGTATGCCCACTCGTACCACGAAATATTATAAAAAGATAGTTATTAACAAAACAGAAATTAGTTATCGTCTGTGTATAATTAAATTAAATATTTATTTCAAATTATATTTTTGTAAGAGATTTATTGCAAACATTGTACGTTGCATAAACAAGAATAGTGGATAAATATATATTTATAAGTATCCAATAATTTCAGACAAAGTCAACTTTATTCTAGTTCCAAGAAGATTTATCACTTAATAAACACAAGCCTGCACAAAATACGCCTTTGACAAGTGCTTTAGGTAATTATTACTCCTACTACTAGGGAACTATAACAGGTAATAAATCAAAGTATAATTGATGTAAGTACTGTAATTATTATTTGCTAAGATTTAAAAATTACTTATTATCTAAAGGTTTGAAGATCGTTGAGAAAAGTAGGGAGATATAAAAGTCTAACGTCACTTGCATCACTTTTTTCATGAATAAATTATAAAATTATAAACGTGTAATAAAAAGATGGTGAACAAAATCGATTGGGTCCAATCCAGCTTATTGCTTGTGTACAAAGTTTGCAATTTGAAAAACTTATGTTTTGAATAAATTTTGAAATTTTAACAAGTCAATTATATATTCCTAAATGTATATTTATAAATTTTAATTCAGTAAATTGTATTTCTTGCGAAAGGTGGTGTCAAACTATCAATATAAATTTTTTTTTTATTTAAGAAATACAAATGTAATGGATTAAAACAATAAAAATAGTTTATAATTATTGTCTCGTGAAGATTTATCGCTCAGTATATAAATTTACATTCAATCCTTTAGAACTATAAATAAGCAAATGCATCTGCAACTCTTTGAATGAAAAGTATTACTTAGTAATGATTTTTAGTGGTATATCATTCAGCAGTTAAGTTCATTAGAATAGTTTTTATATAAAATAAAATAAAGCAGAGTTGGTTGTCTTGAAGCCTTGGAGGTTTCACATTTGTTGTACAGACTAACTTTTCCTACCTCATACGTTATTGTGCAAGTGAATGCATTTGAATAATACGGAATATAAATTGTAGGATAATAAAGTATTAGTACGCGAATTTCTGCAAACATTATGAGTCTTGGAGGCCATTCGAATGTACATGAAGAGATAAATAAAAAAAAAAAAAAAAAATAGAAAAAAGAAAATAATCGGGAAAATCCATTGCTGTGCCACAGCTCTGAGTATAAATAATAGGTTACATTTGATTATGCGTGCTTAACAAAGTGAGATCGGAGGGTTTTTTAGCCAGGCGAATCACTCGATTAGACTCGGCGGAATAAGGGAATTTAAACCAGAGAGGGCTTGATTCGACAATTTCCCAAAAAGTCATAGGATAGAAAGCAGTTTACGATCGACGCGCCGTCAATAAAAGTCGCGGACGGGTTGGGGAGCCTTCGCCCCCTCCCCCCGCCCCCCGTATCCGTGGACCCTCGGCCCACCCCCGGGGAGAAAACAAGTCAATTTCTGCATCGATACCGGAGCGAAAAAAGGATCGAAACTGGGAGGGAAAGCGGGCGCTCGTCAATTGGAATCAAACTCGATCTCCTCGGTTATTACAGGGAGTTTTCATCGCGGTGAAAAGTGGTCGTACGGCTAAGCTCCGGTCCTCGCGCCCCATCAACCCCATCAGCCCCATCGGTGACGGGGAATTTTTGCGCGTCCCCGCCCGAAAAGAGAGCGCGATGCGGTCCAGAGCTCGGCGACGACCGCCAGTCCATTTGCTCTGCGGTCGCCTGATTCCCGGCGACCAAATTTTCATCTGCGCTTCTTCGAGTTTTAATGCGTTTTTGCGGCCTCGGCCATTCGGACTTAATCAGCGGCCCCGGGGGCTACTTTCGCGGGGCCACGCACCCACACAACGGTAGCCGGTCGCCGGCAGTGCGTGTGGCGCGGGGGAGGGGGGGGAGCGTATTAATTATAGCTCTGGCCGAGGCCAAGAGATGCGCCCGTCTGATAATACCTACGATAAATTGTCGGTTTACCAGCAAATCTCATTTCCAAAGCTACCGCTGCTCGACATTTTTCCGCTCGTTTGTCCACGCCCATTGGCTCGCGGCCGAACCTTTTGCTCTTTCTCGGGGCTCAACGCGAATTCGTCCGTCCGTCCGTCCGTCCTTTCCTCTCTTTCCTCTCTTTCCTCTCTTTCCTCTCTTTTCTCTCTTTTCTCTCTTTTCTCTCTGTACACATGCTGCCCATACATATTTACATTACGCCGGCCTGAAGTTCGCGTCTTCTTTTTAAGCGCCTCTCCCCCGGTTCTCGCGTTGTCACATTGTCGCGCCTGGCCACGATTTTCCCGAGATCGCTTTTCTCCCCCGCCCTTTTTTTCTCCCTCGCCTTCCTCCCACGCACCGTAATCAACTGATGTCTCCCTGACTTTTCCACTCTATTTCGCGATAACTGCAACAACTCTTGCCAGCCGCTTAATGTTTACTATTAATTTTACTGTTTTTGGACCTCGGTCCTTCACTTTTCCAACGCTTTTTAATCAACTTTTACGCTCATTGCCTTCCAACTCATTCACCTTCCTTCCCAATCTAATCTTCTTACTTTCCTGGCAGTTTTTCTCCAATCTCCCATCGTCACTGCATTATTAATTTAATAACTTATGCCACATTTAAAAAGTTTCGAACATAAGGCATCACATGAGCAATCTCGACAACGGAAATTTGTGCCAAAATCTCATTTTATTCTTCATACTGAAGCGCTAAAGGAATCTATGAATCACCGAGAACAACTACAAAACTTGTACATTATTCTCCTATTTTCAACTGCACATTATACTGTACAGTAGCCACACTAATTAACATTTATCTTAAAGCAAACATTTTTAAAATAATGACTTCCACCTTGATGTTAAATCAAACATAAATATGTATTCAAAATTAATAGGCAATTTCAATCTTTAAAGAATTTCCATTACTTCTTGTAAAAGGCGAGTTTTTTTACATAATTATGTAATTTTTATTCCGAGTAAATTGTATTGCCAAGTGTTAATGTATTCCAAACTCGAGTACTAGCATTTTTTACTTCATTTACTTTGAAATATGACTACAGATATGTAGAAAGTGGAGAAAGAAACTAAGATATATAATGAACTCATGAGGAAGCCAGTTAGCAGTGAATAACTTTGAGCTGTTAAGATTGTGGTTTATCTTACATTTAAATTAATTTTTCGCAAACATATTTTAAATAATAAACTAAAATAATAACGGACAGAAAATTCTTAATTTATTCCACAAGTAAATTAAAGTCGTTTTGATGAATATGAAATAATAAATAATTACGAATACAATAAATAATTCAAATTATAACTATATTTCGTCTGTCGTGATAAAATGAAAGGAATTCAATAAAGTTGAAGATAAAAATACATTTGGTAGCTGACGAAATATTTAACTATGAAAACATTTATTTTATTTTTCATACTTTATTACAATCATTGAATCAAGAAAATTAGGTTACTAAAATATTAGAACAAAATATTTGACTTTATAATTTATGTATCCTTATATATATTGGTTTTTAACGCATATTGTAAATAAATTATTTAACCAATCAAGTACACTTTCATTTTGAAATTATAAATTAAACTTGTACAAATTGTAGAATAAAATTATTATTTCTAAAGAAATTCGTAAATTCAAGTCAAGATTGATAAATTAATGTTACATACATGTATACTATTCACAAGTCCATCAATATCAAATTAAAATTCAGTTTAATTTTTTGCACACACTCTAATATTATACAAAATTAATTTTGGCCTTACATATCATCACAGAAAAAACTTGTTATAACTTTATATTATACAAATACTTAATGATTTTTCATATTATGAATGAATTCAATGATTGATTCATAATATTGAATTAGGAAAATAATTTTCGTATTCGTATTTTATTGGTGAAGGAATTTTTACAGTTCGACGGCAATCCGTCAAAAATACCATTAAAATCTGATATTACGAAAAACAAAGCTTCCGATCGATTTTCAAGTCAAATATCAAAAAGAAGAAGAATAACCAAAATAAAAGCCGAAGGAATTTTGTTAAAGCGTAAAAATCAACCTGCGCTTTATTCAGAATTGGAGAAAAGACTTGTTACTTCAATTTTTCGAGCGAAAATTCCTCAATTAATCTCGATATGCGCGTAAGGATTTAATTAAAAAAGCCGCGGATAAAAATTAAGCGGACCGATTGTAAACAAGTGTAAATAGTCGAATATCCATCTCGGATTCAGTGAGATTCACCTCAGTCATAAATTCTTAAGCGCATTAACCACCACTCGTTTGGATGTTGGGGGTGGACGAGGACGATGGCGATGGCGATGGCGATGGCGAGGGTGAGGGTGAGGGTGAGGGTGAGGGGGTGGGGGGTCAGTGCTGCTGCTGCTGCTTCTGCTTCTGCTTCTGCTTCTGCTGCTTCTGCTGCTGCTGCTGCTGCTGCTGCTGCATAAGTGAATTCCCCCGCGAACGGATTCATGCCACACACCCACGCATTTGGAAATGTGGAGGCGTAAAGTCGAGCGGCGGTCGGGTCGCTTCACGGAAAAGACATCGTCGCCCGACAAAAAGCCCCCCGAACCAACCCCCCCCCTCTCCCGCCTTCGGACCACCCCCGCAGGGGTCGGTGGCTGGCTCTGCCTATTCTCGTAGGCGAGTGCGTGCCCGTATATCGGGCAGCCGAAGCGCGACGCGCCAAATGAAAATGCCGAAGGACAATGGAAATACTAATGATTGATTGGATACGAAAAAGAATTATAATTGAAAAAAAGCGCGGGGGCTCGCCCGCTAAAAAAAGGACGACGAGGACTAGTGGATGGCGGAGGCGGAGGATGAGAGCACGAACTATTGGGAATAATATATCAATACCCATCGAACCCACGCATACGAATGCGAGGGGTGAGGGTCGCCTGCGGGGGTGGACGCGAGGAGAGGCGAGGAGAGGCGAGGCGAGGCAGCAACGGTTTGCAGATGAAACGGTGAGATGTGGCGAGTGGCGAGTGGCGAGTGGCGAGTGGCGAGTGGCGAGCGGGGAAAGGGTCGCCGAGTCGTCCGCGTGTATGGGGGAGAGGCGAGGAAAAAAAGGGCGGTGGTGATGGTGGTGGTGGTGGTGTAGCGGCAGCGTTGCTCCTGTGTTTTGAAAGAGTAAAAAATATTACATACACCCACCCCTTGGGCACTCTAACCCGCTCACTAATACAAAGCCCCGCGGTGAAAAGTGGTGGTGGCGCACAAAAGAACGTCTGCCCTGACGCTCGTGGCCTATTGCCTATTCGCTCGCGCTAGAGCAAACGAGCAAAAAATATATCTACAAGTCGCTTGTGTGTCAATATCTGCGCGATTTCGCGTGCTACTAATGCACGCGAAAAACGGTAGGGGCGAATTCTCCCGAACGCCAAGGTAACCGATGATCTCGTTTGTTTTCCTCTATTTTATTTATTTATTTATTTATTTACTTTTACTCCTCTTTCCTTTCTCTCTTTTTGCTTTCCCCCGCCGTGAAAAGTATTGAAAAGTCAAATTGGGTTTATGGGGGACTTTAAGAGATACATGTTGTTTTGTTTATCGACCGTTTGGAATTTGTTACGCAAACGAATAAGTTATTTTCTTAACACGCCGTTGGCCAAAAGTATTTATTTATTATTATGTGATGCAAATTCTTTTGTTACATTTTAATTTGTGTCATTCTCTTCAATTTATTTCATTAAAGCGATCTCCTGCATATTAATTTTAAAAGTAGATTGTTAAAACGATTATTTTTTTGTAATTAGTCACCCGAAAATTTTCAAGATATTTATTACTTTGTGCATTATTGTTTAATTTATACAGTATTTTTAATGGAAAAGAAGTCTTATTTATATAATAATGATATTATTTTATTTTGTAATTATAAAATGCATTTAAATTATCGTTTTCAAATTCAGGAAATATTATATAAACTTTTTTTTTAAATATTGTTACAACTTGTATTTGCGTATAAATACATTTATTATAAGTCAGGATAAAAAACTACTCTGTATTAATTATTTAGTTTATGTATGCAAAAAAAAAAATTACTTAATTTATAATACAATAATATTTACCAATCGCAAATTATCTTAATGGTATTTTGCAACATGAACCAATTATAAATAACAATGATAATGTACAAATGTGTAGAATGAGTTGATAACACACTGATCTAGGTTTTCATCATTGCATGTATATATTTAGGGAGTCATCAGAATGCAAGTTAATCGTATCGATTTATATCCAATCAATGGTATAAAGTCATACTCATATGGCACACAGACACACAATAAGGAGTTTTATTTCACACATAATGAATTCCCGAGTTAAACGCGAGTTTTCATACTGTAAACCACCTATTGCCACTTTAGTCACTACCCTTATACAACAAAGGTTGTTGTTCGCCCTCTACCGAGCGTTTCAAAAGTTACACTTTTAACCCCTTGTGCGTGAAATGTCGATGATGTATAATTAATTTTACATAATTATATTGGACAGGATATTCATAATTATTTTTTTGCAATATATCATAAAAAATAAAAAGTAGATATTTATGAATATGAATTATTTTTTGATTCTACTCCTAATTTCTATGTCTAATTATACAAAAGTTTGATTCATTTATAGAAATCTTCTCTTATTGATCAGAATGCAACAAACATAAACTAGTGGTAATTAGACGTATTATGGAAAACAATTTTATTTAAATAAATTAGCCTTCTTAAAAACAATATTGAAGAATGAGGTAGAGCACATTCGATCACTTTATCATATTTACAAAGACGTCACTGCTTTTGTAGGGGCTAACGCTATTTTCTAAAAACATGCGATTTGGTGGATTTGGCACGAACCTGACGTTGACTGCGGGCGATGAGCAGGAATAAACGAAGAGGCGAGGGTGGCAACATGAGCACACAGGGGATGAAAGAGGGAAAAGCGTTTAGCATTAAAAAAAAACCCCGACGTCCAGCGCGGGCCCATCTCGGATCCCCGAATGTATTCTCCGCGCCACCAGCCTCAACCCCCCTCAGACGTAGAAACAAAAGAGAACATTTAGCATTAAAAAAGCACCGGGCGAAGAGGGAAAGATAGAGAGGGTGGGAGAGGGAGAGGGAGAGGGAGAGGGATGGAAGTCGCTGGCGCCGGCAGTGTTTCCAGTGGCAGTTACTCTCTTTCATCACTTTGTGCGTATGGCTGGGACACGTACACTCTTTCTCTTCCTCTTTCCCTTCCTCTTCCTCTTTCTCCGTCCTCATTTTCGCCTATCCCCTTCCGAAAATCGAGCTCTGCTCGCGCGAGAGAAAGTGTATAGACTCCCCGCCAGTAAACAATATGCAGGCATTCGCGCGCCCCGTGCCTACACCCCCGCAAACGACGAACCCGTGGCTGTACAAATGCACTGCTGCATCTACTTGACTGGTCATTCCAAAGATAAATGGACCTAAAAGTAGCCGACAATTCTCTTGCATCGAGACTCTGTGTCTTGGTAAACTTTTTTGCCAAACACTTAATTTCGCGTATTTATTCGGGTCGACAATCGCTCATTAATTATCTTTTTCATTCTCTTATTTATTTAAACGAAATGGCTAAAAAGTGCAAATATTTACATAAAGCTCCGGATATTTTAAATAGAGAGCATGTGTGATTTATGAGGATATTTTTCCATTAGTTGAGAGTACGGTTGCATTATTTTTAAATAAATGATATTTTATGGTATTTTTAAACTTAATCGCGTCGAAAAAGCCAAATAATAATTAGAAGAACAATCTTGGATTTTACACTTTTAGTTACTTTTAATTTATATAAATTAAATTCAATGTTATCATGTATTTTGTATGTAAAATGAAAAATTATAGATATGCTTAAAAATTGTGTTTTAGTAGCTTACTATTGGGAAAAAAATTTTAAATAAAAAAATGTCTCTGGTGGTCTTCTTCGTATAGTTAACAGACGGCGTATAGCCGAATTCAAGGAGGTTTACGTAATATTGCAAGTACAGGAAAATTTTTGAACAATTGAAACTAATTCATATAAATTGGAAATTTAAATGCAAATTAGATTAGCTAAATATAGTATTTTATAGAGAATTTGTAATGCCTAGTTAATTTACTAAAATAAGTTAAAAAGAGGACGATCCAGATTCGCAAATGAAAGTAATTATAACTGAACGTAAAATGTAACTCTATTCTATAAGCATAAATGTTAATTGCAAATGAGGTTTAATAGCTCTTATATTAAACTAAACGAAGTTACACCAGAATAGGTGCAATAAATAAAAGCATCTTGCTAATTCTCTCTGACACAACATATTTATCATTTTATATTTTTACATATTCCCCATTGATATATACCTCTTCGCAGATGTGTCTCCAGTCAATTAAACAATTTTTACAATATCAAAAATAAATAAAAAAAATTTTTTATACCTCTCTAAAAACTTTTTCGGCAATTTCCATCGATATCTCTCGAGGATTTTTATATCTACTCAGCCTTTCAGATAAGGATCTCGGATTCTACCCTCTTCCTTAGCTACTGGAAAAAACTTAATCCAAATATTTTTTCATGAAAAAATGTTATACTGTTGATCAAAAGTAATACTCAGTGATATATATATATATATTTTATTTAATCTATTTCTGGACACCTTCAATTTTTTCTATGAAAAAAATTAATTCATTTTATCTTTTTGCGATAGTATCATCCTTGTTTCATTTCTGCTTCAATGAAATTAAAAGGACTAATAGGAAATGCGTGAGTCAAATTGAGTTATAAACTTTTATTATTATTCACAAAGTAAAAGCCAACATCCTTCAGAATACTTGTACAAATAGCCTAATTCACAAGAACACCATAATAAAAATATCAACTTGCTAAATAATAATTATTTTTAAATTTTTTTGATCAATTTATTCGTGTTATTTTTTTTTAAAGAAGTTTCCGATATATCATTATAATGTTATGCATTATATAATAAAAAATTTTGAGATAATTAATACTGAATATTAAAATAAAATACAAATATAGAACTTAAATAAGAATTTATAACAAGGTTTAATAAGTTTATCACTTGATTAATGTATTACGTTACAGTCATAAGACAATGTATAAAATAATTTTTTCTGAAATTAAATTTAAACATTTTATTACAACCTAAGAACCATGTTACAGATTTGATATTTTATCATGCTTTATAAATATAAATTTAAGCAGTACGTTACTCATTTTAGGTCAAGCTCAAAGTGTATGTAAGTATTTAATTGTCAAATAAGAAAACTTAATATATACTCTTGATCAAAAGAGTAATTAATAATATTTTTATTGTTATTTTCGATTATTTCATAACTTTATGTTCTCGAATTTATATACCATTACCGACTATATTTGTATACAAATATCGTATTATTTAATATTTAGAATGATTCAATTTTTTAAATTTTAGTTGACAATATATATGACTAAATATTAAAAATATGATGTACGAAAAAAGATATAATAATTGTAGAATTTTATTCTACAGCTTTATCAAAATTATAGGATTTAATGGATATACATACAGTCGGTTAAACTATCAGATATACGATGCTTGGCTTTAAAATGAAAATATTTTGTAATAAAAGTACCTTGTTTGACATCTGTGGCAATCATTATAAAGGCAAAAGATACATTATATATATATGTGTGTGTGTGTGTGTGTGTGTGTGTGTGTCGAAGAAAAACAAGGTGTAGAAAAAAGTAGTTAAATATTTTGAAGTACAATATTTATAAGAATATTAATTTTGGGCATCATTTAAGTCTAAATTCGAAAACATATAAGAAATTTTCTGCATGATACATTTAAAGAAAATATAAGTGTTGAATTTTTATTAAAATAATATTGTAATTTAAAAATGGTATCCCACATTTACTCGATTATTGTATGCTTACATATAACTTGACTATTTCATTTTAATGTTAGTTTTAAGTACAACGTCGTAAAATATTGTTATATTAAAATTTAATTGTTTATTATTTAAGACCGTTCAATAAAATTTACTATAAATATACATTGCCTAAGAAATATTACAAAATAGCGATAATAAATTGATTTTTATTGATTAAAGTAAGATAAAACACTTAAAATGGAGTTTAATTTATTACATTTATTATATTATAATAATATTGTAATTATAGATAAATCACTATTTACCCAGTATTATTTTCTAATATATAATATTTTAAAAATATTTCATATTTAACGAGAGGTTTAAAGTTGGAATTATTTTTCTTGTATGGTAATTTATATTATTATAAAGTCGAAGTGAATTTAATATTTCGCAAGAAAATCAATGCTTGGCCAAAATAGTAATACCAAATCGATTTCCAGCGAAGCTTAATTCTTATTTTTATTCTATTTAAAAATTTTTATCATATTTATAATGCGGTAATTAAAAAAAAGGAGTGGCAATGCGATATTAAATGTCATATATGGAAATAAAACCTGATGTCTGGGATGACCCCTAGCAACTTTAATGTATATTTAGTATTTGCCAGCTAAAAATATAATAATACCTACAAAAGTTTACGTTCTCGAGATATCAATACAATATGGCAATTTCTATCATAAATCAATCCTGTTCGGCGATGCATTTTTTACGCGACATTCGCAGAATATCAACGCTCTATGCAACCTGTGAGGTGGAATGAAAATAAAAGTGTAACACCAGCAAAGAAAATGGTGAATCCGTGGACCATCGGCTCGGTACGGTGTCGGATGTGGATTGTGGAACCGAATTTGAAGTGCGTACACCTAACGTAACAAACGACGTTGATCCGAATAAACATGATTAAATTGTCTCCTATAGTGAACCATTGGGAATACTTTTTTTCACGGCATTGTTTCTACGAGATTTCAATCAATGTTTTTCAAACATTTCCAAATACTTTTATTTTAATACTGAATACCCTTATGCATTTAGAATACATTGGGAGTTTCAATTTTTTTCGCTGATGTACATTGTGGCATCATATTTTATTATTAGCGCAATATGAAAATTAATTATGGATGTTATAAATTTCAGCATTCCTTTTTTCAAGCAAAAACAAATAATGAAATCATTTTGTAGAACGTAGGGCTTTTTTTTGAGGCGACTGCTACAGCATGGAAATCTATTTAAATTAATTACAACTCGAATTATTAGATTAAGTAAAAAAAGTACGATTTTTAATTTTACACGGTATATCTTATTTGGTATTTCAAAAATAATACATAGTCTCCGGTATTGAAAATAGAAATTTAAGATAAAAAAAATCACTTATTTACCAGACGAATTTAGAACAATTTTTTATTTAAAATTTATATTTTATACTCTGTAAATATTTTTGATTTGAATTTTTAATTTAGAAAATGTCAGTCCCACATTGAACTATTATCTAACTCCTATTAAAAATGTTTCGGTCAGTTAATTTTTTGAGTGGATTGAATGGCTTCAATCACAGAACAATTCATCTATGTATAATTTCCAAAAAACACGATAAGCCCTTAAAGTGTCCCTTTTCGGGGTTTACATTTGTTTTTGACATTGGACACGCGTAACTCGCGTTCTCTACCAGATACGACGGATGACGGCTAAACTCTCGTAACGTGACAAATGTGACCGATGTATCTGGATCTGTGAAAAGCAGTGTCGGTATTTCCGTAAGCAAACGTACTTGTTTCAATTTATGCCTGTTTGTCAGTTGATGAAGTTGTTTTTTTTCAACTTTTGAGCTCGCAGGCCACATGACGTACTTACGAGATTTCCGAGTGTCTCTGATTTCTTCAAATTTATAGAGAGCTTATTCCATTATTGTTCGGTAAAGTTACAAAGTGCTTTAAACTGTAGCTCCGCCTTTATCTAACGCATTCCCTCCACTATCTCTTTGAAACGTGAAAGAGAATCATCCGAGAGTTGTGAGAATAATGGAATACGCCCACAATTTATGCTTTGAGCGATGTATACCGTTGAAAAATAAATACTGTTGCGAGTAAATAAGCAAACTAAAAATCATGGAACATAATCAACCATCAATTTTGAATATTAACTCTGCCGATTAACTTTATTAATAATTATTATATGATTGTGTTTTTTTTTTGTTTTTTATTATAAAATGAATTATTGATGAATACGTCCTATCTCTCGTAATATTTTTTTGTTTATGAAAGAATTACACGATAGCTTGTAAGCTTTGCAGACAGTTATTTGAAAGGTACAACATTTGATGTTAGAATTATTGATTCAAAGTAAGATAACTCTCGTTATTTATGAAACTACTTGAGTTGGAATTAATTTCGTTTTTTCTTTTATTACAAGGAGAAATAGATAAAACGTTTTTTTCAAATTAAATAACTTTTGTTCGGATTGTACTGTATTTCCTGATGTAATACTGTAATTAGAGCTAAATTGTGTTATAGAAGTTGTAAATGATGTAAACACGAATCTGCTGAAAAATCGTTAATAAATTGACTATTGATATTGGTATTTTTCAGGTTTTTGAGCCAGATGAAATTATAAGTCACGATAATGCAACATTAAACGAATATGTAAATGAAAAATAAAAATTCATATGATATGAGAGAAATTAAAGTAAAAAAAATAAAATAAAGTGAAGATCGTGCTGCTGTACGGCGATGGATAATTAAAAATAATCCCTTTTAATACCACCAACCCCCTTCTTCCCTTGCAGCTCCTTTTTCGCGGCTCATTAAATCAACCATAAATTATGCATCGAAAATTACAGGCAGCCAGAGAAAAAGAGAGTTGGGTACACCGAATATCAGACTGAGCATAATAAGCAATTTGTAATCAAGGGGCGTTTTACAGGTGTTGGTGAAGAATCTAATAACTGTTCGATGTATAGGATTCCTTTAGATAAGTACAAACAGAGATGCTACTTCAATACCAACAAAAGAATCAATCTTTGTAATTAATGGCCTCTTCAAGGAGCTTAATACATTTTAGCTTTGAATTTAATCTACAGGCCAATAAATAATTATATTTCACTCTGTGAATGGTAGAGGATTTGCATGTTTGTAACTAATCGTACTTTTGTATGTTTGCATCGTTAATAAAACTTATTTAGAAAGTAAACAAAGTTGAATAATTTATTTTTTTTTTATTAAAGTATCAATTTTGAATTTTACAAAGTTATTTATCTGAAAATAAATGAAATTGTAATAGGTTATTTGTTCTTATAATAGGATATATCTACAAATACATGCATATAGGGTAGAAATATTCGATTTATTTAATTTATAATAGAAAGCTATGATTGAAATTGATCCAATTTCTATTAATAAAGCTTAAAAATGATATTTTATATAGAACTTGTAGATATAATACTTGTAAAATAGGAAATTCTAAATTTAACGCAATTCATAATTTTTATTTCCATCTCGAATACAAAGAGCAATTTTCACAACGGCATTATAATTCGTATTATTTTGAAATTCAGTAGTACAGCTTTTTATCCCACGCGTGTATGCAAATACATTAAACATTCTGATAATGTGAATGGCTCGTCAACGGAAATGATTTTATTAGGAACAACGTCGAGAGACCAGTTTTTATTCTAATAAATTCGTACATGTTTATCTACTCAGATCGGGCGTCGGATTAATTTGATCTGCCTAAATAGCTATTTGGGATCGGTCATTACGAGGCTGCGCATGCAAAAATTTCCCCGCCAATGTATAAATCGCAAATTATGATAGTACGGGATAACACAACACTTTCAATTATTTACTCCTCTAAACATTTCGGCGCAGTTCGTTCGGTTGCCACCTACTTCATCAATCGGTCACTTGATATCTCAATGCGTCACTTTGTCATTAATTAACGTCTCGTGTCAGTCGCGAGGATGTTACCTGCCACCGCCGCCACACCCATTTTATTTATTCTTTTTAAACAACACTGTCGAAAGATTAGGTGTCTCGGGCATCCGATCAGAGCGAAATAGAACAGAACAGAACAGAACAGAACAGAACAGAAGAGAACAGAGCAGAGCAGAGTAGAACATATCAGATCGGATCGGATCGGATCAGATCGGATCGGATCAGATCAGAGCAGAGCAGATCAGAGCAGAGCAGAGCAGAGCGGAACAGAACGGACTGTCGCCCGTTTAAATGGCCGCATTTTAGTATTATGCGGACATTAACCGGCTATAATAAATGGAATTAGCAAAACAGTAAAGTGCTTTTAACGGAGTTATGTCCGTTCTGACTTGTTTAATATGACGAGGACGGCGCGCCGAACCTCGGAATCCCGCGCCGAATGTTCCGCAGCATCCGCAGTCATTCGGTCCTCCCGGACTCTTCGACGCGTTGTTCTTGCATTTATTAAAACGACGCTCGCGCGCTTCCCCGGTATTAATGGCAGCCCGTCAAAATCAATTTTCATTTGCCGAATACTTATGTACGGTGCAATCCAATTTGCATCGTGGCCGCGCCCGCACACCCACGCACACGCGGACCTCGACTCCGTGTGCGCCTCCTTACCCCGTGCCCCTCCCCCCTCTCCCGGAGGATGGCGTTTTACCGTAATTGGAAGCCCCCGAACGTTTGTTTCCACCGCCGGAAAATAAAAAGAGGGATGAAAAATGCTGTCTTTTTTCCCTGCGAAAATGGAACAACAGCGCGAAAAAAGCGGGAGTCGCGGGAGATAAAGAGGCGAAAGGATCGAAACGGCTTCCGGTTACCTCCCCCGCCAGTGTGCGCGCGCGTGTGCGTGGGCGCGGGTTTTATAAGCCGAATTTTTTTACGAGCGACAACCCGGCGACGCTTTTTTCGCCCGGGGCACCATCATCGGGGCGATGCCACGATTGACACATTTCCGATCGGTGTACGTGAGATGCCTCTGGTGCTCCGGTGCTCCTATGGCTCGCCCGACCGATTTTATTTTTCGGCTGTCGTCACCCACCCCCCCGCGATTGTTCTTTTTTGTGATCGGGCACGATGCATAACACCCGGACGTAAACTAAGGCTATTTCGAGGAGAGCCGTTGTTTTACCTTTTAGAGCGCTTAAAATTCTATTCTTTCGGATCCCGAATTATCCTCCCGGAGCGTTACTCCCTCTGATTTATCGGGGCTGCATTCGTTTCCTCTGCACCTCCTCTACACATGTCATGCGGTCGGAAGCTCTCCGGTCCAGCTTTTAAGGGTGAAGGATTAAAATCGGGTGGGTCCCGTCTCCGCCCTCCGCCTCTGCTCCGCGATCCGTATTTATTGTTTAAGTTGAGGTTAATCGCTTAATTTAACGGGGGTGACTATTTATCAAGGGCCAACTGACGATTATAAAAAATTTTACATGGATTAAATCATGTAAAATTTGAGTGAAACTTGATTTTAATTACATTCCGAGGCTCGAGTTCCCGCATTCGATTAGGTTTTGCTCATTCTTTTGCCGCCAAGGAACGAAAATTCCCGAGTAATTGACCCGTTGGCTCGGGGTCCGAGAGCCCGAGTAGGCCAGACCGATGGCTATTCCGAATCGAACCCGAACGTATATTTATATTTATGCCGCGCAAACGGAGCCCCTTCCGAAGCCACGAAATTACGAGAAGCGGGAAGGCAAATAAATAGCTAAGAGAAAATGAGGACTGGGAAGCTGGGGAGGCTGGGGAGGATGGAGAGGCTGGGGAGGGTCGAAGGGTATTGCACGAGGAGATCGGAGATCCGCCCGGGGCGGCTTATTCCGCTCGTTCCGCGTCGTCTTGGGGGCTCGCGCGACTCGCCCGGCATTATAATTAAAACGTCGCGCGCTCTCCGGCACAATAAATTAATACATAATTAACATAGCTAATTATAATAGCAGGCTCGGGCATTTTTCTCCGGGGCTCCCGCGCAGTTGCCGCCGCGTCTCGCGCTACTATCATCCGCGGTCTGGCTGGGCTCTACTCGCCCAGGACGGCATATGCGGAGGCAGCGCACCCCGGCACTCCAGTAATTTATGATCAGGCATGAAAAATTACCGTCTCGGGGGGGTTTAATCATCCTCTGGCTCGCTCTTTCCCTCTCTTCCTCCTTTGTCTTTTCCTCCGCACACAGTCACACAAGCCTCCCTTCCTCTGCCTCTCCCTCTGCCACGGATTTTTGCAGTTTTTTTCCAATCCTCCTTTTTGCTTTTGCTTTTGCTTTTGCCTTTGCTCTGCACGCTTACATGTGTGGAGGCTGATCGCGCGCGAACGCCATGCGTTTCCGTCTCTGCCATCACGCGGAGCCGCCCCTTTTCGCTCGGACTTAATAACTTATTATAATTCGTGACCACCGTAATATAACCTACCTGCCCCTCTCCCTCCTCACCAAAGTGCATTAGAACCCCGCGCCACTGATTTAAAATCGGATGGATATAATAAGTTTACGTTGGAGCTTATAAACCAAATTCGTAATGTCCACGTAACAAGGCTCTGGCTTCTCATCAAATGTGCAAAGATTCTGCGCACAATTCTTCTTTGGAAACGCGAAAAATATTCTAGAACATCCATTCATGTTGATGCACTGATGCACTGCGTATTGATCTAATCGGTTACTTCTCAACCGATAACTTCTTCATAATTAAGCAAACTATAATTTTAAATTTTTAAATTTTTATGCAAAACTTGGCTACCGATTGGTTTTTACACTCTATTCAAGTCCGAGTCTAACAAAAATTTCAGAAATTTTATCAACCAGATATGGAAAATAACATTAATATATACGATAGCTTTATTTATTTTGGAAACTTTGAACAATGTTTCACAAGAGAAAATCCTCTGATAAATAAACAATTGAAATTGGGCCAGGTGCATTCCAAGTAATAAATGTAATTACAATAAAAGCGTAAATTCTATATTTAAACGGAAGAAATCCAAATTTTTATAAAACGAAAGAAAATATTTTTTTTGTAAAAGTTATAATTGACAAAAATTACTACGTAACTAGTAAATCCGAAACGGCGAGTTATTTTACTGTTGTATTGTAAAATACTTTTACAAAAAAATTCTATTTTTTATTTGATTTAAAAATATGTATACGTTTATATGTAAAATTTGTACGAATTGTAAACTTAGAATCAAAATTATTGTATACGCACACATCCCTGTACGTCCACATTTATATACAAAAAATTCAATTAGTGTGTTTCATATGCTACAGTTATTAAATATTTCTCAAATTATTTTTTTATTACAAAATGGTTTTATTTGTTGACATACTACATGATAAGTACACATACAAAATGAAATTTTGTAAAATATAGAATTGATAGTAAAATAAATGTTTCGTTATCTCATAGGTTTTCAATTTATATATTAAATTTGAAATTCCAAATTGTTTAATGTAAATAATTTTTTTTTTTTAATCCTACGCTTACATTTATAAAAATTGATTATTTTTACATGCGTATATTATGGTATGAAAATCATTAAATTTAAGAGATGCTTGAGTACTTGAATCATTGCCATTTATAAATTTTGCCAATCATCAAAATATTTGTCCTAATTTTTTATGCTTGTACGTTTAATCAATGAAAATATACTCGTTAACTATATGTACATGAAATAAATATATAAGGTTTTAGATTTAATTATCGATAAAAATAAATCATTGGTTGATTGTAAAATCTATTATTTAATACAAAGTAATGGAAATAATTTTGCCATTAAGTAGTTTCATTACCTTTCATGTGGGAAACAAGAAGAATTTATTCTTATGAATTATTTTGTGAAAATTTCACTTGGCAAATACGACGTTATCGTTAAATTAATCATGGAGAATATTAAATGATAAATGCTAAATGCTAAATAACTATAGTATATAATAATTCTTTCTAAACAACGCTATACTAAATGGACCTATTACTGTCGATGTACGGATAACTGTCAGTTAACCTTGTTTCATTTAAATACATAATAAATCTTTGGAGATTATGAAATAGAAAATGTTATCATGAAATCCAGCTAATTGTTTAAATGAAAATGATCTTTATGAAATTATATTCTTCGATTTATTTACTCGAATTACTATGAATGCGTTTCAAAATGTTATTGTTATGTGCATACAATCATTTATGTCACATGCTTGCAGAAATATTTATCATCATTCTTACGGACAAGTACCTGAGAAAAAATCTACCTGCAATTATACTTAATAACATTTGAGAGGTCATTATAAAGTGATAGAATTCTAATTGAATAAAAAAGTAATTAATGAGAGATTTATGCATATTCAATGAATAAATAAAAGCGACAATAATTAATATATTATGCAAAATGCGCCTTTTATTATTAGAACTTTTACGTTTAAAAATATAAAAAATTCGCTTTGGAAGTTTTTACTGCTCTCCAGTGGAATTATTTATGCTTTTTTAATGTAAAGTAAGTTACGTTTAAAAAAATTTAAAAGAATAAAGGATGATTTATTATGCTGCTGTTACGTTATCCTAATTATTTTAAAAATTATTATGTATATTTGTATTTATATTGTTAACAACAAGACATAAAAGTCATAATTTTATCAATAAAATAGAGCTTCGCATGTAGGCGAGGCTGTTTTGTGCTAAAATCATTGACACATGAGAGTAATTGAGAGACTAAAATTAGATATTACTCTTTTCAATAGACTATGTTTTTATTCAATTGTCAGAATGAATTTAAAAATTAATAAATTATTTTGTTGACAGAATATTAAGAATATTTCAAGACTTTATTTTATTCATAAGTGATATGTATCTATGTATGTGTATATTTATGTATGTATGTATGTCTCTAATCCCCGCCTCTCGGCTTAGGGATGTTTCTGGTCTCTATCCTTCAGTTTCATTTCACTTTGCCTTGTTAAGGCCACTCTCACTTATCACCTTCACTTTTCCTCTCACTCTCCTTCACCTCTCCTTTTTTCCATCCTCATCTCCGCTCTTCCCTTTTTAGCACTTTTTTCTTATCTTCTTGTCTATCTGTCTCGTTGCCTTTATTAAATCGTATCTTTTTATTTATCCCTTTACTCCTTTTCTTTTTTCACAACTTTTCTTCTAGCTCGGTTCCTCTCTTTCTCATGGTTCTCATTTCCTCTGTCGTTCCTTCACATCTATCGAGTAAGTGGGCCCATGTCTCTTTTTCGCTCCCACGTACTTTACATAACCCTTCTTCCTTTCCAAATCAATATTTTCCTTCCATCATAATATTACCACACCTTATCTTTTCCATGTTCTTTATCTTCACGTTTCCATTTTCTCCTTTTAGATATTTGAGCAGACCCTCCACTATCATTTCCTTATATTTTTTATTATATCTCGTTTTCTTTATCTTGTTTTCTATTTTTTTCGTCTCTATCTCCCTCTCATTCCTTTTTAGTTTCTCTGTGATATCTATTCCTCTTTCTCTCTTTCTTTTAATCTGCTCTTCGCTCCAGCCTATTGTACTCTCTTTTGATTCCAGCAGTTCCTTGCTATTCTTCTTTTCTCCATATTTCCTAATTTATTTTCGTAGTTACCGGCCCTTGTCCTCCATGTTGTGAGTCTGTTTCAGCTATCTATTTCCCTATACACCAGTGTGTGAAAGGCGGCTTTCAGGTTGAAAAACCTCAGTGCAATCGCATCGGAGTTCCTCTACGATTCTCGGGATATCTGATGCTTATTCACGGGAATATCTCATGCTATGGGTCACTATCTTTTTCCTCGACGAGTGGATTTACACTCTGTTGGAAGAAAGATCAACCAGCCATATCTGCACATCAGGCTGAGGGGTACTGCCATATACTATCGTATCACACTCATATAGGATTTTTGACATCCATCAGTGACTATGGGCACGTCCTTCTGTACCAACTCAAATAACTTATAAATCTATAATTCAGAATATTAAACTCCCAGAAGGTAAGGATGTCAAGGCACCTGAATCCGTGCACAATGTCGCATTGGATACTAGTCCCAATTCATTGTGTGGAGCAAGGACTACGGAAGGGTCTGGATATGTACTAGATAGTACGAAGAAGGTAGAGATTACAGTTAAGGGTAGTTGTACCTTGCGCGAAGAAGCGACATCTAGTGATAATGACGAGGAGATGCCACTTATTCATGCAAGTGATAATGTAAATATCGACGTGTATAGTCCCATAATTGATAGTGTTTGACAGCAGGGTCCTAAAGATACCATATCACATCGACAGAAAGGAATGTACAACAAACAAAGGGCAGTTTTGGCTCAAAGGTCAAGAGTAACACGCAGAGTGGCACTGCAGCGGCAACTTCTCGTATCCCAGTGCGTGAAGACGTACTGTATTGCAGGGCACTTGACGTGTCTAGAAGTATTCGGGATGACCCTTATTGGATCTTGGGCCTTTTGGTACATGAACATAGTAATCGAAAATAGGTCACCACTATTATCACAATGATCATTGGTAAATATGTATCCAACTTGTGCCGAAAAGCGGTTGCCGGTAAGATGCGGAATTCAGAGAGAAGGGGTCACTAAGACTTTGTTCGCACCATCAAAAATACCTTTATCTTGTCGAAACATTCTATTGGTTCTAAAATACCATCTCCCGAGAATGATAACTCCATGATAATTATCGCACTTCTGAAGAATCCTACTACATACTTCGTAAAAGTATTAAAGAAAAAACAAAGCAGAATGATCATCATGATTAACATCGAGGCAGAGCGTGTGTCCGGTGAGAGCGCCTCCAACTCCTTGGTGTCCGCCGTGCGAGAGCATAGTGGATGCTAAAATCCATCTGCTGGAGAATATGAGACCCACCCGGACCACATGTGCCGTCCGATTGTGTTTTTTAGCTTAAATGGGTATGAGAGATTATCTAAACGAGAGTTTGTCCATTCTGTTTGTTCTTTGAATTGAGAAAAAATAGCTGTGGTCTACCCCGAGGTCTTATTCCCCAGCCGGCAAGGGTTTACAACGTTAACGCGACTCTTCGCATTCAGGCTCTAAATACCAACAATTTATTACTCACGGCTACTGTTGTCACCGAGCTCCACAATAAGGACTCTCTCAATTAAAACATCTCATTCCTTGATATTATAGAGTCAGGCATTATGAGGGAAGACAGAATTTCGGATTGTGTTAATTGGCTACTGATTCAAACACCATACTATCTGCATTAAAGTAGTTAGAATGAAAACTTTATTGGATAGGGCTTGTAAATAGGGTATTGAGTACAGACTGACCGTCAGAGGGCATCCACCATCTTAATGAAGAAAAACTGTTAGAGGTTTTAAGTAAAGGGATCTATAAGTCAACGTTACCTTTTGTAGCCAGATATATACCTTGAATATATATGCAATGCCTCGATCTCTCTGTAGATCGGGGTTGGGACTTACGCAGTCGTAGGATGGGCACCACAAATAAAACTTTGTCTATTTATATTCTTATTAATTTTATTTTTTTCCTAAATACAAATTTTTTTTCCTAAAAAAAAATTTTATTCCTAAATACAGTATATTATACTTTAAGTTTTGGCGGCGATGTTTACGTTGGCGATTGCCGGTGGTTCCTCAACGGCCGTCTGCAACAAAGGTTTATTCACCTTTATAAGATGTAAATATTAAATCGACGATCGTGCTTGCTGTTACGACACAAGTCACGTCGTTTGTTGACAATAGATTTTTAAATTAATATACGACGTCTCTGTTGTTATGACCCAGAGTGACGTCGTATATTATTCTTTCAATACCAATATTCTTACTGTTATGACGTAAGAAATAAGAAATTACTATTTCTTTTAATTGGATTTTTATAATTATATCTGTGTAATCACAGAATATAACATTAAATATAATAAACTCCTTTTTATATATTTCTAAGATTTGAACTAAGAATCCGTGTAAACACGATAGTTTCATTCAATGTTCTAAGTCAAAAGAGCATCTCGTCGGCTAAAAATCATGCATTTATATAGCCCAGTTTTTCCACAGTTTCAATTTTCCCCCTTCCGACGATGGGGACTCCAGTTCAGTTTCGTTGTCGGGGCCGGATCATGCGGTCCGCGTTTGATTTGCGCGTTTTTAAATAAATTCGGTGTTTAACGGCGTAATATTCAAATCCGCAAATCGTGAGTGAACTACATTCGGCCCGCCTCATCGTGATATTAAGTTTCCTCCTCCGCGCTCGGGGTTATTAACCGATCACCGGTGAGGTTAATAATCCTTTAACCTAAAAACTTTGCGCGACAATATGCAATATCATTGCACATATTGTAAGGGTACTCTTGCCTGTGTATTAGTGCAGATAAAAGTTACTAGACCCATCTTGCGATAATCATGTATTGGTTATCATCGGTGTCTAGTATTAATATATGTACTACCGGTTAGCTGTATAAGTCTGTATATTCAACAGGCTAGGGGCCCAAAATTTTGTATCGTAAAAATTTTATTGTGAAATATTTAAAACTTTTAAAAATAGAGAGTATAAGATTTGAAAAATTACGCGGCAAAGAAAATTGGTCTCAATGGCGCTTTGTAATGCGCACAATATTACAAGAGGATGGAGATCTTCTACATGCCTGTGAAGGCAGATTGATAGGAACCGAAGACGAAGACAAACTAAAAAGGTTTCTGAAAGCTGATAAAGCTTTAAGAAAATCATTGTCATGTTGATCGAAAAAAAACCACTAGATATGTTATTAAGTTGTAATACTGCAAAAGAAATGTGGCACAAATTACATGCTGTATATAACATAAGATCAGATGAGAACTTGCAATGTGTCCAAAAGCAATTTTTCGATTTTAAACAGAGTTGTAACGAAAATGCTGCTTCTAATATTTCCAAATTAGAAGTTTTGGTAAATAAAATGAAAAATTTGGGATTTGAATTACCGAAAAAATTATTACTCTCTCGAATTGCCAAAGAAATATAATCATTTTCATAGTGCGTGGGATTTAGTTGATGAATCAAAGAAAAATTTGGACAAGTTAACGGCTCGTCTAATAACTGAAGAAATGCGTATTCAAGATAAAAAAATAAAAGATACTGAATCGGATGGAGAAATTAAATTAGTGGCAATGTTTACAAAGAAAGGATGGCAGTGCAAGAAAAATAATGATAAACCTATAAAAAAAGGAACTGTACTAAATAAGCAAGTTTCTAAATGTTTCAATTGTGGAAAAATTGGACACATGAAAAAGGACTGCTTTAAATGTTATATTTGTAAAAAGGCTGGACATTCAGCTAATGACTGCTCAATGAAAAACAAAATTGGAGCCATTGCAAAAGTAGAAGAATTTAAAGAAAAGGTAGCTGTAAGTGCTTGTTAAAATCATAGCTTAGAAGCATGGATAATTACCTAGGAGCCTCAGATCACATGACTAGCCACCGGGTGTGGTACAGTGATTTTTACGAATTTACTAATGTAATTCATATAAAGATAGGTGATGGTTCCAGATTACCTGCATTGGATAAAGGAAATATAGAAATAGAATGTCTTGTGAACAATTCTTGGAGGCAAAGAACAGTAACAAATGTTCTATATTTGCCGGGAATAAAACAAAATTTATTCTCAGTAAATTATGTGATTAAAAAGGGGATTGATTTCTCCATTTCTAGATTTGGTAAGAAATGTCAATTTATTCAAAAATATAATATTATAGCCAATGGTATTGAAATAGGAAATTTATATAAACTTGATACGCATGTGCTCATACCAAAAGTCTGCAATTTAAGTAAAAAAAAATGAATTATTACAGTTATTGCATGAAAGATTTTGCCATCAAAATAATAAACATATAACTTCCTTTCTAAAAAGTAATAATATAAATCTAATAGAAGAAAATTTTTTCTGTGATGGGTGTGCCTATAAAAAGCATCATAGACTTATTTTTCATTCAAAAACAATTTGTACAACCAAAAATCGTGAAATCATTTACACAGATGTATGTGGAAAAATGGAAGTCGAATCATTAAGAAGAAAGAAATACTTTCTTATTTTCAAAGATGATTTCTCAAGTTTTTGAAAAATATATTTTTTTACTCATAAATCTGAAGTTTTTGAAAAAGTAAAGTTATTTTGTTTAGAAATTGAAAGTAAATTTTGTTCAAATATTAAAGAATTACATAGTGATGGTGACAAATAATTTCAGAACTCAGACGTTAAGAAATTTCTAACGGAAAAAGGAATTAAATACTCCATAAATATTCTTTATACTCCTGAACAAAATGGAGTCGCAGAATGAGAAAACCGTACTATTGTAGACAGTACGATTATATAATGCGGTTATATTCAAAATCTCTATGGCCATGAATACAGCTATTTATGTTTTAAATCGAACAGGTCCAACTAAAACAATTGGAAAATCTCCTAATGAATTATGGTATAATGAGAAAGCAAACTTTGAAAATGGAACAAAGAAGCCGATAGTTTCTCACTCAATGCACACTTGTCTCGTGAAGGAGTACATTTCGGCTTAACGAGCTCAGTAGGCGATGTCCGTTGAAGAACTCATACTTATGCTGGCAAACAAATTGATACCCCCAAAACCAGCTCAAAGAACGCTGGATGAGCTGTTGCGATGATCATATAGGTAATAGATCCTTTTAAATGTGTCATAGTGAAGCCAGATGTTATGTAGGAGTGTGGTCATTCCGAAGAGCAGACTACACTTACGAAAGAGAAGTGCTCGAACGACCCATGAAAAAAATGGGATTTGGGTGCCCCCAACCAGATATACCTCGATCAAGTATGGAACTGGGAATTATTATCCTCCAAGATGCACACTAAGTTAATGGCTGTGTTAGTGCTCAAAAGAATCGAATTCAATAAAATGCTACAGAATTTCTAAGAGCAGCGCTCAAGAGTGAAAGAGAACCCAAAACTAGACGAAAAACATTAAGTAGCGTTGTAGTCCAACACGTGAACTGCGCAAGATGCTTCCTTATTCATTTCAACTATTGAGACTCGAGAATTATATAAATAATATTATTGTGTCTTAAAATTTATTAAAATTATACATATATGCGACAAGATTGTGATGACCGTCGGGTCGATTTGGTTGTACCGAGAGTTCCTCCAATTGTTTCCTCGAATTCCTTAATGTCAGATTTTTCCTTATTATTTCTATACCATTTATATACTTGATATTGTTTGCCCGAATTTGTTTGTAGAAATTACCAATCAGAGAACCGCAAAAATTCGAAAACCAATCGAATGTCACGAAATCGTTGGAGAGAGTACACTCCCAAACGGACTCATGACTATTCGATCAACAAATATATTTGAGAATAAGATCTCACTAATCTATATATATATTATACAGCTTAAAAAGAGACTATATTACGATACGTGAGGGTCTTGTATTTATCACCTTAAATAATTTTTTTGTATGAGGAATGTCAAAAGTTCGTTACCCAGTGTATGAGAGCGGTACTACTTCAACTACTTCGAGTTTGAACAACTCGATTGCATGCTGTGCGTTACAGTTGCATTAACACTTATTTCTTAAAAAACTGCAATCTTGGGTGAGTTGGGCCCTGATGTAGTAGTCGGTGGGTATGTGTAGTCCTCATGGGAGCCCCGGCTCTGGTAGATGGTGGTAAACCTTTTATTTATTGGGAACGTACAAACCTCAAAGTGAACTATATGGTTTGACCCGGTTGGGGGGAGTACCTTGACCTCGGATGGCACTTTACACCTCATACCTCATGATAAGGCGGTGAGGTTTATAAGGGAGGTATAACGTAATCCTGATCGTATGACCTTTGGATGAGTGGTTATTGAACGGTACTTGGATGGAGGGCAAACTTGGGACGGGAAAACATCTGGAGATGCGTATAGAGGGTCGGCCCAAGATACGCGCACATATCAAGCCTACCGTCATGTCAAGAAGTCATGTATAGCGATGACGACATCATAAGTTATATGTATTGTAATTGATATTTGTTTATTATTATCAAATCTATACTTAATGAGCCTGTGAATAAATAAATTATGTAATTCTATAAGTCTGATAAAAGTAAAATATTTACACAAATTGCAAAAACTTTAAGCAAACAAATAAAACTTAATTATTTTACTTCTTAATATTTTATATGATATTGACGTGAATAATGATTTAATTGCAGATTTATGTGAAAATTATATTTTTAAATTAAAATATAATTATTGGATGGAAATTTTGTGAAAATTATAGTTTGAATACTTTAAAAATTTATATAAAAATAAGAATACTTTTTTATAATGCAATGGAAAATTTGTAATTAATATGCATTTGAATAAAGTTCCAACGTTCGTATAATTAATAAGATTTATAATATTATGAGTAAATAAAATGAGCTGATGTAAAGTTTCCAGAAATAAGTTTTATCAAATATGTGAAATTATGTTGTAACAGTCATGTTAGAAAACAATGTAAAAAGATGTACAAAGTGTGAAAAATACAAAATTTTAATAAACCGTTATACGGGATAAATATAATGTTGTCAAATATATTGTTTTAATAAAAAGTGTTGTAAGAAATTAATTTATTGCAAACCTCATTTAGCATCATGTACTAGCTTTCACTTTCTATGTCGCAGCTATAACTTGGGTTAATTAGCTTATTATATCAGAGAATCTTAATGGAGTCGAGCTAATCTCAAATGTAATATTGTCTCTGTTTTCGAGAATTAGACAGTTAATGTTGGCGCGTTGGCCAAGAACCGTAATTCAAAAACTTTTTGTTCGTGAGAGTTTTAATGCAAGATTCAAAAGTTTTTTAGTCGAGGTAAGACGGTCCTCTTAAGTATCGCCCATTAACTTCTTATCGCCCGTCTTTCTCATACCGACTGTCAAAGCAAGCAAATCAGATTAAAAAAAAAAAATTCCTCAATCTGGTATTCATTCCTGGCTTTTCATTCCTGGCTTTTCACTCCTCGTTTTTCACTCCTCGCTTTTCTCTCCTCGATGCTCACTCGGCAGCAGGGTACCGAGTAATTTACGGCTCCAGCCATCGCTCGTAATCAATCGTCCGATCGAAAATCGCAACTACTCGGGAAAATCCACTGGGACGGATAGCTAGCGCGAGCATTTGCTTAAGAATCTGATGAATTTCGCCAGAGGACGCAACTTGTTTGCGCGCTTGCGAGGACATGCTGATTTACATTGTAAAGCGCGAGGAGTTCCGCGAAAGGAAGGGAGGGGAGGAGGATCGAGGATCGAGGATCGAGAATATAATCGGGCCGCCTGACACAAAGGGAAACTCGCGTCAATCGTTCGCAATTACGCGCGATTCCTAAGGAGAGGTACCGCACGCCTAGACCGATCCGGGCTTAACTTTGACGTATCGCCCGGTCGGCTAGATCGATTGCTCCCAAGTGCGGGACGAGGAGGGGGACCGAGAGGGACTTAGAAGCGAGGATGCCAGCGCATGGCTCGAGTGGTCAGCGGGGAGCAGGACGAAACGGACGACAAGGACGTCGACTCATAAGTTCGGCCCTAACGTATACGATTACGCGGAGATATATATTCGGAGGCATAAAACGAGCCCCGAGTATACATAAACATTTCCAGTATAACGGCAACATAAGTATGCTTGACTGACATTAATTGTGCATAATTTCGCAGTCGGGGCACCGCGTTATCTGGGCGCGCGCGCACCCACGTGCATTTCTCGACCCCTCCCTCCCTCCCTCCCCCGCCCCTCTTTGCCTCCCCGTGCGGCGCAAGGGCTTGCCCTCCTTTTCGGAGGATCGCAAATGTGGCTGCTTATTGTTGGCTTTTTCTTCGTCCCTTTCGCATATGAATGAGGCCGCGCAGATGTCTGTGTACGCAGGACGTCTGTCATCAAAGGAATCGGGGCGGGGGGGGGGGGGAAGAAAGGGCCAGGGGGATGGCGCACGAGGATTACTCACCCGACAGCTCGTCAACCAACCAAGCAAAGGACCCTGAGGGAAAAAATTGCTTGGAATTCCGATTTCCGAATTCTCTGTACTATAAATTACGATTAATTGCAGTTAAGTCGTCCGATTTTGAGTTGGTTTCGGCTCTGCGACAACAATATTATATTGTTAAACCCCTCTTCTTCTCATGCTTTACATTTATTTTTAGTTGGGTTCGTATGCATTGTTCGGTTGCCCGTCTACTTGCATTCGCTCAAGAGCAACTTTTTTTTTCTTTTTTTTTTTTTTATATTATATTTATTAATTTTATAATGTACGTTAAGATGCGATTATTAAACATTTCGCTTGCTCTGTTTTGAGCTCGCCTCACATAAGTAGCTTAATGGAATCTGTTAGCTACACAAACATAATACAGTATCTGATATGAACAATGCACGGGTAATTGTAATGTCCATTATAATACGATTGTCTATAATTAAAGCTGGATCAAAATTCATTTTAATACGATACATTAAATATAATTATCCACGTGTTTTGCATCATTTCTTTGCTTAATTATAAATGTGTATTTATTACGTATTTTATATATTTGTAATTTTTATGTAGCCTATGCAGTTCACAGCATAAAGATAAATAAATAATATTTAATTTAAAAATCCCTTTATCTCATAAATTAACTATAGATTTGTGTATAATATTATCAAGCGCATGTAAATATTTGATAAAATAAAAAGTTAATGCTTAGATATTTTCATCATTCCATACCACTATTTGTATATTCATGATAATCTAAAGTATCATTTATAAAATTTATATCCATTCGTTTAAATGCCTTTTTTATAAATGAGAAATGATTTTTAAAAAGTAATTTAAAACAGGTGAAATGCAATCAAGTGTTGCGAGCTCCAAACAAAAATACAATCAACACAGTGAAATACAAAAGATTTAATGTTATAAATTTTTTTTATTTTATTCGTATTTATTCTGAAACTAGATCATGGCAAAAATCTTTATTAATAAAATCTAAGGTATCACAATAATTTACTTATTGCATTTTAGTTTTTTTATGTTTTCGATAAAATATTTAATTTATGCTTACAGATTGAAGTTCTATTATTTTTTTTTGTTTAACTTAGATATTGAGTATATTTATTTTTATTCATAGCACTATATCTCTGAAATATAATTAAAATATCAAGAAAATATTATTGAAATAAATGACAATAGTTACGGAATAAAAATATTTATCTACAAATAAATTAGTGAAACTTACACAAAAATTATTACACAATAAAATATTTGAATACAAAGTAATAAATTAGCTAGTGAATAGATGTGAATACACAATGAGAACACTCTTGGCAGAGTCTATAATTTATTTATTATATGCATTGATAAATTCAAACTATTTTACCACAAATTATAATATTTATTTTTAATAAAAAGATCGGATTTTTTATAAAAAGTTAATATTACGGCATATAAATTTCTGATTATTCATAAAGTAAATGACCTTTCAGAAATTTTTAGAGTTATATTCTGTCTGCATTTAAAAATAATTTTGAAAATATATGATATTTCTTTTACTTTCTTTCAAATAAATTTTATTTATTTAGTGGTTTAACTTTTTCTTTGTGCAAAAATAATTTTGTATATTTAATATTATTGTTCGTTCATATTTTAATAAAAAAATTTGGATAGAAGTGAGTTAATTTCTATGGGCAATACCGTATGCGTTTACAATTTTCATTTAGTAATGGTCTTTTGAATTTGGCTTCAACATTTTTTGGTGTCAGGTTTCGTCAAGACGAGAATTTTTTTAAAATTATTCTTCGCACGACTGCCTAAAACCACGTAACTATTCTTTTTTTCAATTTCTTTTTGTTAACTAAATCTTTATAAAATTGTTATCTAATATTAATTAATTACATTACAAACAATTATTTTAAAGCCAAATTTAGAAATAATATTTATATATTTATTTAAATAATGCTATTGAAATTTTGTATGATTTGCTTATGTGAATTAAAAGAGATCCACTTTATCAAAAAACTATCGTGAGTGCGATTTCTATTTTGCAAGTGATGTAGAATGTTGTATTTTAATAAGAATGATCGACCATGATCTTATGTACATCTTTTATTACTATAAAATAAATTACCTAACTTATTGACTAGATTCATTTTATTGTCAAGCAAAATAAGCATATTAAAACAAATAAAATAATCATATCGCAAGCTTCAGTTTTGCCATGGTCTTTTAGAAAATAATGAAAATGTTATGAAAATACAGGAAACTATTCAATTAATTAAAGTTTGGAAATAATTTGAAAATAATAATAGGAAAATAATATGAAAGGTTTATTATTTTTTATAAGTAAGATAACAATTATAATTTATATGGAAACTAGGCACCTATTATATCTGTATACCTACCAAGCATAAGATATGTATGTATTATATTATAGAGGAATAGTCCTCTCCTGTTTCTGAGAAACATTAGATTGGATTAGATTCCACATAAAGGGTGTCAAATCACGGTGTGAGTGGATAAAACTAACTTTTAGGTTCTGGTCTCAAACAATATTGAGCTGCAAAGTTATTCCACACTGTGTAACGATAGAACTGAATATGATTAGATAATTTTACATTATATTGTACATTAGAAACATTATTGCACTAATTAGTTCCATTATCATTTCAAGATTTTTCAACGTTATCACCTTTTTATCTTATTTTACACTACATTTGGTGAGGGAACGTAGCATGTATCGATGAGTTGATATAATATTACACGCTATTAATGTATTTGATAATGTTTAAAATAATATATGATAACTTTAACAGCGATTTTATCAGCTCATAAATAAATATAGGTAAATAATTATGTAACTGTAAATTTGCAACAATAAATCGAGAGTTATTTACAATAATTAGTATATTCAAGATTTGTTTTATATTTAATATATTTATAAATCTTAATAATATTTAAGGAGTTAATAATTAAAATATATGTTATACACGAATGGATAAAATTAGTTTTTTCGCTATTATTCGAATCGAGATTTGAATTATTATTGACGGTTCGTTGACTTTCAGCAGTGATACACCTGGTGAATTTTAAAAATTAAACAGTTGGAATTAAATTTTATAATATTGTTTATTGGTTTGAATTTAGGTGATATATATTTTTTTAATGACTCTTTACTGGCATTAGTATGAATTGGTTTTTTATAAAAAATTATAATATATAGCTAGTTTTCAATTATAAGTTGTAAAATAAAACATCAGTCGTAACGTCACTCTTCAGTATTATTATTTATTCTTTGGTCTCTCATCATTTAATCTAGCCATTATCAGTCATTATCAAAGGAGACCATCGTAATCGTAATCACCGTTATTATATATTTCGAATTTGCATTTTTTTAAAAATGTAAGCATGTGAAAAAATATATATATTTTTTCAAGAATAATATTCTTCTAAATATTAGTCTTTTCAATAACCGTCATTTAATTAAATATTTAAATATTTATGAAATAATGTAAACTAAATTAATCAAAAAATGATTTATTTTTTTTATTTCCAATTATTAAAAAATCGTATTTATCGTTGAAATTTATCACACCATTTGAATCTAAATTCTAACGCGAACAACAATATCAGTAAAACGTCAACAATTAATCAATAATTGTATTTGATCAAGTTATCACGAATTGATCTATGATTATACATCAGCAAAGTGATATTTGATTCATAGATTAAGAAAATGATCAAGTACCATTCTTTCAGCGAGATATTTTTGTAACCGCTAGTAACAATGAATTAGTGATAGATAGATAAAAATTTTTTTTGCAAAATTCGCAGATTTCTCTAAAATTGTCGGGCTAGTTGAAATAAAATGAGCCAATAGCTTAATATTACATGAAATTTACATGATTTCTATTTAGAGTACAGACGTTATTGAAAGTTCGGTCTAAGTCATAAAAAATGTATTTCCAATTATATCGTAAGTAAAACGTGACTGGGTTTTCAGGAGCTTTCCGACAGTTTAGTATTAAGAATTGATGATCATTTGAATAGTTCGATTTCAAAACATTTTTATTATACATTTCACGCACGCGTACTTTAATTCATCCTTTTTTCGCCCTGGGAAAGCTTTCGAGAGCACTCGCCGGTATACGCGATCGGAGCAGCGCAGTGCTTTTCAATTTTGTTTAGCCTTTTTTCGAGTCGCCACCGCTACCACCCCCCACCCCTCCCCCCACCCCACCAAACCCCGCGCGCAGGGTAATTTTTGGATGCTACAATTTGTCGGCTAACCTATTCCTCCCTACGAGCAGCATCCTCGCTCATGGCCCTTGGTTAAAAAAATTAATCCCTTTCAGGTTCGAGCTCGGCCCTATTTTTTCGCTGGTAACTGTCTATCATTAGGCGTGGCATTGCACGCGAAAGGGCCGCTTTGCATTGCTGCATTGCAGTCGCGGGGGTGGCTTCGCAACACTACACCTGGGGATGCGTCTAACGCGCTCCGCCGGAAAATGCACATATAACAAGGTCAGATGGTAATTCGATTAAAAAAAAATCGAATCCTCACCCCCGTCGTTCTATTGATTAGCCTTCGACGTTGTCAAATCCTGGAACAACGCACTTTTTCTCCGCTGTGATTCCGACCGCCTCTTTTTCGGGGATGCATTTTTCGTGTAAAAAGCTCCATGGTGGTGTAAATTTTCGTGCTCGACGTTGTTAATTAATTTTGCACGCGAAGCAAAATAACAATTGTGATTTCGCGTACCGAAAAGACGATGCTTGAAATACATTCATACATACTTTTATTGTAACCACTTTTTATTGGTCTCTTCTAGTCCAAAAATTGCCGAATAAAAGCATCAAATATGTTATAATTTTTAGTTACTATATTTATTATGCTATATCGGACTTTAATTAAGCATGAAGCATTTAATGTACCGAAAGATATAGTTTTATTACAAAATAATTTAACAAACAAATGAGAATGTCAACTTGAATTTTTGAGTACCGAAAAATTTGGTTGAATCAATGGTATTTAATTTATTTGCAAAAAATGTTAGTCCACATTTCAAACTATGAATACAGAAAATTTAGGTCGAACTTATGTCAAAATTTTTTTATTTATGAAAAGCAAAAAATAGTATTCAACTTAAAAATTTATTAGAAATAATTTTTTAATTTTTACTCTGTCATTCATTTAAAATTTTATACATATATTGCAAACATTGGTTGTGCAGTTTTTATATAATTTCAATTTTTCTACAGTCTCTTTCAAATTGTGACCAAATTTCGCACCACCTTTAAGTTACGGTGCACCCCCAAGAAGGCACTCGCCTTTATTACATCGATTTACCCCCCCCCCCCAACAAGCTAATGAATAAATAAATGCAACATTCATCAGACCTCTTAGAGGATCATCATTTGCACTATCTGAATTGTAACGGCCCGATATCTCACTTTCATTGGTCCTTACTTTCCTGATAAAGCCTCAAGTCAACTAGATTTCGTTCTGGGTTAGGCGCTCTGAAAGTTACTTCGCACACATTGTGCTCAACTTCAAACTAAATGTTACAACAAACGCCTCAGATTTTTAACTTTTATTTTTAAATTACGTGAGTAAATATAATCTGCTCTTTTAAGGGGGAGTATGTCTCTAAATTCTTCTGATTCTTTAGCCGTTTTTTATATTTGGGATTCTTTCTCGGTCCACTCCCTAGAGATTGCATCCTGGCTTTAACCATTGAAGCTAGTAGGGAATCTTTAAATTCTTTACTATCGGACACTAATCAAAACAACGTTCTACATAATATATAAATTACGTAAATGGTTTTGAGAACCTACTTGCAGTCTTAAGTACACGGTTTAACTTAAAAAGTTTATCAGAATCTGCATAAAAGAACTTGTGCTGATTTAAATTTTTTGTCTGTATTATTCTTTCAGGTTCAGAGTTTTCTTAGATAGTATGTACTTGTCAAATTATTTATTAATTAAATGACTAATGAGGGTATAATGACGGCTCAGTAACATTTAATAAAAATTTAAATGAGTTTTTTCAATGATGCCCTCGGTCATCTGTTTCGATACTAGACACTTTATAAGGGCCAAGTAGATGATGGAAAAATTCACTTCACTTGTACTATATGTGTTTTTTTTACTAAACTCTGATCTTTAAAAATTCTAAGCATTAGTTAACTAATTTTGTACCTCGAGTAGAAAAAAAGGTCTTTTTTCAATAAAATATCCACAATAATATTAGGACACAATTCGAGTTATGACTCGACTTTCCTCAATGTCTCGATGCTTAAACAATTGCGAATTCATATGAAAAAGTTTTCCTAACAGATCTTAACCCGAGATGAGATCAACCAATTGTTGTATGTCAAGTGCATCAACGAGAACGAATTCACTTAATTCTTTTTCAAGACCCAGGCCATCATAATGGAGCAACAGTTTAAACCCTGAGTGAATGATAACTGTCGTGAGCATTTTCTTCAACAGCCAACATAAGATTAATGCGAACTCGATCTTTGGGACTTAGAAGGCCTGTCCCAACCTGACGGTCATACACGACATTTTTATCATTTTTATCTTTACCTCAACAAATGTTATTAGAGACTTCCGCGCTCGTACTAAGAACTTAAGGCGACATTTAGATCTGACCTGGCAGTTCTAGCCATTGACCAAACCTAATGTCTCGTAGATCACAAACGACCACATCGCTTTTGACTAGATCCAATAAGCCGAAACCGTCGTGCTGAAGTGATTAAAGATGAAATATCTAAAATACCACAGTATATTATCGATTTTCACTAATTCATTAGCGTTGGTTCACTGTCTCTTATTGACCTTGAAGGAGTTCACCAAGCACAGATTGTTTTGCGAATATTACCTGGGAGTACTGGTACGTGTTGGCATTCAGCGAAGTCAACTTTTGTCATCGTGCAATGGTTGAGCAGCAAGTAAGTCTCGGTATTGGTAAAGTCCTGTAAGAGATTCGCTAATTTATCCTACATGTTTCACACGCTTTTAAATAGCAAGTTTCATGAAAATCATTTTAAATTTGTTATTAATTCAACTACAAGAACATATATATACATAGATGGTTCATTCACGAAGTTTCGAGTTTTTTTTTTATTTTGCGACTATTGGTCGTAGAAATTTGGGAGGGATCTTAAAATATTGACAAACTCTTTCTTCATTTGTCTCTTTTTTTTGTTTTTTCGATAATTAGATGAGGCAAGATTTTACTTCGCGCAAAGGGTGTTTTTCAAATTTTTGATACGGCACGCTGAATTGATTAATGGAAAACCACTACGCGAGAATGTTTTATTCAAAGATTAAAAAAAAAATTCTTACCTTTCTTTTGAAAGATAATTTATTAGTAGACTTATAAACAGTGTGAAATAAAAATTTAGAATTCTTCAAAATAATTTCCTCCTGCATCGACGCATTTTTGAAGGCGTATTTTCTAAATTTCAAATGCATCTTCAAACTCTTCAGCTTTGATGTTTCTCAAAAAATTTTCGCATTTATAAATGTTTGTGCCCTATATTGACGACCATAGATAGCGTTAAATTCAGTATTTCCACGATTACTCTAATCGTTAATCGAAGATCTGAATTAAAAATTTCTAATACCCGCCGGGTGTTCCTAGCTATTCGAAAGCTTTTTAGACATCCAGATCGAGGCTCGTCAATTATTCTTTCTCGGCCCTCTTTAAAAGCTCTGTGCCATTTTCCACTTTGCGATTTTGCCATGCAAATATCTTCATAAGCTTCTTGTAACATTTTATACATTTCTAAACTGTTTTTTTTTAATTGCAAACAAAACTTTATCGCATAACGCTGTTCAAGTAGTCGCTCCATCATACCATATCAAAAAACTGGAAAACACCCTTCACGCGAAGTAAAATCCTGCCGCATTTAATTATAGAAAAAACAAAAAAAAAAGGGACAAATGAGGAAAGAGTTTATGAACATTTTAAGACCCCTCCCAAGTTTCTACGACCAATAGTCGCAAAATGAAAAAAAAACTCGATACTTTGTGGATGAACTATGTATATATAGACATAGATTCCCTTATATTGAATATAGATGTATATATATGTCTCCGTAGTTGTTAAACTAAAGTCAAACTTTATGTGATACCGCTATATAGACTTTATAGAACTTGACTTTCTCACTTCAGTTGTGGAAAATTTTAACTTGAGAAAAGCATTAGCAATGTTGAAATTTTAATTACATTAATTGCTCAAAATATTAATTTATTGCAAAATTGATGATGGTTAAAATATTACATCGAATCACACATGATAAATTAAATTTTGTAGATTGTAAAAATCAAAATAAAAAATTCACCTTTTTAAATTATTTATTTTAGTAAAAATAATTGAGATGCGTAAAAAGAGTAATATATAAAAATACAAAAATAGGTTATTTTCATTTTCTGGTGTTCAATTATTTTTAATTATAATCAAAGACTAATCTTTTTCCAACAGTTTAAATTTCACTCACATTAATAATGGGCTCATTTTTACTTGAAAATAAGTCAATATTTTTTATTTTAACACAGGTAAATTAAATATCATTATGCACTTGAATTGAATTGGTTACTTCACTCTAATCAGACCAGTATTTCTTAATCCATGATTTAGTAGTATAAAATTTAATATATTTCTCTCGATATAAAGGACAATTTGAGTCTAATAACTTTCTAAAATGTAAATATATGTAAGACAGCATTTTTCGAAGTGCACAGTAAAACATTTTGATTAAATCTAAAATAATGCAAGATAATCCGAGTATAGTGCTGTTTCCACGAGATTTCCGTTCAAAGGCGTGCGGGAAAATTGATTTCAATTCAGTTTAAATGTAAATGCGAGTCGAATGAATATTTCTATAAAATTCCAAACTAGAACAGAAGGCAGCCAAGAGCCTCGAGGTCCGAAATGTGGTAGCGGCGAAACATTCCAGTGGATTCCATACTGTCGAATAATCATCTTAAAAGCGCGAGCAGAAAGAAACGCATAAGAGACAGGAATAAAAAGGGAAGAGGGGAAATAAAGAGCAGGAGCAATTCAAAGAGGTTGGCAAACCCTTGTCGCTCCCGGGACGCAAATCTGATTGGTTCATGAATATTAAGTTCGTCCTGCAATTATGATCTACGTTATAAATCGGTTGGGCTACCTTTCTCTCTCATTCTCTCACTCTCTCTCTCTCTCTCACTCCCCCTCCCACGCCTGACCCTTTTTGTAGCGTGTACATACGGCGACGAGGACGGGAGCAGCATCTAAAGATAGAAAGAGCAAGTGCAGGGAAGGTGAGAGATAGAGAGATAGAGAGAGAGAGAGAGAGAGAGAGAGAGAGAGAGAGAGAAAGGAGTAGGGAGAGGGGCAGAGGGAGAGAAAGAGAGAGGGGGAAGCTGTGTTATTATCCGGATGCAGAGCACAGGCGCGAAAGTGCGAGGACTCGATCGCGTAGAGACTGAATCTACGCTCAACTATTCACATGCACGATTACTGTCAACTGTTAATTACTAATCTCGCGTCTACTAATTATAATTAACGCCTTTCGCTTGGAGAGAATGAGATCACACAGAGAGGAAAGGCCGTTGCGGTTACCGTGCAATACCGGCACAATGCTTGGGAGGGCCCCGTCCAACAGTTCCTGATCGACGATCTAATCAGCGCCTGTCGCACCGCTGCACGTCCTCCTGCTGAAATGTGTGATCTTGCGACCCTCCTATCAGCTTCGATCCCGGCGGCAGCTGAAAACTGTCCCATAAATCACCCTTCTTCCTTGCACTTTTGCCAATGCACTTTTCGCGGACTTTTGATCATTCCCAGAATTTTAATGCGCAATTATAGCCCAATTGAAACAAAGTTCCCTTTACATGTCCCAGCCGCAATAACTGATTGGGAAGGGGTGGGGTGGGGAGGAGGAACCTGTTTTCGACCAATCGCCATTCTCATTGGTTAGGCTCGAGACACTAAAACTATTTAGTAGCTAATTAATACGCTACATGGAATCCCAATGGCGAGGCCCAGAGAGTAAAAAGGCTTCCGTCGACCATTCGAGATAATAAGATTCCCTTTTGGGTTTTGCATATTGAATCTGATACACTTGATAATATTCCTTTAATTACTTTCGAGTTTGTATATGGTCGCATAAAGATTAGCTTATTCACGAATTTTATTTATTTTTTCACGTATAATGACTACCGAGAAGAGTTACTAAAGACTTTTTATGAACGTATAATCATCACCTAATTTCTGACACCTCACATCCTCGACGTCCACCTGTAATACCACTGAAACGCTTATCTCCAAGACGGGCAATCTTTTTTACGACAGGAGATAATTATTAGAATTAAATTACAACAATTTTCGCGTATCTACATATTATTCGGCCTTATCAGTTAACGCCAGTCCCTCCACGTCAATAGCTTTAATACGAAATGGTAGTCGAGTCAGTCGTACATCGTAAATTCATTTAAGAAGATAATAAATACGGGCGACGGGTTTTCGCCGAAAAGTACCTTTAATTGAGTAACCCTTCCCTCCACCCGATTTCGATTCCGTCTTTTATCCTTTATTACTTTCTATCGTCACCTGAGCAATTGCCAAAGTCCGCAAATTGAAAGTACTGCCGCGGACGCAATTGGGCTCGCCATTTATCCTCCCCGGCGATGCGTATAATGTGGACCAGCGAAGGGGTGCCTTTCAGGCCGTGCATTTATCCCCCCGCGTCACATTATCATTGGCATTTGCGATTGGGCGAGGGGGAGGGGGGGGAGAAAAGGGATCGGATGGCGAGCCACTACCTGGAGCGAGGGGCTCGCGCGTCCGGTGGCTCATTAAAATATGCAAATTATAGGAGCCAAGGGTCGCCGGGCGTTTGCGCAGTTGGTCTTGGATCGGCCTCTCACCCGGTGTCGAAATGTTTACGATCGCGGCGAAATTAAAACTACCGCTAAAATATACCTGGACGCGAGTTGCGCGCTCGATTCGGGGCTCTAGGAGTTCGCGTGGAGCCGTGGAATCGGGAGCAACTCCTGGGGCACGGTAGCCGGAGATTCAGTCTGACGGCTTTTCATCCGCCGATGTCCTCGGGCTGTGTTGCAGGTATGTGCGGACGCACCTACCGGTCGATTAAGTATACGTGTTTGAGTGTGTGTGTGTGTGTGTGTGCACGTGTGTACACGTATATTGAGGAGGGCAATGAAGGGCAAAGGGAAAAAATGAAGGATGCGATGTCGTATTTACATGGATTTTGCGGCTTGCCCTTCTTATTGGAACTGTTGTAATCTCGAGGATGCGCGACGCTTTTTTCTCGGTACACCGGCTGGTGAGTCTTCACCATGGGAATTAAGTAACTTGTAATTAGTATAATTAAGAGACAGAGGGAGTTCTTGGACCGCATGTCTACGGAGCGGACAGCGAAATTTTTTCTGAAATATCAAATAAATTATTTTTGATGTAGGGCACGTTGATGTTGGTTCGAGAGAAAATTGCACTTTTGATCGCCGAGACCCTGGCTAATACGTTCAAGAATTATTTGCCATGTATTTAGCAGGACGAAATATTGTTTATGAATGTGAATGACAATGGAAGGAGTCGAAACTATTCGCAGATTATGGCTTTCATCGCAATTTACAATTTATCAAAATATTCCATAAGATTATTGTTGTCATTTCAATAATTGAAGGATGCAAATTGTAATTCATTTAAAAACTGTACAAACTGTGTTATATTTTTTTAAGAAAAAAAAATTCTGCTATAGGAAAAGTTTTTTTGTGTATCTATCAGGAGGTAGTAAACAATTATTTATTAACTTATTTCAAGAAAAAATTATTTGTACAAATATAAAAAAAAAATATCGTACTAAAATTACAATTTTTTCTACAATAAACGGTGGTGTAAATTTATTTTTAATTTTACTTTCTTTTATTTAAATTATTTCAAAAAAAGCTTTCTAATATTGTTGCATTTTTCAAATTTACCAAATATTATTTTTACTCAATTAAATATTTTGTACAAAAATTTAGAAAAAATGTTGTTCGAAACATATGTAATATTGGATTTGCGACATTCTACAATCCAACTTTTTATTTCCTATCGACTTGCACAAAATATCAACGTAACATGAATAAGTAAATTAAAAAAAAAATCTACAATTTTTCTTAATTTGGCAATAAAGCAAATAAAAAAAGAAAGTAATAAAAATGTAACGCAATGAATTTTACATATTTCATACAAAGTTTATAAGATACTTAATAAGGCATGTAATAAAAAATCCTCCGTATAAATATCTCACGGAGAAATTCGTAGAAAAATTTGTGAATATGATAGCGTCATAAAATATGTATGTATAATTATATGCAAAATATGCTATAATAATAATAAATACAAATTTTAATTATTATTTGTAATTGAAATTCGCACGGCAATGATTTATTTAAAAGTAGAAATTTGAATTTAAAAATATAAAAATATGTAGGATGGAAATTTTAATGATTGTTGTATGTATAATATACATATATATATATATATATATATATATATATATATATGTGTGTGTGTGTGTGTGTGTGTATTTTCTGCATTGAAAAAATTTCTTTGAAATTATTGGAACTAAAATAAAAATTAGATTTTTATTTAAATTTTACTTTAAATTTTGCACATATTTTCTGAAAAAGATTCAAAGTATTATTCATTTTATAAATAAGATGATAAAAATTTGATTCTAATATTCCGATAGGTCAAAGTGTAATTACAAATAAATGCGAGGACTCGGAAGCGTACACTTAAGTTCATTTACTCGACATTTAGAGTTTCGCTGTTTTTGTAAATTGATTTCAGGATATAATGAATATGTGTTATCATTCACGATCTTAATTAATTATAATTATGTAAATTTAATATAAAAAGCGAATATTTTCTTTATGATTGTGCTGTTGTTAATTCTGGCCATTCTTGTAAAAACAGAGTTTTCCACATCATTAAATAACTATTATAAAACGTAAATCCGAAAAAAGACCAAAAGATAAATAGAAGTTCGATTTTACTCGAAAGAATTTTTTTAATCAGGCATGAAATAATTGGCATTTCAAAGAAGTTATTTCAAGATGACAATTATCGTGCGTGAAAATGTTGAAAATATCGCGAGCGACGGATAATTGTTCGGAGGCAGCGCACGTAGATGTGTGCGCGCGTGTGTGTGCAACAAATTTTTTATTATCCAGTCATGCGAGAAATAATATTAAGTATTCATGTAGTTCACATACTCTGTTAGCCGATGATTTTTACGAGAGTCGCGATCCCTTAACGAGTATAAAAACCCGCGCGACTATTCACGAGTCTTATATGCGGTGATAATTCTTCATTATCGTACATTGTTGCGAAGTTGCGAACCGCCCTCCACTCGTCCATATCCTTTCTGGCCTCACGAGGAGTCTGCGCATCCGAGATCATTCTCCTCCTCATCTCTAAACTGCGAAATCAGAGAGGATGGGACACTTTTATGGGGCACTCGCTTCTGCACTCCCATACCCACCTGCACCCCACCTCCCCTTCACCACCAATCAGAAAGGCCCTTTAATTGCCATTTTACCTTTTTCTTTACTTTTTCCTGCTTAAGACCGAATTTGTCCTTTAATTGCACCGATGCCACGGCTAACTGCTAGCCCTCGGCTCATTTGGCCTCATTTTTTTCACTACGCGCTTTGCTTTTTGCCTGGCCAAAAAAAGCCGATGCCTTTGCATATTTACGGGTAATTTATAGGTAATTAACGAAGGTTCTGGCCAGTGGTCTTGAAACTCTTGCGCATTCATAACGAAGGGCATTCGATCGAGTGCACTTCCTCATAGTTTGGTCGTGTTCCATTAAATATTGCTGGCATTGGGATTTTTTGCGTGATTGGCCAACACCACTAAACCGTATTATTAATTCGTAATTTGTCGCCTCGCACAATCGGCCGATCTGTTAAAAACTACAAACAGACGTAATCGCCGATTGCAAAGTACATTTTTCAAGAGTGAAAAATGCTTGTTTCATCACGACAACGGTGTTTATGTAAAATCAAAAATAAAGCACCTCCTCCCTCCCCCCCCTCCACCGCCGCCACCCCATCAACCACCACCTCGTCACCCCAAACCCTGCCGCGATCGCAACGCCGACACGTAACGCCGCACCGCAGAAACTCTCATTTTTCTCTGCCAGCTAATTTTCATCCTACGTCATTGTCGGGGCTGGATTTTTTTCTCAATACTCGATCCACTTCCCAAATGCCTCATCTTTGCGATCGATATGCGTGGAGTGAAGGAGCTCGCCTCCGTATTTTTCACGGTGCGATTAAATTTGATTTATTGCCGTATAGAATGAAGCGCTCCCGCATAGGACTTTGCTTTTCTCCCTATCCCTTTCTCTCTCGCGCTTTCGATCGGCGCTCGGGTTCCGAAGTGAGGAGTCTCGAGGAGGAGGAGGAGGAGGAGGAGGAGGAGGAGGAAGAGGAAGGTTCCTCTCGGGCCAAGTGCTTTCGAGTCTTGAGAATGCGCCGACGTGTGAGTGCGATCCGAAAACCACCGGACAAAGAAACGGAAGCCGACGTGCTAATTATGCAGGACGAGGCTGGAGGGGGAGGAGGTGAGGAGAGCGAGGAGAGCGAGAGAAGGAGGAGAAGGGCGCGGAGGGCCAGGAGGGCCAGGAGGGACTCTGATGTGCGAGTATAACTTTCGCAGTCTCTGCGGTCGTTTCGGTTTTGCCGCGCGCTGCGCCTCCAATTTATGCGCGGCAACGTTATCGTTAAGCGTTGCGCCGGGGAAATTCGCCTATGCGCGCCCCGAGCAAAATCAACTTTAATTCAACTTGCGCAACTAAAAAGTACCCTAATGATACAGAATCATGTACCTCGGACAGAATCTTGCCCAATCACCGTGATTTGTGTTCCTTTCCTTCTTTTTTAATCTTTATTTTCTAGTTAGATTAAATACCATCTTTGCATTTTTTATGCTCCATTCTTTTTCTCTCTGTTGGTTTGGTAGTTGGGCTCAATAATAATATTCTGCCCTCATAATATTGCCTCTTTAATTGTAGACTGACAAATTTTTCGCCCAGAACTTTGGCTCAAGGACCTTCGTGCTCTGGCATTAAAAAGTCAGGCGGAATAAAATGTAATTATTTGAAATATTTATTGAATTTTTAGATGAAACGTCCAAATGAAAACAATAAAAAGTCTCGCCAAGTACTGCTAATTGTATTATTAAAAATAATAATTTCATGAATGTTGAGGGATTGGAAAAGAATCAACGACTATAATTTCTCGAGAGTATTAATTTGTAGAAAAGACGCGAGGAGTTTGATTCTGCGCCAACAAATCATTAATTGCACTGTAAAAATGTACTGGTAAATATTGATAATGAAAGCTCGGATAATAACGCGCGAGCACCAACTGTAGAGATTTATATTTGGATGATTTTTTCGATTCACTTTTAATAAGTTAAAGTTCCGAGCGAGTTAAAGTTGCACCGACGAAGAAGCACAACCCGCGAACTCGGACGAGTCGAGAGGAGGAACGAAGGTAGCAGTGGCGAGAGGGAAGAGGGACGAATCTCTCACTCTCCCTCCTTACCCCCCCCCTCTCTCGGGCGCACTTGGTTCGACTTGGACAGGTCCCAATTGCGGGCGCAATAAATACGACGCGACGTGGCAGCGAGATGAAGCATGGCCGTACATTCGTTAAGTTAACGCGCGATTTTATTACAAGTACATTTTTAATTGTACCTTTAATGACGCGCCGCGGGTCCTTGGAATGGAAGCGACGACCACCGTTGTTCTGCGTCTCTCTCTCTCACTCTCTTCTCTCTCTCTCACTCTCTTCTCTCTCTTCTCTCTCTCTCTCTCTCTCTCTCTCTCTCTCTATATCTCTACCTTCCTCTTTCTCGTTCTCCTATTCCCTCCCGTGCGTGGCATGGCCGTCGTCGCCGCTGCCACCATCCTCGACGTATAAATTTAATCGCGCAATTAAAGCCAAAACTTGAATAATTATTCCTTAGCGGAATGCCGTTTGAAAAATTCAGTGCATAAAACTTTTTCGATTTTTCACCCCTCGCTAAGAGTCCGCACATGCATACTCGGTGCTCGATGTAGAATCCCGGGCTTTTTTTGAATTATGATAAATAATAAATTGTCCGCGCGATGCGCCGGCTTCCTTTTGTTTCTCTCTTCATTTCGTCCCTCTCGCTCAGGTCTCCGCCTTTGTTTATGAAACTTTTATTATTTGCTTAATGCTGCAATGTCCGAAGATCCGAGGGCCTTTTAGAGCTCGCCTCAACGCGGCCGTTCGGCGGAAGTTATATGCAATAACTTTTCCTTCAATGCAAACTTAAATAATCGAGCAGTGCCATTATAGCATTTTGTATTAATGTTTCGCTGAGCGGGTGCGAGGGAGGGAGAGAGACGGAGAGAGAAAGATAGAGAGAGAGAGAGAGAGAGAGAAAGAGAGAGAGAGAGAGAGAGAGAGAAAGAGAGAGAGAGAGAGAGAGATGCTCCAGCCCTCGGCCAGATTTATCTTTCTTCGGTAGCCGTAGGCCCGTCTCACTAAACACATGATCATCAATCTGCGCTTCTGCCTCGAATAATGCAAAAGAGATTATAAGCACATAAATTAAAATGCCAGAAGACACTTCATTATGCATGCTCGTATAAAGTGGCCGCGGCTGCTGTTGTTGCCGTTGTTGTCGTTGCTCGGGTGCTCGGTTGTTCAGTTGTTCAGTTGTTCGGTTGCTCCGTTGCTCCGAGGTCGCATAATAGCACTTCAATACACCGTCATCGAAGATTCTTTATGCCGTCCCATGAGACTGCCACGCCAAAACTGAATAAGCGCTTTTGTCTTATCGCTTTTAATGGCGTTGCATAAAGTGAATGTGCATTATTTCGCCGGGCTCAACACCAACGAGAGGCTACTTACGCACGTTACACCGTTTTTGTCTGGCGTCGCTCCGCGTTCCCTGCGTTCCAGTTGTAAAAACCGATCGGACCGATCAGGACCGATCGATAATTCCATTTAACAAAACAAAATGCCTAACCCGCTGACAAAAACCTTTCATAAATCCGAGACTTTGTATCCTCTCACGACATAATATACCAGTGCGTAATTTCTTTACAATCCAGTGCACATCCTCATAATGGGATTATAACTTTTCAGGATATTCCCGTGTTAAGTGTTAAAAATTTTATAGCCTCAGATTTATTTAATGCATTACTTTCCATCAACTTAACAAAACACAACTATACATAATGAAAAGAATACATAACGCGGGTAATATCGAATAAAAAGTGCGACTTTATAACCCAATAAAATTGTAATCACTGTAGCAATATTATCAACACGAAAGCTCGTGTATGAAAAATAAATTCCAATTAAAATCAATTGACATTCTTTAGGTGGAAGCTCTCCTCGCCATGTGCGCACAATCGCATTTTAAATCTGCGTACCTCTTGACGTTTTTAATTACATTAGAGATAGAACACTTTGGCCGCAAGCTTTAATATGTCCCGAGGCGAGCAGGCACGCGCGCGTCTGTGTGCGTGTGCGTGTGCGGGAGCAGGAGCGACGTATCCGTCTTGCTGATTATTCATTAAGTGCGAGAGAGGGGAAAGTCCCGTCGAAAACATGCCTCCGAGGCTCCGAGGGGGGAGGGAGAAATAAAGGATCGCGCGATTTTTGTTAATGCGTAATTGAATTTACAGCGGCGGCCGAGTGCTCTATTAGATGTTATCTGCTCTCGTAGATTCAACTCCTCGGGACGACACGCAGTTTCCGAGGGTAGGCGTTCAATTTGAGCTCCATTTATTAGCGGCTCCTCGGCGCTCCTTAGACCTGGGGGACCGACTTCGAGCCACTCTCTCCATCTTGTCCTGGTGGAGGCTCCCCTCGCGATCGCTGACTCGCTGCTCCTTGATCTCGACGCGCGAGGGCAACGCGACTTGAATTGCTCGCGCGAGGGCCTGCAACCCACAGGCCAAAGTCGTAAAGTCGCTCGCTAAACTCGCTCGGCGTCTGTCTGTCATTCTCCCCGTCGATCAATCAATTCCCCACCTCACCCACTCGCCTCTTCGACACCCGCCGATGAATACACAGACTTTACACAGACTTTAATCACTGGATTATGCGGCGATCGGTTTTTTCCTTCGAGCGTCGCTGATCCGCAAGCGCCGCGGTATCGGAATGGGAATGGGAATGGAAATGGGAAGGGGGCTGGGGCTGGGGGTTGGGGGCAAGGGGCGTAGCAATTATTCCCGTCGTCAAGGAAAAATGAAAAAGATGTTAATTGCCTTTATCGCGAGAGCCTGCTAATCATTATTGAATTGACGTGGGTAGTACAGGGAAAACGCGGGGCGGCGGGAGGGGGACGGGCGATTAAGGTAGAGGGAATCGACGTAAAACGTAATTACACGACTTGATTTCAAGAATTTAAAGACTTCACGTGTACGCCCGTGCATACCTGCACTTTTAAGATCAATGAATTTAAATTTAAATTCGTTAAAGCTGCCCTTTCATTATGATTTACTGGTGGCGCGATTTGTCGCTTACGCGTACGTCAACCATCAACCACTTGCTGACATCCACGATGACTCATTGAATTTAAACGACTTCCACCTTAAGGAGAAACATTTTCGAACAGTTTTGAAATGCATTTTTACATGTAAAAAGTGTAACTTAGCCGCACGCTCGGGCGTCCTCCACTTACTCCTTAATCGCATTCTTTCCGATCGGAGAAAAATGAGAACGCACGCTCTTTCTCAATATTGTAAACATCGTGTAGAGGACAGATTGAGGACCCGTTGATTGAGATTCTCTCTTGGGGGCGCGAGCGAAATAGACGGCATCTCGCTCAAACGCGGATGGATTGTTTATTGATAAGCCTCACTCGCAAATAGCGCCCCCACACTCCCGTGCCATTACCGCGCGGAGCTGCACGACACTTTGTACACGAGGAACTTTATTATTAAAAACGTTTATTCGAGGTCAGGACATAAGCATCCTGGCCATTAGAGCATCCTCGGGGTTTTAAGAGGTCGAGGCTTTAAAAAGAGAAAATTAAAAGGCGCAAGGGGAGAAGGTCACGAGGGCTGGGGAGGGGGAGGGGAGAGGAGAGGCTGGGCGATATATCTATAATCTTGCACGGTGTCCAGGAAGTCGGGGCACTCATCCGGAATCCCAGTATTTCAAGGCCCCACGTCGTGCATTGTCACTTAACGAGGTGGCCGCCTCCGAGCAAATTATTAACGCGGGCGCGGGGTATCGGCGCTAAGCCCGGACGACGCGTGGGCAGGCGGTTCCCCGGGTCTCGGGCCGATTGTCATAATTGTCCCCGGCGACGATGCTTTACGGTCCTCTCCCCCCTTCTCTCTCCACCTCCTCCTCCTCCTCCTCCTCCTTCTCTTGCTCCTCCTCTCTCTGGAGTGCGTGCGCGCGCGCGATCTCCGAGTGATTTGTTCGATGTGACACGTCGATTTCGTGCTTTCTAACGAGCCTCGGTTTAATCTCGCGTATTTCAGCCCCGGACCTCGTAACCTACGCTCGGCACCGCGAAATTAAAGAACCGCCATTGTTTATGGGGGCACGAGGCGCAATTTACCTTCAATAATAGATGTTTACGAGCGGGGGTGGCCTTGCTTACGTGAGAAATCGAAACGCGCCCGCGGTCTATTTTAGCATTGTGCGATCTGGATCAGAATTCATAAATTCTCTAAAGAATACTTTGTCTCTGTCAGATGAATAAACTCGCAAGTAATGCGTGAATTGGAAAATTTATTTGTAAAAATTATGAGTCGGGCCTGTCCGATTGCGGTGCTCCGGTGCTAATGTACTGGCCTATTGAAAACTAGATTTGTTACAATGTAATTCATTAGAGGGCGTTAGTCTAGTCATCCATTAATTTAACCAACACACATGTTTTCCAAGCAACGACTTGCACTGCAATTCTGCAATTCATTTGTATTTTTGGAGTGAAACTAATACTAATATTCAAGATTCATTCTAAAGATACATGGAGTGCAATTTTGGCATTATCTCAAATTCATACGTAACCTCTACCTCGTAATCTTTGTTTATTGTGCACAAATTAAAATTATTATAGTGTCTGGTGCCTTGGGTGGATTAGGCTGCATTTACAATTTTTACATTTACAAGTTTTTGCTCGTTACTTAAAAACTTCACACGATTTAAATACCGACGCAATACCACGCTTTACAATTGCTGGAAAAATATTTTTTAAATTATTTTTAAGTTTGAAAGGGCACATATTTAAGTTTTAAGAGAAATTGGAGATTATTTATATCTCTCGTGACTTTTTATTATACATGAGCCGACTAGTATATTTAAACATGACTTCATCGCTTGAATAAATGCTCCCAAGAGATTTATACGAGAAATTCGATCTACAATTAAAATACCAAGATTTGTAAGATGTATTATTTTTTATAAATGACACTTCATTGAATTTAGTTTTGTAAAAGTCCTCTTGAATGAAATAAGTTTGTTAACAATGAGTCAAACAAAAATAATATCTAAATCATTTTCAAAAAATTGATCATATTTGTTAAATTTATTATGAGCTTTAATTCTGACAGAAGAATAGTAGAAAAATGAAGCTAATTAATAAAGCCGATAAAATTCAATCGTTAATTAAAATGTGTCGATTTTTTAATTAATTACAAAGATAATGCGTATTATTGAGAATGCATTATATCATATTTATTTTCATTTAAAACAAAAATACGTATTTTTTTGAAAGCGTAAATATAAAAATAATATTAATTAATTCGTATCTTAATTTCAATACTATTGCGTTGTTTACTGTTGCAAAATATTGGAATCAGATGCTTTGTTATGATCAGTAGCTATTTAAATTCAGTATCAATATTAAACTTTAAAATAAATATCGAGTAATTACCCATTTTTGTGTTGTTTTGCTATTTAATCAATAATTAAATGCGGATAAACATAGACATCAACGTTTCCACCTAAATGTAATGAATGGATAATGGTGGGATATGGCAAATATGAAATGCGAAGGTAGAAACAATTCAAAAGAGATATAAAACCCAAGTTCCATACTAAAGTACTATTTTATTATGACATATTTTAAAGTTATTTTCAGGTTTCTCTCTCTCTCACTCTCTATATCTCTCTCTTCATTTTCAATTGATTAAAATTATAATTTTTATATTTTTACGAGCATTAAGTTGAACAATATTCAAATATTCATGCATCGGTGCTCATCACAAATAATGAACATACAAAATTAAAAACATATTTACATTTTATTTTTGTTTTTAAATGTATAAAATCATTGTCAAAAATAAAAGAAAATATTATTATTAAATATTATAAAAATTAAATGAAAGGATATAAAAATATTCCTTGTACGCGTTTGCAAAATTGAATATTCTAACGAAAAGTTTAAAAAATTCATAAATTGATCCCTTTCTAATTGAGCAGGAGTTTGAGTAAATTTTCACATACGGAGTATCTTTTTATCGTCTTTAATTTTATCTCCCGATAAAAGTACCGTTATCAGTTTGGGTCGTGCAGCTTCGGCAAATCCATCTTACAATTCAAGGGGTCAATTGTAATACACGTTCATACTTGCATTAATTTTAAATGAAATTGAAGGTTTCCTTGGTTGCAAACGCATTACACTAAATTTATTTTTCAAACATATGAATAGATAGAATATTTCTAGAAGTTGAACCATAATTTTTGCTGCAAATCCTGTTGCAACGAATATCTTGTTTATATAAACATGGATAGCAGTTGTATATATAATATGCAGGTGAATTCGTAACCAACTTTGTTGCTCTGAGCTTTGTTGCTATTAGTGAAAATCGATATGCAGCACAGATTTTTAAAAATAAATTTTTTTTTAAACAAAAATGAAAAGGTAATTAATGGAATCAAGCAACATAAGAACGTCGCACACAATCGATCAAATAAAAACAAATATAAAAGCATTAAAAGCATGTTAATTTTACATTTCAACTAAGCACATACTGTTCAATAAAGCCGGAATCGATTGGCAACGGTTGGATAATCATAGAGGAATAAAGGAAATAATCTAAAACAGTGAAATTGAAATGTCCTCCTTTCAATTCAACTACTAGTCAAGAAAGAGAGATGCCGACAGAGGAGAGAAGAGTGCAGGTAGATATAGGAACATGGAGCAGAGAAGGTAACTCGAAATTCCCATCAACAAATTTCAAGTTGGACTCTATACCTATAGAGTGTGTGCGCTCGCGCGCAGCATCCGTCGCAGTACCAGCACCAGCAGAAGTAGCACGGTTAGTTTGGTTGGTGGTCACGCGACGGGCAGGAGGGGGAGGAGGAAGAGGAAGAGGAAGAGGGAGGATAAGTCTTCCGCATCTTGTAGCTAAGCGTCATGCAGTGCCGTTGCCAGGACACTTGGCGACGACCCATCCCTCATCCTTGCGCCGCGACGTCCGAGGCTGGACCTGTCCAGAGCTATGCTTTCCCAAGCCCTGTCCAGCCACCAAACTCTTCTTCATCCCTCCCGCTCCTCCTCCGCCGCCAGCAACTTCTGTTATTATAAGTTAACCCTCGAGCCCCTTGTAGCCGCTAGTCTCTTCTCTTCTCTCCTCTTCTCTCTGCAGATTATGGCCATCAGCCAGCGACCCGAGATCTGGGTAACGGGTAGCGCGGTCGTCGTCTCGTCCATCCACGTCCCTTTCGCCCTATCGCTGTCGTTGTCGCCTTCGAACTTGGGGCTTCGTTTGTGTAAGGAAGTGTCTGAGCTCGCGAAGAATAACACGTTCTGCCCCTTGACCGAACCGCCCGGCCCCACCCCCTTCCACCGCCTTCTACCCCATTCCGCCCCAACCTCGCCGAGCGCAGCCCTGTAATAAGTAGACTTCCTACGTCTCTCGAATCTATAATACATATCGACCATCCAAGACTATTTAAACTTGCCGTCGAGTGCTTTTCCACCCGCCCAACTCAACTTTGAGGAGGAATTTTAATCTCCAGAAATTTTCTATGTGATTTTCGGGAAGAATTTATTTGCGTTAACCGGCAACCGGTCGCTATTGTTTGATCATACGCTAGACCAGAGATAATCTCCCATAAAATTAACCACTTTCCTTCTTTCAAATTTTAATAAGCTTCAAATTTTTTTATGCAACAAGGTCCAACTGTCCTTTACAAAGATGCGAAGCTGTAACTCAATTCAATTTTGCCATTTTTTAGCATTTGATTATGTTACATTTTTTTTTAATAATTTGACGATTTACATTTATTTATCCTTCGTTTTTAAATGTAATAAAAAAATAAATGCCGCGAGCAGAATCATTTGATAAATTATCTATTTAGTAGTTACCTATTGAGGTACAAATGATATTTTTTATCGCAGTGTATAATTTACATCGGCATTTACACCGATATTTTGCAATTAATCTATTAAATATATTTCAAAATCAAGCTTTTGTATTTGGTGATAGTAATCGGTAGTGGCTAAGAATAAATTACAGCATCCTAATGTAGAAACACTCAAGAATAAGAATCAAAAATAAAAACCATCTACAGCTTTTATACAAAATTGCATAAATGAAGTTATTTTATTCTTGAGAAACTGGTGCAATAAATGTAGGTATCTTTAACAGTTAAGATTCCTTACATAAAAACAAGTTATTCCGATTCAAAATAAAATGAGTTTTTATTCAAAGGAGAGAAGGATCAAAGGTGCGTTTTGTGAGAATAAGTGTCGATTACACAAAAATTGCTGTAAAAGATATGCTCCCACCTAACGTTCGCACTTCATTGCCAAAGTCGAGAGAGTACGAAGACCTCGAGATTCCCTGCCTATCCAGTGTATTTAAATACGTAAAAGTGCGTCCATGTACGCACACACGTGCACGAGAGTATCTCAGGAATTAAGGATTTTTCGAGTTAAAAGTGCGTGGCCTCTGTTGGAGTGTCGGCCGATAAACGCTCGGACGGGAGGAAGAGAGGGAAGGCCACATGAAAGAAAAGGAGAAAAGGCCAAGCGAAAGCGAAAGTGCGGCGGCGGTGGCCCGTGTGTGGAAAAAGAGGACTAAGAGGGGCGGGAGGGAGAGGGCGGGGAGGAAGGGAGGGAGGGTGCGGCAGGAGAACAGCTTTACGAGTGCGGAAAGTTGCTTTGGGGATATAAAGCAAGCGCGTCGCAAATAACTTACAATCAGCCCGGATCCCCTAGTCCCTCTCGTTTCTCGGTTTCTTACAGCATCCGCCGGCTCCTCTGCATCTCGCGAGTGCATCGAGTCTCGGGGAACAGAATGACTACCGTCGGTGCGACGCGGTGTTTACTCCCCGACATTAGCTCGCGATTTAACCGCGCACATTTTCTCTCTCCCTCGCTTCTCTCTCTCTCTCTCTCTCTCTCTCTTTCTCTCTCTTTCTCGCACTCGGGAAAAGGTAATTAACGTCCACTCCGAGCACGTGTGTACTGTCCAGGACGGTGTACATTATCCCCGAGTACTAATTTAATTTAATGTAAGGTGAGGAAAATAAAGAGCGGGCCTGCGCTTGTATCTGCACCTCTCACCTGCTTCCATTACTCTTTTACTGTACGGGGGGATTTTCACCTTCTTTTTTTAATTGAATAGTTGATGCAAATTAACAAGTTTTTTAGCTTTCATCGAGCTGCTCTTGAAAATAAGCTTTTGTCCGGGGCTGCGGACGCGTTCGACTGCTCTGTGTATTCATTCACTTGTCGCTTTTCTTTTTGATTCGATTATATTTGACATACGAAGCATGTGCTTTTAATCGAAATGAAATTTATTAAAAGTATTCCTCGTAAAGTTTGAGAGCGAGACTACGCGCTGTAAAATCATATAGTTGAATAAAAAATATATAATGTTAAAACGTGTGTTTTCACGTATATGCCTGATTGGATCATCTGTTACTACTTATAAGAGTCATCGTAGAGATAAAATGTTTGTCCCACCGTAATCGGAATATATTTATAACTTCATATATATAAATATTTATATATATATATATATATATATATATATGAATGTATATGTTTATACTCGTATAATTGAAAAGAATATATTTATTTATTATGCATAGATAATCCATGATATCATTTCAAGAATCATTTTTCTCGTAACATGGTAGTTTTATTAATATATTATTTAAACGTAGGAAAGGAATATTATTACAGTGTCCAACTTTCTAATTTTATTTTCAAAAATACAGTAAAAATTATTTGTAATATCGAGCAGTTATCAACAACATATTGCCAGAGCTAAATAATTAAAACCAATAGTAACCAAAATATTATTAATAATTTTTTTTTTTTTATAGAGTAATTTTTATATCAGAAAAAATTTAATATTGAAAATATTTTATAAATTTGATGAAAATGCATTTTGATAATTGCAAAAAAAAAATTATATAAAGAAAATTTAATGTGGGTATCATTTATATTTTAGTAATCTAAAAATACTTTCATTAATTAAACCTGTTTCGTTAATTAACATTTAATCATATTTTTAATTAGTTATTGAAAATTTTTCATCTTAATAAATTAAATATTGAATAAAAAAATTAAAATGGAAATATGTCAATAGGTCTGAAATGAATATTAATTTGTAAAACTAATTACACAATAAAGTAAAATTATATTTGAAAAAAATTAAATGAATTTTTTTTTCAATAATACAACAACAATTTAATTTTGTTGTTATCTTTGTTAAAAATTGAAGAAATAACAAAAGAACCTCGTAAAATATTTTTATCCAACAATAATTTTTAATTAAGGATATATTTATTTTTTAACGTTTTGGAATAAGGCTGCAATATTGTGTTAAAAATTTAATCATACAAAGTTTAAATTAATTTATGGATAGAGCCTAGAATTAATTGGGATATTTAGAATAATTATCGGGTAAAAATCTTAGATAGAAATATGAGGTATATTTATTCAAGATTATAATGACGATAAGGAATCTTAATAACGTTGCCTAAGGAAAGAGAGCAAATAAAAGGTTTTGAATTTGAATTTTATCGCCGCATGCAAATGTGCAAGCACACAAGTCATAGACTCAAGCGGGGATACGACTTTTTTTTAGTGATCATTGTCCCGTATCCTTAGGTCGTCAATGGATTCTTTAAACTTTGTTTCGCATTGTGACGAAGCATCGGGTGTGAGAAGCAACAAGTTAATTATGCGCAGGAGGTTAGCGTTGCCCCTCGGCAAGAACAAACATCCCACAATTAAAGCCTTTTATTTTCATTACGAAAGAAGAATTTCCAATAGCCGCGATCCTTGGCGAAAAGTAAAACATCATTTACGGGTGGAAGGGCGGTGGGGTTGGTGGCGGGGGGGGGGGGTAAAAGCAAGGATCGACGATAATTTTTAGTGCAGCTAGCGCGCAGAGCACAGCGGCCTGGACTTCCCGAGTGTTAATTCAAAGGTATTAGCAATTAACGAGGAATTACTTCCTCGAGGGTGCATAAAAGACCCCTCAACTACTTTTAGTTGGTTTGCATTTTAAGGAAGCGTAACGGCCGTTGCACCCCTCCCCCTTCCATCACCCTCTAACCCCCTTTATACGTGGCTCGTCAAGCAAACGTGCTCATTTACGGGCGAAGCGGCCCGGCCCTCCGCTCCTCCTCACCCCCCCGCCCTTCGCCCCGCAAAAAGTGAGAAAAAGGAGGTGCGAGCCCAGCAAAATAGCCCCAGCGACACAACAACGCACGGGGATACTTTATACGAGACAATATTGAAACTAAATCGATAACTTAATTAAAGCCAAGAGCGGTAGTGCGGGAATCGCGGCGGTTAATCAGTTCGCACCCGAGACTTCTTTCTTTCTCCCTTTCTCCGACTGTCTTTTTCCCTCTCCTGACTCTCCCTCGATCATTTCTCCACAGCAGCCAGCAAACCGATCCAAGCCAAGCATCGAGCGCCGATTTCATTAACTTATCCTCCACTCGCTCGTGTTCGCGCATGCGTGACTTGGCACACTAAGCCCTCTCTCTTCTCCTCTCCTTTCACTCTCGCTCTCTCCTCGCATCGATTGCAAATCGCGGGCGACCCGGAGGCATTTCGTAATCCGCGAGAGTTTGTGCCGAAATCGCTAATGTTATCGATAGCGTATCCCTCCGCGTATTTTACGCATTCTTGAGGCCGTTAATTTTCGGGGAGGAGCGGGGTGTCCAAGCTTGAGCCCGAGCACTTAAAAAACTGCGCATTCGTTATGATAATTCCTTTTTACTACCGAATGGTGGTTAACGTCCTGCTCGGTAAATGATGTCGAAAGCTACCGAGGATTTGTTGCCGAATACGAGGAAACGACAAGTCCGATTCGCCGGGCCACGTCATAAATCGATTTAATTAACGAAAATACGACGCGGGAGCGGTAATTCCGACGCGACGATAAACATTTCGCACAAAAAATCGAAAAGCTTTTTATGAGGAGCCATCGGTGCACCTGGGATAATCGAATTTTTATCATCGGCCATTGTATAATTGTGTTTGTCTTTCCCGGCGCGAGGAATATCGTTAAAGGTTATGTTTCGGGATAGCAAATCGATGAGCTGGTTAATTACGAGCTGGAGGAAAGAATTGAAATGCCGACGACAATTAAAATTAAACCGACGGCTACAATCGAATGGATCCGCCATTTTTGTATAATCTTGGTATATAATTTTGCCAAACGCTTTACCGCTAGACGTAACAACGAGGCACATGTCAACCAACACCAACTATAATAGAACAACGCGGAGTAAACGAGGATGCGGAGCTGCGAGGCGACCGGGACAATAGATATCCGGCAGGACAGTACAATGGTCATTGTAAATCAGGGCATTTTAAAAATCTAATGGGATATATGTTGACTGGGTTCTCGTATATCGAGTCACGCACCGCTGTCTCTCTCTCTCTCTCTCTCTCTCTCTCTCTCTCTCTCTCTTTATCTCCCTCTCTCTGCCCATTAAATACAGCATTATGCTCCAGTCCCGATGTCGTCCTTTTCTCCGCGAGGGACTCGAGGCGCGCGTAATGGTAATTGCCGGGATGCGTTCGGCCAGCGCCATTTTTGGCAAGTTGTTTTTCGTCACGAGGCGCACATCTGATTTCGTTTAAGCGGATGTCCCTCTGCGCCCCTGTCCATCCAATTCGATTCGATCTGATCCGATCCGATTCGATTCGATTCGATTTTATGCACATAAGGAAGCGATCGTGTTGCTCGATAACATTTGTTACGAAAGAGGGGGAGGAGGAAGCGCAAGAGGAGGGAAGGAGCGGCAGCGAGGAGAGTGAGGAGGGAGGGACGAGGGGGGGGGGAACGCACTTCACCTCTTCTCTTCTTCTCATGCTTGTGGGAAGTGAAACTTGAAATCTTGCATTGCTTACCATTTTCTAAGGGATTCCACAGATTTAGATTTACGAGAATTCTTCGGCTCGGAATTAACAAACATTCTGAAGAACTGTGAACCAAAAGTAAACGATCTCTTTTTATTGAATAACCACTTTTCGAATATTCCTCCACTTGAATCATTATTCAAATTGGATGAAAATTGAAAATTCAATGAGCATCTCTAACATTATATGTTAAAATTATGGAAAATTCTTATTTTAAAACAATCATTGAGATAATTGAAGTACTACTTTATTAATAATTTTTTTAAAAGTGATGATGCAACTCCGCACTTTAATGCCCTTTCCAGAAAAATAATTCAATTTTTATTTATTTTAATTTATTTTATTTAGAATATTATATATGCGTTACATTTAAATATGAAATAATAGAATCAGTCTAAACCGGTTGAAGGTAAGAAATCATTCGTATATAGAACTCTCAATATGCAAAATATGATAGATTACTGGTATCTTTGCCGTATCATTAATAATAATTATTCAGATTATTATTACAATTTATAGGTAATATTTATATTTCAAGTCGGAAACATTATTTTACATGTCTGAAATCATTATATCATGCAATGTTTGTGATAAAATTTAAATAGAATAATTTAAATAAAATACTTGTAATATAAAGTTAATTAAATTGTACTATTTTACTTGTTAAAGAAAAAACTGAAACTTGTTTTAAAAATTAGCAATAATAGATTTATGTATAAATAATAAAGAATCTAATTGAATGTAAAATGGTTATTTGGTGTTATCTAGAATTTATGAAAATCATGAAAAACAAATTTGATATGCATTTTAAAATTATTCAAGAATTGAAGTTAAGTCATTTAAATTTTATAAATCTTTGGGTACAATACAACAAGAGATATTAGATGTTAATCAATAATAAGTAATATATTGTAGTTTAAAAAGGCAAATATATTGTAATAACTCAATATTTTTAAGTTACTTATTTCAAATAAATTCCAATCGTATTGCAAAATGAAAATCTCGAACAATATTTTGATAAAGCAAAATTATAAAAGAAATGAAATAAAATGGGGAAAGTGGGTGATTGACCGAAATTTTATTTCAACACGAATTAAAAATCGTAACAGAAGGAATAAAACAAAAAATTTGTTGACTCGTCAGGTGAAAAGTCTCTTTTGCCTTTTCGAGCCTCATTCAATTCTACAATTTAGACTTTTTAATCAAATTAAAACTACTATTTGTGATATAACTATCGAAAACAAGGATCTGAAGGCCTTTATCCTCGAGTGGTGAGAGACCCTGACGTATAAATTCAACCACCCACATCATCCTTTTCGATATTTCAAGATTTTTGTAATTATGATTTACAACGAGAATAAAACAAAGTATAATTATCAAATAACATACGTATAAGAGGATAAATTATCACAATTGTAAAACCATTTCTCGATGTCATTTTTATAAATTATTCTGACTGAAATTTCAGCAAATAGAATCGTTCCAATTCAATATAATTGTAAATTTTAACAATCACTATTTATATTCAATAATGTTTACATTAATTTATGAATGAATTATAGCTTAAAGAAATATGTTAATTATTTGTTTATAATATCTCTGACATATTGAGACGTAGCAATATGCTAATAAAAGATTATGTCAGACTGATTTTCTCAATAAAATGAGTCAATAAAATTCAATGAGATTGAATATTTAAAAGAAAATTAGTAAATATAGTCGTCAATTACGAGATTATTTAAATGGTCTTTTTGGCCAGTTTGTTTAATTTTAAATGAAACACTTTAATCGCAAACAAAAATTGCTCACTCTCGAAATGTTTTATAATGGGATGCAAAGCATTAAGTCGTAAAAGCAAATTGTAAGGGAGAATTATGAAGAGTAAGCTCATTTGGTTAGGATCGCCTTACGTGGAGAGCGAATTGTTTGTTTGGTAGAAACTCACTCGAAATGCCATTCGCACATGCAAATGACGTTTTCAAAGCTACGAAATTAACTATTCCCGTGGCCGGTGTCTCAATTTAGGTGAAAATACGGTAGCCAGGGTTAAAAACTGAATAAGAAAAACGCGCTGGCAATGCACTGGCATTTTCCCGCGCGAGCGTTTATCACGGTACACACGGTGGTTCCGAGTCCGAGGGAAAAAGGGAGCAAGACGAACGCTCGCACGTGAGAATCAAATGGTGACGACGAACGCGAGAAAGCCGGGAGGGAAAGAGGGAAAGCGGGAAAGCGGGAAAGCGGGAAAGCGGGAAAGAGGAAGATTCGTGGGGAGAAATTTCCACGAGGCCGGCGTGCTCGAGGCTCCCACGTAAATACGCCCATTCGCGCGCACCCTCACTTGCATACCATTAGCATCACCACCACCACCTCCTCGCGTAGGTGAGCTGGGCTCAAAACGCGAGATCGGCCCCGCCGGACGATGCAACCCGCAATTATTCCCGTAATAAAATCGCGGTGCCGCTGTCTAGTCGATACACAGCGCTGTAAAACGCGAAATGTGCGCGCGAGAATGGAATCGCGAGGATTGGATCGGCCAAGTATGAGAAAGTGCGAGGAGGACCGCGAACCTCGTGTTTGGCTGCGATTCCCTCCCTCGAAATCTCCGAGGCACGTTAAACACACCCTGGCCCGCCCAAATTTCCCCCGAATTCCTGGCCCCGATGAAGCCATTTGTAATTATGGATTTGTGATTATGCATTTTAATAATTATCCCTTGCACGCCTCGAGGCCTCGCCTCCGCCGCCTTATCCTCCTGCGCGACTTTAATTATCTGAAAAATCCGTTAATCTCGAAACCTGTGTGCTCGTTCCACTCGGCGTTCTTTCTTTCGTTCGCCAGACTCGATTAATAAGCTTAGCAACGAGTGAGCACAGGATTTTAATGCCCGCTCTATCAATTAACCAGCTCCTCGAGATTATCATTATCATCTACTCCCTGAATTATTAGCTTCAAAATTTATTTCGCGGGACCAATAAACCAGTTAATGCGGATTTAACTTGTAATATATTTACGGTGTAAAAAATGCAAAAATATCGCGAGACCCACACAGCTATATTTTCTTCCGAGTGTATTAAAGCCATAGAGCGGGAGCGTTTATAGGAGCAGTTGGTCCAAACAGGATACAGGATACGCGTGTACTAATCCCAGCCACATGTGGACGATGTAAATCTATCCGTCGACAGGTTTTCCAAAGTAGTTTGCTTCCATGTAGACATATCGATATCATGAGCACGGTAATTAACGGTCAACTAATGTATCGATTACTTACACCAACTGCAATCATCGTTTAATACAAAATTATGATACTTCCTTGCAAATAATATCCGCAAGGTATGTTAATTTGGAAAATTAATCTCCGAAATTTATCGATTACTAGAAGCTGTTCCTCGTATTAAACTGTTGATTATCGTTGGTGGCTCAATTTCCAATTAGGCGAGCGCTGCTTAACAATGAAAAACCCCGAGAGCCTTTACTTATTTATTAAAAATGTATTAGAGAAATTGGCTTTAGAAAGCTATATTGCAAGAATGCTCAAGTCACAAAAAGTCACCTTAAATTTAATTATTCATTCAAATTTGTAATTTATTTCCATGTGAAAATGAGGGCAATTAATATTTCGAAATATTCATTTAGATATATGCATATTGTAATCAATTACTGAAATAAATAAGTTTTTTCCTTACGTTTAAAATAATAGGTCGGTAGGAAATATGTAAATTTCTAATGCATCAAGTTTGTAACAGGTAACGTAATATTTTACAGTGGATTACATGTTATTTATATAATTAGTTGAACTTTAAGATTAATCTAATACATATTATATTGAATAAATGTATTTTATTCAAAAAACAATGTTTTGTACAGTTATTTTTTTTTTTTTTTTTTTTTATAAACTTGGAGATTACAGAGTTTATGATATTACTTTCTCATGGAGATTACTTGAAAAATGACTGTAAACGTAACGATAATATTTTAAAAAACAAAGTTCAAAAGAATCATCTATCAGGAACGAAAGTGTTAAATATAAATTGTATAAAAAATAATACCTCAAAATTGTAAAACATATTTACTTATTTCATTCTCATTCTGCAAGATGAGTAAATTTTTTTTTTTTATTCTAAAGAAAATAAGCCTAGTTTTGTGTCGTTAAAAATATAAAAAGGGTAAAAAAAAATTTTTGTTTTTAAGGAAAGTTACATGAAATTGACTATATTCCGAAATTTATAAACGCACTCCTCATTACAATTTAATGCGAGATATTTACGAATATTGCAAATTTAGCAAATTATCCAAAACAGTACAAAATATTGGAGCAAAAAGTCTTTGGATGGCGAATACATGAAACGAAAATGAGCTGAAGAGAGGGGGAGGGAATGAGAGAGAGAGAGAGCGAGTGAGGCAAGGAGGACAAAAGTCAGCCGCTGTACTCGCCCAAAGCTAGAAATCCGAACATTAACAAGAGGTTACGTTTAGGGAAGTAAGTAATAATTTATTCCGCCTGAAAGAAGTGAAGCATGCATATTCTAGATATATTATAAATAATTACTCAATTATATCTTTGAAAAGGCGATGAATAAAGATGTACCAACAGTCGGCAACCGGGAGAGGGTAACCGGGCTAATAAAAAAAAAGCCCGCGTTGAATATTCAAACGTAACAAACTAGGTACACGGTTATGACGACGGCAGAGGAGAGAAAGACTGTGGCCGCGGTTATAGACATGCCAGGCTTCGTGCCCAGTCCCGAGGAGAGCGAGAGAGACGGAGGGAGGCGCTTATTTCAAATGGAGATCTACATTACACCCCCGAACCGCGTACTTTTCGTTCCGGTTTTCCAAGTTTCGACACTCTCCAAGCTCTGCGCTCACGCTCTTACCAACAAATCCATTTCCGGAACGGTGGGACTGTGTGCCGACTATTAAATGTTTCGCTCGTCACTTAAAACGACTAATAAATCTCTGATTTTATTTTACAATTCAGTAACCGCATATTAATGAGTGGACTGTATCTTTTTGTCTCAATTATGCACATTTTAAATGCCGCACTTGAGTAGTTGGCGCTTGCCTAATTTGTCGAGAATGCAGGAACGCGCGAGGACGAATACACGGGATGGACGGATGGATCCCCTCGATGGATTCTGCACTTGGATTCTGCCGTTAAATACATTCTGTACAAATTACCATCGCCAAATCCACTTTCAAATTGACAAGTAAACAAAAATTTTTCCGCATAAATGATTTATTCGAGAGGAGGATTTCGCTCAAACGCAAATAGTAATGGACGACGCTCTGGCAATGTTCTCTTCTTTATTCGCCGATAGCGCCGGCGCTATATCTTCATCAGTACTTTTAGCCTCGGATCGAGGAAATTTTTGCATTATCATTATATAGCCGCTGCCTGAGAACTTGAAACTTCATTATCTCGACATCGCGATAACGCCCTCCTCCTCCTCCTCCTCCTCCAGCTCGCCCTGAATCTATACTGGATACTTGGCCACATTTTACTTTTCCTTTTTACAAGAATAGTACTTTATTTCCAACTGTAATGACTTTGATTTCACCATGGAGGCGTTATTTATAATTTCTTTCTCGTGCAGATGTTTTATGATACTTTTGTCTGGCTTGCCATAAAGTTAAAAAACATTATAGAGGCATAAATTTGTTGACCGGACACGATAAACTTTAAAATATTACGGAAATGAAAAGCTTTTGCTGGCTGCTACATATACTGGATATGCACTGGTCGCCTCCTTTTCCGCGCAAGATAATGCTTTTGAAATTTACGGGACGTTGTTGTTGTTACAAGTGGACTTTTTTCCCAATCCTAAAAAGATATAGTAAATTTAACTTGCATTAGTCCGGGCTTTATCATTTTTTTCACATTGATAATATTTACACATTTTTAGCTCAGTTGTGTGTATTAATTGCAAGTGCTAACAGGCAAGAATTACGTCCCGCACCTTTTTCTTCTTTCAGATTTTTCTCCTTTCGCAAATTGCATATTATTTTTCCAAAAAAAGGAATCTGCATTTTCTCGTTTAGTTTGCTTAATTTTACGCGCTTACATCTATTTACATAGTACTCGACATTAGATATTTATTTCGAGCGTAAGCGCTTGGTTTATATAAATACTTAAAAACTAGTATATGCAAATACATACACACACGCACACGCACGCGCGCACACACACCCGATCACTGAAAAGGTTTATTTTTTAATTTTTATCTTTATAATATTATTTTTATCAACAGAACCAGTGCAGCCGTATTGAAGCCTAGAATACGGGATAGAATATTTCTTTATTTATTCATGCTCGTGTATAATACGTTGTAATGTATGCTCAGATTAGTTATTAGCTTATTATTAATAGTGGTGCTCTCAGTTAAATACTCGAATTTAAATATTTTAATGGAATATAATTTGAAATACGGGACAAATTAGAAAATTATCACAACGGAAAGTAAATTGGGTTTAAATAAGGAAGTCGATCCGTCATCATACGGATTTTACTCATGACACCATAATTAATAATGAGATACATTTCGTCATTAAAGCTGAATCATGAACTTAAGATCCACTTTTCTAATCTAGCTCGCATCGGAATAGATAAAAAAATCAATAAAGAGTACCACCACAGTACTTATGAGTACGTAAGGAACATGCTAATTCGTAATATCGATTAACTTAATATTCTGTATCAATTATAATTTTTCGAAGCAGCATTCTATAGTCTTGTTTACTTTAAAGGGATGTGTAATACCGACATTCACCACGCGACCTGCCGTGCCAACTGCACATTAATAAACGGCTCTAATTAAAAACGCGTTTTGATTTATGCAAAACCCAAATTTACTAGCCCTCCACCATGCAATAATGCACCATTGTATGAAGTTTCAACCAAATACATCAATAACGCCCTTTGAAGTTATTAGGAAAAATAACAATGTTTAGGTTATTAAATTATACCCAACACACTACAGTTATACCATATGTGTTCCATAACTTTTCAGGATGCCATTTGCATATTTTTTTAATTAAACAATTCAAATTCAGGTCCGTTAAACTAGGAGGAATTGATGAATTTTAATTTTACGTAAATGAAGATTTGAATGTAATATTTGTGACGCGATATTCGTATACTTGGCGACAACAAACGGACTTTTCACTTCAAGACATTATTAATTTGATAATATAAATTAAAATTTTCTTTTTAATTAATAAAAGTTTTAATAATTCAAAATAATAGACATCGTAAAATCACGATAATGGTTTCGTTAATACACATGTCGTTGTATACCTAAGATTTGTAGTAATAAATTTTGAATGATCTATAAAATTTATTTATTCTTAAATTCTTATCGAACAAAATGACTGTAAAATGTTTACAGTACGTATTGTAAGTGTTATATTACGTGATTATTTAGAATGCAATTACGGGCATGAGTTTAAAATGTTAATAGTCTTTACGTGCGAAAATATTGCAATTAAAAATAACTATAAAGTGCCTGTTTATTGCGTAAACAGTTAAATCTACTCAACCTAAGAAGAATATCAATTGCACACGTAAACTTTGTTCCAATAACAATAAAATATCTAGGTTTAAATTACAAATATCTAGACGAGGAAAAACATAGTAAAAATTTTAAAAGATTTTCAATGTTCCACCTCATTAACAAGCCCATTTTACTTTTAGAGATTGTAAAACATGTACAAAATGCAAACTTCTAAATCATGCAATCAAAGGATTCTATAACTGAGTCGATTTGAATAAATTTATAGTTCGAACAAGCTCTTTTAAGATTCTATTACCAACGAAGAGTGTTCGAATTTCGTTGAAGTACTATTTTCCGTCTGGCCGATTTTTCACATAGACATACGTCTCCCTCAGACGTGATTGGCTTCTGATAGAATTACGAAGGGTGGACCGATTCGGCCGTTTGCGTGCCTTTGCCAAGGGTGTATTCCCCCCCCCTCTCTCTCTCACTCCCTCTCCTTCCTTTTCTTACTATCGCACACAGAGTTACTCGTGAATCAGCTTAAAAGCGACGAAACAAAGGCATTTTGCATGTATGGCTCCATATACGACTGGTGACTTCTCTTTGACCTCCATGAAAGTGCGCTTCATGAAACGTCAAATTGAACGAGGGTAAAGAGTTTGCATTACATCTTCAAATAAAAAAATATTTTCATCTAGTTGTGACAACGTCTACCTTGAATAAAATACACTTTTTTCGTAGTATTTCAAAGATGGCTGGGCAAATTTAATACATTGAACCGAGCAAAAGTTTAATGCACTCCACCCTTTTTCGATGCTACAACAGTCTTTTGTAAGATAAAATAGTTTACATTATTATTGTTGATATTTAAGAAAAATCTTTTTTATCTGAAATACAATGCAATGTCAATGGATAGGTATACGTATATATTATGTGTGTGTGTGTACGGATTTCTATTTATTTTATTCAATTGTTTTATACATTCGATTCAGAATAAACATTTTAAAGTGTATTATTTATTTAAATTTATCAAAAATATTTCGTCATTTTGCAAGAGTATTTTTACCGAGTCTTTAATAATGAATTTCTTCTCTAACTATGAAAGTGTCTATTTATATTTTTAAATATTCATTTAAGATTCATTCCGGGCACAAGTGTCCATCAATTGATAAATAATGGGCTCTTTCTCAGCAACAATTAAACTCAAAGTAATCGTCTCGCATGCGAACCGAGGACATTTGTAGCCTCGACATAATCGATCACAATTAAAGAAGTAGAGGATAAAGGAGGGACGGAAAGATGAATCGTAAGTGGAGGCATCGAGTGCACGACCGGGACGAAGGTGGCGGTGCGTGTCCACGATTTGTGCGACTTTAATAGTGCAAGTGCCGGGAACAACCCCCGGCAACCCCCGGCAACCCCCGACAACCGACGAGAGACTTGAAGATCGAGGGTGAGGACGAGCACCAGGGGGTCACACTTGCTTGGGGTGGATTACCGCGGGAGGACGCGAAATTGAAAGATGCGGGGCCGAGCGCCAATTTCCTTCCCCGCGACTCCATAATTTTATTGGCAATTTGTGAGCCATTACGCGTTAGATGCGCCGACGGATTTCCGCGCCTCAATCTGCTCCTGTAGAAAGAGTCCAATGTCGGATGATGATGATGATGATGATGATGATGATGATGATGATGATGACGCTGAGGCTGATGACGATGACGTCGACGAGGAGGAGGATGACGTTTGCGTACACGCGCGTGCACATGTAGGGTGGGGGTGGGGGTTTGGCTCGGATGTGGGTGTGGAGTCGTGTGCGTGAGTGTGGAATGGCGTTACTGGGTTTTAGGGTTATGGGTGAAAACGTAATCTCCGTACGCGAACGAATTTACGAGTGGCGTTACCATTGATTTGATGACTGTTTTGCACGCGCTGCGTCCGTCTCTGTCGCTCTCACACTATCGGCCTCACCCTCCCACGGGCCATCCCCCTGGCCACCCCGACGGCATGCGGCTGACCAACTAAATATTTTGAACGACTCGCCTGTATTGCACGGCCGTTGTTTAGGTAGGCGCACATACTCGTGCTCACCGATAGTCATGAGTTACTTGGTTGAAAGTGAGCGGAACGCTTTCATTTTGCCAATGATACTGTGTCAATGACGAATAATCCCCGGTTAATGGACGCGAGAATGTCGATGCTCTTTCTTCTTTCTTCTTTCTTCTTTCGGCTGCGCTTTTTTAATCGCTTTTTTAATCGTTCTTTTTTGCTTTGGTAGCGTCGACATTTTTAATTATTGCCCAATTGTATCGTTTAATGAGTCTCATTAAGGAGCCAATTTTTTTTATTTCAAATTAATCGTATTATATTAAGCCAAGACAGGCTAGATTTATTATTTTGTACTCGCGGCTTCATGTGCAAGGTTTAAATATTTATTTTATAGTAGTATAAATAGCAATCAAATCACATAAATAGGATAATTGAAGGAAAAAAGGATAATTGCTGCTTGTAATATTAGTAACAGTAGTTGAATATTAATAATCGCGCATAAATATTCAAAGAAAAATCTAATAAATATAACTCAAATACTTGTCGCTAAATAAGATTACGTTAGTATATAATTTCCTCCGTTTCAAGAGCTGGTACATTTATTTTTAATTTAAAAAATAAAATAAACTCTTAACAAGGAAATCACGATCGCGTAAATATTTTACCGTACGCTTATCGCATCTTAATTTTACGAAATTAAATTCAAATCCCAAATATACGAAGGTGGACATTGTTAAATTAATAATCGGGAAAGAATTTTCAGTTTATAAATTTTTGCCCTTTATTCTCTCGACTTGATCATAGAGAATATGAATATGAAGAATTGGAGTGATTTTATATTTCGATTATTAATTTGTAATTTAACTTGCTTAAATAAACGACATCACGTGAATGTCCCGATGAAGTAATTATAACATCAAATTTTAAATTGAAACGTAACCTCAGGATGTTTGTTTTATCAAACAAGCAAATCCATCCATCTGGTAGAATCACTATTCACGAAATCCCGGCTCTAACACGCTGAAAAGCTTATCAAAACCCACCCCAACCCCAAACGATAATGGACGTGTGTCGCAGGGAGAAGTACGTAGACATCATCCAGGGTCTTCGTCCTTGATCAGCCGGGGATGCAAGGGTGGACAGGGAGTGGCGAAAAGTGTCCAGAATTTTCCCGACCGGAGCGGACATGACACCAGACCGTAGTCGCGCGGACTCCCGAGAGTCGAGGGCGCATCACTTTATCTCCATGATAAATACGCTACATTTTATGCGCATTATTTTGGCTCTCGGGCCTCCCCTCTCCCTCCCTTATTGCGGGGGCTCCGCTTGAATAGCGGACCGGAGGGAGGCCGAAGGTGGCAGAGGGCCGGGGGTCGCGGGGGGGCGGGGCGGGGGGAGCGAAAACCGGGAGGACGGAGGACAGTCGCCGTCATCGTTATCCCTCCGCGCTTTCCTCTCGCATCCCGGAGGCTGGACATTGGCCGCGCCAGGGACTCGGGGCTCAAACACATTCTCACGCGCGTGTCAAAACACAAACACGTCTTAATGAATGCATTTTTATCTGCGTGCCTACACTGCGCGAATCCCGGAATAATTTATGTATCTATTCAAAAGTAAGGTTACGTTGTTCTTTTAATAATGCCATTTTTAAATGTAAATTAACGACTACAGCGAATCCCTGCTACTTTGTTAATGAAAGCGTTGTTTGCAATTAGCTTGGAAAAAATTTTCCCGTGTCTATTTTTCTAAACGCTACGGTTGAAACTTTTCAAAATCAAATTCGTATTTTAAAGTTTTAATCAATCCACTGATTTCATTTACGAATCGATTTTTCCAAAAAAATAAATCATTAATTTTTTCTTTGTCTTTTCCTTTTAATGTATTAAGAATACGTTGTACTTTGGTTGATTTCAAATTTAACAAGGCACTTTTATTTTAAACTCAATCTAATTTTCGTATTTTACTCTATTTTTAATACCAGATGCGAAGCTTTTATTAACCAGGCCAATAAAATACTTTATATGTTAAAGAAAAAAGGCAAAATTATGCGAATAATTTATCTTCTTATTTGAGTTTATCTTTCAAAGACAATTAAATAATCCAATGCCGAAGGTATTAGCATTTACCTATAAAATTTTATAAATGTTTCCAATCCCTTTAAAACTGAATCTGATATTCCATTATTTAAATTTTCGTTTAATTTAGGCGTATATATGTATTTAGATCATCTACATATAAGGTGATGATGACTGGACCACGCGATCACTTTGAATATTGCATCGAGTCCAAAGTAATGTCATTCGAATAATGAAAAGCTATAAGATACCCGATGAACCATTAATTTATTCTTAAATGGATGGATGATGTAGAAAAGTAGGCGATTTTAAACCGCTCCCCATTAAAGTGAATTACAATTAATGAATCTTATCATTTGATAAAGAGATCTTGCCAGCTTTTGTCTTTTTTTACGTGATAATTGTATTATTTAACATTTTCTTTAATATATTATGTATTGAGTTATATTTTAAGGGTTTAGTTCCTTTTCATTGCTCAAGAAATATTTATGAAAAAATGTGAATTCGAATAAGAAAATCAAATTTATCTCACCGGTTAACAAAAATTGTTTTTCATCAATGTCAGTTTATCTGTATTAAATTCATAAATATTTTGGACAAAACCACGTTTCTTTAAATATATTATTATTTTGTTATTTAATAAAAATTATTTCCAAGAGGACGAGTAAGAAAAAGGAGAGTAAATTGATAGGGGTAATATCGTTTCCCTTGAGTAAGAAAATAAAACTAAATTTAAAGAATTATTCACCAAGCTCTTTAATAGTATACATTTATTTAAATAGATACTTTTAAATATGTGTATTTGAACAATATTTTAGCCGTACGGGTAGCATTAATTTCATTCCATTTCAGCTGGTATTACAAATAAGAATAAAACAAAATAAAATTATTTGTTAAATTAATGGCAGCAAATGTATTAATTAAACATTGATAACGGTGAATGATCGGTGAAACATCAATTCTTGAGTGAAAATAAGATAGGAGCAGGAGTCGTATCCTCAAGTATTGGTATCAACAGCTGAAAAGTGATAAATCCGAGCGCAATTGCTTTCCCCTCGCAATCAAACATCGCTGCAATCTACAAGATCGAAACCCACGACAGCCCTTCACGTCTCAAGCTAGGATCGGCCCTCAGTCATACCAACCCAAGCAACCACCGGCAGTCATCGATGGAATGCCGCACTTCCATATCGACGCCTATGGATATGGGAAAAAAAGTTTCCATTCGCGTTTACACGTTCGCCGATTCCGAGGCTACGACCAGAAAAAACGAAGGGCTGCTCATCGAAGGGCTCGGCGAGGGCGCGAGAGAGGGAGGGCGAGAAATAGAAGCGCTCCCCTCTAACCCTTTCAGCATCCAACTCCGGACCAGAGTGAGAGAGAGGGGGGAGGGAGAGGGAGCGCGGCGCGATGCGAGCGCACACAGCCCATCTTTTTAATGTTAGGTAGTTATAACCGGGCGCGCGTACAGCGCGTGCAAAAAGAAACTTGGGTCAATTTTTATCACACAAACCGACCGGTGGGCGAGCCATCGAGCGAGATAGATGCCCGAAGAGCAAGAGAGAGACAGTGACGCGGCGGCGCCCATAAAAAATGTATCTTTACGTATGGCGATTGGTCCGCGGCAACAAGGGTAATGCCGCTCGTGCACTTTTTTGTCCTCCCTTTTTTTCGTTCTGATGCGGGGAAAAAATGCGCGCCGCCCGTCGATTGGTCGAGGGGACAGATGACGTAGTGAGCGACGTGCCACCCATCCGCGCATCGACGCTCCCTCCTCACCCCCTGGTGGGGGAACGCGCCGATGCACGCACGAGCCTCTCTCTCGCTCCTGCATTCGCCCTCTCTCCGTCTTGCCTTGGCCGAGGCAAAGAGTCCGCGAGAGAGAGGGAGAGCGGAGAAAAAAAATTCCGGCTCGCCGGGGATAAGTGGGAGAGAGCGAGAGAGAGAGAGGAGGTGCACGCACTTGCATCGCCGGTCAGCCGCGTCGCCTTCCCTCCACCGCTCCAGACCGACACTATCGCGACGCTGCTCAGGTAGCGACCGAATTGGATGGAAATATCATTAGACTCGGGGGGAGGGCGAGGAAAGAAAATAGAGGAGGAACGCCGCCCGCAGACGGATAAAGAGGAATCGGCGCGTCGGCACTTCCTTTGGCGGGGGTGGAGGTGCAAGGTGAGCGCCACTCCGATCCGGTGCGCCCCCTTCCTCCTTTTCCTCCATTTTCCACTCGTTTTTCTTTATTTTCCCTTAAGCGGCGTTCTCTCGCTCTTATCAGGCGAGCCGCCCCGAGGAAACAGGTGGCAGCTCGCAACTCAGCCCCGAGCCACGGGGATGGGAATGTCGTGTCGGCGCTCCTCTATTTTTCTCGCTCTTCCGAGAGGTTTTTTTGCAGCAGCCGGCGCTCACGCGTCAAAGATCCGAGTCGAGACGCGCTCCAGTTGGGATTTAGCAAGTGGTTCTGGTTGTTTTTTGCTTCTCTTTTTTTTTTTTTTTTTTTTTTTTTTTTTATCGGAGCCGAACGCCTTTGAGCTAACAATTCTCTTACACGGGACTGGTGATACACTCGAAATAATTATTATTGTTGCGAGTTGAGTTGTTTCGCAAGCACTTTTTCCATCTTTGGTAATTACCGATTATGACATTTACCAATCATGTTCTTCTATGAGAAATAGGGCTTTTCCAAATTTGCCAATGAATGCGGCCAATGATTTAGCTGATTTTCTTTTCCGATCCACGTCTCAATTTTTAATCAGCTCTCGAAAACTCCAAATTCAAATTTGATTAAATTCGAGGTTATTTGCATTTTATCGAACAAGTAAGCCTATTTTCGTTTCAAATAAAGAATTGTAATTCGAGAGTGAATTTTATTATTAATATTGAAATTAGATGAATTGTTCATAAAATACAATTCAATAGATCAATACAGAAATGTGCACTTGAACAAAAAATTTAAATCGTCGAAATGAGCTGCATTTAAATTGGATCTCGATTAACATTTTCAATGTTTATTAATTCGGTTAAATAAAATATCAAAGGTTGCTACTACTTTGTTTTTAAATTTTCCAGCCTTTATCTATAAATGCAACAGTTCATCAGTCTGCCGAGTTAAATAAGAATTTCGTCTCTTTCTTATTGCACATCGGTTTTCTGCATCGTCCCTACTTGGCTTACAAGTAGTTACAGCCGGGTTTTTACGGCTCGAGTCATCATCGGACTAATCAGCGCATAAAATGCCGCGTTTTTAATTTGAAAACAATTTAAATGCGGATCCCAGGCAAGTGGACAAAATTGTTTCCTTGTGATACGCGTATGCACCATAAATGTCATAAAAAAAAAAAAAAAACGATTTCCTGGTCGGAATGACGAAATGATGATATAATTCGCAGTCACACGTACTCCCGACAATATCGCACACTACCTCGGGAGATGAAAACGAGTTGGTGTACGATGGGCTGAAGGCGATGCCGGTTACACGAGAGAGAGGGAGAATGCAGAAAAAGCCCGATATGTATTCGTTTAACTCGCGCGTCCCGATATGACATGATCGGCGCATTAACCCCTCGCGCATTTTTTCCTCTCACCCGCGAAACCCCCTCGTTCTTTTTCTGGCTGGCGCCTGGGCTGGGATGCGTTTTTATCGATTTGTTATACCCCTCCGCCATCGCCACCCCCGGCACCGATGCCCCTGCATACCCATGTATCTGTATGCACGAGAGCGGCCTTTTCACCCTCGCCCTCGCCCTCGCCCTCACCCTCACCCTCACCCTCAGCCTCAGCCTCAGCCTCAGCCTCAGCCTCTCCCCGACCCCGACCCCGACCCCGGCGACCGCTCGGGAAACCCCCACACAAAGCTCCATAGACAGCCCAGTCAGATTGGTTCGGGCGTGACTCTTTTCAGACAGCGACCCGGACTTCCTCCTCGATTGCTCGTTCTCTGTGTCATCGATGTCCAAGAGTCGATGACGCGATTTCGAGGCCACGCTCCTGTTTGCCTGCATTCCCGTTCCCGTTCCCATTCCCGTTCCCACTTGCGTTCCCGTTGTTGATGTTGATGTTTATGTTTGTGTTTCTATTTGCATTTGCATTTGTATTTGTGTTTGCATTCGTGTTTATCCGGCACCGTCATCGAGCGCGCGATCGCGGTATTTCACTTTTCGATGACGTGATACGTGCGGCCGGCACACCTACACTCGTGCAGACGCGGTATCGATGATCAAATATTTGATGAAGGATTTCGGCGGGGGTGCGAAGGGTGCGTGCCCCTGAAAATTGAAAATAATCAAATTTCGTCCTGATGATCGGACTGCCGACATGGATTTTTGTTTAATACTTTATGGACCAAATGCGCCGCCTCATTACAACCGTCATCAAATAGTTCTGCTGCTTTTATTCCGATATTTTATCCCGACAACTTTATTTTATAACGCTTTTTCTTCTTCATTAAAAACTTACTCCAACACGCCCCCTTTTGAATATTCGCTTTTAATAAGCTTATTCAATCACTTTGTTTAATCTACTTTATAAAATACAATACTTCAATAAAATCAAAGAACAAATACATTTTTTAATGATAAAGACTGGCTTAACTTTCGATTGATTTTCTATCAATTATTTATATATTTATGACAAAGTACGCAAAATATTATATTATATCAACACTTTTGTTCCTATATTAAAAAAATTTTTTCAAAATATTTTCCCCGCTGTATTTACTGATGCTTATCAAAATTTTATTCAAAAAACATTTCGTCAACCGCATTCGATAGTGTAATACCCTTATTTAAAATATTAGTATACTAAATCACAATGTTTAGATTGAATTTTAAACAATGTAATCATTATTCTTATTATATCCTTTCACATATTGTAAACGTTTATCTACTTTTATCTATTAAAAAGATGTACCGAATTTTCTATGATATATTCAGTTTTTTAAATTAAGTTACGTTGTTACTACTTTGGAAAATATGATTTTATCAAATGAATGTTTACATAAATATTATGAGAAACACTAGATATCATCTGAAAATATCAATTATAAGTGTTATTGCATGCATTTTCGGTAAGAAAATTATCCCAAAACTAATTCAACTTTATGTATAAAAATGATGGCAAAAACTATTGAGCATAAACCATGTGCACATTTTTTTTTATTATTTACCAGAGTTTTTATTATAGTTCCGTCATTCCAATCGAAAATTCAGATTTTATTTCGCACAGTTCCCATTTTCGTTCGTCACGGAAAATCAAAAAGAAAATCAAGGCAAAAAACTTTGTGTTTACATTTTCCAAGCTGCATCGGATGTGCGAGCGAATAAGCGAGTGAGTTTTCCTTCTGAGTGCGAGGGTGGTGGTGGCGGAAGCAGAAGGGGAAGGGTGAGGAGATTTGCAGTCGTCGAACTATGTAATCGTAAAAAGAGAAAAGAACCAGACCGCGTGCTCTCTTTCCATTTCTCCTTTGCTCTCTTTCTCCGGCAGGCGCCTCATCCTCCCACGCGCTTTCCCTCTCTACGTAGGCTATAAGTGATCGGGGGAAAGAAAAAGGGTAGGAAGTCGGCAGGGGTGGTCGCTTTTATCGCTTACGGAAATGCCAAACACCTGTGGAATAACGATCCAGTTAAGTGGGCCGTCATCAAAAGAAAAAGACCAGTATTCACCATTCACCATTCACCCCCGCTGGTGAAAAGCGTATACCGTTTTCAGGTATTTGAGGTGTTATGTGCTAAGGCGCAAGCTTTATTAACCGGTTCTCTCTGACTTTTTCCTTGTTTTTCCTCTACCAAGGAAAAGCGGATTTTACTCTCCTCTAATTGGGGAAATAATAGTACGAACTGAATCGTTCTTTTAAAACACACCTTTTTATCATCATTGTTATTACTAGTACTTAGCGTAATTTTAAACATGGAATCTTAAAGGTTTTTAAATGTTACTCCGTATTAAAAACTTTTATTTATATTAAAATTTATTGTTTTATAAACTTTGTCAATAAATATTTTATCCATTGTGTTTTAATACCGCATTTACTTTAAATATTATAAGTATTAAAATATTGTTTTATTTTATTATATATAAACACTCCTTTTGTTTTTTTAACTTTCTAATTTTTTTTTTAAAAGTGCTGATGTTAAAAAAAAACAAAAAAAATGATAATATTATGTTACATATAAATAAATGAAATTCTAGATGTCTAAAAGTAATTTTCTTAAAATTTCATTTCAACTTTAATGTTGTTAAATATTTATCATTTTAGTATATTCTTTCTTACATTAATATATAAACATTAAACAAATTTAATTAATAGTTATTTACGTAAATAAATCGTTTATTAAAAGAATTTTATATGTAAATTATATTCAAAGTTAACATTAAATTTTGTTTATAAATATAACCATCATCAATAATTTACCGAACCCTCAACACATACTTTGTAGATTAATAACATATTGATACGAGAAAGACAGAAGTATCGAATGAATTTCACCAAATAATTCATATGAATTGAATATTTATCTTTTACACCAATAATCACGATGCAGATTCTATAAAATTCATATTAAGTGATTGTGACAGTGAATTGTAATTAATATTTAAAGAACTATATTTAAAATATTTCACCATTATAAAAAAAATTTTATTAAAGACAATGATTTGCAATTAAATTATTGCATTCAAATTTTTCAAATTTTTTATATTATTAAATTTTATAATTACACTAAAATTTAATCACACTAAATTTTAATTACACTAAATAATTAAAATTGACTAATTTAATATTATATAAGTTTATTCAATTATATAAGTCTTTTTTCACATATTTTCTATTCATAAAGTGAATAAATTATAATATATTATGGATATTATATTGCTTCATCATATTTTTTTAAATTATATTATAATTTTAATATTATTTTTTAAATCAATATTTACTTTAACAAAAGTTTTAAATATTCAGTGATAATATTCAATTATTAGCTATTGTATTTTTATTATCGGATAATAATGAAATTTGTAAAATAATACAATACACAACAATAGTTTAAAATTTTAAAATTCGATGATATTTTAAAATTTATTATTTAATATCCTAAATTAATAATCGTAATTTTTTTCGGATACAGAATTGTTCCGTATTGATCAGATTATTATAAATTATAAATGCTAAAAGTAAGTTTGGTATTGTGACAAGGAAAATATTAAAATTTCTTTTTTAATTTTTCTTTGTATTTTGAAGTTGAAATAAAAATTCTATGAAAGCATGTTTATTGTTATTACATTAATATTTTTGTTTTTTTATATTTTTTCTAAAGCTATGTTCTATAAGTCATCAATTTCCGTTGATTTATTATAAACTTATCGTTTATTTTAAAGCAAAATTACTTTTGCCAATTTTTAGTATTGATGTTAACAGGAAATAATCACTTTTAATCATAACGCATATTTGACACTTTTGAAAAGTTTGAAAGTATGATGTATAGGGTTTTGTCAAGATTCTATCAAATGTCGAACTCTTCTTATTGTATTAAAAAACTGTTTATTGTTTAAAAGATTTTAATAAAGATATTATAATTTGGATATTTTATATATAAAAGAAGATAAGGCTATTGACAATAATATTTCCAGAAATTGTATATTGTCTGATAAAAATACCTTTTAGAAAGCAGTTTTATATACTTGTGAAACTGTTTTTATTTTATGTGAAAATAATATGTCTCAAAAAGATAAGAATATTGATATTTTACAAATTAAATGGCAACGAGCTTGTAATGTTTAGTTCAGAAATTACAAATGTGTAAAGACGCATCTTCAGCATACAATTCTTGTTTGAATAGTCGCAAAGCAGAAAGTAAAGTGCCTTAAGTGTCGTCGAGGTATAAACTGCTTACAGTGGAGCTTTATGTTCCTGTGCGGTTACTTCAAAACTCGTCGATCCGAGAAAAAGACGAGTAAGAAGAGGAGACGGAGATGGAGATGGAGAAGGAGAAGAGGAGCATAAGAAAGAGAATAAATAGAAGAAGAAGAAGAAGAAGAAGAAACATGTGCAGGAAAGAAAGCTGCTAAAACTGGCTTTACAAGAGACTTTCCATCTCGTTTTTTCGAATCATCGAGATGGAGATAAAGATGGAGATATTGAGAGAGAGAGAGAGAGAGAGAGAGAGTGAGTAGGGAGAGCCGGGGAAAGGGGCGACAAAGACGATGGGGTGGCATAAGCATAACAATCGGTGAAATAGAATCGGTTGTAAAGTCAAATACGATACTTGGCTGACCATTCCGGACGAGTGTGTTCGTCTCGCTCCCTCCCTCCCTGTCGCTGGTTTTGGTGTCTCAATGTACAAGAGCGTAACCATGGTAACTCCTCCAGCTCATAATGATCTCCACGAGCAGTAGTGGCTTCGGAAGAGTCTACGACTCGTCGTGCGCCCGGACTTCTCGACTCGAAAATCACCCGCACACCGCACTCGGACCTCCGACCTCCGACCTCTGACCTTTATCCTCTTCTCTCGCCTATCATAACCTCCTCGGGCTGTAATATTATTATTTCAAGGCGAATTCCGCGTGGGCTTTATGCCTCGAATGATATTAGATGGCGGTGATCCAGTGTTAAAAACGAATCAATGAGCTTCTTCCCGTGCGATTTCTCTTTCCTAACCTTATCCCTTATTTTTTATTTGCAGATCTCGAGAGCATATGGACCAATAAAATCATCAAGCCATTAGCATTGGATGAAACTTTATTCATTGCCTACGGTCTGGACGTATGCGTAATTTTAACGTTGGCTAATATGTGCACTGATAAATACATTTTTAGAGATTTTACTATAAACTGAATCACTTATTTCAATGGGAACTTCATAAAGCAGTACTTCAAATATATCACTTTCTAAAGTTTTGAGGAACATTTTCACTCTATGGAAATTTAAGTTTAGAAACGTAGAGAAACGACAATGAAATCGTACTTTAATTTAACAAGAACCTAACGCTCATTTGAGTGCTCTTTGGAAATTGGAACAGTACAATCTGACCTCGTTCTAGAAATTAAAAAACCTTAATTTCTTACACGAGTTTTATCGTTATATATAAAAAAAAAAATATTGCATTCATCTACAGTTCTTTATTAATACCAATTACTGCGGCATAATTAAAATATTTATCAAGCTTTGATTTATTTCTTTAAAGCATTCAATGTTTCATTAAATTCTATAATGAATTATTGATTATATTAAGGATTTCTTATTCTGTTGTGATAGTGATTAAAATAAATAAAGACAATTCTTTTATAATAATAACCAGTTCTAAAATAAATTATCAAGTGTTTCACTGTAGAAAAAAACGATTGAATATTATATTTAATTTTTATTATATCTATTTTGCATGTATTTATTTTTCCACTTACTTTGAATGCTTTAATAACAGTATTATTGATATAAAATAAAATTAAAAAAAGTTACTTCTTGAAAATACTATCATCAAGCTATTTTTTAATTTAAAAGTACTGCATTAATCTTTTTTCTTACGAATAAAATCATGAGTTAATTTAAATCATAATTGAATTTTACTATACCAAATGTAAGCATACATATAAAATTTGTAGCCATAAGAGAATTATGTGTTAAAAATGAATAAATTTAAAAATTAATCAGTAATAATAAATAATTTTGGAGCAACACAATGCCTTGCATTTAGAATAGTTCATAGAATTAAATTCTATTCAGTGAGTTAAAGAATTCTAATATTTATAAAGCGTATTTCTATTACTTAATTAATTGATTAATTTTAATAAATTAAATAATTAATTTTTACAATGTGAATAATGAGTATTGATATATTTTTAATTGTTCTAAATTTGTAACGCATGTAATAATAATGAGTGTAAAAGCGCTGGAGATTCGACAAAAGGGAGTAATTAAAAATGATTATGTTAAGAGTAATTAAATCATGGTAATGATAATGACTCATTTAAAGCTTTTAAAGTCATCGGAAATATAATGAAGCAAATTCGATTTATTTGTTTATTAATCAATTTTGGCTAGCCGCGCGAGCGCGCTGTTTGAACTTCAATAAAAAGTAAATCAAAGTCATCGTGGAATTTCGAGCAAAATATCGCGTAGTTCAGTGAATGACCGGGCCCAGTCATTCATCGGATCACGCTCGGTCAATCAGTACGCCCACGCACCGCGAGCGTGTGGGTGAACCGGCGCGCGCTCGCGCTCCCTCACACACAAACACACGCGCGCGCGCGCGCGCGCACCCGTACGCACGCAGATGGGAACCCGCACGCGTGCCCGTTTACCCCGGCGCCAGACTCACTTTTAAAGGGAACACTTCAAATACATGAAACCGAAAGTAAAGAACGCGCGCGTACGGCCGGCGCTCGTTCGATTTTTCCGCCTCCCCCTCCCTCCCCCCGCCCGGCGCTTTTCCCTCGACTCTCGCGTGTAATAACAATCATTACACGAAAAGCGTGGGTTCCGGGCGTGTAATGCGCGAAAACGAGACCTTGGTCAGGATAATTACGCGCGCCAAATGAGGAGCTATTCTCTTCGGAAGAGCGGAGGCTGTGACGCAGCATCCCGCCGTGCATCCAGCGGTGCGGATCTTCGCGGCAGTCGTTGTTTTCCCTCGATAATTAATTTGAGTAGACCGAGAGAGAGGAAGCTATTTCCATCCGATCGGAAATATTGAGCCCCCGACACGAAACACACGGCGGCCGATCGGATGATGATCAGATCCGCTGTTTTCATTGTCCGCGTTTTTAGTGTGCTCTGGTAATGCGAGGGCAAACGGTATTTGCGCTCTTAAGTACGGCCGATGTTAACCGTGTATTTTTATACCAACACACAGACCTTCCACCCCGCCCCCGCCTAATTTCGATTGCGAGCACACAGATGTCTTTTCATAATTAGAGTCGGATATTTCCATGACGCATTTCCATTTGTTTTTATCGAGAGTCGAGGTATTATGAAATAATCTACTCTGCTCATTCCGCACTCATTTATTTTTCTTTCTTTTTCATCGCAGTTGCACACGCTCTCTCTCTCTCTCTCTCTCTCTCTCTCTCTGCACGTCAACGTAGTTATATCAGCATAATTGTACATTAAATTTTCGTGCTTTAATCACATTATCTTTTTTTCGGTTAATAAATAGATAAAATGGAGCTAATGAAATATGTTGTATAAGAGTACACATACTCATACTCTCATTAGCGTATTAAACATTTTTATTTAATACATATTGATTATAAATAAATCCTTTTCATTTAATACTTTTGGATAAAATATATTCCTCATACTTTTTTATTTTAGTTTTGAATTTTCAGCATTTAGTTACTTCAATAAATTATAAAATTTAAAATAAAATTTTTATATTTATGTATTTAAATATCTATATAAATGTAATACCATATTTAATTTTTTGAAAACAATAAAAACATTGCATTTTTTTTTTATAGTTTCTGCACAATATAATTTGAGAATGTAAGTTAATAGCTTATAATTTAAAAGCTTATATTTTAATAACATACACTTTATTGTACTCGCTACATTATAAATTTATTTATAAAATAGTTGGAAATTTTATTCCAACTATTGTTCAACATTCATTGATTAATGGACTCATTTCTTGGCTAAGATGGTGAAAAGGCGGTGAATGGGCGAGTAAGAAAATTGAATGGTCGCAAAATTAACCAGATTACAAGTAAGCAACATTAACTTGGAATGTTATTTATATTTATATAAGAACTTTCGTTATTCTCGTAAATTAGATACAGTTTTTAAGGTATAAATACATTAATCGAAGAGCATTACACGATAAGAAAAAAAATATTTTCTTTTTACGTTTTTCGTTGTAAACGGGAACACATTATAATTACACGATGTAAAATTTTCACGCGTTTATACATTCCAAGCTGATTGTTGCAAGAAATTGAAACATACCATAAAGAAATAAGGTTTATGAGAAAATGTTGAGAGAAATTAATGAATATTTTCTATTAAATAGTATTGCGGGCTATCGATTTAATTAGTGAGAATATGCTACACGTTTGACGCAATCACTTAAGAACTCTAAGAAACTAAATTCAAGCAAAACAATAAAATTATTCCAAATGCTAAAATTAAGAACATTATGTAAGGTAGGCAGGCATTAATTTTGTTATACGCCATAATTTCATAAAATAGTCTGACTTAATTTTTGCACGCAAATTAGTAATATTTGCGAATGGTAAAAAACAGGCGATAATTAAGAAGACTTAAATGCTCATTAAATTTCGTGGGGACGTCGAAGGCAAGGAAGCTTTGACGAGTTACTTTCAATTATCATCAGACGGAGAATTCTCCTTTTGTAATAAAATTAGAGTTTTGGTTTTTTAGCTCGACGGTGGCGTAATTATTATCTTCACAAACGCTCGAAATTATAAACTACGACTTTTCGATTCGGAAGCCAATACGCGGCGGCCTCGTGCCACCCAAACTCGAAAATTTTTCAAAGCTATCCAATTAACGTAATAAATAAGCCCCGAAGCTCAATGAAGGCGCTAAGTCCGAAGAAAGGACATAGGATTGCTTTGAAACGCTTCCTTTTCTTTTTATTTCGCCTCGCCCCGACAGTAAGATAGGAGGGACACAGAGAGAGAGAGGGTGGAAAGGTCGTATTTTCTCTCTATAGTCGGTAATTAAACTTCTTCGCCCCCACCCTTTTCCATTAGCCCCGTATATAAATATATAAATGTGTATATACGTATATAGTTGCTTATAAAGCGATCGTCAGCTAATTTTCCGCATTCTTAATCATTGACTATTCAGCTTCTGAAAGAGATCTTGATTTTAAGTGCAACCTCTAATAATAATTCGCAATAACATTATTTCGCATCGCTTCCCAGTATTTGGATGCGAGCTTGTCATTGCGAAATGCGGCTAGGATAATGCGACCGCCACAGGAAGTCTCGAGGACATGCTTTATATATTCCTCCACACTCGCTTATGCAAATTATCACTGCGAGGAGGGTCAGAGGGCTTAGGTCGCCGACACGAGCGAGTTCCTTACTGATCCGCCTAGAGCTCTGATCTTCTGCCAAAAAGGGTTTCCCTCGACTAAGTACTTAGGGGCGAGAAAAGAGTATTATCACTTTGCTACTAAATTTTCTGTTAAGATTAACCAAGTTCCGGAAGCTGCAAAGTAATTCGACCGTTATCTTTTAATTTTTATCACGCCAAGCCAAGTTTACCTCCCTGATTATTGTTTCTCGTCGCAGCCTATCTTCTGCTGCGCCACCATTAACATGAAACTCTCCACCTTATAATTGAGATTATAATGATGTAAACGAATAAATGGACTGCGAGTGCGAAATTGTGTGAGGTGCTTTTGAATTTGAGGTTCTGGCGTCTTCGTACATCCTTCGTGTGCGTATAACGCGTAAAATGATTAGTAACAATTTTTCAAGTGAATTTATTGCCTCGCGGTTGGCGCTATTATATGCACATAAATTGCAATTTCGATTTAACAGTCGCAGTGTACAGCAGTAGAAATTCGCGGTTCAAATGAAAACATTCGCATGAGCGAAATTTTACGAATAAACTTTGAGCAAATGGCCAACTGGTAGGTAATTACATTACGATTCAACTTTTTAATAGAACGAGTACACAATAAACGTTAGGTCATTTAGAGCGTATTTGCGATATTTCCGCGGCTTTTATTCAAACAGGAGATGAAAAAAAAATGAAAAAATGCCATCAGGAAACTTTGCTAATAATTTTTAAGGATTTCATTGTGATTGTCGAGGGGAATTAGATTGAGGAAATCCAAAGCGGCGATTAGATCTGGATGAAAGCCCGCCAACTTTTCCGTCGGGGACGATGCAGTTGTCGACACAACATGGGCATAGACCGATGGACCGATGGACCGATGGAGGAGGATGCGCGTCAAAGGGAAAAGGAGAAGAGCATCGAAAGCGCAGAGCGTCATTCGTCACTTGTAAAAGTGCACGCGCGGACGTTTCTGTCGCCGCATCGACGTTTACTTGCACATGCGTGCACTGACGTTGCATTCGCGCAGCCTCGTACACGGCATGAAAAATGAAAAATGGACTTTAAAATCGAATAACTGCTGTCATATTATAAATTGAATTTCGGCATCGTAACGCCGAAATCTCCCCCTCCCTCCATTTTTTCATCTCTCGCCGCCGCCGCCGCCGCCCCTTTTTTGTCCGACCCCCCCCGCCGGGCTCGCGTTTTTTCCCTCGAAACAGCTCGCGTGCATTTTTTCGCGAAATTCACCGTTTCGCCAACTACGAACGCGAGGCGGATAAATTGAGGGGGCGGCCGGAAAATATTTTTTCGGACAAATACGCGCGAGACTGCGCGCGCTGACTTTTCCTGTCGATCGACGTTAACGCCAAGCCTCCCCCCTCGCGTCAATTGTGCGATGTTCCAAGTTTTTACGAGAGAGAGAAAGGGAGAGAGCCAGAGCCACAGAGAGAAAGAGAGAGAGAGAGAGAAAGAGAGAGAAAAGAGAAACAAGTGTTTGGGCTTTTATGCGCTTCTTACCTCTTCGAGTATTATTTGAATTTTCGTGTCTGTGGCTATGAATAAATGGACGAATAAACACGGATCTATGCTTGACAGATGACATGCATTGAAATAAATCTTTCGGAGAATGATATAGTAATATTGTGTTACATAAAATAAATGAAGAAAACAAGTTAAAGACGTTAAATTCCCTTCTCTTTGAGACTTATTTGTCCATGTGAGAAGTTCCTCTCTAATCTCTTCGCTCGAAAGTTTCTTTGTGCGTAATCAAGGATAATTCAATATGTTTTGCGACACACCGAAAGAACTAATTATATGGTTGCTTTAGTTAAGCATTAGTTTTTAAATTACTCGTGGGATTGGCTAAGAATCTAGTTCAATAATTATTTATAGCTACATTTCTAGGTAGTATTTAAACGTTTTATTTACAAAATAATACATGGTTAATTTATTCTGTTCATTAAAAATCATTAATTCAAGTTACATAATTAAATTTTTAAATAATAAATTCATTCTCATTGTTCTATAATATTTGGATTCATTAACTTAAATGTAAATTAACGTAATTTTTTTATTTTATTTTTATTTAGTTTTTATCATAATCTCATCGTTTAACAAAAAAAGATCCTATTATTTATTAACTAATCTATCATAGAAGAAGCTACTATATAATCTTAATATAAATTTCATTTCATATTTGTTTATTCTAAAATTAAATACACATTTATTTACCTAAATTCTTATTTTATTCTTATAACAATTAAAAAAAATTTTTTTTACATAAATTTTTAGTCAAATATTATTATTATGATAATTAAAATTTTTATAATAATAATCTTATCAATATTCTCTTTGATTATTAAAGAATTTTTCATTGATTAAAAATTTAGCAATAATAGAAATTAAACCATAACATGCAGTATTTATAGTTTGTATTAACTTATGATGTATAAAATATTTAACACGAAATTATTCTTCCTCTATCCAGGAAATAAATTTAAAATTGAAATTATATTTATCCTATATCAATGTTTTGTCTATAGATATCATACGAAGATGAATAATACCTTAAGTATTTCATCTCAAAAGATATTTACTTCAATAATTATAAATGACTGATTATGAAGTTACAGTCAGAATAAACTTTCGTAATCTACTGTATTCCACTGTGGCCTGGAATATTATATTCCGTTCAGAAAAAAATTTACAAAAATCATTACATTCAATTTCAAATACAAACTAATTTCATTCGTTTGACTACAATTTTTAAAATTTTTATATAAATAATACATTTAGTTTGAATATTTTAATATATACGTGACAAGGTACGGTAAATTACTTTTATGAAAACGCATTTTATGTTAAACTTTTTATTAATGAAACGGAAACTGATCGAAATGGACTTGAATAATGAAAATTTTAATCCGATTATACTTTTGTTATCAATATTAACTTTCAGTTTAATACAAATATATGTAAAAATATTTATTTTAAAATAATGTTGAAAATAAATGGATAGGTTTACAGGAATATAATTCATGTAGGAAAAATATTTTAATCTAAGACTGATAAATTACACAATGCTACAACTCTGTTTAAAAACATTGATCAGAAGGGCAAATAAAATTTTCCTGATTCATCAATGAAAAAGTTTTGTCACTAACAAGAGACAATAAAACGCATTTTTATTCAGTAGATGGGGAGTGAGACTCGAATATTTCTGCCCTTTTCGTAATGACAGTCAACTTTCCACGTACTGGATAAAAACGTGTTTTCTGGCATTCAGTTTAGCCAGACTATTACATAATTACAATTAACTCGTTTTCTCTGTGCGAAATAATAATTTTTTAACAATTATTAATTTCCTGCGAGAATGAAACATGTTTTCTTTGCCAAGCGTATCATTATCTATTTAAAATAATAAATTATCGTAATGAAAAAGATTTTGTATTATATAAAATTTATTGCAACACCAATGATTGTAAGTTTTATTATTCCGTTTTAAGCAGATATCTTTAAATTTTCTCACCACTCAATTAGCATTTAATTTTGTATGGGAAAACTTTGATCGCAATTAATCAATCGAGGCGCATCAAATATTGTTTTAAAATTCTTTTTTAAATAAAGTAAGTAAGCGGACTGTTTTAAAATGTACTCGTATAAACATGTTTTCGACGAAACGTACGAGCCATTAAATCTCCATCCCGCATTTTAAATTTTCATCGTCGAAAACGGAGAAAACATCAGATTCACTCTCCATTCTTCCCGTGGAGTTTAATAAATCCACATACCTATCAATTTCCACGCTCGCGAAATCACCTCACGGAATATCTTTGGATTTTCTTTTGCCAGCGATTTTCCGCAAGGGAAAAATGACTGACACGCCGAAATCGCTGGCAGCGGTGGTCGGAGTCGTTATTCCGGGGGATGTTTCTTCGCTCGGAGGCAAGAGTACGCGTTAGGATGCTCGAGTAAGGAGGTAACGAGCTCCAGGATTCCGAGATCGCTGTCGAGGATACAAAGTGCGTGACGTGTCGCGGTCAGTCGCTCCGGTCCACATTATCGGTGAAAGGTCCAGCTAATTATATTTAACAATGTTTTCTTGAGGAAACATTTTTTTCTTTATACCGTTAGACAAGTATCGAGAAATCCGTGGGTTTCGCTCACCGCACTTAAGAGAGTTGAAAGTCCGAGAATTACATCCACACGATAAGTGATTACAGAGGTGATAGGTTTACCGATAAAAGCATGAATTTTTAATTTCTTTAATCGAATGACTGGTCACTTGATTAAAGAAATGCTGCTACTCCGAGTGGGTTGGTAAGCAATTAAAGAAGCCGATCATGTAAATGATGTAATTTTTACAGGAAGAACCGTATTTCACAGAAATGTTTAATAGTAAATAGTAAGCAAAGAACTGATATTGAATATTGAATTTCTGGCAACAAAAATACCGTCGCACCAAGTAATCGATCCATCAAATGTGAGGAGTTTTTTGATAAATAAATTAACGGGAAATACCCCTTTGGTGCATTACTGGTTTATGGAGGTAGATCCGCTTGGAATAATAGAAATAGCGCAAGCCAATATCGCCCTCGCCCAGAATCCTTACGCCAATCCGAGAAACTTCCAATTCCAGCCATTACCTTTACTCATATTCGTGGGTTTGCACGGTAGGCGACGGTAATAATGCGTAGGCGTATGCGTAAACCGAACGATTATTACGGCCATACTCGGTTCCCATTATTTCGTCGCTTATTTCGATATATGCGCCCCGATGTTAACCCCGTTACAATTTCCGAGCCCCGGCTCCCTCCCCCTCCCCCGAGCCTGCCCTCATTTCAAGAACCTCATTTTCGGATCTCATTTATGTCGCTCTCCTGATTATGCCGAATCGATGGAATTAGGACGAGCTGACGACGCCGACGCCCTTTGTCTCCTTGCAACCCCATTGGCTGCTCGGCTCGATTTATTAAAAAAACGTGCGCCCGGTCGATTTATTAAAAAAACGAATTTCCAAAGGAACCCTTTATTTGCGGGGGTAAATATTTTTTTGGTGAATCTCCACGGGACGGACGGGCGGACTGAAATGCGGGAGGGAAATTTGTTTGTTCACCGTGGATTTGATTATTTTCCATTTGCTTTGTGTGCGCCGCTGCCGATTGTTGTACGCCGGGGTAATGCAGTTCGCGAGATACATTTTTAATGCATACTGATAGCTCATCAAGATTACTTCTGCTTTACATCCGGCGATCTATTTTCCCGACGTTGTATTTTCATTTTTTCGTCGTTCGAGTCCGCGCATTCGTCGAATTTAGGATTCCCATCAAGGTTCACGGGGCGCGATTCATCCCGGTCGGCTAACATAATTTTGCATAAAATAATTAGCAATAAATGAGTGAAAGTGCCAGGGCGTCGTTTAAAGATGAAGCGTTTGCATTATAATTATGATTATTCAGGAATAAATTAGTTCTCCGCATGAAAAATATTTTTAAGCGTGTTCGGCAATTGGAGGGATCGCGGATTTTTCATTGGCGGAACACCGCTCGATATAGTCAATACTATAGCCGGGCGAATAGATGCGTTAAATTCGGTTGTAATTTTATCGATGGATTGTATTCAAAGCCGCTCCTGGTAAGCTCCGCCGAAACAAAGGCCTTTAATATTAAGTGATTTTAGTCCCTCTACTGCTTTGTGTATCCACGCCATCCATGTAGTATTTTACCTCAAAAGAACAATCGTCAAAGAATAATGTATAACGGAATTATTTACCGGTTGTTCGAAGGAAGGAGCGCTGATGTTTTTGATGCAAAAGAAGACGAATAGGAATGCGCATAAATTTCACATCCAAACGCTCGCGCATGTTACTCGCCATGCAAAGAGTGATCCGGATGATATGTGAAGTAGTCAGAAAAGCTGATCACGATGGAATTTTAATGGCATTTTCATTCCTATGAGTTCTCCTCGCTTCTTTTTGGTCACTGTCAAATACAAAATTTATACGCTTTTACAATTAAATTAAATCTGTTTTTCTTTAATCTCCGATCTCTACTTGGCCGAATTATCTATTTATGAAAAGTTGTTTTATTCGCTGCATCTTTGTCCAGGAAATTATACAAATCTCGGATTCGCATCATTTTTTTAATTTTTTACACTAATAATTGCACGAATTGATAGCCTTGCTTTTACGAGGTTGGCTTTTCTCGATCCATACGGCTGTTACTTAAGTGCAAACGATGTTTTCTGCTGTTTTAGGAATATTCTATGGCTCGTATTGAAATTACAATCGGAAGTTATTGAATTTAGTCAGAATAATTGCACATGATTTAGTCAATCAAATATTCCATTGTTGTATTAAATTATAACTTATAACACTAAATGATCCCTTTGCTTTTTAACACACATTGAAAATATTAGTGGAACCGCATTTGCAGTGCCGTTTGAAACATTTACTTATTTACTTTTTTAGTGTTCGCCGATTAAATACACATTTACCCACGCGCTAACAATATAAAAATATTTTTGCTCAGGTAAAGAATAATTCATTGTAATGTGGAGTTTAAGTGAACGTTGAACAAAGTTGATAAATCGAGCTTATAAAGCGAACACGTAATAAAAAAAAGTCTCAAGTTCGAAGAATAAATTTTCGTCCAAAGCACTTTTATGAAAAAGCTATAATATATTATTCTCCGTGTAACTCGGAAAAATCTTTTCCTTTGGCCAATAGTTTCCATTTATTACGGAAGGTGTTATTTTTATAGTAGAATTAAGTCAGCGCACCGGGGTTTCCTTACATAATCAGTGCCGGCGAGATCAATCTCAAGACTTTTCAAGAATTCCAAATGGAGGCCGACCTAGTGTTCCGGCACCTCATCGATACTGCATTTGCATTACAAGTGTCGGAAAAAGGGCGCAAGGGCCGAAGGGCGGGAAGGCGGAAGCGTGAGAGAACTAGCAAAGCGCCCTGTCACTGGTCCCGAGCGGCCAATTCCAGCCAATAATCCCGATGACCCGATAGTCCGTGCTCGTCTGTCTGGCAAACACACGCTGCTATCGGCTAATGACAAAACTACAGACCCTGAGGTCTCCCGCGCGCGTGACCTCACCTCCTGACCCGCGACCCCCGCGCGATTCAGCCCACGAGTGGGAGGGCTGCACTGCCCTCCCACTCGTGTCAAGTTGTTCGGCCCTTCTTATCTGCCCTCTCGCTCCCTCGCCCAGGAGGCTCGGCTAAACGATAATTTGCCGCCAGCGCCTCGAAGCTTAGAACATCCTCGACGGCGAACTCCGCAACCCACTCGGCCCCCCTCGCTCCGGCCCTTCCCCCGTCTCCCTCCCTCGCTTTGTCGCGCTCCGTCTCACTTTCTGTCGCTGTGTTCTCCGCTCACCAATACCATCGCGTCCACCCTTTGATTACGTCGGCCACCCCCCTCGATCCTCTAATTATATTCACTCGTCGACCCCCGCTCGTTCTCTGCCGGAGGCTCTGACGGGGGTCCAATTCCGTTCACCTTTCATTACAACTGCTCCACGACAGCCACGGCTACGATTTGACTACCGATCGAACTGGACCAGCTGCTCTCTTTTTTCCTCCCTATGATTATAACGATTCCACTCCTTCTCACTCCTTCTCACTCCCCCCTTCTTTAGTTCGCGTCCAAGTGCGCGATCCAATGGATCTCGAGTGCGGCAACCCAATCCTTGATCCATATTCACTCGGCATCCGGGTTTTCTTTGCGCATTTTCGAAACATAATCCATTAGTTGTAACTGCCCGACTGAAATATTAGGTAATTGGTAAATAACGTAATTATTTCATGAAAATATTCCCTCTAGTTTAGGTAGCCAATTAAACGTGTCGATGCATTATTTGTTTTGAAAGTCCTCGGCCCTTGTCTGTACCTCTCCCTCTTTCGCCACCCCCTCTTCCCTCTCTCCCTCTATTCTGGTATGTACTTTGATTGTTTGTTGAAGCACATGCAAGGCACCCTTTTTCTCTCGTGTTGAAATATAATATTTTTATTACTACCCACTACCACGTGCTTTATTTGTTACAACTTTCTCTCTTACTTTTATTATGTATACAACACATGTTTCACGGGTGACCGACTTTAAATTCGCGGAAAGATCGGAGATGATAGGAATATGAAAAAATTAGATCATATTGTCTGGACCATACAAAGAGTCTTCCCTTTGAATTTCTAGGCCAAATGGCTAAGCATATTGGCAACCCTGGTAAGCTCTAATGTGGCAATATCCAGACAAGTCTATGTGCCTTAAACAGGTGCAATTCAATTAAGGACTATTGATTTATAAATTGTATTTATAAATATATATTTTTACGATACGTATATATAATTACTTTATTTCTTATTTAAGAAAATAAAATTTTAATTTTAAATACTTCAAAAAAATAATATTCTTTTTTATAATTATAGTGATAATAAATTAGAAAATGTTGTTACCGTTACTATTTACTACAAAACACATTGATATAATCAACTATTTATTTATTAATAAATAAAAAATATATATTTCGTCAATTTCTCCTCAAAACTTTATTTAATACCCTATAAAAATTTGATGCAACTTCAAACTTTCACTTAGCAATCAATTCAACTCATCATTGCAGGCTTTCGCATCAATCTGAAATTTCAATTATGACAGCGTAAAAAAATAGGCGATTGTATGGAAATTATTCTTCGCATCGCCAACAACAATAATAATAATAATAATAATAATAATAATAATAATAATAATAATAATAATAATAGTAGTAGTAGTAGTAATTTTGAGGTGCACCCTAAGAAGCCCCGGCCATTTCCGTATCGGGAGGAAGACGAGAGTCGCTCTCGCATAGAAATTCAACAAACCCCCTAATATAGGCAAATCCGCGTCCGCAAATCTCACCCTCGACTATTTCGCCGTCGGTCAAAAGATGGCCTTGGGACACGAGGCGAGCAGACGTGGGGCTCGCATGCTCCTTAGCGCTTAGACGTAATAATATTCAAAAGAGTAGGCGTGAATACTTGGCGGGGGTGGGTCAGCGGGTCTTGGAGGATGCGGCGTCACCCGCGCAAGCAATGATTATGGAAAATAATGGCCCCTGAATTATTGAGATATTATGCGAGAGCCGGGGCGATAATTTTTCGCGAGAGAGGCGCCGAGGGATGAAAAGTGGGGGAGGGGACAGGAAACGACGGCTGAGCGCGTATAAGAAAGCGCAGCGCGGGCGCGTGTGTATTAAGCCTCGGCGGGGCGAGGGGCGGGGGGGGGTGATTTAAGGGAAAAGTGCGAGATGCGAATGACCGACAATAGCCGTCCACTTAATATTTATGTGGGATTCGTGCCTAAAAGTGTTGGGTTTCTCTGATTGTTCAATTCTAAATGTTACTTAGAAACGCCGCGAGGCCGTCTTCAATATTTATGGCGCCTCTTTATTTTTAGATGTAATATGTAACGACGCGGTGAAACGGAGTTGCATAATACAGCAATCACTGACAAATAAATGTCCAATTTCTGTTTATAATGACACATCGAAACACACTGATATTTACGCCCAAATAAAACATTTTCAAACACGAGACGTCCAGTGTTATTCATTATTGTAACGAAATAAATGTCGTTATTTTATCAAACTAAGTTTTGGACTGCACAACATTAATATTATTAGTCGTTTAACCTAGTCGAATATTCTTCATACGAAATGCTCTTTGTAAAATGAATATCAAAGAAAATTGTTTTTATTTATCTGTTGATTGATAAATGACTAGATAACCAACAAATATTTTATTCAATTGGCAATGTGATCTTTAGATATTTAAAATAGCTTATCGAGTATTTATAAACCGCATACACAAGATCTTAATATACCTGAAGTCTCTAGCGTTGAAAAAATAACATAGGAGTATTTTTTTGTAAATGAAAAGTTTTTTCTAAAACATACGTAGTATTGTTAATTGTTACTAAAATCAATAAAATTTAGTTGCAACAAATATTACTCCATTAAACTATCCTCTATGAGAGGTCATTTTTAAAAAATATTATATTTCCAATTTCAATTGAAAACTAATATTACGTAACTAATAAAAAACAATAAAAATATATATTTACAGAAATATTTAAATTACATATAGAAATAAACAAATTCTAAACAAAGAGAAAATTACACTTTAGTCGGTAACAATCGATCAACGTTTAAATATTCAAAAAAAATTGAAATTTTTAAAATATGATAACCATAACCAATTTATTTCATTAACAACATATTAACAAGCAAATTGTACCAAATTACATATTATTCATTACAAATGAGTATTATTTAATTAATTAATAAACAATAAGATAAAAATTTACCACGTGTACAAAGAAGCAAATAAATGTTATAAATAGTACGCAAAGACGTTCGCCATAATTTTATTTTATCCATTGATTGCTTATATAATAACAAATTCATTTCCAATAAAATAACGCCATGATATTTGTATTTTCCGGTTAAAAACTGAAAATTGAAATGAGTCAAGAATCTCCGATTTTTAAAAATAAATTAGTTATTGGATAGGGAATCGATGGATAATATAAAGTTATGTTGAATAATTTTGCTTGGTTAAGAACTTCAGACACATGAATCTTAACTATTTCCGCGCGTGATTTAAAATCAATAAAAATAAAAAAACAATATCTTGAGAGAATGAGGTTCTGGCAGAGAAAGGAAGGAAGGAAATTGGAGTTTTCGGTTAACTGTAAAAATGACTGTAAACTAAGTCCCAAATGTTTCATCAACAAAAATTTTATAATCATCGATAATCAAAAGTCAGTGGATAGTTATTAATTGACTGAAAATAATTGGCGCAATAAATAAGTCATTATCGGCGACTCCGCGCAAGATTATTTAATCAATGAAGGAGCTCGAATCTTCCTTCCGATCTTCGCCCCATTTCCATATAATCGTCGCGGCACCCCGCCACCCTTTTCCGCCCCGTTCCAGCCCTGCCGACCGGTTCACGTGTATATTAATATCCGAGATGCACGCGAGAGGCCGAAATATTTTAATCATGGCTAATTACAGAGTAATAATGGAGTTCCGCCATCGGGATGTTTCCCTAAGGTGATGAAGTCCGCTTTGTTAGGTTCTAAGGCCAAAGTTCCCTCGAGTGCTCGAATCGGAAGTTCAGAGGAGAGCGAAAGAGGGAGAAAGTAGAGGGGAAGGGAGATCGAGGCTGAGGCTGAGGCTGAGGCTGAGACTGATGACGAGGATGAGGATGAGGATGAGGATGAGGATGAGGATAAGGATGAGGCTGACTTGCGACTGCTTAGACTGACAATATTCCGAGATATCCGGCCAAGTATTTAGAGACATCGGCCGATCACTCCTCGAGCAAATACTTCCTTAAACACGTCGGCTGTAAAATGTGGAATTAAGCGCCGTTATATTCATTAGACGTGGAATGTGATGGAACTGAATTTTCAAGAATTACGATGTACGTTAATGATGGAAAGTTTGATCCGTCTCTTTTGACAACTTTGAAAGTAAGATGCGCAATATTAGAGAATGTATAACATTTAACTTCAATTTAATTGGTAACTTTATTACGCATTCAATGAATTATTATTCTTCGATAGGTTTATTTCAATTATGGCCTATATTAATTTGGTTTATTTTGGTAATGTACGAAATTGGTACAACGACATTTTTGTGCTTTTCTTATTTGTAAATTACGTTCAAACTGTGAACATTACAGATTACACGTTTTCAAGAATTCATGGTGATCGATTTCTTGGCAATGTGTAAAGTTTTTTTTTTAAAGAATTGTATTTGGATTACAAGTTTCAAATATACTGTAACTGTGCATAAATTTTTAATACGAAACACAAAATGCAAATTTCATACTTTGTATTAAGTATATAATATCAATTATAAATTATAAAAGATACTAATATGATATGTGTACCAAATAAGGCTAATGTACATCTAATTAAAAATAGTAATTTTGTGCACTTAAAACTTCCTCTTAGATAAAAACAAATGTGCTTTTAATTTATAAACATACATATAGACATTCAATTTCAAATTTTAGCAAATGTACTTGCTCATTTTTAAAATAAAATTTGAAAAATCCTAAACTATTTGAAATATTATAAAACTAATTTTAATCCTCGTTAATTATATTAAATATTTTATACCTTTGCAACCCAATTATTTTGATTCATTTTAATTATAGTTATAATAAATATTCTTTGTTATTTATATTTTAAAAAAAGAGTATATTTATAAAATTAATATTTCAATATCTATTAATCATCAAAAACGTTCAGTTTTAAATATTTAATTAAAACTCATTTTTAACTTAGTATTATTCATATCATTTGACATATATTGTAATCTTAAATATTTATTATCAGTCAGCATTCCTATTTATATTCATATTATAAACAGAAATTATGTTTTTAGATTTCATAAATTATTATCATAGATTTTAAAAATACTATTTAAAAAACAATTAATAGTTTTAAATTTTGAAAAAAATACTAACTGACAAAGATACAGTCTAAAATATTTGAAAACTATTTTTATATATATAGTAACATATTCAAGCACTTTAATTTAAAAATGATTGTGATTGTATATTTTAAAGAATTATTATTTTTATGTGATCGATTAAATTACAAATTACAATGCTTTTAATAAATAAAAAATAGATCATAGACCGTAATAAAGTATTAAAAAAATTTATTGGAACTATTGAAATTGCAATGATAATTTTAAATAATATTTAAAAAATGTAGACATTTAAAATATCATAAATAAGTACAATTAATATTGAAACCAATGAAATTTTTATTGATATAGTATATTAGAAATAAAAATAAAAAGTTAATACTAATAAATACTATTAAAATTACACTTTACGGTAACTAAAAGTAGTTAATACTGACAAATAATTTTTAATTATAATTGCAACATGTATTACTTGGTAACTAAAAATTTGCATTTTAATGTTACTTCATACATTTATCCGAGTACCCATTTATAACAGGATTAAATTAATTAAAAATTGATATAAATTTTAATCATGTTATGAAAAAATGTAATATTTAATTGATTTTTTATTATATATTTATGTAATAATTACTTCACATAAAAGAAAAAATAAGTATTTTTAATTTGAATTGCAAAACTTTGCTCAATTATATTCATTTCAAATACATCCATTGTTTTATAAATGTTTTATAAATTCTGATAACGATCTATATAAAATAGATAGATAATTTTAAATAGTTAATTATAGATAGAAATTATTATTTTAAAAAAATTTTTTAAAATTTTTCTGTTAGATTTATGAAAAACTGAATGATAATACACTTGAAAATAATTTTTTAAAAATGTATTTTTAAAAATTAATTAATAATAATGTTAATAAAAAACTTAAAATATTCAAGTGCATGCGAAGTATAATTTTCATTGATGATATATGTCCTTATAAATATATTTATTTGTATGTAGTCATTAATTTAAAAATACTTACATTATTTATTACGAATCTATATTTATTTATAAAGAAGCCTTAAAAAAAACTAACGGCTTCTATATATCTATTGTACTAATACCAAACATAAAGCATTGCTAAAATAGCCAATTATTCTTAGTATCTATATCAGTATCATTTTAAGTAATATGTCACAACAAAAAAAAAAAAAAAAAAACGAATTTTAAAAATCATACGCAAAAAAATAAAAGACAAGACATACATTAACAATTTTAAATTTAAAAGGTGTCAATTGATGATTTAGTGTTCGATATTCGAACTAATTAAAAAATCAATATATTTTTACTACATATATTATTTTATGTGTATAAAGATAATGTATGAAATATTTTTCAGACATTTACTTCGAAAAATAAACCTGTTATAAGCAATTTTACAGCAGATCCTTCTCATGATTTATATTGATATTAAATTTTTCAATATCTATATCTCGAAATTTATTTTTTTAGTTACAGAAATTTCTTTACAGTTGTTCAGAAAACTTTTATTAATCAACTTCTCGTTTTCCATGCACATTCTTAAACACATCGATTAATTTTTACAATATGTAATTTAAAATTTAAAAATACATCAACATAATTGGTAAAATTTGAAAATTTATTATTACTCGTTTAAATCAATAATTTAAAAGTAAAATAATAATAAAATAAATGACAGACAAAGAATAAAAATATTTATAAAATTATAGTTTTAGAATAAAAAAATATTGATTGAATATAAATTAAATTTTTCATAAAAGTAAATAAATTTTAAAAATATCTGTATAATTAAGAATGTATACACATAACGTAAAATTAAAAATAGGATAATCAATGATTGAAATTATATTTTTATAAAAGTGTTATGGACGTTTGAAAATAAAATAGCTTCTTATTGTTTGTTTGGAAATATTATTTCCACGGTTATGTTATTTTCGTAGTAAATGTGTCCGGACAGTTAAATCGTGCATGTGTACATACATTTCTTATTCATTCTTTCCCTTCTCTTACTCATTTTTCTATTTTTCATTCTTCAAAATATGATTTTGTTCTACCCCACGTCTACGGCCAATTTGCGACATCGTGGATTTCATTTAATTTCAATTATAACTATGTAGCTCTTGAATATTTGAATTTGTCGATCTTGCTATTGGGTTATATATAACGCAATGATATAAAAATATAAGAGGCGAATTAGATCAATCTTTGTAACTTTAATAATTATTTATATTCATATTTTATTTTTATTTAAACTAATCTTTAGTACATAAGATTTTTTCCTTTTGAAAGCAGCGTAAGGTTTTTTATAATGATTTGTAAATTTTAGATTCGTATTATTATATTAAAAATTAAGCGCAAAAACAAAAATAATATTTGATCATATAAACTCTAAGGCAAATTTAATGTTTCGTATCAACGAATCTGCCAATTTTATGGAAAACATTAAAGCATGGAAATTTCAAATGTTTTCGCTTTAATGTTAATTGGGATGAATTAAAAAGTAATTTTCACTTATTACAATAAAATTTTTATGTTAATCTCTATATCTGTATAATTAATCTCTATAAGTAGATAAAATTTTTTCTAAATTTACCTTAAATATTTTGTGTTTATCGTGTGCTTTTATTTCAATGTTTTCAATTTTAATTTTATCGAGATACATGTATGTGATGCAATTTTTTTTTCAACGCGAGAGTTAAAATTTGGCCGAGTCGAGAACTGTTTCAGTTCCAAACCTACAAACAGAATACTAATAATATTCAATTTTCATAATCTAAAATATCAAAAAAAACTTACTTAATTTTTTAGTTTTAAATTTAATTTATCAAAAAGATTTATAAATTTATAAATACGTAAATTTGAAAAGATTATTGAAAATGTGAAAATGTATAAATAAATCTAGCTATTTTTAAACTTTAACATTCTTTATACAATAGTAATAATACATATTTTTTAGATAAATAATGTCGTCAGCGGTATAAATTCAAGAAATAAAATTAATTATACAGGATACACGAGAATTTAATTTGAAAATAAAGGTAGCTTTTGCCTTTTAATATGAAAATTGTAAGTTGTCATATATTTTAAAAATAATGAATATTATTAAAATAATTTTAGTGTTTGCTTTCGCACATGTAGAAATTTTTGTTTGAATGTATGAATTTCCTTTGTACAATCCAATTGTGTCAAATTATTTAAGGTTGAACAAAACTGAAATGAACAACGTAATAAGTAACGATAATAGGGTAAACCGAACGATAAAAATAAATACAAATATAAAACGTCAAATAATTATGGTATAATTTTATACCAATTACTGTGAAGTTCATTATATTTCCAGGAGTGCACACACCAACGATTAATAAATAATAAAAAGTCGAGTAAATATCAATAACGTCGATGCATCTCGAGATTATGCGGCAATGTTTCGAAACTAGTGAATTTAATCATCGCACGCTCATGTACACATACAGGTACGCGTGCATATAGACAGTAGACACACACGGATCGTGGAGCTGCATAAATTACGAGGGAACCGTTCAAAATAGTTTCGCCATTCAAGTTATGTATCACGAGATCCCCGAAGATTAGGTGAGATTCTTCGGACTTTCGCGTGCAACGATAATTCAGAAGTTTGAAAATTGTTCCCTTTTCCCTTCGTAATCGCGCCCTTTATCTTGCGATTTTACCCTTTTCCGAGCGGTGCCTTATAAGACTCAGACGCCAGACGCCCGCGTAAGCGTCTTTATCCCAAAGTAATTACATTTTTGGCAGAATTCAAAACAAAGTATTTCAAGTGCTGGGCGCTTCCGATGATTGGCGAGATTAGTTTTCGAGAGCTTATTGGCTCGAATATATCATGGATTAACTATTAGAATTTCAAAAATGAAAATTCATTTCGTTATTAATACCTTATTATAATTCCACCTTTAGTGCATTATATTTATAATTCCGATTGGAATGATTTCGTGAATAATGGCAAACCGAGGATTAAACGCTAAATCAAAGTAAAAAAAACTTTTTGATTAAAAATTAAAAAATTACAATAAGTATTATTTACAACTGTGTCATTGACACGTTTATCTTGTTGAAATTACAAAATTTAAAACGTTTTTTTTAGCTTGGCATTGAAAATTTTTATAATCCAACTAGTGTACGCACTAATTCCTGCGCGATTCATATTTATATTTAAATTCAGTCGTGTTTAAAATTAAAATTTTGTATTTAATATCAGTAGATTTATAGTTGGTTAATTTTATATAAAATCGACATGTTAATTATTTAATTTGGTAAAAATCGTAAATACAAAGCTTCAAATTATTTTTCTCTACCACCACCCCATGAAAGCTCGAATTTCGTAAATAACTTTCTTCGCTCGTTCTTCTCCAATAAACAATTATAAAAGAGTGGGTAATCACTATAATTAATAATAATGGAATTTTCAGGTGTAGCATCCTGTTTTTCTTTTGAAAAATTCCCGAAATTGGGTACTGCTCTATCGATAAACATCCACGAAGACGCGTCGAATCTTTGATACGGAAGCGCGATGTCCTCGCAAACTTTATGTACGCGTTCCCGTGTACGTGTGGGTGTGCACGCGTGTTGGGTGTGAGTATACTTATACAGATATGCGTATATGTACAAAGCGTCAGACTGGCTTCTCATGCATATGGAGCATTTCATTATATTAAACCCTTTCAATGTATAATTTACTTTTGCGTGAGTCATTTGAGGACCAGCTACGTTAGCGGCTGTCTCTCTCTCTCTCTCTCTCTCTTTCTCGTTCTATGTCTCTCTTTCCGTCTCTTGCACACACACAGATCTGCGTTATTTGCCTCTCTCACGCACAGTGTCACTTTCTCTCTTCTCCTTGGGGCTACTATATGAAGATCGGACTTTGAAGAGAGTGGGAATCAAGTGTATGCATGCTGTAAGCGCCTCCGATGGCAGCCCCACCGCGTGTTTTCCCTGCTCTCTCTCTCTCTCTCTCTCTCTCTCTCTCTTTCTCCTTCTCTCTCCGGGTATCCTCTGCCTCTTCCCGGGAGCCCGAGCAACGAGTCAGAGAAAGAGGGAAAGAGGATTGAGAGAAAGAGAGGGGGGCACCTCGCGCTCCGGTATACATTATCCACACGTGCGATTTTCAGAGCGTCAGGCGACGGTCAGTGCGATCGCTTTGCATCTCGACTTTATTGCGAAAGCTTCCCTCTCTGTCGCTCTCGCGGGCCTCGCGCCTGTGCGAGAGAGGAGGCGGCGTCCGTGTGCACTTCTCCTCGACAAATTTGCATGCACCCCATATGAGATAATAAATGCGCGGTCACTTAGGAAAATAAAAATGGGAAACTCTGGCGCGGCGGCCACCAGGGCGTTTAATCATCGTGGCTGCTTTGAAAGGATAAGATATTTTGCCGTGGCGCTCGGAAATTGATAGGCGAACGCGATGATTGGCTTTGAATGACGCCCACGCGAATATTCGAGAGGCTGCGAAATTAGAAACGGAACGGAGACAATCAGTTTCCCAGCTTAGCTTTCCTCTTTCGCTCCTGCATCCCAAATGCCAAATGAAAATCGCTCCGGCGAGCAGTTCAGTGTGCAGGGTTTTGTAACGTCATAGTGGATAAAACTATAAAAATATAAATGTTGGTTTGGGAATTTTTTTTTAAATTAGAGGTTGCGCGACTATCGATGTAAACTGGGCTTTCCACATGAAAAACTCCTGCGCAAGAGCCGAAAATACTTCAACGTCGGTTGGCGTATTTTTTATTTTACTTAAAAAATGATTCCTTGCGAATAATTAAGTTTAAACAGTGGTGAGTGGTGATACTTTTAGCGAAATATGGAAAATGATTTCAATATCTAATTGCAGGCTTCACAGAGAGTTTACGGTACTTTAACAGAGTGGCACGAAATTGTGCCCGAGCATTAATCCCTATTATTTCAAAAATACCTCGATTCTTTTTAGATGCATTCTTAAGTATTATCGTAATTTCAGCGAACGGGAAAATATTTTGGATTCATAGTCGACGGGCGGGTGCGTTTCCCCTTTCGAGACCAGTGGACATGTAAAAGAGCGCTTTCCTATCTATCCTTTTCTATCTGTCTTTAAAGCGATTATCGGAAAATTAGGGTAATTCTAATAGCTCAATCGAATGGCCGTAGCAGCGGGCGATATGATAATGCATTTGGGTCCCACGAGAGGGAAATGTATTCGGCTCGGACGGCGGCCGACGGGGCGGGGGCGGGGGCGGGGGCGGAATTAAAGAGAATAAAGGAAGCTGGAAACAACGGCGTGGATTCCGCCAGAGTATTTATATTTTAATTTAAACGCGATAAGATTCTCCTCGCTCGGAGAAGATTATTCACGGTCATCGTGACCGGCACTCGTCGGGAGGCTGGAGTTTGAGAATTCGAGAACGCACTCGACGAAAAGATTATGCTAAGGCCTACTTAATTATACGGCATCGGCATATCTTTGAATTATGCAGCGGCGTGAATAAGCGCGTATAGGGACGAGCGCAGGAGCGAGAAGGACCGACGGCCGGGAACCGAGGGGGAGGGAGAGAGAGTGAGAGAGAGAGAGAGAGAGAGAGAGCGAGAGGGGGGGAAGGAGCTGCGCCGATCGGCAAAAGTAATAAATTTGCTTTTATGCTCGGTTGCAGGCAGAGTCGTAAAAAAGATGCAACTATGTCGAAACCAAACGTTGGAGAATGCGGCGAGCTCGGTCATTCGCTCGCTTACTTTTTCAAAGTACATAATCTTTAGAGCCGAAACGTTACTTTGTAAAATAATCAGATAAAAATTATATTTGTCTGCCTTCCATTTTTAATACCTCCCTCCCCTTCCTCCACCCGTTTAAGATGTAATGAAACAGTTGAAGAATGTTAAATTAAAATTAAATTTTATGCCTTAGTTTCTATTATGGGTTTACAGAGGAGGTTTTTGTTATTATGGAAACATTTATCTTTTATAGCGTTTCAACGATTATTACTTCGCTCTTATCTACAACTGCTAAAGTATTTAAGAACATTTCAACAACTAAGGAAGGCCATCGAATTCGTGTTGAATTAATATGCCATGCAGTTGTCCGTTTGCATTTGCATCGCGCAATCCGGCTTTAATTACCGAAAGCCTTTAATTCATTATGCAAATGGGAATAATAATGTGAGAACCAGCAAATGATCCGCTTTTCGTATGTAACTTCCCTATGCACTTGGATCTGAATTCGTGGGCTTGTTAAAAATTTATACAATTATTTTATCTCCTAAATAATATTAACTGCCCCCATTACTAACCAGCTACCTTAAAATTATTAATCCGCCGAGTAATTTGATAGCATTGGACTTGCATTAACATTCGACAAAATCAATAATCGAAATAAAATTATTTTTAATTTACCCTGCTTAAAGCCCCGAATCTCTAAATATAATTCTTCGAGCTTAAGTTCAAGTTCATTAAATACATTAGAGTAAATACGACATTACGCATCGTTCTCTTTTCTTTAGAATTCTCTCCTCTGCATTAAATTGAACATTATTGAACTATCATATATTTTTTAACAAACAATACAGTTTCGTAAGCAATGTATTTATTATCAAGTGCTCTTAATTTCCAAAATTAAATATTTATTAATTTTATTCGATATTTCCGTTTCTTCACGGCTAAAAATTCTTCTACAAATTAACTTTTAATGTCATTATTGATTTGCTTGTATGTTAAAATTATAACTACCCCTATTAGAAAATATTATATATTCATTAATCCTTTATTTACGCGGTATAATTTTAGAGAAATTATTTTTGATAACATCATGTAACTTATTTTGCAATTCTAATTATGCTTATACAGTATTTTATTTTGTAAGTGTTAATATGTTCAATATGTTCCAGTGGAAATACGTGACAATTTTTTCTTGCTTACATAATTAATTTTGCTAAATAACTTTTTATTTTTAAATTATTCTTATAATTTTTAAACCCTTCAATAAGAGTATTTAGTGCCGTATAATGTAGTAAAGTAATTGAATATTCAAAAGCCTTTAGCAACTACCACTTTATCATTTAAAAGTAAAAACATTTTCAAAATGATGTAACTTTTTTGTTAATCCTTGTACACTTATAAACTTTTCATTCAGTAATTAATCTAGTTTTCAATTTTTTATTAGCTTATATAACTTTGATTTGATAACAAGTTTCAAATAATTAATCTTAAATATAATTTAACGCGTTGTTTAAGAATTTTATCTTTCTACATTTTATTAATTTTATTAATTTTATCTGCTTTAAAATATATTTACATACCAAAAAAATTATATAATAAAAATTTGTGTACAAATAAAATTCACAAATGAATAAATAAATTAATGAAGATGAATAAAAGAAAAGAAATTTAAATTAAAGTAAATCTACGAGAAGACAGTGAGCTAGTCATTTTATACCACCGAAAGTTGTGCATGTGAACATTAGCTGAGAAACGTGTGATTTAAAGTGCGATCAGAAATAAAAACATCAAGAGTTGAAAAAGTAGATATTAGAAAGTCATGTGAACGCTAAAAGTACTGTAATTTACAAAGAATATAATACTATTGCGTAAATTCAAAACACAATTAATGATAAATTAGTGTTACTAATGTTCTTTTAAATTTATTTATTAAGGATATTTATTATTTTTATAATTTATAGTATTTAACAACAAATATTACACTAAATAAATCATTAACATTCTACTAATATTCTAATAAAATTGTTTTAATAAACATTTTTTGTAAAATTAAAAGTCATTGAAAAATAATTAGCTTTGAAGTTAAATTTGATATTTAATTAATTTTACAAAATTTCTCAATAATTAAATATAACTAGCCAATTAAAAAATTCATTTCCTCAATGGTCACTAGTATTACTGAAAACTTACTGAGCGGATAAATATTTATTAATTATGCATAACTATTAAAATCTATTATATTATATTATATTATAACACAATTCATAATACTAATTAATGTTACACCGATAACATGTGTGTTCAACAACAAGTAGTTTAGATTATATTACTACATTTATATTTAAGTACAAGATTGTATTTTGTCTATCGTCTCATGCAATCTTGCTTCGTGGTTACCAATAAGAATATCTTGTATACGTTTTTTTAAAAAGAGAAATCTGATTATCCATATCATTATTTAAGTATCTTAAGAATTACGCTTTTTGCTTAATATGTATATATTTATGTGTTTGTGTGTGTATCTGCGTGTATGTTTATCCAACTTATCTTTCTGCAACTATTAAACTAATAAAAAATATCTATAATAACAAAAAATTAATACAGTAATTGTAAATACGTTTTAAATAATTTCAATATATAAATGATTTTCTTAAATATCTGTAACGAACTACAAATTATTAATGGAAAAAAACATATTATTTTAATTTTAAATTAAAAATAATGAAATTACTTAAGTTTATAACAATTTATTATATTTTGCTGTGTTGAATATTATATAAATTATTACATTATTAATCACCGAATCATACAATATTGTATTAACAGTTAAATTATGCTTATATTATGAAAAATAATTCATGAAAATTTAAAAAAATGAATTATTAAATGTTAAAAACAAATTTTTATTACAAAGTTTAAAATGTAAAATATAAATTTTTCAAATGTGTGTCAGATACTAAATAATAAAAACAAGAAATTTTTTTTTAAAGAAAAAATTAAATCGACAACTTTTTGATAAGAATACTTTTTAGTCTCTTGAAGTTTTTGTCCCTTAATTATAATGATAAATACAAATAAAAAATAGATATAATTGAAATAGACAATATTTATGTGTATGTGCATATTTGATTAAATTTATATTATACTAAAGAATTTATATTATATATTATATTATATTGTATTTTGTGTTTATATTTTATATTTACATTTTAAATATAGAAAGATCTTGACTTAATAATAGTGTCTTATAAATGCATTTCATATTTCAAAATTTATTTCGTAATTGTATACAATTGTGTATAATTTTCTTAATTTTATTTTTAAAAAGTAATAGTATTTTTCATTGGAATCTAGTTATTACCCACATTAAAACGAATAAATCAATACAAGGAATAAGAATAATTTTTATAAATAGTATTATAAATCTAAAATATATAATCTTTTGATATAATAATATTTATATAATTTTAGTACATTATATTTCCATTGACAGATGGACTTATAATTAATGATAACTTTATTTATTAAAAAATTCTATAATATTTATTTCATGATAAAAGATTTATGTGATTAGTACATGAATTTTAATTTTATATAACCTTTTCCTTCGTATCTTTAATTTATATCGTTTCTATATACAACCTCAAAAATGTATGAATAAGATTTATTTCCATTTTTAAAATTCACTTGTAAAGCCTACAATCCTCTTTTCTCTTATATTGGCGACCTTTAACAATATTAAAACTTATTTCTGGACATTTATATTTTGTATTATTGAGCATTAAATTTGCAAAATTGATCTTTATAGTATTGTCAGTATAGCAATTATCGGTTTGAACATACTTATTCTCTTGACACAGTAGACTTTCAAATATGGAACATCGAACATTGTTAGACGTATGTGTCTATATGCATGAATATTGTACTGTCAATATGTTTGAATTGCTTTAAGTCCTGATTGAAACAGTTGTATCTCATCAGACTTTAAATCATATTATGAGTTGGAAGGCTAGTTTGTTCACATTTTGGCGTGATTGCGTTTGCGCACGGATGTCTTTGCGCATTTTACAACAATCATATTCTTGTTACATCTACAATATCCCTAATCAATGTTAAGAAAAAACTTAAAGTACTATTTCAAGTGATATAATATTATTTTAATATCGCTGCTTTGTTGTCTATTTTCAATAAACTTTATTTATAACGAGTATTTAAATAATAAAAAGTCCAAGATCATAAAATGAAAACAAACTTTTACCCAGAACATGAATATTTTAAAGATTTAAAAATTGTCAGTGGTTTTATGAATGAAATACATAAACAATTTGAATAAAACGAGAGATGTATGAAAAAGCTCTCAGATTTTACGTAGAGTCATACCGACCATTATTTCATTAGCATCGGACGAATGTTTCATTTTATCTATTCGAATAAATATAAAAAATTCTCCATATTGAAATAACTTTATTCATTTGAGCCTGAAGGAAAACACTTAGAAAGTGAAATTTGGAGTATGGAGATGAAATAGATTGAGAAGAGGTGTGCGAAGAGGTGTGTTGGAGATACAAAAGAGATTTATTGAAATCAACAAACGCGCTCTGTAAATTCTTTTATTTCCCGATATACATAACGACCTTCTCGTCTCACCTCAAAAGCCAAACTGAACTCGTGACCGGGCGAGGATTCCCGAGGTAGGGAAATGTATCTCGTCGGGAAATCTGCCGCGATAGCTTAATTCGTCGACGCTACTCTTGTTTATTTTCAACAAATTTCCACCGTTTAATAGCGTTTTAAAATATCAGTGGCAATTTGAAAGAAGGTGTAAGTGTTACTCGGTAACGCGTATAATTTCATACGATTTCAATAATGAAAATCCGAGTTTGCATTAAATGCATTCGAGTGCGGCGTCGATTTTAATTTTAAATCGGCAAGATCGTAGAAAAACAGCCCGGATACTTCAAAAGAAGCGCGATTACAAAAGAAGTACACTTTTCGATCCATCTATTCTAAACGTCAGTGTCACACAATGGCAAGTACTTTGCTGCAAAAGGTTAATTTCATTCGGACTGCTTCAGAGAAGAGACAGTTGCTCTCGGTCGAATAAATTATGAAAGTTGTGTTTGTGACTCTACGCGTGGAGTGCAGTGACACTGGGTTTATCCATTCCCTCCCTCCCTCCCTCCCTTCCTCATTCCTCCTCCTCCTCCTCCTCCTCATCCTCCTCCCCCTTCGTGGGATAAACGTTGCAATAATTTTTTGACTGTTCGACCGACTTTGCAAATCGCTCTTTTTTACATATCAGAGGACGTTGATGGTGCTGCTCCAATGGATTTTGTTCCAACGATTTTCAACGTTTCCCTCCCTTCCGATGGTTCCTTTTATCTCTTTCCGTCTATTCATAGGCCTCCGTTCGGCCCAATCGGACATTTATGGTAACGCAATTAGACTAACAACTGATAGAACATGCCAACTCATGTATATGAAATAGTGTCTGCACTTCTTTGCATGCAAACCTGCAATTTTACCCATCAAAGAAATTCGTTTTTTGGATCGCAGCTGAGCTTAACCGTGCTAATTGAAAATGTATCAGGTATTGGATTAATCCGAGTGCCTAAAGGAAATTTTTATCGCTGCCCCTCTCGCATTTTTGATAAGAAACTGTATTGTGCAAAGAGGGGCAGCCACTAACAATAATTTTGCCGTGATAAATTTCCCTCGATGCGAGACAAAAAGAGTTTTTAATTCTGTGTATCCTTAAAAGCAATGGTTACGAAACGATTCATCATTGGTAAAAATGGCAGGCATGTAACGTATCTATAAATCGATGTGAAGCAAAGTATAAAAAGCTGCGGGCACTGGATCTGAAATCTGAATATCATTGTGAAATCGTAAAGAAAGGCTAAATCAATAAGGGTAAAGGCAATCGCGGACTTTGTTTGGATTCACGTATTGTCCCAAGTTTTTGCCACTAAGTATATATTCCAGGTCGCGCCCCACTCCCTCGGCGAACTGCCCTCCATCCCCCCCCCCGACCAGCGTAGCATTTCATCCGAGTCCCTTCCGATTGTCCTCCTCCTCACTCTCTCTCTCTCTCTCTCTCTCTCTCTCTACCTCTTTCTGCTCCTCCCGCGCACTCTCCATCTCATTTGGCCTCATTGTGCCGAGGTGTCCATTGTTTTTTAAATTACGAAGCCCACTTCTGCCGGTCAGCCGTCGGAACTCGATTTCATTTTTTGTCGGGAGTGTCTGTCCTCGCGCAAACGCCTCTCCCTCTCGAAATGCGCTTAGGAAGTTTAGGCTCGGCTCGGCTCGACTCGGCTCTACTCGAGCTTGCCAACCGATAGTTCCAGAGGGATACGCGTGACGTGTAATGAGATAAATGTACGTTTGATTCGCATTCAGCGCTAATTGCGCGACGTCACGAGGGAAGAGGAGAGGCTGCGTTCGTTCTTTCGTTATCCGTTCTTTTCTCCTCCCCATCCCTCATTCATTCCTTCCAACCAGAGCTGTGCACGTGGATGCTGTTAACTCCCCGATGTTCACAATTAAATGTCAATTTTCACTTTTAACACGCTTGGGTTGCGAGGTGCATTTCGTATATTACTTTTATTGTTGAATCCAAGAGGAATAGGGTTTCGATTCAACAGTCAAAAGATTACCTCAAGCGGTTTAATGGCCTCTTAAACGTCCTTTTCTAAATATTTAACAACCAAACTTTCGACATTTGCATTTTTTAAACGTAACATTACTTCCTTCGCCCATCTGTGTCGCACGGGGTGCGATCTTCATTATTATTGCGGTTAATTTAAATACTCTTCTGGTGATTAAATTTATTTGAATATCATTATTAGAATAATGAGGTTCCGAATAAAAACATACATGAAATTTAATATCATAATTCGCAAGGATGTTTTCAATTCTAAAGCTGCAAGATGAATGCGAAAATGTCAATCGCCTCTCCTCTACAATTGTTGATCACTTTTCTTTTATACCCTTAAGCTCTGTTCTCGTATTTCGCGTATTATTGCATTATTATTTAATTTTCAATTCTACAATCTCATATTGCTAGTCGCTCCCACGCATTTTGTTTTATATGAGCATTTACCAAAGCACAAACATAATATTTTAAATAAAAATGCGATTCAATAACCTACGATATTTTACCGATTTTTTCTTGTATAAATGCCTTTTGTAAGGAAAAAAGCCAATAGCATGAAGTATATTAAACATAAGGAGAAGGAAAGAGTGTGAGCCTCTCGTGTTGATGTGTGCGAATATTTTAGAGAGGTGTGCCTCCTTTAAAAAACAAGATTAATGTAAATCATACCTTTGATTTGTATTACAGAACAGGTATTTCTTGATGAAATCATCAACATCTATTAAGGCAATTGTGTACTTTCTCAACCATAACAAGTTCAATGATTTTCATTTTTAAAGATTTTATAAATTCCTGAAAATCTAAGCAAGTGATTTTAAACTTGTACCCCTGTGTAAAAAATCATTGAAATTTAAAAACATTTTCATTTTTAAACCTCATCATCATTAAAAACAAAGGTGTACTTTATTAATGAAAGCATCTGTTGATGGCAATCATTCATAAAAATCTTTGACAATATTAATATTAATAAATGCGTTTTAATAAAAATTAGTTATGACCAACTAAAATTTATAGGCTTGCACAAATCAGCAAAGCTGCAATATTTTCATTTCACCCTCCGTGTGCCCTCCTCTTCGTGGCACTTTCGTCGCATATTTTGTTGCAAAACTTAGACCAAAACATTGATTGAAACCCTCAGAGGATTTAGAGTTTACGGGTGTTTGTGTATCTTCCCCCGGCCGGTGTTTTCCAAACAAAAATACCATAATATCGCACACTTGGATGGTGCGAGGGAAACAGAAAGCAAACATTCCGGGGAATAGAGACGCACACGTGTAGGTTTTGCCTTGGTCGTCCTTGGGCACACCGGCGTAAATCATCGATAGGGGGTATGGAGGGGGGGGGGGTAAATGGCAGGGGTTGACGAGGGCGCAACTGAGCCGCAAACAACCGGGGGTAGATATCATGACGGGACAGCGATGACGGCGCGCCGGCGACCGCCAAGTGCGGGCGTCCCGACGCGGATGACCCGTCATTGCCAGGGGGGTGCGGGGCGGGGGTGCGTGGGCGCACGCTCACACGGGACCGGCACGCGCATGAATTCATACGCGGCCGCCGGGGGTTGATCCACGCGAGCACGAGCACGGTCTCGCGCGCGCACCCCCGCGCACCCCGAGCCCACCCCCAGTCATCGGCGGTAGCGGCAGCGAGTCACCACTCAATTACTCGCGTGCCACGCTGTGAAATCATTTACCCAATCATTTAGTTACATCAACGCGGTGCCCGACTGACCGCACGCGTAACCGGGGGTGGCGAGGGAGGCCGTGCGACTCCATCTGCCCGTGCACGAGGGAGGAATGCAGAAGGGGTGGGGACGTGGAGGCGCGGGGGTGGGACCGAGCGGCTATTGTGCTTCACCCCACCGCACCGGACCCGAGCCGACCGGACCGGAGAGCGCCGCTACCCTGTTGATTTCGCGTTATATCGTTATGATGACGATATAATAGCTTTGCTGACGCTCGGCTCGATTTAGCGTGATATCATCGCCGCCCCCGCCGCCGCGTATGGCGCGAAAACGCGAGCGAGCGCCGACTGTTTTCCCTGATTTTCTCGCACGTGCCTTTCACGCTTTTCACGCCTGCCCCACCACCATCACCACCACCGCCACCGCCACCGACACCGCCACCGCCACCAACACTCGCAAATCCCGCGTCGCGCGACTTTCCCTCGGCGCTCGACGATGTCCGTCTCGAGTTTCTTTGACCGAGGCGCGTCTTCGTCTTCCGCGTCGTCTTCAAGACTCTATATAAGATTTTCACTTTTTAACTTTTTTTCCCCTCCGCATTCGAAATACGCATTCAAATCGTCATAATGAATATTCCTTTTATCGGCACAAATGAGCCATTTAGACTCTTCCGAGTAGCATTAATTTCGCTCATCATTTGCGCTAATTCGCGTAAACTCCTTTTATTAAATTTCAAAACTCGCTCATTTCATTATAAAGAATATTTCCTTAAAAATACAATATTCTAATTAATGAGAACCGGCTGCAGTTTAAATAAATTTTAATTAGGTTTTTTGGTGAATCTACTTGGAGTCTGTCATTGGGCTCACAGTTTAACGCATTTTAAAACCGAATTTGCACTTAAAAAGGTGTTTATTGTCGTTTTTTATATTATTACTTGAAATAATAGTGTATTTTATCAAACTTTTAATTCCGTAATTTTAAAGTTAATTATCAGAAAATGATAATTTTTGAAAATTTTTTTTTTTTTAAATTAATGTCCAATTCTTATTAAGTTAGAAAACAGGATTAACAAACTTTTTATTTGGTTAAATTAATAACTTCTTTTACTATTATGATAATCCTTATAAAGTGTATAAATAATCCTCAGTATTTTCATTGCGCTTTGTAAATTTTCCAAATGAAATTTTTAATAAAGATAAAACATCCAACAGATTTTATTGTCATGAAAAGAAAACTATTTAAACTTTCTAAGAACTTGCTGAATATTAATAATTATTGATAATTTTGTATTGATATTTTTTTACTACATTATGTCTGATTCAAAATTTTTTGTACCGATTTTTTTTTATAGCAAGAGCCATCAACGACCGATTTACGACATTATTATGTTGGTAAAATTACGTGAAATAATTATGGGCATGTTATAAATACCGCTAATCAGTAATTTGTGATTACAAAAAACAAATACAGTAACTTTTTACCTCGTCCCGTGTACATTATTTTATATTTAAATTCAAATAGATAAATTATTATTCAATATAAAAATTATATTTGGTTAGTTTTCCTTATTTTATTTGATTTGGGGTATAAATTTGATCGCGCATTACATTGCGATAGCTTCAGGTGTCAAATTAATATTTGATTCATTCTGAAGACTTATTTGCCGACGAGTTTCCATTGGATAAGCGGGACACCATTTTTGTGCAATGTGAATACCCCAAGAAATTATGTAAAACAATTTATCCGGAAATACTGAATGCCTAACAAAGTTCTGGGATAAAGTTGAAAGAGCGAATCGAGCATTTGTGAATCTAATCGGCGTTGAGTAACAAGAGGTGAGCAACCTCTAAAAAATAACTCTTGTTTATCGCGTTGAAGCAAAGCGAGAAAGTCGGCGACGGGGACGGGGACGGGGACGGGGGCAGGGGTTCATTTCCGAATCGGTAAAAAGTGACATAGAGTGAAGGAGAGAGAGAGAGAGAGAGAGAGGGAGAGAGAGAGAGCGAGAAGGAGAAAAAGTGTACAACACACCGAAGAATCAGTCATCGGTGCCGAGTTATATCGCAAAGCCGATCGCCAGCAAAGTTCCATCCCCGGGCATCGGGCAAGTCCAGATACGTTTTTACAAATGGAAAAAATTCGTCGATGGGGATGCCGGGGGGTGGCAGACGGGGAGGGCTGCGAGTGCATAGGATTGAAAGGGGGTGAGGCGCTGTGGGGATCCGGAGGTGGAGGAAGCAGCGAAAAGAGGAGGAAGAGGAGGATCGCCGCGAGGGTGAAAAGCCTGAGCGAGCGGGTGGTGTATTGCAGATCAATACAATTGCACGTTAGTGCTAATAAATAATAGGCGGTGGGAGCGAAAAAAGCACGCAATGCAGCAGCGAACGCAACACACAAATAATACGCGATACATCAGCCCGACTGGTAGCTACGAACTAGACTCCCCGCTTTCTCTCTCTTTCTCCTTCTCTTTCACCCTCCCTTCGTCGCGCTTTCTCTCCGGCTCTTCTCTTTTTCTCGCATTTCGCCTCTCTCTCTCCGCTCCCCCGCTTTTTTTTTTCCAACGCTGCCGCGCGGCGCACACCTACTCAGCCCGGGCACAAGCACCACCCCCCGAGGCACCGCCATTTCTGGACAAATAAACCCTAGTCGACGTAATTTTTACACCGAACCGGACGATGAAAAGCCAAGAGGAACCGCGACGATCGCGGCCTTTCGCCGAGAAACCGACCGCGGAATCGAGTTGAAGCTGAGCGGCGGAGCGAGCCGCCTGTCGACTTCCTCTCCTGGACGTCTTACAACTCCTTCCTCATCCTCACCCACATCCACATCCTCATCCTCATCCTCATCCTCGGTTGACGAGGGTCAAAGTTTTACCGGCGTTTATGCGCCGACGAGGTGCGTTATGCGTCGAGTGACGAGTCGAGTCGAACCTTCGAAACTCGAATGGGAGTCTTTAAAAAAATAGTGATTGATTTATAATGCTCTCGAGAGTTGTAGCAAATATAGTTTTCAAGGAAGCCGATCGCTTTCGCTCTCCCCGCGAAAAACTCAATTATCCTGCACGGATATCCATGAAAAAGTAAAGTTACGAATATTTATAAGAGCTAAAGTCTCAGGGTATAAACGAGTTACCGCTCATTCTTATTACTCTCCTACTTCGTTACCTAATTTGATAAATTAACTTTCCGATAGTTCCAAATGCGATTTCCATTGTCGGATCTATTGCAAATGGCTAATCTGGAAGACCGCTGTTAGCTAATATTCAGGCGTAACATTATAATTGATGTTTCTGAATTTTTAAGCGAAAATCACTTGGAATAGAACGGAGTAGATGGAATGTGATTTGTACGGATTCACGAGCATTGACTCGTACACGCGAGTGCGAGTGCGCTTTTTAGATGCAAATCTCGCCTCTCGAGAAAAATCGCCGGAGCGAAGAAGATTTTTTTGGCATCCAAGGAGAGTCCAGTCCAAGAGAGAGACGCGTCGATAGAGCCATGAATCCGTCAAATTTCGGGCCCAAAAAGGGCGTGGGAGGCAACTTATTGCACCTCCGTAAAACGAGAGAGGAGTAAAATGAAACGCGCGTGGGCTTGTCGAGCATTAATTAATTTTGAAAAATTGAGGCTAAACGCGTTGCAGATATATCGACGGCTTATGTGCCCCTCGCCCCCCCTCGCTCCCCCCCGCACCCGGACGCCCTTCCGCTGCATCAGGCAGATCTGGTAAAAAGCCGGCGTCGCGTACGCAAACGTATGTATGTGGCCCTCGGAACCTACGAGCCACCGGGCGAATCGCCCCCGCGTCCCGCAAACATCGAGATCCCTTTTTCGACTCCCGCACACGACTAACCGTGCACTTCCCCCTGTTCTATCGCCCTCCACCACCCCCTCCCGCCCCCCGCCGCCGAATCATTCCGCCACTGCACCCGTACCGCCCACAGGTTAATGCCTGAAAAATGTACGGCAATTTTTTATTTTTAATACGGCCTCCCCCATTTTTTCCCCGGCGTCCTTCTCCTCCACCTGCGACCCCTCCTCCACCTCTCGATCCTGGTCCACTTCCACTTCCACTTCCGAACGTGTCTATGCGTGATGCTGCGGGAGGCCCTCGGAGCCGCGTTTTGCGTTTTTTCGAGCCCTCGCCTCGCTCCCGATAATTTCTTTGGATAATTTACAGTCGTATTGATCTGGTTGGCAACATCTCGATTGGATGTGCACAATGGCTTTCGATGTTCTGCCTCTTTTCCCCTCTCTTTTTACTCTTTTTACTCTGCCCAAACTCGAAATGCTGCTTGAGAGGAACGGGCGCAACGTTCGTTTAAAAAATTAATGATTTTCGATTTGCGCTGGGTTCAAGACACGATCACCTTAATTTACAGTTGGATTAATTTGCCTGCCCAAGAATCTCTATCACTCCATAGATCCAAGTTTTTCTCCTTTAATCATTCATTCATTTCGAAAAAGACATGCACTGCTTCGTTCCAGCCGCGCTCAAATAATTGACGATTCTTAATTGGATATTATTTAAATTATTATAATAAATAACAAATCAGTATTTTATTTCCATTTCGCATTGTATAACACATTTTCAACAGATGTACCCGGCTGATCCTTTCATTTATGATTTAATATTTCATTAAATCCAATTAATATGATTTTCGTTACATTAATTTAAATAATTTACATTCTTTTCGTTTTAATTAATATTATATTATCCGGTAATATGCATAATCTATTGTAAATTATTATTAATTTTGGACAATAATAATGAATCAATATTGATAATACTTTTAAAAAAACACACACACACACACATATATATACACGTAATTGGAACATAAACATAATATCATCCAATAACAATAACAATAAAATCAATAATTTAAGTTTTAATTAATATTATTACATTATATTACAGTATTATGTATATCAAAATTATTTCATACCATATTTAATTTTGAAAGATTATCTAGTACGTATTTACGCGACAGCTATTTATTACTTACGTTACATAATCAATTTTGATAGTATATTTTATGAAAAAGGAATCTTCATTGCAAAATTAAAAAGTTTCCCATCTATATATTATGGAAATTAACGAAAAAAAAACCAATAAAAATTGAAAATTTATATTAAATTTTTATTAATTTAAATAAAAATATTTAAAATACTTCAATATAAAATAACAAGTATTGAAAATTTCCATATAAACTAAAGTTAAAGACGATACTATACTTTATGATGACATACTTTATAATAACTTAACGTGATTAATTTAATTACATTCAAATTTTTTAATCTTTTTAAAATTAATTTTTGTAAATATTTTCTTATTTTCTTATTATTTAATTTTTATTAAAAAAATAATAATAAAGTATTATACCCAACATCGGCTAAGATGTACAAAGTTCTTATTTTTGTTCTTATGATAAAATTATAGAATTACATAATTTTTAGAATTATATAGAATTTATAGAATTAGGTATAAATTTTTTTGTATCGCATTGATCACAAATATTTAATTAATAATAAGAAAATTTTCATAAGTAAAAAAGATTTTTTTCGGTGATAACGAATCAATTTATAATGAAATAATAGTTACTAAAATGAATATTTTAAATTTGATGATGAACTTTCTGTTTAAAGTTTAGAAATATGGAAACTATATTGTATGTATTATGAAAATTTATAAATATTCATTTAATATAATAGGAAAGAATTTATACAAAATTGTATACATAGATCTGCACTGACTTAATAAAAAATGAATTTTATTATTAAAATATTAATGACGTTGACTAAAAATTTTTAGTTATTTTTTTTTCTCATTAAAACTTATACTTATTTGAAATTTAATCAAATAATTAATGTAAGAATTTTAATGAGCTTATTTATTACTAAAATTTACTAATATTTACAAATTGTAATGAATAAAAATAAGAACATTTAATATAAAAAATTAATTAATTATTTAAAAATTAAATAAAAATTCTGCTTAATGAAATTACATAATAAATTATATAGAAAATATTAATCGGTAGAATTAAATTTCTGTATAACACTTCACATTATAATTAATGAAGAAACACAAATTTATAAAAGTGCGAAAATCTAAAGGCTAGAATTATTGTAAAAATATATCCATCAATTTTATCAATCTTATTATATGATATCAAAATTGGAAATCCTTTATTTTACGAATGTAAATTAACGTTTTAATTGACAAGTGAAGATAATATGAATATAAAATGAATTTTTTTTTAATAAATCTTTTTCTGTTGATTGGAAAAAAAATGTTTTGTGTAAAGAAACGTAATTATAAATTTATATATGAAAAAATAAAACATTAATTGGAATATGTCTATCACTTGAAATTCAAAATCACGAAGACTTAGCTATTTGTATTTACGCTTTATGATTTTTTGAATAAATGTGTAATGTTCTTTTTCTTGCAAATATTAAAGTAAATTTTTTTTTTATATAAATTCAAATTTTTTCCATCATACAAACTTGATAAAATTAAAATCAATTAATGATTGCATAAAATTATGCGAAGAAAATTTTTAATTTAAATTTATAAAATAAATAAAAAAAGTAGATATAACTGAAATCATTTTTATGATGACTCGAATTTTTTTATTGCACCGATATAAATAGCTGAGTCATTTTGGTTTACGATGTAAAACTCAACATTAATACAAATCTTTTAATTATGAAAATTTCAGTTTTTTTAACATTCATAATTATTTTTCCAAAATTTAAATATTTATTTATAAAAATGAATTATTCGAAAGGAAAAAGTAATTGTAAATGTCAATAAGCGCTATCGAAGTACCTGTCGTTATGGTAATTTCAGGAATGATAAGCCATCGACAATTCTGTCTAAAAATTTGTTTTTTTATTAACTGTTAATTGGACAGTTCATTTTTTCAAAAATTATGTACTCTCAGGACAATAAGTTGTAACTAATATCATTATTTTTGTAGAATTTGTATTTAGATATATCTGACAGTGAATTTTTTAATATTACAATAACGTGTATATATATATATATATATATATATGCCTGAGTTTATAAGAAAGAAAATAACATGAAAAAAAATTTAGGCAAATATAAGGATTTTGTTAAATTTTAATGTATGGTAATGTCGTTTTTATCTCATAAAAATATTTTTCGAAATTTCTTCTTCTGCTTATAATTTCTTCTGAAAAAAAGGATTATTTTTAAATATTGTAAAAATTTTTCTAAAATTAAGAATAAATAGTTTTTTTTTGAAATTATAACATTATCTTACAATTTTGTATACTTAATTATTTAAATCTCTTTTAAATTACCGTTTTTTATATTTTCATAAGAAAATTATGTTATGCATATACTTTATATTTCCATTCAATTACTTTTCAATTTTTTGTATTGACTGTAGAATTTGAATTAAATTTGAATTACCGATAAGAGAATCAATTAGAATAAATTTATGATGCACAGCACATTATATCTTTTATTAAACAGATGAAAATTATATTTTATATTATAAAATTAAAAAATATCTAATAAATAAATAAAAATAATATAATGATGATGAATTAACTCTTTCTTAAACACTGTTTATAAAAATACGAATTCATGAGTATTATAGACTTAAAATATATCTATACATGAATAATACGGTGAACATAATGTCGCTCAAAATCACATCATTTTACAAAAATCTCACGATTTACATTTGATAAATTATCTTTTATGAAATAAGCACATTGAAATTTATTATTCTAAATAAATTTGAGAAAGAATAATTAAACAAGAGTTGGTATATTTTCAAAGAATCTTGGAATATAATTGCATTAATGATAAATGAAATTAGAAATGAAAGAATTTTGTATTTCATCTAAGGTATTACTGAGAAAAAAATCTTCATAAATAATATATTAATTGAAACTATTCTAAATAATCCTTTCGATAAATCTGATTATAGCAGAAATAAGGCGATAAAAGACTTTTCCTAAATGTATTTGTAAAATTTACATGTACTCTTAAACTAATTAAATTAAATAATTATTTTAAAATATACATGTTTTTTTAAATGAATAAATTAGGCATTGGCATTTGAATGGATTATTTATTACTATTATTTATAATGTTCGACGAAAAGTAAATATGTGCCTTTATTTAATAATACAGGATATTTTTTGGAGCATAAAATGATTTATATTTTAGGAAAAAGTTCTTGGAAGGGCATATTTGTGCGATAAGATGAGCACATTTTGTTATCAATATGCAAGGCTTCTTTTCGATTATAGCATTATTTTACTTTTTATGCCACTTCGATTATCCTCCAAGATCAATTTCTTGGCTTAATCTCTTTTACGACAGCAGTAGGTGATTCGAGACACCGAGTGTTACCTCCAATTATTATCTATCTTATGCAACGCGATACACGTTAGGCAATTGTAATTACTGACAAACCGCAGACCTTATCTTTTTAATTTTATTCTTGACTTTCTCCCATACTCACCTCGTTTCTAACTTTCCTTCTACTCAGGCCTATTGGTCAAGGTCACAAGTGATCTTAATCTTTTTTCACCCTCACTAACCCCTTAACACGCACTTTAAAACTCTCGTAATGTGTGCGCGTTCCAAAATTCATGAGACCAAAGGAAAAGAATGCAATTTCTAAACATATACATACATTTAAGAGTAAAAAATTTTATCTGCCAATCAATAATCTGAACAAAACTATAATTACATTTCGCCTAATAATTAAAATATAACGCCCAATAGTTTATAGAAAGGATAAGATATTGATCAATATTATTCGTTGTTGAAATTGTGCATTTTAAATAAAACTAACTGTATTTAAAAATGTTTTTAATAAAAAATTTCCAAAATTCAAATATAATTTAAATATAATTAATGAAATATTTAAAACCATTGTAGCTTAATGAAGTTACAAATTAAATAAGACAAACTAATTAAATTTAATAAATAAAAATAAATAAAATAAATAAAGTATACCGTATGTTTGTAATGTATGATGGCAAGCTAATTAACATAATCCATTTGCGAGTTGAGACCTGTAGATATTGGAAATAAGTAGGTGAAAACTAAATTGCAGGTAAGACCACCTGTCATAGACCTGGCGAAAAGCCCACGTGAGTCATGGACAGTGCCCCACTACTACTACACTTCAAAATAGCGGCATAAATTCTCTTGTAAAATTTCTATATAAATGGCATCGTGTGTGTGGTTTATAGATATTACTTTTAACCATTTGTAACGAACTTTGTGACTGTAGTTGTTATAGATATAACAATTATAATACCAAATGGTAAATAAAATAAAATTTAAATAAATTAAATATACAATTACAATGTTAATAAAAATGTAGATAAATAATATCAAATGGAAAAGGGTGAGGTTGAAATGAAAGGGAACGAAGATTTTTCGAACCCGCAACAAATCAAATAAAATTTATTTTTTCAATGTTTACCTAAAAAAACTAAAAAAACTAAAAAAACTAAAAAAAACCCCCAGTGGGAGGAAAAGCCGTGCGCGAGTTCCTCGCACATTCGCAGCCTCCGTGTAGGCTACGCCGCTGATAGCAACAGCTACTTCCCGCTGATGAAGGAGCCGGAGAGCCGGCGATTCAACACCGCTGCAGATAAATCCGCCGAAGATGAAAATAGATGATCGAAATGTCCTGCGCGACACTTCTGCGCCTCGTCGATGTCTCGGAAATCGCGAAACACTTCGCCGGAGCGAGGAACCGGGTTGCTCTTACAGAACTTCACTCGTTCGCACACACGCGAACCGCTTTCGCAAACAAATGATTCTACAAAATTCGATGAAAACAATGAACACCAAAATTCAATTACAAATCTCGCTTAAAAACGCAAAGCAAAAGTTAAGTTATAAGTTATATAACGTTGTTGACGAATACAAGGTCGAAATCTAAATGTCGCCACGTCGGAAAATGCGGCGCGGAAACTCCACCCCCACCGCCCTTTTCCTCTCATAAATTACGGAGATTAGGTGAAAGACGCTGAAAAAAACTGGGCCTACTCGAATAGTCGAAGATATGATTTACGATCGGCTCGGTTGCCGATGGTCAGGTCAAAACTGCGAGGGACTTACATAAAATTTCCGCAAAGAATTTACCCGAGTCCCGAACATCACTATATACTTAAATGCATATACTTTTTTATACAAATACAAGTTAATCATTTGAAACATTTTTCTTCCTGTTAAAAATTAAATATTTGAATACGAAGAAACATTCGCGCACGAAGTGGATTTTAAAGAAAGGCTCACTTTCACGAAAATTAACATCGTGAAATGTAATTGTTAACATTAATAATAATGCGTTTCTAGGTAATAATAGATATTTCCTTAAATGCATATATTTACTATGATTTTTCTTTTTTTTTTTAAAATAAAAATGATTTTTTTCCCTTTCTAATTCATACGGTTATGAATAGAGTTTATATCATATTTTAATATAATATAAACTCTAATCACATTAGTAATACTCTTTTTTGTGCAAGTTTTTTTTTTTAATTTAATTTATATAAAGTGTTTTAGAATATTTATATATATATATATATATATGAATATACATATGGAATATAAAACTTTAATAAAAGTCATTTAAATTTCAACAAGAAGCTAGTTTTTGTATTTATAATGAAACAATGATTCTCCACTTCAGATCTATAATAATAATTTTGTAAAGTTATATTAGGACATTAGGAAACATTTAATACTGCAATAGGTGATCAAACAAAAATTATTTTTTTTATACGTAAACACATTATTGAAATATTAAAAATTTTATTCTCAACGTATATAGTTGAATCATAAAAAAAATAAATGCAATTGCTTTAGAATATTTAATTTTTATTGATTTTTATACTCTAGTTTGATGGAAAAAAATAATTATTAAAAAAAATTACACTAATTATTTAACTATAAGTTATAATTTCATTCTATCTGAAATTTAATGAATATCATACCTTAATTAATGATTGGCACAATCATTTATTGCTGTACTCTATTGCATTAATGATTATAACCATATTTTTTAATTAAAATTTAAATAAAAAATATGAAATCGTGCCTTTATCAGCATAAAGTTTTTGGCATAGCCAAAATCAAATAATGAAGATGAAATATCGCTTTCTCGCAAAGTCATACGCATTTAAGAACCCCAAGCATTAATAAAACATAAAGAATAAAAGTTCTTTTAATCTTGAATGGCACAAACAACTCGGTGATATTAGATGTACCGCCAAAGCAAGAAGTAGTTTCAAAAATTAATTGCAGCCACTGGCTCGACATTCAACTATCCGGTGAAATAGGTCGTTGAACTGGTGAGATGATGTTTTCCCTCTTTATTCTTGAGGCAAAGGAATTTGCGAAACTGTGAATGAACCTCACCCACATCAATTATTTGGAAAAGCTAATTAAAACTTCACCTGCAACCGCGTATCCAGTGCACGCAACAGTCTTTGATCGAACCATCTTTGTTGTTCATATTTGACCTTTAAGTTCGAACAAACCGACTAGACAAGGGAACAAATGTACATATGAATATACGCGCCCACAAATGCTCGTAGCTGGGCAAGGGGGAGGGGGAGGAGGGGGGGGGAAGCAACTGATGGTTAAGTAGGGTGAAATTTAACTCGATGAGCAGACGTCCGTTAAAGCAACCCTTATGATGTGCGGTCCCTCGGACATTCTTTGTCTCATATCCTTCCTCTACTCCGCACTTTTTATCCTCAACTTTCCCTTATGTACCACTCTAGTCGACCACTCGCTGTTTTCAAATGTTAAATAATTAATTTCCTCCCGGTCCTTCGTTTTCTTTGTGCCAATGGTCATGTTTCTCTGTTTCACCGAGAGTTCTTTTAATGATAATTTCAATGAACACAGGGGTTGCTGTTTTCTTTTGATGATTCACCGAGTGAATACGAAGAATACTCTCGGTAACATTGAAACCCCAAACTCTGATTTGGTTAACGAATTTTTAGACGCAATTGACGCATTGACCAAACATTAATTTAATCTTCTATAAAGTATCCGTCCATCAGAACAACAACTATTTCAAATGCTTTTCCCAATACTATTTTCAAAATGATCGTAATCAGTGCATTCAATAAACTTTATTGAAAATAAAAATATAAATTTATTCATTTTATTTTTAACTTAAATGAGCAGCTTCGTTCAAATTTTTATTTAAAAACATTTGAAAAATTTTAAACTCTTTTTACAAAAAAATATGTATTTATTTAATTAACTTAGTTAAAACTGTAATATTTAATAATGAAAGCTTATATTTATACCCCATAGATTATTATCTTTTTAACTTTCTATGATTGAGTATTTTTAAACTATGCTCTATGTTAGTTTGATATTTTATATTTTTGCTTTTTTACTTCTACGTTGAATTATAATTATATCGAATTAATCATTTTTTTTTTACTCGAATGATATTCCATTATTTTACATTTTATTGATTCAAGTATTTTACTACTAAATATATCATTTATACTTTAGAAAAATGATATATAGGAATATCAATGAAATAATCTTTTATAATTCTAATTAATCATTTAAGTAAAATTTTTACTTAGAAAATTATGAACCAACAGTTTATAAGGAATTCATAAATATCTAAACCCATTTTTATATGTTTTATACAGAAAGTCAATATAAATGTATTTGTCTACACATGAATAAAATTTTAAGTTATAATTACTTTATAAGTTTTTGTATTAACACAGTATCTACGTATTAAAAATAAAATGTCAATTTAATTGAAAAAATTAATTTTGTAATACCTATTATTAGGGTAATAATCGAAGTATGATTTTATCTTTTTTCATTTCTTTAATTAAAGGATTAAAATATAATTAATTTGCAATTGATATATTGTTAATTGTGAAATACCTTCCATTGATGAATGATGAAAAATAGGCATTGGAAACATAAAATAAATAAAAAATAAAAAATAAATTAAATATTGATTTTCTCCCATAAATGAATAAAGTCGAAAATAAAATTCTTAAAAAAATATATCAATATGTCATTTGGTGTAATTGTTTACGTACATTGTATCAATATTGTTTTTCTTTTAGATTCTTTTTAAGTAGAATTTTTCTTATATTTTAGAATCGACAATCAGATAACAAAATACTCTAATTAAGTTTAGTGTTCAACTGATAATTTAGTTTACTAAACTAATTAATTACTAATTTTATTGATATTTCATATATATTAATAGATATAAAGTAATAAAAAATTCATTTTTTCAGATAAGATCACAATACTCAAATATAGTTTAGTAGTTTAAGGATACAGTTCCTTGAATAACTAATATCCACAGTTTTTTTTTATTACGATCATACAATTTGATTTTTTTATAATGTATTAAAATAGAAATATTTATAAAATATTATTATCAGTAATGTGTTCTTAATTATTTGTACAAAATAATGTTAGAAAATAATGATATTATGAATAAACGGTAATTCTGAAATTTATATATTAATTATGCAGTATTAGTTATTAAAACAAAAATGTATAATAGTAAATAATTAAGAAATTTTTTCTTAATTATTTACTATTGCCAACATTATACAATTTTGTATGCGTATATTATTGATAAATATTTTTTTTTTAAATAATAATACAAATAAACATTGCATTAAATTTTATAATAGAAACATTTCTAGTGTATGTGTGAAAGACTATATTAATATAAATTAATGATGATGGATTTTAGATATTAAATTTTGCTGTACGTTCACCTTTACTTTTTATATTTATTTATTCAATTTTTTTGTATTTCTTTTCGAAAGTTGTAGGGTTTTTGCAAATTTATCATTATTAATATACTATAAATTTCTATTTATTTTATATGTATCATTCGAAATAAAATATTTTGTAACGTTTCATTGTACAGATAATTTGAAAAAATCATATAAAAAAAAATTTAATCTGTGGATCTAAATTTTTTAATTTGAAAATATAAAACATTTTATACATTACATTGAGTAGAATTTTCCAATAGTTTATAGATAGAAATGGTAATTCTTATTTTTGATCCTTTTTATGACCGAATGATTATAATAAATTGTAAAAAAAATCTTTGCTTCAAAAAAAATAATTATTATATTAGAAAGAATATGGATACACATTTATAATTGATTTATTATCACCGAAAAATAAATATTATAAAATTTAATTTAGAATTTTCTCTTAAAAAATTATTGAAGAAAAAGTATATTTATTGGATTATATTTTAAGACTTATATTAAAATATTGAGTGAAAGTATATTTTAACATAAAATTATGTGAAGATTTTTTAAAACCTTAAATCGGTAAATACTCGTGTTCAGTATGATTGTTGTGTATCTAGATTTCGATTTCTGCGAGAGTATTTGATCAATTTGTTATCTAAATGGAGGGAAAAAGAAATAGATTTCAAATATGGCTTTGTAGGAAAGAAAGGGAAAAGCAAATCGTCGACGTTGAATCCAAACAACAAGGTTCAATTTTCGTACGGAAAATGGAGAATCTGCAACTGCAGATTCTGTTCTGCTTGAATAACTCGTTGTCGGTTTATCAAGCTTCTCAATATCCCCGTATTTCGGTGTTTCTCAATTAATAGAAAAAAAAATGCGCTCAACTCTCGTGAGGCAAGTCTGTTTTCGGGCAAATAAAACAGAAGGAAGGTGGAAAAATCGAGTCGGAAAGTGGAGAACACTTTCACAAAAGAGAGAAAAGAAAAGTAAGTGAATCGAGGCGAAAAGTACACTTCGGGGGTAGATAAGGCGTGCAAACAGCGTACTCGGGGTGGGGTTGGGGGTTGGGGGGGGGGGAGGGGGAAGAGGTTTGAGAAAGGGGGGAGGGAAAGGATGAAATCGTGCAATAGGGTGCGCACGTGCTCGGGGCCGGCACGCGTATGATCCTCCAGCCCCAGCAGATCGGGGTGGGTGTGAAGGAGTCAACGGAAAGGAGATTCCGCTCCGAGCGCGCAATCTTCGCACGAGTCCGCGGGTGAAATGCGATTTCCAGGAGAAAGGATTGATTGAAAAAATAATTTAACGTGTCCTTTTAATTCGACAGGGTGGCTTGAGCTCAAAGCGAGCCAACTCGACTCGATTCGCCAGAAGAAGACGCGGGAGCAAGTGTGACACCGCGATACGGAGAGCAAGGGGCGAAAGGAAGTAAAGGCAGGATTGGTAGGGGATAAAAACTAAAAGAGGAAAAATACCGGTGGTAGGAGGAGGCGCGGCTCGGATGGACGCGGAAATTTAAAACCTGATCAATTGATAGGACGGAATGAAAAAAGTAGGGTTGAGGGGCTCGCCGATGGCGCGGAGGTGGTACGCGAGCAGGGAAAAAGAGAGAAGCCGCCGCCGATCGGGTGGGTGGGGTCCACCCGGGGGTGGATGTGTGTGTGCGGGGCTGGGGGAGGGGGGGGGGAGGGGAGAGGAAGAAGGGGTGCATGCGTGCGCAGTGCATTCGACTTTTCGGCTACGTACAGCCCTGGAAAAAAGTCGGGAGTGGGGGGACACATACTGAGTCGCTCGGACGAAGGGGCCCAGCGACTGGAGGAGGGCGGGGGTGTCGCGGAGGTGTCACGGGGGTGTCACGGGGGTGCAGGTAGATGGGATTGCCGGGCATTATTCTGAAACGCGAATTTGTTCATTTGTTTCTTCCCCCGTGTGTGCATCCTCTTTTATCGGCTGAAATCCCAGGCTTCAAATTACCGTGCCAATGATTTTTTCTCGCTCGGCTCTCTTTTTTTCGGGCGCACACGCACACGCACACCTACACGCGCGCACCCACACACCCGAGGAGTCCAGCCCCGCGACTTCGATTTCGCTTTGCCATCCTCCCCCGAGCGCAGTAGTTGCATACGCACCTACGCTCGTGTAACACCTGGCGAGCAGCGGCAGCCCGGCGCTGGCGGGATGCAAAGAAGAGCTTTAACTCAAAAGGAATTTAAAACCCAACGCGCGTGGGTGTGCATGCGTGTGGCCTTGCGAATGTGTGCGTTTATGCAGACAGAAAAGCCTCGAAAATATACCTGTCGATGCTCGTATTACTCTAGCGCCACTCGAAACGACCGGCGAGCGAGGTTTCGCTGATTTCGAAAAAGTTCGAGAGAGAAGGAGAGAGGGAGGGAGCGAGAGGGAAGGATGGATGCGTAGTCTTGCCACCTGCATCAGCCGCTGTCATTTCGGCCCTTCGTGCCCTTGTCTTGCTTTTACGCTTTTGCCAAATAACTGCCTGCGTGTGCGGTGACAGTTCAAAGTTCGAAGATCGAATTTATAAAAGCGTATTCTGTTATCATCGTCTATTAGGTCAGGCTCTGATTTATTACGGTGAAAAACCTTTGTTGCTATTCCAAAGATTTAAAAAGTTCGTTAGTGAATTTCATGATTGTTTTAGCTAGCCATTCGAAATAAGATCTATCCCCGATACCAATCTTGCTATTTTTTGTTTATTGAACAAATGGACAGCAGATTAATACTACTGTATCCGCAGAACGCGATTTTTAAACATAATACGATAATTTCTTTTTGGGGAAATTAAATTTTTGTCTAATCGAAACTTCCAACTGAATGAATAAAATAATTTTATTCTATTCTATTGAATTAAACATTAAATTTTACATTTAAGAGAAATATAATTATGATATAATACTTTTTTATTCTAATTCTTAAATATAAAATGCATTGTTTAATATTAAAGGAATATAAATTTTTATTATTGTACACTTTATAAATATGATTTCTTAAACAAGTTAACGTTTAACTGTACACCTTACATTATCGGAAGACGTTTAAATTTTCAATAGTTCTGTTTTTAGACGTCAAGTTTATATTTGGTTTAACGTTCGTACTCCAATTAAGTTATCTACAGATTCTCTTTATCCATAGGTTTTTTTTTAAATACATTAAAAATTGAAATGTAAATAATATTTCTTTATATTTATTTGTAATAAATTTAATGAAATTCAACAAAAATTCTTATGTTATCATAATATAAATAATTATCCTTTAAATTATTTAATAATCAATTAGAATTTCATTTAATTAATGACAAGTGTAAAATATTTACATTGAATTTTAATGGTGTGATCAATTTGATGTGCATTTCATTACCCAGACGAATTTGTTGTTCAGGCTTTCGTAAAAGACTAAATCATATTTTGATCATTTGTATTCATGTCTAAAAAGTTATATATTTGGCATTTTCAACTTACCTTTATGCTTTATTCAATAGGCATCGTGCGTTGGCATATTCTATCGATTGTAAATAATTTTTCAACTGCGGTTCTTAGAAAAATGAGAATTAAGCTCACAAAGTTATTTCGAGTCTTTTGTGTTGATTCTCTTTTTCATGCATGATCATCATCATGGTCAGTAAATTATCCAATAAAACTGAGTTTAAGTAGAAACTTTATACTATAAAACTAATGCGAGAGTTCATATAACTAAACAGAGCAGCAATATTTCATCTAAAAGCTCCGTTAGTATTTCCAATGTATATTAGCACAATGCCAGGTGAACCGTGGATAAAGTTTGACCAAGGAAATCTCGGTCGTCACTGCTGGATGTTGGGCAATATGAAACTTCTCGTTCTAATATGACTAGAGGCGGCGACGAACCGTGACGTCACATCCGTCGTCCTGCACGTCCGATGGTCATCTTGAATATTGAACCCTGTATCATCGGACCGGAAGTTATGAGATCCAGAATCGAGTCTGATTTCCTTAGTGTCTATCGCCATATCGTGGAAATAGATTCTCTTTCAACTGGACTAAATATTAGGTTCGCAATTTTAACGCTTCAGAGGAACAACTTCAAACGAAGATTATTAGAAAAATGTTATAAAAAACTCTTGCATTTAATTAAATTTAATTTCAGAAGAAAATTGTTGAACTAGAATTGTTGAATATAAACAAAATTTTCGTATAGCTTATCGAAATAAATAATTCATAATTCATGGTCTAGGAAAATTGCCAATGTAAATGTTTGCGAAAATTTAATACTGGATACAAGATTGATGAAAAAGAATTTTGTACTCGAATTACACAACTACACATCCGCATAAACACCATAAATGAATTTTTTAATAAAATATTTGAATTCTTTATATTTAAGATATTTTTTTGGTTATTTAATGAATGTGTAGAGAAGGGAGGGACATTAGTAAATCTCAATTGTAAAAAGAAAAGTTTAGAAACATCATTTCTTTTCGCTATACCAAAATATATTTAAAAAGCTTACTTATCATTATAAAATGGATAAGGATGATTTCAAATTTTTATACCAATATTAATTTCGGAACATAAAAATCGGGATAAAAAATGTCTACGTATGAAGGGTAGAAATTATGTGTTATCAAAAGCAGAAAAAGTGAACTATCGGTTATAAACTTTCTGATCAAGCATGTGCCGGACTTGAAACAATCGATAATGTGCTCGTCCTCTGCGACAATTAAAAATGTAATTTAAAAGTATATTAAAGGGGTAGAAGTGCGCGTTCAGGCAAAATACGAGGCACAGAGAAGCAGGCGAAATGCAAATGAATTATTAAAAATTTAATCAATCGAATCGGCACTGCCTTGCAGCAGCACATAGCGTTTATTCTCTCTCTCTCTCTCTCACTCACCCACTACAATGACTATTCATTTCCAACGATTTATTTTGCGGGGGCACGCGAATATTTATAATTTGCTTATTTAAATTACTATGAGGGCTGAAGGGTAACGAGAAATATTTCGCGTTTCTCGTTGGTTGCATCGTTTACCTTTGCGATGCCGCTTTATTAGATTTATTCTTGCTTTTGCTCGAAACCTCCTTCGGTTCTAAATCGCCTCATAAAATTAGAGAAATAATTGATACAGACTTTTATGAAAAATCCCGGACATTGTTTTCATTTATAAATCATGTTTTATTAAATTTAAATCAATTTTATGCGACGTAATTTTCCTTTTTTTCAATAGATAAAACAAATGCTTTGAAAACTACAATATTAGTATTCAAGAGAAAAACCATGAATTAGTTTGAATAAATTATATTTTTATTATAAAAAAAAATATTTCTATATTTCTAGTGCAGTAATTGTCAGATTTATAAAATACACTCTGTTTTTTCATTCAATAGTAATTTTATCACAATTATATTTTATTTAATATTATGAATATCTCAAGAAATTGTAGTATGCGTGGAAATAATGCTGGCACATTGTGTTTAAATTGTTCATTTTAAGAAAGGGAGACATAGGTAATGAATTTGAAGCAGAAATATTACTATTGCTTATTTTGGCAAAGTTCCTAGACATTTACAACGAATGACAATTTTCTTTTACTAATGTGGTATAGATTGCTGGTAAAAAATATTTCTCTTAAATTGTCCAGTTTAAATATTCCTTCAGTAATACGGTTAACTGTATTAATAGGTATTGTGGCATAATAATGGAATAATGTGTAGTGCGATCAATTTGTTGGATAAGATACCGAATAGAAAGAGCATTTCACTAATTTTGTATTGGTTAAATAAAGTTCCATTCAATGTTTTATTCCGTATAGCTTGAATCGCATTTCCTTAAATTTTTAAGTGCATACATTTTCTGTGTTCTTAGCGTAGATATATTGTTGAATAGCTTATTCGAAATATTTTATGAAAGTCAAAGGAAATCATGTAATAAGAAAATACAATGTAAATTTTTGAATATGAATGTGAATAAAATTATTTAAATTTCACATTTACTGTTTATTTTAATAATGGTAATGTATGAAATTATTCAGAAGAGGCCATTTGATAATAATGTTAAAATGAATTTCTATGGCATAAAAGTATTATTAAATGGCAAAATATTAACAGCTGAAAGTATTATTTTGATAAAAAGTTGTCAATAGAGTCATTTTTACATTTTGAAAGTTATTACATAATTCGTATTTCAAGCCGAATATCAGTAGAAAGAGCATTCGTGATTTGGAAGAGTCCGTAATTACATGGAGGAACTAAATGATCCAGAAGCCTAAATCGCCGACGCCAATTAAAAGCAAGTTAGCGTTCTTTACTTTAGCCGAAAAATGGAGTGAAATATTTAATGAAGCAAAATGACGAGGAATGGAAAAGGTGAATCTGCTGGAAGAAGGGAATAAAATGGATATAAGCCATAATACAAGGATTTAAAATGCAGGAAATATTCTCCCTCGGAGCGTTATCCAGGAGCTGCGAGAGCGCGACCCTTCTCTCTTATCCTTTCCGAAATACGACAGCACCTTCTAAAGTCCACGTGGAGGAGGCTTCGCAGCATCCCCGTCTCCACCCCCGCCCACACCCCCAGCCCGATTTCTCTCAATCTTAGTAGCACCCACACTAAGCGCAGGACGAACACGGACGTACGAACGGACGGACGGACGGACGGACGGACGAAATACATCTCGGCGTCTCCCTGCTAGTCATCCCCCCCCTCGCCGGTCGTCCATAACGTGGGGAAAGAGCGATAGATCGGCTTCATTTGAATGTTGACCGCTCGGGCAAATATAAAATTCAAAGTATCTTTATAGGTATTTTTATATGCGGCCGCCGTCTTTCGCCAGAATCTCTCTCCGGGGGGGCACATCATTTCGCAAATGTACCCGTCCCTCTAATGCAGTTATGCAGGGATCAACGTCTATGCATGCACATATCTTGACGATTCGCGTATATAACCCTGTATATGCGGTGTATGTAAAATTACATGTCATCGGGGGCTGAACTCGCCGAATAAGTACATTCGATTTTTATTATCTCTCAAGATTTATCGTCTCCGATGTATGTATCTCTCTCTCTCTCTCTCTGTCTGTCTGTGTGTGTGGACCGCGGTCTCGCTCGATACATCGGAATGACTCGGTGCACTCCATCTGTTACTAGACGTATCGACATAATTTTCCCTGAGCCGCGCATTACCAATGAATAGAAAATTGAGTTATTAATCGCAAGAGAAAGCTTTTATCGTTTTTTGGTTGTTTGGATCTCCGGGTTCTCGTAAATGCCTTGGCCGAGACTCCACGGCGGGCAGTTCGTGCATTTCCGGCGCGAGTGCGCTCTCTCGACTTGAGACTTCATTGGTCATTACGTTTATTTCGAATCTTTTAAATAATTTATAAGCTGTGGAACTGGAAAACCAAATGTGATATTAGGTAAATAATCTACGAGGCATTAAATTGTCTGGACAATACATCTTTTGCGCAGCTCCAACTGATCGTAAATCGTCATCAAAATATTTCTAAGCGGATGCCCTACCCCAAACTTTAAATTCTGTCCAGCATTTCAAGGGATAATGTTGCAACGATAAATAGTCACCTTTGCGACATTAGTATTACCCATTTACACATTTTCCCTGATCTAAGCGGTTCTTTATAAAAATGTAGATGCTGAATTTTTAATAAAGAGATATTAATTAAATTTTTATACGACAATTTACGTTCTAACAAAAAAAATACATTTATTCATAAAAAAAAAATTTTTACGATTGAATAATAAAATATATTATTTGGAATAGTTGATTTTTAATATACATTGACTTGTAAAGTTTTATAACCAAAGTTATTAGAAAATAAGTAACGACATTATGTAAATAGAATTAAATTATTTATTTGAGACCATCGAGCATGCATTTTTATTCCCAATAAAAAAAGTCTTCATCTATGAAATATAGGAGCATTACATCTAAATAAGAACTACAAATATTTAATGTTGTAACAAATCATTTATTGCAAGAAAGTGTAAATTTCAATTACTTTCAAAGAGCTTGGACCTTTCGTTTTACTTTGATTAATGTAGTAGCTACAAAGATGACTCAATAAACTTTGAACAAAAGGAAATTACAATAATTTAAATATTCTTTAAAATTTAATCTACCTTTTTAAGCTTTATTCAAATACATCAACTATAATTTTGAATCAAATTTTCAGAAATTGCATGATTACATTTATTATTAAAGCTAAAAATCCTTTCAAGTTAGATGCTAGGTATTCTTTACATGTTTAATTCTATTGTTGAATGTAGTGTTGTGAAATGTGAAATTTCTTTAAGTAAAAAATTATTGAAAAATTAAAAATCTGAAATTCATTTTATTAAATTATTTATAAAATCAGTATTTTACTATTAATTTTAAGAACAAATAAAAGAATATTGATAATGCTCACATTTATTCATTAAAACTTTTGTTAATATAAATTAGATACATATATGTAATAAATATATACTCTATATAATAAATAAAATGTAAAATAAAGTGTTACGGGTGTTCATTAAAAATAAAATATAGCTTTTTTGTTCGTGTAGAAATATGATCGGATGCGTGTGTGTTAGTTGTTATTAAATGTGTCCGGACAGTTAAATCGTGCATGTGTACATACATTTCGTATTCATTCATTTCTCTCTCTTACTCATTTTTCTAGTTTTCATTCTTCTAAATATGATTTTGTTTTATCTCGCATCTGTAACCAAAAAATACGTCCCGGGTTTTATCTACTTTTCAATTTATAATTAATAACATCGTAAATATTGTGGAAATTGGGAATCGTGGATATTTGGATTTTTCAATTTCGTTATTACTCTATTTCGTTCAAGTATTTTGAAAAAAAGATAATATGACTCCCGGTATGGGCAAATACATGATCATATGAATCAAAACCGATTTTTATGAAAATTAATAATAATGATATTTAATAATCTAGATATAAAAGAGATGATAAATAGTAAAATAATAAGACGTTATATTTTCATTTGAGTGTTTTTACTACAATTTTTTTCGAATTCTAAATTCTTAAATTTCGAGACCAATAATTTGTGTTGTTTCCCATCTCATATAAAAATTATAACAGAATATAAAATGCATATAAAACATCTATTTTATATGCATTTATATTTTTGTATAGTTTTTTCTTAATATATTATAACCAAATACATGTGCAAAATTTTTTTTTGGAAATTTTTTATAAACATGTCGTTATTATTTGTAAATACGTTTATAACATAAATTAATATAAAGAAGCTTTTCTGTGAATAATATGTTTCAGTAGGTAGATATTTGAATATAAAATGTCCATGATATGAGAAATGTTATATATTAACTTTTTACTTTTAATACATCACATACATTAAAGGGATATGTCTTAAAGAAGAAGCTTGTAATTTTCTGCGTGTGTTAAAATGAATGTGCCGACTGTGATTACGCTTATATTTTTAATAGTATTTAATTAACTTTAAACCCAGATAACACAATGTCAACATTTCTCACAGATCGGAAAGACAAGTATTTCCTTTAAAGTTCTCTTTTATATTCTAAGTAATAGCACGAACTGTACAATCACGTCCGGTGTACCAACGTCCACACAAAAACCATTGCGCGCCATAAAATTACAGTTACTTTACTCGATTATCTTCCCTGGATGAGACGCTCAAATAAAAACGTTGTCTTTAAGATTTTTTCCCAAGCTCTCTTTATTTAATATAATCATTATGCAAGCTTCATAAAAGTAAAGCCACACCGAAGAAGAGAAACTGTCGCGGCCTTAATAAAATATTTCTAACGCCTCTGAAAGTATTTGCGCAAGCACAGTTACAGACGTCTACACACTTATAAAATTATTTAAATTTACAATACAAATAATTACTCTCTCATCAAGATTGTTGAAGCGATGCAATACAAATATTGGGTCTATACGCATGAAACAAATAAATGATCTTTGATGTGAATCACGGGCTGAAATTTAAGAGACTCCGATAATAACGCATCGTATTAAATAATTATCAAAATCGAAAATTTTAAATATTTCATGTAATATTTTGTGTAATGCGGAAAGGCACCAAGTCCAATAAAATTTATCGCATCAGGTGTTATGGGCGTCGATGAAATAATATTAACCCCATCATTTAACAAATCGTTTAATAAAAGTCGAGAAGTGCATCGCAGCCTGTGGATCGAGGGAGTCACCGACATTCAAACTCTTGGCAAGTTCAACAACATTTCAGTGTCATCGCACGTGTTGCACGTTGGACACATAAAAACACCGGGCATTTCAGCAAAGCGAAACTTGGTCGGAAGTTAGGAAAATATGCAGTCGTCCGCCTCCCCCCTCCCTCCCCCCAACCCAACCCCAACACCAACACCGGCCTTTTTGTCTTTTTGACTATTGTCACATTACGCTAAATAATATCTCGAGCGAGGTGCATTTGTTCCTCGAGTGAAAAAATGCAGTCACGAAATGCGCGCGCACACGCTAACAAAGTCGAGAAAATGCAGTGCATTTTGTTAAAATTGAGCAGACTGTAACGAGGAAACCCTGTCCATTATTCTCTGATGAACGTGCCTTTTCCCCTTCTGCGGCTATTATATCTCGTTAAATTTTTCTTCCTTTTAATTGATGTATTTCCCTATTGCCCGGAGCCTCATAATTGTTTCCAGGCATTACCTCTCGCTCCGTCACTTTGTACCTGGACTTGGTGTCCCATCTCCCGATGCACACGCGAAGATAAAAATCTCGAGATTTGATTTGACGCGCACTCGAAAAGTTATTACGTCATTATCATGAATTAACGTGGGAGCGTGAACGCAGAGATTAACATTGTCAGGAGTGAACGATAGACGAGTATTTTTATGGAAATATCGCGGTGGACATGTTTGTGGACATGTTTCGTCGATGCGCTTAATGTACTTTTTCAACTCTAAATTTATTGTGATTAATAAGCCTAATATTTACATAAGATAAACAAGCGCTACGATTAAATAATATTGATATAAAATTTTTATTCGAATTTTATTCGAATGACTCGAGGAAAATTGCGAGTTATTAATTGTTTCGTCTAATTTTTAGATTTGAGCACTTTTAAAATATGATTGTGCGAAATTTTAATGGAGTTTCCAAAGCTGTTCATTATTATGAGAAACAGTAAATGCAGTGCCATACAATTAAGAAAAAAGTGCATGTTCATATTTGTTCACTTTTTCCACAGCAGAGGAACACAAGAGTGGTTTATCTCTACCATGTCAGCCCATTCACACAATAGTCGAGCCCCGCTCTTATCAATATTATCTAATTACACTCGTTGACGCCTGCATAAGAAAATAATTACGGATTATCTCGGGTGGCATCAGCTGATGCTGCGGGGATGCTGAAGCGGTTGAGCCAGACTTTGATCGAGATTCCGCGGGTTTCCTGGTCTGCAAGCAGTCTAGTTCTGCGAGAGTGGGGCGGGGGGGGGCTAAATTCGAATTCGAATTCGAATTCGAATTCGAACCCGAGTCAGTTCATCGACTCTCGTTCCCTCTTTACTTATCCTCTTGGCGGCAATATTCCCCTCCTCCCGCGCCCCCTCCCCGGCGCCAATGGATGACAAAACACAGGCTTTGAGCTTGGATTCAATCAGAAAATGGCGACGCCCCGCTCGTCGTACGCGTTCGATTTTTCAAACTGGACGCGCTGCGCTCGTCTCTTTGGGGCCGCGAGGGTGGAACGCGGGGGAGGTTTCGTCAACCCGATGAATAATCATAAGCGAGCGCGAGGAAATGCTTTTCCGCTCTTAGAGCGGCGCGCGGCTACTGTGCGATGAGGCTCCGGTACTTTATCATCGCTATTTTTGCAATTCGCGCGAGCGAGCGAGAGAGCGAGCAAAGCGAGACCGAGAGTCAAAGAGGGAGAGAAAGGAGAGATAAAATCTGCAAGAAATATTGCCTCGCTTCCGATATTTCGGGAAGGTTAATTTGCGGATGACGCTAATCCCAGACTTTGCACACTTTTATGCCGTTGCAATTTCGTCGTGCCCCTTTTGCACAGCTTTTCTCCGACAACACCCTCAATAATAATACAAACTTTGCGTAATATTGCCGGCGGACAAATCGCCGCCATGCAAACAAGAGGCGGATTTTAAACTTATTTATTTATTTCCTTCGGTATTTTCCAAGACCTTTATTAATGTATGGGTCGGTTTGATTGGAGGTGGGTTCGTTCGGCTGCCGAGGGTCGAGAATAAAAGCCATCGAGGTATTTGCTTATATTATATAAATTGGAAATTTTTAGTGGCACTAGTTGAACCGTCATTAATGCATCTCAAGTTTTATTGTTATTTTGACACGACTTTATAAGCGTCGATTAAAATTATTTAAAAAATTTCCATTCCATTCGATGCGTATTATTCGTAAAGGTCTTTTTTCCGTTACAAATTTTGCTTGGCAAATATACATAAATGATTGAAAATTTTTAGCATGGGTTTTGTTTTATTTTTTGAAGAAATGATAAATGTGTATATTACAATGTTGCGCATTTATCTTTGGCTGATAACAATGACATTGTTCGCACATATGTTGGCCTCGGAAAAATCAAAGTTAAAAATCGCAGTTGATTATTTTAAAATTGATATATGTGTATAAGAAATTAAAAATATGCGGAATTTAAAATACGCCCTCAGAGTACAGTGATTGACCAGCTGTCATAAAAAAACTTTTGATGTATGTACATATTTTTTACCTTTTCTTTTATACATCTATTGGGAGGAAAAAATTTGGTAATGTCATTCATAGAATATACTGCAACTAAATTATTTATTCAGTATTACCAATTTTTGCTTATCCTTCGAGCCTTGAAATATTAATAAATTTTCTTTCAATGTTTTATATATTATTACAATATTTTCTCAAATAATTAATAAACCACATTAATTTGGAGAATTAAAGCAAAAACGGAGCTGCACGCTTGTAGTTGTAACCGTTAATAAATAATAGAAGACGATCATTTATTCAAATGATGTTTATTTAATTTATAAGTTTTCCATAAGATTCATATTATTAAAGAATTAATTATATTTCAAATATCAGAAATCTGATCAATTTTTAGTAGCATTAAACATGCAACGTTAAATAAATGTTTTTAATTTAATGGTAAGAAATATTTCAAATATTTATGCAATCACGACGAAAATGAATCGAATTTTTCGATTATTCGTTTTCTATTATCCTCTAAATCTCTTAAACTATTATTATAATAATTGAATCGTTGTATTTGAATATCGGTTAAATAACTTATAGACGTAACTCGATAAAGTAAACGTTATTTTTATATCGTAAGCACGAAATCCCCGGCGAACGCGATCCCAATTATTTTTAAATCACTAGATTTTTGATCGGCCGTTTCGGGTCTGTCGACAAAGACGGCGGGGGGCACGGGAGTTTTCGCGGTTGCGGAAGGGGCGGTCGGGGGGTGGCTAGGGGGTAGATAGGGGGGTCTAAAATCGACAATTCGCAACTGCTAATTCGTTTAGTTCTTGCACGAGTGCCGAAAGGATCCGGAAAGTGTCGGCAACCCCTCCACTTGTATGTGCGAACATTACATGGTGCACACGATGACGTGTGAATCACGCAAAAAAAGACAGAGAGAGAGAGAGAGAGAGAGAGAGAGAGAGAACGAACTTGTATGTGTGCGCCTGGAAGCCTTGCCGCGATTGCAAATAATAAAATCTACTTTGCCGTTTAATTAAATTCGCATTGGCCACCGCGGAATAAAAATTCGCCAAGATTATTGAATTATTTTTTCCGCGTACGCGTCGATCGAAAAGGTCCACGAGCATTTCGCGGGGACTGTTTATTTTTTTAATATATTCCTTTTTTTGTTTTCGGCCTCCTCTTTTCTATTATTCATTTCGGATTGCAAATGCAACTCCGGCGCCATGTTTTGTTTGTCGACAAAGAAACTCGCCGAATGCGATAAATATGAATATATTGAAAGACTCTAGTGTAAATATTATGTCAAGTTTCAGCTTGCGAAATAATAAAAGACAAAATCAACAGTTTCTCCCATTTTCACCACATTGTGTCTCTTAATTTTGATTTGTACATCAACCGCATTACGTGACTCGTCGCATTCTTACACGAAATGCGGATTAATGTTCGTTCATAAGAGCGAATGAAACTGTAGGAGCTACATCGAAGAAGAAAAGCGTAGATACAAAAACATCTGCAAAAAGAGGGAGGAAATCACTTGTAAATTGTATGAAAATTTTTATATTTTTCCATCTGTAAGCTGGAGCAGTGTCTCTTTTGCTCGCCGCGAATAAAAGTCGAAAAAGTTTGTTGTGCATTTTTTCTCAAACCATTAATCTTTGCTTTTCATTCTAATCGAATAAATGAATTAAAAAAAAAAAAAAAAAAAAAAAAAAAAAAAAAAAAAAAAAAAAACACACACACAACGAAGCAAAAGCTTGTCTAGTCCCGTCAAAGGCGAGATATTTGTTTTATTATGTGAAACGTCACTCCCTCTCATCCACTCTTTCAATCCATATGCATACTTGAAATATCATTTGTCGAAGGTAATTATGAGGGACGTTCATTCACACTTCAGAAATGTCTCAGCAAAAAGTAGTGCAAGTAGTATCCGATTAACGTGGGCATAAAAAGTCTTGCAAGAATGTGCAGGTGCGTTCCAACCAACAACAACCGACGTCTCCCCGATACTTCCGAAAAAAAAGGAGAAACAGTTGTCTCCAGATTGCGACATAATGTCGTGGAAATTTGAAAATTTCGGCACGGGATGTTTCCTCGGTTTAATGCTTCCTGGAGCGCCGAGCAGCTCCACAAGACATTACTCCTCGTTGAGCTTTAAGTCTGTCCTCCTCCTCCCACCCCGCGCCAGCGCAAACAACCACCCGACTTATTCAAATTATCAGCTAATGCATTATCACGCGTACTTGTGAAAATCTCGCCGACTACGGGATGGAGTTAGGAAATCTCGTGGGTGAGCAGAGGAGATATGCTTAAGATGTATTATAGGGTGCTGGATTATGTTTGCGGTTGGAACGAGGGTGCAGGGAGCGAATCTGAGGATACATTACGTATGGATTGCATCGCGTACAATTTGCCTTATTTACAAAGCTCGGCAATGCGGGTACTTCGATTTCTCCTAATGAGTCCTTTCTTTATTCCAAAAGGTTTTATTATTATTAATTTAAAGGCCGGGCCATCGGAATTTCAAATAAAACGCAAAACTCGGGGAGGGTTGCGCGTTTCTCCGCGTAGTAGTTATAGTTGCACAATGGAAAGTCGAGCCGGCAATAAAAGCCTCATTTCCGATCTTTGACTTATCCTTGGCACTTTGGAATTTGCATTATTTAGCCAATATCTCAAGCGAATGGTCCCGATAAATAATACATGCTCTTTACTTTAAATAATAACATTCCCCTTAAATCGTACGAATTTCGAAATTTATTCGCTTGATTAGGTCCTGAAACTTTTACGGGCCTTTACAATCGTAACAGTATGTTGTTCCTCTGCGAGTACTCGAGCTAATGATTGCCGAGCCTAAGATATATTTCTATTCGCGTACATTTTATTATGCGCAACAACGTTAAGTATCGTCTGCATGTATATACGCTATTAGTTGGGTATAATGTTCTCGATATTATGCGCGGCTCATTTGCATAATGACTCTATTTTACTCTGGAGCACCGGCGATGTAATGGGGCCCGGCGAGTCCAAACAACAACCGGGAGCGCATATTTCGTTCGGCTTCTGTGATTTTCGTGAGAAGTATCGATTTCTCACAATAATACTTCATGTTTCTTCATCGGTCTTTATTGCACTTAAATCGGCGGGTCATTTCATCTTATTATTACTCTCAAATTGTGAACATTCTCGGAGGCTGCGGCTTTGGCTCCGAGACCTCCAACCCATCTATCCCTTAAACATTTTATTGGCTCTCTTTATCGACACAAAGAATCCCGGGTAAGCCGAATCGAATATTATTCAATTTTTTATATCGCCCTGATAAGTACAATGCGAAAGTGCGTCTTATTAGCTGGAAGCAACTTATTTCTTTTGTTGCTGATGTTGTACAAGCACTTTGGGAATAAGTGCATTCGCAATCGATACCGGCGCAACTCATCTCGATGAACTTAAAAATATCAACACCCAAGTTAATATTTCAACTGCAGATAAATCGACAGTCGATTGTTCAATTTTTTATTTAAAAAAAAAAAAAAACGCTGCCAATAGTTGGGAGAGAAGTCGGCAGATTGATGATTGCACATCGTAATTTATTTAATTTTCATTATTATTAATATGGTATTAACCGGTTCGATATGCCATAACATTATTGATTACTTTAATGAAACGATTTCACGTTGAAACAGTAGCCCGTCATGATTTAGTTTACCGCGTTTCGGTTGTTGTTTTTTTTTTTTTTAACAATTTAACGACATTTCGATTAAACGAGTAGTGAAAATCGAGTGTCAACGAGGAAAGTCGGATCAGCGATTAAAACTGGTGAAATTATTGTCCCGCTAATATAACAGCATCAGAATCCGTTTGGTGCATAATTAATAAGGTAATGGACGTAAGGGGATGGCCAATTTCATGGATTGTTTGCCCTTAATTATTAACGCAGCCGCGGACATGGATAACCCAGTTTTTCGGGCCACTCGTGATCACTGGTTCACACGCGCCCTCGCAACCGGCTTAAATAATTAATTACATAAATTATGCGCAAGCCGCAAATAGAGCGAGGGGTCGGGGCCGCGGTAATGCCTATTTATTTGAGCAATTGATTTTTTGGGCTGGTGGGGGCGGATCCGCGGGGCGAGGGGCGGCAGGTCTGACATGCGTTTACGAGTGCAGACAGAGTTGGGAAGACGCAGCGTCAGATTTGACACGTTGCTATAAAATCCGACGGGGCAATTCAGTAATGGACCGGCACTTTGCGCAAGTGGGACCCGTGTGCATCGCAGCATCACCAGCATCCCGAACAGGAGCCAGGGGAGAAGGAGGGAGTTGATGCCTCTTTGGACTCCGACCTGATAGGATAATAGTAATGTGCTTAATGGTAAATGGAGAGCATTCACGAGGTCGGGGCTCCGAGGGAGGGGAGGCTGAGATGGCACTTATAATGGATGTTGGTTGTATCAGTAGTACCCGTAATAAGGTACAAGTGGCACAAAATAGCTGTAATCGCGCCGAGCCGCACATAAGATTGTATCCAGATGGACGGTACATGCAGCTTCACCGAGCAGCAACAGGGGTAGGGAGAGGGGGAGGGGGAGGGAGCAATGACCAAAAGGCCTTGTCCCCTCCTCGCGCACCGACTGAGGACTGAGTGACTTGACTTTACACCTATTATGCCTAATGTGCCTCCTCGCTTTCATAATGCGCTTCCTCATAATTCGCTGCTACTTATGCCGAATCATTTTTTGCACTTGCGCCCGGGCTTTTATACGAGCGTTTCCACGTTAATTTCATTAATTGCGTAATGACACCGAGGAGATTAGCGTCGCGCGAGGATCGCCTCCTCGATTACAACCCCCCCCCCTCCTCTTATAAAATAATCTTGTAAAATCACTCGTGACATTTTTAATGCTTTCTCTCTTTTGTACTTTATTATGATAAATTGATCAATTTTTTAAGCCAACCCCACGACGAAAAACGAGAATTATAGTTAGCTTTAATTTAAATTGACGTTATTGCTCACATCGATAATATTTCTCCACTGATTTATGCGCTCTTGTTGCTTCCTTTTTTAAAATCCGGTTCTCCTTTTTTAAACTCAGTGCATTGGTATCTAAGTCGAGCAATGAATACTTTGCACGGGTGGTCTCCCTACGCATCATACATCATTTTTTCTCGTTACAATGAAGAAATTTAATTATTTATTTTGTTTACTTTTTTAATCATTTTACCATTATGAACTCTAATAGAAATAATTAGTATAATTTCATTTAAATGCGTGTATCAAAGAGAATGTGTGTGCAGCGAAATACAGTATATATTTATTATTGGTTTCAAACTATTTGCACGATAAAACGTAAAATCTTTGAGTTAAAAAAAAATTGATCTTTTTGCTAATAAGCATAGAAAAATTAAATTCATTTATAACCATTATTTAACAAAACTTTTTTATATTCATTATCAACGATACATGTATTCAAAATAAAGGGGATTTTTTTGTCGATTTTTCATGCAACTATTTCTTTGGCCAGAACAGTCAAATTTTTTTTTTTATGTTAAAAATATATGCGGACTACAAAAGTGGCTCGGATATCAAAGAATTCTCTTAGAGTGTTAAAATCCCATGTATCACAACACTTGTTTTTCTTGAAAAAAAAAAAGAAAAAGAAAAAAAGAAACTAATTTATAAATTTTAGAATTTTTTTCAATATTTCTTATAATTCCAAAAATACTTTTATGTAAATCTTTTTTTTTATATGATTATAATTTTTAAACATACATCTTGTAAATCGTAATATTTAAATTTTATTTGTCAATATTTCAATCTACTTAAATTATTGAATAATAAAGCCTACTTAAATCTAATCATAAGCAGTTTTATAAAATTTTTGTAATATTAAATAAACAATTAAATAATACAATTTCGATTTACTCATAATACAACTTATTAATAATGCAATGTATCTTTTAAAAAATCGTGTTTTAGACATAGTGTACCAAATTAATTATAATAATTGTGATGCTGCGTGCATTCGCAAACCTTCAAGAGCTTAGAAGAAGTCGGTTTCGAAGATAAATATAGATAATAGAAATTGAAATGAAAAATGAGAAAAATGCTGCAAATAAATATAAATGTGACCGAATAAAATATTTATTTACATATAAAATTTTATAATGATATTATTTGAAATTATAATATTCCAACATAAAAAAGTTATTGTTTTAATACAATTCAGAGTTTTATATAATAGTTAATTATTATTTAGAGTTATTCATTATTATTACTAGTTCTTTCACTAACTATTTTCTTTTTTTTTCTTTTCGTTTTTGTTACTTTATATATTTGCATATTTGTTTCATAAAAATGGTCACAAAGAAATGTGTGTATAAAGTTGTTTATATTGTCCGTTTAAAAAAAAAAGTGAAAATTTTTAGAAGGTATTGCTACGTCGATATTTTATGTTTGGAATACATTAGTTACACGTAAATATAATCTTTTTAGTATCTCAAATTTAAATACAGAATAGAACTTATTCATTTGCTACAAATGAATGTCCATCAATCTGCCAAAAAATCAAAGATTTACAGACCAGGTACTTATTTACATAAATAAAATGTATACCATTTTTTAAAAATAGTTTGTGATCTAATTCAAAACTTCAAATAAATTACAATATAGCCGTACTTAACGAAATAATTTCCAATACTCTGCCATTATTTCATAAAAAATTGAATATATTGGAAAACAGTTATAGAATCTATTATTTTCATTTATATTTCTTAAATTATAGTTCAGTGGGTTTAAAGTTATTTAGTTGGACCAGTAATTTTGGAAGTTGAATTGTTTGGAAAGCAATAATTTTTATTCGTAATTTAGGAAAATGACAAATGAACAAAAATGGAAAACAAAATCATTCACTTTAAATATAATTTCAATACGTAAAAAATAAAGATATGTATAAATTTAATGTAAATGTAAATTTTTAAAACGCAGCGTCTTTTATTTGATTTACAGATATAAATTTATTTACTATGATTGAAATGCACACTGAATTTTAATAAAAGTTATTATAAAATTATTGATCCTTCGTTAAACAAATAAAATATACAATTCGGTGAAACAGCAGATGTTAAATTACTTTATAATTCGAATACTTTCAAATGTAATATATGTAAATTATTAAAACATTATTAATAATGACTATTTATGTAACGAGATGTCCACAAATAGCTAATCCGTGTAAGTATAGCGTATTGTTCTTTCTAATTACAGTATTGCACAATAACTTTTATTTTATAAATAACATAAACTCAAAATTGATTAATTTAACGACTGTTCATAAAAGACCAGCTTTAGTTATTTAAATTTAACCAACCATTTATTAAAACAATTTTTGCTATTTGAAAAAGTATTGTAATTTTTAGTTAAAAAAATAGGAAATATTGTAAGCGTCATTTTTCAATCAAGTCGGGCATTGATGAAAAATTCTGCAATATTAATTGCCCATCTCTTGATAAAAAATTGATGTTTTAATTCACATAAAAAAAAAAATTTTGTTCAATAAGTACCAGTTGAAGACTAATTTAAAAAAGTGTATTATAAAATTATTCGGATTTTTTTTATATTAAATTGATGGATTTTTAAATATGAAAATGCATTGTAGAAATAATTTTACCTCGCATCATAAGTACTTTTAATTTAATTTATGTAAATATTTAACTCTATTATTTTACGACAAGTAAGAGTATAGCGTTTTTCCCTCCCTGTAAATATAATTGGTACTTTAAATAAAGGCAAATATAAATGCAAAACGAATTTCAATTAAAATCCAGCAATTAATTCAGCAAAAAGAAAATTTCACTCAAAATTATATTTGGTTAATTTGGTGGAACGACATCGCATTGGGAGCAGGCATTGCGTCTGCAAATTTAATTCTAAGAATAGATCATTGGCAGTAATGAAGGACACTAATATGCAACAATAATCTCGGCTTCAAAGATACGGCGCTGTTGCATACAGAGCAGATAGCATCCAATCAAATCTGATGTTCGCAAAACGGCAGTGTCTTAAACAACAACACCCCCGCACACAATCCTCGGCGGCGATATCACCGCCGGGAGCTCGGGCCAGGGACTCGAGCCCTCCGAACTTCATCCCGCCCTTGCCGTTCGTTGTTGGCGTAATAGATCCCCGAAAGCGAATAATCACGAACTAATAATGGAACTCGCTCGCGCCGATGTTGCGCAGCGCCGGGGATAATCCAAATGAAATTCAACACGAAAGGTATCGCAATCGGCCGCGAACCCTCAAAGGATCCTCGCACCCATAGACGTGGAGGAGAGCAGCTGCTGGGGGTGGAAAAAGGGTCCGCCCCGGGGGGGCGGGGGAGAGGGAGGGAGAGGGTTAAGAGGCGCGAGGCGGATTGCGAGGGGCGGTGCACTTTGAATGCTATAATTCATCAGGCATAATTCATCTGCAAGTAAGACGGGAAACCGTCGGCGATATGAAAAATTATAATGCCCGAAACTCGTAAAATATGAAACGAACGTAAAAGTAGGCTTTCCCTGGATTCCGCTGGCCTGCGAAAATATTTGAATTAATTACTCCGTGATGGCCATTTTTTGCCGATTCGCAAAATTAAAAACCCGGGGATGCGCCGGCATTATTTTTTTTAACTAGCGACAGCTGTTTTAAAATTTCATAGATTAAAAAATATTAAAGTTTTATTCGAGTGTTTTATTAATTTTTTTTTTTTACCAAAAAATTACGTACATAAATTACATTGCAATTTTACCCTGAAACGGCGTACACTCGAATGATATTTTTTACATTTGTTGAATTGTTGGAAAAATCAGTGTTTAATGAACTTATCATTGGTTACACAACATTGACTGCTTTGCATAATTCTATTTTAAAATACTTTTGAAACGAAAAATACAGTTAAATTCGTAAAATTCATTAAAATTATTACATTTTTGTTTTATTATGTAACCTCGGAACTTTATGAATAGTTCGAGCAATTTCAAAAAATAAATCGCTCAAGTCAATTTATATTTATAGACGACTAATAAAATAAATATATTACAAAAACTTTTTGAGTGCAATATTTATTTAACATAATCATTTTAAGTGATTACGTGCCTCTTAGGACAAATGATACAATGCATTATTTTGAAACGTATATTCATGAATTATTTATAAAAAACAGACAAATTATTCATACCCTGTTTACTACTAATAAAGATTATCAAATACTTATTTTCATATAGATTGCAATCAATTTGCTTCTGTCTAAAAATTGCCTAATTAACTGATTAAATTCATCTTTTAAGCCATTCTTTTAACCGTGTATCATTTTGGTTTTGTTATACAATAATCACTGCATTATATAAGACACATCAATTTATAGACGGTATAAATTTAATATTAACATGTAGCAAATTTCGTTTGTAATTACTGTCACTCAATATACATATTTATATATATATACATATATGTGTGTGTGTGTGTGTGTGTGTGTGTGTGTGTGTGTGTGTGTGTGTGTGTGTGTGTGTATGAAAAATTTTGCTTTATTTTTATAAATTATTTTAATGGATTTAAAATTATTACGATTACAATTTTTTAATTACACTACAAAGCTTTATATTCCATACTATAATTACATATTACATTATTCATATTTAAAATATCAATTTTTGAAGATCTTAAACGCTTGATATTTAAAACATTTTTACATTGAAAAGTATCGTCGTATTTTTAGTGCATAATATAATGGAATCTAATTTGTTTTAATGAACTTTAAAAAAAAGTTCACGGCTTAGCAGATTGTGTAAAAATAATACAATAAAAAAGTAATTAAACAAATAAATATTAAACAGATTTAAAAAATTTCTTTTACATGCATTTATTCGATATTGTGCCTGTCGGTTAATCATTTGTTAATAATCACAAAAATCTACTGTAGATTTAATTAAACCAAAAACAAAAATTATAAAATCGCATGCAATTTTATAATCTGAAACATAAATACCGAGCAGTTATTATCGCTACTACGAGTAGCTTTGAGTTATTGCTATTTTATATATTACAAATAATTATTTTAATTGTTTCTTTCATTTAAATTCCTTTTCAAAACTTTCTACAGAAAAACTATTAATTATTAAATCTAATTCCTGGCGACCTTAGCCTAATTATAATATGTGCATTTCCTGATAACGAAAATTTGATATTTTATCCTTTGCGAGCCTTTGAAAAATATAAGTATATCATAGATAGAAACAAATATAAAGGGATTGAGAGATGAGCCAGTTTATGCAAATTTAAAGCATAAATAATTTGAATTTCGTTTACATTTGTGTGGCGTCGATTGTCGCCTGAATTTCGATGGACGCGACTTCGCCCTTCTCCCTTTCCTCTTCATCACTCTCTCTCTGTCTCTCTCTCTCTCTCTCTCTCTCCCTCACTGTCGTTACGTAAGTGTGTATTTACGCATCTGCTATTCCTGATTTTTTTACTCGTACGCGATACTTCAGACGCTTTCGTGAAAATGCGAATAAAACGAGCACGACGTCGGCAGTATTAATTACAGTAATGGCGAGTTTGGTCATTAATTTAAAATTATTACAAAGTGAAGCGTAAATGAAAAGCGATGCTGTGAATTTCGCTCTTGTGTGTGTATTCAAGATCGATGTTAACGATTTTAATCAACGAAATATGCGTTAGTTGATTTTTATGAGTGTACTGCCTACATGATGGGGGTGTAAATAAACTCTGTTTATTGACCAAAATGTTGCTTTTTCTATTATAATAACCTCCCCCCTTCCGTCCCGTGCTTGTCATTTTTAGGAATTAGAAAAATTTCTATTCATTTTATCCCACAAGTTTTACTGCGAGTTTAACTTCAAAGATCATAAAATTCCGATTTTTCTAGTTAATAGCGAGACTTTAATAACTATAATTATTTTATATGCATACTTATTTTTCATTTTGTCACTGGTTTATCCTATATTTTCATTTTACTTTTTAACGTTCTTACTAAGTGAATTCATTTTTTAAAATAGCACTGCACCGTATCAATTTTATTTTATTTTAGGTGTTAAATGAAACTCGTTATTATTTTTTTTATTATTTTTAACAATACTTCACTTCCTTTATATAATTTATATATTACGAGTGTTTATACTAAAAACAATTACGTAAGATATATTTTACCTTTTTAATATAAAATTGTGGTGAGTATTACGAAATATTGATAATGGAGGCATTTTTTAATGCTTTTAAAATTAAAAATTTTTCATTTCACCAATATCATTGACAAGCATAATTTCTTACCTTTAGATCGGACCTATTATTACTCAATACAAATTATATACATTAATCTTTTGAGTATACTTGATACAAAATTCATTTTAAAGAAGATTCGATATAGTGCAAAATTATAAAATATTTATCATCAAATCATTTCACGATAAAACTTAGTAATCCAAATAAAATAAATATATATTCAACACTACAAATAAATCAATTTAAAAAAAAAAACTTCAACTCAAACAATCCACCTTTGGAATCATATTTTATATTTCGAGAATTATAAAATTACAGTTATATTTATAATTTTTAATACAGTTATATTTATAAAATCAAAAACTAATGTACTTTTCGATATTGTTGAATTTCGATTTCACGTATTCTAAGTAAAAATTTTCTGACGCGAACCAAAATTTATTCGTATAAATTAAAATTAAAATAAAACTCTTTACACAATATACATATTGGTCCCGATAAATTTATTTAGAATTTACAACGATTAGTTATATCTTAATTATACACAAAAAAATATTTAAATTGTAAACTTTGACAAAGAAATTTACGAACCGCCGATTTAAAAGACACTTTAACGAATATTTTTTCCTCTCTCTCAAATTAACGCCCAAAGCGGCATCTCTTGAATTCGCCCGCGAAATATGAATGCTGTGAAATATATTTTATATAGTTCAATTCAATTTTTAATTAACAATATCCGCTTGTAATTTTGAAAATTATAACAAACTGACATAAAAAATCCCTCACTGGATATCGAAAGGAAAATGCCGTACATTCTACGTTATTTATATTTACATTAACGGGAGAATTAATATAAAGCGCAAGCAACATTTAAAATAATTAAAAAAAAATTATACTTTGTAATTCTATGAATTTAAATGTAATTCAATGGCTAGAGCCTACATAATTTTGAATAACTTATAATCTAGAAATCCTTGCTGTTATCTAATTTATAATAACACCGGATTATTCAAATAAACTAACAAGGTAGTTATACATTGTAATCAATAATATAATAATGGACTATCAACAAAACAAATATGAACTGTAACCTAAATAGTATTCATTTTACTAATCTTAAAATCAATGTCCGTAAAATATATCTTATATACTAATTACATTTGAAAATATAAATTCGAACAATATAACAGATAGTACTCAGGATATATTCATGGCATGTCATAAATATATTGCAATTATTTATATATATATATATATATATATATATATATATATATGCACGTGTGTGCGTGTGTTGTGGGTGTGTGCCTGTATACATATGTATATGACTAATGCATTAACGAAAGATACCAAAATTATATGTGTGTTAGAACTTTACACACTCATGATATGGAAGTTGGTGCACTACTTCTAAAAACTATATTAAAATTCCGCAATAAATTTAAATGTTTTTTTGTTTACAATATTTATAATACTTTAATATATAATCTGTTCAAATACTAATAATCTACAATTTTATTCTAAATTTATTGTATCAGGCATTGAAATATGTTCTCGCAAAAACCATATAACCTAATGTTTATTATATAATTGCCTTAATAATACACCGTTTGATGTAATTTAGACATTTAATGTCATTAAAATCATTATCAACACTTGTGGCACTCTGTCGATTGGATATTGGAGAATCTCATGAAAGTGGGGGTTGAATGATACAATTTTTTTTTAAAAAGTGCAATACATTAAAACTAATAAATTTAAATATGTGCTCTCATTTTTTTAAAAATACTCAAAATATTTAATTTTTATAATATTCTTTAATATTTCAAATAAACAGAATCTCTTTTTATCACGATTACTGGTTAGGGAGCAAAAGCACGATGTGCCATTATTTGGACATATGTCTTGCAATTTTCATGGACGTTATTTTGACTTGATGCAAGTCACTCGATTGCAATATCATTATGTCTTTCCCATAAATGCCAATTTCTATTGGCAGTTATCAGGCCCGTACGTACTATAACATGTCAATAATTTTTTAATGATATTAATGAATTAGGCAAAATCAACCTTAGAATGCAAAATATAGGATTATAAAAATTAAGTATTGTAACGTTTAGTAAAAAAGCAAGCTATAGTATATTTCTGGTACTAAAAATTTTAAGTTATTACAAATAAATTTTATGTATAATTAGATACAAAAATAAAAAATAATATCAATATTATAAATTTTGCGTATAATACAATATATTTGTGTATAATAGAAAAACCTTTATATTTGGTTAATGTAGTACTATTTTTGGACGAAACATTTATTACACACAGATACACATAAATCTGTAATTTATGCATAGATATTATGTTATTTCATATTACAGAGTTATCTGGGTAATATTCATCTATTGAATGAAGTCTAGATATAATGAATTCAAGTGAAGTTTTATATTATATTTTTTTATTATTACATTTTACTGTACTATTTTTTAATACAATTTAATAGATTATTAAAATAATAAAAATACAATTATTAAAAGCATTTATTAAAAATAAAAAAGACTCCTTATTGTTTAAGTAAAAATATAACCCTATACGCATGTGTTAGAATGGTAGTAAATGTCTGAACAATTAAATCACGTATGTGTATGTACTTTCTTACCCATTCTCTTCAATTCTCATTTTCTTTCTTACGCAGTTTTCTATGCATAAATCTATGGGAAATTTTGTTACTTTATGGATTTCGTAAGATGTAATTCAAGAATATTGAGAAAATCGGATGTTAGAGAAATTTTAATTTTTCCATCTTCATATTTTTTGATTCTAAATTTTTCAGTTTTTTCGAATTATATATAATTAGTTTTAAGTCAATGTCACTGAAGAAGTGTCTGAATTAATGTTATATATTTTCTATTTATTAAATATTTTCATTTGAATTTTTCAAATCTAAAATTTATCTACATATGTGATGAAATTATTTTTCAACACAGAAGTTAAATTTTTAACGATATCGGGAATGTGAGTCATTTTTTATGTCACTATAGCTATGATTGACAACAATTATAATATATATATATATATACATTACAATTAATAAGATTAAAAAAACGTAGAGTTATAGTAAGAAACGGATAAGGATCAATTAGCCATAAATTCGAAATAATAATAGAGCAGAAAAATTGTCATCGTTAAAAAAAATGTATTAAATTTTCCAGTTGAGGATGATGTGTAAGATTCTTGGGTAATTCTAGTGCAATAAAAACAAACAAAGGGAAAATTAGGCAACAGTTAGAGTGTGCTCGAAAGTGCAGTATAAATCCAAAGGGAAATATCGCTGACAAAAGAAAGAAAGGAGATTCGTCGCTCTCGTCGATCTTATTAAAGAGCGGGAGGGACGAAATTTCTCGTCCCATTTCGCGACTTTTGTTGGAAGAAGCACCGAGTATGCACTGAGTAAGTATAAGTATAAGTATAAGTATAAGTATAAGTATAAGTATATGCAAGCCTTTACTCGGGATGGGACACGAGTGCCCTCGGAATCTGGAATCTCACCGCGAGCGTTACTCCCGGCTAGGCCCGCCTTTCCCCACCCCCCTTTCCAGCCTCCCTTCAGCCCTCCCCCACGTCCACCCCTTAAACTCGAGCGCCGAGACAATAGTAATATCGCACTCGAGTTGTACGTCGTACTAGTGTAGGAGGTCATCGCCGTGCGTATCGCCTCCGGCTGGTGTGAGCGAGAGAGAGAAATTTATTCCCTCGCACGAGCCTCTTTATTCCTCTCCCTCTCGCTCTCCCTCACCCTTTCCCTCCCTCTCACTCTTTGCGCATTATACTTGACGCGCGGAAGCTGCGCTTTCGGATTCTGTGCGCCGCCTCTTTAACATTCAGCTATTTTTCACGTCCGCGAACTCGTCTCCATTTATTTCTGATTTTTTTTTTGCTTTTGTGTATATAAATCGCCCCCTGTTTTAGCCACGAGTGCCAAACTGTCTGCGGCGTAATTTTTTCCCCGGCGATACTTATAACATTCGGTAAAATACGAGTTTTGATTCCATAAGCAGCCACGTGAATAAATACCTGCATTTAAAAAACCATGGAAATCCCATTGAAAAAACCGTGGAAACGACGTGCTTTAACTCATAATACGATGGGATACGCGATTTCGAAATAATTTAATCTACACCTGATAAATAGATAAACATCATCAAATTGACCGATCCATTTAGCGGAATAATCATTTGTTTTTTTGCCCAAAAACTATTGAACGGTAAACTACACCAGATTTTCTGACCAATTAACATATTCAATTTCCTATAATTTCTTTATTATTTCGTATGAATGATTCGTGAAGCATTAGGTGATATTAAATCAACATTTTCTTTTATACGTATTTTATTTAAAATTTTTACAATACACAATTCATTTAAAAATATTTTTATACATGTACAAATTTATTTTTACTACAATTTTTTTTTTTTTACAAGCTACGAGTTTATTTTAAATTTTATATTGTTCATTAGTGACAATCTGAAGCTAATATACATGGACCATTTACTGACTTGTAAACATAATGATTCAGTCCGCAAAAGCAATGAGGAAAATCGTAACATTTCTACAATTAAAATATAGAGCACACATTCCATCATCTTATTTATTAAGTATTTAAATGCAATAATAAATAATTAAACTTACAGTATCTTGACAAGAAATCATACCACATATTGGTTTACAATTATCTGCTGGACCACATAATGCGGCTGTGAAATTTGCGGGACATGTCAGTGCCTCTGTATTAAAAATTTATGTCATTTAATACTGATGTTTTCAATAATATTTTTGTATAATGTTCAAGAAAATTCTCTCTTAATATTTCCTAATTTTTACTTGAAATTATTTCTAATATTCTTAAATCACTAAAAAAATCACTTTCAAATTAAATTGTATAATAATTTTTGTTTTCTATGAAGTTTTTTAAAAATTAACCTATTCAAATAAATAAGTTTAAATTTTTATGTTGATATTTTTTTATCGTAAATTTTATTGCATAATATTGACTCTAGCAGATTAAAAAAAAAATATTAAAAGGTAGTACTAGTTTAAAACGAAACATACAATTTTTAATTTTCTATAGATAATTTATATTGCTACTACTTTTTTGACGCAATAAAATTAGGTAAATGTTTATATGTGCCTCAGGTTTTTAAAATAATCATTTATCTACCATAAGACTCGTAGAAAAATATATTGTGTAAAATATGTTCAAGTCATGGTCAGAAAAAAAAATAATTTTAATTTTTCTATGAATACAATTTATTTATAGTGTATGTCAATTGTTACGTTATGAATTTATTTTGTTTTATCTCAATTATTAAAATATTTAAATTACAACTTCATAATCTTGTATATTTAATTTTTTTTTTTAAATTTCTATTATCCATAATATTAAAAAATTAACAAAATGGATATTTTATGATATATCGTACTTGTTTTTATTTGATGATTATAATTGATCGGAAACCTATTCAGTAAAATAAATATACTAAAAAATGTTTCGAATGTATTATTGAAAAAATAAAATCAGTCTGAAAGTTAAATTCGAATTTATCAAATAAATATTTAGTGACAATAATTTTATAAATAAATCACAGAGTTTTTAAAAAATATAGTCGAATGATAATCATATTATTTTCAATTAAAATAAGCTATTTGTAAAATAAAAATAAATAATTTAACATTCTAATTATAAATATAAAACTAGTTATAATAAGGATATTTTCGTTTCTATCAAGGTATACAAATATAAGAATATTCTTCAGTGACCTAATACAATAAAGATGTCTATCATTAGAATAAATATAAATTATTTTATTCACATTAATATTATTTTGAGAAATTCTATTTTAAGAAATTACACGAGCCTTTGTTTTATTTGAATAAACACTTGATAAACAAAAATTAAAATTAAATAATTTTACGAATTAATGAAAATTTAATATCAAATCCAAAAAACCCTATTTACATTTACGGCTTAAATTGCTAAATATAAAAAACTAAAGATACACAATAATGAACATTGATTAGAATAAAAAATATTTTTAAAATATAAATTGACAAATATATTATTTGTCAAATACTTATACGTTAAGATTTATTGGTAAAAGATTTATTTTTTTCAAATGAGTAGAGGATAGATTGTTGTTAAATATGAATAAATGTATTGTTTTGGGTTAATTGGTAAATTACTTACCGGTGCCAACGAGAATGTTGATCCCAATGAATACTAACAAGAGAATTAGGTTTGGCTTATACATTTTGAGAGTATTGTTCGGAAATAACTGAATAGCTTTGAAAAAATGCCTCTTATATATAACGAGACGGGGAATCTCTCTTTGTCTTTATCCACCTGTGGTCATGAGTTTGAAAATAAACGAGAGATAAGAATTATGACTTTTGGCTTTACTATTTTAAACAAATGTACATATAATTTTATGCAAATATAAACACGTTCAGACATAAATATTATATTATGTGGGTTTAAGTGCAGTTGGGTGGGGAGGGGAAGGGAGGGGGAGGGGGGAGGCGGTTGTAAAGGTAGGAAGCGTTACTAGTGGCTCTGGGTGTTTGCTGAACGCAGGAGGTAACGCAATAACCGAATGGCGAAATACGTATTGGAATGGCGATCTCTGGTTTCTGGCTTGAGGCTTCCTCCCAGAAATGAGGGAGTAGCACCGAGTAAAGTGACGGAGTTGGCTACAACGAGCAAGAAAAAGCTCGAGCAAACCGAGCGAAGCTGTTGGCTCTTGGCTCTTCGTTGGTCATCTGCGTTCGCAGGCGATTACGCAGGAATCGCTATCTCACGCTCGTCGCTGATTACTCGAACATAATCCGACGAAAGAGAATAAAAGAGGAATGTTTCTACGAGAAGAATCAAGCTGTTGCTGCTGCTGCTGATGATGATGCTGATGCTGATGCTGATGCTGATGCTGCTGCTGATGCTGCTGCTGATGCTGCTGCTGATGCACTTGACTCGCTCGACTCGACTCGACTCGACTCGGCCAGACTGACCGCTAATACAGCCTCCGCGATTCAAGAATGAGCTTCGGGGGGAAAAAATGTTTCAGGAAGTGATTAACCTTGCCATCCGAGAAAATTCTTGAGAACCGGGGCCAGGTAATAGTCACCACCTATGAAAGGAAAAATAAACCAACAGCAATATATTTTCGCGCAAATATGGAATCTTTTCATCGTTCGAAGGTATTTTTTTTTTTTTTTTTTTTTTAATTTTATGCCCATCTGGGATGCCGTCTAAAAATTTGCACGAGGTAGCTTTTGTACACCTCGATATTTATTGAACCCATCTCGCTTTTCTCTATACTTACAGAAACGTCTGCTGTATTCATTATCTACTCCACTCGTTATCAATGTTTTCTTTTCGCTTTTATTACTCTCTAATTACACAAGGTAATTTATAGTGAAGAAATTGGTAGGCACGCATCGAAAGCTACCCAGCAGTCAAGTTAATGAGCTTTGTTTACACAAAACACTAAAAATTGAAAAATATCACGTAACGCGATAATGTGACGCAATAAAAGCGCCAAATATTGTCGAAAATATTAATTAGGCCAAAATGAAATTTTTTTTTTTCAATTTCTAAAAAGATACGGTGAAAAGAAATTTTAAATAAAATAAAAATACTAACAAATAAATTGACGATAACTGCGGAAACTTTGAAAGTTATGCAGTTGCTTCATAAAATAAGAAGTGAGAATTTATCCTATTAAAGAGGAAAAAAAATCCAACAATTAATACAAATAGTCATTTGACAATTGCTTGTGTAGTTTCAAAATAATTAACATAGATTGATATGTATTATTAAATCTTTAGATTTTCAGAAGCAGTGAAGAAAATTATAATCATTTCATAATTTATAATCATAAATAATTTGAATTGTTTAAAACTTTTAAAAAAGATAAAATTAAAAAGATGATTTTTTTTAATAAAATAGTTTCTGAAACTATTAATAACTCGTGAATTAAATAAATACTTTTTATTTTTAAATTATTGCTTGTCTGACGCATTATAATCGACTACTTCTTAATTAAACCATCATTATTTATCCTGTAAATCGATTTCCTAAGATTTATAGTTCATATTATAAAAATACATAGGCTACTTAAGTAATATGTCATTCCAAAATTCTTAAAATTCAAGCTTTCGATTACATTACAATCACTTTATACAGAATTCTTTGGAATCTAAAACTTCTCTAAACATTCTTGTACTAGTCATCCGCAAACAAAACATTTATTCCAATTAAATTCTATTACATCTCGTTAAACTAAAAGCAGATGCTATTTTAGTTGTTTGATACATTTGATTAGTCTATAAATTTATTCTCATCAACAGATATAAACTAAATATTAATTACTTTTATTTAGATTAAAGAATTTACTGGTTTCACTTTCAAATTATATATTTAAAACTACTAAATACTCTACTAACTACTAATATAAACTATTAAAAATGTATGATAAAATAGAAATCATATATTGACATTGACATCATGTTATTGTACTAACTGTCTGACATAATTACAGTAATTAGAATTTTATATGATAATGATTATAATCGGTTTTGATGATATTTTAAATTATGAATTAAATTTTTATTATGATTATTTATAATTCTCTAAGATTATTTTTGGTATAATTACCGATTCACCAGAAAATTTTATTTTTCTGCTTAACACAAATTATTATTAGATATGGATATTTGTTAAAATTGATTATAAGTTTTTGATTGCTGTCACGTTTGACTTTTTTATTAAAAAATTTCCATATTGAATTTTTCTAATATTCGTACCAATACTTTGTTTACAACAATTAGTAGCTACAGAAAAATACTGAATAATCTTGTATATTTTTGACATTTTAGAATATTGATAAAGATTTATTTATCGAAACTAAGCTCTATCGATTTGCAGTACATTAATCACAAATGACAGATTGAAAAAGATTGAATAGAAATAAAAAACATTTTCAAGATAATGTAATAATAGAAATATAAAAAGCTAAAAATTATAACTCGAATAGAAAAATTATCAAATAAATAATCTTGTCAATAAAAAACTAAAAATTAATCATATCTTAATCTCTATCTCTAAAAAATAAATTGTTTTATTCTACGACTTTTAATACTTTTATTTTATAATAAAAAAATATCATTTATTAAAAGACGGTTAAAAATTATTTTTGTTTTATTTGATTAAATTGTAATTATGGCATTTTATTTTAATCAATTTAAAAATGAAATGATTGATGAATATTGATATTACCTGTATATGTGTATTTTTTAAGTACATTAAGTATTGAGAAGAAAAAATAAAATACTTTATGGTAATAATACTCGTTTTTTTATAATTATAAGCTAAATAGGTATGTTACTCTATACATAATTTATTTGAGTTATGATTAATTGGAGCAATGCTACTTTTTAGTTTTATTTTATATTTATGATAAAATAACAGTTTAATTTTTCAAATACAAATGAAAAATACTGTAATCATTTAGATACTTAATTTTACTATCAATTTAATTGATTAATAAAATAGAAATGATGATCGTATTTTTTAAATAAAAATTCATAAAATAAATCTCAAATATTTATTTAGGCTTAAAACTCATGAATTAAATTTAAATTAAATACTCAAAGTATATATTTTTATTTAATAACAATTCAATGGTTGTATAGTTCGTTTAAAATAATATTTCTCGGCTAAAATCATGTGTGAAAATCAGATATGATTTACAATAATCGAAAAAATTTTAATCCGACCAGTTTATCGTGTTTTATTTTCAGAATATTTTCATTTAAATATATTATTACTTATAAACTCTGATATTACTAAATTATAACATATAAAATTAAAGAATTTAAATTAATATTTATTATTCCATCATTACAAGTGAAATACAATTATAAGGACAGAATAATTACATACATCATCCTGAGCAATTATAATGGCGTACATAATTTTAATTTTTTTAATATGGAAGTCGAAAAATAAAAAGTTGTAGTCTTTAAGTAAATTATTCTAAAAAATTGACATAGATAAAGAAAGAAATCAACGTCCCGGTGGAGGATAGAACTCGGGTTTGTCTTAGTTATAGACCACCCGGACACCGTATGTGCAACACTCGAGGCGATTATTATTTTTTCTTGATTAACGTGTTACTCCATCCCGTAAATTAAATATTGCGTGCACACACACTCACACACACACACACATCCACACAAATATATATATATATAAATCTGTACACGCGCGTATGTGTTCCCGTGAGCGTATAATATACATAAGAATTTGAACATCATAAATTTTTCTCAATAACACCAGCTTTTAATTTTAATTTTATAATCTTTAATGCTTTCTCGAGTGCGTGCATAATTGTTGGCGAATCTCGATTTTTATTGTTCTCGAGGAAATGTGTATCAAAATTTTAATCGTAACACTAATTAATTAGGATTTGCTTACAAGTTGTTTGATATATTTTAATACTGAAATTACCTCGTGGGTTTTTATGTGATACAAAGTGATGCTTTCAGGAAAACAACAATTTGCATAGTTATTAGTCATTGAAATTGATACTGTAATTAATGTTTCAGCTTGATTTTTATTCAGAAGGATAATTGAAATATTTTATTCGTAACGTATGTAAGCTTAAAGCGAGCGCTGTGATTTTCAATAAAATTCATTATTATTAATGAATATCTAATTCAATAAATTGTCATTAATTGATAAACAATTGGATGGTATAGGTATAGGTATTTTGGTAATGCATCAATCATTTACATCTATAATGGTATTAATTTGGATGGGTGGTGAAACGAAGCTGGCTCGATAATTTGTGGAATTGTGTAAAAGGATCGACAATGCGACCACGAGGAAATAATTATTCTGGGGAGACCGAAAGATCGTATAAAGCGTATAAAATATAATTGATAATGGGATAGGTGCGTTTAAAGGAGGGAAAAGTGCCCGGAGTAAGCGACAGCGTGCACCCGGAGAGTAATAAGAAGGATGTAATAGGAAAAAGGGAAAGAGGAAAAGGGACAGGTAGGGAGAGGCTCGGGTAGGTACTACGGTAGTAGAGCGACAAACAGGCGTCGGGAACTCGTCCAGCATCCTGTCCATCACCACGAGGGCATAGGAAGAAACCCCGAGGGGGTGGCGGCGAGTGAAAAGAGAGACGCTGTTAAAAAATCTCGGACGAGAAAACCACCCTCGGGCCCTGGTTAACAATGAGTGGGGCTCACGTGTGCGAGGAGGAATCAAGTGTTCTCTCGCACACACGCGCGCACAGAAGCGATGCCCGTCTCTGTTTCGACCGGGGCTGAAGGGCGAGGGGCGGGGACCGAGGGCGCGCATGCATAATACAATGACCCCGCTAAGTACTATTTTAAAACAATGCTGAAATTGCTTTAGGGGATAAAAATGAACGAGGCGCGGTGGCTAGGTGTATTTTTCTCCCCCCACCCCACCCCCCTCACACACGCGCCTAATACCGAATCTGTTCTTGTACCCTTATTCACGTGTACGTATGTAAAGAGACCTGCTGCCACCCTCCCTCCCTCCCTCCCCCTTCCACTGCCGCCCTTGCGCTCGAGTTTTTCACCACCCCCTTAGTCACAAGCCCTAAGCCCGCGTGCTCCAGTACAAAGCTAAGCCTTTGAGTCGGAGTCTCACCGGTGCACAATAAGGCGTCCGACTTCCTTTTTCCTCTGCCCACTTTCTTCCTCCCTCACCTCTTTTGCCTCACTTTGGTTTTGTTTCTCTTCGTTTATAAATTCACTTTGAGGAACGTCGCCAACTCTTTCTTTCGCTCTTTCTCCTGCATGCGACTCCCCGCTGGTCGCATAATACCTTGCCTCCGACATCCACGAGACCCTCCATTTTTCTTTTTTTTTAGATATTTTGCAATTTTATTCATTGCTCCATCCACGCTGTTTAGTAGGGCATTCTTTGTCGATTTACAAATGCACACCCCGGCGGTTTCGTCGAACAAATAAACACGGGTCCGATGAAAGAAAAATTAATTTACACGCTCGTGCTCCCCGCTAACTAACAATCTCTTTAGCGCGAGCGCAGTTTTAGAAATTTCAAACATTTTTAAACATCGAACTCAATGGCAAAATGACAAATACGCAGCAGGACATTTTAATCTGCATTCCAACGCTCGCCCATAAGAAGTGTTATTTGCAAAATATATATCTGTCATTGCTAAAAATCGCGAGACCTCATAATACAATTACAAAAATTTCATTGTATGTAAATAGAGGGCAAAAATAAATATGATATATGACAAATGGAGCACGATGTAATAAGTACCCCAACCTAAAGCGGTATATTTACGAGAGAAAATAATACATCGAATCCTATAAGTGGAGTGCAAGTAAGTGGGAGAAAGAAAGTACATTTTGCGTAGAGTTTAATGAAAGAATCCAAGTGAATCAGACTTTAGCCTTTTACAAACGAAATTTTTGACTCGGTGTATCAGAAACTCTCGCAGCCGAAATTCAATTGGGGCTTAATTGCACAGGTCACGAGCACGTTTAATGTCTTCGTAGACTGTTCGCTCTACTACGGAAGGGTACCAATTTTTCAATAACTTTATTTTTTTACTCCGGTAATAGTCTTTGCGGAAGCTCGGCCGATGTCGATGCACACAAGTACGTGTGTACGGAGGTCGAAGGGCGGCGGACTCCCCTCCCTCCCCCCCCCACTCTCCACTCCACCCACCCACGCGACATCGCATCGTCCTCGGCTCGATGTGCGGTCCCTTTTCAGGCAGACTAATCTGATTTTACAACTTGATTACAGCAGCTCGGCATTTAAAGAGACGTCGGAAAAAAAAACAATTGCGCAAGGGCACTTTCAAAGTTTTAATGTTAATTGAATAAAGCGAGAAACAGGCCTTGTTTCGTCAATTAACGATCGATCGCTAAACGAATTTTGAATAGTTGCGTATTCCGGCAGTTTCTGCATGGAATAAGCGGGCCTCACCCCAGGCACCTAAATTGCAAAATAAATTATTAACTTCTAGTCGACCGATTAACTTTTCCTTCCGAGCGAGCAACCGATTGAGCGATAATGAAGCTGAGCGTCCACCGTTCGAGTGCATAATAGCCTAACTTTCATGCTCGGTGACTATTACAACGCATAAACGCACATAGAGAGAGAGAGAGAGAGAGAGAGAGAGAAAGACGCGCATAACTTGAAAAATTTACTCCTCAAAAGTCGGTGCCTCAGCATCCACGGGCGCATGCATCATCGGATAATAATTCTTTTAATCCTGCAAATTGAATAAAGCCCCGGCGCATAAATCGGGGGCTGTACGGAAAAAAGTGTCGCCGAAAAAATGGGAGTGAAATAGTGAGTCTCGACTCGCTGAAGGCGATAAACCATACTTAGGAGCTAATCGATGTGTACCGAGCCGAGCTGCTCTGCATAATTTTCTCGGCCGCTCCGGCTAAACGAGTGAAAGTCAGCTCATGCATCGCGGGACTCATTTCGAGCTGATGCGAGGGCGTGGGCGTAGACGTGGACGGGGACGTGGACGGGGACGTGGACGTAGACGTGGACGTGGACGGGGACGTGAACGTGGACGTGGACCCAGCCTCCGGCCGATGGACCCGAGTCCGTAATCACCACAGCTTGCGAGATTCTTTGACGCTGGGCTCCGATGGACGATTGGCGATGGGTTAATGAGCGCGTTTACGTTAGCCGAGCGTCATCTTGTGTAATTTCCCCTTTCTCCAAGACCTCCTGGTGTACTCGACCCACAAAACGCACTTGCACTGCCTCCGAACTCTGTCCGTTCCGGCCCTACAAAAGCTATTCTTTATCAATGACTTTGTATCCAAAATAATTAGCAACCCTTTGTCCGGTAGATTTGCCTCACCCCTTCCCCGCCTCTAGAGAATGAAGAAAAGTGGAAAACTTACTTTTTCTATAGATGATCATTTATTAACCGTTCAACATAATTTATCGGACATTTTTCCACGACATTTCAAATAATTATCTACAAGGGACAATTAGTGACGGGTAAACAGTGTAAGAAAAAGTACCAACACCATTCGCAAACCGGTGTGGCAACAGCTTTTCTCGCGTTTATTGACTTAAGCTGGAGAAATGAACTTCAATAATAATTTCATCTTTCAAATATATTATTTTTTTACAGAAGTCTCGTACTTATTTATGTATAAAAGATTTCACGATGTATTCTACGTAGATGACATAAATTTTTTATGTTTAAAAATATATTTGCAATGCATTCTAAATACATTAATCCTATTCTTGTTTAATAAATCCGAAACTATGTAATGGTGAAAGCTTATACTTTCACGTGTGGTTGTAAATTAAGCTATTCGATCGATTAAGGATTAGCCAATTATGAATAAACCACTGTGCATATCAAATTAAACTTGTACTACACATGTTTTTCTGCTTTAAAATATTTTATACAAAGTTTTGTTAATCAAGATACGTTAATACCTATATTTACATATTTCTTTTTTCCTTTTACAATAACTAATTTTTTTTTTTCGTTATCGAGTACTAATATTCATTCATAAATATTATATTACATTTATTAAAAATAAATTTTCTATGTTTGCATTCATTGAGATATTAATCAAATAACTCAATCTAAACAAATATGTCGGTATTTATAAATGAGATAGCTACTTGTATTCTTTTACAAATATTTATTCGATTATTTACACTTAAAATATTGATACAATGATCAAATTTACAATAAACATTCCATTAATTTTTCTCCCGTATATTTCAATATGTTAAATAATGCAAATTATTAGATGTGGTTTCGAAATTACTAATCAATGCAGCTATTTTTTTTGACATAAATAACAAAAGTAGATAAACAATTTAATATAAAAATAATTTAAATGATTTAAAATTAAAAAAATAGATCAAGATATATCTATATCTATTTGAAAAACTATAAAATTGTTATAATTTAAATCTGACAATATCTACGATAGATAAAATTCATTAGGCTCAATATTTTATTAAATAACATAGTCGAAGAATTATTATTAGTCAAAGAAGAATATACTTTATATGATTTATTAAACTTATTATAATTTCAATAATGCTTATTTTATGTATATCGATAATTTTAAATTGAATCCTAGAATTGAAATATGAATAATAATATAATTTATACACTGTTGTATTTTTTATCATATTATAAAACATTAATTTCTATCTAATAATCTATGTTTTATTACTGATCTATATATCACTTATATATTAATTCTAAATTTTAATTTTATTTAAAATAATTGGATAAAAATGAAAATTTCAAAAATACTATTATTCTAAAGATAATACAATTTAAAAATAAAGATCAAAAAAGTTTTATAATTTCAATTAAATATTCCCAAAATTTAAATATTCGAAAATTGAAATATAATTAAATTATCTATATAAATTTGTGTTAATAATATTTTTAGTATTAAGATATACTTAACAAATTAAAGTCACGGAAGTTTATTCTATAATTATATGAATGTGGAAGAGATGAAAACTTACAAGTATTATGCGCCAAGTGCAAAAGTTCAAAATTTAGAATTTACGCTGAAAGAGAATATTAGTAGAAAATTCTATGTGAAAAGAATAAAAACTGTAAGCTTACATTCTGTTAAAATAATTGTAATATTAAGTTTTAAGTGTATAATGGAAATTTAAACAAATATCAAATTTTTTTTTACTACAATTAGACTTTTCTTGCTTTTTCAAGATAATTATTTGTTTTTATTTTAAAATTTAATTATAAAAATTAGATTTTGTTGAACATAGCTAATAATTTACAATGTACTTAAATTAGTTTGGTATATTATTATTATTCAAGAATTAGAAACTATCAAAATGATTTTACTTCAGTAACAATAGTAAATTTAGAAAATTACATTTTCTCATTAATGAATAGACATTTGTCTGTAAGATTAATTTCCTTGAAATATTATATTATAAAATGATATTATCAAGTTTTATTGAATAGTTCTGAATATACTATAAAAATACTTATTTTATTTTATTGTTTTTGTAATTTTGTACAATAAAGTTATGAAATATAGATATTGAGTCAAATATTTTATACATTTGCTGATTGACGTAAAAATTTATTGTTATGTTTATCACATAAAAAATTTATTATGTAAATGAAAAGTTTTCGCAGAACACAATGCAAGTATTAGCTTTAAAAAAATTATAATTTTTAAAACATCTCTTCATTGTTAACTTTATTTTTGAAGACCGAATTCAAGAAACGCACATTGTATTCCTTGTTGCTTCAATAAATTTGATTTAAAAAATTTGCGTTTAATCGATTGAATAAATCATTACCCACAAAGCATAGATTTTTGAATATAAATAAAAATAAAGAATCTGATGCATATACATCTATTAAATATACAAATGGATTCAACTAAAGATTCGTGAAATAAACACGTGGCACGTGGCTCAACCGAAACTCAAATAAACTTGGAGTTTTTATTTTCGCGACGATGCTTTTTTGACGAAGTGACCGATGTCTATGTATTTCATGCCTCGAATCGTAATCGTATCGCAGTTTATCGCGAAACAAGATATTTGGCCCACGTTACCTGCATCACCGAACATGTATGCAGATTTTATGTACATTCCATTTTTATTATTTTCGTAAAATAAAATTAACACGATTGCATGTGCATATTTAAATATACATACATGTATGTGCGCGCGGATTTAAGTTTCATTCACATCATCTACGAGTAAAAATAATTAAATTGTTATCTTTCAACATTCTGAGGAACTTTTTCCTTTTAGAAAAGTTTTAAATTTGAAATAAACACGAATTTACAGTAGCAGTGATGTAATGAGTAGAAAAAGTTAGTTAATTATTCAGACAATGTAAAAAATCTTATTAAAGCATTGACGGTGTCCTACAAAAAATTTAATACAATTTATTTTTAATTGATGATAACAAGAGAATTAACCGAATAGTGTAGCACAAAGCCAGCAATGTGAATTGTGCGTTTAATTTATTAAATAATTTTAAGGAGAATTTTAGAATTAGAATAAGCCTATAGGATAATGGAGTCGTCAGCGTAAATACACTTTCGATAATTAATCTAAAATTAAAGGCGCATAATAGAAATGGATCCGAGCGTCAACTGAATATTGAATATGCGCGTCAATAACAAAGCAAACTAACAGCAACAGCAGCAACAGCAACAACTGCAACAGCAACAACAACAACAACAACAATAATAATAATAATAATAATAATAGTAGTAGTAGTGGTAATTATGATTACAAGCACGCGTGAAACCCCCGGATTCGGGGATGCGCCACCACTTTCCTGATCGGCGATTACGATTCATTGCATTGGAAGCTGGGAATACTTGACGAGAGGTCGATTTAATTTGTCCAACATTGGCGCCGAAATATCCATCAAATTTTCACCGATGCACATGCCTCGGCTGTGACTGACACCGAGATTCCAACAACGCCGAAATCGTAATTTTGATCTTTTTTACACATAAAAATTATAAATTATGCGCCTTTTGCCAGTTTGTTAAGTAGCTCATTACCCTTTGTTCTGGAGTTTAGAAAACGCGTGTATTAGTGATTACTAATAACGAAACGCCGCCATAATCCTCGCGCCCTGCCACTTTCGGTGTATTTGTCGAATTGATGTTGTAAAGGAAGATATTTATTGCAGATGTAAATTTGTTTTCCAAAAATAAGGGCGAGTAAGCAACTGACTTAATACAACAGCGTTCGATAAAAACATGTCAAAAGCTGCGATCTTAATATTCATGATATTTGAATGATTGAACAGATGTGTAAAGGGGATTAAAATACATGTTGTATTTGAATACAATCGAATGAACAAATTGTCTTTTCAGGAGTGAAGTGTCTCTGCCCACTGGCTTTGACTACTACGCATTTCATTATTAAGTGAACTACTCTTAGAAGGTTAACACTTTTCATCTTCCAGTTCACTTTCTTTACACTTTATTTTTCATTTTATTTTACACCACTTTATCAGTTATTTGATAAATTTAATTGTTGCAATTCGACTTTTTATTTAGGGAAAAGCCACACACACGCTCTCTTTGACTTGTACCTTAATGCAGCGATCTTTTATTTAAAATCGGTAAAATTTAATTCCATTGCAGATATATTTGTAAGTTTAAAGCGATTTTAAAATGGCAGTTACGATTATTATCGTTTCCAGGTAGCAAGTATTTTAGTTATTCGAATCATTTGTACGACACGCATCACGATTAAATTCCGTGATTGATTACCTCGACTAAAAATGTAATGAGTAATCGGATACGCGTAATCCGGATGCTGAAACATTTTATTCATCAGCAATAATCATCGTGAGAGATCGGGTTCGCGGGGAGAAACTCGTGGCGGAGCATGAAGGCTCAGCCGGAAAGCGTGAGGTCGGATGTAAGTAAAAGTTGGATAAATCGAACATCTCTCACGTAGCGCAGCATCTGGACCGCGTGAAAATGAGCCCACGTGACTGTAACGTGTGCTCTGGAGGGCAAAGTGGCGCGTATCCGTGAATTGGTACCTACGAGCGTGTGGTCACGTAATTAGGTGATTAAAATTAGATCTCGCATCAGGCAGAAACTCAATTAGCAATTAAACGTGGCATTTTCTCTAATTACGATAAATTCTCACTAATTACAGTAGCAGCAAGGCACACCGGTCGGCGTTTCCCGACTCGTCGTACTCTTCTAAATCCTCTCGGGCTCCATCCACCCCCGCGACCTCTTCCGTGTGTATGAAAGTGTAATGAGGTGGAGCCACCGGCCTCGAGGACTCGGGGAAACGAAGTACATCCGACTCCGAGTTGATCTTCTGCGGCCAGAGTATCGATAGCGATTGCTCTCGGCCCGGATGTACTCGCTCCTTCCTTCCCCTCCGCCCGACCTTCCCCTTGCCCTCACCTTTACCTTCACCCTTTCTCCTACCCTACCCCTACCACTACCCCTACCCCTACTCGTCCTATTACTCGGATTACCCCGGCACTGACACTCACTGGACGCTTTGGCAATATGCGACAACGGCACTTTTCGACTCTCTGATCGTCCCCTCAGCTTGAGCTAATCCCCCTTTCCGCCCCGGCACACCTGCCAACTTGTCAATACGAGTGTATAATTTTAACGTACAATTTTATTCCAAACAATTCTTGTAATTCATACTACTTGTGTAAAGTCTTGAGCCGATATTTACTCAGAGGGGTGCACTGCTTACTCAAACTTTAATCACTCTAAAAGTTATTTTTGATACAATCTTTATTCCGGATTATTAAAGCACCTGGATTCGACTCGTCAAATAGCAGATTGCACTCGCCTTCTCGAAACGAGAAATAAAGACGTTTCTTAAATACTCGGCACGTAAAAACTCTTTGTCAATACAGACGTCATTGAACTATGATGAATAAAATTACTGTTTCAATTTTTCACTATTTTTATTGCTATGAAAGATTTTATTACTTAAGAAATCTATGAAGAATTTTTTCAAGGATAAATTACATTTTATGATGTGTAAAAAATATCAAAGAATAATTACTTAAAAATAAGTCATCAATTAAATAATACTTGGCTTTTATTATTAATGTAAAGTCAAGGGTTATTGATATGTGCAATTAGAATAAAAATACACATATTTAATTTTTAATTATATCGACAGTGTTTCAACCTTGAAATGCTTATCCTTATCAGGGGTGTTTATTGAATAAAATGAATAGTTACAAAGTATTTGATTACTTAAGACACTTAAGACAATGCAAATAAAAATATATTACTTAATAATTAATATTTTATTAATAACAATTTGACTAGATTTAATTAATTTTACCATATACAATATTATAATGTTCATACTAAAAGCAATTATAAAATACAGAATAAAATGATCTTTAAATTAGTTCAATTTTATAATGTCTGCAAAATGAATATTTTTGGTTATTCGAAACAGGAATAAATGTATATATAAAACTATTGAGAGTGCAGAGGTATAACTTATTATAATTAATTTAGATTTATTGGATTCCTAATAAGAATTACCTTGACACATTTAAGTTATAAAATAAAAATAAAAATACGATAATTTTTTTAAAAATATAATGTAAAAAATTTATCATAATATAACAAATTTATTGTTTTCAATTTTTAAAAACAAAATTATAAAATTAACTTTTACATGAAAAGAGCATGAATTTTTATCAAAATATAAAATTTTTGTATTGTATGTAAATAAATAATTTTAAAAATAAAACTCTTGATAAATCATTTAATTCAACAATTTTCGTAATATAAAATAATATTGTATTTTTCTTCGAATTCATTATTCTGAATTCATTGATGATAAAATATGTGTCTTTTTATTTTAAATAAAAATAAGATTTTATAGATAAATAAGTAAGCAAGCCGCATTAAAGCTAAATATACCTTGACTTGAACAAATTAAATATTAATTTTCTATTTTAATAAAAATATTTGATCTTTGTGTTTCCCATTATGTAAAAGGATTTCCTCCTTACATTTTTTAATAAATGGATATACTGAAAAAGTGTGCGAAAATAGTCGTTTTTAATGGTCTAAAAGTTAAAATAAAAATTACAATATTGAGTTTAATTCAAGTGTTTCAAGAATAGTAGGAGAGTATAAATCGATAAATGTGTGTATTTGTGCATGATAATAGGAATAATTAATTTTGATATTTCGGGAAATCATGCTGCTTGCGACAGGGGCAAGAAGATTTAAATTTGCTTATAAGAAAGGAAGGAAGGACGGGAGGGAGAAAAAATCAGTTTCCCAGAGTAGCAAAAAAGCTATTTATTGTTGCAGCAGCGGTGGCGGCTGGTCTCGTTACCGACATGACAGTCGGGAAAAATTCGCGTCTCAAACGAGTGAAAACTGCGTTTCGAAAATGGCCAGAATTGAAAAAGGCGCAGGAATTTTGGAAATTGGATTAATAGTGAAATGGTCGGGTGTTATAGGGCCGATGCATGAAATTAAAATTAACGTCATTCATCCAGACTGTATAAAACAGTTCCAATGCACCAGCGACCGTTCAATTTCTCCGCATTACGACCCGTGTAATTTAATAAACTTAGGGACCGCAAATTACAGTAATCGATTCGCTCTCGGCGTAATCTCTTCTATCCTGTGCTTCCTTGGATTAGCATAATATTGTAAAGTGTGGGTTCGCGCGTCGAGCTACCGAATTTCGGCTGGCTGGGCTATAAATTTCGCAGGAGCCAAGAGTGCGGGCCCTCTCCTCGGCCTCTCTATGAATAAATTCGCCAAGACCCTTTCTCAGCTGACTCGAGGAAATTTATGGCAAAATGTTTAATTTGATCGAGAGAAAAACTCGCCCCGAGAATATTTGCCCTGCACTTTCTTTTTTTGGATTATCGCATCGGCAGTGATTGATGCTTGAATTGAACACAGAGTCAAGTCAATCGCAGAATCAAGAGATCTAGTTTGGCTGGCGATCCTCCGCGAGAATTAGGTATTGGTGAAATATTGATGAGACGCTGAGGGGGTAAAAATAAAAAAAATTGGGATGCTCGCCAATAATTTTCCTCTTTTCCATTATCTTTGTCTTTTCAAATGCTGTGCAAGCGAAATTGTTGTTGTTTAGTACCCATGTAAATCATGCCCGCATACCATCACCTACTATTCGCTTCAATGTTTCAAGGCAGCAACAATGGGATCGCATCAATAGTTTAATTGTTTTTGACATATAAATCAAAAAAAGTATTTTATTTCTTATATCTCACGGTATAAAGTAGTTAAAGTTAGTTTCCTACTTATGTCTGCCTATGCCGGCAGTTAAGTTTTACGCTGCATATTGGTATACGAAATACTATTTCTTTTGAGATAAAATATGGGCTTATTTTACGATGCAGCGGAAATTAGCATCATTTACTTTAATTCAACTTACTATAAAATGGCTTATAGTATGAGGTTTATTCTGAAACTGAATTCCATCGTGTATATGAATAAGTATTAAGCATTGGAGTGGCAATTAAGTCTGTTGCATGTTGAAATTCAGGTCATAATACAAATCAGCAACTAACTATGACCTACAAAATATAAATAATTATATATAATAATATACATACAATTATAAATTACATTTTTACCAATTATATTGGAGAGAAAAATTTTACCAAGTACATCAATGTCATTATAATGGCATTTTTCAAATTCGATGATAACTTTCACATTCATTGCATCAGTAATTTAATTTTTCAATTTTTTAATTTGTTTTACCTGAATGTATGATACGAGAAACGTAATTCAACAGTAAAGTGTAACTTATATCACTGTAATTCTCAAATAAAGTAAAATAAATTAATGTAATTTTAGCAAGGCAAGATAAATTGACTAGCACTAATTCTAAACAATAATTAATAATAATGAAAACTAATATTATGAAGCTTATTCGCATTAAATTCTAAAAATAATGATAATAAAAAATGAAAAGAAACTTTTTACATTATATGGATAACGTGTGTCTTGATTAGGATAATTCGCTTAACAATAAATTTCTATATCTTTATGAACACGAACAATATTATACACACATGTATAATTCTAAATGTATGTATATGCATTTATATTTATACATATACCTCGTATCGATTGTAGTGCCATTAAATTAGAAACTGCAAATTTTTTTGTTACGTTTAAAAAAATTTTCAGTATTCATTTTTTAAATTTCACTAAAAAAGATATTAATGAATTCATAAATTAAATTTTATATTACAATTCACTGCTGAGTAGATTTTTTTTACAATTACATACAAGTGTAATAATATTATCTCCAAATGATTTTGATGATGCATTTTTTTTATTATATTTGTATAAATTTTTCCCAATAGTATTGAAATACTAAAAAGGTATTATCATGTTAAGCAGTATACTTGAAATGAAGCCTGGTGTAAATAATTTAGAAATAAAATATTTTCATTTTTAGTTTATATCAGTAGATTTAATAAAATACATTATATGTTTGACAATGTAGATTTATATCGGTTAAATATTATCCCTTCGAAATACTTTGTTCATTAAAAATTTTGAAATTAATCAGTTTATATTTGTGAATTTAATTTATATTTTGGGAATATATTAAAGATTGGTAAATACATTAAAAATGTTGTCAATAGTCGTCTCAATAAGAGTCATATCAAAGTTTTAATTTGATAATTGATTTATTAATGAATTACATTTTGTAAAATGTAATGACATTAAAATTAAAACTCGATTACAAATTAAAATGAATTGAATTGTTTAAATCAACTTATAAATGGCATAAGAAATCACAGAATAATATATAAAATATATTTACTAAATTGGATTTTGATTATTCGAATTTATTTGAAAATTTTCATTTCATTTAGGTTTTATTATAACTTTTGTAATTAATTTAAAAAAATCTAAATATTATTTTCTCAATTCGTATTGAATTTAAGTTGAAATTATATTAATTCACAGCTGGATTTATTATACTTTAAAATAAGTATATATTAATAAAAAAAATTTAATGAATTCGTAAATTGAGCCAGTGTATCTAATACTGAAATTAAATAAACATAATAAAATTATTATTAATCTAATCTTGTTATTGGATTGCAAATTTTGCAGTTAGTTAATTTAAATTACTTAATCTAATAAGCCAAGTGAAATGAAAAAAAAATATCATTAATAAAAATTGATATTTTGTATTATTAAGAATGTCAAATCGAACGAATAAATAGGATTTCTAATATATTAATTAAATATCAATGCGATTTTAAGAGAATGTTTGATTTTCAAATAAAAAATAACATTGAAGCATTCGGGAAATACTGGCGTCGAACATGTTCCGAACAACTCTGTTGTTAACCTACGGACAGTGTTCACTGTTACATAAACAATTAATGAATTCGAGGAATGAATAGCGAGAATAAAAAGTTTTTACTTTCATTCGAATAGTGTGCCTGAATAATAAGTGATAAAAAGAAAAGGTCTCATAATTATGGTATTAATATTCACACTGCTTCCATCAAAGCACATTAAATAGCTTCGAGAACTAATTCAAGCTTATCGTTTAATACACTCTCTTTTTCATATTTGAAGAAGCTACATGAATTATCTTTTAATTGCTAAAGTTTGAGCGAAAATTGCCGGTCGCCTCTGCGTATTGCGCCTATAGAAAGTCGATTCGAGGTTTCCTCCAACCTCCGACCATCCCTTATCCTCCGTGTCCTTGAAGCCTCGTGGAAACCATACCATACCATACCATACCATCGGGGATTTTCAATCTATAAAAGAATACAAGAATATGCGTTACGTAACCATACACGTATTGGTGGTTGGTACCCGAGGCCGGAAATACCCAGTCCTCGACTTGACCCCACCATCTCACGGCGATGCTGCAGGCGTGTTGCTCCCTCGGAGTCGGAGTCGGTATGGGTGTCGGTGTGGGTGTCGGTGTCGGTGTCGGTGTCGGTGTCGGTGTCGTTATCGTTGTCGTTGTCGTTGTCGTTGTCGGTGTCTATGCCGGTGTGCAAGCATCTACGTATGCACCCGGAGCTTTTATTATTTTCAATTATTTCCAGCCTTTCGCAAATTATCGTCTCAATTCATAAAATAATGGCCATCGGTAATTATGTGTCATTATAGGCAAATTAATGGGGTTTAATTTTCATCTCCCATTCAAATATTTAAATATTTACGATGACAAGTGTTTAGAAGTTTAAGAATACGGTTCTTGGCTTTTGTTTCATTCTATTTCGTATTGATTGCAAATATCAGTCTGAATATCTCTCCTCATTAACATGCATATTTAAATTATTTGAAATTTTCGATTGTCCTCGATTTTCTTGAGTTCCCATCGACTTATCCCTGATAAAACAACGGAAATAATATTCACACTAATTCTGCGTATAAAGTAATTTCCAATATGAATATCTCATCAATTAAATGTCATTTTATCTCATTATCAGAACATGATTTTCGTACAAAAATCATTATTTTAAACACTTGATGTTTTAATTTTTGATTTTTCGAAATTCATTGTATGCTACTGGTTGAAAAATGTGCTACACTTAGTTTTTAAGGAAGACATAATTTGCAAAGAAGAACTATTTTAGGCATTGAAGTAGGACCGCCGTTGTTTCTACATTTTAAAGTCGAATACAACTTTTATTGTAGTAAGCGCTAGTACAAGAATGTAGATAGAAAGTGGGCCACTGGGTTTCATGCGGCACGTTTTTCGCATAAAACTGTCTCTACTTAACTCGTAAATGTTCTAAACTCCATTGCTTACAACTACAAAGTTGTACATATAAATCGACAATTTTTTTTCTAATCTTGCAAGTAGTATTCATGGTTGTGCCAATCAATTATTATTCCACTACTTACAGGTTGAATTGATTTTAGTTGAACAAATAAAAAATGGCTTGCTTCGATAATACTTCATTTAATAATTATAAAAATAATTATTAAATATTAGTAGTCCCTCGTATTATACAAAAATATATGAAATTACAATTTTTTTAAAAATTTTAATAAAAATACAGTGTAATACATATTAAAAAAATATTTAAATCTATATTAAAAAATATATTACAGTATGTATAAAAAAATTAAATTACAAAAACTATGAATTTATAAAAGAGAATGCAGTATAATATAATATCTACAATATGATAAACCGAAATGTAATGCAGTGCAAAGTAATAGCCTATAATCTATTAAATTTTAAGAATGATTTACTTTCAATATCGTAGAACTTAAATTTTATTCAATTTGATAATATGAAAATCTATTTCGATGAATTTTGATAGCTTCAATAGGCTGAAAACTTAGTATTACATATTTTTTGTCTACTTTTTATTAAGTCTTTTTCAAGATTAAATTTTTGAAAATAAATATTAAATATTAGAAATTATTTTTAATAGAATATTATTCAATGTATAATATGTATATTAAATTTTTGAAAAAATTTTTTTTTAACATACATGTGTACGTGATATTTTTTTTTAATATAAAAGTACAATGTTCAATATTTATTACTTGATTTCGATGAAATTTCCTCGTACTTTAAGAATTATAACGATAATGTCATTATCAAAAAATTATCATTATGCGTGAAAGGTGTGTAAAAAGTGTTTTCAAAAGTTGTTGGGAACTAAAGTTAACATAGATTGTTAGAAATTCAAAGATAGCAAGTACTCACTGACTTATTTTATTGTTTGAATACAAAATAAACTAATGAAAAGTTAAAATTAAAACAATAAAATACGCAGTAGATAAATTGCTTTTGAAAGAGAATAATTTTACAATTTTTCTCTTCTAATTATTTAAAAGTTATCAATGGATAAAAAGAGTGTATAATTAATAGTTCAATACGATAATTGAAGAGCAGAGTAATTAGATTTAATGAACGAGATCTGTAATATGCAAGAGTCCATCTGTAAAGAATGTCAGAGAATCACATGAAAGGTTACGAGATGAAAATTGTAAATCAGCGTGTAAATCTGAGGGGACGGGAGAGTTTTAGCGGAAGAGAGGCTCCAGAACAATTTCTCGATCGATGTGATGTGCGTTATCCATCAAAACACAGGACACGAAAGACAAAATTGGGTCAGCCGAGCATCGAGCGGGTGTGGGAGTGGGAACGGGAACGGGAACGGGGACGGGGACGGGAACGGGAACGGGGACGGGAACGGGAACGGGAACGGGGATGGCAACGGGGAACCACGTAAAGAGCGTCGATGTGTGCCGTTGCTCAACTCCGGATCCACGTATATAGGACACCGAGCTAATCGCCTGAAGTGGGGGTGTGGAGAGGGCGAGTATAGGAGGGGGAGGGAGGGAGGAAAGGACGGAAAGACTCCAGAGAGGGCTCGTGCCCTCTCGCCCTCGCTGGCTTTGTAATTAGACGCGATATTTGGGCTTAGGACGTAATTAGAGTTCATTAGGAAGCGGACCGTAACCCACGACCCGAGAACAACAAACTCGATGCGTGTGGACGGAGGGCGCACGCCATCTTGTTTAAATGTGAGCTAATGCTAATGCTCGAGAGCCAAATTATGCCTTCATTAGCCAAGTTGAAATAAAGTTCCCGATCGATAGCGACACTCCCGCGACCTCCGAACCTCTGCTCCTCCACGTGCATGTGCCTTCCGACATGCAACCTCATCGCCACTCACCAATGCACGCCCACGACTCGTGGCCGAGTGTTTGTGGCGATCTCGACAACCAGTAATGTACCGCTGTTTTCGCAAACAATTCAGCCTCTTTCGATCTTTTCGCATACGGAAGTCTTGTAATTAGTTTAAACGATTGTTTAAAATGGTATTATTGGAAAATAAGTCTCGGAGTTATTGACCAACTATCGAATTACGCCGCTTTTATGAATCCAATTAAATAACAATAAAGAATACATGCATCTTTTTAGAAAATTGAATTAAGAAACAAACCGGTGGAAATCTTTAAAGCCCTTTGCTTTATTGAGAATGTATTAATAAATAAATCAATATCCAAGAGTCGCTTTTGTACTTTTTATTTATGATCAATAAAAAAACGTCGTATGTAAATCAAACTATATTTAGTATCCGTAATGTATTGTTGACTAACCAAAATTAACTTCAAACGCCCCACACCATAATTGAATGGAAACTATTACCTACACACAATTTATATTTATTTTCTTCACCCATTACTCATTATGTAATTTTTTTTGAGAAAGGGTATTTTATTCACTATGGATTTTCATTGCGTATTACATTTATTCAAGTACTCATTATTTATTTTTCACATAATATCCATTACATTATTCCAATAATATTTTACGTATTTAATTAAAAAAAAAATTTGTGTACATTATTTTCATATAATTTTATGCATTAACGTTTGTGTAATCCATATGTTAACTTAATATTGTGAGGAAATTTTTAAAAGCTAATTTCAAATGTATTGACGTTTATTTCTGCTTTATCATGATGTTAGTAAATGAAAATTTTTTTCGAAATGAATGTTTCTTTCTATTTGCGTACCTATACCTGTTACTCGGTCATGTTCATGTTTGTATACTTTTGAGTAAGCAGAATTAAAACAATTTCGATTTGTACTCTTTCCACGCAGAATATTATTTCAATTGTATATTTACCTTTAGCTCGAGTATTAAGTGCTATCGATGCAGATTATAATGTAAGCGACACAAACATACTTCTCTCTTAATTACGCTTGCTCATGCATGTCTAAAAAAAAAAAAAAAACTTAAACGCAATTGTTAATTAAAAAGTATGCGATCACTTATTTCGCCCAAGTCTATAAAACTCGTAAGCAGCATTTTTAAAAATGAAATAGAAAAGTCCATTTGCGGCGATATTACTCTTTAACCAAGTAATAAAATCCAGAAAAATGAGGGAAATAGGTGGAAAAAAAAGAAAAAAAAAAAAAAAAAAAAAAAAAAAGAAAAGAAAAAAAAAAAAAAGTAAATTGCACAGTGGCCAAAGCCTATCGATAGCCTCCAGCGCTACGCGTTAATGGTAAAGTCACGCTGAAACGTGGACGACGTCTTAATATCTTAAATTGACCGCAACTCCGCCCCCCTCCCCTCGCCCTCATTATTATCGGTCGTGCAAAGAGTCGGTCAAATCGCATATATGGGTCTCGAGGGTGGGGCAGAATGTGTCGCATTTCCCGGGACGGACCGATGAACTCTGCAGGACACGAGAGACGATCTAGGAAGTCGAGGAAACGCGGTGGCAATTCAGCGAAGCGGGCAAAAAAAGTAAATAACACAACAGAAACAACACAGCAAGTGCATTTAAAGCAGCTGCACGGCGATTAGAGTCGAGCTGATTAAAACATCCTGGATCGAGTGCGTGTGCACGGAACCCGGGATCCGGACTTGGAATCGAGCAAAGAACCTATTCGATATCGCGGCGATGCACATTGCACTCGTTGTGCATGGCTGCACCGGTCACATGTGCACGGGGCGGCCCTCCGGATTAATGACTCATCCTCCCAGCGCCGGCCAACGCCTAAGCTCGTTAATGAGATTGGTAATTAACAAAGCAATTGTTACGAGCACGAGCTCCTGTTGATATTAGTGCTGTGCGGGAGAACGATTCTGTTTAAGAAATTGGATCGGAGCTCGACTACCTCTTTTTTGTTTGCATTCACTCAATTCAAAAATCCACTGATGCTGATTATGAGTCTCAAGCGTCTAGTGCATTTTCCGTCGGTTAATTCATACAGTTGGTAGATTTGATTTACCATTAATGCACTTCTAAATATTTACTGGACTTACGAACGCCTTGAAAGCTCGATCTATTCATTTATCCAGCATTATTAAAAAATGATGTAACGAATCGTTTTAAAATAAGACAACTTGTCAAAACTTTTGGCGAAATCAAATTTAGAAGAGCAACCTGACTCCATATGATATCGAAGTCACAATTTTAGATTATCGATGATTTAATTACATAATTTCGCAATCAACTATTTGAATAGAGAAGGAATAATTTTGGCAGCAAATGCCAATCCATTTCGAGATATTATTGACCATTATTCTCCACATATACGAATCGTCTGGCTTATACATTATTTTCGTATAATGTAATCGGTGTATCTAAGCACATTTGCAAAGACACATTTATGGAGCCGCCGAAGCCCGACGCATTAGATAAACGTGTGAGTGAACTTTGACGGGCTGAAAATTATTGGTTCGCGATCGAAGTTTGTTACGACATTCCGCATCGGCTTTCGAGAATCGGTAATAAAAGCAAAATTCGCTTTTTGGCTCGAACAAAGACTTATAATTCAATTAAAAAATTTGAATAATAAAAGTTTATGCGAAAACGCCGGTGTCTTGTTGCCGGTGAAATAAAAACGAGAGCAAAAACACGGTTGTACGAATGGAAAAAAAGAGGAGGCATTCCGTTATGACGATGATTAATAATCGGCGCGCATTACCTTAGCGCCCAGATAAATAAAAAGTGCGCTGTTCTCGCAAATAAATTATTTACAGAAAAATATAATCATATATCATGGCGTCGTTGTCCGGAGCGGCGCGCAGTCAATTGCCAATCGATCAGATCGGTCTCGTCAGCCTCGCCCCTTCCCCGGCCGCCCAGTCTCCAGCATCCAGCATCCAGCCTCCAGCCTCGATCTCCCTATCCTCCCCCCCCTCCACCCTCGAGCCCACTTGGCTGATGCTTTTTTTCCCTTCCGCCGCCGTCGCCGCCGCCGCGCTCACTACGTCATATCATACCGCGACGAAATGCCTTGCCACGATAAATCACGATTATTTGACCGAAGCTTTACGTCGCTCGCAGTATATTTTACTTACGTAGTCACACGCTTGGATCACCGGCCCCGCCGCGTTTTTTCCCGCGCGGGGGGTATTACATTTTTAAATGGTTTTCTACGTTTTGAATAGCAATGGGGGGTGTGCAAGGGCCGCGCCATCTTTCACGTGAGAAGCTGGAGGAGCCCTGGAGTACGAAGGGGTACTAGAACGGACGGAGGGCGTTTCGGGGTGATGTTGAAGGGTGTTTGAGGGTGATCGAGGGGGTCGAGGGGGGAGGTCGAGGGATGGAGAGGGCGGAGGACGGGGTGGGAGAGGGAGAGGGAGAGGGAGAGGAAGAGCCGCTCGTTGTGTCAGACGGGCGCCGGCCTCGTTTGCGAAGCTTTCGCTGGAACTTTGCGGCCAAGAATTATAATTAAGATCCACCGGCTCCTTCCAGCTTTCCTTCCATCTCTATCTCCTCGCATTACCACGCGCCACCCCCGCTTGATATTACATTCCATTCCGCGGTGGATCAATCCTCTAATGGCCGGAAGTTTAATTTGTGCCAGGCTACAAAATAACAGTGATAATTATTATACTTGGTCGTAGCGCTGATATAACAATAGGTGGGGGGAGGGGAGTCAGAGGGAATTACGCGACGACGGAGAGGGGGAGGCGGATGTTCAGGAGATCCAGGAGATTCAGGAGGGTCGGATAAAGAAGTATCTTTCGGAGGCTGAGAGACTTTCCCTCGGCCGGTGAGTCGAGTTTGAGCCATCCGCCGATTCTTCTGGCGCTCATGCCCGGACGAAACTAAGACTCATAATTAACGAGCTGAAAGGAATAAACTTGCGCCGCTCGACGATGTTAATGCGCGGAATGGCGAGTTTAACGATGAATATCCTGTTGCCTCGTTAACATTTTAAATTTTTTCTCACGAGGGCTGCTCCTTTTCGATTATTGGACGATGCCGATCCGCCGAAATCTCCGAGGCAAGGGGAGCGGATTATTATTCCGGATCTCGGTGAAAATTTAAACCCGCGATCATAATGAAGCACAAGTATTACATTAAAATAGATTGCATTCGAATGGATTTAAATGGAGCGCTGATAAATTTTCCGTGATGAATACTCTTATTTTTACGAAGGCTGGTTATTTAAAGATAAAAAGAAGTGAAAACAACGCTAATAATACGGCGCGAGCGGCGAGTAGCTCCGAGCTGAATACATTAGAGCAATTGCATGCTCCGAAGATATTTTGTTTTTACCGATCCTTTTAGCAATATTACATATGCAACGTAGGAGTAAACTAGAACGCGATTTAATTTACCCCCCCCCCCTCTCTCTCTCTCTCCCCCTTCCCCCTTCCAACCAACCCCTCGCCGTGTAGATGCACATTGAGCGAGATTATCTTTACACTTTAAAGACAGTTTTAGCTTTGGTTTTACTTTTATAAGTTTACCGCGTTAAGGTGTAAATGTAATCTCCCTATGCAAATGCGCTCCGACATAATTTACACTCTTTTTGCGTTTGGCAATCATTTGGCACTCGGCGCCGCAACGGTATGAATTAGTTTGCGCGTCTTAACCCCCGCCCCGTTAATGGGGATGAATAGCACGGTGCGGTTAATGCGATTAAAACTGTCCTACATAGCCAAGCGTCTTTTAGGAAATTTGGAGCGATCGATCAGAGGAGATTAGAGCTTCCTCCCCCGCGCCTCCACTAACATCGAGCAAACCCGGATAAACAAACTCTCATCGAGAGGGGAGTGAATATTTGCCGGGGCTAAACAAATGCACCCGAGATTATTTATGCGATTCGCCGCATCGACCGCAACTTAAACGGACGACGTAATATTTACGCGCGTCCTGCGAAGTTGTCGCGCGGGGGTGGGGCGGCGGGGGCAGCGGAGGCGGCAGTGGCGGAGGCGGTGGAGGCGCTCACTCGTGCGTTCAAATGTGTATTTTTGTGCGAGACGCAAGTTCGGTCCGGGGCGTCCATATGAAGTCGTTATCTCCACCGATTCAGCAATATTTTTATATTTACTGGTTACCACGCGCCTCTCACTTCCCCCTGCGACGATCTCCTCCTCCCTCCCACCCACCCACCCCCACCTTCCGGCCCCGCTTCCTAATCTAATATTGGCAGCTTAACGAACGCATATGAATACAATGCTCCCAATGGCTTATACAGCTTCGATTATGCCGCAAAATCCGGAATTAAATCTGCAAATTGCAAAGACTTCTTCCGCTCTGCAATAATGTTTTTACTTTTCTGCCAGGGGAATTTATTGCTAAAATCGACCAAATTTAAAAAAGTATTTTTACTCCGATGGGAAATTCCTAGTTTCGCCGATTTTATTAATTACTCGCGACTGATCATTGTGTATCACAATTTCTAAATGCAGAGCCATTAACTGCACGATTACATAACTTTTTATATAGTTCTATGGGAATAAATCATTTATTCTGAAAATATTGTAAATTATCGATCGACACAATGTTTAAAATTACAGTTTAAATACATATTTTGGCAAATGCGTTAAAAGGATCAGTGGCAACATAATTTACAATTAATTCCCATAAGTAATTTTTCACAATATTGAATTCGTATTTATATTGAATTCGGCTCATTTTAGCGACTTCATTAATGTGGCATTTTGAATATTATATCCGAACAAATAAACATTTAAATAGACATAAATGTAAATAGTACAGAAAAATACGCGTGCATAAAAGCAGATAAATATAAATATTTAAAAACCAAAAGCAATAAATTTTAGTATTAAGGTATATGAATCAAAAGGTTATATACGTATATATTACATCGAATTCAGTACATTATGCAGCAGTTATAAAACCTTAATTCATCGTTTTTCAATTGATGTATATCAATTGCGAAAATATTACTGATATCAAATGGCCACTGATCCCGCTGACAAATTAAACTTTAATAATTAAAACTGATTTTCGCAATTCACGTTACCAGCACAACTCCGCTGGCGAATTGAGGATATTATTAAGTACTCCACGTCGCCTTGAACCAAATAAATGTCTTCTTCTATTGTGAATACGATTTTAAGTTGATGAAAACTGCTTTTCGAATTCATGCTCCTTTGTGAATTTGTCGTAGTTGTTCGCGCGAAAATTTTCCTACTCGTATTGGAATATCAGTAGCTCGGATTCCTCGATGTCCGTAATTATCACATAAAACGAAAAGTTCTATGACTGCAGAACAATTTGCGTTCCAACAAAATATCAATGCAATTATTTATAGTAAATTCGATATTTGCATATGTTTTCTGACAATTCATTTTCATAAATAAAAGAATGGTGTTACAATTACCACTTGGATAAATATACAAACATTAACCATTTGTATATTGAGAGTTATTTATCAAAGAAATAAAATTTTTTAATTTACATAAGCTACTGGATTATGTTTACGTAAATTTTTAATCATACTTTATATACTGTAATAAAAATCAAAAGAAAAAATAAAAATTTTATTTTATACTATTATTTACTCTGGATTTTGAAACTATAATTTAAAATAATTGTTTGCAAATATCTAGCTATAAATATGTATAAAATCCATAAATTATGAAAAAGCTTTAGTTGTAATAGCTAGTAATCAACGCGTGTATTGCTTTAGAACTATAGAAATACTTTATTTAAATTGTACATTCATCTCCGCTCTGAATTTGTACAAAAATAAATTTCTATTTTCTCCAAATAATATGAATATCTTTTTCCACGATAGATTTGGAATAAAAAAAAAGTTTCTAATAATTTATGCTTTATCTACAAAAAATAAAAAAAAAAAAATTTGCGATTAATTTTTATGTGCATAAATGTGACAATTTGAAAAGCAATTATATCAATTTTTAAAACAAAGCATAAAGAATAATTCTTGGAAGTATATTACCGTGACTGTAGTTTCACTCCACTGAATTATACTTGAATATATATTTGCATAAATATTGTATTTTTATTTGTATTATTTGATTTATTTAACTCGGACAAGAATTGTAATACCTATCGACTACGGCTTATAATAATATTCAAATTTAATGCGACCCAAGAAAATGAAAAAATATTTATATTTATAAATCGCTGATGGTACATTTAATTTTTAAAATATCTGAAATAAAATAATTCAGAATAAAAGCACAAGATTTAATTTATTAAATATATTTGAATTATTTGTTTTAATGAGTTTTATATCGACGTTCAATTAAAATTTATGTCTGACGATCTCTTGTCAACAAATTTCAAGATATTTAACAGAGCGAAAGCTGGGTTTTGTCTGCTTTTCCCAAAAATTATGTACATAATTTTATTTAAAGTTTTAGTGAGTTTTGATCCGGAGTAAAGTATAAATGAAATCGCCCGAAATAACTGAAAAATGCAAACACTTTCGGAGGAATCCTATAATGAAAAAGGGCGTAAATAAATAATTTTGAATAATAACGTAGTGGTCTTGGAAGGGGGTGGAAGTTTTCAATGTGCACATGTAAGCAAACCCCACGCGAGCGAATCGCAGCCAACAGCTTTGCTCTGCTCTGCTCTACGCCCTTGTATAATTTCACCCTAACAATTATTCCCGGCATTAAAAACTCGATGTTAATTTCCCCCGCGCCCGTCTCAGTCTGAGACTCGAAAGCCACCCCTCTGGATCAATCGATTGGTAATTCCGCGCCCGAGCCTCCGCCTAATCGAACTCCTGGTGCCTACGCCCGGAACCTGCATCCTCCGCCGAACCTCGTGCACGGGTGGCTGCACTCGCTCGAAATAATTGCGCGCCACTGGGTCAAATCATCCAAATTTAATCAAGCTATGGGAACGTGAACGAGACCAACACCGCGCACTCATTCCTGAATGCTTACCCCCTCCCCCACCCCCGACCCGGTAAAGGCGTCGCGCCCCCTGGGACTTCTTCTCCTTCTTCTGCATCTTGAAGTCTGTATAGCTATAAGGGATGCTGAACACGTAAACAAATAGGATCTTCGCGATTCTGGCTTTTAAATTACATGGCCTTATTTCAACTGATACGCGCTTTATTAAAACGTCCAAGAGGTCACATATTTAAAAGTCTTTGGAGCTGCATTCAGGCGGGGGAAGCGACAGGGAGTTCGGATAAATTAAACCAACTTTCAAGAGAATTAGTTTATTCCAAGTATTTTTGGAAAGAACAATTTGCATTTAATTGAAGACATTAGTTATTCCGGCACAATCATCAGTGCTCGACACTAATGGTGGATTTTACAAAAGAATGACTCGTGAATTTTTAATTCAACCCCTCGAGATCGGATCTTGTGAAATTTAGAAATCCTTATTTGAATTTTTAAGCACGTGCAAATTCGCAATGAAACACGCTCGCAGCTATCATTACAATAAAATCTCTCCCGGTATCCCCCTCTCCCGCTCCCCGCGCACACGCCTTGACCGCCGTTCGCATCGAGCCAGTTACACGTACGTGCACAGGCGCACGCACACGCACGAAAGAATCATCTCGTTGGCAAAGCACAAGAAAGCACACAGAGGAGACAACCCCTGCGCTTCAGTTTCGTGCGTGCCCAAGTGCCACGAACGCATTATACAGACTCATACGTACATAAAGAGAGTGGTGCGGCTTCTGGTGGGGTGGTATAATTAGGGAGCCGAAGGGGTGGCCGGGATGACGAGAAAAGTAGGGGGGCATCAGAAGAGGCTGACAGATGTGGGAGCATTGTTTTACGCGACCCTTGCCTGCCTCTCTCTCTCTCTCTCTCTCTCTCTCTCTCTCTTGTTGCTGGGGAGTGGTATAGTAGGACTGTACTCTTGGTGCTGTGATTTCAATTGCGACTCGACGGTTTTTCTCCAATTCATCCCCGGGAATGCCGATTCGCGAGAAGCACGTCCGACCGATAAACCGCGCACTTTTTCTCATTGGCGCATCTATCCGCTTCCTCCTCGCTTTGTCCCTCTCTCTCTCTCTCTCTCTCTCTCTCTCTCTCTCTCTCAACACCCACGTTTGTCCTCTGTTTATCTTTGCTGTTCTTATAATGCGCTTTGCTACCCCCGATTTATGAACAACCCTTCCTCGTTCTATCACTGCGGCTTCGACGATGAATATTGTATGCGAGACCAAATTGAGGGATCGAAATTGCCCTTTTTCAATCATTACCTCGTTTTCCTTTATCGCAAGATTCATTCACTTACTCCAAGATTTTTTAAAAATTACTTTCCATTATTAATACACTAGCTGAAATATAGATATGTCAGGCATCCGACATTTATTTTATATTAATTGGTTTGATGATTCTTCTACCGTTCTGATGGACAAACAAAAAAGTCAACAAAAATTTCGCCATTATTTCGACAGCAGCATAATCTCTATTTCGGGGCTGTGCAATTTTTAAATGGTTCTAGCTTTAGTAATTAAGTAAATTCATTTTAAAAATTAAACAATCATGCACTATGGAAACTTTTTTTTAAACGAGGAGAGATTACTAAATTATGAGTTCTCACAATTACAGTTATTACATTTACATCGAGAAAGGTCAAGTGGTACATGCCCCTTCTCGAGTTAATTTATATAAAAAAAAACCAGAACTGACTCTAATTTTATATTATATCAATATATTTTTTACTCGTAATATATTAGTAATCAGTACCTTTAAATTTATTATTTTTTTTCAAATCATAAAAAACATTAAACTGTTGTACCTCAAACTCAATCAAACTCTGTCATTACATTTAAAATATCCACCATTCTGTAAACTTTTGAACGAATAGAAAACTATTATTATGGATATGCAAAAAGTACACGTTACTTTACAAAATTTTGTTGGATTTTTATTTCATCTACTCGTATTCTCTGCAATTGTGTACATCAGTTTACTATCTAACAAAAAAAATCCTAATCGAAGGTATAGTATAACTGTAAAAGCAATCTTTTCTGAAATATAACAAGAATTTTTTACATTTTTTGTAGTAATAAAATAAAAAAAATAAAAGTTAAATATATATAAAATAAATAAATATAAAGTTTTTATTTATTCTTAATTATCAATTTACAGTCAAATATTCTAAAATTTTCCACAATGTATTTATTCACGCCTATCCAAATAACAAATAACTATTTATTATGTTTATATAAAAATATTATTATTCGTATTAATTCGTAAAATATATTTAATACTAAGAATAATATTTTATTATAACAACAACATAATAAACAAAATGTATTTATTAATATTAATGATACTTTTAAATATTTATATATATCAGACATTTAATATTAAATTATTAAAGTAATTGTTCATAAAAAAAATATTTTACATTTATATAAGGGATGTAACATATTTAAAAAAAGACCCATTTGTGTGTGTATATGTTTATAAATAAAAATCGATTGTTTGAAACTAAAAAAGTTGAATTTGAATGTTATTCGAAAAAAATTTCATACAATACAATTTCTTACAATTGCATACAAACATAGATACATTGATGTTTAAAAGTAAAATATAATTAAAATATATATCATATCTAATATTTACATATTAAAAATTAAATATTCATGTAAAATCAAATATAATTTCTGAATGAATTAAAAAATATAAATTTATCTTAATGAGTATTTTAAAACAAACTGTATAGTTTTAGAACAATTTAAATTTTTGACACTAGAAAACAATTATAAACTTATGTGTCAAATTATATATCTGATTATCTCTATTATTAATTTTAATTTTTTTTATATTTAAATAAGAGTATATATATATATATATATATTTATCATAATTAATTTTGAATATAATAATAGAATATATATACATAAGAAATAATATTCTAATTTTGATTATGTTTAATGCTTGTTGATAAATTCATTTATTTAACCAATTTGTAGATTCAATTTTAATTTTTCACTATATTACTGCCTTTATCATTATATATTTATGTAAATTATTTATAAATATAAGTTAATTCATAATTGTAAATATTGACACGTTAATAATTACAAATTGTTAAATAATTATAAAATAGTAGTAAATAATTATAAAAGTTCTCTTTTAATCTTTTCAATTATTGTTCTATTAAATACGTGTTATTAATACCTATTATTTTTATTAAATACGTAAATTAATTACAAAGTTTATTGACAGTAACGTAATTAATAAAATGTATTGTTTAAATGATTTTTAAAAAATTTTTAATTGAAAATTTCTATATAATTGTTATAATTAATATTAATATTGTGTAATTATTTTTTCTCCTTTTATTTTTCAAAAAATAATAATTGTTTTGTAATAAATTCATGTCTTTTAAAAAAAAATTTTATATATACATCGAATTATTTGAAAATATTGAAGTCAATTATTTTCAAATAATAATAAATATTATAAATAATAAAAAAGTCTAATAATTTCAATAAAAACTTTCCCTATGCTGTTATAAATATTTATTTTTATATAATAATTGTTCAAATATTATTTTGTTTATAATATGGGACATCTACTACAAGAAAATACTGAATGAAGGACAGCTTTATAAAAATTTATTAATTAATTATAATAAATTTATATTAATGAAAGATTTGCAAGAGTGAATTTACAAGTTTAGTTTTTTTTTACTAATTTCCTATAAAGTCGGAATAAAGTTTAACAAATTAATGAATTATATTTAATATTATTAATAAATTATATTCGCTAAATCAATTTAATTATTTTGATTCTAATTGTTTTAAGTGTGAGCTTTCACAAATATACAAATGTATAATGTATTATGTCTTAAAATATGTATGAAATATTAGTACTTTTTACAGGTTTAATATTTTCAGAATTAACTTTACAATTTTTGTATATTAATATATAAAAATATTGTGCAGAATCTAACAATGTAAATTCGATTAATATTTTTCGATACACATGCATCAAAGGCACTGTTCATCAGTGTATATTTTAAAATTTTTTCGAAAAAGGGTGCGGATGTTTACGGATGTAGAGGTGTACTTTTTACACTTAAATTAATCGTTATGAAGTTTATAACTAGAATAGTTTTGAAATTACCAAATATTTTAAACATTTAAACAATCCGTATACTCTGCATAATTTATTCACAGAATTACATTTAAAAATTGATTAAAATTTGAATAAAATTTTATTGAAACTAGTATTTTACAAAATGTCTGTGTTGGTACTTAATTACAACATAGTTTATGGCACATCTTATACTTTAGATGTTATTGCAGCCTAAAAATAAAATATATTTGTAGGAATTAAATTAAAAAATTTTATACCTTTTAAATCGTTTCCAATATTCATACGTACAAAACTTTTTAAACTTTGCAATTATTTTTGTGGAAGAACAAAGACCAAGTGAAGCTCTTTTATATTTTAGTCATAGAATTTATCTCTCCCTTTACTTTTAAATCTATTCGAATAGTGCAAGTCTTCCGTACGAGATATACCACAAGTCAAATTTATATTATTTAGACAGAATTATTATTCTATTTGAATGGATTTTCATTGAAATTTCAATAAATATCCACTCAAAAGTAAACTGAATGATGATTGTAAAACTAAACTATTGAAAGATTTTTCTATTAGTAATAAGCTTCTGTTAATTCAAATATCAGCCCTTTCACTTTATATTCGAGGGAAATTTAACTGCAATTTACTCGCATATCGAGGCAGCAGCCTCTATCTCTGTTCCTCCAGCTTATGCTACATTTGAATTTTTTTACCTCATTCCCTTGCATTCTCTATCTGTCAGACTCCCTTTATCTCCGTAACGCGGACAGACATTTTATTCGTCCTTTTTCATACGCGTGAGCCCTTCTAAAAAGCATCGTTCGATGATCGTCATGAGAAAACGCGCGACTGCATATGCAACGAGCGTACGGGGCACGATTTTCGTTATAGATTTTCGCTGAGCGATTTTTTCTTTATTTCCCCTCGGAAAAAATCATAAAAATAAAATCGAGCGCGAAATAGCCGCTGTTAAAACACACACAGAAACGAGTCTCGAAGGTGCGTCGATTTCCCGGGTGCGGCTTTTCCATTTTCGTCGCTGCTAAATTTTCAAAACTTTCGGCTTGTATCACATTGGGATAAAGCTCTCCCAACGACGGATCGCATTCCGCGCTTACGCTTTACGCGTGTTTGTGCGAGCCGCGGCAAAACTTGTTTGCTCGCGGTAAGAAAATAAAATGCATCACGAGTCGCTTTAAACAAGTGCCCGTGACAAATATTTCATCGGAGTGAGAGGGGGGAGCGAGAGGGAAGGAAAGAGAGAGCGAGAGGGAAAGAAAGAGAGAGCGAGAGGGGGGGTCCGCTTAAACTTTGTGCTCCAGCGGCGTAAATCACGTAGACGCAGTAAAACTAAAAGAGGGAAGAATTTTAGTTCTGCGTGGCTGAAACTTGATTTCCTCCGCAAACTCGCGATCTCATTGTCGGATTTTGCCGAAAAATTGCCAGCGGTGGAGGAGGCAGGGAGCCGAGCGGAACCGAATTCCGGGTTCGCCGCTCATAATCCGGGTGGCGCGCATGACCCTAAAATTACGAGACTGCTTAACGCGGTATTAATGATGGCCTAAAAAAAGGAAGGGCGAAGATTCGGAGTTTTATTATCCACGTTAATCTGATTGTAGGAGGCTCCCTAATGAACCGAGGCATTGCAGACGGTGCGAGTCCTGGTGCGCGTGGGGACCCGGCGAATGAGTCACGTATTCGCATTTTAATTTCTTCGGCTCTCGCAGCCGAGTAATTACGGGAAAGTTCTGCGAGAGCATGTGTAGTCACACCTCTCATTAGGTTTTTGACAGCCCTTCACGCGGATCACCCCTTCCCGCCCCTGGCGCACGCACCGGCTTCGGATCCGCATCCGCTCCGGCGCTCCTTCGCCGGCCTACCCCCGCACGCGCCCACCAACCCAAGCGCCTTGGCCGGCTCTTTTCCTCGGATTGTTCGCTTTTCCATTCGATCTCCCTCCCCTAACCACCCCCTCGACCCTCAGGCTCGCTCGCTCAGCCCACGCGCTATTCATTGTTCTCCGTGACATTGAATGCGGCGACAACCCCTTCCGCGACGAAAGTGCGCGAGGCCTACGAATCGCTCGCTTGTGAAGTGTCGGACGGCAATTAAAATCCTCACTGACGTCACACTCCTAACCAAGCACTCGGAAAAAAGGGGCTCACCAGGCGTCGCCGTAGTCCAAAGACTCCCAGAGTCTCCCCGAGACTACCCGAGACTCCCCGAGACTCGAGCCTCAACCCGGTTCACTTCGCCGGCCATGTGCGCGCAAAATTAAATCATTAACAGGGTTTTAAATTAAAACCTAATATCCCAACCTTGAAAAATAAATTGAAGTCAGTCTCTGGCTGCCGATGGGGAGGGAGCTAAGGTTTTTCTAAACATTTATTTTCGTATTTTGTTGGCGATAATGCAATCTCAATAAATTGATTACTCGGTAGCCGAAAATAAATCTCGTCCCCCAGGATTACACAAAATAATACAATTTTTTTGCACGAAACCCTTTTCACTCGTTTGTTACAATTCCTCGAGCTTTCACACCCGATAAATTCGCCAGCTGACATTAGATTTATAATATTTCAATTATTTCAGTTTCTTCATTGAAACAATGCATATTTTTATATGACGAGTGCTCCAACAAAGAAACCTGCGACCTCATTTTCTCCTGACGAATAACGATTTTATTTAATTTTTTTTCATGCGAATTAATAACGAATATTAAATTGAATGCTGATAAAAAGAACGAGGTTTTCGTTATTGAATACTTTTGATTGCAGTGACTTCAAACGAGAAAAAAATTGTTTTCAAGCGCAAATTAAAGCGCATTTGAAATACCCGATTTAGATTAAATGGCTGATTGTTGTGAAATTAGTTTTGACGGTAATCACTTATTAATGCCCAAAGTATGCGCTACTGTCCGAGCTAATTTTTTTTAATCTTCGGAAAGCATTAGCCCGAAGAAAATGGCGGGAACTTTCGTTTATTCTCCAAGGTCATTTTAGCCTGCGCTACCCTATCGATCGGCAAACTTTTCGTACATAAGAACTTTTTGATTGCGCAAGGGAGATCATGTCTTTTTCGTGATAATTTCTTTATTTCTTTTTTAAACTCTTTCATTTGCATATACAAGTCGCTTTATGTATACTAATTATATCTAAAGTTCGGTTATCAATTTTTTACGAGATATAATTGAGTTTTATTATAATGACCGTTTATCGGTTATTTAAGTAAAGATAATAAAGATAATGGGGAGTTTTTAAGTGCTATTATTATTAAATTTTAAAGGAGCTTATAATGATTAATGCTCACATAAAAAGTGTTAGATGCATAATAACTATTTTTAAACCCTGTACTATCAAATATGTTTCATAGACTACATGCATCAATGTATTCATCCATAATTCTGTGTCGCATCATACATTATATATACTATTGTCTTATGTACTCTTCTAACGAAATTACAGTAAAATACAGTAATTTGGCTCCATGTATAAAATATAATTTACATCGCACTAAGAAGCACAGTGTCTATACTTAATAATAACACGAGTTTGTTTATAAAATAACAAATTATCTTGAGTGCGTACAACGCTTTATGATATTTTTGCATAATACATGCAATTATGTTACATACTTGCTTTAATACTCATAAATTTTTCATGCATTATAAAAAAATTATTTTATTTAAAAATGCACAATGTCACTTTAAAATGCAATTAAGGAAGAGAAATAAATTGCTCGTGCTGAATTATAAAAAATGTTTTTAATTAAATGGAAAAAATTTATATGAAAAAATAAATTTTTTTTTTCTCATTTTAATAGAAAAATCAATGTCTGATGATTTTTTTTAAGAAATGAGAACGTGAGTAGTATTGACTTGAAAAAATTGATTTACAAGGGAATAAAATGAAATGCGTAATACTTTTTATTAATCCTTATATTGATTCTTATATTTTTAATACTTTTAATGAATTCTTAATAAACTCTTCAGTTTTTATTACAACTCGAGAGAATTAATTATAAAACAGCATTATTTATCTTCTTATTAGCTACCATAAAATTATTTTATTTTTATGTATATTGTTGAATCTCCTATTAAGCTTGTCAATTTTTTTCATTATTTTCTTCCACTCGGCTGCACCAAATGAAGCACGTAAAAGAAAGTAAATTTTTGTCAAGTCGATAATTTGGTCCACACCAGTCAGTAGCGACTAATAAGCAAAGTATTAATTTATCAGCCGAGGGGAGCGAGCCAAGAAAAAAATTTCAGCCTCATTTTTGTCTATTTTTCTTCGGTAATGAAGCTAGGCTTTAAACGTGCGAAAGAGAATGAGGAGGATAAGACGAGACGGGCAGGTATAGCAAACAAAAAACTGGGTTTGCAATGGCAAAAAAGTCGAGAGCCATGCAGGTGTGAGCCAGAGAGAAAGAGAGAGAGAGAGAGAGAGAGAGAGAGAGAGAGAAAGGATTTGCTGCTTCGTTTGAAACGATAAAACTTGTGAAAGCGAGAACTTTGATGGTTGGGCCAAATATAATATTAAATTTAAATAAAATATTTATGCTTTTGCATTTGAGGCAATTTTAAGTTTGAAGCAACTTGACTACTTTTAGCAATAATGACTAATTTTTATTCCAATTGATGTTTAAAAAATTGCGCTGTTAAAGGGGAATTACAAGCCGAATAATCTTTATGAATAATAATTTGGAAAATTGCTAGAATGTTACCGAGACTGATAACAACATCAATGCATTTGCATATTCAAATTATAAAATATTTTAATGATATACATAATACTGAATAAAGTGTAAACGAATGTAAAGCTAGACTTTCACGAAATGACGAAGAAGTGAGAAAAGGGTGATTTTGTATAGCCGTCGGTTGTTTATGTGTGAATATTGTAAAATAAGTGGCAAAATGTAAGATGATTTGATAAAGCACGAGGGTGAGGAGCGGAAGATAGGAGACAAGTGCATGGCTTAATTTCCTGCTAAATTACTACTTTAATAGAAAAGATGAACGGTGCTGATGAGGAGGGTTAGCCGGAATATAAATAGGGAGTACATCCCCTTAATCGCTCGCGCCGGACCCTCATCCTCGCGCCCTCGATCCGCACGAGTTCTCAGACTTTCGCGCGCAACCCCCGTCGCCTGGTTCGCAGCCTCCGACGCCTGACAAAGGATTCGAAAATCTCGACGAGCCGCAGTCCAGCCCGCGAGTATCCGTAAAAAGGAGGAGCGCCCAGGTTGTCGGCAAAAAAGGTCCTGGTGAGGCGCGCGATGATGATTTTACACGGAACGAGGGACGTGCCATGACTCGCAGACCCTGTCCTTGTCTCGCATACCGCCCGTGCATTACACCTCACTCTTCCCTCCCCCTCCCTCTTTCTTTCACCATTTCTTCCCCGGCGGAGATGCGAGAGAGCGGGGGGAGAGGCGAGAAAGTAACGAGCGAGACTTATCGGGTCCAGCCCAGAAGTCCTTCGGTAATTCGAGCCGAACCGCGAACTGCATTTATTTTTAAATTAGCGCCGCGAAAGGGAGTCGGTGTGCGTCAACGCCTCCCTCCCCCCTCCCGCATTCTCCTCGTCGCACGTTCCCTTTTTACCGAGGTGTCTTAAACAGAGCTGCTCGCGAGATGTAATGACCTAATAAATTCCTGATTCTGCAGCATCACCGAGCTGCTCCTTTTCCTTGGGTTTTTGTCATGCGCGCGAGTGAGAGGGCTTGGTTACCTCGAGATAGATTTTAAATCCGGTGTAACGCGAGGTCTGCTTGTAAAAACTGCGGCAATTTATATTTGCCTTGATTTATTGGGATTCGAGTCCGTGCAGGGGCGTCGGTCTTTCATTGGCTCTCCGGCATGACATCCCTCTCACCCCCCTTCCCCTTGCCCACTTCCCAACGTTCCTTTCGCCATCGTAATTTCGATAGAATTCGCAAAATGAAGTAATTACGGAGAGAAAATGAAGAGAAAGTACTATCTGCTCTTAATTTGTCTTTTACTCGGTGACTCGTGGAAAAACAATCGGCGCTCCTTTAAGTCTCTTTCTCATATTTGCGGAATGCTACTCGGTCTTCTTGTAACAGTAATTAAGGAACAGAAGAAACAAGCAAAGACTTTGCATTATAGATAGCCATTCGAATATTCATAAAGTCGAAAGAGTTGCGGAGTAAGACGTCGAAAGTCTTGGAAGGAAAGAGAGAGAGAGAGAGAGAGAGAGAGAGAGAGAGAGAGAGAGGGAGAGAGAGGGAGAGAGAGAAGGAGGTCGAGGAGGGGTCGAACAGGTCCATCGTCTTCTAATAAAAACAGAACTTCTGACCGAAGAGAACCGCGCTCGTGCTCGTTTAATTACCGATCTCTCGGTAATATCTTCTTTGTATTCGCCGGTCGGAAAAAAGGAAATTCGCCACCACAAAGGGGAAGATGGTCGGAGGGACAAACGAAGACTGTCGTCTTGTGCTCGCAACACCGCGTTCCTTATCTCTTGAATTCGAGGCTCACAATTAATGCCGTCGCAGGAAACCCTTTGCATTATGGCTCCGCCACCCCCTTACCCTCTTGGCCCCCTTTCCACCCCGGAAAACGCTTTCTTCGCTCCTTTGCGACCGGGAACGGGATGAGGTTCACCTCGCCTTTGGTGCTTTCCTTAACGCTGTATTACTTATGTAGATGAGCCTCTTGCAGTTTCTTTACATTATTTGCCAGAGGGATGCCGAGGGTGGGTCCGCGTTTCCCACCCTCGCCGATTCTCGCTCGTAAAGGTACTGCGCAGAGAGCCGCTCGCCCGGGGAAAGGAAGGGTTAAAGGGCGAAGGGTAAAAGGCGCTGAAGTTTCAAGATTATACATCGACATTGAGGAGGAGGATTCTGTATAAATATCTGGATCGCATTGGAAAGGACAGAGATGGCGCGAGGCCTGCCGCTGGTTTATTAAGGAGACGAGCTGCTTTTAACTTGAGGCGTTGTTATCCTCGTTCAGCTCCCCATCCCCTCGACCTCTGTGTATCTTTCTTCCATTCTTTCTCTCTTTCTTTGCGAGAGGTGAGGTACAAGGAGAGACTCTTCAATTAAAACTCCTCGTGCATGAATTATGACATCGGAGGCGTAAAATTGAAATTCGCGCCTAATTGACTTCTCGGTAAGGAGAAACTCGCGAGCGAGAGCGAGAACGAGTCGGAAGGACAGAAAAGTGAGAGAGAGAGAGAGAGAGAGAGAGAGAGGGAATAAAGTATTTGCGTTATTTCGTTCTCGGTGCTTGATTGTACGAATATTTTACATAAGCAGTTCTTTCAGTGCATCACTATTATTCAATATCTGCTTCCCTGGACCTTCTTTACTTGCATCTCAAATAACGCGGAACTCAACAGTGAAAATCCCGCGGAAGTTACGGATTTTTTCTCTTAGAACTAGTCTTAAGCTCAAAATTATGCATCACTGATTCTCGCTATTTTCTACTTCTTAAATTATTTTAAAGCTTTTCAATGCCAAATCTTGCAGTATAAGAGTTCACAGGAATTTTAAAGGAAATTTACATTTCAATTTGCATCGAGACATTAGGTGGTATAAAGTATCGCAGGTGGAATTTTCTCAAATAAAATAAACTCTATTTGCCATAATTATATGTATGAATGATTTCGCGTATAGTGTGCAGTGAGTAGGTTCAAGATTTAAAATTGCTAAATATTCGAATGAATGTCCAAAGTCGCGGATTCACTCATTTAAAAGCGCTTCAAAATTAAATTTGCAATTTTTCAATTTCTTTTTCATATGCTGTAACTTTTCGAAAAATTTTCCTCGCGGCAATTACAAGTCGCAGAAAAAATGACTAGGAAATTTTGATTTTAAACGAGATTAACTTGGCAAGTTTACTTTAATCTCTCGGTACACCAGTTTGAAGCTTATTTGTGTAAAAAATCACCAAAAGTTCAATAAAAATCTATTTTATTTCAATTTGTGCTTTTAATTTTAATCATGCTTTCAGACTTTATGTTTACTCCATTCGACGCGCGAATTTAGAACAAAAAGATTATTTTTCCCATCGAGTCCGGCATCAATTTTTTCCACGCCTAAAAAATCGAAGCGCAACTTAAATATTTCATAATGTATTTAAAACTTAATAATAATCAATTTAAACAAATGCAGAGCAAATTTTGAAGTCGTTAAATTACGCATATGCCGAACTATTTGCCGGCTGCTTGAACATTTTCTTATAACACAATTACGCAGCTAAAAGCGTCGGTGTTGCCGGATCGAACAGATGTTCATGTCCTGATGATTGCTTTGATCTGTAATAGGAAGTCGTTGATCACTGAAAAGGCTCTATTGCAGTAATTGTGTTCATTAAATATAAAAATCGTTACGCGCACATAAAGAAACTCATTTCAATGTGTTTTTAACAATGGCTGAAACACGCTTTGGCCCAGGTTGTCAATTAATAAAGTGGGCAATCTGAAACGAAATAAGCAAAAAGCAGCGCGACTGTTGAAACAGAGTGCAAGCCAAGCGTGTGTGCATGTGCGAGTGTAAGTGGAATATCCGAAAAATGCACAAAGTGCTTTTAGTTTGCTGCTCAGGACGAAATTTTCGAGCAATTAGTCACTGGGTTTTACGATACAGCCAATACTTTTTCTTCGCCGGATGCGCACTCGGCGAGCACGAGGTGGAGGTTATAGGTCATGGGCTATAGGGCTATAGGTGGTGGCGTACAACCAACGGTACATGTTTGCGCTGTGTCGCGAATATTTCTTGATTGTGTAAGGGGATACATTTGGCGGATACACGCGCGGGGATACACCCCACCCTCGGCGCACCCGCACCCACACTCGTCCCGAATCTACAGAGTCTGGAAGATTTAATAGTTTGATTTAAATACCCTCGTCTGGGTCGAACATAACACCCAAAGTGCCTATTTTGTTGCTTTATGGAACTTTAGTACTTTCCTAGCTAAATAGAAATACTTGGATTCAATTTTTTAAGTTATTCCTTGGAGTGCGCTGGCAATAATTGCCTTGCTAATAACAACCTTTCACCAAGCTTTTTTAGAACTTACTTATAAACCTATTTTTGCCTTTCGACTCGTCATGTTTTCGAGTAGCAGAAAAACACGCACACAGGAAATTACTTTATGCGCTAGCCGTCAGAGCTTCCGAGCGAGTTGAGCCGAATTTTTAATTTCAAGTTCAAATATACAACTGCCGAGTGGCGGGCAAAGTACGTGCGAAATAATTAAAAATGAAAAAGGGCCCGCTCCCGATTTGGAGTTGGCGCTCGCGAGCTGAATTCGAATTCGGGTGTGGGGCTCTGGGGGCGGGGGCGGGATGTGACATTTTTATCCAGTCGTATATCGGAATGTAAATGCAGTTCTCGTAGCACGGCGTTGTATCTGCTTTACGAGCGACTTTACTAGGGATATCCTTGTCTTTAACGCGCGGCCCGGAGTTTCTCTCCCTCTCTCCCTCTCTCTCTGCCTGTCTGCCTGTCTGCCTGTCTGTCTCTCTGTCTCCCCTCCTCCTCCTCCGAGCCCCCGTCTCGCTCTCTCCCGCTCGCCCATTGTGTGCGTCCTTCAATTTAGCCGCCGCCTCGCTCCGACGCCTCGCACTCGGGCTGGAATCCAGCGGATTCACTGCCTCCGCGGCATAAACCAAACGCACACCTCGTGACGCCCCCGCCAAGTGCCGGGGGCGGGTAAACGGGGGTGGGGTGGGGGGCACGGGTAACGAGGTGATGCGAATCGCGAGCTTATCCTTAGGTCACTCGACAATCCCGCGCCTCGCTCGCGGCTTTAAAAGGACATCACGCATTTTGATTGTTACATCAAACGGCGTCTTTCGATTTACTTTTTACGCTCCTTGAATTTTCCATTTTCCCTCGGTCTCCTGCACGCGCGCAGACTCTCGATAAAGCCCGGGCATTAGTCCTCTCGTTTTATTAATGACGCCGTCGTTAAATGCACGGCGATGCACGTCCGACTTATCTGGAGCATCGCTCGCCAAATTTGTTCGCGATCTATGATTAGAAAGGGCTCGTCAACCAAAAGCGGCCATTTTAACATTTTTAATCTCTTTAATTTAGATTTTATTGTGATTCGCGTTATCCAACTTCTGTATCATAGTTATATTCGAATTATTATAATTATTAATGACCCCCCGATAATAAAACTATTCATCTTGTTAACTTCGCTTGATTTGCGATTCATCATTCATCCGTAGCATAATTTAGCAAATGATCCAAAAATGACGTGCCCTGAACATTTTAGTATCATCATTTTCTATATATACACACAACCAAAAGTCTCGATATTTTTTACTGCCATCCAGACAGAGATAATAGAATAGATATCCGAAGTAGATAGACATTATGAATTATTGATTTCAAACGATTATCTGATGGGAATAATTATAGAAAAAGGGACCATCCATGTAATAAATAAATCATATCTAGTACCCGATGAACGAAATTTAGTAGCTGTACAGCCAATGACCAGATTTTGTAAAACACAAGGACTAAAGTTCGATAAAATTCATCTGGGATGACTGATGGATTTATTACATTTATTACATTCTCTCGACTAACCTCTAAGACGGATATTTATGAAAAAAATAATAATTGGGAAACTTAAATTTCTAGCCATGGTTTAACCAAAAATAAATGTTATTTTTTAATGTATATTTATAAATTCACCTCTTGTGTTCCCTTGTCTCTTGTAACATTAATTAAATCGATAAAAAAATATGCCAGCCTCTTGGTAGTCTTAATGGAAAGAGTATTTTTGAAAATGAAAATATCCTCCGATCAATCACCCCACCAAGCTTATGCATTTTAAGACTTTTTACAAATATATTTATTGACCAAGTAATTTACTCCTGGCATTTTTCTGCTGAAAATCAAAGTTTAAAAAGAAAAATTATTAAACATTAATTTTACTACATATTATTCTTGTACAAGTAATTTTTAAATTATTTTTTTGATTGAATAATGTATAATAAAAATTTTAAACTACGCGTTTATTAACAATTTTATTATATTTTTAACATGTCTTAGAATTGCTGAGAAATTTATTCTGTTTACGACACACGGAAATTTAATCAATTCCTGTTCTGAAATATTAAAGTCAGTAGATGATTGAAATTAATTTACTTAGTTTATTTAAAATTTTTTCTTGATTATTATTGAATGATTTTTATTCTACATTTTAATAGATAGAGAATAATTTCAAAAACATTTATCAATATTTTCTTTTAATTTTTTTAAAAACTAATATTAACTAGAAATATAAAATATTAATATAATCTTCTATATATTGTTTACGTAAAATAGCAATACAAAAAATTGTTAATTTAATTATAACACACAAGTATAGCCTTAAATATTAAATGTAATTTATAAAGTGATAATACTTTCAGTTTACTCTTCTCATTCCAATTAAGCATAAATTACAGCTATAGCTCACAAAAATATTTTTCATTCTAATCAGTTACCTGTGATTTATGAAAATGAACATAATTCAGTTTCTTAATGACTGGTCAGCAGCTTAGAATCTTTGTTTTTCAGTTAGTAAATACGAAAAATGTGTAAACTTATATTATTAATTGCACTAAGAATTTGCACACCTATTTGTCAATTTCAACCAAACTCGTAAATTCAAAAAGTCAACCCTTTCTTTTTTGCTACAAAAAAACTAAGCCATGTTATAATTAAAAGCTTTTGTTTAAAACGACAATTCACATATAGTAATATTTAGTTTTTATAGTTTTTAAATAATAATTTTAATTTTAATAATAGGAATAATATAAAATACTTTTAAATTTATTAACAAATTTAATATTAGTATTTTCATAAACACATATTTATAAAATCAGTAATTTAAATTTGTGGAATTTTAAATTTGTCACTGAATTTACATTATTTCTTGTTAATTTGTTTTCAACTATTTAACTTCTTTTTTTCTCTTTATTCATTAATTTTTATATTAAAAAATTTATAAAATAAATAAATCTATAAGTAATAAAAGAAAAAAAGAAAATGTTTTTACGATATCGAATTATAATTACTTATTTATTTTGTATACTTTTTGATTTATTTTTATTTGAGTAAATGTAATGTTATATTAACCCTAGTAAATAAAAATATATATTTTTAGAAATTTATTTTAAATTAAAAAAAAAAAATTATATATTAAAATATTTATTAAAAGCAGAATATTAAGTATATATTTATTATATAAAAAATGATAAATTCAAATAGGTATTCTTTTATGATAAAATAATATATAGATTTCAAACAGAGACAAAATATTAATTTATTTTTGAACAATCTACATTAACGATGAATTATTGTAAATAACAAGTCTAGTATAAATATATGTTGTTATCTTCAAAAAAAAAAAAAAAAAAAATATGTTGAATAATTTTTTTATATCAATATTGTTATATCAAACATTCTGACAATAGATTACAATGTTTTTATATAGTTTAAATACTTTTATTTTTAATTTAAATTATTTATTCTTATATTTTAAATTATGTATCTGTATGTGCTTATAACAAAAAGTAATTAAATTTATAATACATACTAGAGAATACAATCATTCCATTATCTGTTTATTTTATTTATATACATGAAGGATGATCGTAGTGAGTATGAAATGTGAAACTTTACGAATGAAGAAATAAATTTGTGATGAATAAATATTGAGTCCATTAGCAGCATCAATCAAAAGAATTGCAATCAGATGTAAACTTACCTCTTCTCAATTGAAGCTTTTCCAGTGATTACAATTTTTTGAAATTGCTATTGAAGAAGCCTACCTCGTAGTAACCCTTTGATCGTATCTGAACGGGATTTATTTATTTAAATACATTGAAAATTGTAGATTAAAATTTATAAATAAAATCAGGATTTTCATATTTTTCTATTTTAAGTGAAAAAATTTTTTTAACAATACACATAAATTTACAATGTAAATTTGAGAAAAATAACTTTTTCACTTAGAATTTTTATGTAAATTTATTATAAATTATTACTTAATTATCCTTTTATAATTGAATGAATCATATCATTGAAATGTAAATTTTATATAAATGGGTTGAATAAAAAGTATTTCAAAGTAAAAATAATACGAAAAGATATATATGATGTCAAATTTGTTTAAAAAAAAATTGTTATAAATATTTTTTTTAATTTTTATCTGAAAAGAAAAATATACTATCCATCAAATTTTTACGAATAAAATAAATATTTGAATTTAATAAATTATTCAATTTGATTCAGCAACATTTCTTGCAATTAAATATAACAAAATTTTGAAACAAATTAATCCTTTCTCAGGTAATATTATATGGTAGCTAATATGGGTAGCGTTGATACTAATAATACAAGAATCTAAAATTAATCATAAATAAAAAACATTGTAAAATAATTTTATAAAGTTTCTAAGGTATTGAAGATCTGCCAATGCAGAATTTAAAATATCTATTTTATTTACTTATTAGTCTATTGTTTAATTATTAAAAATGCTAATGTAAAACATTTTTATTAAAAATTTTAAGAATATATTCAAGAAGTGAGTTAATCTTTTGTGTATAGAGAATTGGATAACTAAAAGCTGTACAAGAAGTACGTGAGTTGAAATCCGCATTTGGAAGTCAAGATTAGGATTCATGTGAATTTGCTCTAACATAATATTACTTCTCAAAATTATTCAAATACACAAGTTTATTTTAGATTGTTCAATATTTATAGTACAGCTGGAAAATAGGAACATTGGCAAAAGGAGAGCACGAAATACATCATAAATGTCAGATTCTAAATCCAATAATTGGTATTAACAGAAAAATATTTTTTGAAAAAAGTATTGGTAATATATGTGTTTGAAAATGGCTCACTAAATATCAAATTCTTTGTCAAATAATTGTCCTTGTAAAAACGTCAAGCCATTGTAGCGGGCCTTTGTGTTAAGACTTTTCAAACTCGCGACATCATATGAATTCCATCGTAAAATCGCCAAGTGAAAATATTTACATATTGCACCGTAAAAGTTGTAACTCTTTCCCATTTCGTATTCGGTATAAAAGAATCGACCGGAACAAACAAAAAAATTTCGTTAGAGGCACCGGTGCCGCGTCCCGTGGACGTCGGGGGGTGCGACCGCGCAACCTCGCACCTACCCCCCGCAGTCACCGAAGAAAAGTGTGCCAAAAAGCCTTTTTACCCCCAAACTCCCTTGGTCGCTCGGCGAGGACGAGTCGCATTGTTTACTCACTTGTGAATCAGGCTCTAATGGCAAAAGTATGTGGAATGATTGTGAATGGAGATTACAGTCGTGAAAAACAACCGGCCAGCCCGAGAGTGTGAGTGCGCGCACACGCCGACGTGTCCGTGCGTGATAAAAAAAAAAGGAATCGAAAGCTGGTGCGCGCATGATCAGGCGCTTGGCCCGGGAGTGAAAAAAAAGTACGAGAGTGATCACCCCCGTCCTCCCCATCCCTGCCCCTTCCCACCTTTTCTCTCCCTCGCTGTACCGGTGGTGCACTCACACAGGGCCGCGATCGCGAAATTCCTTTTTTCTCCCCTGTTACATATAACGAGGAGGGAGTCGGGGGGTGGGTTGGGAGGAGACATGCATTCGGTGCAGAACGAGGGGGCGGCGCGCCGGTCCGGCCTTTAGCGTCAATTTTTCGAGTTTTTTTACGGGCGACGGCTCGTTCCTCTCTCCCTCTCACTCGCGCCTCATCCTCTTTTTCCGGCCGTTCGCTCGCTCGCTCACTCGCTCACACGCTCATAGCCTCGACCAAGCGAACACGGGGAAGAACATCAATAATCTACAATCAAACTGCAGATAAAGCTACAATCGAACTCTTTTGTGCATTTTTCAATAAGGACCGGCGTGACGGACGCTGTCATTGTGTCGGGCTATTCTGCCAACGCCTCTCCTATACGTACACGCTGCTGCGGGGCTGGGAGCGAGTGTGTGGGTGTGAGTCTGCATCCTGCAGTTTGTTCCGAGGAATATATACGGGGGCGAGTTCTATTATCGGCGAGAATGACGCCGCTGCCTTGCACTGTTGACCGTGGTCAAAGCGATCTCCCCCGTATCCGGACATTCGGATGAATCTTTGCCAATCCGCGACAAACGCGCATCCCAACGAAAATGATGAAAATAATTTACGAGGGGCTGCTGCGCCTCAAGGGCATCCCCCTCGACTTTTCACCCCCCCCCCGCCGCGACGGAATTTTTTAATTTTTGCGCGCGTCCAATCCCGAAGTAGCTAGTGCGATTCCATTAGAGCCGAGCACCGAGTGGCCAAGAATTCTACATTTGTAAAGTTCAATTAGGAATTACGAATGCCCGGAAAGAGATGATAAAAGCGTAAAAGCATCGCCCCATCAGGAAGGAGATAAAAGGAAGAGTCGGCGGGCGCGTGATAAATTAGAAGGGCGTTCGGGGGTGGAGTCCAGAACCGGGGGCGCAAATGCTCTTCGGGGTGGTATCGATGACATCGGAGACGTCGAGGTGCTCCCGGTGCACCACTACTAATACCTCGAATGATGAATCCGCGCATCGCAAACCCATAAAAACCCGTCACAGGCCGGACAGATACGAGATACGCCCTATTACTGTCCCACCGGTGACGGCGCACAGCATCCAGTTTGCCGCGGCTAACTAAATTACCAGTTACATTTTTTACTGTCCGATCCCTGGACGTTTTTTACCGGAGTTTTTTACCGCCCTTTGCCACCCCCGCCTCGGCTCTAGGTATCGAGCGCAATGAAATGCCTCCCTAGGCTGATGCTGATGTTGGTGCTGGTGCTGGTGCTGGTGCTGGTGCTGGTGCTGGTGCTCGGGAAAAGCCGCGAGGAAAGCTCGCCGGTGCCAAGTACGCTTCCACGGAATGAGCACTGTAAAACCAAAAAAGAGGCAAATATTGCAGACCCGATGTGTGGATGCTGCGCGAGAATTCCGATGGATACCCGCGCCTGATTTTTATCAGGCGAAATTACTTTTTTACGGCGCTTAAGGGCTCGGCCCCGATATCCGACCGAAGCATAAGTTTTTATATTATAAAAATTTTCGTGGTCGAGAGCCATGCGCGGAATAATAATCGACTTGTCGAATGAATGAACGCAGCATCCGCTCGCGAAAAGTTAATTTCGCTCGAGGAAAGTTATCGATTTGCGAGGCACTCGTTTTTCGGGATCACTTTATGATGCTGACTGCGTTTTCAAGAAGCTGTCGCATATTTACTCATTAGCTCTTAAATATTCTTAAATATTTTATTAACCAAAGCCATTTATCAGAGCGAAGCGTAGGCATGTTTTTGGCATTCGAGTGCGAGCCAAAAGTATAAGATAAACGAGAAAATCGCTACAATGTAATTTTATTAAGCAGAATTACAAGAAGATTAAAAAATGTATAACCCCGATACCGCGAGAATGAATGGTTTCATAAATCAGAATAACCGCTATTGATAACCATACGAATCAATTTTTGAGGATTCAATTTACTTAAATTCTGAACAAGTAAGTTGGCGATCTTGTACATGGAACGAGTTCTTGATATTAATTAATTTTAATTTTTCATTAGTGTTGACCATCGTAAATACACACATATGTGAAAGTATAAAATTTTATTTTTCAGACAAGAATGTCCAGAGTCTGATTATTAGGTTACGGAAAATATTAAACATCTTAGCCACGTCTATAAATATGCTGCGCATTAAACCGAAACAAATTTATCACATGTTTGCAACAGATTTATCATAAGTATAATAAATTTAAAAAGGTATTTTTTTCAAAAGTAAAAGGATTTTAAAGCTTGTCAACTTTTTTCTGCTCATCGGTGGGTAATTAAAACTGTAATTAATAATCATTGCATTACAAATAGTACAGTTAAATTAACCAGGAGTTAATCATATGCTGATGATTAGACGTCAGCCAAGACTAAACTAATGAAGAAGCAGTGCTTCCTCGAAATGCGCATTCCACCTTCTCGAGTCCAACAAAATAAAATGGATTCCGAAAGCCCAAGTACCGCAAGATTAACAGTATTTATCCTAGGATAAAAATGAGAAGGATTGCGATTATCGTTATCGCAGACACGAAAATAATAAGGTTGATGACATGGCCAAGCCGCCAAGCAATTGGCGCACGGAAGCCCGTGCAAACTCATCGGCGAGGGCGGTGGTCGTGTTCCAGAAGGCAATCATAATCATAATCATAATCATCGTCAGGGCATTCAATTGATAGAATTGGCTCGCAGTCTCCACGTATTAATAGGACTCGGTTACAGGAACATCGGTCGGAGTGTTATTGAGGAGGAGGAGGAGGAGGATCGGGGGAGGGGCGGGGGAGTCCCGCGAGCCCCATTGCGTCGCAATCATTGCACTTTATTGGCGAATGCTCCTCAAGTGGTTTTAATTGGCGGAAGATATAATTACAAGCTTATTATTCCGAGTCTGAATCCTGGCTTCTTGGTGCTCGAGATCTCCCGTAACCCAGATAACCGCGCGCCGACTTCCGCGTGTCGGCCTACCCGAGCCACACCGAGGAAGAGGATCGGCCAGACGCTGCATATTCAGCGAAAATCGGTGGCACCGGTTTTCCTTCCCTCCCTCCCTCCCTCCCTCAATCCTCCGCCACCCCAGCCGACGTCGTATATTACGGGGAACAATGGTGCATGAACTTTTGATCGTAAAGTCGGATTTTTATCGGGAGCACGAAAAGAGCGCGAGTGCGTGAAAAATTTATTAACTGTAAATTCAGCTCGCGTGCTGCTCGGCTCCTCTCCTGTCGACTCGCGTCCACTCCCGTCTTCCTCGGCCTTTATTTTACCGGGGTTTTTATTGGGGCCACGAGAAATCAGCAATAACTAATGTCCCCCCCCCCAACCCCCCTCCATTGGCACGTAGGGGACACCAGGACGCGTCGGGGACAAAAGGAAAAGAGTCGGAGTGTACGCGAGCATAGGCTGTAAAATACACTCCGCAGTCTCGGGAAGTTTGCTGTAAATTTTGGTGCGGCTGAGCACTATAAACGCCCACAAAGGCAGGTAAACGAATCTTAAGCTTAATTCTATCGCACTCAATCATTATTTAATGATCGGGCTTAATGTTTTTCATAAAAAGTGTATGTATTCGTGAATTCTATAATTTATCGACATTTTAGTGAGCAACAGGAGGCTTCTTATTATGACAGCAATATAAATCCACCGGAAGAGTGATTCAGTACTTGGCAAAACTTTAAACTATCCTCCTATACCAAATACATAAATTTTCTAAATAAGTTAATTTATTACTCATTAATAAGTATCTGATACTTGGTATAATTTTAGGTGGAAGCAGTACTGGTCTTTCAAATATTATTTACTATCAGCCCCATCATATTCATTATCATACTAAATACGCGCGTATTTTATATTTTCGTACCTACCATTACTATCACTATCACTATCACTATCACTATTACCATTACTATTACTATTACTATCACTGTTACTACTACTATTACTGTTACCATTACTATTATTATTACAGTTATTATGTTACACCGTAAGCAGTACACGGTTCACCAACGCATTAAAACTTTTTGCAAGTGTCATCGTTTCGTGAGATTTATTTCAGAAACCGCCAATTCGGACCTGCAAATTATAACTATTTATATTTTACTATATTATCATATAATTAAAAAGAAATAATATTTAAATGATGATCACTCATAAACGATGTATTAATTTTTTTAAATCATTAATTTTACAATTAATGATTTTAAAAAATCCAAAGCTTACTTGTAGTATTCAAGTACAAGTACATAAAAAATTGAGATCATTTTTTGAAAACAATTTCAAGGAATTCCCGTCACATCAATTTACTTTTAACTGTTTTGCGCATGATATTATTATGGTTATGATAACTAATTGCCTTAAATTTTAAATCTAAAAAGTTTCTCTGCACGTGAAACGTGTAACTTAATACACCGAGCAAGATAATTTTTATGCCTACAATAACTTTTTCACAGCACAACTGGAATAAGTGTAATTGAAAAATATTTTTCATTTTGTATTTAAAGTCAAATGTTCGTTACTTTATTCTCGTAGTTACAGTGTACAATGATTAAAGTTGATTAATTAGAACAAGATTAATTTGAATGAGATAGAGCGCATCTGATTCGTAGGTACTGACTTTTGCACAGGTTGTAAATAAGAAATGACAAACAACTCTGTCATTTTTCATATTATAATAGAGAGAGATCCCATTTTGCTTTAATCTGCAAAGTCGAATACAGCGTAAAAAATATTCGCCAAGTTATCAGGCGAATTGGTTAAAAAGGTCGTCGCTGCATCGGAATGAAAATCGAAGGATTTTCAATCTCGGGCGCAATAAGCCTTCAATTTCTGGTGTTGCACATTAACGCAACGGCAACTCCCGCCCTTATCGCTCCAATTAACGATTCGCAAAACTTGCCGCCATTGTCCCTTAATTTCCGCAGCCTCTCCGAGGACCGCCATCGGAGAAAAAGTCCCCACCCCCAGCCCCCCGGGATTCCCTGGACGCGCAGCTCAGCGCCGGGCACGAGCCCGAAATCCTATTTTGCGAGCATTATACGGCGCACCAGAGCCGATATTCCGTGTAATCAGCAGCAGCACCCAGCCTAACCATATGGAGTTATCAAATTGATCAGGCCAAAATAATCTGAGAGCACGGCCGCGGGCCGGTTATGCGCCATAAACGCGCGTATGAGCAATACCCCGACGAAGCCGCCTAACCCGTGTTCCTAACCCTGGACTCTGCCTGCCCCTCCCCCCCTTGCACCGCCGCAGAGTGTAAACCAACCCACACCCGGGCTCCGGCTGACATAACACCCGGACGGGAAAAACACAACATAACCCGGTGTCACGCGCAGGGCTTTACAACTTTGTCGTCTCGTGCTCCTCTTCCCTCCGCGCTTCTCCACTCCCACCTTGACTCTACTTGCCGCCTCTGCCAATCGCCCAGTTCCAATTACCAATTACCTGCACGAATTTCCAGCTAATATGGAGGTAATGGAGCGAATTAAGTAGCTCGGCTCGGCCGATAATTGATTCCACAGGAGCGCAAAACACCCGGACTCGTCACTCCCGGAGGACCGACACCGCCAGCGCCTCTTTTTCACTCGGGACGTAAAAAGTTAATAACAAAAGCAGGTATTCGGTCCTCAATCTTCGTGTTCGGAGCAATAACGCGTTTTATTGTCTCTGGTTTATTCGCTCGGATTAACTATTACCAAACTGCCTGCCCTCCCTGTACACCTTTGCCAACTCGGTATTACGGCATTTCCATCTTGTGCTGGGTTGCGTTTATTTTTGCACAAGAAAGAGTGAAAATATGGAGTCAAGTCAAGGAGAGAGAAAAAGTAAGAGGAGCAAGACCGAGAAGGATAAGCATTGTTTTCGCACGTGTTAAATGGATGTACGGGGATTTGGCTCGGCACTTTTTACCAATGTAATGCTTTCGTTTAATTTTATCACTGCATTTGGATGCAATAAAAAGGTGCGGTGCGAGGTGAAACTTTGTATACGGGGCGCGAAAAGCAACACCTTTGCAAGGAGCCTCCGGATTCCCCGAAGGGAAAGCGGGAAATAAAGACATTACAAGAGCGGCTCTAAGTACTCGTAGAGCAGTGCGAGTGAGAGTGAGAGTGCGAGTGCGAGTGCGAGTGAGAGTGAGAGTGAGAGTGAGAGTGAGAGTGAGCGGGAGAACGATGGGAGAGAGGAATGGGAATGCCCTCCAAGAATAATCTCGACGGAAAAAACCTCGGCGTTATCTCGGTACAAAGGACTTTGGGCGGCGGGAAAAAGCTCTTTATAAAATGCCGCTTGGCCCCCGAATGGCAGGACATAATGAACGAGCACTCGGCTGCTCTGCTCCGGCCGAAGGCATCGGGCATCCGGGGCCAGGGTGCTGGCAGGTATTACTATAATGCAACTCGGAACATAAACGCGTTTACGACGCGCGCAGTGTTGTCATTACGCGGCCCTGCATCGTTCGCCAGTGGCTTTAACTTTATCGGCACCACCACCAGCGTCATCGACGTCGTCCTCGCCCTCGTCCTCGTCCTCGTCCTCGTGCTCCTCCTCGAGGTCCGGGTGCGCGCGCCACCGCCGAAAGCGCGAGCGGGTGCACACCGACGCACACCTCGGCCAAGGCCGTGATCCCCGAGAGCGTGTTCGTGAGTACCGTCAGTTCACCCTCCACCCCCCACCCCACCCCTGCCGCCCGGGAAACACCTGTTCGTCATGCTTTACGGCGTGATCGTAAAATTAATTACCCGTCATTAGAAAAATTGTCCGAGGACTCGGAACGCGAAATTCCGCATTCGCCGATAGCCGCGGGAGGCGGACCTCTTCTTTTTGGCTTTTCGACTGCTGCGAGCTTCTTGGAACATGGTTGGAGCACTCGTTCGCCACTCTTCACCCCCTCTCGAGCATTAACTTTTAATTTGTAGTTTATTTGACGTCCGAGGCGGCTTCCCCCATCCCCCACCCACCCCCCATCCCAATGTTATTAATGTTGTGAATCACTGGCATTAGCTTATTAAATCCTTATTAAATGGAAAAAATGCCAGCCGAAATTATCATCGCATTGCACTCTGTACACTTTGCTCCAGCTCCGGTTCTAGACTGCAACTTTACACCTCATCTGTTCTCCTCGACCTACTTTTCCCCTTCGTATTCTTTTCTCCCCCTACAGTTACTTTTTCAATCCCATCTGCTATCAATAGCAGTTTATTTTAAATCAGATTATCACGTAAACCAAATAAATAATCAACCACTGCGATTCAAAGCCTGCTAATCCTTCTTCATAAGCTGATTCGTAAGACGCATTTAATATTCTCCAGCTAGAATATAATGCACCCGGTAGATTGAATAAAATTATCTTTTCAATGAATAGAGAGAAATGCCGAGCTCTTAAAAATATCATCCTGTAATTTTTTGCTCTCTCGAGACCAGCCTCATGAGAACAAAAACATGGAAATTGATTATAATTATTTATTGAAAAGTTATGATGAGGATCTTCATCAATTCAAAGTTTGCTGAGAACCTTTTCCAGTGTTCCATAATACGCTTTTATGAATTATTTGCAGAAAGTATCCTTATGTTTGAATAAATTTAAATTTCAGTAGCACTGATAATTATTTACATAGAAAACTACAAACGTTTTTATAATCGCATACTTACGTAAATACATCTTTTAACATTCGCTCCTCAACATTCTTAGGATGAGGAAGGAAAAACAAACCCGATTTTCTACTCGACTGCCTTGGAAACTCATTGGAACCGCAATCCAAACTACAATTTCGATTTAAAATGATCCGTTAAATTCTGAGAATAAGTTGCTTCCCACGTAACTTAACAGTACAAATTCGCCATCGAAACCTCACAATGGGTATTAGCTGTCAATCAATATGCAATTAATTTGCTAATCACATTACGTCCCGAGGATCAAAGTGCAGGCGATAAAGTAAAATTTGACGAGGCTGGTGTCAAGGAGGTGTTTGTCAACAAAGTCCGCTGGAAAAGTTGTTAAACCCGAGGAGTGAGTAAAAGCTATGTACGAAATGTTGGAGATGGCAGAAGAAGAATAATGTGCTCCTCGTTTACTGGAGTCTGGAGTCTTGGGGACTCGCCGACGTCGCCTTTGCGCAATCCTCTCGACCATTACGGTATTATCGCATGCACACGCGCATAACGTGTTCGGGACAAAAGACGAACCGAAACATCGTAATTCCGCGCATAGGAGAGGAGCGGAGACGAGAGGAGATTCGAGGCTTGCGTATGTGAAATCACAGCTCAATACACATGTACCTGCATGTGTGTATGCTAATACTTGTTCTGGGTCCCTTGGACGCATCAGAGTCACTCATTCTCTCTCTCTCTCTGTCCCTCTCTCTGTCCCTCTCTCTGTCCCTCCCTCTGAGGGCAGCAAAATAGCGGAGGTTCGTATAATAGCGAATGTCAGTATGCCTCGCTCGTTCGCTAGTGTAAGAGCAGGAGGGACTCTGGGTGTCGGGAGGAAGAGGAGGAGGCGTAGGAGGAGGAGCAGGAGGAGGAGGAGGAGGAGGAGGAGAAAGCCTGACCTAATTTACATACATATAAAGCGTATTCGATGTGTTTTAGGGGTCGTAAATCGACGCAGCTACGCGAATCGTTAAACCCTTGCTTGCCCGCAACACCCTGCTGATATGCCAGTGCGCGTATGAGAGGCTGAGAGAGAGAGAGAGAGAGAAAGAGAGAGAGAGAGAGAGAGAGAGAGAGAGAGAGAGATACAGACAGAGAGGAGAGCGAGTGTACAACACGGAGAAAATCCCCGTAGGCGTCGAATACTTTGTACCAAGGAGTACATAACCATTGTTCTGCGCGCAAATTGAGTCTGTCCCCTTCTTTTGTTTGCGACTCCCTTGCAGAATTCGCCGGTGTCTTATCACTTGGCACGCGTTTTCGCAGGAGCGATTCTCCACTATATGGAGCTCTTAACTTTATCGAGGAATTATGTTAGGAGCGTCTAAACGTCTCTTCGGATCATGACGTGCTCTTGTCGTGGATTTCGGTTAATAATCCTTTCCTTATTATTTATGGATATACATTTATAGTTACTTTAATCAATTTGGAAATTATCCAGGCACGTGCATTCCCTCTATTTAGACCTCGATCAAGTGCTCTTTTATTCATTTTAATTAATTTTAATTGATATTTATTCGTTAATAATTATCACATAAATACATCGAAAAATTAATAACAATGGACCTAATTTTTACTGCGAGTATACGAAATTCAATTTGCGTCAAATTTCTTATCACTTCAAGATGAGAATCAAAGCAGCTATTCTTCGACAAGTTTTTACTCGAAACAATTAAATAAATTTTTTCTCTACCATTGAAATTTTTCACTTGAAAAAGCGGAAAATTCTTTTCTATATCAAATAACAAAAAAAAAAAAAAAAAATGCATAAAAAGTCCGTATTCGAGGCAGTAAAAGATACCACTAAATGTCTATTCGAGTGAATTGTGATGCATGCAAACAGTTTATCTAAGGTTATGAATCGATGGAAGATTTCTTCGATTTCCGATTAAACAAGCCCATTTAAACACTTTTGAAATCTCTTTTCACGTACATTTTGACTAATAGTCAATAGAATGTTCAGGAAACCAACTTTTTTATGCAATTTCTCGCATAGGATATTGCAAATTGGTTCAACCGAAATATCTAAAATCTCTGTAATCTAACGCACTTTTGCATTTTCGTTTTCTGCATGACACTATTGTATTACCTGAATTTATTGGCGTAACTTTTATTGGATATTTGTAATGGACATTATCTTTGGTTTAAATTTTGCAATGATTAAACTCAATTGTAAATAACCTTTGAAAAACAAATTATCTTTTAATGGGATAGAAATTTTTTGTTTAACTTAAATACTTTTAAAATTAAGTTAATTTTGATCTGCATGATTGTTCACTTTTCTAAAAAAATATGCAGGATCATTGCACGCAAAATTGTTACTTTGTATTTTTATTCCAATCGATTAGTCGATTGGATGATAAACAGAATTATTATATATTTATTGAATATTATACCAAAAAAATTATTTTTATTAAAATTCTTGATACATTTTACCTGGTGTATAGTTTTATTTTTAAATGGTTTTTAATAAGAATCTTTGGAAAAAGTAAAGAATTCGGTGAAACGCATTAAATTAAACGAATGAAATATTTTTTGAAATATTGTATTTAAATTTTAATTGTACATTATATATAACTTGAATAAAAATTGTTTTTAAAAAAATTTGGTTCTTTTTACATGATATTGGAAAAAAATGTAACAAAAAAAAAAGAAGAATATCTTGTTGATTCTCTTTCACATTTTCAGACACATAATTGGGAATTCTCCTTAAAATGAAGGAATGAAGAAGGATTCACCATAAACAGGATAATGATATTCGAATTGGCGAGAGGTAAAGTTGAAAAAAGTGTTTTCCGTTTCAGCATAGAAGAAAAGATATTGGTTGTTAAACGGCAAATAAAAGTCTGGCATTTGACAGCTTTATTATTCGGCATGTATGCATCATCCTTGGAGAAGAACAACAGCGGCTCGCGAAAAATTCGGAAGCGCGAAGAGAACAAGAGACGGGTGGGGGAGGGAAGATTAAGGATTGGCCGTAGGCTCTCGTTTCACCTCGCGGACTCGAGCGGCTCTCGAGATGCTGCGGATGCTGCGAGATGCCACGAGATGCCAAGGTGTCGGGAACCGAGTTGGAGATGTTATTGGCGCGGCGAACGCGCAAACGCCTCGCGCAACTATACCAACTGCTTCCATCCCGTAAAGAGAGAAATGGCGAATTTTGATTTGCGAGCCTCGAATTGTCGGTAATTTCAGTAATGGCTCACTCACTCGCTAAAGCCGCGAAACGCGCACCGACTCTCGCCAAACTGCCAAGCGAAGAACGAACCGTTTACCGTGGCGGTAAAGCAGATATGCGCCCGACTCTCTTGCCTCCCTTCCTCCCATCCCTCCCCCGCCCCCCCCTTCATACAAAGTAACCGCCTTTCCAAGTCCGCGCGCGCTCTCACCTTCGCGGTAACTTCATAAAAGAGCCTCCACCTCCTCTGCAGCATCCGCAGCCTCCGTGTCCCCGAGTGCGATCCCTTCCTATAAAATGCTGTATCTCAATCCTCGGGGCTGCTCGATCCTCGGTAGCTCTCACTCCCTCTCTCTCTCTCTCTCTCTCTCAATCTCTCTCTCTCTCTCAATCTCTCTCTCTCTTCCCGACTATTCTGAGCTATAACCGGTGGTCCGGAGCGTCCAACCAGGCTTACTCCTAGTGTCACCCGCGTTTTCAGACGCGCGAGCTTTCTCGCGTCGATATTTACGCACGAAACCGCAGGGAGCGAGTATCAAGCTGAGTCGACTCTATCTCTCTTACTCTCTTACTCTCTCTCTCTCTCTCGCTCTGGCTCTGGCTCTCACTCTTCTACTTGACGCACGAGTATCAGCAGGGTGTTGTGGGCAAGGAAGGGTTTAACGATTCGCGTAGCTCCATCGATTTACGACCTCTAAAACACATCGAATACGCTTTATATGTATGTAAATTAGGTCAGGCTAGATGATTCCCTATAAAACGATGTATCTCTATCCTCGAGCCCAGCTCTTTCGCTCCTTTCCCAGCCTTACTCTCGCAAGACATTTTGTAATGGCTCCGACAAGTAAAACACCGATCCCAAATGCAACCGCACGGGTACTTAAACTGGTAGTCGGCACTTGGCGGTCCTTGATGCTCGAGCTGGGAAATGGTTCAAAATTTTCGGATCAGCGTGGGAGGAGGCGAGCCGATGGACCAGAGTTCATCTCTTAACTCACGCAGTCTGATGATGTCCAGTGGACTCTTAATGCCCACCCGAACAGCATAGACAATGGTCTCATTCAGGCTTCGCGCTATTCATTCAATTCGATCGAGCCAAAGCATGGCAATAATAATAATCGACGTAAAAATGAATTCTGGGACGCATTGTTTGCACGCCGTCATGCATTAAACAAAAATGTTGAGCTCGCTCATTATTCAGCGGAGCCCTAATTTATTATCCAAAATCACGACTCGATAAAATAGCGAAATAGCCAAACAGCCAATGTGGGGGAGCTCTGATCGGACAGGAATTACAGTGCTGCCAAATTTCACTGCCATTTTTCAAATGCGAATGTTAATTTTAGTTGGTCCCGAGTTTGAGTGTGTTGTTAGCGTTGTAGTTGGGTTGTTCGGCCAGTAACAAGTTACGCGTGAGCGCGGCCCAAGTGCAGCCACGTGAGCTGCATTATGTGTATATCTGGAAACGGCGGGGGGCCGCGGAGGGGAGATTCGCTCTCCAATGGCCATTTCCTTAAATATCGGCGAGCAAATGAAGAGCATTAAATTTGAAAATCGATGCATAAAAGTTAAGTTCAATTGGGAGGCACGAGCGGCGAACAATAATCAGGCTCGCGATCCCGAACCCGAACCCGATCCCGATCCCGATCCCGATCCCGACTCCGGTTTTCTATTTCCGCGGTGTTGGCTCGCGCCCGTCCTCCCGGATCCATAAAAGTCTAAATATAATTATTCAGCCGGGGTTGGGGCATTGATAGGGGAATACTTGTCCGCGCTCGGGTGGACAATCAATGAAACAACCCGCGAAAATTCCTTGGCTCGACGCTAATGCAGCAACACGTAACGCACCCCGGGGCCGGCGGGGGGGAGGGGAGGGGCGGGGAGGGACCGCGGAACGCACTAAATTATATCGGAGCCGGAGGAAATAGCACTGTGGCAAATGGCTGGAGGAGGCTGCACTCGCGCACTCTCCTCGGTTTACGAGCGGAAATGCAGGAGCGATTTGAAGTTGCGCTAATAGGGAGGGGGCGGATAATTCGCGCTGCTAAAAGTCCCATTAGTGGGGGCCGGGGTGGGGTGGGACTGATTGCCGGTGTCGATGCGCCGACTCCTCACGCGACGGGGGTGGAGGTGGAGGCGGAGGCGGAGGCGGAGGTGGAGGAAACCCTCGCTCCTCGGCTGCACTATTGCAAACAAGTGCCTATTGTGGTAGCCCGATATATCCGCGTATCGTTAAAATACTCGACGAGCTTTATGGTCACCCGGTACAACTTGAACGGAATGGCACGTTCTAAAGGCTCGGGAGCCCGCGCACAGCCTCTACGTAGGTTGCAGTTTCAACTATAAAACGACGTAAATTATGGCCGCGGATTGCAATATTATGAGGCTATATACGCACGTTTAATGATCGAAGCTACCGAGCGCAGGCACAACAGAGCAGAGCAGAACAGGACGCGAAATATTGTCCGAAAATGCCCTCTCGCTCCCCCCTCTCCATCCCCCGTCGCTCTCTCTCTCTCCCTCTTTCTCTCCCTCGCGAGCATTACCGAACCGAGAAATATTGACCGGCTGGTCGTAAACGCGCGAACGAGACGCCGAGATTGTGGGACGCGCGAGGGGACGTCAGCTGAGATCCTGATGCTGGCAAAAATCCTGACTAGACTTGACCCTCCAAAAGATCCTTGTCGCGATGCGCGTCCACGTCGCGAGTCGGCCCGCAGATTTTTCCCGACCCCCCGCCTCTTGGGGGTCGTCGCCGTCCAGCCTCCGGGTCCAGTTGGGACTTGCGCGCCGACCGGGACACTTCTCCGTCCACCACCAACGGCAACTCGATAAATTTCGATTCGTTTTGTTGATCGATCAATTGGATGGCGCTCACTGCTTGTGCGAAGCAGCGATAAACTTCCTTTTTATAACCCCCCGCGGAATAATCGAATTTCTTAAGAAGCGACGGTACGCGGTATATATGTGTTTTTTTTTTTTGTTTTTTTTTTTTAATTTACTCCTCCAAATTCATTTGCATTGTTTCCGCATCAATTTGCTTTTTTGATATTCGTGTACATTAGTATTTTTTTTTTTTTTTTGTAACAACGTTACGAAAAAAATTTTACAACTGAATTTCATTTAATTAATTGAAAAACACATGAATTATTTCACGTATAAATAAAAAAATTCTTTCATTTTAAAATCATTACATCTTTACAAAAAATAATTGTACATTGTAATTTACCAATTTTTTAAACAAATTTCTCCTATCCAATCAAATTTGGTTAATTTAAATTATTTTATTTTTTAACAATTATATTTAATTTCCCATTAAATGATTTTAGTGCGTACTTCCCAATGCAGAATACTTTACGAATAAAAAAAAATTCCCAAAATATCAATAAATTTACATCGCACGATATTAGAGCTTTTAAAAAACCTTTTTCTTCAAATTCTATTCGTCAATTTTAAATATTAATATTTTTGATATTTACACAAGTAATTTGTATTTAACTTTTTCTATACAAGTAAATATTAATAATTAAACATTAATAATAAATACAAAATGTAATAAATGTAAAAATAAAATCTTTTTGCAATGTTATTTCAGGTCATACAAATACGTATGCATACATATAGTATTTTAATAATAATTTTAATTTTCTAATTGAGCAAATAATTACTTTCAAGCTTGATAATATTTATAATTGTTCATCAGAATACTTCTTGTATTCCAACAATTTAAGTAGAAATCAGCAAGTATAAGATTAGTTTGAAAATATGAAACAAATTTATATCATAAAGCCATACAATATAGTCTTTATATTCTTTTATTTAAACGAATCTCATGTTTCTTTATGCATAAAAATTAAAATTTTATAACTTTAATCACAAACATATTCTAGGTATTATAAAATTTCATAGCTCAAAATTGGAGTCTATGAAATTATAAATAATGGTTCAAGTTGTATATATATTTCAAAATAAAATTTTTGTTCAAATAAATTTTGTATGAATTAGCTCATTAGTTAGTTTATTTACCAATCTATTGTACATTTTAAAAATAGATAGTATAAACACATTCATTTTTTAGCCACTGTATGTCATAAAATATCAAATTTAAAATGTCATGTTTTTTCTTGTTGTAATCTGAAACATTAATTGTAGCACGTTTCAGATTTGCAAACAGAATAAATTTTTATTTACACAGGCCCATTTATAAAGAGAAAACTTCTTTTATATCAGTAACAAATTTTTATTAAATTAGTTCAAGTTGCCATTAAATTAAAGTTTAGAAAACAATATTTCTACGTTTAATTTTTCAATGTACTATTTTATCAATCTGATATTTTTCATTAAAAAAACATCGGTACTTTGTACATATTTCGTCATGATAAACATTATCAATTTAAATTAAAAACTAATAAATAATTTAAAAAAAGAGTTTTAAATACCAGAAAAGATATTTATTGCATTAATTATAAAAATAAAGCTATATTTCTTATAGTTGAAAACTTAAAAATAAAAGCAAGTTGGTTAAGGGATACAAATTTCTGTTTTATCACTCCCTTATCTTGTCGATAAAATATTAAATTATAGTTCGCAATAAAATAATATTTTTATTTATGCAAACTTAAATTTATACACCTTATGAAAGATTCTTATCAGTCAAGTTACAATGTTTTTAGCGAATATATCAATAACGCCCTTAAAAGTCATTCGTTTTAAAATTCATGAATATTAAAATAAATTAATCTTTAAGTCGCCGTTGATATATTCTCTTAAATCTTTGTAACATGAGCGACAAGAACATTACAAGTGGCGTAAAGAAAGATTTTTATATAATTTACAATATTTTTTAATTAAGGTCAACTGCTTTTATAAATTATTAAATTGACTGATATTAAAGATTCATTCTTTTATAAACTAATTTTGTGCATTTATACAAATTAATAAAATAAATAATAGTGGATAGAAATAGATTTATTAAAAAATTTATTTAATTAAACAATTTATATGAAATCAAAAAAATAAATATAATTACATTAATTTTATCTTGTCTTGTATAAACTTTATGATCAATTTTCTTTCTATTTGAATACTGAATTCATATAAGAACTGTAGTTCTATATAACAAAAAAAATCGTTATAGAATAAAATTTATTTCCCCATTTATAATGAAAAAATTTTGAATTTAAATTTTTCTAATAATATTACGCCTTGTGGTAGTTGAATAAATATCATAGACTTTAAATTCCCTTTTTCTATTCTAATGAAAATTATTTCCGCTACAAGTTTATATAATTTTTTCATTTTATAATAGCTAAAATACTATTTATAATTATAATGTTTTTTTCCTAAAAAATAGTTTTTATAATGTATATTATATTATGTAATTATTTAAGATTGGTTATTATTTAAGTAACATGTAAAATATAAAATATAAAATTCATCAACTTATATTACTGGATTGTAGATTTAAATTTATTATACATTTATTTTATATTATTTTGAAGGTATTACATTATTATTATATTACATATTACATTATTCTGTATTATATTATTATATCTTCATTGCAAATACTATATTCACATTATATATTTCTCATTAACGTATACTATTTTATTTTTTAAGTTAATTGATTTCAATAACATGACAATATATTGATTTTAATAGAAATATTTGAATATGAAAATACGAGTTTACGATTATATTGGAATATTTAGCACACATTTATTGTAGAGTGTACAGGTATATATAATACGTTTAAATGGTTTATATTTTGAAAATAATACGAACAAAAAGTATTATCAATCAGTTTGGGGTTAGAGTGATTAAGACATATATACATGCAAATGCATAATATAATATATGTGTATACTACAATATTTTCTCTTCTCATTTATTCAATCACCAAATTTATGTTTCAGTTATAAAGTTAAAAACATTAATATTAATTAATATAATGGAATATGTATATTGTTATATCATCATAAATTTTCCAATAATCTTAATAATATAACGTATTGAAAAAGTTTTACAAACTACTCAATAAAAGTGCATACATGACATATTCATATAGAATAATTAAAATTATATAACTGATTGAAAATATTTTGAGTTCATCAGAAATTTTGATGGTAAATAGCATTATTTTCAGTCAAATAACAATAATTTGGTGAATTATTTGATTAAACTTTAACAATATTGTTTAACATTAAAATTATATTTATTAAAGTTGTATTATCAATCCTATTTGATAATATTATATATTGGTTAAATAAAAATATTTCGGCAAGTAAAATTTCATTATTTTTATATGAAATCCCTGTAAATAATTTAAATCACTATCATCTAAATAAATAAATATAATTTTTTGAAATTACTAGCTTTATATTGCTCAACTAATTTCTTATTATTATTTTTATTTTTTAATGATAGTATTATAGCGTTAAAGTTTAATTGAGAATAGTAGTATACTTATTTCATCAACAGTGAGATGGTAAAATTAAAAGATATATTTAATTTAGATCATACCTACATTACAATTAAAACATAAAATATTCGAATACGCATTTGTTGTATATTTGATTGGTATATGTGCCGAGGGTTTATGTGAGTCCTGTTACTGGGAGAACTCATAACATGTACAACAAGCAATTACAAGGGAATCCCTGAACATGCGGCTACTCCTATGGATTATCTGCGTCCTAGATGACCGAGAATACAGAAAAAGGATCAGGAATATAGTGAAAATTATAATCCCTGCATATTGGACCATTTACTTACTGATGTAAGAAAATTAAAGTATTTAACAAAACTTATTCGGCGGTGATCCTATTTGATTGTGATTTATTCAAAATGCCATTACATTTTAAATAAATTTAGTAGATAATTTTTACTTCTTTTATGTGACTAAAATGGTAAAAAATGAAAAAACAATTTAATGCGTTGCATTGATTTTCTTCCATATTCTCAAATACAATTGACAATGCTCTTTAAATCGGACAAAGGAAGAAAGATTTAGTATAAATAAAGTAACAATATTCCATATAATACGAGGACGCAAATAAAATTTTGTTGATAGTATGGTTATCATTTAGAATAATGTGATTATAATTTATTTAAAAGCATGAATTTAGCATATGTATTATTCTCAATTATGTCTCAAAGACATGTAAATCCTTAAAATTTCAAGTAAACCGATTTTGCACTTTTCTTTACTTAATAGTGCTAAATATAAATCCTAGTATTATATTAATTATAAAAGAAAGATAATTCATATGTAAAAACATGCAATTACAAAAATGAACTTATTAAAATAAAAACTTTTCATTTAATCTTGACAATTGTTTAAATTTAGTATTTAAAAAGTCATAAATAAAAGAAATTTTACAATATAAAAAATAAAAATTACTTAAAAAACTAGAATGTACAAAAATAACGAACATGTAATAGGTTATTTTAAAAAAAAACTTCATCAATGCAGAAAAAGTTGCTTATAAATAGTTCAAAAGTACATTATTTTAATTGAATATACACTAGTAAAAGGAATAAAAAAACGAGTTTTAAAAATATAAAATGTAACTTAATATTAATTAATTAAATCAATATATATATTTAACAGGTTCAATATTAATATTCAATAAGAGTAAGAAAAGTTATTTGCATAAAAAAATATATATAATTTTATCAACTTAACTTTTAAAATAACTTTTTCAAAAGAATAAAATGCTTATTCAAACTTCTGAATTCATATAGCAAATGCTCAAAGAATATATTTCCATTAAACAAACGATCAATGTTGTTATCCTTTTTATTAATCTTTGAATATTTTATATTCTTAACACTTTGTTTTATGAAATTGCTTATATCTAGTTTAATTTAGGTCAGGAGTTAATAAAGATTTTAGAAATAGTGTGCACATTTTAACGTATTATAAAATATCAGTAAAATAATTTTAATTTGTAATTCACAAGATACATTTATTATAATAATAATTTCTTATTTTAAATTATCACTTTATAATAGAATTATCATTATTAAAATATTATTAAAATAATTAATTAATAACATTGGAAAAACACTTCAATTTCAAAATATTTTTTAATTTTCCCCCCTTAATATTAAAAATATTTTTAAGTCCAAAGATAAGTATTGAACATATTACAAATGTTTTAATGTTTCATTACTCGTGGATCCTATATAGTATTGATTTTGAATTCGATACATATTGTGTATTCTTTTTTTACAATAATATATATAATTAATTATGCTAAAAGTTTTTCAATCAACGGCTCACATTTTTTTATTAATATTGTTTTATATATTTTTAATTATTGTATTCATTATTTTTAGAATTTTAATAAATAAAATAAATGTTAAAAGTAATTTGAGTTTAAAAATTGCAAGTATATTATAAAATATAACTAACTTCTAATCAAAAAGTTGCCTAAAATTTCCTTTGGTTTAGTATTATCAACTTATATAAAAATAACGTACATGAAAAGAATAATAAAAGAACATAAATTGTTGTTTGAACGTATTTTTTACCAAAATAAGTTACTTTGAATCAGTATATCATTAGCAAGACATTTTTTTAAAGGAAAGTTCAAATCTAAATTTGTATAATTGTGTTTGAACTAATCAATTGGAAATATCGAGAAAGAACTTTATAATTAATTAGCTCATTGGAAATGATGCATGATTAATTTTACATTTCTGAAGCTGCTTCGAAGATGTTGTCTAGATACAAAGTTTCTTACAGATAAGAGATACGCGATTAACAATGTTTTGATTTCAGTGAAGATAATAAAAAATTTATTCAGCCAATGCTCGACTGGAAAATCTGTTAATCAATGGCTTTCAAAAAATTCGGACCTCGAAACTGTAATCATGGATCGTGATAGTGATTCGCTCATGGCTTATCTAATGAAATGTCTGTTTAAAAAGGTAAAGAAAAATAATTCACAAAGTCGCTTATCCTGTTTGTCAGTAGAAAAAGCGGGAACCTTGGCTGATTCGAATGATTAAATTCGACTGAGAAGGAGCTACGAGGAATCATCAAGTGTACACGAGCGTGTTTTTCCTCCTGATTGCATTAGTGAATAAATAATTTACCGTAAAAAGAAAAGCGAAGGAGAGTGAAAGAGCGCATAACAAAAGAAGAAAGAGAGCTCAAAAAGCGAGACTCGATCCAGAAAACGAGGAATTCATCAGAATTATAACGCAGGCGTAAACGGATACATGAATTTATGCATTCCTCGATTTGCATTTTGGATCCTCGGGCTTTTGAATAAAAAATTACGACACATCAAAGCTGGACGCTGCGGATGGCTGGGCGCAGATAGAGCCAGCGGCGCGCGTGTGCCTGTGCGTGTGCGTGTGCGTGTGCGCAAGAAAGACCCGTAACTCAAAGTATGACCCGGCAACAAAGTACGCATTCTATGGCTGGACACTCAGCCGACGTACTATAATTGCGAGGACAATAGATCGGCGTATAGGACTCATTTAAGTACTGCCAAGGGAGGGACGCGTGGAAGGGCTGGGAGGGGAGCGTAGGGGGAGGGCGAAGGGTCGGAGGGAGAGTTCGCAGGGTCTCAGATCGTAACGGCGCGGCCACGCTCTTTGTGCCCTTAGCCGCGTTCACGGATGCGGGAAGAATATCAAGTTCGCGATATAGGACCGATGCGCCCTAGACACCGGGAGTCGCTCTCCGCATTACGCGCGCACTCCCACGCACACTTGAAACAGACGAAACGCGGGGGTCGTGGATCGGTGGTCGGGGGTCGGGGGTCGGGGCTGAGGGGAGGGAGCGAGATGGATGGGAGGCCCCTGTGTATGTATCCTTTATTATGACGGCAGTATAAAACAATGATCCTAGTAATATTAAATTGGAAGTGAGTGCTAGTGCTGGTCTTCATTAAACTGTCAAATTCATTGCTTCATTAAGCTTTGGCGAAGAAATAAAAATTAGGTATTTGCATTTGGAATAGTGCACGTGAGTTTATTGATGAGCTATTATGGGAGTTTATTTCGAGGAGCGAATGATAAAAGGTTGATGCTATTAGATGGCTGGTTTGATTAATGACGATATACACGCAAATGGATTATGCCTGATGTAATGTGCAACATTAATCGAAATGTTATTTTCGCGCTAAAAATTAAATTAATCACCGAATTGCAAATTGTAAAGCTCGTTGGAAATCGATAACGCTTCTTCTTGAGACAGAAATCATCGATTCGATATTAAATATCGACAATGCACATGTCATCTCCGGTTATTTATCGACGTGTCAATTTCACGCAGTTCGAGTTTATCAAAGATATTGAATAACTGACTTTTCGGATTTGCCATTTTATTTAAATTTAAAACAGAGAATTTAAATATTAAGTTACTTTTCGCTCGCCCAAATCTATCGCGGCAAATCTATTATTTTGCAGGCGCAGGAGTAAAAAATTATCGAGGCGGGATCGATTTTGGATTGGAAAAATGTTGGAGATACAAATTACTCATTTGATTAATCGATTTTATAACAATTACCGGGGACGGCGAAAATAGAGTCTGCTCTTGGATTAATCGAGCAGGTAAAAGGAAGAGTTCGCCAATTGTGATTGTTACTTTGAAAAATAGATTAACGCAACAAAGTGGAATCAAAGACGTTCGTTCCCCTGCCCAGGCGTATAATCATCAGCTAAGCCAAAGGATCTTTTATAGCAAACCTCGGCTCTTCATTTCCGGTTGATTCATTGCATGAATTCAAATCACTGACTCGACTCGACTCGCTCGAAACTTAACCCTTCGCCGTTGAATTATACAGGGAACCCGTGTATTTTAGAGGAGTTATCTCGTCTTTTACACACGAGAGTTAATGTGTCTTCTTACCTTTTTTTCATCTCTCATCGATACATTAGTACGTGCGAGAGAATTTGAGTAGCATACATGCTCGGAAAGTTAAACATATCTCGAATATTTCGAATGGATACAATACCCGCAGAAAATATTTTTCTGCATATATTTATTACTGTATTTTAAGTATACTTTGTCGCTCAAGGAATATTAATGGAATGCGTACGTCAAACCAAATTGTGATAATTTTTTTTTTTGCTTCGAATCCATTAGACTCTCTTTTTAACAATGCAATACAGTTTGAGAATCGTGGTAATGAAGAAATAAGTATTTATTGAATCACAATTTCCAAACCGAGTTTTAAATACTGTACCAATGCAATCACATATTAATACGACATCATTCCGCATTTCATTAATTTTCAAACGCCAAATATTAATATTACAATTTATTTTAAAATCCAAAAGCGTTTTTTAATCATAATGAGAAATAGGCTTTACGTCGTGTTCAGCTTAGGAATATCATTATTGCGTAGCTGTGCAACGTAATAAAATAAGAATTTATTATCTACCTAATTTTAGAGTATAATATTTAATTGCCGATAATTTAGAACAACTGCACAACTAGAGGTTCTTTAAGACCGTAAAAAAGAGGTTTGATCATAATTTTTGCCAATGAGTGCACGGGAAATCCAACAGTTAAGGGGGTTGGGGTTGCTGGATAGGCACTCGCATTAATTAAGGGTGAAGCTCGGATTTTGTAGCCACGCGCTCAGGGGCCGAAGAAGCGGTCGGGAAAGGGGAAGAGTAGGAGAGGAAAAAGAAGAAGAAGAAGAAGAAGAAGAAGAAGAAGGAGAAGAAGAAGAAGAAGAAGAAGAAGAAGGATGGCTCGGTTACATCGAGAAACGGAGAAAAGAAAGAGAGAGAAAGTAAGGAGCTGGGTTTATACTTCTGAGAATGCGCTCGTAAAGAGTGCACGAGCTTCCACTCGTTCTCTGTTATTATCTGCGACTTTAAGCTGGTAAGGCCCAGAAGCGATGTGTCGGGCCCAAGGGTTATAATCGGCGCAACGGAGACTCTGGCCCTTTCGCCCGATCCCACTAATCTTCGGTGCTTTGCCTCGGTGTGCATCGCGCGTACGTGTGCGAGCCCAAAAATGCATGTAACACTGTACTGGACCAGGAGGCTGGCGATGATGTGCGTTACGAAAAGCAGCAGCCGGAGGAGGAGACGATCTCGATCCTCTTTCTCAAACGCGCTAATCTCTTTTTAAAGATTCGTAATGTTGGGCCTTCTTCGCTTTCTAAATAATGACTCTACTTTTTATTTATTATAGAGCATTAAAGTCCTCGAAAGGGGGACGTGGTGCTTCATCGGATACGCATACCCGACGCATGCATTTATCGTATTAAGATTTGTATTTCTCTGTCTACTAACGTGTAACGTGATATTGCTTAGCAAATTATTATGTACAGTTTGAGGCTTTAATTAATCCACCTGATTCAATTGTTAATTTTTGTTAACTACTTTTTAACTTTTACACTACAGCTCATTTAAAGAAAATAGTTGAAATAAAATAATTTTTTCCTTTCAAACCACTGTTGCGAGCTATCAAATATAAAAAATAAACAAAGTTATTTAACAGTGTAATTTTTTAAGTAATAAAAAGTATTAAAAGCGTTGTTGTCAGTTGATAACAGCATTTAATCATGAATTGTTCGTTGATCGTAGATAACTATTAACATTGAAAATACAAAGTAATTTATTTAGATAAACAATTAGGTAAAATTTTTGCAGTAAATAGAGAGCAATCAAAAGTGTCAGCATGAACAATTAGACCATGAAACTTTAGGTCACAATTACTACGAATAAAATACAAAAATGCACCAGTTTCAGTGAATTTACGGTGCGTTAAAAATAGAAAAACAGTTTGACTATTTCTGTGAAAATTTTTAGAGAAACAGCCATTTTGTATTTTTCTACATGGTAGATGGTTGTTCCACCAAAAGTTTTGTAAAAATACGTCCAGTGATTTTATTTTAAAATCACTCTCTTTGATCTACTATTGTTTATTTAACTTTTTGTATTACTCTGAAATCTTTTCGCATTATAGAAAAGTAATTGATTCTAAAGAAACTTAAAATGAAACAAATAAATAACGCAAATGAATGTCGTCTATCAGAGGTCCATCACCTTTTATCTGTGTTATATTTAAAAAGGAAATAAAACGAAATGTATACATGAATATATATTTTAATATTGCAGTGCAAAAAATTCAATTTAAATTTAATATATCTTGAATAAAATGTATATATGTTTGTATTGAAAAAATATGATTAATTCATCACTATATCAAATCTTTCCAAAACTTTCTATTTTCTTTATTACGATTTTTCGTACATAAATTACATTTCATAAATTCGTATAAACTTTGAATATATTTTTTTTTATAAAAATATTTTTAAAAAAATGCCTGAAAATGAATATTATATAAATTATTAATCATTACCTAAGAACAGTGAATTTATTCATAACTTAAAAATTAAAAGTTTATTTCATTATAAATTGCGTAATTGTTAATTTTTATATTTCTCAAATAATATTGAAAAAATATTTTATGCGATTAATTGTTATTTTAAATTTAAATAAACTACGTTGTAAAATTCTAATAAATATGTTACTCGAGATCTAAAAATCTAAAATGTCTACCAATTTCAAGACAATAAATGAAATGATGGATGGATATCGGATATAAAATTGTTATGATAAAAAATTGTATAATTTTATTTAAAATAGAAATATTTTAGATAGAATTTTACACAGTTTCCAAAGGAAACGATTTAATAATAAAAAAAAATACAATATAATGATAATAAAAATTAATTTAAAAAAAATAAAATGCTTTTATAAAAATTTATTTTACTTTTAATAATTGTTTACGAAAGTAAAATAAGTTTAAATGTTAATCAAATAAGGTTATTTAAATTAATAATCTAGTTATTTTTATATTTCCGTAATTATCTGATATACATAGTTTAAAATACTTTTATTTACTTGCAATTGGGAAAGTTATTTTCTTACTCCTTAAAAATATTGATTTGAGAATGTCAAGTAATTAACTTGACAATAATTATAAATTTTATGAAATGTTATAGTAAAAGTAAAATTATAAAGTAAAATTAGTTAGTAAAAATCAATTATTTTATTATTATTAAAATTATTAATAGTAATTAATAGTAATTAACAAATTAAAGCTTAATGCGTTGTCAAGGTAAATACAGGAATATAATAATAAAGGCACTTGTCGCTTGAATTATTTATTGCAAAAATAAAAAAATGATGGCGTGGAATTAAAAGTTTCTCAAAAAGAAAGCACCACTAATCTTATCGCGAAATTTTTCGAGTAAACGTAGATAGTAATAATCATGAAAAATGGTAAAGCAGATAAAAGCATAAATCCCTAATTGGCAGTACATAAATGGGTAGAAGGAAGTGACTCGATAAACAAGGGGTGAATTGATATACTCGGCTCTGCACAAAAACAAAACAATCCTCGTCGAAGGCCGGAAGACTTTAAGTGGGTTAAACGGCACGAAAGGAAGAATCGAGAGGGAATCCCAGAAGTTAATCCTGCGAGAGCAACCCGCGGAGATTATCGCGGAAACATGTGCACGAGGACGCGCCCTTCAAAAAACACACACCCTCTCAAAAAAGAAATAAAAAGACCTCGCGGGTACCCGGAGGAAGGAGACTGAATGAGGATGAGGTTGGGGCTGACCGGAGGACGAGGGAAACCTAGGAGGAGGAGGAGGAGGAGCGGGAATCGGGAATCGGGGCAGCCTAGTCGACCGCGAATAAGTACAGGACTCGTACCGAAAACCCGGAACAAGAGAGGAAACACTTTGTAGTTTTAATTGATCCGAAGGGCCAAGGGAGGAATGGAGATAGAGCAGAAAGACCGAGCCCGTCTCCGGGCTCCCCAACGAAAAGCGAGACACGCGATTCCTCAAGTGAGGAAGGGTGCAGGTGTTGAGAGAGAAAGAGATATTTTAGGATTCAAAGAATTGCGATGGAGCTTCCCCCTTTTTTGTATACCTAATCTATTAAGCATGTAATTCAAGGTGCAAATTCGACTTCATCGACACTCCAGCTTTCCCTCTACTTTAAATGACAAGTTACTCCAATAAATCCCAGCGAAGGTACCGAACATTCCGCTCGACGATAACGGCATTTAATCATTTCGAATTTAACGCAACCTCTACTTTGATTACAATTAGCATGTCTCGTTAAAATCGATACGCAGATTATGTTTAAGGGCTTCGTAGCTCAAGCCTCTCCTTTGACGCGAGGATAAGAAATCACTCTCCCCATCGTTTATTTAACACGAAATCGAGCGCGGCAGATGGTTTTTGCCTCGGATACAAGCAAGAGCAGAGAGAAAGTAAAAGGAGAAAAAAAAGGCATAATAGGAGTGTAGGATTAGTGGCAGTGATGGCGAGTCTTGGATGCTTATCAGGAAGAATGGGGAAGGCGAAAGTTTGCCACTTGAAATATCACTTTTTGCTCGCGCCCCTCGCTCCATATAAAATTGACTGCAGCGCGATGAAAGGAAAAAGAGCAAAAGCTCCGGTCGAAAACATCGTCAACACGACCGGAGCCGGAGAAGGATGAGGAGGAAAGGATAGGGCACGAAGAGGAAGCGAGATGAGAGATGAGAGAGAGCAGGCGCCTGCCGCACGCAAAAGGAGCACGAGGAAAGGTGGCGAGCCGGAGGGGGGGAAGGTGAGAGAGGGTCGAGGATGCGAGGACACGGGGATACCGAGTCCTGTGGAGTAACTCGGCCCGCCGCTGGACGCGTGTGTGTTCGTGGATTAGTGTGTAGGTGTTGGCACGCACTCGCCCCCGCCCTCGCTCCACACCCGTACGCTCGAAAATCTCCAGGGGGTTCGTGTACGTGGAGGAGCCACGTGGACCTTCGGGCGGAAGAAGGACAAGTTGATTTCATTCAGTGGCTCGGAGCGTCGCCGAGAGGACGATCTTTTCGCCGTGTAATCAGATTGTACGTGCTCGCCTCGCTTTTCCGTCTCACTCTCGCTTCCTTCCTTCCTTCCTTCCGTCCTTCCTTTCCTCTCCGTTGTTTTCCTCTTTCCTCTTCACCCATTTGATTTGTTTGGTTTGCCGCCCCCCCTCTCTCTCTCTCTCTCTCTCTCTCTCTTTCTCCCGCTTTCTCCTTTTTTATACATCTTGTTCGCTCCCTTTTCGCTCTCAACGCCGACGCTTTTCCAGGCGATCGCGTTGCACGTGTCACCCCGAGCACAGATATTTTGATGAAGGCGAATTTTCATATTTGCGCCCTTTCTATGTTTGGACCGCTTTAATCGCTCATCTTTTTTGTCAACACCGGCGCTGCTCGATTTTTTGAATTCCTTTTTATTGATAAATCAATAAGGACGCTTATATATTCACACCGGAACATTAATAAAACATTTGAAAGTATACTAATTTGTAAATTGAAACAACTGTTTAGCTTTGGCTTTTACTTGTAAGACCATATGTGTTGGTAGTGTTTTAACCTGGAAAGCGTGTAAATAATTTTTCCTTGTAATATTCAGCACTTAATTACATTGACAATCAAAGATTTCCAACCCACAAACGCACAAACGCATTAAATTATATTAATACGCTTAATTACATAAATATTTCATTATAAAAACGAATAACATCCTGTACTAATAATTACATTTCTTAGACACAGCCGCAGTAAAGTTAATTAAGATAATTATTTTATGATGAAAACGTGTATCGCGTTTTTTTAATGACAACGGCATGGCGAGGATAATGTATGACTCGAAATAATGAAATAAACATTAAAAAAAAAAGGTAATTAACGTAGGTTAAATAATTAATATTCCGGGACATTTTCTGTCAGGCATCGATTGGTCGTGTGTATACTCTGGGTCTAGAGGTAAGGTCACGTAATGTTGTAACGGTTGAAGGGCAAAAATTGAACTGCTGAGCGGAGGTTCTAATTAACGCCCGGGATGTGCCGTCCTCGTCGCGGTCGCCGACGCCGTCGCCGTCACCGTCACCAGCGTCATCGTCATCCCCATTGTCGTCGCTGTCCGACGATCGATATAAAGAAAAAGACCACCCCTAGCCCCGCTTCAAGGGTGAAGGTGGAGGGTGTCCACAAATAGGAACATTGACCCATCATTATCTCTCCGCCAGGCTTAATTGATTAACAAAGCTCGACTTACTTCTCCGACGTTTCTTTCCCCCAAAAGGGCGACTTTGCGGAAAAATAAACAGAAGAGAAAATAATTTTCCGTTTTAATTGCAAATGAAAGGAAGATATCTTGCGCTCTTTTGTTGGTCGTGAAAAATTTTTTTTCTATAATATTTTTTAGATTAAATATTTTTTCTCTTGTTCAAGATAATAATTTTATGCAATTACGCTGATTAATTATGTTCATTTTAATGTTTATTTAAACAAGACAATGTATTTTATATGCATTGAAAAAAGAATTTGCAATTCAGATTAAAATCACAAGTAATTATATTTTGTTAATTATATTTAAGTTTGCTGACTGCCGCAGTTACCTTTCGTTTCACGTTCGATTGAAATGATTACAATGATATATAACTTCATAAACCAATGATAAATAATGAAATAAATAATTCATTAATTTCACAACACATTCAACATAATAAAGTATAAAAAATATTCATAGAACTTTGGATTTAATGACATTTTAAGTGGTCATAAATATTATTTTATAAAAGTTAATATTTTTAAAATTATAAGTTTATTTAATCAAATCCATTGATAAGAAGTATAATTTGAAAAGATATTGTAATAAAAACGTATGGAAAGAAATATCTATCTTAAAATCAATTATATTATTATTTAAGACGCCTCGGTCTATTATTGACCGTATTAATTAAAAAGGGTATTTGAATTTATTTTTGAAATAATCATACATTTATGAGGAAATAAAACATTGTTTTAAACCTCTAGAGTAAAATTACGACATAAATTAAAAGTTAATTGAGTTTACTAAAAATATATAGAATTAATAAATGTTGGTTTATACCTTCAAAGGTACTTATTTCATCTATAAAACATTTTCATTTTGGTTATGAAATTACGAAATTAGAAAAGTATATCTTTATCAAAGTGTGATGTAGTGTCAAATTATATGCTAAATTGAATGTAAAATACTTTAATTTTTTTTATATAAAAAGGGACGATAAAAGCTTTTGAGGGAAGTAATATGAAAATTTTATTATATATATACATATATTAGGTGGATATTTGCAAAGAGAATACATAATCGAAAGATATATGGGCAGCTATTTGGAAGAAAATATTAGACATATGCATTATTGAAACATGCTAATATCATTATAACGTGAGATATATTTCTTGATTTAGTGCGAGAGAAATAATAAAATTTGTAATGTTGGAAAATAAATAATATCCATGATGAAGATTGTGCGTGTATATTCGAGATGGCTCTGTTACAATGATTTTTCATTAAAAATAGCGAAATTCCAGAGCGAGTGGACAACTGGCGCAGTAAAATAAGAAACGATAATTCATAATCGAGCGTGTAATGTTTTACGCTTTGGTCTCGATTTATATTTTATTCGCGCCGGTTTCTCGAGTTCTTCGCGCGACTATTGCCCTCCACTTTTCTTTGCCTTAACAACTGGTACTCGAGTTTTCTGTAATAAAAAACCGATTGGGCATCTCATGAGCAGTTGAGGGCCGAAGGCCGAAATAAGGACCAGTGAGTGATGGTCGGAGTCAACGACAAAGAATACATGTACATAAATACTTGTTAATTTATACGACAATTGATGTGCTTTCGTAAATCGAGCTGTTACTCAAAACGTCGCTGGCAGTCGGTAATCAACGCGGATATACAAAGAGATGCGGAGGGAGAGTGAGAGGGGGTGGGGGAGGAGGATGAGGGAGAGAGGGCCAGAAAGACGGCGAGAGAAGCAGGGAGAGAGAGAGAGAGAGAGAGAGAGAGTGACCGAGGTAACCAAGAGACGCGAGTGCAAGGGTCGAGTTATACAGAGGCGCGCGAGTGGGAGTCGAAGGGAGAAAGGGACGCCGAGGAAATTGAGGGGAGAGCATTAAAATACTGAGGGTGCAGATACCGGCAGTAGCGTCTCTATCAAGGGGCTGGAGTGTTGCCATTACCCTTGAAGGCTTGACTGGGTGTTGGTCGTGCCGAGGCGCGGGGCATCGAAACTTTACGCCTCTTACACACGACCGATGTTTCCTTTTACGCGGTGCACACGAAAGAACTCGAACTCGAACTCGAACTCGAACTCGAACTCGGGCTCGGGCTCGGGCTCGGGCTCGGGCTCGGGCTCGGGCTCTTTCAGGGCCGTTTTAATAAATGGCTCTTTTATCGCCGACCCTGGAATCTCCTTTATTTGCCAATGACAATTTGTACGGACGCACTTCTTTCGTTGGGAACGTCAAACACGTGTTAAGTAATCTTGTTTATGGCGAGTGACGTACAATGGGTTCTTTTTATTTTCTAAATGAAAAATCTGGCTCTGCACTTATCATTGTCTCGGCAAATTCAATTCTAATGCGCATTTTACCAATAAACATTTATTAGAAATTAAGCTTAATTCAAATGGTGCGTGGGCATATTTTTATCATTTGATGCCACTGCGTTTGTTAATTAAAATTTCTATGCCGATAAACGACTCATACTTACGCTTTTAAATATACATTATTTTAAATATTCATCCATAAATTTATTGAATATCTGTAAATTATTTTTACATATATTTTTTTGGCCAGATCCGCTTAATAAATAAAGATGCACTTTTGATCCTAGAGACGCGTATGCCATTATCGGAAAAAATTTACTAAATTCTAATACAAAATAAATTTTTGCATTTTTTAATAAATATTATTAATTGAAATTTATGACTTTATCGAACCAACACTTGTGAATTTGTAATTGCTCCGCTTTTCAGAGTGCCGTAACGTGACAAAATTTTTACATGTCCTACTGTAAAAAATACATTCAAACCAATAGTATTATAATTTATAACGTATTAAGTATCTAAACTTTATTTAGATAAATTTATTCGCTTTAATGGTTAAACTTGTTACATTTTATTATTATTAATTTGAATGTAGCCGGACTGTCTTTTGATACGCTGTGCATCTAATAATAGTGAAATAATTTTTTATCAAAGATTTATTATAATTGCATTATTAATCATAGTAATATAATTAACTTTAAATAATTATTTTATAAATTATTAATATTAATGTATATTTGATTCATAATCATTCATGTAATTAAAATTAATAATGGCAAACAAATCATTATTGGTACAATATCAATTTTGGTATACTCTTACATAAAAATATCAAAATTCAAATATAATTAATTTCGAAATTCAAATGTTATATATTAGAACAAATGTTTTAATTAAAATTTAGTATTATTTTGTAATAATAAAATATATGGATTAATATAAATTAACATTTCCTCTATGACACTAATTTAAGCTTATAATTTAAAATAAAATTACTTTTAAATGCATTTAAGATTGAAAGTATCAATTTTTAATCAAACGATAAAATTAATAAAAATTAAGGATTAATTTATAACTTTATATTACGAAATCTTTGTATTTAAATGTGTATAAATATCTTTGAAATATTAACTATGATTTATCTCGGTTATATTTATTTTAATATTCAGACAAATAACATAAATTTTAAAAACTTATAGTTACTAAAAACGAATTTCTAATCTAAACATTATAAATAATTTCAATGTAAATAGTATTAAATAGAATGAAAAATTCATTAATTATTATTATGCCTTCTGGATAATCTTATTTTCACGAATTTTCAGTCTTTTAAATACTTGAAAAATATAAAATTTTTTATACAACATTATATGTTATTATTAATAAATGGATGAGAAAACTAAAATTAATAAATTATTTGATTTATATTAAATCTGATCAAAACTAAAGAAATTACTATTAACCTTTCACAACACGTAGTGTTTCAACATTTTTAAATCTTTTTCCAGCGAGTAATTTTTAAGCCATAACTGGAAACGGTCGAACAAAACTTACAAGTGATACCAACTGTACAAACGCATATAAAGAAATGGATTCCTTTGAAATGTTATTTTTCTGTTGTTTTTATATTTTTTTTTTTTTTTTTTTTTTTTTTGACAAATAAATATTCTCTGACGAAAATAGTTTCAATATAGTAATTTTTTACTTTTTGAGAGATAAATAAATAGTTGTTTGGCATTTAAAAATTATTTACACAAGGTTATAAATAACGCATTTCGTCATCAAATTATAATACGAATCCATCATTTATTTTATGACCTGATTATTTTTTAATAAAATATAATTAGCAATCTTTTTGTAATAACTGACTGGTTTATATTTTTAATACCGAGTCTAAGACTTAAAAAATGTTACTTAATTAGAATACAATAATGACATTTGAAAGAATTGGAAGTATGTGCATAAATTATAGTTAAATACATATTTCACTTTTAATTATTTGTTAAGCTTGGTATTGAGACGATAAACAGTTGATTTTTATTCACAAATCTGATATACAAGGATGAAAGTAAAAATAAAAGTAAAAGGGAAAAGATCTTCAATGCTTACCACAGTGGGATAATATTTCACGGAAATCGTAATTCGGACTTTATTTTCACCAGAGAAAAAAAGAAAAGAAGAAATCAAGACACAAGTCCGAGCGAGACTGTGTTAAGATAAGAAAAGGTAAGTTTAATTGCCAAAAGGTAGAGTGCAATGTTTCATTCAAAATGAGAGCATGGCAAAGTGAACAGAATAAATGGGAAAGCAAGAAGTTAACATTGATTGCAGGTAAACGCATAGATAGAGGATGATAAAACTGTTTGAAGAATAAAGAAGACTACCTAGGGATAAAAAGAGAAATGTGGCGAATTTTATTGGGAAGGTGTCGTTTTAACATTTGTATACTATTTTCAAAGCAATAAAATTTATCATTAATCACTTTAACGAACTAAAATTTTCTTTGAAAATATATCAGTATTAAGTCGTATACATTTCCAACTTTTCAAAGCGATTATTTAGCCGCGCAAAGTAAATCAGCTTTCCTAGGTTATTTCTCAATATCCGAAAGATACCGAATGATTGTAGTCACTTTATTGCAATTGAAGATAAAAAAAAATGAAAGTGCATTTTTAGGACGCACGTAAAAATTTATAACTTTTGATTAGTTTGACTTACTAAGGTGTGAACCAAGCCAACTTTATAATTCGTACATCTTGATAATCTTATTGAATAAATTTGAATAACTCTGTGAGAAGTAGAAAAATGCCTAGAATTTGTAACAATGATGGTTCATTTATGATTATGAATAATGAAATCAATTCAATTTAGAGTTGGCAAGGCACTGGAGAACCGAATAGTTCGCCACAAATGCTTAGTTTCTGGCGTTAAAAGTCAAACAGCATTAGAATGAATTTTAATGGCACGTGCGTGTACGTGTGGAAAACGTGCAATAATGCAAATTAGGGTGGATTTTTTTTCGATCATTATCAATATATGCACTCGTCACGGCAACCTGCCATTTTGGTTCTTATGGATACTTCTCTTTGGTATTATCATTTTTACTTGCTTTGCTATCTTGGTTAAAGTATTGTTACTCGAATAAAACCTAAAGACACTCAAATAAAAAAGTATTGCCGCTTCAAATATTCTCACGATTTTAATTGTAAATATAGAAAAATGCACTTTAACAGTTTTCTTTTTGTATGAGTAATGAGTATTCGACTTTATTAGCCAAACCTTGTAATTATTGTTAATTAAAAATTTTGTTTAAAATTAACATAGTGAAATTACTAGTTTTTTTTATTGAGTTCGTTAAATTTAATAACTATTACTTTACGTGTCGAAGAACGAATAAGTACTTTCAAGAATTTATAAATATCTATTTTACTACTTAAATTATAATAACATATATGGTTATTTGTTTAATAGCTTTATTTATTTATACCTTTATTTGTTAAATCCTGAAAGTATCAAGTTACAATTTTAAAATTTTAATTTATTTATAAGTGAAAAAGTTTTTTTTTTTTAATGTAGACTACAAAAATATCGAATTGTAAACTATAAAATTATTTATTATTAAATATTATTCTAAATAAAAAGTATTTGGAATATACAAAAGTAATTTACTATTTGAGTAGATATCAGGATTTTTTGTAAATATCTATTAAATATTATGTCCGCATGTATTTTCCAAACTTCAAATTTTACATGAATTGCCAGATATCTTGGTAAAAATTGTATTATTTAAATATTCGTCAGTGTGAGAAAAAATGGGTAAAAAGATTTTTATTTCACGCAATCACAACTTACTTATGTTATGTTATGCTAACGCATGTCCAAATCATACTTTATGTTTTAATGTGAAAGCGGCAATTACATTATACGATTTTATGGTGAACTGTTTGCAACATTAATTAAATATTTAGAAAAGATTAATCGATTATAGATTACGTTTTCTTATACTGTGAAAAAGGAATTGCGATATTATTGCACCATCTTGATTTGTCTTGGTTTTAAAAATTACTTTTTATAGATAATTTAAAAGTTAATTATGAGGAAATGCTGTTGATTTTTTACATTGAAGGATTATATTGTCTATAAAAATATTAATGTGAAATTTCTCATTCATGTGACAATATAATGTAAGTTAAATAACGTTGTTAAAGAAAAAAAAATTATAATTTTTCATTATTACTAATTGTACAATTAATATTCATTTTGAGAAACTGTAGTTGCGCATTAAATTTACGACTCTATTAGTTACAAGGTGCACATTACGATGGATACTTCTTTTACATTATTTCTTTACATTCCACTTTATTAGAAATTATTTATCAAATAAAATGAAGAATATTCAAAAAAGTATTGCATAAGATTATAAACATTTACGCAGATTATTTATTCTAATGCTTAAAACCAAAATATACGCCATTTTTATTAAAATAAATGAGGAATTAAGCTGCTAATATTATTTATCGTTTATTTATTTATCATTTATTTATCATTTATTCATTAGATCTAACAGTTTTCTATACGCCATAAGTTTTTCGTCATGTAGCTATGTATACATTGAAATTTTTTAAATGTATTTTATCGTTTCATGTAAAGTACCCGTGAGAGAGCGAGAAAAGTCTTGGAGAATCAGTAATGTAAGTTTTTTCTTAAGTCGTACACCACGTCAAGATCATGACCTGTAACTAACTTTTTTAAAGTTCTTCCTTACTCTTCCGGCTATTATATTTCCGACAAAGAGCGGTCCATTATCCCAGTAGTTTTTCTTATATTTTCTCAACGCCTTTCGTCCAAACTTTGATTCTCACGGCCGTTACTCGCTTCTGCATTTTATCCCGTACTATACAAAGGTTATAGTACCACCGATGCATACTTGGCCAATCATTATGGAGTTTTTTTTTCAATAAAATATTTTATTTTTAAAGAAGCTTTTAAGAAGAAGGTAAATTTGAGATTGTCGGGGATGAAACGAAACTGCCGGTTAAAATAAAGATAAAGACGTCAGCGATTCATTTTTTTGCAATTATAAGGTGAAATAGAGGTGGAACTCGAAAATGAGAGGAGGGAAAAGGGAAATAGTTGGAACTATCGAGGCCATTTCTTCGGAAAACGGAGATTATTATCTCCGGAGTAGAGAACAAAAAGTGCATTGAAATTCTCTTCTCTTGGAAACAGTGGCAGGCCGTATTAATGAGGCCACGCAAATTCTCAAAGATCACAGTAGAAAAATGTCGAATTGGACCTCTTCTCGAAAGCAGCATCAAGTGTAGCATCTCAGAAAATTGGTCCCTGATGGCGAACACCTGGTTGCCGATTTTCCCGAGCAGAGCTGAGGAGGAATCGGCGACAGTGCACCCCCAAAGCAAAGAGAGTGTTCCGGGTGCAAGGTTCCCCAGTCTTCATCCTCAGGGGAAGAGGCGACAGGACGAGTCCTCGAGAATGCAAAGGAGTACCAGGCGATAAAACGCTCCTCCTCCTTGGAGTCTTTCGACAGCCTCGTCGCGGTTGCGGCAACTTTCTCGAGGCTCTCGCTCCCCGTTTCTCGACCGCGGAGACAGGCCAATCCTGTCCTGTTTGCACTTTTCCTGTCCCCTTTCCCCGAGGTAAGACCTCCCGCGAAGGCTCCCTTGCTGAGGTCGAGGAGGGGCTGGGTGTGGGTAAATTACACGGAAAGCCTTTCCCGCGAGTCCGCGCCGCGACCGCGAGCGAGTCCTCGGACACCCGCCGACAATCACAACAACCGCGGGCCCGTCGGTTGCGCGCGACCGGGGAATTCCTCTCGCGGTCCACCTCCGCGCGCATTGAGTCCGCCTCCGTCACGCCTCCACCGGCCCCCACCTCTACGGACGGCCCGCGCCTCTCGCTCCCTCTCGCTCGCTCCGCCACCGCCACTGGAAAGGCGGCGGGCAGTAGCGGTGGGTTCTCGCGCCGCCGTCGCCGCTGCTGCCGCCGTCACCGCCACCGCCGCCGCCACCGCCGCTGCCACCGACGACGACGACGCCGACGCCGGAGCCTCGGCTGCGCCTGCCACTACGCAGCCAGACTGCGGACCGCGAGGTGCTCGACTCGCGCGCGCTCCCTAGTCCAACCAGCGAGGAGGCTACGTGTGTGTGCCGGCCGCGCGTGACGCACCCTCGCGAGTGTCATCGCCGTCCTCGTCGTCGAGGAGGTCCACCGCTGTTTGTGCGTCCCCGTGCCACCGTCGCCACCGCGCCACACCACGAGGTAAGCGCGTGCCGACGAGGCGCCGCCGGAGGAGGGCCGGGCGGAGTGCGCGGGACACGTGATCGCAGTTTCCCGCTACCGGGCCGTGCACGCGCACCGAGATTGCCATTCGCAAAAATTGCGAATTTGCGATCTGCAATTGGACAATTAGCACCGGTCGAGTTCGTGTCACCTGACTGGAGCACCGAGGAAGCAGCGGCATCGACAGTTCCGGCACCGAGCAAAGACCTTGTGCAAAAACCAGAGACACTCGTGCGTGCCGTGAGACCGAGGTGCCGAGGGACCAGGAACCAGGAACCAGGAACCAGGAACCTCTCCAGCTGTCACCGATCGCTCAAAGCGCTTTTCACTTTTCCATTTCCACGCTCTTACTCCACTGACAGGGAGCGGAGGCACAAGTGACGCTCGCTTCACGACCGATAAGCCGCGTCACAACGACATCGTTTGCGCGTCAATCTTGGCCCGATTCAGGTAAGCCTCGATTTCTTCTTTCTCCTCTTTCCCACACTTATCAACGGGAGCGATCGATCGATTTTCCGGCTTTTCACACTCGACAAGCGATTCACCTGTGCACGTGTCGCGATTTTCACTACCGAATTTAAAGCTTTCGGTGCCGATATTAAACAGACCAACACTCACCCACAGCCTCGTCTGTTTAGTGTTACTTTTTATTTATTCGATAATTCCCCTGTTAAAAGTTCCACAAGTCGTCCGATGCAAAAAAAAAGAAAAATTTCTGCTCAACCGGCAACAGTGGAGTCGCGAAATGCAACAAGGTAATTCGCGAGTCTACACAATTCTCGAGATTGTTCTAGAAGTCATTGGAAAAACAAAAAAAAAAATTTATTGTACACCTGAGAAAGGCTCAAGTTTTCCCGAGCGATTAGGGCAATTGTCTTCGCCCGGATACCGCTGCATTTGAAAAGATTAAATTTAGAGATAGACAATGTATTATTTATTGCGTGGTTACAATCAGAATTTATAGGTGAATTTATGTAGACGCGACGTCGTCGGTCTTTGTAATACCGATAGAGCTAATGATCGTCGAATCGATGTTTGGCATTTACGCGACGATGTGCGATAAGATTTTATAAACACTCGTGAATTGAAATTTCGATTTCAGAGCCGAAAGTTTTGGAAAATAAATTGCTGCGCAATCAAATTAATAATCCAACGAATGACCTGATTTTAAAGGATAGTTGGTCCCAATACTGACACTAGCTACATCGATACATAATCATTGTTATTGATCGGAATGACCTCTAGACGAGATTTGTCGCGTGTTTCACACGCACACGCACGCACACGCACACTTGCCAATTACTTCTTATACACCTAAAAAATATTGTAAATACGATTTCGATATTTCATATTTTGATTAATTTTAACAGGTGCCCTTTGTTACTCGTGAAATAATATGCTCGCGTAATTCGGAATAATGCTTAAAATATTTTTTGTTTTATCGAAAAAAAAAAAATTTTTTTTACTCAATAATATATTACACGAATAATGCAGTTTTTATAGAGAAATTTTTATTGTACTGTACAAATATTGGACTCGACCTGTACATAAATATAATTTTGTGTGTATGGATATATATATGTATATATATAGATATAAATGCCTTATATGTATAATACGAATCTACCTACAAATATTTATAAAAGAAATTGGAAAGAGCTTTTATTGTGTTTATTTTGTAAATATTATTAGTTTCGCGTAAATTGCAATGAGATATAAAATCCATGTCGAATATTAATTTGCATTTATTGTAAAGAGTGATTTTTAATGGATAAATAGTTCAATAATAAATATTTAATTACTGAAGTAATGTTTAATACAAAGTCAAACGAATGAATTTTCTTGAAATAATGATGAGCATTTTGTTATTGCACTGCAAATCATCAATATTGACAATTTGAAGTCGGAAGTCCTTGTCTAATAATATTTTAATAATAATGTACACAAGAATAAGCTTTCCTCGAATTTGAGTAAAATATTTTTGTGGGATGGAGGGGTGGAGTGGGTTCTCGTATTTTACCAAGGTCTTAATAGAGTTAAAAAGATGGAAAGCACAGGTTCCACGCGAAATGACTCCCAAGATTGCGTAATGAAAAAAGTAAGATGGAAAAGGCTTGAACAGAATGAGTTTGAGTAGACGAGTGGCGGGCATTTTTGTCGGTCGGAAGCACGCGAAAAATAATCGAGGACCAACCGCGTTTTCCCCCGGGGGTGTGAACCGAAAATAAGAGCTACGTTTGGATGTGTTGGATTTCAAAGGGAAAAAGAGTGAGAAAAGTAACGAGATGAGATGGCGAAGGAGAAAAATGAGAAAAAAGGAGAAGGAACAAAACAGTGAGCGAGGGTAGAGCCTTGGTCTTCGACGATACGGTGAACGTAGGGTTGGCCGGTGATTATCGCCGGCTGGCTGCGATTAACTTAATCTCAGTAATTAAGAAAGTTACTTGGTCCTATCCATGCGCGAGTAAGGATAGTAAGGATAGTAGGGGCGAAGGGGGGGGGAGAATTGTACGAATGTGATTGAGAGAAAGAGCGAGGGAGGTTGGAAGCGCAGCAACAAAAAGTTGCACCGAGATAAAGGATGCAGCAAAAATTAAAGTCGAGCTTATAAAAATCCGCAAGGATAGAGAGCGAAAATACAATTTTCAGCAGTTGTCAGTGTGGCTTATTTTTCGATGCAAACAGATCGGTTGTTATTTGGTCAGTTTATTATCCGTTCCACCCTTTCCACATAATTACAATACTTGCGCCAATTCCAGTGCAGCAAGGCAAACTCTCGCATTTAATTAATACAGTGCCCGATGTTTTTAAATGTTAAATAACACCGGGAGGATAAAGTGTATCTTCTGGGAGAGTAAAACCGATAAAAACTGAGAGCCGTGGTTACCGATACATAAATCAGAATGAGCGTTTAATCATAATTTCTCTGCGCCCTCCCCCTCCCCGCCCCGCTTTAAATCGCAATGCGCATCTCGGGCCGAAGATAGAGGCGCAGGAGAGGAATCGGACGGATTGCAGCCTCCGAATCCGGAGCGTTAATCGAGGTTCGGGTAATGCCTTAAGTATATCCCGCGGAACGGAATCGAGCGTAAGCTCGAGCTCAAAAGTCCATACAAAACTGGTTGCTCCGCTCCCCTGCGCTCGGCTCCGAACTCCGTGCGATAATTTCCATCAGCTACTTAGCTGCCTTCTAATAATTACCATGATAATTATACGCTCTCCCGCTCATTTGCATACATCACGCCTACGTACGTACACAATGCGGCCTGGAAATGCTAATTGAAGGATCGAACCGCTGCGCGCGAATGCAAAGTTCTCCAAGTTCTCTCGCGGACCTCGTAAAGCAGCTTCGTTAATAATCTCCACGTGTGTTTAGAGGGAGAGGCTGCGGATTTCGTCATCGGTTGCCGCCGTCGGTGCCGCTCTTGCCGATCGGGTTGATGCCTCGCTGGCAATTTTCGCAAACAATGCACATTACCCCGAGCGAATAAATCTGCTCGATATCGTCGAACGAATTAACGCGCGCTCTAATACGAAAATGTCTCAATCAATCCTCATTGTCTCGCCCTTAGCGGGAGAGCGACAGAGGGGGAGGGGAGGTAAAAGGAGAGAAACGGCGGCAATTCAAGTTGGACTTGAGCGCTTTAATCAAGCCCATTTAAAGAGTTCTTGGAAAATAAGATAAAAAAGCGCGTCTCCAATCACATATTGAATTCAAGTAAACGCGCGCGACTCGCTCAAGGAGCTAATGACTAATAATCGCTCGCACTTTTATCGGCGACATTAACAAAACCCAATATTTCTCAGTTAGGAAACTGAAAAAAAAACAGCAGGCGGTGCTTCTCGGTTTCGCCTCGATCGGCACGTCGTAAATTTTTCCGCGCATAATCTCATCAAGCCGAGTAAACAGGCTAATTTTCAAATTCATTGTTTCGTTTAAGCGATCAATTGTAACGAGACAAATTATTCGCTCTCGTTCTCGTGTGCGACGCACAAGCATCCTCTTCGACCTTATAAATTAAAAACAGCGGGGAGTCGAGCACCGAGACGACCGGGAGAATAGAGTCTTGAAAGCGATCGGGTCTTCCTTTGTCGGGAAGGAAACGAGGACTCGGCACCGCCGCCGCCACCACCTCCGGTTTTCCACGCGTCGCCATGTGACCGAGGTAAACAGGAGCACGTGCTCCCGGCGTGTCGGCGGTGGCGGTGGCAGCGGCGGATCGTGGGGTGGGGCACGTCGACACGGGGGCAGCGCTGTGAGAGCGACTGTAAGATGAAAGCGCGCCGTCCCTCGCCCCTAGGAGTCGAGCTTGGAGGGGAGATACCGAGTCTTCCTGTTTTTCCGCCAATGTTAGTCGAGCTGCAATTTTCCGTCGCAACTCCTCCATCGGCATTTGTGATCAAATGACCCAGTGTTTGCGAAAAGAAATTGGAAGCTCTAGCGATTGCGAATCCACCGAATTGCGGGTTAGGGTTGCCCGGCTCTTTTTTGCAGAGCACCAGAGGGTTTTTATGAGATTAGTCCTGAGGTCTCTTGGCTTTCCACGAGAGCCAGGGAAAAGCTCTACAATACCGCGACTATCACCGGTGATCAACAAAGAAAAGTGATTAGATGGATACAAGTACATTGAGGACTATCTCAATCGTTACAACGAATTGTCCTGATTGTTTCTTTTTTATTTTTATTTTATGTCCAAGATAAAATTGCCTCGAATTTGAAAAACTTTAACAATGGTAAATCTCGTTACTTCGAGTGATAACATACTTGACTAGAAATTTTGAAGAATTTATCGATGCAAGTAAAAAAGTAAAGTAAAAAATAAGTAAAAATATTTTTATTCCTCACCAGTAAAATTGTGTTATAGAGTGCTTTAAAAACAACCAGAAGAATTTTTTTTTTAAAAAAAAAAAAATATTTTAAAGCTTTAATATTTAAAGCAAATAATTAAAAATATACGTATCCTTAATTCTTTTAAAATGATTGTCGGAATAAAATATAAAAGTAAGATAAGGAAACGACCACCCTGAATACTTCAATAATTACTTTCATGAATAGTAATTGCATTAATAATACATTCCCTTCAATGCAATAAAAGTATTTCTGTATGAAATCATCGTTGAACATTTATAAAATTCCACTGCCAAAGTAATTATATTCACCATGTACAGTTAAAATTAATTCATTATTTAAATAAATTGATTAAATTCAATTGATGATTAAATTTTTCTTCTAGTCTTTATGGTTTGTAATTAGATTATCTGCAAGTCTATTCTCATGTCCACGTCACAAGCCTGTTCATGTCAATATAATAGACTTTTTGAATAGAAGAAAAGAGGAAAGAATAAAAGAATGTAAGAATTAGGTTGGCATACAAACTGTATGTTGCAATGGAATAATAATCCAGGAAATGCTTGCAAGAACTGATTTTTCCAACAAGTGAAGTTGGAATAAAGATTTTGAAAGCAATAAATATTGGTCTCTGACAATTTGTATTTTTGTCCAATGATCTCTCAATAATTCAGATCACAGATGTGCGATATCATATTCAATACACTTAATACGATAACGCCAACACCTTCCACTTCCTACGAATATAAATTAAAAATTTTTATATTTTGCTAATTTGATTAAGATACGCTAGACCGAAGTGGGCGTTAAATTTGAATTGATTTTCATTAGATGTAGTTGTCTACCACGAATATCGACAATTGAATTCAAATAAAATTCTCATACGCTCACGCTTTGCTTGATAAGCGTCAGTCTTCAGTGCTCCAACTTATCGTGTATCGATGCAAAGGAAAAAAAGATGAGCAATCAATAGCTTAGAGCTAGTGAAAAAAAAAGAGTAATGCACTGAAGAAACGGTGAAAGGGAAAAGTGTAAAAGTGTACAAAGCACACGAAGGCGAATAAGCAGTTCGGAAGCAGTAAGCGGCTAAACTGTGGGTTAAACCAAGAAGAAGGAGAGATGAAGGGTCTCGATAAAGAGCTGGAGAAAGGGAGAAAAAATGAGTGAGAGGAAGAAGAATGTGGCTGAAGGAGGAGTAGAGTGTGCGAGTGGGTGGAGATTGGGTAGAAGCAGCGGAGGCGGAGGAGCAGAAGGGGGAGATGAAGGAGAGAGAGGGGGGGAGGGAGAGCGAAAAGCGAACTACGTGTACGCGAGGTCCCAAAGGAAGCACTCGACCGGTGGTGATATTGTTGGGGTAGGCACTTGAGAAATCGCTGGACAAAAGATAGAGATGAAGTTACTTCCATGAAGATGGAGTTAGCAAGGGTTCAAGGGGTGGGGAGACAGCGGTAGCAGACAGTGCCAACAAGACGGAAGAGGAGGTTTAAGAAGGGTGGCTGGGGGTGCGCGTGCGACGAAGACAGGAGAGAAGGCGAAGCTTCAATTTCTGCACTCTTGGGAGATGACCTCATTGGGTGGGATACTGAGGAAAGCCCGCTTTACACGTAATAATGTGTAGGCCTCTTAACCGCTTTTTTATCGTGAAAAATCTTTTACGTATGTGCGCCGGAAAGAAAGGGAGAAAAGGTTGAGCGCCGACGTTGCACACACAAGTATCACTTGAGAATTTATTTTAAGTATTATATTTTTTCTCGAATCACACTTTCGGGTGCATTTTTATTCTGGGGGAGAACATTACGCCGCAATAATAGGCGTTTCAGAGCCCGCCTATTGTGCGAATTCACGCGCAATTAATTGTAAAAAAAGTTGTTTCAATTAATGCACATTTAATTAGTTTTATAAAATTTTCTAATGACTTTCATGGATTAAAAAGCTTATTACACGCAAGAAAAGAAAAAAAAGGAGAGAGCGAGAGCACGTATGAGGAAAATAGAATCTCTCGGAACAATTCGCATCATTACGACGTAATAAAAATTTATGAGGAACCGACGATAGATTAAATTCGACCTTGATTCGTCGACTTAGGGAAACTCGGAGGAAAAACTAGAGAGAAAGGAAAAGAAAAGGGAAGAAAAGAGACTCGCACCATACCATCAGAATTTGGCGCACACGTGCATAACCGACGAATGCAAATTTGTCTGAGCGAGGTCAAATGAGTAAATCGATGACCAACTTCCTCTCATTGGAGAATCATCCCTTATCTCTCTTTATCCGCCTGAATTCAGTACGCCACTTGGTATGATGTTTCACTTTCATTCGAAGCTTTTCTTCCGCCTTTCGTACTTTGTCGTTTGCCTCTCACTTCTCTCTCTCTCTCTCTCTCTCTCTCTCTTTCTCTCTTTCTCTCTTTCTCAGGAAGGATGGTCGACCCTCGTTTGCTACCCCATTCAATTCCCCTTTGCTCGACGAGATTCTCTCCACCTTCTTCTTCCATGCTCGTTCTCCCTCGGATACTACAGACCAACAATCAGACGCGCGATAATATTTCCCTTGACAACTCGCCTACTTCCAGTGAGCTTTATACTCTTCTATATTTGTCTGCACTTTGGTTTATTTTTTATTCTCTACTCCTTATTTCCTATTTCGCTCATTCTTTCGTCTACAAAAACATTTCAATGTCAGCTGTAGTATTTTTAAGTACATGCTCGAGCCTTTCTTCTTTTTCTTTTTTTTTGGCTCTTTGAGTAAATGCAGATTATTAAGAAAATGAGAAATCAATCTTTTATTGTAAACATTAAGATTTATTATATTCTTCAGCCACTGTGAGGTACAAATTTTTTTAATCTTTGTAAAAAGTAACTAGAGTTTACTTTTATTCAATATTTAATGAGAGAGAAAGTAATTGGTGCATTAAGAGTTTTTTATTTTTGAAAATGGAATCAACGGAAATTTTATAAATGCAATGAAAATAAGTGTAATTATTACACCCACATAAATGAACTTTGATATTTTTTTATACTTGCAAGAAACATTAAATTTCCATGTGAATATTTGAATAAGTAATTGAAACTTGCACGAGTAAATGTATGAAATTCGGGAGAGAAAAAGGTGTAAATGCAGTAACGACAATGTGTTTGTGGCTTATTTTATAAAAAGAGGTGTTGGCATTACGAGTAAGAGTAGCCGGAGGTAAAAAATTCGTTTAGGAATCTTGGAGAATGGACTCATGTAGGAGAAAATGCGGAGGTATGATTGCAAGTTCCGGAAGTAAAAAGCAACAAGAGTCGAGTGGCTTTGTGGGATGTCAAAGCCGTTAAAGCGCCTCGTACACTCGCTTTAACACGAGCAATTAGAAATCGATGACTGAGCGGAATTGACCGCGTGGAAATTACCGATTTCTAATCGTCAGCAGCGGCAATAATAATAATAATAATAATAATAATAGCGAGCCCGGCTCATCGGCGCTCATTACGTGTCCCAGGACGTGGGGGCGAGGATATTCCGTGCGTCATCGGGCAGCGGCTACGAGTGATGGTCCTCCTGGTGGTTGTGCGAGGTACTCGAAGACGTCGTGTGCGTCACGACGCCCTGTGGGGAGAAAACGAGAGATGGCATGCGTGCGCCGTCATTAATTCTGATAATTTATATATAAGCACGCGCGCGCGCAGGATGGCTGAGCGCTGGCGAGGTTGAAAGGGGTTTTGATGGTGCCGGGGAAGGGGCGGCGAGGGGTGCGGGGAATGTGTCATCGAGAAGACGGCAACACGAGTGCCGGCTCTCTTTTTTCCTTTTGGCGCACATACACCGTGTAAGCTGTGGCCGTCCCTAATGGACCTAATTTGCCTCTGAAAAGCACTCGCCTCCCGAGGTCGGCCCTGCCTCGAAGTCCCTACTCTTCAAGGACTCGCCCCGGCTGGAACCTCGACGCCGTCGTCGCCGTCGTGCTCGTAGCTCCCAACCGCCGCTAACTTAAAATACCTTGCGGAATTAAACGGGACGCTTGGATTTCTTTTATGGTCACGTTGCGGCATTTTGGATCAGTCGACTTCCGCGGAAACAAAGAAGATCCATTAATTATATTTAACGCTATTTTTGATGGTAGTTGAAGTTAAGCCTACGAGTTTCAGCGTGTCTCGCTGGCATTTTGAGATTGGCTAAAGTTGTGTGCTTTTTGGAAAGATATTTCATGTGTCGAGATGAAAATCTTAAAAGACTCTCCTCTCACATGTCCTTTTGAGTGTAAACAACCATTACTTTAATGGAAAAAGTACAAGTAATCTCTGCCAATCCAACGTTTAGGTAGTCGAATGGCAATTTAGAAGTTTTGCCTTTGGGAATGTATTTTTTGAGTACAATTAAGCTGAAATAACTCTCGCAGAAGGGGGATCAGAGATAGACGTGAAGGTGATGCCAGGAAGGCTATCGGACGGAGGAAGCGGCGAGGAAAGTGGATTTGCTGCGAGCAAATTTAACGAGTGAGCAATGAAAATCTTTGTATCCCTGGCAATCGCGTGATAAATAAAGTAGTTGCGTTCACAGAGGCGGGTTCTCGGTTCTGGGCTCTCGGTTCTGGACTCTCGGTTCTGGACTCTCGGTTCTGGACTCTCGGTTCTGAGTTCCTGGTTCGTCGATCCTCGGCTCTCGGTGCTCAATTTCTAAATTGCTGACCGACGTCATCGAGGAATAAAAAAGACCCGGGCGGATTGAATGAACATCGGCGAGTGGAGCTCGTGCACAGTCCAGATGTTAATTCCAACGACTCAGCGTGAGCCACCAAGTCGGTTTAGTACATAAATACGTCCTTAGCAGGGGGCACCCATTATAATAGGCGTGCGTGGTTAAAGTTCTATTTGTGGTAATTCGGGGTTTAATGCACTCGCGCTCTGATTTAGTCTGCTCGACAAGCGCTTTTTTCCTCTTGCCTCCGCAACTCGCTCATTTTCTCTCACGAGCCAAAAGAACTTCTCCTCCTCTCCCCGGTGGATCCGACGGCGAAATTTATCCCCTCATTTGTGCAGGGCTTAAACAAAGGAGGCGATACGCCACCGAAATTGCCACTCCCGATGAACTTGACGCGCTTTTTGTTCTCCCGTTTGCCTGCCTCGGCCTCTCACCCCCGGCGAGGGTTCTTTCTTATTCTCCCCGCGCACGCGCTTCTCCCACGCGAGTACTCGAGCCGAGTCGAGTCCTAGAGGCTCGTCGTCGACGGCGAGAGCCCCGACTCTTTATCGGACTCACGTCCCAGCGGCGCGACGAGGTGTGAATTGCCCCGACAACTGCCGGGAAATGAGACATAAAATATTAATATAAATAAATTGCGGGAGCAAATGCGCGCTTTACGGTGTTGGCCGTTGCTCCGAATTTTATGGCACTCGCCGCGATTCCAATTCCCTTGCCCCCCGATTCCGATTCATAAAAATAACCGCGAAATTAATGGGAGTGCTCGAGCCGAGTGAGACGTCTTATCATTATCGCGACGACTCGACTGCTTAGCCGTGGAATCTCGCTCCAGTCGAAAAAACGAGGGGACTGCTGGGTGTCGCTTCCGCGGCAATAATTGCGCCGTAAACTAAGTTTAGAAAGCCACCGCGAGCATCTCTGGGATTCGGTTCCGGGGTTCGCACCACCCATGCAGCGGACGCCCACGACCTTGTTTTCCCGGCCAACGCCGTTCCTGGATACGACGATATCCGCCGCAATCGGACTATCGGTCGGGGCGCGATCGGCAGTAAACCCCGAGCCCGATTTAGGACTCCACCCCACGCGCATTAAACGCGAGCTCCGGAGGGCTTAGCCCGCGGGATCCCTCGCTGCGACCTGGACAAAGCGGTATCGCACGTAACGGTCATTACCTCTTCCTCGGCGGGTACGCACTCGCTGATCCTTCCCAGCGAGATTACGAAAACGACTCTGAAAGGACTCGTTCGCATTCCACTTGGCTGTTTCCCATTTCTAATCACTCGGTGCGCACTCGGGCCGGAATTCGAATAAGAAAGGGAAGGGCTCGCCTTTATCTATCTGTCATAATTAGAGCTGCAGTGCTTTGATCGTAAAGCGAGTTCGGAGGGTGGGCAGGGCACCTCGGGGTTCGAATTTCATTCAAGTCAAATTACGTCCGCGCCGAGAAACAAAAAAAGCGCAGGGCACTGGTGGTGGTGCGCCTTTTTGTTCCGGATTTTTTCCACTAGGAATAGCGATCCAGCCAAATAGCGCCTATCGCTTCCCGGAGTCTCGCCCAACCGTCTAACCCCCTCCTCCCTCAGGACTGCGGGAAGGAAGCCGCGACATAATCGCGTGGTCCTCGAATTAAATCCGCTCAATTGATTGCGCAGCGCGCACTCGTGGCGATTGTGAAAAAGCCCCGGAGAAGGGCAGAAAGGCAGAGCCCCACAATGTCCCGATGGGCGGCTGCCAACTGTTCCTGCTGAGACCGCGACCGATCGTTTCTTTGCCCTCGTCCTCGTTGTTACTCGTCTCGGCTCTTTTAGCGTTTCGCGCGTGTTTGCTTTGTCCCCGAGTGCTTCGCGCCCCGGAACGACCGGGCGAATTCAATCACTCGACGATTAGGCATTAGCGCGGGCAGGGAAAGGGAAAGGGCGGGGAGTGCAACATAATTCCGCCCAAATACACGTAAATGAGAGCACCAACACTGGAAAAAGGGAAGGAGTGCGGGACCTCTTTCTGAGCGCTTTCTTCCTTCTTCCTCGCCATCGGGCTTGTTAAGGCGGGTCTCGGCCTTTTTGTTTTTATCCCCGGACCGACAATTTTAATACTAATGGATTTTCTCAATCAAGTTTATTAAAAGATTAAAAAAATACAAAAATGAATATTTTGCGTCAGCGTTGCAAATCTTGCCGAGATTTATTCATTAAAAAAGAGAAACTTTGCGACACAGCCTCAGCCTTTATTTTTACTCTTACTCTCACTTTTTTCCTACAAAGGAGAAAATGATTAAAATTATTTATAATTAATGTTCAATCAATATTGCGGGGCATAAACCAATAAAAGTCGAGGAGAGTGAGTCATTGTCGGTCGAGGGAGAGGTGGGTCAACTGTAATTAAAGCACCGCAGAACGCGAGGCTTACAATCAGCGGCTCGTCCAATCGGACCAATTTTTTTCCCTCGATCAATCAAACATCTCGGATCATCGTCGAGGTCTATTACACAGAGGATCCATAGAAAAGTGCCTCTCCCGTAGATCGACCTCCAAGTTGTATTTAACGCCCGGAGCGACGTTTCCCTCCCTCCCACCCAAGACCCCTTCCCAAGAGGAAGGGCTCGTACGCTCAGACGATGGAGGGGGGCCCCCCTCTCTTCCAGCTCCAAACCACCTTATCTACTAGCCCCTATAATAAGCCACGGACGCGAAACTATGCATCTTTGGGCTGCGTGTGCGTGTGTGCGCGCGCGTATGTGGTGGGCGCCGATTCGCACACGGACTTGGGGACGCGTCCTCACGGGCAGATGTGTGATGCGGATCTCGAGATCTCGGGGAGTGTGCGTATATGGGTATCCGAGTGAGAGAGCGAGAGCGCTTGCAATTACAAGCTGGTCAACATATAATTATCCCCAATGACCATAAATTACCGGATTTTTATGCGCAACATTCTTAATTACCCTTTGAATTAACATCAATCAACCCCCTTAATTACACGCTGCTGCCGTTGATGCCGATGCGGCTACCTCCGTGCATTCTGAAAGGCGACCGGAGCAGCTCCGCAAGCCAGAGACTGGGCGCGATGATAATGCGGGAGATGCCCTTGCCCCCCCTCTCCCCCGACCCGCCCTCTCCGCCTCCCCCGCCCGCCCCCCGACGTTATACGGACCTTCGAGCGAGGCTGATGCGCGATCGCACGGGCCCGGGTCGGGGGCGGGGGAGAGGTGCGATCCGATTCGCAAAAATCGGGCTGCCCTGTTGTTGGTTGTTGCATTATTTAGCGCACGTGCTCCTCGGACTCCGGGGCTGTTTGTCTTGTGGCTTTTTCTATTTGTGGCCGTGGATTGGATAACGCTCGCCTCTGCCATGTGAGCCCAGCAATAATGTTGCAAACACGCGTCCATCTCCGATTCCGAAGTCTTACACACAGGCTCCAGGTGGTATTTCTCGCTAAGGGCAGTTCGATGAATATTCGCATTCGCAGATTAATCATTTGTTGAAATGGCACGCGATCTTTATCGACGTTTACTCAGCGGCTAATAAAGAATTTGCATTCGCTATCTATGCGAGCGTTCCTTCGTTTCACCAACTCGCTTTCCTCTCTCCCCTTTTAATAAGCAAAACAAAGTAGAGTTGGCGCGTTATTCAATCCGTTTATAAGCTTGTTCCACTGATATTAATTTAATAAATCTTGGAATCGACTTTGTTGCATTGCCAATCGCGTTCTTTCAATGCCCTTATATCATCAGCTATCTACCAATTAAACTATCTAAGCCATCATAAATTTACATTTTTTATATTAATCGTTTAAACAACGAAAATTGAAAAACAAATTGTCATTTATCTCTCGAATGTCGATGAATGCGTGGTCTTTCATTTAAATTTGTGGAGTTGAAAGAAAAATTAAAAGAATCTTTTATTAATATCTAGACAAAAGACATACATTTTTTATTATATTGAATGGAAATTTTACATTTGTATGTACACTATGAAAAAAAGGAGTCATTTTTATTTTCTGATTTAATATGAGAACAAGGATAATCTAATTTACAAGCGCATAAGAAGTCTATTTATATCAAGGAAAAACTCTACATTATAAAATGATAGCAATATGCTATTTATAACATTGAATAAAGGTAAATTACAGAAAATTTCATTATTTTCCTTCTGTTTCGTAGTTAAAAAGTTATAACCTAATTTTTGTATGTTTTTCAAGTTGTCGACTTAATAATTCCGAGTTGATTTTAGCTTTGATGCTAAGTGATAAAGAAAACGGGCTTAATGTCTAATAATTTTAGTTATAACTGTATTATGAAACTTTTAACTTCATTAATATATATTTAAAAAACTGTTATGCGTTTTTAGTAGTTTTACTTTGATTTCTCTTGACCTACAATCTATCGAGAAAATCTTACAAATTGTATATTTAAAATAATAATTAATGCGTGCGTGGAAAAATTTAATAAATCGACAAATAATAAAATGAAAATTTTACAATATCTTTTCGTTCTAGGTAAAAGCATTAACTTTCACTATTTATCAATTTCTGTACTTGAAAATAATTAACCCGTGCTCTCGTTTTCACTAAAAAATGTTGAAAAACTACAAAACTCACACTATCGCCAATATTGCCATGCACTACTGCCAACATATTAACGAAAAAGCAAACAAAGTCGCTGGTCGATGCTTTGATGGCGATATGAGTCTTTTTGCTCAATCACGTTTGCAAGGGTTGTTTACACTTAGAAGAGCACCTCTGCGATTATGGGACAACGCCGGTGATAAAAAAAAAAAACTCGAAATAAATCCAAGGGTTTGTGCACTAAATGATTAGCCGACCCTAGCAAAGGCTGCTCGACGTAGATTAATTCCCCAGTCTTGTAACAGTAATTTGCAATTGTCGGCTTTGATACGCACTGTTTACAACCAACAACCCAGTTACCTTGTCATCCATTTTCCGACGGGTCACCAAATAAATGACGCATGAGATGATTTCAAGTTTTACGTGATACAAGTTGTAATTCTCGTTTTAGAAGATAATCTGTCTTTTCAAAACCGGAGTTGTTGAATTACAATTTAACCAACAAAGTTTCCTAGTTGAATCGATTATTACGCACAACCAACCAAAAAATATAAAACGCCGGCAAAGTATCAAATTTGTTGGGTGAAAAAGTTAAAGATAAATGTCGCTAATGTGCAGCATGAGTGTTTATATTTTGATACTACAAAAATTAGATGGCAGATATAGCCAGTGCTTTTAATGCAGTGCACGCTGGCAAACGTTTAAATTTATTTTTCTTGGATAAAAATGTGATAATGTTTTATATCCCGCGTGTTTATCTTGACGTATATTTGCATACTTGTCGCATAACTGATATCACTTTTCCGACGGTACTTTCCGTTTCCTAATATCGATATTGCTGCACTGCAATTTTGTATTAAAATGTCATTCTCCTCCGATAATGCCATTGATTTCAATTGATAAATAGTTGTATAGCCCAGATTACGATGCACCGCGTAAAATTAACTTAAAATTTGATCCGTTTTACGACATTTTGAATGTGTCACGTCACCCGTGACATGCTAATGCAAAGATAAATTGAATGCGAGCACTCATTTTTACATTTATGCGAACATAAATATAAAGCAACTATAAATACAAAGTTTTTCCTACTTTTATTTACCCATATTTTAGAAATTCTAATATTCGTCATACAGTAATGAATTGATCTTAATTGGAGTAGATTATTTCGCATGCTGCATTTTCCAAAACCTTTTATTTTTAATTGAGAAAATGTGACAAGAGTAGAAAAATATTTTGCATTTTTCATCATACGTCCAAATTATTTGTGCTTTATTATGCGTGTTATTCTCGGGGAAAAATCGAATAAAAGAAAATTGAGTGTTTGTCAAAATATTAAAATTTCTTTGCATAAAAACTCGCAGCAATGTTTGTTTTAGTTTGATTCTAATGTAAATGTCAGTGCGAGTGAGTCATAAACTTAAAATCTTGTATTTATACTCGAATTATTGGCTGAAAATGTAGAGCTATGGCCATATTAGTAGTGTTCAAAGAAAGCTCTAAGAGATTTAAAAAACATTTGGATGATAGTCGTTTGGTAGAGGCAGTTGGGGTGGTGTCACCCGAATTCCACGTGACATTTGAAAAATTTTTGCTCATTTGCACGGCGCCGGTAAATCATAAACAAACAGAAGCAACGGATAAAAGAGTCCGATGGAAGAGCGCGACGCCTCAAATAAAATAATTTAGAATCATCAAGTGAGTTAAGATTGGAGATTGAAAGTGTTCAAAATGTTAAAAAGTCCGCAATAGCATTTAAAAGGTAAAAACAACTTTAAAGGTATGAATAGTAGGTGTTGGAAATTGTAAAACCGAGGCAACACGCGTGAATCTTTTTTCTGTTTTCGATCGAAACGAGTGCACTCGTGGTCTAGTCGCCGAGATCCAGGTTGTTGTTCCCGTGGGAAAGTGACAGGTGCCCGGGCATCTGGCGAAAAGGCGTCGAATCCAAGGAGGAGGCGGATGATCGCGATCGGGCCAAAATCTCCTCGGATCCAGAATTTGGCGAATCTCATTCCGGGCCGATCGGGGCTGTTTTGGCGGAGGAGTCGAGGCCGCTCTCATTAAGTCTTCTCGGTGATCGGCAGAGTCCCCCTAAAGCCGTCTATTACCCCCGAAAAAGCGTATATCCTCGAGAGGCTCGGGAGGATTTCGGACAGCCGGTGGTTAAAATGGCTGCGCCGATAATTTCTGGAGCGAATGCGAGGCGAGACGAGGCACCTTGTGTTTTTCTGCAACTGATGCGCTCCTCCGTGGCTTACACCGATTAATCATCCCATTTCTCTCGAGGCCCTTTACCTTTTGCGTACGTTTGTCTGCGCGGTACTCGACCTTATCTTTTATACGTTGCGTTTATAGTTTTTGGATATATTACGTGGATAATAGCATAGGCACACGTCCTTAAACACACTAGCAACATTCTGTTTGGGCCCGCTCTCCCTTATTTGTGATGTATTAATAATATGGCGAGCTTTGGACATGATGTAGAGCTTAGATTTAATTTTCTGTTTTACGGGTGTTATTATCGATTTGGCATGTGGAGATTCGAAGTCAGTCGAGCTCTCCTCGTCAAGTATTTGGGATGGATAATCTTGCGTCCGTTGTGCACTTTGAAGCCCCGTGGAACATTTATTGTGCCGCTTTGTAAATTTAAGTGAGTGCGAAAGAGGTCTTGTGTGATATTCAGCTTTCGTTTCGCTAATGCTTGTTGCGTGGGTCGCAGCCATAGAATTTCTGTGTTAATGACATTTTAAAAATAGACCGAGAAATCTATAAAATTCCCGGCAGATGCGAATAATAGCACAGCGGCGTGCATTCGTCGCTAAAAGCACATAATGCATGGAATGTAAATCAAAGCGAAAATTGGAATGGAGCGGCGAGTCGCGCGCTGCCCCCGGGGGTGGAGGAGACCAAGGATTCGCCGGCGAGTCGCTCGTCTTCGCGGCTTCGATTCGCCGACTCGCGCAAAGTTCAAATTCCGAGGGGGAGAAATGGTGTCGGTCCGGTTAGGTCCGGTTCCGCGATACGAATCGACGCCAACGGAAGAAATGCCTCATGAAAAGAAGCTTGTCCATTGATGGAAGCACACGCCAATTCGCTAAAGTAACGAGTCGCGTAATGGATTCTCGCGAGGAACGATCGCACTGTGGTCCGGCGCTTAATGATGGCTCTGTGCCTGATCTGGTGGTCTGTCGTCGAATTAATGCGCCTCGCAAAAATTCCCCGAAGTGGCGTTTTTAATATCGAGCCTCCCTGAAACGCGTCGCCGCCCACCGCGTAAACTCCCGCGACAGAGAAATGTCATTAAGATTCGTTGATACGTAAAACGAAAATGGTGCACAAAAATAAAATCGGTAATTGAATCTTGATATTTTAGTAGAGCCGCTTGTTTACACAGTTGCGCCGGGGCCAATTTTGAAAGCCTCGCTATGCTAATGGTTCGAAAGTATTAATTATTAAGTGGCAGACAAGTGAGCAAGGGAAGTAATAATAATAATAATAATAAAAAGAAGAAGATGAAGAAGAAGAAGGAAAAGGAGGAGAGTCGTAGGAGGCGGAGGTGGAGGTGAGGGGCGGAGGAAGACGAGCGAGAGTGGGCAGAAGAAGAGAAGAAGCACGAGATGAAGAAGATGAAGTGGAGTAAGGGAGGGGGTGGCGAAATTGGAGCGAGAACTAGGGGCGGCGGACGGCGGCTCGTGAAATGCGCGCACGAGACGTCATCCGCGAGGCGCGTCGTCGTCGGAGGATGGAAGACTATGCAGGAGTCTGGCCGCGGACAAAAATACTCTCGGCGGCTGCCTCCTTTCGCGTGCGTGTGTGCGTGTGAGGCATCGAAATGAGGGAAAAATACCGGGCCGGGCGGAATGTTAATTTCGTCGCGGTATAAATCATCTCTCTTCTCTCTCGGCTCGCGAAATCTTCGTCGCCCTGACCGCCGCCGCCCCCCAGCCTCCGTCACCACCGCGAGGTACAACCGCGAACTTACGCTCCCGACGCAAACTTTATACTTTACTCCGGCGCGTGACTCACCTTCGACTCCTTCCCGTGCCCCGGGTGTCGCGCAGCCCAAACTAAATCGCGTCATAACCGGGGGATCGTTGAGCTTCCGTCACGGAGGTGCTCGATGTTCGCGGGTTCGAAGTTCGCGAGTCCCGCCGGCTTTCCCGATTTTCCGGTGCCCCCGCGAAAACCTCTCACTCTCTACTCATTAACTCCAGGACCCTGTCTCGCGTTGTTTGGTTACCAAGAGGGCGAGTGGAAGTTTCTTCCTCTTTTCACGGAGGGTTGCAAAAGTCCAAACGAGATTCCCCTCTTGATCCGCCTTAATTTCAAAAAGCGTTTTATTCGATGCTACCGTTTAATTAGGCAATGAAAAGAAGCCCGACCCACCCCAGCCTCCCCGATTACAAAGTCTATTATTAAGATGGGAGAAAAATCCCCGATTACAATGCATTAGAGAGGAAAAGGCCGTTATGTAAATCGTCGAGCAGGAGTGTCTGCGAGGAAAGAGACAGAGGCAGAGGAAAGTGGGCGCAAACTTGAAAGTCGCGTCCTTCGCCGAGGAATGATAAAAGCGTATCCGCGAGCACATGTACGTGCCCACATGTACGTACAACCCGGGGCCCATCTTCGTCTTCGTCTCGGCGAGAAGATGCTCTTCGCTCGCCCCTCCCCCGCGTCTACGTCATACTGTATTCACTGGATCATCCGTCCAGCCGTTCGTCATAGGCGCAAACAGTTTAAAAAGTAAAAGCATTGGAGTCGGGCCAGCGCAAAAATAGAAGCAGATGCTCCGCGTGTGCCCCGGGTGTGCGTGTGCATGCATGCGTGCGTGCGTGCGTGCGTGCGTGCGGGCGTGCGTGCGTGCGTGAGCCCGAGTCGAGCTGATACTCGACGGCGGTGGGCCAGGGAGGGGGCAATGCGAATCGGGAGCGCTGGGAGAAAGAAGGAGGAAAGGAGCCTAAGGACGCGGGGGAGGGAGGGACACGAAGAGGCGCTAGACGGCGGAAGGAGAGGAGCCGTGCGATCTCATTGCCCTTGAATTCGTACTGAGGGGGCAGTTAGATAAAAATAATTACCCGGATAACGCCCCTCCCCCTTCGTCTCGCGCCGCCGATGAGCCCGAGGATTGAGCTCCTCCTCGCGCGATCCGCGAAACTTGGAGCTTTTAGATTTTTTTTCGATTTCCGTCGAAAAGCAACGACTGGCTTTGTCCTTTGTAATTTGCAAGGAAATGCGCCCAACATTTAGCGCTACTTCTCTTTCAAAGAGGATTATATTAGGTCGGTTTAGTGCGGATAAAAAATGGGAGGGAGATTATCGAAAGGGCATGATTATCGAAAGGAGGCTAATATTTGAAAGGCACATTAGCGATGACGTCGAACGAATGGCTGGCAACGCGCATTCGAGGAATCGAAGAAAATCAATGGCTCTATTTCGACGTTATGGTTTGTCGATTACTTAATTGTTTCGAGTAAAAAGAAAGGGAAAAATAATCCGGAATTATAAATGTATTAATCGTGTTCTGTAAGCGTTGATAATTAATCTTGTGGTGGAACAACGGCAGTGAAAAACCGGCTGGCGCCTCGAGTCGAGCGGAGTCGAGCAGAGTCGAATCGACTCGAGTAATGTCTCGGACCAGCAGACGAATTCTTTCAATTCCTTCCTTATAATGCTCATTGGTTAAATTTATCTATATTCCTGTCTATAAATCAAAATAAAGTCTTAATTACGTTTACCATTTTTTTTAATCAGTCACTATTCTTTTCACTGGAATTAATTCTCTAATGCCGTTCCGCGTTCCCCCTTAATATTCTCTAGAAAATGTTAAATATTTGTCTTTGACGTTCATTAAACACGACGCGTCAAAAAATAAAAATTAATTCAAGTTTTATTTCAATACCACATAATACGTATAAATTACAATGCAGTATTGAGATTAAGTGTTCAAATTAATTCCAAATTAATGTAAATAGATGGAATAATACTTGATAATGTACAGATACATTTGTGTGTTGCGTATTTGTCAAGTTATTATTTTACATTAATACTTTTGGCATATTTTAAATAAGACTATAAATACTATAAATCATTCGGATTATATCTATTTATTTCTATTGAATTGCTTCTTGTTGAATAAAAAAGGTAAATTGAAATAGAAATAAACATCATTTTATTTTCTTTAATATTACGAGTTCTGAAGCTCTGTAAAACTAAATACAATGAGCTAAATTCTGCATTTTTAGTTATTAACCCAAATAAAACAAATTACTGTTATTAGTTTGTTTTTCAAACTCAAAAGTCCATCATCCCATCAATACAAGAATACTACTCATCACTATTTTCAACCAGTCCTACACAAAATGATCCCCATTTCTTTTGAAATTTATTTAATGTTATGTCTTCATTTTAGTTGAGTCTTTAATATGCAAATGTTCTAGTATCCACTTTTTTGACTTAAACACTGCATCTCATCCTATTATTTCCCACACTATTTGCGCACATAATTCGTACTTGTTTGGCCGAGTTAATTACTCTTGCGGTATTGAGTAAAGCAGATTCCGTTTCTCCGTTTGATAATTATGTATATTCAAAAAAATTTTTATTTTTCTCATTTTCTTCGACCCACATATTATTCTAATCACAATTCTTTAAAATTCTAAACTCGTTTTATCGACTTCCAAGAGCCCTTTTTTTAGATCTATACACGTCCAAAAACAATGGTGTTTTTTTTAGAAGACTTAACCTTGATATTGGGAGGCTAGCAAAGTTTCCAACAGATTGTTAGAGTTGGAGATCGAAGGTCAAAATCGCGAATTTACGAATAAAAATATACTTTTCATAATGTCGCCACGGGCGAAAAGGCACGTTTATATCTGATGTTGTATTTCTTTTTTCAAAACATCATAAGACATGTGAGTCCCTTCTAATTTTCGGCGTCTGCATTCTTGTCCGAGAGACAGATAGAAAGAGAATGAGAAATGCGTGCGCGTGTGCTTTAGTGATAGTCTGTTTGAGTGAGAGAGAGAGAGAGAGAGAGAGAGAGAGAGAGAGAGAGTGAGTGAGAGAGAGAGAGAGAGTGCGAGAGAGAGAGGGAATGCTAGAAGGAATGGGTGCAGCAGTCATTTAATTGGGGTTCGCGGCCAGGCGAGAAGCCTCTGATTTCTCCAACTGTTATAAACCCTCATTTTGCCGGATGAGTCATCGATGATATCTATCACTTTTTTATTAGTATTTATGGATCGAAACTCCACTAATTTGTCTAATGTTGTAATTTTTGTGTTATACATATAATAAATTTAGTTTATTTGTAGATTAGATAAGCAGCTCGAGACTGGCTGTTCCGATCGAACACTAGATTATTATAAACTTGTAACTAAAATATTTATTTTATTACATCGTTAAGATCCACGTCTTGATAAAGATTAGATAATGTATGACCGAAGAGCATATACCGGCGAATCACATTAATTAGTATTTTTGTAATGAGATTGTTTTAATAAAATTTGCGTCATCGGTTTCTTCACACCGCTCCACACTTATTTATACTTTTGAACGATTAAAATGTATTATTAAATTCATAATATTTGCAAGCTGTATAATAGCAACAATAATCGCTCGCATCAACAATGCATTGAAACAAAGTCGAATTTTTATTTAAGAAATCTGATTTATATTTACGTATTGGAAATTAAAAGAGAAGTTATTACCAATGCAGCACCTGTCTACGTGCCCAGTAATAACTACTCTTTACTCTCGGGCTCGAGTGCCATTACCTGTTGGAATTAAGAATTGTTTTGCGCGTGCAAGTCGTGGTTAGGAATTCCCAAGCGCGTGTCTCCTTGGCAGCTTTAGGTCCAAATAAAATAAAGTAAAATAATTGATTGAATAAGGAATTATCGCGGGCGCTTTTAGTACGGTTACTCGCAGGTTCGGTAGGGGCGGGGAGAGGAGGGGTGGAGTGCGGTGGGCTGAGTCAATAAGGACGGCGACTCCCTCTCGCATCATGTTTGCGTGACTTTTATAACGGCGAGTACTTTTTGCATTATTGGATTCCGCGAATAATAGGCCTTTGGGTACGCGTTCGCCATACAAATCCCTCCCCGAGTGCTTTGGTATTCCGGGGAGCTGGAAGGCTGCATCGGCGCCGCGAAAAAAAGTCCTTCTCCAAAGGTTGCGTCACTGATTCGAGACCTTTGCTTTGACCCTGTTGCAGACTGCGATTATTCGGGATGCAAGGCTGACATGGCGGAAGGCTCGGCAGAGGAGGAACAGAGCAGTACCGCTGCGCCCGCTTCACCTCCAGCAGATCTCCGTATCTTGAACACCCAGCTCTCGTCGACCTATCAGCACCAGCATCAGCACCAGCACCAGCACCAGCACCAGCACCAACAGCAGCAGCAGCAGCAGCAACAACAGCATCATCATCATCAGCAACAACAGCAACAGCAACATCAGCAGCAGCAGCAGCAGCAACAACTGCAATCTCGGCCGCAGTCCACGCTGCTCCAGCAACGGCAGCATCCAAGTATGTTGGCCACCGCGGTATCGCCCAGGCACAGCATGCTGCCCCACGCAATGAAAGCCGAGATAAAGTCCGAGGCTGAGATAGACAACTCCTGCGATGTCCCTTTAAACCTAAAAAGCGAGGTGAGTGCAAGCAAATTGATGATAATGATGATGATAATAATAAATAAAAGTTATAATAAATAAATAAAAGTAATAATAAAAACAGCGATAGTGATGGCGATAGGCGAAACAAGTGTGTCACGATTGGGCGGATCGAGTCGCTCGGACCCAAATCCGCAAAGATCGTATCGCGCGCTAGAAAGTATTTTATATTCGGGAGGCGGTATTAATAATTAGCGATTCGCGATTCTAATTTTAACGGCATTTCAACACCTGGCACTCAATTTTCGCGTCAGTCATCTTTTGTGACTTAACCTGAATCGCGCGATTCCTATTTGTAAGAGCGCGCTAACATATATCTCCCGTAAATCAACTTATTTTAATGATTTTTAGTAATGCATTTAGAGAATATAAATTCGGTTTCAGTTAACTTCTTTCGCGAAACAAACTGAATAACTATAAGACTCCTGAATTCTCTACGGTATTAATGCTAGAAAAACATTCGGTTGTTAAAACAAGTCGTAAACCCCGCAAAGAAATAATATGAAAAAGTAATTGAAATTCGGTATAAATACAGTGCTCGCTCATTGGATATGTTTCCTCTCCCTCTTCCTCTCCCTCCCTCCCTCCGCGCACCCTCGTCCACTCGCTTGTTCACTTGCTCGCTCGCTCGCTTGTAATACTCATTTAGATTTTAAATTCTGAAGAGTCCGAGGCATTCCCCGAGCGTGAGCCTCGCTGTATCAAGCATATCTACTGCTGCTTAATATGTCGTCGACGATTAAATTGAGTGTGATCAAGCTAAATTGTTTACATGCACACATTTGACGTCACATACAAAAAATTACATTAATTTCCAGGCCTCCCGGGGCATTATTTCCTTTTTTTTATTAATTAATATTCGACTTTGTTCTTTTCTCCACAATGACATCATAACCACTTCTTTGCTTCTTACATTGTACTACTTAAGGCGTACATTTGAATAATCAGTCGAGGTTTGTAAATTACGAATGATTGAACGAAATTCATTGGAAAATCACGAGTGGTAGCCGTGGATCGGCTACGATCGGCGCGGCTATCGGTCGCGATCTCTGTGTTGGTAACAATGGTGGAGCAGCATCACCAGCACTGACATCAGTATTCCCCCCGGGACGCGGTGGAGTTTGGTTTTGCAAGTCGGCGACAATCAATTGTCCGCTTAAATAATCGGCCGCTCGCGGTGCTATCGAAACCTAAATCGAGTGACCTGTATACGATTAGCTCGGACAACGAAAACTCGGGGCCAAAACCCGGAGAGCAGAGCTTCGAGAGAAGGAGAGAATGAATCGGCGAGTCGAGGGGTCAACGACCGATACATTTAGGTTCCAGATGGAGCTCCTGCCCCTCGCCCTCTCGCTCTCTCTCTCTCTCAGCCTCTCTCTGAGCCTCTCTCCCCCCCCTCTTCCCTCCCCCCTCTCTCTCTCATTACGCAGTGCTCCGAGTCTCGTACGAGTGCGGCGCTTGTTAAACGCCTCTCGTCATATCAGATTCTTAGTATTTTTTATGGTTGCTCCGGGGAAGAGTCTAGCCGCGTGGCTCGCTCATCCCGAGCCTCTCCCTTTCCCCGACCAATACGTTTTTTACAACTAGAGCGCAATTAATCATGATTGTTCCGATAGGAGTAATTTTTGAGCGGCGTTCATTAGCCCGAGCCGAGTAGTTGGTGTCGCTCCGGGACGCTCATCCATTTGCGTCCACTAGCAACCAGCGAGCCTCCGCGTCCGGAGCAAATGGTATCGGCCAACGAGACCTACCGTGGATTATTAATAGGCAATAGTGCAATCGACGCGCAATTATTATTTTAATCGACTTAATAAGACCGGGGCACGGGTGGACTCGGCTGCCGGCGGGACATCTGAAACACGTGCACAATAATCCAACCGCTGCGCTACATGAACGAGACCGTTCTTGTTTCTGCTAGAATTGCCGGGAGGACGTCATTTGCTGACGCATATATACTAATTATCGCCGCCTAATGATCTATTTTCGGCCTTGATGTAACACGCGTGGCAGACGAAAACATGTATGATTTACGCGGGCACTAACTTGTGATTACACGCGTTAATTCTATTTATTTTTTAACAGAAATAATATACCATAAATTAATTAACATCCGCTTCGCTCTGAATAAATATTTTCATTCTTTCTTCTCCGTTTCAACAATTAGCTCGACTCTTGCCGAATTGCGACGGGCTCGCGTCTATCGGGATCTTGAGCAACGAGCAGACCTCACCTCAGCTCACCTCACCCCACCTCAGCTCACCTCACCTCACCTCACCCCACCTCACGCTCTCCCATTATAATTACCGAAATTTAAATCATCCGCGTTTATTTTCAAATCGCAAATATTAGCACAAATATTTACCGATGCCTTGGGTTCCCCGGCGACATACCTGCGCCTTCAAAGCCCGCGACTAAAATAATCACACCGATACGTGTACTCCCAATTAATTGAAAAACATTCGGAGATGTGATGAAATTATAAGTACACTCAAGTGTTATGTTAAATAGAATCGTCGGATGGAATGTTAATTGCCTAATTGTACAAAAATTAACTTTGAGTTAATATTTGGCTTGCCGGTCTACGAGCAGCGGGCATTATTTGCCGATTTAACATTTTTGCTCGGCAGCAACAATATCAAATCGAACCGCGCCTATTTATAAATAAAAATTCTTTGAAAATTCTTTCTTCGGTCTAACGCTACGAGTTGAATTGATGTAATGCTCGGGTGGAGCGTGTGGGTGTTGCACAGACAGACGCGATACACGGACAAGGAGCTTTGTGTATAATTTTACGAGAACACGGTCGGTGCGCGGCTGCTCACCTAAATTTTCGTATTTACTTATGCACCTGTGCCTCAGACCAGCGATTTAAGTTAAACAAGAATAGCTCCGAGTTTTACGGCAGTTTACTTTGTCGCACTTGTAAAAAGGAAATGGTCGGAGCGAACCCAGAGAAACTCGTACTCCTCTCGTTCTCGCTGGCGTCGAGGAATACGGCTCGGAACGCACTCGAGGCGCCCGGGGTTGGGGTTGGGGTTGGGGTTGGGCTGGGGGGGGGTGAGGCGAGAAGAAAAAATAAACAAGTGGATGCCGCGGTGTAAATCTTTAACAAAGACTTGACGAACGTCGGAGCCTTCGACGCCGTTCAGACACGAGCCCTCGCCGAGGTAAAGACAATTTGTGCCCGGCCCGAGCACCGGCGCGAGCCCTTTCGCCTATTTGCACGTGGAGTATAAGGCCACCTTCGTCAGAGGAAACGACTCTCCTGGCACTTGGATCCTCCCCGCCCTCCCCCAGCCACCTCTGCCCTCTCTCGCTCGTGGAGGGCGCCCAGCATCGCCGGTCCAGCCGAGAGCCTAGAGAAGGGGCCAACGAGCAGGAATGAGAATTTTGGTCGAGATACGACCGACACATGATTGCGTCTCGAGAGTGAGATCCCCACCCGAGAGGAAAGGAGAATGAGAAATAGAACGCGAGCGGGGAATGCGAGTCGAAAAATGCAAGGAGCCCAAGGGATTTGATTTAATAGTCTTAACCGCGTGGCGAGTGCTTTCCTTTCCTTTCCTCCTTTCCTTCTTTCCTTCTTTCCTTCTTTCCTTCTTTCCTTCTCCTCAGTTATGTCCTATAAAATGGAATGCCATTGCAAAGTCCACGGGACATAAAATTTGCGTTTTTATAACGGTCGGTGTGGGTTGGTAGTTGGTAGGCACACGATGCCGGCAATAATTATGATAATCGAAAAGCAAGTACAACTACGTGTAAAAAATATTAATTTAAACGCTGATAAAACAAAAGCAAGACCGATTAATTGTAATACAGTGCCGCAATGATATTTGTCTAGGCTTAAAAAAGTCCAGGCTATACCTATTGGGTTTGTGGAGCTGCTACTCCGGTATGCCGTGCCCATAAAAAAAATTGAAGGGAATTGAAACATTGTTTGACCCAGGTGTTAATATCACAGATGAATAAATATTAATCTTTTGACGCGAAGTAATACAATTAATTGTTTATTCGTAAGTTTTAATGGAAAACAAAGGTGATAAGGGAGAGGGACGGAGGAGCCCGAGGAGGATAGATGGGAGCGGAATCGCGTTATCTTTGTGTCTGTGTGGGTGTGTGCGCGTAGAGGCACCGCGCGCTCAAGAATCTCGGGAATCGAGCGATAATCGCGATAACTGCGGAAGAGCCAAACCCGTGGGCTCGCCTCCAAGATATTTTTCTTCCTCTCTCTCTCTCTCTCTCTCTCTGCCTCACTCTCTCCAACTCCGCTCTGCCTTCCTTACAGTTGCATGCCATTGATTTGATCGTGGGGGCCCCCATGCTTTTCCCTCCTGTGAACTTTCTCCCGACTCTTTTCCGCGAATCGCGTGGCGTGCTTTGCTTTAGTTTGATTCAGTGCGCTCTGTGTCAAGTGGAAAATCAAGCGGTTACGTGAAAAATTCGAGGGGCAGGAATAGCTGCTAAATGCCGGCTACGGTTGATTTCCACTTCCTGACAGCCCTGAACTCCTTTTTTCTTCGTTATTTATTCGCATGCACTCGGGACGTAAACGCGGAATGATGAGGTTCTAATTTTAACTCGTTTTCTGTTACTTGTTTTTCGAGCATTCCACGATTACCTCCTTATCTTGAAATTAAGATTTAGCCAAGTTCAATATTTGTTAACGTTTTGTAACGAATCATTTTGAAAACAACAAGCCTTCCTCCTTCGCTCCACTCGCACGAAATTATAAAATAACAAAGCACTCTTAACTCTCTTCACTCCTAAACTCGTATCAAATGAATCTCGTTTAAATGAGAAAATAAATTAATAAGTAAATGAGCCGAAAAAACGATTTTTTGCCTCTGGGCTCGGCTGCCGGTTGGCCGCGCGAATAAATTACTATTAGCTAGTTTGCGAAAAGAAATGGGAGGCAAAAAAGGCGAAAGGGCCGAGGGGAGTGCAAAAGAATGCATTGTTTGTAAGAAAAGGCAAGTCGTTTGAGCAAACACGCGCTTACGCGGAGCTCGTGAATGAGCGAGCGAGAGGGGGGGGGAGGCCGGACGAGGACGGGGAGAGGATAAAGAAAGATAGAAGGCGCAGCAAAAGCTTCAAACTTGTGCGTCACGACTCGAAAACGGCGAAATAGCGAAACGGAGGGCTCGTCGTTGTTCCATGTCCATCCATAACCCTATTATCCTCTCCGTAAACACGGTATCCATCACCGAGTACCGAGACTCACTTATAGAGACCGAACCAAATGGCTCGGCTCGTGTAATTTACGGCTCGAAGAAAAGGATGTTTAATATTTGCGGGTGTGCACGTAGTTTTCGCGTGTATGAACTGCCCACCGACTCCCGGACAAATGAGGGCAATAACGTATCCACCAGACTGGACGCGTCGCGAGACCTGGACCACGGGCAGTCAGGAGGGGGGAGGAGGGGGAATTACGTCGACATTAATACCTAGATTATCCATCGCTTTACCGGGATTGCGAAAGACGCTTTTTCCGCAGGGAAACGGGAGAATTTTCACCGAGGAACCCCGGGGGAGGGGGCGGTTGCGTCGTATGCACGCCAGAGTAAAAAAGGGGGACAGGACTTGGTCCGGAATTTATACTCAGACATTTTTGCTCTCAGCACTCATTCTGCTACTTTATTACGCACTTTTTCACGGAATCTGCTCGCACAAACTGTGTTTGCCCTTGCATTTTTTAGTTTTTTTCCCTTGTTCCTCTTGTTTCGGACCCTACTCGTGAAGCGTCGTATTTTACGATTAGTCCAGGTGATTGAGATGGCATTTTAAAATGGGCGTGAACGTTTTCTGGAAATCGACGTTAAATTAATCGCGATGTGCCTTTGGCTCGATTTCGGTCGATACCAATTCAGCCAGTTTTTTTTTTTAGCGCGGCGGTTTTATCAATTATGACAATCAGTTGGGTCCCAGACGCCAAGTAGGTTTAATTGCAGGCTGTAATTGTGCGATGACTGAGATAAGAGGAAAATACAATATTTTTTAATAGTTGAGAATTTAAAAATTCATTCGCTAACGAGCTGACGTTTAAGATTGCGCTTTATTATTGACAGCGGCAACTAATAAAATCCGTAAATACAAGAGAGGAAAATACTTTGTGGAAATGTTAAAAAATGGACAGCAGTCTAAGCAAGCCAGTGAGTCAAAGTAATAATTGCCTTTAAAAGCGCACCTGACCAAATGAAAAATTCAAAAGATCGAGGGGGGAGGGAAAGCGGGTTAATAAAGGAGGAAAATGACACATCCATCAATATTAAAATAAACACCGCACTCAAAGAAAATCACTTGTAGTATGCGCTGTTTACACAAATTCGTACCTGAATAATAGATGAATGGGTTTGAGGGGGGGGGTTAGGGGCAAGGGGGTGTCCCGACGAATTTCAGTGAAATATCGGTGGTGGAGAAGGGGAGCGAGAACGCGGCTGAGAGGGAAGGAGGGTTGGGAGGGAGGGGGATCGATACGCGGCGTGCGAGCGACGGTTAGAGAATTGGACGGCAGCCGAAGGCGCATTCCTACTTGATGGGCCCGAGTCCCAGGCGTAAGTGCATCTGTCAAGAAGTGATTGAAGGCAAACGATCGGGACGTGCGAGCGAGTGCACGGGGCGAACAAAAAGCCCTCCCCCTCCGAGTCCCTCCTCCCGAGCCCTCAGCCCACGACCCCCGCCTGCCCTCTGCCCTCCTTCCACGGGAATCTCATTACCTCCGCAGCTCATTTCAGCCTCTGAATTGCGCCTTGATCAGATTTCACAATTGTGATTATTATTGCGGCGGTGGCGGCGGCGGTGGCGGCGGCGGCGGCGGCGCTGAGCCTGTGCTGGTGCCGGCCCGGTGACGAATGAGCGGCAGCCTTTAAATCCGCGCAGCCACCTTCGATCGCTCGGGTATAAAAGGATCGGGTTACCACGTGATTGCGCCGCATAATACTTTTGTTTACAGCCGTCTTAGCGGTGCTCGTAAGTAGCGATCGGCCAATAATTAGGCAGCGGCCCGAGCGCGTTTCGACGTTTCGATCCCGAAACCCTGCCGATGCCTCCTCCCCCTCCCCCCATAGTCCCACAACAGTCCCACCGGTCCCCCACCCCCCAGCCCCGTGCCGATCCCCGCACAACGACTTGATTATAACGCCTCCTTTTTCCTTATTATGAAACCGATAATTGTCTGACTCTGCAAATATCGGCCTGTGAGAGCGAATTACTCCCATTGGTCATTATCCTGGGCCCCCACCCCCTCTCCCCTCTTGCCCGCCGCCCATCCTCTCGACCGCCCTTTCGAATCCCAGTCATTGACATGTTTTCATCGTTTCTAAATCAGAGCTGCCTCGGGATCGGGCACTCGATCACAATAATAAGGAGCCACGAGTACCGAGAACATTTCCTACCAAGGTTACCGCGCATACTCGATGATTAGCTTCAGAGAAGTATACGTGTTTTCCATCTCAATAATTTTTTCTGATTAACCTTCAATGTTATTCCCTTTCATTCCGTGTAATCTATTCTTCCATTTGATTTCTCGAGTTGAATATCTGATCAACACACTCGCCAATGTTAAATCAGTCTAGCTTACCAATGAATTCATTTCCGAGCTCACTGAATTCTCGCTTCGACAATAGACTCCGCGGAGGCAATCTCGCCTTTTTCTGTACGCGATTAAACATGCACAAGTATTATTTCAATCCAACCCAGTTCACCGCTTTACTCCTCCCGGTCCCCTCCCCTGCCCCTTCGGCCCCCCTCCGCGCCATTTTCCATTTTTCATTTTTAATTTTTCATTTTTCTTTTTGCACCTGATTCCAACTTTGTATTCGCTTTCGCACGCGCCCACCCACTCCTTCCACGCGCCACCCCACGCTCACCCCGCAGTCGCTGCAGTTCAAATATCAATGAATCCAGTATTTTTCCATTAGATCTCAGCTTGATTAAATTGAAAATCTGTCACTTTGGAAAAAGGCATCGGACAGCTTATATTGACGTTGGACATTATATCCGCTGACCGCAGAAGGGAGAAAGAAGCGGGAGAAGTCAATTGTTCATTATCTGACAAAACATCTATACTGTTTGAAATTTCTTGAAAACCATTTCCAACCAACACGTGTTTCATAAAAATTCTTTCTCTCGATTTGTTCAGAAATTCATTACATGGAGCCTGAAAATGTGTGCAAGTGATTGATATTTGAGATATATCTTGCACTTTTTCTCAAACTGCTGCTTTGACATTACAAGGAACCATATTTGCATTGTTTAAAAAAAGCGTATATCCTCGGCGAGCATAAAATTCACCGGCATTAAAAATGTGCTTGAATTGTAAATTACACGCGTGACTGAAATTTAATTTAGAGTGTGAATAAATTGTCACTTGCGCGATACAAAGCCAACTCTCGATTCCCGTGGCATTATGTTCGAGTGGAAATTATTAACAATGTAGACAACACCATGTGCGCTTGTGCTCGGACTCGTTATCGTAGTTGATTTCCACCGTCCGACCCACCCTCCCCTCCTTTTCCACCTTACCTTACCTCACCTTGCGACCCCTTCCTCACTCTTTCGCTCTTTTTCCTGTTTTGGTCGGGCTTCCATTGCCTTTCCTTTGCCTCTCCCCCGCCAATGCTCTCGTTGCCCGCGACCACCCCCTACCACTTTTTTATTTTACTTTTACATCTTGCAATTAATCACGTAGCTGCCGATGTGGGTGATTTTTTTTTGGTTGCACGACCGATCTGGACTGCGTTGCGCCGCTGCTCACCCTTTCGACATCGAAATTTAACGCTAATAGAAACAACGATTTATTGCTGCGACTTCTTAAACCAATCCTCCAATGGCTCTAATTAATTCTTTTATGTCTTACATAAGAAATCGCTCCGGCTTAGTAATGTACCAATAAAGAAACTAATTATGTTTTGGATTAGCTTGGAAGGTTGAAGAGCAACGAGTGATGGCCAGTGGCTCTCGCAAATCCGTGCTTACTTACTCCAACGCTATCAGAGTTTGTGCAAATAACTTGTCCTTAATAAATATTTTTAAGCCGAGCGCTTCTTCCAACTTGTAAGCAGCAATGCGGTTCTTGACACAAATTCCCCGGGTAGCTCTGGACTCCCGAATGGAACAACCTATGTAACATTAACAACATTAAAACATTAATCAGGCCGAACTTGCTAACAATGAGGTTCAACTCCGGTCAGCTCAATTTCACCGTTAACACGAATAATTTTCTTGTTTACGCCATCAAGAGCAGATCTGGGATTAAGTTTAACCATGACACGGCGTTGCATTACCGGAGCGACGCGCAACTGCACACAAGCACACAAGCCTCCGAAGAGAGTCAGTCGTGCTCTCGTCGTCTCGATAGTCTCCTGGATGTGTCCTTTTAAACTGGCAAACTTCTCCGAAATACGTATCTGCTGTCCCACGTTGGCTGTGGATGCCCAAGGACCGGCCATTCCCTCCCCCCTCCCCCCTCCCGGCTCACCGTCACCCTCACCCTCACCCTCCCACACCCACAGCCTCTCTCTTCCCTCGTCTTCTCCTGATGCTTCAACGAGCTTGAAGGATAGTGCAGTCGAGACAAGGCGAAAGTGCAGAAGAGGGAGGAGGCAAACTCCCTGGTGGTGCCAAATAACAATGTTGAATCTCATAAACAAGGAGACAAGACAAATACCCGCTGGTCGCGCTATCCTCCGTAGTGGACAGAGTCCGTTCCGCCGAGCCTCTTCCACTCCCTCCCTCCCATCCTCCTCTTTGCTATGCTGATGCTGGTGCTGGTCCTTCCCGTGCTCGTACTCGTGCTGCTGCTCGTGCTACTGGTAGCTCGTGTTCACCGTTTCTTCCAGCAGGATCGTCGCCGCTGCCCCCGGCACTCCGAGCCCACCCTCTCGCGAAACTGGGATGGGAGACTCTGTTGGTAATTTCACGGTGTCTTGCATCTCTGAGTCGTCCCTTCCTCCTCCCACCGGGTTCCTGCCGTCGCTGCTCTTTCCCTTTCTACCCCAAACTCTCGTCCAACACCACCCCCGTTCCTCCATATTCTGGCCCACTTCACCTAGGCCAGCGCCCCCACGGAAGTCCACCGATCGCATGTGAGGGTGCATATCGCATCGAGTTAGAATCCCATTATAACCCAGTATTAACGGTGGTACCCTCCCAGTAATTGCCTAATTAATTGCCGAAATTAAAATTATTTTAAACTTGCTCCTCGAGATTAATTACTGCTTAAGCATCGAACGCTGATTTAGCGCTTTACTCGCTAATAAAACAAAGTTGATAAAATAGCTAAGCGCTCGTGCAAGTTACCAAACTGATAAATAACTTGATGTTTGTTAATGACTGGCCAAGTGTAGTGTGCCGCACCGTTAATGCAAGTGCCCGATTTGAAGAATTTTGAAGTCCGATAAAGATAAAGATAAAGAATGGCAAGAGTGGTACCGGGCACACTAAATGAATACGAGAGCTCGCATTTATCTATATTAATAAACACTTAATAATCGAGGTAACAGTAAATTTATGAAATATGGACGCTCGGAGCTATATGGGCACTCGATGACAAATCACATTGAGTAATGTACATAACTCGATTACTTCAATTTATAAGCTTGCCAGGAAACCATAGCGTCCGAGCAAAGTTTTCTTTTGTAAAATCGAACCGAACGGGTTATAAATCAAATTATACGTGGAAGTAGAGATTAGATTTCCGTCGGTCCACGTTCGAGAATTCGCAAACGCCAATTCGTATCTGGGGTAAGGGTGCTGCGGCTTTCGAGGATCTGAGCCTTTCTGAGCTCTTCTCTTCTCTTCTCTTCACTTCTCTTCTCTTCTCTTCTCTTCTCTTCTCTTCCGCTTGCAGCCTGCCTCTCTTACTTTCGTCCTTGCTCTCGCTCTTTCTCCCTCTTTTGTTTGGCCGTGTCCAGCTCGCCTCAGTCTCTATCCATCGTCTCCACCTTGTCTTCCCCGCCCCTCCTCTTCTTCCAGTTCCTCCACAGTGAGGCACTGCAATGTCCAACATTAGTTAACGATTAATCAAGGCGCTTGTAGCTCAACATATATCATTAAACTAGTTAGCGAAGTAGGGTCGGCCAAGTGTGCTGACCACTGCTTCCTCGCCGATCCCCAAACTCGCCCCCTCGGGCGAATCCCGCCTACTGCCGCGCAATCTCCCTCGCCCCCTCGGCCTCCCTCCGACCTCCACCCTCCACCCGCCACCTACCACCTCCTTCCCACCCACGTACCCGGACTAAACTCTTGAAGGCCCCCGCAGTGGAGTTTACACTCGTCCTCGACTACCGGGCCAAACGACGAGCTTTCTACGAATTGCTCGTTATGAGACGAACTTTAAGGGTCGTTTGAATGCAATTTTACTCGGTGTATGTATGAGATGCTCCGAGCCCAGGCATTATTTCCTTACTCATTCCAACGTGCACTTTCTCCTTCTTCTTCTTCATCATCATCATCTTCTTCTTCTTCTTCTTCTTCTTCTTCTTCTTCTTCTTCTTCTTCTTCTTCTTCTTCTTATTTCGCTAAACGGAATTTTACAACGAGCTTTTTCTTAAAGATTCCATAATTTAAGAAAAAGCTTTGCGCTACTCGTGCACAAACGAGATTTCTAAAAACGCATTAAAATTAACGGTGCCCTTTTAAATATTATTTCGGTCGGCGCCAAACTCGAAATCCAAGTTATTGTTAAAAAATCGTATAATAATAGAGCCTGTGTCGCTTAAATAAATAGATTTCAACATCCCTGGAGGAAAGAGCAGTTTTGTGCTTGAGCTCCAAGTTGTATTTCTCAAGACACATTATTGCAATGTTCAAAGTAACGTGCGAATGTTTGAATAATGTAGTCCAAACTCCAGCTTTCATTTTCATGCTTTTTCGCATTCTCATCGAGTGGATGTAGAGGTGCAAAGGGTATGAATTAATTCGAAGCACTCGAAATGTTCGAAAAGGATTCGTCTTATCCGCGGTCACTCATATTTCTCGCTCTCTCGGCTTGTAACTCACTTTGGCTTCCTCTCCCGAGCGTCTTGAGGCAGTCCTGGATCTCGCCGCTCCACTCCTTCTCCTGGTTGGCTCGTCCAATTTTAAGTCTGAAACGTAGGTACTGTCGGCTTCCGCCGGCTCTTGCATCAGTGGGTGCGTCCCTTATAAATCCTGCAGGACTCGAGCAGGCACTAATGTACGACTGTTTGCGGGTATAACTTGGCCCCGACACGAAGGATAGCAGGAGTCGGCGTTGCCAGCACATGTTAAGCCGAGGCTAAAGGCCGCTAGACCTGGCCATTCCTCACTGCCTCGGCTCGGCTCTCCCTTGACTCGCACCTCCTCGCTAAATCCACGTGTTCTCTTCCCTCCCGCCCTCCTCCTCCTCCTCCTCCTCCTCCTCCGCCTCCGCCTCCCTGTCAAGCCGAGGCGATACAATGCCCTGCGAACTTGTCTCCGCTTCTTATCCCAACGGCAAACCTTGCTTGCAATTTATCGATGCAGAAATTTACGCTCCGCACTGTTGATTCTCGAGATGTTCCTCATACTTTTGCCCTCTACGGAAAAGACCCTTGCGAGGGTTTTTTGGGCGGAGGCAGGACTCAACGCTAATCCCGAAATCTCAATCTCCGGGTTAGGTGGAGCCGCGGAGCATCGAGGCGAAGGAAGAGAGTGAGATGGATCTTGCGCTCGAATCGTCCACTGGTGTTAATATCGCGAGAGTTACTTCGGCCAAAGTTATTTGACCGCGGACAGTGTTCATCCCCCGAAATAGTATTAAATCCCCTGCTCCGAGCACCTCTAGTGCTTCGGACAGTCTTGTAGCGAAGCTCGGTCGGGTGGGGAGGGGGGGAGGAGGAAGGGCGGAGGGCGCCGACGTCCGATGTCCAATGTCCGATGTCCGCCGGTGTCGCCGACAAACGTTTGCTCGGCAAACAAACCAACTTTCCATCCGCCCGCGTAGCTCGCGCATGACCCGGGCCAAAGTCGTTCCAACGCTGCCTCTCGAATGACCGACGCCAAACACGACTCCTGGTGTTTTACTTGGGCACGGATAAGTGATTGAAGAGCGGCGGACGCTTCACCACTTGGGAGCAGCGCGAAAAAGACGAGAGGAATACGAATAAGGAAGGAGGGACAATTGCCAATGATTCACTCGCTTCATTTCACGACAAGCGCTCGTCGACAGGATCGAGGACACAAGAAACTTGCGAGTTCATTATCCAGCTTTGGCCGCTACTTCATTAAGAACCACCGCCCCGAGGCTTTGGACTCGGATCACGCAACCCAATGAATAACGCTCATCAAAAACCGAGTTTGGCAGAAAAATGCGGCGTCAATGGGCCGTCAATGGGCCGTCAATCCGCCGTCAAGAGTACCGTATCGCTGACGACTCCAGACAACTGCCACTGCACTCCACTCCCCATCGCCAATTAGCCAACTTTGATCGTGCGATTTCGGAGCTGCCGAGCGATGCTAAGCTTGTGAATTAGAATGGTATCGGATGGTTTTTTCTCTGTTTACTCGCTCGAGCGCCGAGTATCATTGCTCGAAACCAAATTGTAACGAAATTGTAAAGCAAGTGGAAAGATCGAGGGAGATTCGAAGTGGAAATTTACATAGAGCCGAGACTTACATAGCATATTTGAGGAGGAGGCAAGTTTCGCTCCCAAAGGGCAGCTGCGCACTGGTAACAACGCTTTTTGAACCTGAGAGTTGCTGACCGTCGCATTGACCAAGTATAAGATAATCCTTGGTTACATACGAAGAGCGGTGAGGAGTGGGTGGGAGGGGGAGGAACGGCGGGGGGGACGGGCTAGAGCCGCAGCATCACTGGTCCAGAGCTCCACACGTGTATCCCGCGGCCTGGTTCTTCGAGGCGCACTATATTAATGTTTGTCTTTATATCTGTAAACAGTCACTGGTAGTATCTCCGGTTACTGCCAGGTACTGACTAACTACCCATGCTTCGGTCAGTTCTGTGCAGACGCGTTAGATTATTAACTGACCACTGGGATTAGAAACTTCCTTCGAGGTTCCTCTCGTCGTTCTTGTCGCTCTGGTTATATCTGAACATTCCCAAGTATATTATTGAAACAGGACTGCACGAGGAGAGTTTGAATTTCTCTCTGATTTACCGAGAACACCCTCTAGAGCTGATGTACTCCAATACTAAAGTTTCTGCCTTCATATATGAATTATGATTAAATTTTATATTTATCTTCAACTTTAACTAAGATTACGCTTTTATATTTATTAGGCTGGAATAATAATAACTCCTCTTTAACTGCTCGAACGTGCATTCGGAAACTCGATATAAAAGTGCGAATTTGCGCTTGTCACACGGCAATTAATTTCGAGAAACTAACAATTCAAACTGGAAATTGTCTTTGAAGCTCTTGGACTAACGACAATTTAGACTATTTCAGTCCTCACTGGAATAGGTTTAAAAAGTATTTAGACACGAGAATTGATAGAATTGTAATTTTAACAAAGAAAACCCTGGGACACCCAAGTACCGGAGCAATTGGTTCTTTTTTTTTTTTCTTCTTTTTCTTCTTCTTCTCTTGTTCTTTATCTTCTTCTTTTTTGCTTCTCGGTAAATAATCCAATATAGAATTTATTATTTATAAATTTGCATGCAAAATACTGCAAGTCCAAAACTACTGTTAATGCCGTAGTAATTAGCGTTTAATTCTCAAAAACAGGAAAGTTATCCGCCCAAAGTCTATTTCGCGTCGAGCGCAGTTCTAAGGATTCTAAAGAGATTCTAATGAAATAGTGTATTTGCGTTTGTCTGGAGCGTAAAATTAAGTAACATACAATATTTACATAACGATATAAAACCTTGTAAATGTTGAGCTTTCCGAGTCTCTACATTTTAGCAACTAAATTCGTTTAAAGCGGGAGCATTTAAAAATGCGTCGTCTCGGCTCCGAAAATACCAAAATTACGTCGGTCAAATGAATCGAAGTGCGGCTCGCCCGCGTCGCCTCGCAATCGCCCGAGTCGAGCGCGAGCGCGTTCTCCTGCACCCGCGTCACTCCAAATGAATAACGGGCCTTCCCCGGTTCCCCGAACCCGGAGCGACGCCCCGCCCGGATTACGATTTGGCGTTTCCCCGAGCGCGAGATGAAGAAGCGGGCCATTGTCCAAGTCGCGATTCATCCGGGTTTATCGGCGGCCCCCGGCGCTTATCGGCGCTCCGAAAACGCAAATCCGCGACACGTGCCGGGGATCGACCGGGAGCGACAGCTGGACCCCCGGCTGGACTTCGCCTCGGCGACGGTGCGTGGCGACGGCGACAACGACGGCGACGACGACGACGACGACGACGACGACGACGACGATGAAGACGATGACGATGACGATGAAGGCGGTGGCGCTTGGGCCGACACCCGGACGACCGACGGCGACGTGGTGGGCGATGACACACTGGCATTAGCCGTGAGTGACGGAGTGGCACACGTCGCCGCTTTTATCGGCTAAGGCCGCGTGTGCGCGTGTCTTCACATATGCACGCGTTAGGCATAGAATGCCCGTGTGCGTGGGCGAGGAGGGAGAGGGAGGAAGAGCATCGGGGAGCGAGAGCGAAAGGGGAGAGAGATGGCGATGGCGATGGCGGGAGGGAGGAGGGAGAGGGAACTGCCTGTATGCGGACAGCACGGTTAACTGACGCGGCATATTTACATTCCGCACTGGCGCAATTAAGCCTCGTGTCCGGCGTCAAGCGAGGAAATTCCGTGTGGGCTAACGCCTCGTACTTGCTTTCACGCTTCGCAGTGCTTTTCCCGTTTGCCTCTTGTTTCCCTTTCCCCCCGACCCTTTGCCCTCTTTGTGATGCGACTCTTCTCTCCCCCCCCTCCTCCCCACGTCGGCCCTCTCGGGTTCGGTTTTCTTCTTCAAATTTTCGGCCTCGCTCGCACTCGCGTCCTCCCACGTATCGGTTACCCCCTTCACCCGCCTCCATTTCACATTTACAACGGGGTTTAAACGCTTTTACCAAGCTTCCGTTTGGTTTGGTTTATTTTTTGATTTTGTATTTCTGTCCCAAGCGAGCGGAGATCGAGTGATTAGTTCCTAATCGGCTATTATTATTTTTTAAATCAAGCAAATCTTTATTACCAATACAGTGGCAAAAGGAGGAAAAGGTATTTCAGAAAATGTATAGTTATTGAAAAGGTGAAAAACGCTATTCAGTTGTCACTTTGATATATGTAATGTTAGCTTATTTTTCTGAATTATTATTCCAATAAATTATTCGTCCTATTGAACGAATGATGTCTCTGTATTAGGGAGCTCAGAGCAGTTATCAATATTTTTTTGGCGTTGTGTATCGTAATTTATTAGCGTTGGACAAGGTTTTAACGCGAACTAGTGGGCTTCGAGACTAGTGAATAAATTGCTCAAACTGAAAAACAAACAAGGTAAAATATTGCAATTACCTTAAATAAATTTAAACAATTCACTTTATCATTTTTAAACACAATGTAGACTCTGTCTGATTAGTTTTCTCCATAATCTTGAACCACATAACAAAATATTTTTATCGGAAGCATTACAATTTGGTTGGCGCCAGCCACTTTTCTTACAGAATTTTTATTCATTTCAAGTAATCCAATCGTAGTGGGCATAAAATATTATTGCTCAGAACTGAAAAGCAATTTTTCAAAAACGATTTTCTTCCTACGGTACAGATTTACAGCACTATCAATGAAACTCTCCTTAGCCAAGGTACACCACCAGAACAAAGGGTCCTAAAATTTTCAAGAGCGAACCGAAGTAGGAAGAAACTGACATTCTCATATAAATGCGCCGCTCGTGAACTTGGAATAAGAAAGGGGCAATTTGAAAAAGTTGCGAGTCGCGGGATAATCGCGACGGGAAATCACTTCTCGCGGTAATTTCACGGGAAAACCCACCACATCCAGTCGTTATGAATTCTAGAGCGAAATTTGACGATCGGCAGCTCGGAAACCTCTCAGTTGGCGCGAGCGATTTTCAGATCGTTATCGCTCTCGCGGTCCACTCTCGGGGGCTCCAGAAAATACCGATATTCCCGCTAATGGTGTCCGATTGCGCCAATAGAACGGATTCTTTATATTAGGATCTTGGATTTTTTTTGGTAGGGAGGGGGGAGGACTAGAGGGGTCCGGATATGTTCGTTCTCTCGATCGGGGAGGGCTATCAAAAATCAATAGAGATACCAAAATCAAGTGAGCGACTATGTATTTTTGATGAGTTTATAACGAATCCACTGTGATATCATTGACACTTTATTCTGCTACACTTTCCTGATTCAATTTTGGTTTGCATTGATTTTTTGTTACGTGCTTCTTCGTTCTTTCATTCATTGGACAAGCGGCAATTATCCACGAATTAGCGCGATAAAAAGGCGAATTTCGCATTTAAAATTTGATAGTTTTATTCGGTAAACAATCTCTTCTCTGGTATTCCACGAGCTCATCAAACGAGCTCACAGACTCGTGGAATAAAGAGAAGAATATTATTAGACTTTCTCCGCGTTTGAACAACAATGTACAATTATTTGTATTGAATAGAATGTTCGACTCTGGTGCTTTCTTAACTATTCGCGAATACCGAATAACTATTGCCGCATTAATCTGACACACGTGATATATTATTGGATTGTCGGAGATAGTTTGTTTTTTTGATAAACGTGGAAAACAGTGTTTAAAGTGAAATGTCTTGTTTAAAATATAATGAAATTATATTTAAGAATAATGTATTGCCCGAGTCGATTAATACTTTTAATTTAATGCCGCTCGACAGGAATGAAAGGATCGGGATACAAATACGAAATAAAGTAAATTGTAATGACAAAAACAGTCCGTATTTTTAACCAGCAATTTATTTAACAGAAATATTGCACAATAAACTGATGTTGAAATCTGCGTTTCTAAATATAACCGCATAATAAAAATGTGTTACTTTATTGTAATATAATGTAAAGAATAACAGCGTGCAATCTCCTTAACGTACTCAATGTTTTCTATTTTAATTAAAAAATATAAATTGATGAGATATTTAACATAAGTTTATTTTAATTAAGATTCGAGTATGGCAAGATAACAAAAACTTGGAAAATCCAACTTATTATAGTACACTTCCTTATCTCGTGTGATATATGAGCACGATAAATATATTTATCAATTTTTAAATTACGTCTATTATGATTCAACGTAATTTATATTATTGTATCTTACGAATCAATTATTTTTAATATGTGTAATGCATTAATTTATTTTAAGAGGATAAGAAAGTTTAAATATATCTTCTAAGCATTAAAATCAATTTTGGCACTTTAATTGTCTCCGTATTTAGTTTAAAAATTTCAATGCATCAAGTATTTAAGACATTTCAATTTTTGTCGTGTAAACCGGACCCTCTTGCGCATTTTTAAATAATGATTAATCGGATTTATCTCAAATTATGGTAATACGCTCAATTAAACACAAATGATAATTCAGTTAGATTTACAATAGGACTGCGAACAGCATTTCAACATAAAAAATATTTATTAATATGCGGGATACCTCGCGTACACTTTTACCGGTTGGAGATTTAAAAGCAAGTTTTAAAATAATGTAATGTGGTTGAGCGTTTTTTCCGGATTAGACGAAAGCTAATCTTAGAATATTGTATGCATTGCGGACGTCATAGTTATATTTATAAAAATTTATCGAATTTGTATGAAAAATTGTTGACACTGATAAATTCATACCGGGTGTAAATGACGAGTATTAATTCTTTAAATAATCGTAATATATCATTCAATACATGAGCGTGGGAGGCGAAATTTCACGAGTCTGAGTCAAATGATTCGGCGCGATAGGAGAAAGTTATTAAACGTTGATACACCTTATTCCCGAAAAAGATATAACCGTTGCATTGAAAACACCTTTATCGCCAGATACAATAATTGCCATAATCGCGTGCAGTGCCACGGAGTAATTATTATCCCCTTGTAGAGGCCCGCATGAACGTGCATGTGCACGAGTGTGCGGATACGCTAGTTACACATTACATCCATTGGGCGCAAGCGTGTATCGCTAGAGAGAGAGAGAGAGAGAGAGAGAGAGAGAGAGAGAGGGAGAGAGGCAGGGAGGAGTCGATTCGCAAAACAATGGCCAAACAGTCGTCGACACTCGCTCTCGGGCGGACGAGATATCCGGCACCAGATTCGCCATCTTTATCTTCTCCCCGACTATCTCCTCGCTTCCATCTTTTATTAGCATCCCGTAGAACCTATTCCGCGGGTGTTCCTCTATCGCCTAACCTATCCTCCTCCTTCGCTCCTCGTCTCGCAGCCGCGGGCTTCCCGGGGAAGCCAGCGAGCAAGAGCCAACAGAAGTGCGTATTTACGAGCGTTCCCGTCCATAAAGCAACCTCGCGCCTGATTTTGATACATTCTCTCCATGCCGGGCACTATCTCACGCGCGAATACGACCTACGTAGCCATATACACTCGGGATTTATGGAGATGCTGCGAGAGTCGAGATGGAGAGGGGCGGGGGAGGGGGAGGGGGGGAGAGAGACGAGCGCAGCCTCTCCACCCTGGAATTCCCTTCCCCGGCCCGAGCAACTCCGGGAAACGCTTTCCCGCTACCGACGATCGCTCTCTTTATTTGCCAAGACTCGATTCCGCGCAACCGGCTAATCCCCAGGAATGCACCCGCGACTGTAAATCTCCCTCGGGGCGCTGGACTACGGAGTGCCTGCCAACCGGGCCACGCCGAGGAACCTCCTGCCCCGCTTGTTCCGCACTCCTTCGAGCCTCCCCAGCTCTCTGCACTTTTCAAATAACTCCATTAATCTTCGCCGCGACCCTGACGAGCTGCTCGATAATTGCACGCGGTTAGTTCGGTCTTAGTCCAAGTACGTATTTATGATTTGAAGATGGAGCAGAGTAGAGTAGAGTGGAGTGGAGTGGAGTGGAATGGAATGAAGTGGAGTGGAGTGGGTTATGAGGGCGTAATCGAAGACTGTTAACTCGTTGACGGATTTGTGCCAGCAATTTCTTGCAATTGATGGATATTTGTCTCGGCTTGCTTTTGTTCAAGCTGCCGTCCAAGATAACTTTCAATTCGCTTTACCTACTCCGATAAATTTGCCCCAACTTCCAGTATCGTAATAGCGAATGATGCCGATGAATTTTAATTCCGTTGCACCACTTCCCTACCCGATCCAGCGCCATTAGAGTTTGATATTCTAAAATATTCACTGTCGAGCCCATGTAAATACAAAGTCCACGTAAGAAGTTGGAAAAATTCCTCCTCGGGACGCTCATCGACTCGGCGGAAAATATTGTGCCTTCGGGAAATTTGTTATTAAAATATACATTAGAGGAGTCGGAAAAAATATTCACGGCCGCGCGCTCCTACGCTTACTTATGCGGGAATAAATGTATGGGAGAAGTCAGGCTGCGGAGGGAGTGAAGGGAGCCAAAAGGCGCGGAAAGGGGTGGAAAGGGGTCGAGGAAGCGGGGAGGAGGGGAGCGCGTGGAATGGTCGAGAAAGGGGTTATGCAATCGCGGAGATGGGCTGCCGGTGTCCTCGGGTTCGCGCGTGTGTGTGCGTGACCCATGCGCTAGTTGGTCACCAGCGGATAAGGGAAGCCTGCCGATTGCTGCACACGTACTTGTACTTATACTTGCACGCACACTCACCCCCGCGCGGGGGCATATATCGCAATCATAATATTATGCTGAAATTGGAAGGGCTGGATTTCCCATTTCTATTTTAATGGCTTGTGGGATTTCGATGAGTGCGAGAGTAACGTCAAGTGTGTAGGTTTATGCCCCATGCGCTACGTGTCGCGAAACTTTGGTGCCCGTTATCTTTGACATTCACATAATGCGATTACCGGGTTCAGTGAAAAATGAGCCAGCCTTTGTCGTGGGATCGCGACTTTTGCGTACGACGACGACGTTAAATTTAGAACCAAATCAGGCGTTCCTTTTCCTCCCAAAACGCCTTTCTCTCTCCAAATATCGCCGCCTCTATCGATCATTTCTTTTCGTGTTTAATTTTTTTCTTCAAAATAAGTCATAAACACGACAAACAACGCTATATCTTCATTTTCAATAAATTTTCAAACTTTTTTCTGTTTTAGGTAAGTTTCATTGGAGCTTGAATGTTTGCTACGTTTATCTGTACATCAAGTATTCGGTAACGTATTGAAATTATCGATTTCTCTGTTTATTCTGTGTTTATGATCGCTGGTATCTTCTCTTTATCTATAACGTTTTGAAAAATGTGTGAGCTTATAAAACAATTTCGTTCGATTGATAGTAATACAAATATTATTTTAAGCATAAAAATTATCTGCTTTTTAATATTAAAAGAGAGATAAGAGTTGTTAAATAACTTTATTTGCCGTGGAATTGAAGTTAGGGAATAAATAACAGGCCACACATGATCAGGCCAGCATCCGCTGGATCGATAGTCATGAGAATTATCCTTGAAATTGCTTGGCAATCGTCAAACTCGCTTATTCCAGAACATAATATTTCAGTAAGCAAGCCTATTAATTACTTGGTATCTCGAAGGATAAAACTCTTGACTCATAATCAACCAGTTGTTCGTTTGATGTTGAGACGTTATTGTCTATGTTATCCTCTTCTCTTGATTATTTCTTGAGTGTATCTTTACTCCAAAAAAAAAAAAAAATAATTTCCTTTGAATTGCACTCTATAAATTATTTGCCAAGAAATTATAGACAATTATTTGCACTTATTAAATGCAATAGACGACAATATATATTATCTAGTGTTTACATTGCATTTAATCCCACGTTCTGCGCATTAGAGCGTATTCTTTTAGTAATCGTAAAAATCGCTACATTAAGTATTGTACTTTATGAAAACTCACAAAGAAATAAATTGATTTCTTTAGTTAAAAGGCACATCAAGAAAGATTAATAATCTGAATGGAAACAATCAATACGGACATTAGAGTAATGTAAAATATCCAATTTAGACTACAGTGTAATACTTGGCTTATTTAAAAATATTTTCCCATTTCATTATCTAAAATCTAATTACACGTTCGCGAGTCCATTCATAATTCATATTGTTTCGCTTCTTAAAATTGCGCAACGTGTATTTTCTATATGATACATATTAATTAAACCACCTGCGAAATGACCACACTGGTAATATACTAGTTACCACGAGAATTCCCAGTAAAACCAATTGAATAACGCCAAATGATACGCATTTTTATTTGTGTAATTATTAAGTATTCCAAAACGAGCACTCGCGTAATGTTATTAATCACGCGTAAATTATAATAATCGTGCGCCTAAAAATTTCCTTATCTAAATGACGAAGTGTAAAAAAAATAAAAATACGAGTAGAAAATTATTTATTATTAGCAGTTGCTTGAGCATTACTTTTTTGCAGATTGTTTTACCTTTTGGAAAGTTTGTTTTGCTAAGGTCAAAAGTTTACTTGCGCAGAGCGAAAGGGCTGGATGCAGGCGCGATTGGCGAGAAAATGACGCAAGAAAGTTTGGCGGGGATATACGAACGTTCGCGCGAACTAAAGAAGCGGCGTGTAAAGAGTGAGGAAACGAGAGAGAAAGAAGAGAGTCTTTAAAGTTCCTAAAGAGCCTTTAGCTGAAATTAATACTCGGAAGACGTTGACTGGTTTCCTTATTTAATTATAACGAGCCCGCGAAGCTCATTACACAAATACTCTATGCTTGTTTCTTCTTGCTTATTCCCGTCTCATTTCGGTTGTTTGGACCCGTAAATTATTCCAAAAACTGTGCTTCGAGGAGGAATCACTCGGAGTGATCAATTTGTATAAAAATTAATGGATGAGAATCGGTGAGAAAGAAAAGAATTGCTTTCGCGGCCAAAGACAAAGACTAGAGACCAAACTAATCCATCAGAACAATTGTACGTGTTTATTCGAAACTTGTAAAATGTATGCTTTAAAACACGAGAAATCTTCTAAAACAGTTGTGTTAAATGATGGATAAAATCCCTTTTTATGGAAGTTATGGTTGCGGAAGTCGTAAGCATGTAAATTCTCTGAAAGTATTTTACCAAACTCATAAATATAATTTTTACAGTCATTTATTTTATATTTATTATATGAGTATTTTTCCGAGATCTATTCCCACAGGCAGAAGCGGCGGTGGTGGTTCGGTGGCGGCAAAAAAGCACGCAAATCCGTTCAATTATGAATTTTATTATTGCGAAAAAAGGAGCGCATAATGTATTGCGAAATGACAAATTGTATAAAAGTTATTGCTCGCTTTTCCCGCAATTTAAAATTACACGATAAAGCACAATGGCGGCCGAACAAAAGTTACTCGCCCACCCGCCCGTGCGTGCGCGCGTGTGTGCGTGCGTGCGTTTTTTCACGAAAAAATGCCTTTTCCTACTACTGGAGACCGTAATTTGCCGAGGCGTCACTACGACGAAATGAAACACGCACCACGACATAATTTATAACGTATAATATTTAATGTATCCGAGGCATCCTTGATCATCGTCGACGTACCTCATTACACTACTACTGACCTGAATCTTTTATTATCCTCGCCGCTCGTCCGCGTATGTATATATTAGCACTCGGCGATGGTTATCGTTCGTCGCCCTTATTATCTCGTAGAAAACAATCATTATGCTCATTGAACGCAAAGCGCTCTCATTCCTCCTCCCCCCTCCCCCTCCCCTAGCCCACACCTCCACCGCCACAACCTCCCACCCTCTCGCACTTTTTCTCACTCTCGCTCGCTCATTCTCTCTCTCTCTCTCTCTCTCTCTCTCTCTCTCTCTCTCTCGCTCGCTCCTCTGGCGCCGCACGCAATTTTGTAATACGTACAATTCCAGGAGAGCCTTTGCGATACTGATTAACAGCTTAGTCTCCGCAGAACGCGCATAATAAGATTTGAGATAAACACCGCGTGATAAAAAAAGTGTAATTAAAATAATGATCATTATACGTTGAAAGGAAAAACAGTAATAATCGCGATGATGGCTGTTGCCGGCTCCGCCGCACACAGGCATCTGGAAATTTCGTAAAAAATTTGATTATCTAGTTTGCTTTTAATTTATACAATGCAAAAGTACGAACGACGTGTGTACACCTCTGAACGTGCTAATTCAGGGTAACTCATTAGCATTTTTCTATAATATCCCATCAATTATTCATTCAACAAGAAAATACAGAAATAAATAATTACTTTAAACGATTAGTTGTAATCGAGCTCGGGAGGTATCGGTATTGCTCGGTAGGGGAAATCGTAATTTGTGCAGCGGAATATTAATGAAATTAATGAGAATTGATAGAAAAATTGTGGAAAAGAGTCACATTCAATTACAAGTTACAATGGATACATTATCCCACGCTACTTATACATCGATTAGCTCGTACACCTCAAAACATGAATAATAGACAGTGTAATGAATGATCAAGTTTTTAGTCATATTTTCATTACAAGTTGCACTTGGGAAATGCAACTTTCGCAAATTATTATATATACAAGCTAGTCATTTAATTATATACTTAATATTTAAATACATTTCAAATGACTATTGGTCATAGTTAATTGGCTTTACGGAAAAGGCTGATCCGCAATGTCCCTTTAAGCGCTCCTTTAATTTGATAAGCATAATTTAATGTGAAGTGGGAAAATGGAAAAAAGATTTGCTGTCCCACCTAATCTTCATAATAACAACAAGAACAATAGACAGAAACAGTTTATGGCGCCTATAATTATGTAAAAAATTGAGCGAAAAATGTATGATGGTGGGAAATTCGTGTCATAGCGTAAACAGAGGCATCGGAGAGAAAGAGGTGACTTTTCGGTTTAAAAAACTCGGAAAAAGGAGGAAAATAATTTGAGGGGTGCAGCTGGAGGAGAGAAGTGGACGAGCGGAATAATCGGTGGCGACCTCCGTGTTAGATGCCGTTGGGTGGACCGGGAAAAAGAGTAGAGAAAGCCAGAGAGTGAGAGGAGATCGAAAAGAGAGGGAAAGAGAGGAAATAAACCGGAGCGTCGGAGCGGCCGACTGACAGGAATTTACATCCTCTCGAGCGCAATCTGCGTGAGTGAATTGTGTCGTGTTACCGTCGTCCGGAGAATTAGATCCGGAAAATCCGTAATAATTACTCGACCGATGGTTGGCTCTTTTTCTGCTACTCCTCTTCCTTCTTTTTCGCTCGCTCCTATTGTCCGGGTGGCGGTTGCGGGGGTGTCGCCATTTGAGCCTCTGCCTCTTCCGTACTTTCTCCCGGCTTTCGCCGTTTTCACCTTGTAGGCCACGGGACTGGTGCCGCGGCTCATTCATGCCGCGAAATAAACAAGTAAATACAGAGAACACGCCCGACTTGGCGGTGAATGCAAATCAGATTTTCCCTTCGCGTTACGTTTCCCCGCGCGAATAAAAGCGAAATTATTGCATTCCCTTGCACCCCTGCGCAACTCTCCAACACTTTCCTTTTTGTCGCTTTTCCTTTTTCATCGAGCCGAGTTTTCGTGTGCTTTGCGACTTATTGCTCAGTCGAAATTACACGCGAAATATGTGCGTGCTTCCTGCTCCTTTATTAATTTATTATTAAAACGAAAAATACATTTATTATGAAACGAGCTCCATTGTTGATGAGCTGAAAAATATAAGTTTGAACCACAAAAGTGTAAAATGTTGTGAAAGAGATGCAAGCTTATAAATTGTGGAAGGCACGTCGTGGTATCTTTTAGTGTTCAGTCAACGGGTTAGATCGTTTTAATACAGATGTTTTGCTTCTGGTAAAATTAGTTTGCTTAATGCCCAATGATTTATGCACAAGTATCGTGAAGACTCTTTCCTTCTCCCTCTCTCTCTCTCTCTCTCTCTCTCTCTCTCTCTCTCTCTCTCACTCACTCTCCCCTCCCCCCTCTCTCTCTTGCTGCTTTCGCAAAATTTAGGTTAAACGCACCCAACACGTGTACGCACTTCGTCTTTGGCAGCACTATCGCGTTTCAATGTAACTCGCACTTCTTTGTGTGTTACCACCCAAAGAAAATCCCTGTTATGTCGTTAATTGACACATTATATTTATTGAAATTAATCTTTTGTGCAAAAAGATTTTAATTTAAATACTCGACTGGGAGTATCAAATTTTTTATTTTTCATATTTAATTAATAATATTACTTTTAATCCAATTGTTTTTTTTTTATTATTAAAAAGAACTATGCCAGTACATATCGCAATATATATATATACGTATAGTCACATTTTTATAATTTTAAATTAATTGAAAAATAAATTGAGGTTTAAAAGTACTTTATTCAGCTCGACATAATTATTCGATTCATGTAACATAATGAAAAATAAATGTCTATTTAAATCGTTGTACAACAATTCAGTGAATATGGAAAAAATGTTCAAAGGAGAAAAGATCACATTCGCTAATCGCGGTTCAATTAAAAAATTACAAGCATTGACAATTGGCTAAGAATTGCTTTAAATGGATTTAAATTGTAAAGTGTATTCGTAATTTCTATAAATATTATTTTCAATTTCAACATTCAAATATTCACATGAGCAAATACATGATTAATTCGCTGCTTTCAATAATTCATTATTGTTTTGACTACAATTCCATTATTGGTGGTAGAAGTGACATTCGTTTCTGATCCCCTCTCTTCTTTAGAATTATTTACTATGGCAGTAGTCCATCTTTGTCGTACATCATTTTCTGTAAAATGTAACAGATGAGTACTTGTTTCACACCCGGATGATTGAATAATTTCTGGCTGAAAAGCAATCGTCGAACAAAGACCCAGCCTCCTATGAACCTGTAAGACCAAAATTTTCAAATTCACACCGCACTTGAGGTAGCCGAACTCACAAGCTTGCATAAAAACTCCGCGGTCAGAGGAAAAAACGGTGGAACGACCCTGTGAGCAGTGGGGAGGCTGTATAGATGGACCAATCGGGCATGGTCCAGCATATCGAACGTGAAATAAAAACGCGATTCGGCTCACCGATGCCACCGTACGAATGCATGCGCAGGGAGTGCAGAGGAACAGAGAGACAGGGAGAGAGGGGGGAGGGAAAGAGAGAGGGGGAGGGAGGGAGAGAAAGAGTGAGAGAGAGAGAGAGAGAGAGAGAGAGAGAGAGACACTGGTTGGGGAGAGGCGAAAGAGAAGAGCAGCAGGGGCTCAAAATTAAAACCAGCCGGCAGAAAAATAATCAGATTTTTGCGTATATTATTAACGAAGATATGCAGGCGCGCGTACGAATGTGTCGAGGATGGGGGACGGTGTGTGTGTGTGTAAGCGCGCGTGCATCCGTTGCTCGTTGGGATAACTATTGACTTCAATCAAACCGAGAGTCACCCCTTTCTTCCCTTTATTTCTTGTGTGTGCGTGTGCGTGTGCAGCAGTCTCTTACCCTTTCATTCATCGCGCATCTGGGTGCGCGTGCGCCCACGCACACACTGACATATTTATTTGCTTAGAATTACTGCCTTTGACCAATGCAGATGCTGAATTATAATATGAAAGGAGTTGTGAGCTAACTTTTGAAAGTTTAATTATAAGAAAACGTTCATTGTGTTACAGTTAATTTCGGTGTAATTGGAGATAAAAGAAAGAGTGGAAAACAAAAGTAGACGATAATTTTGTTTTCGGTAGCGCCAAAAGTTGAAAGACGTCTCGAATCAAATAAAATTTTACTTTGATTGTAAATATCACTGAAAATATACGCGCGATATCAAATTTAGCCGCAGGAACCTTCCCACGCTGTTGAGAATGGAAGTTGGGGTCTCGTCTCTCTCGGTAGCCGAATATGTGTACAGAAATAATTCATCGATGGGGCAGTTGCATTAAGTACATTACATTTAGTCTAATATACTTCACGCCGATCAACATAAATTTCGCTTTATACATTGAAATGGAGTATTCGGATTAAAGTGCTCTCGGAAGCCGTTGTTGCACATATATATTTCTTTTTTAAAACATTATTTGACTCGTAAATTGCAGCAATGGCGTAAGAAAGTGTTTGCTTTGAATAAAAATGAGAATGAAAATTAGAGAGAGTAAAGTAGAAATAATGAGCCCGATGATTCATCGTACAAGTAAACAACATTTAATTAACTTGTAGCATTTAACATACGTAAACATTTGATGTAATTAGCCTGCTCCGCTGAAGATGAATCATTTTGAGTTTCGTGTTTAGGAAAAGTGCGTGATGTAGAGCCATTCACTTTGCAAAAAGATACGTTTGGTTTGAAAGAGTTGCATCTTGTTTCAAAGTAGGGATAGAATTTTACGAGGGTTTCTCTACGCGGTTTGTTACATTGTCTGCAAAATAAAAGAGCGACATTGTGAAAATTGCACTCCAAGAGTAGTAGCAAATAATGATGCTCGAGGTGATAATTTAGTTTACTTGTATTTACGAGTACGAATAAACAATTTTTTGGGATAAAAACGTAAGTGCATGATTCATTCTTAGTATTTGCTCATTGCACTTGTGTCTTTGTGGATTTTTCAACTCGGTAATTTTCTGGTAAAATTCGATTTTTTTTTATTGTAAATCACGAGTATTGGAATTTACATCGGCTGTAATTTTTTTAAGTAATGCACTTGGTGCCTTGGTGCAGCTATTACGAGGAGCAGAAAACGTGACTGGTTTTCCCTGTTTTTGGCGGTAAGATCGTGTGCCCTGAACAAAGACCTCCGTGGTTAAGTATGGGTTGTTTGCGAAAACGCACCCCCTCCCAACAACCCCCAACATTTCCCACCACTCTGATCGGAATGATCGAGATCCACTTTGGGCGAGCCCGCATTATACAGTTGACGCTTTCGAGTTCCCGCCTCTGGTGTCTGGAGCAGAAAATTTATAATGCGAAAAAAACGTCCAAGGGCCCAAGGACGCGCGTGTGCTCCGGCACTGAAAGATAGGTATTCCTGGCGATTTTTATGCGACGACAGGAGAGCGAAGTAGAGAAGTCGCGGCGCGCGCGCACAAGGTTTTACGTTTCCTAAGTAATGGCTCTTTGGTAATTTCTGCAAGATTTACGGGATTCGATAAAAAAAGCTTAGCTCCGAACCGAACACCGAGATCTCTCCCTATCCCTATCCCTATCCCTATCCCTATCCCTATCCGCACATCTCTCCGTCTCTCTCTTCCCTTCCGCGCTAGACAAGCCAGAGCGAGAAAAGGGTGAGATGATGATCCGTTAATTGTTTTGCTTCTTTTCGAAGCTGTTAAAATTATCGATTACCCTGTTATTTAGTGCTTCATAAATTTTTGCAGACTTACTTTGCGAGTATCTTTTTTCGAGTCTGGAAAAACTTTATTATGCATTAATTTTGCGTGAGGCAAAAACTATTGTTGTATAACTAACTTTTCTTGCGTTGGCACGATTAATTGCGATACCCATTTCTTGTATATCTAAAGTGGATTACATTATACATAATTATGTAAAGGACTCACTTGTAGGTTTTCTACTTATCATCAAAATTCAATCTATTACATTGTTATGCTGATCATTGTTTGAAATTAATTTCGTATTATGCTAATGAACATTGATATATATATATATATATATATATTCGTGAAAATATTTTCATTTCGTACTTGAAAAGAAGAATCTAAAAACTTTGTAATAAAACTGGAGCATAAGTTTGTGCTCATTGAGCGTGATAACAATAATAATGGGGAATAACTTAAATTACTAATCTCCGGATTCATATTGTATTTTGAGGCTTATATTTTATTAATATAATCATCAGTGCTCTGCTTATCTCTTATTATCATATTTCACTTATAAAGTTAATTAAAATGTTGTGCCCCTTTACACTCGTCTACAATTCAATTTAATTATTACTTTTGTTGGTTTCGAACAGTTTTTGTGCCATAACGATAATTTTTACATAAATGTTATACGACTTTGCTTTGGGCATATAAATTGAAATAAACAGTTATTTATTTAAATTTTCGTTCAACTTAAAAGCCTAGTTTTAATTCATGCGGAAATCCGTTCAACATCAATCAGTTGTACAATTCTTTTTGGTCCAACAGCGAACGAAAATAATGAAAGAATGAAACTTAAATTAAAATACATCGATCCATTTTATATAATGCTCATACATTTAAACGTATCAATATTTAAAAAAAATGCATTTTATTTCCTCAGACGTGAAAGCGCACCCCCACCCACACCGAGTTACTTTGAATATTATTCACTGGCGCAAATCTCCTTGTGTATAAATCCGTCACAAAGCGATAGATCGAAAAGAATAATTAAAGAGAGTCCGGATAAAGGCTCGAATCGGTACGTCAAATGCGATAAACTCCAACGAGGAAAAGTGAAAGACGACCGAAACCCGAAGCCACCGCGATTCCAGACCCCCCGAATCCCCGAGTTTCCGAATGGAGAATGCAGAGATGTGCGAGGAAGATGTTCACTTGCCTCGTCCTCGTCCTCGTCCTCGTCCTCGTCCTCCTAGCACGCAATCCTTGGCTGGATCCTTGACGCGCGACGAAATAACCGAGGACCTGAAGCTCGAGACTAGTCGCCCCGGTGAAGTGGCAGGAATCGCAGGACTTCCGCGCGAACAACGACCACAGGCACGACTATGGACGAATGCTCCTCTTCGGAGATCCTTCAGGAATCCGGAGGGCTTCCGCAGAATCCTTCGATCTCTAATTGGCGCATTCATTTCACGCTCGGCTCAGTTTCCACGCACTCGGATTATGTTGAGAGCGGCCATGCAATTTTAGTGCGCATTGTGCGTGTGACGAGTACACAATCCTAATCGCTCGTCCGCCCTGCATTCGTGCAATTGTCTAGGCTCTCGGCTTCTCCTGGGTTTAATGGCTCGGAGGTCCTCGAACCGGGATTATTACGGCGATTAAAAAAAAATTTATGTGCTCTCCTATTTATCAGCGTGGACGAAATGCAAAATTCGTTTTCGAAAAAAGCTCGGATGATATTGTTACCAACAAAATGCGAGTCCGAGATTTATTGACCTGTATTCCTAAAGATTATAGCAGATGTAATTTATGAGGCTTTATCACCAAATACCGCAGCCATGGACATTAATTGTTTAATTTTGTCGGTTTTCACGATCCCGCTTCGATTAATAAAGAGCATTATTGGGAGAAAATGAGGCTTCCACCGTAATCACGTCGATTTTTTTCAATAAAGATGTCCTTTTAGACACAAGACAAAGTGCATCACTTGTTACGGTAAAACGGCGTGTATATTGATAGCCACCGATTAAAATATAAACTCTTCTCCCTTGGCAGCATGTGACTTGCAATCGCAATGGACACGCAACCAACCCCTGCGCGACGCCACTCGTAGTTTGTATTCATGCCGTTACGTGTGTTGTCCTTTTTCAGATATAACTTTAGTTCTCTCTCTCCCTCCCTCTCTCTCTCTCTCTCTCTCTCTCTCTCTCTCTCTCTCTCTCTCTCTCTTTGTGTTGCCCTTCCGCTCCCTTCCTATCCACTCGCCCTTTCTTCTTCGGCAAATTGTTCTTACCGTCCTTCTCCCCCTTTTCCGATATCTCAATAATTTATCAATTCGTCATTATCAACTATCCGCATTCCCTTCTCGCGCGTCGCTTCGACATATTTCTCCATTAGACCGTTTCTGCTTATCAACACTCCCACTTCCAGGGATGTATTTAATAATTTTATGATCGTGCCACTTGTACTTTTTCTACCACACACCAGAATGACAAATAGCTTTTGTATTTAAATTATACTGTAAGTTACTTATTTGCGTCCCCATCTTTTCTAATTCATCCACACCGTTCCATCGGTAATAAAATTCAAAAATATGCTAATTAAAAAAAAAAAAAAAAAAAAAAAAAAAAAAATAGATAACGAAAAAACATTGCGTAACCAACATTATAAAAGCATTTTCATTTCACGCACAAAATTTTGCACCCAACAAATAAATATCTTTGTAAAAAGTGTGCAATAAAAGTGTTAGGCTGTAAATTTTCATAAACAATGAAAGGCAGAGTGCGATTTTTATTTATCACCGAAATCCATTTCGCATTTGCAGGTCAAAGATTAATCCATGAAAATGTACGTGACACGAAAATTTAAAGGATCGCAAACGATTACAGCTGGCGAAACTAGACAACATGCATGTACATTTTTCCCACGTTTGCAGGGTAGGCAGATCGATAGTAGGAGCATCGATCTATCTTGGCAGATTAGCAGATCCGAAGTAGGCAGGCAGAGTTTTTGTCTCGAGAGCCGCGCACCATCCTTGTTCTTATTTATCTTTGTCTCCATCCTCATCTGTTGGTCTCGACGGCCTTTTCCCTTCGGAAAAGGCGTGGTGCACGCATCCTGCGCCGATCAGCTCGCATAATCTGCGTACTCATTATAGTGCGGAAGGAGGGTGTAAGGGGCGAGGGACGCGCTTATGTCGTATTTTGTGCGTGTGCGTGTGCGTAGCGTGCATTCATTATGGGCGGTGGTTCGGGGCATTGTTTGCACATCGAGAGGGTGAACGCGCGACCGCCGCGTGTCTGCTCGAACGCGGCTGTGTGCGTGTGTGGACACAGCGAGGAAGAGAGAGAGAGAGAGAGAGAGAGAGAGAGGAGAGACTCGATCCGGTACCCTCTTTCCTTTCGTCTCCGACGTCCGTCCTCCTCTACCCTCTGACGAGCCCCAGCCTCTCTGGTCCAGTCCCCGTCTCTTCTCCCTCTCGTCGAACCTGATCGCATCCGGGCTTTCGAACCGTCTCTGCGGCGACACGCGCACGGCTAAGCTACTTATCTGCCGGTGTAAGCGCTTCAGATAATCGTCCGCGAACCAACTCACACTCGCTTCCTCATCCTCCTCGGTCCTCGGATGCTGGAGTGAACGCGCGTACATTAAATCGACGGAATTACGAGGAGGACGTGGTTGCGCTTTCCCGCTCGGACGATCGCATTTACATCCGAGTATCCAGTCGACGTGAGACGCACCCTTTTCTCAGGATTATAGGGGTGGTTGGGCCGAGGAGCAGATTGGCCAATATCTCCGATGCTGATATTTACCTCGTATTTTTTAATGTAGTTTCGTGGTTCCGGAAGTCGCGCCCCCGTTTATTTGTTGTATGCAATGTCGCTGTAACATTACAAACAAACAAGCCCCGATTACATTGCAGGAATTTTGCATATCTCAGATGTGCCGAGTTCTATTTGCATAATGAGTTGACTTATTCCGCGATTAGTCGATACATCAGCAGAGTGACACTCTCGCATGTGGTCATTTTCGGAAATTCAGTTTGCAATCAAAATTTATGGATCTGCACGTACTTAGTTCATATTTACTTACATAGAAACAAAGTTGCGACATGAATTAATGTTGTTTAACGTGGTGATGTAGATACAAACGCTAAAACAACTGGCCTTAATGCTGTTGGTAAATCTTTATAAAACATATTTTGAATCGAAGATTAAAATAACAATAGGGTCGAAGACCTCGCTCAAGTATCAATGGGATTCGTTGAATTAATAAGTATTTAACTGATGTTTTTATTCGGCAAAAGTTGAGTTTTGCACAAAGCAAAGAGAATTACCAAATCCGAGCATAATACAAAATATTTTATCGCGAAAATTCACTTCGTTGTTCGTTCTCCCCCAACAAATAGATCTCATCTCTGTAAATTGTTTTTTTTCTTCTTTTTCTTTTTCTTCTTTTTTTTTATAACTGTACATTTGGATGTTCATCCAAATCCGTAGGCTAGATAAATTATGTACACTCAAATCTATAAAGGGTATTTAGATCATTTCGTTGAAATGCAGTGCCTTGTTATTATTTTAATTTTAATAAAGCTTTGTTAAATCTGAAATGATTATTCTCGTAAATAATGCTTGGTGCTCGTGTTTCGACAAAAAGAAAGATTTATATCTATCTTTTCCCGTACCTTGCAGTACAATCGAACGACACGTGCCTCGTTTCCCTTGGCGATGTATTGCGCCGATAAAAAATACTCGCAGGACATCACATTTACTATGTCCTTTTAATGATTTTAATTGACTTTATGATATTTTACAGCACTCCGATCCTCAAAGCTCCGGACCTTTTGTTTCTGTTTATATTTTCAAAAACAACATTCGAGCCTCGACTGACTTTTATTTCGTTGGATTAATCTCCTGTTTTTATAGCGACATTTGCATTTATTTTAAGTTAAACAAATTCTTTCCCAGTACAAGAGCATTAAAGGTACTTACCTGTTGTAATCAACATACGTTTAAAGGCCCATATAAATTGTAAACAGGGAAGTAAAGTTAATGCAATGGATGTGTGCAGGTATTTTTTGCAGCCAGAGTATCGATGCTTCAAATTTATATTTCTTCGACTCGTGGGGCGACTCATTTGAACTTGATTATAAACAGAGTCGCTTTTCTAAGCTGCGCCAAAAATAAGTCGGCGTTTGGCTTCGGGATTATATTTTACGGCTTACAATCAGAATGTCGTTAAAATGTCGAATCAAAGTAGTAATTACGAGTTTAATTTATCTTTGGCCGCTCATACAAGATCATAAGAACGGAACTGGATGAAACTACTTTTAGAAATCCGTTGTGTTGGTGTTTCGGTGGGAGAGCGGCTAAACCAACTGCTCGCTTGCATCGCGAGTAAACCTGGTATTGGTACTGGTACCGGTACTGGCCAATGGAAATATGGCATTCATTTCCATACGCTGGCCGAGTACCGATCCAAGTGATCGGTACACGAGTATGCAATCAAGAGCCGCAATTATCAGAGCTTTTGTTCATGAATAATTAGAAAGAATTGTTGAGGGTGGGTTTCTTCCCCTCGCCACCCCCACGATTCCACACTGGAAACCATTGAGACTAAAGCTGCGGCTGCACTCGTTCTCTTTCTTCTCTTTCTCGGTACGCCTTTCCCCTTCTCGCTATTATCTCCTCGATCCTCGTCAGCGTGTGCGCGCACATAAGCAACGCGATAAGTACGTTTTATCCTACGAGTGTCGCCCTGCAATATACGTGAGCCGGACTGGCTATAAGCAAAATAATGAACCTTAATCTAATTTTAATGATCTACATTAACTATTTTAAACTGGTGTTGTTATTGTCTTGATTAAATGAAACTAATCGCTCCCGGAACGCTCTTTAAATAATGTCCCTGAAAATATATGCGCGATTTTAAACAATAAAAGTCCCATTACTCAAACAGGAGAATAAATACTTAATTTTTGCACCTGCGAGACCGACGCCGCGAGTAAATTACCGGTCAATTGCAGCTCGCAGCGTGCGTATTTCCGTAAAAAGTGTCTCTATTTTTAGGAGGCAAAGCTAAGATTGATTTATGCACATGAGCGCTCATCACACATGTGTTTTCCTTAGAACACACAACAATTTACTTAATAACCCCGGTCTTTATTTCCGAGCTCCCGGTGAATATTTCATGCCAAATTGTAGTCTGCGCTCAGCATCATTCGCATTTTTGAAAAAGCAGCCTTGGAAAAGCGAGGAAAGCGCTCATTAGAAGGGAATAATTGCGCGAGTTTGAAAAATATCGCGAAAGCTCCCGATCGATACTTCGCCGAGGAAATCACGGGGAAGCAATTGCGCCTAAACTGCGTCGTCACACACAAACACACGCGCGCTCCAACATGGAAAACTGCAGTAGTTGCCCGGACAATAACGAACGACTCGGAGTGTATCGCGACGCAATCTGCACATACTTAAGGGGGTGGAGGGGGGTAAACTGCATATTCATGGGACCTCGGTGCAGTGACGCGCGTTTTTTCCTCGGTCCGTTTTCCGCTTTTCTCCCGCTCCCCCCTCGCGATTTTCTAGCATCCCGGCGGTCCTCTTTATTCCTCTGCGCCCTCACCCGAGCTCTGAATTATCATTCACGTGTGATGCGGCGAGCGGCGCGTGCCCCGCACAAGTAAACTCGAATCGATTCAGTTTCGCTCTTTGCCTCCTCGGTTTTTTTGAAATTCTGGAACACTCTTGACTTAACACCGCTCGAATCTAAATAATAAGGACGAGTGTGTGCCGTTAGCCGGGAGTTCAAACACGCATTCGCGCAGTAACAAGATGACAATATCGCGGGGAGGGAGGGGGCAATGAAAATTTAGATTCGGGCTCTTTTTCCCGTAGCCGCTTGCTCAAATTGTTTATAGGGTAAACGATATTCCGGGACTAATGCAGGTCAGCCACTTCCGGCGCCGTAGGATTTACTTGAATTATAATTTTCTTCCACTCGCGCAAAAACGTAGGCTTGACTAAGGTCACACTTTGTCGCAAAGTGGAAATCAATGTAAATACCTGGATTCGAAGACTAAATTACTGTATTTAGTGCAAATGTGTGAGATTATGGTATTTCCGCGCCACTTATTCCACAAAACCCTAAACTGTTTCATTTAATTTATTTATTGCGTACTTGCGCGGCTATTAAAATCTTAAATTCTTCTCAAGCCAACAATTTTGTTTTTTTCGTTTTCAGTAACATCGGTCAGACGTACTATTTTTTGTTGAATTTTATAAATAATCCCGATGTTTCGATCGCAGTATTTAACTCGAGAATATTTTGTATTGAAAACGCGATTTAACGCCTATTCGTGAAAGAATGGCTTTATTCAAATATAATAGTATTTTATTCTCTAGTGCATGTTACATTGCTTTTAAAAGATTTTTATAAACTCTTTTTGCAAAAGTTACATTATATCTCATCCGGTTATTCCCCCTATAATAGAACCTTTTATCAGTTGGTATAGTAAAAAATGTTTTTTCCATCGTAAATAGTACAATACTATTATAGGTGATATTTTGCTTGCTTTCTTTTAATCTTCAATATCTACACATACCGAAGATAAATATTTAAATAAACATTTAAATGAACTGCAGTAAAAAATGCCATAATATTTGATAAAAGCGGAGAAAAAAAGTTTATAAAGTAATGGAAACAAAATTTTTTTAATGCAAAGTCAATAACTTTTTTTCTTTTACAATATTTTGTTGTAAAACTGGGTTTGATAATCTCTCGACTGCAAGTTACTTGATTTTACGTTATGTAAATTTAATATACATTCTGTCACAAAGTTATATATAATAGAAATATCTGATGAAGTTGTATTCAAGGCATGTGTGTTCGTAATCTATAAAATTCTTGCTTATGATTTCCGTAGCTCGGGGCTAAACTTGGATGAGAATAAAGTTTTTTGGAGCAATTAAATTACTTGTTTTATTTGTTTCCTATACAGGTATTTCTTTAAAGCACTTTGTTTTAATTACAATCGTACAAGAAAATATGTAAAATAAATATATAAGGTGGCAATGCAGACGATAACAACTCTTTCAAATATAAATTTACAAACATTTTCGAATAAATCTTTATCAATGTAAAACACAATATAATAAACACAATATCAGCACTGCTAATCTACAGTCTCGGACATAAATATTATCATAATATGAAAATAACATTTGATGTTTACTTATTTTAAAAAGTGAGAAATAAAAATTTAGTTAAATTGAAAAATTAAAATTGCGCATCGTCAAGTAGGCACACGTTCTTGTGATACAGGAAGAGTCTTGGACAGATTTATCGATATTATTACAGCTTGATTTCGTCTAATATCAAACATTACCTTTATTCCATCTCGTAGAGTGCAACAAGTTGAAAAAATTGTATTCTGTATCAGGAGCGATAGCGTCGGTGTGTAGGTTTAATCGTTCGTCTGAAGGTGCTGCATTGCCAGTTGGAGAAGGGGGCACATCGTTGGGACGACAGAAATAGTCGTACCAGCAAGGAGCGAGTGGGAGAGAGAAAGGATAGTAAGGTCGATGGATATATATATATATATATATATATATAGAGAGAGAGAGAGAGAGAGAGAGAGTGTGAGTGAAAGAGAAAGGCTTTCGCTCTCGGTGTACGTAAGATTGCAGAGCGAGCTCTTTTCCAGACTCCAGCTTTCCTCGTCGCGGCCAAGTTCAAGTCGTTTGGGTAAGACTCGCGACTGCTCACATTCTCGCACCATTTTCCCATAAATTTGTGTGCGGGGTGTCTCTGTATTTGCACCACGTGGTCCCGTCACCAATATTTCACACGGGAAAAATTCGGGAATATTTCAGGCGACACTCCCTTGCGAAATCAAATAATGGGCGCACGTCCGTTACACTGATAGGCGCTCGCGGAATAGAAGTGACAGGCATTTATCTGTTAATTCGCTAGACCAAATGTTGACAGAAAAATGTTGGCGCTTCATACGCGGGATCTGAATTAAGTGGTTCCTTTGCGGAGAGAATATTTATTGAATGGTTCTAGATTATGGTGTCTAACCTACAAATATCTAGAGTTGAACCGAAAACTAAATTATAGAAACAATGTTTATTCTGTAAATTTTTTTCGAATGCGAATTCTTAATCTGCTGCTCTACGAAATTCTTGGACAGAAATTAAATTATAATTCAAAGTTGCGGTGTTGGGGTCAGTAAATGAATATAAAATTATATATTATTGCTTCATAACGGTACATTATAGATAGAATCTTTATTTATATTTTTATCATTGTAAAGCTGAGGTAATACCCAAAGGTTATTACGTATTCAAATTGCTTTACTTAAATTGATCCTCTGATACCATAATTATACCATAAATTTAAAATTGCCTTATCATTTTTTAATGCTTGAGATTTATCCGACAAACTTCGATAGGTTTGAGTATTAATTGACAGAAACATGTTACAGCCGCGTAATGTATAGGTTTAATACTCATACACACGATTTTTTATCTTCATTTTCTTTTTCCAATATTTGATTACGTAATTAAAGGTTGTAAACGAGTGAGCCAATGATTTTTTTGAAACAAATACAAATGCGAAGTGGAGAGTAAAAAGTGGTACAAAGAGGATATATTTTGTGTGATGGTCATTAAGAAGCCGATTATAAAAATAATAGATCGTTCGGAGGGAAATAATCAACGTAAATGAAGGCGTAAAACATAAACGAATCGTGCAGTGACTATGAACGATTTTATGAATAAGTGACTCAGTGGGCATGTGTACTTTGTACAAAGATACATACATACATACAAACATTGCGTCGATAAATACAATGATCTAGGCCGTATCCCCCTCGATAAATACTCCGACGGCCGAAATACTCCTTACGGATTATCGTCTTCTGTAGTGAAAGAGACGTTTGAAAGGAACGGCAAGAACAAAAAAATTTAGATCGTCAAACGTGGACAAAAAGCCCCGGGATTAAACTAATTTTACAGTTGATTACACAAGAGAAATATAAAACTCGGCATTATTCAAAAGAATCACGTTAATAGAACTTAATTTATATTGCGAAGGCGTAGAACTTCGTGTCTATTGATTTTTGCCGTCCCTTGTAATTATCTACATGCAGAGCACATAAGCATCCGGAGGCGCGCGCGCGCGCACACACACGCGAAAGCACACACGAAAAAACACACACACTCGCGCGCGTGGCGGAGGGCGGGGGGAGTCACATCGTCGCACGGGGGTGTAAGGGAGTCGCACGAGTGCGAGTGAGGAGTACCAGCACCACCGAGAAGCGCGAGTGCGACGGCGGTCGTACGTGTGACGTGGCGCGGGCCGCGCACGTGTGTTGATGCCCGTCTAGACAAATCCACGCGGGAAACGCGCAAAAGCGGTCAACGACGTCGTGCCCTCCCCCCAAGAACCGAGGCGTGTTGCGTTACAATGAGGGGCTCATTACGGCTCCGATTCCAAAGTTCACCCCGAGCCCTTAATGATTAAGAGGCCGAGCCGAGGAGCGAGCGCCCTTTGACACACACCCCCCGCCCCGCTCCCGCTAATCCGTGTCCTCGTGTCCTCGCTTTTCGCCCCGACACCTTCGCGACGAGACAACGAGTGGCGATAAACCGCCCGCGCCCATGGCCAATCGCGTCTAATTGCGTGGGCGGAGAACTCGCTCGTTCCGTTTCCTCCTGCGACTAAAGACTGTCCGCCAACTCCATGAATTTCGCGCGAATTGTGCGCGAGTATAATTGCGGCGTGATTAATGCGATGACAGTTGGCTCTTAGGCGCGGTTTCGGTTTTGGTTTCGGTCCGGACTTCGGCTTCGGTTTCTCTGCTTCATTATTGCGAATCGGCCCGAGAACCACTCGACTATAACTTTAGCACTTTTTCCGACAATTGCCGATTGTGCACTCGGTCGATCGGTAGGGCATTCTTTCGAGTTTCGATATTTCTTGGGCTCGTTTCGGACTCGTGTTGGTTTGTTATCTTAATTTGCGTGCATCACATCGTTAAGTGCCATAGAGGAAACACTAAATTCATTGTCGAGAATTTAAAAAATTACCGAAATGTGTAGCACTGAATTCGAGTTTCGTATAAACAATGGTACTCTAATCTACCAACACTTTTTCCCGATAGAGAAAAAAATTTAGCCCTTTGTTTCGGTTAAATCTAGCTCCGAAATTTTTACGGTAATAAAATAAACAAGAAAAATTCTTCAATATTTGTATTCGAAAAATGCTTCTAAATTCATTTACTTGAACAATGTAAAATCGATACAGTTATTTCCGTTTCTAGAATATTTTATTTCCGAAACTAAATTTTATTTTCGTAATTAATAACTGAAATTCCAATTTAAAAAAAATACGTGCATTTTAGAGGGTTTTTTTTTTCATCCACATTATTAATTCTTACGATTAATTAATTTCTCATTAAAAGCGTACTCATTCGTCACTGAACATCTTTCAATAAGAAATAATTTTGTATGTAAACGAAAATTGACTTTGGATTGAGCACATATTTGCATTTTCGAAACCCAGTCGCCGAATAACAGAAAAAAATCTCTATTCTTTTGTTTCGTGAACGAGCGTGCATTTTTTTTCTTTTTTTAACGAGTGCCTGCAAACGAACGCAGTTCGGAAATCAGTCGTTCGGCGAGGATAAAAAAAAAAAAAAAAAAACGAAAAAGGGATTTGTCCGTAGAGCGTGTAACAAACAAAACCTTGCGTCCGCGTAAAAAAGCTGTGATGCGGCATTATAATGATCATCATTATTGTTATTGTTATTATTTTTATTGTTGTTAATATCATTATGATTATGATTATTGTTAATATTGTTCTCGCGCTTCGCACGCGATGTTAAATTATTAAGAGAGCCGTGTTGTTGAATTTGAAACGCTGATAATATTTTAAATTTGCTCGGGTATCTACGTTAGTACCAAATCATTCACGCGAAAACCGTAGTCTTTATTGCCACCGTACGAACGGCCTAGCCATGCTTTCAAAGTTGTTAATGGGATAAAAAAATGTTGTCCAGGTTGCGTGATATGCAAATTGTTTAATGCCCATCTGTGGGAGTATAAATAAAAATTAGCCCATTACGGATTATTGCACGTGCAATTTGAAATTAGTAATTGGTTTTTGAAAAGGTGAGCAATTTTGCGTTTGCGTCGTGCTCGGAGATGAATCGGCGGCGGGGGATAGAGTCGACTTTCCGATTCTCGGCGGAATTTGATTACTCGGCTCCGACTTTGAGCGATCCGTCCAATAAAAAAGACGGGATTCTTTGGAGATTAGTGACGGGCGAAAACAGGCGTTTAAGCAGCGCGAGCCACGCAAATGCTGTTAAGTTGGACGCGGGCAAATTAAAATTCGGAGGGAAGTGCATTTCAGTTTTTAATCAAATGTCATTTTCTGGGCAGCACATGTACAAAAGAGGTGAAAGGAGGGGAAAGAGGGGAAAAAAGCTGTAGCGGCGGGGGGGAGGAGGTATTTCCGTCGGGCGATCGTATGAAGCCAAACAATCCTTTTGTCTAGCTGATTGGAAAAATCCTTGCTACTCTCGTCTGTCCAAAATCCGCACGTTCCATCCGCGTGGGCGTGCACATGTGTGAAGCGATTCCACGGTGGAATCGCACAAAGTCGCTCATATCTCCGTAAGCGCAGCCACGGGGTGTTCGGACACTTTTGCCGGGGGTGCAAGGAGGCGGACAGAGGGAGAAAGAGAAATAGCCGCCAACGAGGAAGGAGCGAAACGACCGAGCGACCAATCGAACCACTCCGACGCTTCGATTTGGTATAAATCAGCTGTGCTTATCGGCCTTTCATCATTCCGGAGCCCAACTCATTTCATTCTCTCTAAATACAAACTTTTTTCGGCGCAAAAACCCATTTCGATTAAAATGGCGTTCACCGGCGTCCAACTCGCCCGGGTTCCGCTTGCATTCTGCTGAATTATAAAAGCTTGACTGGTCCACTCTGCACCCGCCACCCCGCACCTACCCGGCCGATCCATTCTTCTTCTCGTCTTCTCCCCCCCCTCTCTTGACCGCTCGGACCTCACCTCCCGCCGCGATCGCACCTCCGCTCGCGCTCAACCTCCTCCTCCTCCTCCTCCTTCTCCTTTTCCTTTTTCGCACTTGAGCATCAATTGCACATGTTGTTTAGTCCTCCTAAATAGCACGAGAGCCAAACGATGTGCCTTCAGCCACGTACTCACCTACGCGCATTGTTTGGTCAAATTTTGTTTTATCTTTTATTTATCATTCGCTTTCGACAAAAATTCATATCTCCAAATATTGTAGGGAAAAAAAGGACGCTTTCGTTCTCGGCTAAACTGTCGCTCGCAACTTTATCTTTTATTTGTCGAAAAAATTGATTCATATTTCCTTGCGTAAATACCGCCCGGAATATTATTTATGCCTTTGTATAAATAGCTACCGATGCGAGTCGCTTGTAATTTTTCAATGTTTAACAATGGAGTAATCTCCGTTCTTTAGCTTATTAAATTTTTCGAAATATTATTATTGTTATTCTCGCGCGAATCAAAGATCGAGCCGAAAGAAAATACGATACCCTTTTTACCATCTCATCGGCAGCGAAAATCTTGCGCATCACACCAGTTATAATTTCGTCTTTGCCCTTTAAACTCGAAAAACAAATATTTTGCTCCAGTCGAATTTATTGGTAAAAGTAAGATTTATGTACATTAGAATGGATTTCTCGTAAATAAAAAAAAAGTCGGACAGACGAGATACAGTGATGAAATCCATTTGAAATTCCAGTCCACATTCTCTAGCAGCTAATAGTGATATGTCTACAAAATTATAGATTATGGGTACGAGTGACAGCGATTGATGCTTCTACCAGGTTATGAATGAACAGAAGAATCCTTTCAACGTCCGTTGTTTAGCTGCGCTTAGAACAAAGCATAAATTTCCATTTGGAATCCAGGAAGAAATATTCAATTTATATAATTATTGTTTCAATTCTTAATTTTATTCAATTATTTTCATATGTGATACAACAAAGACGGCCAATTGTTCCTCTAATGGCATCTTATAAACTAAATGTGTTATAGAATAATATTTTATAGATTTAAAAATTCAAAAACTGTTGAAGTTCCGAACATCGTCTCGTTTGATAAAATTACATTCGTCGTACAATAAGCTGTTCAGGGAATGAAATTTTGAACCCAGTTATTATCTGTTTAAATTTTTTTATGGTTTCTCAATGGTAAATCTGGTATAAAATTTAATCATGAATAATACTGCCAGCCTCAATGCATTATTATTGTTATTATGATTATTCTATTAAAAAAAATTTTTCATAAAACTTTGCATGCAGCACGTATTTTGTATTTTGCTGGTCGATTTGGTACGTTTTACAGAGAAAAACAATCAGAGTTAAAAACTTGCAGCGCAGTTTCAGCTATTAAAAAGAGTTGACTTTTCTCTAATTCGGAATGAGTGAACCGTCGATGTAATTTTACATTAAAACGCGATGAATTATGCGAATGGAGATGGAAATATCTTGAGGATAAAAGGGATCAGCAGAATGGCGAAGAGCGAGGGGGTGGTGGGGTCACGGGTTAGGGGGGAGGGGATGGCCGGCTGTTATTGCTAACGAATCGACATGACGTTAAGGCTCCGTACAGTATTGCTAACGAAATTAGTGTGCATTACTGATCGTACCTGCGCGATTAATTGGGAGTCTCTACGGCCGTCGTTCCCTGGAACAAATGAACTTGTGCCCTCGCTGATTACCAGGGGCATCAATCCCGTCGCATCTCGTATTCGGCCCTCGGAAAAAAGGACGTTTGCACCGACAGCAGACACCTTTGTGTGCGTGTGTGCGCCTCTGCGAGTGTGTGCGAAATTTAGCTCCCAGCCGAAGGTTCGATTTATTATTTTAATCGCTCCCTTTTTTCCATTTGTGTCCGTTAATTTCCCTTCTCACCTAGCCCCCTCGACTTCTGCCCCCTCGGACCGATCCCGGGTAAACAAGCCCACCGGCACCCAGGACCCCGATTTTTATTAGCATAAGTACGTTACATTAGCAATTTTCTTAATTAAAAGCAAATGGGAAAATTATTATTGCACAACGTTTCCAATCATCGAAGTTTATGTTTAGCTGTATCTTGCAACGTGCGCGACGAATAAAATAGTCGTAAAACATTTTCAAGTGAGAATTTATTTAAATAAATTTAATAGAACTTGCTTATCTTGAGCAATACTTTTGATATTTCTGCTACGTCACTTTTACGTCAGTATTGAGCGAACACGAAACACGATAAAAAGCATTATTTTTAATGGCAAATGATTACGGAGTTCGATTAAACTAAAAAGACTTACGTGCAGAGCGATAGGGAGAGGAAAAAAGGAAGAAAGGGACGGGAAGGAAAGGAAGAAAAGGAAGAAAAGCATAAAAGTGAGCGCGGGGAATCGCCTTGTAATGCCACCCTCTCCTCTCTCTCTCTCTCTCTCTCTCCCGCTCTTTCTTTTTGGCTTTGTCTCGCTTGCTCTCCCGGCTCATAGCGCACGATCCCGTGTATTAAAACTCGCGCGCGAGAGACTCGAGCTCGCGAGCGCGTCACGCCGAACCAATTTCTCGCGAGAATATCATTATAAAATGCTGAGTCACGAAACCGGCAAGTCCGTCGTCCTATTAAAATATTAAAGCACCTCTCCCTCGCTCTCTCACCTTCTCTCTCGTCCGATCCGCGATGCCAGGCTCCGGGGTGTGAAAAAATAAATCTACCTTGTCATGCACAACTCCTCTCTCTCTCTCCCTCAAACACAGCCACACACACGCGCGCGCGCTCACATGCTCCTTTACTCTCTTACTCTTCACCTCGCTGTCTACATCCACTCACATTTAAAATCAGATCGGTAAGTTTCTTTGCCTTAAACATTTGTTTGTGTCCGCAGTCGCACAATCGGACTCTTGTCCGGCTTTAGCAACCGGAACTCAGTGTCACGTTAAAAAACAATGTCGCACTCGAGAAAATAAATTACTTTCGCACCGGTACCACTTTTCCATCTTGGCGACTTTTTGCGGATCGAAGCACTCGATCGAGTCACTTGTGCAATTAGTAATAATTGAAAGGTTAATTTTTATGACAAAACCACCAATTGATTGGACAGCGCATTCGCACCTCCCGATACACGCTAATATAATTATAATGAGGTGGTCCGTGTACGCGGAAATGGAGGAGCGCGTTAACGACGGGGTTTTATGCTCAATCAATTAAAGACAAGGGGTTAATGCTTTACTTATGGTGGCCATTCACGGTATTTAACGCCGATTGTCAAACGAGCAAATAAGCCGAAAGATCCGGACTGACAGACGGACGGACGGACGGACGGACGGACGGACGGCTCCTCCACACCTCCGCCAACTTCATAATATAATTTTAATTACACGCCGACTGATAACACTTTCTGCCAACAGCCCCGAGTTTTTTACGCCCTCGCTGAATTCGCGCTTATTCGTGCAAAAAAAGGAGGACGAGGGCAGGGCGGGGCGGGGCGGGGGAGGAGGAGGAGGGGGGTGGGGGCGGTAGGGATGGGAAGGGCCGGTCGAAGCTATCGTCGTCGCCTCCACGCTATTCCATGCTATTCCGACGTAGCTGGACTTGTCCGGTCGCTCATCAGTCAGAGTCATTACTGGGATAATTAATTACGTTTGCCCCTCGTCTCCTCGTTCGCCGACGAGCTTCGGCCGTTTCCCTCGCCTCCTACTGTGACGACTCCGGCTCGGTCTGATTCTCCGCTCTCCTCCGCTCTCCTCCGCTCTCCTCTGCTCTCGTGGCCGACGAATCATTGGGAAAATACAGGATTAGTTTGGTACATCGACTTGGGGTGAGTCCAGTCCACGAGGCCGGAACCCGCACCCTGAGCGAAAGGACGCCGGTTTCGGGGAGGGAGAGCAGGGGCGTAGATTTTCCCTTGATAAGGACTTCGCGGGAATCTCGCGCGACTTAATACGGAAAATGAGCAGTGAGCCGTCCTCCTATCTCCCGGCTAAGAACATTTTTAATTAGTTGACGAATTTCCCGCAGAATTTTTTTCATCTTACAGCCCCCGTAATTGTCTTTTTAGGGAGGTGCTTTTTAAAACAGAGTAATTTTTAGAATTATAATCCGGGAGCCAAGGCAATTTTTAAGTGACAAAATTCTTATTAAGTTTCGAAATGAAGAATTAAGGTATTAAAGTTAAGCGTTAGTTAGTTAGATTTGAGAAATTAGCTCCGCAACTCCTACCGTGTATTAAATTAATTATTAACGGCAAATATTCAATTTCTAACTACATTGTAGTCCATCATTTCACAATATTTTTTTAAAAATTTTAATATCTCTCTTGCTGAGGGCATTAATGCTATTTTTTATTGCAGATAAGTTCTTAAGTTTCATGGGTCTTAATTCAAAAGAAACGGCCCTAATGCATTTTATATCAAAAGCTTTGCAACAACAACTTACATATAATGCAAGCTTGAAAAGTTACACATTATTGTTCTTTTACTTTGGTTTTTAATGTAAAAGTTATTTGGGGAAAGATTACGCATTGCTACCTTTTTTCATATCAAAGAATATAATTGCTGAAACAAAGAAGGCCTTTGAGAAGAACAATTATGTACGCACGGAATTGAATTCTCAAAAATTCTTATGTGCCTACGCTCATTTCCTTGCTCATTAGGAACAGCAGGAAAAGTAGTAGCAGACATTGTTACTAATTACGGAATGCAAAGTTTCGAGGTGAAACCATAACCTTTAAAACACATTTTCGTCTGATATTCCATCTCATTTTATGTTACATTTTACAAATTTTTTACCTCTACTTATTTGAGGCGCGATGAGCATTAAAAATTAAAACTTTTAGCAAACAAAAAATCACTTCTATAAACCGAATTTTAATCAAATTATTGCAATGATTTTTTTGATAAGCTATTTTATTTAAAAATTGTTTAAATAAATGTGTTAAAAATATAAGGCGTAAACACGATATTTTTTCACAAAATATTTGAAGTTTTAAAGAAGAACATTTGAAGAACTTTGATTTTGTCTATCTTTCAAAAAATTAATTCTAATAAATAGTAATATTTTGTTTTTTCTTTTTGTTTTAAATTAAACAAAAATTATAAAAAAAATTACTAGAATCAATTAACATAAAAATTGCAGCTACCAATTAGTTTTTTTTCGAAGTAATACCATTAATTATTATTCAATTATTATTATTATTATTATTATTATTATTATTATCTTTTTTTTAAATGCCTCATTGATCATTAATTTTTTCATTAATTTAATCAAATTAACTGTATTGTCAATATTTAAAATATTTTTAATGATATTTATGATTTAATTACGTAATAATTACTAGGATATAATTGAATTTATAATAATCGTATTAATTAAAAATGAAAAGATCCGATGTAGATTACAAATACATTTTTTTTCAATAAATTTTTTAATTATAATCTTATTATTTACCTGGGCAGATGAGCCAAAACTTGCTTATTAGTTCTGAGAGCGTACTATTTTTTAACATATCATTTTCTATATTGGCCATTAAAAATATATTTTTGGGCACATAATAGATTTCGAAAAAATCAACGGACATGTAAATACTCACATTTTTGCTCAAGTTTTGCTTCCCCAACTTTGCGAATAATAGAATAAAGTAGTTTGTATAATAGAAATGCGTAACAAAAGAAATTTCCGAAAAATAGAAGGGATAAAACAAAAATAACGAGAGCGGCACAGAAACTGAAAATCGAGCTATGAAAATAGGGTGAGATCCCCCACGTGCATACATTGCAACATAAATAAGGTTAAAAGGTTTTGCACGAGTCGTGGCCGGGAAGACGCATCACCGGGAAAAGCGGCGACGGGACCACGCGGTTCCCAAAATAAAACAAGCGATATTATGAAAACAGCGTCAATCTCCTTCAAACGTGGCGGCGCGACGCCCCCAACATATTTTCTCCAACCGCTCCCAATTCATTCCGAGCAATTTTCACTCCCACCTCGCCGCGAATCGCACGGAAATCAGTGGAAATCACGAGAAAATGACGCAGCCTCTGCTCCGAGGGCTATTCAAATGAAAAAAATCTCGTGCGACGAGGCGCGTCGACTCTTTTTTTTCGGGTATAATTTTTTATCAGTGGAGCGCATCCACTTGTATAGTATGGGCACTTTGACCGGGCTCACCCCTTTTCTCTTCGATTTTGCATTTCTCCCTCTCTCTTTATACGATGCCTCTTCGTTACATCTCCCATTTGCTCTTTGCCCCCGCCGACCCCTCTAAACTCGCGCACACACCCCCACGCGTCCACGTATCACATACTTGCACGTTCGCTCAATCTAGCCGGTAGCGAGTATCGATGCTCAATCACATTTGCGATGCATTTTTTTTCATAAAGCTGGATTATAATTGCATCGCGATTGCGAGAACGCGCGACCGGGTTCTCTCCCCTCCCTCTCCTCTTCTCCCTCTCTTGCATTGAAAAAATGAAGCTTCACGGAACGCAGTGAGGGGTGCAGCGAAAGAGAGGAGGGACAGAGAAAGATTGAAAGAGAAAACAAGTGACGATGTAGGAGAGATAGATGTAGAGTGAGTGAGAGAGAGAGAGAGAGAGAGGGAGAGAAAAGAGAGAATAAGAGGGAGGGTATGGAAAAACTGATGAAGTTTCGAGTCGCTTGATTGGTAGGTACGTGCCTACTCTATCACAAATTTCTATTTCTCTCTTTTTTCCATCATTTTGCCTTTTCTCCACCTGCTCACCTCCTTTTCCCTCTTTCGCTCTCTTTCTCTCTCACTCTCTGACTTACACATATTTCATCTCTCTTTCATTATTTGTTGTTATCGCAAATGCGAATCATTCTGGAAATCCGTTCTGCCAATCAACACAATGGAATAAATATGAAAAAATGAGTGAATCAAAAACATGTGCATTATAAAATGAAAACGCATCGATAGATCGTACCCTAGAGAGGGATGTTGGTACATGTACAAACGGTTAGATGGATTTTTTCAAACGAATCTCCCAGCAACAAAAAGGTGATATAATATATAGCTGGGATAGAACTTAATTTTTGCAATGAGTTCCTTTGTAAAAAAAAAAAAAAAACTGGCGGACAAATTCGAGGCACTAAGTCAATAATAAAGCTTCCGACAATCTGCTTTACGAGAGAGTTTAAATATGAATGAGGAAAATGTAGTAATACAGTCGACAGAGAGATAGACCTTGATTTCTCCTGACGGAATAAAAGTTGGAATGTCTGACGCGGAAAATTTTCGCGCCCGACACGTTAGTTTGACGTCAATAAAGCCGTCCTTGAATAAAAACGGAATAAATTATTTGTCGAAATTTGAAGAAGGTTTGAAGACTTGTAGTGGGCACATGTGGTGTGCTCGAGAGGTTCAGATTCGAAAACTTTGGCAAATCGGCCTTTTGGGCTTAAAATTGCCGAGCCGAAAGAGACTGCACGCGGCAGGACGAAGCGAAAAAAAACCGAGGCAAACTGAAAAAAAAACGAGAGTCCGCGGGGGTGGTTGGGTGAGTGTTGAGCTCGTCGAGTGCGTGAGGGGCGAGCGGGAACGAGGGTGCGTGCTCGTTCCGAAAAAAATCCATACAATCCGATCGCGACAATGTATTCGAGCGAATGCGCGATCGCCCGTGCGCGCATTTTTACCCTTCGCTCGAGGGGTCGCAGACGAAGTCAGGGTACATCCGTCGGACGCAGGTTGGCTGGATTCCTGCACTAACGCGCTAAATGCAAAAATACTTCATCCCTAATTTCCCGTCCGTTTCACGGGGTTCCAACTTTTTCCACCCTTTATTTTATAATCACTCCCATCTCTCTCTCTCTCTCTCTCTCTGTCGGCGCAACATCCGGAGGATGCGCACGCGATGTATTGGGAGCGAAGGGGGGAGGCAGACCCTCTGCCTCCCAGTGATTTGGCAATAAACCGGGCGGAGTTCGCAGATCAACATCGGGCGACACCGAGAAGGTTTCGTGGTTGTGTTTAGGTGCCCCAGGGTGTGTATCAGCGTCGCCTCGCAATTACCGCGTTCCCGAGTCGTAACGATTTTGCGTCATTGTCCTTTGGAAACCGTCCTTGGACGTCATTAAAGGGCTCGCCGGCAAAATAATGTTGCGACAGCTCATTCGTCCCTCTTCTTCTGGCTATGCCTTCACTTTTGAGCACTTCTGCATACGTGGCACACGCCCACCTCCGCCCTTCGTTGATATAAAGGAATCTGTTGTCCTTTTCGCCAGGGCTTTTATCACTCGGTGGTCGTTCGAATCAAAGCCGAGGAAGCGCGGCTTATAATAATGTTGATTTTATCGTGTAATAAAATTTACTGGTCTCTCGTTTGTTCTGCAAACACTCTATTTTTTTTCTTCTTCTTCTTTTTGCATGAGTTTTTTGATAAAATTCAATCCAAATGAAATCTATGTCTCTTGTTGGTGCCCGAAATGTTAAATTTTTGATTAATCTTCATTTTATCGTAAAAAGTTTGTTTTGCGAGAGTGACAAATATTTGTTCCAGTTTCCTTAATATTTATTTTATTATAAGGTACTAATTTTACGACAGAATTTATTTGTATAATACCATTGATTAAATTGCATTTAATATTTAAGCAGCTAATAATAAACATATTCCAGGGATTTCATTTATAATTTATATATCAAGTCTTTAAATAATTTATTGATTACGAAGACTTAATTTAACAATTTAAATTTGGAAATGTAATATGAATATTATTTATTTAAAACATATTAATACCAATGTGTCCAATTAAAGTATGAAATAATTTATATATAACTGTTTGTAAAAGGAAGAAATCAATAATCATAATGCACATATAAAGATTGCATTATTAATTTAAAAATAAATGAAAGATAGAATTGCACGAAGAAAGTAAAAGTCTCATGCTCTACCTCATTCGTAAATTATTTATCCATTGCATCACAATTAATTAAATTAAAAGTTTATTCATATTTATACTTTGAAAATGCTTTCTCTGCCTTCGAAAAAAAAATTGATAATGTTGTATAAAACTTATAGTACAGGCATAATCAATCAATCGATAACGAGCGAAACTTTTATTTTATATTCTCCATTTCTTCAGACAGTCGTAACTGTCCTACTTGATAGATAATATTACAGCGATAAAAAGTTTAGTCTCTATTTGACATTCCCAGCGCACCAAGCAATTCCAAGTACTTTACGCGATAACCCCTTTTCACTGCGCTCTCACCTTCTTCCTTCCTTCTCTCTCTCTCTCTCTCTCTCTCTCTCTGTCTCTTTCGAAATTAAAATATGGGCGAGGATATGAGAAGATAGGTCGCGTCTGGTCAGATCGCGCACACAGATAAATAAATAGCATTCTCCATTATAGAGAGAACCAAAACCCCTCACCGACGCTCAATGCAGCCCCTCTGATGATTCAATGGAATTTTTAACCATTGCACGATGAGAGTGAAAAAACCACCGCGTGTGCATATTTTCCCGTGTGTGGAGGAGTAGCGGACACGAAAGGCGGAAAGGGTGGAAGGGGGTGGGTGTAGGGGGGGCTGCAGGCACATCGGGACATTACTCATACCTCGGCGCATGCGGCGCAATTTTTACCTCAGAAATAAATCATCATTATTACGGCTAGAGGGATGCGCATTATCGAAGAGGGAGGAAGAGAGACAAATATATAGGGAAAGAAAAAGAGAAAAACAGGGTAGTCAGGCGGGGTGGGGGAGATTATCGTAGGTTCCGCGACGTCGGATACAAGTCGAATAAGCGTCCGCTCCCTTCCAATATAATGACGAAACGAAGGACGGACAAAGCGAGACGAGTTTGTGGATCTTTGTCACGTGTGTGTCGGCTATACGTCTGTCCTTCCATCACGCGTGACTGTGTATAGTTGACGCTCTATATCCGAGGGTTATTGATGTCAAGTTACGGCAAACACGACTGAGATTACACCCTCGAGTTCGGTAATGAAATTTTATAAAGATGTCATGAACTGTATTTCGATGGTCCATCCGAAGAATTCTGATTTTTCTGCTCCTTCGCAAACAAAATGGCCCTTCGTTCTTTAGAATTCGAGATTAATCCATTAATGTATGTGTTCTCTCGAATGTGCTTAAAGCGGTATAATAGCAAGTCATTTGTACCGTACGAAAATCTGTACTCGTGAAAGCTTTTAATTACGTACTCGAAAACCCTGCCTACCGGCCTAAGAGGATGAAAAAATAAATTATTCGACGAAAGATACGCTTTTGAATTACACGAAACACTCCTTATCTAACATATAAATCAATTCTCACTATTAATCTACGTCTGTAATTCGAGTTCCTCGAGTTGTATTATTGCCCTGCGTTTCATCATTGTGAAACTCATCCTTATCGTAATACCGATCACTCAAACGGCCGTCGTTACAAGTGACTCGCTTAACCTCCTCGCCGCGAATTCCATCGCCCCGCATCATCGCGCATATAATTAACGTTCATTAATCGACGTATCCTCTTTGTTCGGACCCCCGCCCCCGCTCCCCATCGAAAAATCATAATTCATGCGAATTCATCCGAGCGAGTCGTCGCCGAGCGGGGGTCCGAAAAGCCAAGCCCCCTCCCCCTCCACCCTCCACATTCTCCACCGGCATTTCTTATTAAGAGACAGATAATTAATTACGGGCCGGTACCACCGCCGCGATATCATCTGCGCCCACAGAGTGCGGGTGTTGAGTCGATGCCCCCCCCCACCCTCCCACCTGATTGATGATGTAACGTGGACCGGGGCTCCGTGTACATCCGTGCATCCCATCCCGGGGTACCGCAGCCTCCCATCTGGCAATAATGCGAGTGCTTTGCGCGAATCCTTGGTGGTCACGCGCGAGGCAAGAGGTCGGGCAAACCGAGTTGAGAGCACAAGTGCCGAGGGGTCAAGTGGCTTCTGCTTCTCACGCGCTTGAAGGTCATCGGTTCGCGCGTCTTGCGGTTAATTAGGTCTCCTCTTCGACCCGATAAGCTCCGAGTGATGCTCGACAACTCATGAACTCTGTACCAAATAGAGTGATGCTGATTGAGTTTGAAAAGTAATCAAAGCGGACGCGGTCCAGCGAATAAGCAGGTGCCCCCTTTATTCGCAGAATATTACGGGATAGCCAGCAAATTAAATAGAAGCAGAGACAAAAGTGTCAATTGGGAAAAAACGGCCGCTCGAAGGTGGGGGAGCGGAGCATGTGGATGATTTGTGAGGTTATTGATGACGTCATTGTCGAACTTTCTCCATCTCGCTTGAATAACCAAGCGATTACCAGGCGAATCTCGTGAGAATGTCTGACTGACGAGATTCTGAAGCGTGTAGACGAAAAAAGTTGGACAACCGCTTTTTCCTCCTTATGAGACAAATTGAGAAGAATGGGTGAAATGAGAGGGCGACCGAGAGACGAGAGAGAGACTCGAAAGAGAAAAACATTATGGCGGAAGTGGTAAATGTGCTTTGTTTATTGAATATGCAAATGAAATTAATTATACACCCATGTAAATAAATAACGAATCCGTTGTTCTCGCGCGTACCAATGCATCGGACTTCTCGATCATGATGCTGACTTTTTTTCCTCGAAGGAAGTTCCTCGCCTTTAAATAATCCTTTTTCTTTTGTTTGTTGCAGGTAAGTGATGCTAATCGATATGGCGTGGGGCTACTTTGGAGTCATCCGATCATTTCATGGGTAACGTATTGACTTTTCGATTCATTTCATTCCAATGCAACATTAGCCTGCCCATTAATTTACCGTTTAAGATTTAGAATAATAAATCACCATAATTAGTAAATCCCGCATTTGATCGAGGATTATTGGTAGTAAGATCACAAAACCTCTGAAGGATATTTGCGCTCGAGTCCAGGTGCGTTAATTGTTAACGACTCAAAACTAATTAATTTGAATTACGGGTGTGCGAAAGATGCTCATACGTGATAAATGATTTGCGAAAGAGCTTGCGAAGAATTGGCTGCGTCTGGGGCGAAAATTTTTCAAATAGCAATCCACACTTGTGGGCTTTACGACAGCATAATCAAGCCTGAAATCGAAGGGTAACTGATGAAGTCGATGAGAAAAGGGATTACGAGCCATTACGGGGATCGGCCTGGGCTCACCGAGACGTCATAATGAAAGTGGCAATTTAAAACCTCCGCGCCACAAAAGGAGTCGCCTTTTTCCGCGAGAAGTTGGCGCGCACCCGCGCCCGGGCGTACCTGGCGACCCCATGATTGAAGCTGCACGTTCATTACCCGAGTTAACCAGATTCGCCTGGGACGCGGGGGCGGGGGTCGGCCGAATCCGTCGGTAATTGTGCCGCGATCGATCTTGATCGAGATGCTCATTTCCTGGTGGGGACCAGAGGGAACTCCAGAGTTCGATGCAAATCCGAGAGCCCAGGTAATATCTCGGGGCTCGCGCGTGCTTCCCCGCTCCGACTGTGTTCCGAGGCTGCTGGCCTGCACAAACGGCTCCGAGTGCCTGGCACATTATTAACGTGATTAATATTGAAATAAATCAGGTGCTTCCAATCGCCGGCCGATAAATCCAATAATTGCGGGATAATCATAAGTAAATAGGGATCGACGTCGATAAGGACGTCCTAACGATCGAGCGCCGCGGCCAATCCCTCAACCCTTTCATTGCCCCTCCCCCCTTCGCCCATTTATACGCATTACACGAGTGGTCATTATGATTTGACACGTGCATGAATTCGCGTCGAATTCCAGTCGAAGATTGACACCGCGCGATTAAAGATGTTGCCCGGATGTATCGTCGAGTGATCCGCTCACCTCTGATGTCCTCCGTGTTGTATCCTCACCTCTGATGTCCTCCGTGTTGTATCCTCACCTCTGCTCTACTCTAGTCTACTGTGCTGCACTCTACTGTACTGTACAACGACTCCGTTGCGCTATAGTGTGCTCTATCTCCCTCTCCCATCACTTAATTAACTTTGATAATTGAGATGTTGCTGACTCAAGTGCCAAGGAATTACAGCTACGCATAAACTTTTTATAGAGCAGAGCTCATGTACGAGCAAAGTTTTTAGTCGGATTTTTACCGCACCAATCCAAGATGTACTGTTAACAACACTTTCAATTGTGGACGCGATTTTCATTGCATTATTACATCCGCCTTATCTCTCGATTCGAAATATAAATTTCCAATGAAAAATTCTCGAGAAGGCACGCGCGTAAATAGTTTTGCTGCATTATTTCTCCGATGCGGAGGCGTAGAGGCTTTCAATGGATTTCTTTGTAGTTTTTGGAGCCAACAAATTATTCAATACCGCCAATCAGTATGATAATACAAGAATAGTATGATAAATTGGAATTTATTTTTACGATTGTAATGAAAATTTATTCGATAAAGCTCACCAAGAAATTCCTTCTAATATTGATGGATAATAAATCAATGACAAACTTTATTGCAATCACTATAAAATCTATTTCTCTTGGACGTAATTTATTTTATTTACATTTTATTCGATCTTGGCTTCATAATATATGAGCATAATGCGCGGGGAATAAAATTTCGAAACAATGCCAATTTTGACATACTTGAGGAAGTCGCATTCGCGAAAAAGAACCGTGGCAAATGCAATAAGAGGACGTATTTCGCCGGAGCACCGATTTTTTCCCCTTTTTTCTCCGGATCGTTACATCGCGTCTCGGGTGTCGACAGCTAAGACAACACAACAACTCGGGCCTCGGACATGAAAAATGTCAGAGAACCGGCGTAAGTAGCCTCGTTACGGCTTCGTGCCAAGATTTACGAATCGAATCAGTAATTTCTTGTGAGAAAACCGCGACGAATCCGAGGCGAGAGCTTTGGCACACCTTTTGCCTTTTACACTCCACTCCACTCCACCACGGGATCGCTTCTCGCGAGATCGAATTAATCGACCTTGACTTGAGGGGCATCCGCACCTTCGGAAGGACAAGACCTGCCACACCGGGATCCCAGGGTGCCAGTTTCAATGTACCCAAAGATCCTGCGGTCAAGGACTCCATTCGCTCAGGATAATCACATGGACGAGGGACCTAACCTTAATTATCATCGACGTTTTTGTTTTGGTCGATTTGGAAAGTTGGTAATTATCAGCGGCGAGATAGCATCGACCGATGGAATACCGATTTCGAGATAACAGCGCTTGGCTTTATGCTCAAAGTTATTTAAATTTAATAATGAAGTGGTTGGTCGATAACGTAACGCCTTTAACGACAAAATATTCGAAAAGAAATTCTTAGATGTGAGGAGTGTCGATGCACGGCTGAATCTGGAATTACAAAAGCGGTAGCAACCTAATATTTACACGCACGATTTTAAGTTTTGATCGTACGCAGCACTTGTTATAGGAGTTAAATTTCGTAAGAAAGTGCAGCAACTCGCTACTTTCGCTCGGCACAATCGAGCAGAAGCAGACAAGAAATTGGAATCGTCGAAGAGAACCGAGCCGCAATTATTCCAAAACATTAAGTTCCAGCGCAACGAAACCACGAGTGATTGACGGAACTCGAAAAAATCATGAAAGCGCAATGAAATTTCAAGGAAGTAGTCTCGATAAAAAAGGACACTGACCCGAGCTGAAAAAAGGGATAAAAATGAGAAACACGAGTAGCGATTAAGCGTGCACATGTTGCATAAAAGCACACACAAACATCGAGACAGAGAGAGAGAGAGAGAAAGAGAGAGAGAGAGAGAGAGAGAGAGACAGACAGACAGACAGAGAGAGAGAGACAGACAGACAGAGAGAGAGAACCACGAAAACACGAGGTATCTCGTGGGGAAAAAGCGCGATTATCAATTTTCAGCGGAAAGATAACAAACGCAATAATCGCGCAATATCGCTCGACTCTCGGCCAAGCGGCTCACGTGTGCGTAATTGCGGCGTGTATTATCCGGCGAGTCTCGTGTACTCGTCACCGGCCACAATGGAACTTGGCACCAGAGTGCGGGGGCGTGAAGCCGGGGGAGGGGGTGCCGAGGGTCAGCTAGTAATCGTGTCGCGCGTACGCTTCGAACAACAACAACGCCGGAGAAACAACAATCGCTTGCCGCCGTCGCCTCACTTTCTCGCCCGCTCCTCTAAGGCCAAGTACGAACGGGCTAATGAAGTCCTGATAGTTAGCTGTGACGTTAATTAAATGATACCATCATTTGTCATTAGGGCGTCATTGTGTTGGGGGCATCACTTCCTCGACCCGCCGAGATACAGAGGAGAGGCGTGGGCTCCGTGGGTATTAGGACAGAACAGGACGCCGTGTCCCGGGTTACGTCAGTCTTTGAGCTCGAGCTCGAGCTCGACTCTTCCTCTCGCCTTTGTCCGCCGAGGTCGGGATGCGTTTCATTGAAATCCTCGCGTCGTCCCCCCGGTACCGGTGCAACAGGTTAACCTCTCTCCGTTTTTTTCTTCCGCGTCCACAATGCGTCCTTGATCCTGAACGCCACATGAGCCTCGAGCTCGATTTTAAACTTCCGCCTCGTGAAATTCGCAAAGCCAAAAGGAGTCAGATTCGCTTTTCATTTAAATTGCAACTCGTACGATTTCTCTTGCGGGTCTCTAGGCCTCTGGGCTCGAAACAAGAGAAATTGGATTAATGATTTCATTAAGGCTGCCTTATTACTGAAATATAATACTTTGACCAGCCTTACAACAACGCGTTGTTGGTATACTTAATTATCTCGAGATATGCCGTCAGTTCTCGAAATTACTTTTTTCATCGAGCTTAATTTTCTGCGGCTTCTAATTCATGTTTGAATGGACAGTAATCACCTTAATGAATCATGCCTAATCTCCGTACTTTTCCACATTATCGGTGTCATTTATAATTTATATAATTATGAAAGCGAGGCTTTATCCGAAGGTGTGCTTTAATCGGGTATGTGCGAAATTTATCGATCCAAGTTACTTCACTGGTAAGGTAAAAAAAGAAAAAGAAAAAAAAAAAAAAAAAAAAAATTGATAATCGGCTAATTATCGCCGTTGACCAGATTTGAGAGGCAGGTATGACGAGAACAATCGAAATGCAAAATAATGGGCGTCAGTTAAGTCGGTGAAAGATCGTTTCCATATTTATAACTAAACTTATTTCGATTCAACTCGCACGAACAGACTAATCTTGTCGGCGGTGGTCGTCGAGTCACACGCGGACGCACGGGAGAGTGATATTTCAATACGGCAACGTGAACCGGACAAAGCGGTGTCTTTCTCCCTCTTTCTCTCTCTCTCTCTCTCTCTCTCTCTCTCTCGCTCCCTCATTCCACTGCACGCCATTCTCTAGATAATGCACCACAACGGGTGCAGCTCGCACCTCGTATGTCGCGCGCTTTACGTTAATAGCCACAATTAAGTGTTTTAATTAGCACTCGTGCACTGCAGTGTCAGCTGGTGCCTCCAAATTAGAACTCCACGAAACAATAACTGCCGATTGAAGAACCTAATTAGCGGAGTGATGCGCGAGTGTGGCGCAGGCGCATCCGCGAGTAATCCGAAACTTGGTTCAAGCGCCTCATCTGGGCATAAGCACACGAGACGCGGAGATATAACCAAGAGAAAGAATCGGGAACCGGGACGGAAAACTCTGGGAAATAAATTAGTAGTCGCCGATGAACTCCTGGGGGAATACCTGCGCCATGGGACACTCGTAATTGCACAGGCCCCTCGTAACGAGGTTGTGCTCGAGCTCCCTTTCATCTCCGGTAATATTGAAACGCAAGTGATTCGGTGTGCAGCGTGTGTGCAGGTCCTCGCTGCACTCCCCCACCCTTTTCCTGTCACGCTCAAGATCTCCCGGATCGGATCGGATGCAGGACGTGATTTTGCGACCGATCCGCATCGCATCATGACCCACTCGTTCCCATCTTCATCTGTAACAGCCTTTGTTAAATACTAATCAGGATCGTCCCTTCCGAACTTGCAATTTTGTGAAAGAAAATCCACCCCCAGCCCTTTAACTCATTATCTTTTTTCAGCCTTGACATTTTTGTTCAATTAACCCTCTTCCTCTCTCTCTCACTCTCTTTCTCTCTCTCTCTCTCTCTCTCTCTCTCTCTCTTTCTCTCTCTCTCTCTCTTTCTCGATCTAATCATCTATGCAAATGCGAGCTGAGCAGCTTTCTATGAACTTATGTCATTATCACAGTATTTTCGCAGTATCATTGTCATAATTGCAAGACTCTCAAGCTTCTATATCATTTTCAATTACGGAGTCAAAGAAAGAGAGTGCGTTTGTCAAACGCGAGCAGTCTCGGATCATCTCTAGTGAAGTGCTCTTCATGTCTACGTCAAACACACGAACGAAAAAGAAAATTTTTAAATGCAATTTAAAAAATTGATCAGCGTCGGTGTTTTTATCTAAAAAAGAATGTGTTTTTTATGATTAAAATGTTTAATCAAATTAATGTATCGGTCACCGTTTTCTATGCTGGATTTAACATTAATCAAATCAAGTCAAATCAAATTACAGCTAATCAAGAATTTAGATTACGTTGGCTTCATATGAGTTGAATCGAAAACGGAAATAAAACACAAGGGGCTTTGGAGGAAAGATCGTCGTTTAAAGTTCTACCCCAGTTTCTCCTTGGTGTTTGCTCGTGACAGAAGCAACCACACGAGTGGTCTGTCTCTGATAAAAAATTGGCACATGTCTTTGATATTCCATTTGAATAATCAGTAATCTCCCAGGCTGGTCCAACCCGGATGATTCCTCCTCCCCCCCCCAGCCGCCCGGGGAAAACTCTCGAGGATAATCCGCCTCGGATGGGCACATTATTCCGCGTAATGCCGCTCGGCCCGACCCCAACCAGGAACTCTCGTCCACCAGGAGACAGTGATTTAGTGAATGCACGCGGAAGGGCGGAGGGTGCGCGTGTAATGATTCGTATGGTTTCGGGCTTAAAATTACAGCGAGCAGACAAGTTGGTAAAATTCCTAATTCGCCGTGTCTCGCGAGCGGACCTCCGCGCTCTTCCCGTGCATGTGCTCCCACATTTTTCTGTGATCTTCTGGGGCTTCATCTGCCTCCACACACACCCCCTCCCTTCTCCTCCTCCTCCTCTTCCTCCTCGCATGCCTCCTCTAGCCGCCGGCGGGAAAGTCCGACACGGCGCGCGACTGGACCTGTTCCAAATTAATTTTTGAAAAGACCCAAAGGATAACGCCGCCCACGCCTCCCCCCTCCCCCTCCCCCTCCCACTCCCAGCACCACATTCTCTTTCGCATTTAATTCGTTGGCTCTGCCTTCCTCGGACAAGAGTTAATTGAAAGTTTTAAGCCCGCTGGCGGCTCTTTTTAATAAGACAGGTCCCAAAGTAAGGTAGAACAGTAAATTATCTGATCTAGGCTTTCCTCTTGTCTTTTTTTTTTTTCCGGCGGAGCAGGGAAGAAGAGGCTTGAGCTCCTAAAGCACTGAACTGCGGATGCACGAACATTTTAGTTCTGATTAAATTACGCCTTGAATAAGACGTTTTGTCGGCGCTTTCCTGCTTAGTATTGTCGAACTGTGATTCCATTAGTGCACGCACAATGCATTACCATTTGTTTAAAAGTGACTGTACTTTCAGAAAGAGGCATTCGTTGAGTGAATTAGTGTCAGAGATACACTTGGAGATCCGTCGCACTGAAATGAACGCTCGACTCGAAAATGAGGAAGCTCTCTGTTTGATATTGCGTTTCATTGATGAAAACTTGCAGCGAATCTCGGCATTGTAATTGCCGACCGGAAAAAACTTTTTAAACGGGAAAGCTTATCCATGGCGATTGAGGCATATCCGGTTACCGTTTTAATCGTTGTACCTGAGCCCAGCATTCATGGATCCCAGCATCCATGGATCGCCGCTCCAAGGCTCGAGCGCTCGTCACGGCCCGCATTTCCTCGAGCTACTTTTCCGAAACTCGTAAAGACGTAATCCGCATGCGGGCCAAATTGACACACTGATAAAAGACCCAATACCCTTTTGTCTGATAATCTACACGGATAAGAGTATCCTCATTTTTTTCTAATTTTTCGCAACTTAAAAAAAAATTAAAAACCGTGACTTGCTGTCTGGATTTGGCTACAGATTTCAAAGCTCTAATAAGAGTAAAATTCTTATAATGTCGACCGTCTGTAAAATAATTACGTAAAATCATAATTTAATATCTTGATTTTATCAATATTGTTTGCTGGTAAAGAAATAAAAAAAAAACGTAACAAACTATCTAGGTTTCATTATACAAATTTTGTAATTGCGGGGTAATGTTACAGTTTTTTTTTTCTTTTCTTTCTCTCTCTTTTTTTATTGTTTGAAAAAAGGGATTTTACTAAAGTCGAGTGTAAAAAAATCTTGCAAAATTTTATCTTAATTCTGAGGCATGGAATAAACTTTTTTATTTAAAACTTTTAAATACAGCAACAACTCCTTATAATTCATTTTAATTGAAGCAACCATTCGCTTGTTATAAAATCCAAGGATTACGTTTCGTTGCAACAATTAAGAACAATTTTTTCCGCTTCATCCTATATTTCTAAAACGAAGCTAAAGAAAGAATCAAATTGAAGTGAATGTTGGCTCGCAGGCGTGAACCGCGGCCACAGCCACAGATAAAGACACAGACACGGACACGGACACGGACAGAGACACAGACACAGACACAGACACGGTCACAGACACAGTCACAGCCAGAGAGAAGCAAATTCTCCAAGTTTCTTTGACAAATAGTAGCGATACATCATCGTAACACCAGCGATGAATGAGTTCTCGTCCACGCATAAACGCATCCCATCAAGTCGATGAATTACGTGATGCTCTTCGTTCACATGAGTTTATTTTTCAGGAGTTTGCATCCACTTGCTTTACTCTCTTCTTTGCAGGCAATTTTTTGCAAATTTAATTTTTTTTTCTCAAAATCACATTTTTGCTGAAAAACGATTTCACGGAAAACTCCTACGGTTTCAAATAATTCCAATGTGTTATGACATTTATTGTGCGTGGCTTAAGTGCGTAGAATAATTTAATATGTATATTTATGTGTATCCGAGCATTTATTGGATACTCGCAGAGAAGAATTTTAGTGCTAATCGAGAATTGTCTAGTCGAATAATACATTTAGAGGGTGCTTATAATAGTTTATAAATGGAATAAAATAAAACAATATAAATAATATAAGAACATTCTAAATAAGATTGTGGACGTTTTGCGAATCGGAAGAATAATTGTAAATATTTATATTTTTTTAATCAAACAATCAACAATTTGGTGTAATTAATTTTAATAATTTATCATAATCTGTGCTTGCGACACAATTACGGTACTCTGAAGCAGTATAATTTTAACGTGACAATAATTACTTGAAATCATTCTCTATTATTATTCTCAATTAGCGTACATTTTGTAAGTCGTTACATCGCACTTATCACATTTATACCTAACATTACTAATTTGCTCCCGTGCATGTAAAATAGAATAGAATACCGTATAAAATTACAAATAATTACGCGATATTGACTCGAGCATTGTATAAGGTCTTTGGCAAAACATTTATTAAATACAGTTATAATAGGCCTTTGAGCGTTAATTCCCATAAAGAGAGTACGAAGATATGAATTATCGATGAGGATACTTTTGTAGAAGCGGCCAACTCCATCGCTCCCGCGGTATTGGGCATTACGAAGCCCCTGGAGCATCTCCACACACACACACACACACGCGCGCGCGCGCGCGCGAGCGAGCGAGCCCGAGCTCACGTGTGCGCGGGCACTCGTGCACGTAGGTATATGCCCGGCGGTAATCGCCAGTTTCATTGTCTAAGGTTTCAATAACCTAATGAACCTGGGCGCAGACGAAAGTAATACTTCCAATGAGACACGTAGAGTTGCCTCGCACTCGCTCTCGCACTCGCTCTCGCACTCGCTCTCCTTGTCGTCCCGCATCGCCGCAGCGCTCACGAGTACTCCCACACACACTCAGACGCCCCTGTTTACCGAGTGAAAGAAACAAATTTTCACTTGAGCTTGTTGTCAAGAGCCATTGGTGCGATGAACGGGCGGATGTCGGGTAATTGCACTTTTCATTCTTCCCCGATGCCGGTCGATGGCGACGATTTTAAGAGGAAATAAATAAAAAGCAGTGCTAGGCCGCATTTCACCAGCAATCAATATCCCCGTTGTGTGTGTTTAACTTCCATCCGAGCCCCAATGATCCGACAATGAACTATTAAAAAATTAAGCAAAAATTGGTCATTAAAATAAATGCCAATATTTGATTTTCCTCGGCACTCTTCAATGCATAATTAATGAACAACGTAGCGCAACGCGACGCAGCCCAACAAGAAGACACGTGCACCATCGAAATAATGTATTTAAAAAAGAGAGAAAGATCGAACGCCGCGATAATAAATTAATTTAATTATTCAACGGGCTTTCGTATAAACAGCCATATAAATCATAATGCAGAGTGCGGGCTTTCGTCTAATTAAAAAGAAAAGATTAATTAAACTTTTTTGGGACCAGCGGGTTGGTGCCCCGCAGTCTCCGGTCATAATGAGATCGAATACTTGACTGGCTGCATTAGATCTCCCCTCGCGCGCGCGTTCCTCTATGGCTTGGTGTCACGATGCTCGCTTAATTAAATACAAATTAGTCGCATGCCTGAGCGGGGGCGGGCAGGGGGTGAGCGAGCGAGGCTTTGTCGTTAGAAAAAATACGGGGAGGGGTGGAATACCCAAGGCTGCCCAGCGCTCAGCTGTCCTCCTTTTGTCGCCACGCAGACGTCGTGACGCAGCTGCGTAATCATAATCATCGCCATCATCGTGGTCGTCGTCGTTGTCGTTGTCGTTGTCGTCGTCGTCGTTGTCGTCGTCGTCGTCGTCGTTGTCGTCATCATCATCATCATCATCATCATCATCATCATCATCATCATCATCAGCATCAGCATCAGCAGCAGCATCATCATCGGCTCCCCCTCACTCGTATCTTATCGAGATAAGTGTTCCTCCCCACGCGCCAAGGACGGGGCCGAGGAGGAGAGGCGTCGCGACGAAAATGAGCGTCGTGCTTGTGTGTGCCACGTCCTCTCGTCCATGAGCCGCGGACATTTGGGCTCAAGGACGAATTGAAGAAGATTAATGCGATTTACATTTCCATGAGGTGCGCGCGCGCACTCGCACATCTCTGATTTTTCTTTTATTCGCTCTTGTTTAATGTTATTCCGCTGGTTGTTATTGTGCCCCGCTTCCTTTATCCCACATCGCATTCGCTCATGAACGTGAATTATTGATTTAATACTTGAGTTGTACAAAAAATACTACCGTTTCGTACTCGCTCTCTATGAAAGTCTTACAAAGGAAGAATATAATAATGCACACGTACGAATAAATGAATGAGAAGTTATCCAGCATTATACGTTAATTTTCAGCCATTGAATTCCAGAAGATTCCGATCGAAACTTTTTGATAACTCCACTCCACCGAGCCTGTGTGTATCGAGATTTACTTTGACGTATTTTTTGTAGGCATTTTCGTCTCTCTCACCCTCTCTCTCTCTCTCTCTCTTTCTTTCTTTACATTTATATATGTACGGAATATGTATGTATATATATATATATATATATATTATTTTCTTCAACGGATCACCAGATACCATATTTTATTCATTAAAGCATTCTAAAAACATGAGGCATAAAAACCGACAAAACTCCAGGGTATTCAAACGAGAAAAGTGTAAAGTAATCTTCCGATTCTGTTGGGTTATTATTTTTTTAATTATTTAAAGCAGGTAAATGCTTCCCAGGGAATACATTACTCGAAACACCATTTTAAAGTATTGGTTTCTTATGGTACAAAGTAAACGATTCGTTTCCGCTGTTAAATGACTGTTACTCTCTCTGTTCACCGCACGCATACCGGATACGATTTGCTTTTGCTCTCTTCCCATTTTTCATATTTGTGTACGAATCAAGAATTATTCTTTTTCTTCTTTTTCATTTGCATATCTTTTCTTTTTTGTTTCTGGCTCATTTCTTAAGTAACTTTTAAGAAGATATTTTGTCATGTCATTAAGAAAGTAAATTTCAATGTATGAATATTACAATTTCATCAGTTGTATTTACTTCAAGCTATTTTAAGTTTATTTTGTCTTTAACACTTATATTAACTTTTATGGGTTCTTTTGATATGTTTCTTATTAATAGTAATTTTGTCTGGCTTCCAACTTATCATTCTTTTCTCGTTGCCTGTTGTATAGAAATACAATTTCAATTACAAATTTCAAACGCTCAACTTTAATCTATTATTTATCACTATTGAATATCTCATGAACTATAATTTTATTATTTTTAGCAATTATTTTTCAATTAAAACAGTTAAATCTTATACTTGACAATAAGAAAAAGAATTTTTTTAGTATTTCCATGGTATTTATTACAAGTAAAAAACAATTTCCATTTCATTATCATAATTATTTCAGATAATTCGGTATCTTTATGTACATCTTTCGCATTAAAATCATTAGTATTAATAATTAAATTGCTCTACATATTTATTATATTTATTATATTTATCAAGTTTATTAAACACTTGTATTTTATTTCTACTTCTTTATCTTGTGCGGGACAATGAATATTTACAAATATTTATTTGTACTGTTAATCCTTTTTAATAAAAAATGATAAATTTATATGAATAAGGTTATTATTTCTCTCTGTCCCCTCTCTGATTATTATTATTTTTCTGCTTACATAAAAATCTGTTCTTAAATTATATTAATTACATGTACTTGAGTTGTATTAATATTTACAGGAAAGCATACTTTGAATTCTGAATAGAAACATAAATATTAAAAGTATTGTTCTCTCTTTTTTTTTTTTTTTATTACATATTGAATTCATGAACATCATAATAGTATATTTCAAACGTCTTTATTATTAAATACATAATAGTCTCAATAAGTCTTTTAGTCTATTATCAATTAGTCAATAGACCTAAATATCTTGTGAATAACGGGAGTCATGGGTTCGATAGGTAAAGTCATTGTATATAAAATCCTTAAATGATCTCATCTGAAGGTGCAGCTGTTCTAATAAGTCCGTACAGTATCTACTAAAGTCCACGACTATCTCGTATAACTTTTCTAAAATAAAAAAAAGAAAAAGAAGAAAAAGAACAACTAGTTGAAGAATATCACTTTGCCTGGCAATAAATCAGTTTTATTTATTTGCCTCAAGCTCTTATTCCGATATATAAGTGTATGAAAAGTTGTGAACAACATTAAATTATTTTACTCTTGGCATCAAAAAATAAAGACGCAAAGTAACGATGAAACGGTAGACAACAACTTTTTTTGATAATTAATTTCCGATGATTAATTTTATTAAAGGGGCGTCTAATTGATGCTTTTGTCACGAAAAGTTTAATTAATCGAAAAGAAATATATGCATTTCAATAAATAAGATTAAAAGGGAATAATAAACAGTGCATTTCAAAGTAACCAAAGTTTCTCGTGTCCGAGGTCTCGAGTATTGGTTATTCTGAATTTCATTTAACAATCAGTGACGGTACATGGGTTTCACGCTTAAAAGAGTGCCAACAAGAGAGCGAAGGGTTGGGGAGTGGGATGGGGATGGTGATGGGGAGGGGGATGGGATGGGGATGCGGGGGGGGATTGTTCTCATCTCGGCCGAACCAGTATCGTGTCGCATAATACTTTCGCGGACCGCTCGATCTGCATGCTTATCTCCTTGGAAATTCGCGTAATTAAACAAGAGTGCACACACACACGCGATATCTTTGCCTCGGTCCGTCTCTCTCCGACTCCCTGTCTCTCCATCTCGTCGCTCACACCTGCACATAGCGCACCAAAAATAAACGTACAAGCGCGAATGAATAAATATACGAGAATACGAGGGGAGCATAAAAAAGCGCGAAGATTCCCCCGACCGAGGGAATTATTTATATGCTTGCGCCTTTCCTTCGACTCGTGTGTACAGAGTGAGCGAGTGCGAGCGAGTGCGAGCGAGCGCGAGCGTGAGAGAAAAGTAGAAAAGGGACAGACGAATGAAATAAGGGTAAATAGAGGGGAATAAAGTTGCCCGATAATCACTGGCCGGACTCGCTCGAATTAAGAGGTAGAGACGGAGTGGAGTTGTGTATTAGTGGCCGATGTAAGGCGCGTCATTAGCGTATAGGGGCTGAATTAAAATATTTGATTAGCGAACGCGGCGCTTCATTCTTCCTCGCAGACGCCTCCAAGGGCTCGGAACCACGTCACACATTCTCCGGGTGCAGTGGTACATCCACGCAGGACCACGGATTGTCGCCTCCTTCCTCGCGCCCGAATTTGAAATGCTAAACAGCAAATACGCCTAATGAACACGTATGCTCGCACTCGTGTCCCCGGGTGTGTTTGTATCCGACGAGACATTACTCCCAAGCATTTGCCGCCTCTCTCTCTCTCTCTCTCTCTCTCTCTCTCTCTCAGTCTCGGTCCCTCCCCCTCGCTCCCGTCCCTTCTTCTCCCGAGCTACACTTATCGCCCTGACTCTCAAGGACCTTTTGCGACCGTTTCCTTCCTTCTCCCTCTTCTGCCGCCACTTCGTCTAGCCTCCCTCGGGCTCCTACTCCTCGTACTCGGGGATTATGTCGTGTGTTTAACATCCGGTGTTCGCGACTTTGTATCGATGATACCTCTCGCCCCTCTCACTCGCCTAGAAATAATATCCAGGTGTCCCTGGAGCAGCTCTGCTTTGAAAAATATTTTATGAAAAAACAAAGTACATTAATTTGCTTTGAAAATTATTCGAGATTTAATGACTTCTGCTGATGGCCTCATGCGTTTAATTGTTACATTGTTCCAAACGTTGATTAAAATTATGAAATTAAAATCGCGATTTTTATGGCCCTTCGATATTATTGTACGTAATTCGTAGGCATTAAGTTTCCAAGCTAGAAAGTAATTTAAATTACTCCGTGGAATTCTTGACACGTAAATTATTCATTTTATTCGCTTTATCAATATACTTTGTGCAATTTATTTATGTTGCGAGTAAAGTAGTAATCCTTTTAACTACAAATTGCTGAAAAATCAATGGTAATTAATAATTAATACTGGAATATTGAAAATGAGTTTTCTATGCGTTGAAATGAGATAAACCTCTTAACTCCAACTTTAAGAGACACTCGCTAGGAATAATTTAAATAATGCAACCATAAATTTTCTGCTTCATTCAAAACAATACAGCATCCAACAATAAATATTGTATATATTATTAATTATTTTCAAGTCTCACTAACATTAGTTCGTTTGATCTTTTATCCAATTCAATTGTGGTATAAGAATTGTGTAAACGTCACAATATTAAATACTCGTAGAATTCACTTTTATTTTATCAAAGCATTGTGTCTGGACAACACCAAACGAATATATTTTTCAATAAAAGCCTCAAGTATAATAATGATTATAATATGATTGTATTAAGATCAATCTTCATCGTACAACAGTGATTAAAATTCTTTTAAACATAAATATTTTTAAGCTTTCAATTAATTAAGCTACAAGTTCATACGACACGAGTTGATTGCAGAGTTAACTTTAAACAATAATTAACCCGAGTATTATAGTTTGTGTAAATTCACTTCAATGTAAGCAAAATGAATAAACTGAAATAAAATTGTTCCAGTAATCTACTTCGATAACTCTTTATTCTCAACATTGCCGCAGCTATGATCTATAGATCCACAAGAGGCACTTGCCATTTTTTCTTATTGGTCTTTGTCTCTGTCCTTCTGTATCAGTCTTTCTTAGTTACTGATCGCCACTGACTGTCTCACTTGCGGGATAATAGATTCATCCTTCACGCTTCTTACTTAGTAGTTAAATTTTATTGGCCTCTAGCGCTTTCACGCCGTTTTTATCTTTGTTTTTAACTTAACCCTATCCTTAACTACCCCCCCCCCCAACACCGCCACCACACGCACACACACTAGCTCTCTATCGCATGTTGATTTTTTACGCGCCAAAGTTTATGTAACTACACGACCTAAACCCTTTCCTACGTCATTATATTCAATTTGAGAACTCGAGCTATTGCTGGAAAAAGTCTCCGAGGGTCAGCACAAGTAATAAGGACACAAAGACATTAAGGTTTTAGCGTAGTATTTTGCAAAACGTGAGCAAAAAATTATACATCGATTTACGGCCGATAAAATATTAAAAAATTTCGTTAAAATTCATTTTATGGCGATGCTACTCTTTCTTGTACAATTTAGAAATAATAATTTTAGAAAATTAATCGTTCCTCAAATATATGACCATACGCATGAGAATAATTTAATTCCACCCAAGCTGACTAATTTATTTCAATAAGACTGTTACAAACTTTTAAAATGCTCAAGTTTACGAAGTCACAGCAAAGTCTAGGAATGTGCTACTAAGAGTCATAAATGCTTATAGCTGAAATAAGTTAAGAGCTATTTTATCGCCCGTGTGGTGCAATAATGTCCAGTGTTTAAGATACCCTGAGTAACATATTGGATGCTTATACAAAATGCTTTAGTGAAAGAGTTCTTTATTTGTCAATTGAATTCCAAATGAACACAGCTTTAAATTTGAAAATTCGGTAAAGTGGATATTTTTAAAGTGAGAAAAAATATTGAGTCGTTCTTCAATGGCTAAGCATAGGAAAATGTTTATCCATTATCCATTACAAGCATGACTTTCGCATTTTCTCTTATATAAACAAAACTTCAATTAATATGAAATTACGATTATAGAAAAGGGCATTTTTAACGACGTGCATTTTGATTGGAAAAGTTTATGAATATTTATATAATCATAAGTATGTACCGGGGAAAGAAAAGACGAGAACGACGAGAATTATTTACATGATAATAATTTTAATTAAATACAGACTATTGGCAAGATAGAAAATATGTTTATAATAATTCATGTTCCCCTAATAAGATACTCGAATGTTCACGAGATATATATATATATATATATGTGTGTGTGTGTGTAACCGCGTAGAAATTTACTTTCGTTTAAGATTTATGTAGCGTTGGAACGGGATAGTCGCTAAATTTGCAGCATCTCGATTTTATCAATTCATGCAAAGCCTGATAATCTTCTTTGTAACACATGCCTCTTTACGAGGCTGCCGCAAAAGTGAGGATCCCCAGCCTTCTTTTTTAATCACATTAATATAATCTCCAGCGCTTGAATATTTTATTCAAAATGAAATTAAATATCCTTTTTGAATTATAATCTTGCGTAATTATCAGTTGCGAGGTTTCGTGTAATGAAATTAATTTGAGAAACTTTCTCCGATTTAGCGAATAGTCGCACTATTAATATTAAAGCGATGGCAATAAATTTATAGAATCGTGAAGCTAGAAAAAACGTTTGAAAGAAACTCATTTCCTCGGGCTCTAAAATGGGTAATTAGTTTTCTTTGGTAAATATGTTGAAATTCCCCTGCAATTGAACAAAAAATTTGAATCAGATTAAGAAAGTTGTGCAACGCGCGAACCGCCAGACAATTGGCTGTTAGTCATAAAACTTTGTAGGAAGAGGATACATTATTTACTGTTTTTTTAAGTAAAGCGGATCGATATCTGCGTAATAATAAGGTTAGAGAACACGCGCTTGAAAAGCGTCGCTAATACTCTGATGTTGTGGCACAACATTATGCAATGGTATCATGCGAGGAAGCGCCTATTGTCCGCGATCGCATGTTGCGTTGTTTCGGAGCGAGAACTCTAGCGCCTCGCTCGAGGTGATGCGAAAACTCGCGGTGCCTTGTCATTATTTCCCTCTCGACACTGCAGATACGCGTGTCCGAGTGCTGAGCTGCACCTTTTCGATCTAGACAACCTCGGTCGATTGAAAGCCCGTGAAGGCCCGCAGGTGAGCCCCAGGAAACGCCGCTGGAAAATCCAGCTCGGCGCCGGGGGACAAACTCGAGCGCCCTCGAAAAAGGGAGAACCACGGCGGATCAGGAGAGATGGTTCGTGTCGATGCTCCCGAGTGTGACTCGCTGCTGATTCCCAATAAACAATATCTCGTTACGCCTAAGCAGACGAGGAGCCCTTGGTTCCTCGTCTGCTTAGCAGGGGCGTCAGCAAATTATCCCATGTCCTAAATTACCGGTTTCGCGTTGCAAGAAACTTGGGGCAGGTTGTCGACTTGTCGCAACGGTTTTTTCGTAGCGGGGATGCCTCGCCCACCCCCCGGCTCGCACCTCCCATCTCGCAAAAGTGGTGATTTACCTCCGCTCGATTAATTACGCGCGCTCGAGGGCTGAGTTATCGCCAGCTTCGGTAGCCGCCCGGAGGACTGAACCGTCGGCGACGACGTCGACGTCGCCGCGAGGAGCAGCCGCGCGACTCTGCCCCGGAATATTAAACGTCACTGTTTTCTCCCCGGCTTCTTTATGTTCCTCGTACAATTACTTTTCCGTTCAGGTTTCACTTACGCCGCGACGCCGCCCGCTCACTTCGTCATTAACGCGGGCTTTTTTGCAATTTTAATTAATTAATGAATTGCGCGCCTGGACTCCGTTCTTTCCTTCGTCTTCTCAAAAGCCCTGTAATATAATTAGGACAGAATGGTCAGTGTAATAAAAAGTACTTTTCCACGTGCAGCTAGAGTTAATTAAATGCTGTATATCAACATTTAAAGCATGTGCATGTATTTTTGAAGACACTTTATTTTATGAGGCGAAAGAGCGAGCGAGTCTGCGGGCGTCGGTCAAGCCTTTATCGCTCCATGGAAATTCTCGCGCATTTTCCTCGGCATCAAAGTATTGCGTAACCTCGCAATCGCACGGAAAAATCTTAAAATTAATGCTTGAAATTCAATATCTCCTCATTATTCGCGCGCGACGGAGGATGGGAAATTTCTCAAGGAGATTTTCCGAGGCAGCCGCCTTCCTTCCTCCACAGTTTAGCACGGCACCAAGTGCTTATTTGTCGCACCGTAATTAGAGATGTTTTTTGCTCTCGGGACTCGCGGTACATTCGCGAAAATTGCTGAAGCAGCTTTCGGCCGAGGCGCCGCCGCCTTGATGGAAAACACAATCCGTCAGTGTCTTGGCGCTGATTTTTCACGAGTCCTTTCAACCCCCACCGCCGCTGCCCCTCGCCCTCGGCGAGCGATACTTTGCATTTCGTTCGGCCCGACCCGGGGCTTTCGTTTTTGCAGGAAGCATCAATATTTATATTGCATAATGCATTCGTAATTGCCGCGTGCGCACTCTATTTGTTCCGATCTTGTAATACCATGAAAATGTATGAACCTCTAGCTATTATTAGGAGTTGGATGCAAAGACGGACGTTCTACGTAAGATCGAGCCGGCCCACCCTCACTACACCAGGAGTGAAATAGCCCTTCCTCCTCTCGATAATTTGTAAAAAAAAAAAAAAGAAAGGGGGGAATTTTGATAGTCTTTCTCGTGAAAGTGCATGAATATACAGTTACGAGCCATTGCATAATATCATAATTGTCTAGGTGCACTAGCTTTTTAAATTTTCGGAAAGATTCGATTTTGCGGATTGCTTGGCGATATTTTTTAATGTTTTTTAGATAATGTGTCGATGAGATAGCTTATTTGAATTTTCGAAGGGACTGGGCTCGATCCATAAATTTCCACAGGCACAGATAATTTTAACAATGAAATTTTTGATATTGCAGTCGAATCTGGATGCGCAAACAATTCATTTATTAACTCAACCGTAATCGTGTCTAATATCACATCCAACAGCTGCTCTTTTTAGTCAGTGCAGTTTGATAAATGCCTTTGTTAATATAAAATTCAATCGACAAATACATTACCCGTCCTTCGAAGGCAATTAATTTTAAATTAAAAATATGCGTGTTGAATTCTGAAGAAGCAGCTTTGGCATTATGAAAATTAATTTTTATGTCTGGTGAGCTAAAGCGATCGGACGCAATTACGACTTTTTCACAATATTTATTATAATTATGTTGGCGCGTCAATTAGCGTACTCTCGAAAAAAAAATGAAGATGTTTCCTCATCAACGCACAAGCCGTTCTTTAAAAAACGAAAAACACTAAAAGCTTTCGCTCCTCGAAATCTCTTTCCAATAAAAGGGTAAAAGCTTTATTTACACATCAGACAATAAGCCTCGCACTGACCGACGTTTCTTAAGACGTCGGTCCGTTATTCTTTCGTCGGTCGCGGAGATGGCGTCAATGGGGATAGGAACGGGAACGGGAACGGGAACGGGAACGGGAATGAGAATGAGAATTGGAATGGGAATAGGAATGGATGCCAAAAGGCAAAGGCTATCCATCAGCATACTTTGGCTTTGCACTGACCACTTTCTTGTTCTATCTCCTCGTAAAAATGGACGAAAAAGGGAGGATGGGATACTCGAGGGGCGAGTCGAAAAACATTCGTTGCGTTCTTTTATCGACAACCTGTATACATACGAAATTCTCCCGAGTCGTTCATGCATAAGCAAACTCTTTAATGGCCGGTTTGTTTACTCGAAACGAGCTTCTTGAAACAGATTCACATGGTCCATGATAATAGATACTAAATATGTTTTTAATGAACGTCATTCAAATTTATTAGTTCGGGTCATTTTTCTTCAAGATACATTGTATGCATTTAAATATGCAGCCAGTAAAATCCATACAACTATTTTTCATACAATTTTAGAACTGCAATCAATTAGGTTTATGCAACGCGACATAAAATCTCTGTTTTGGCTCACGACATCTATCTTTTACATGGATATTTACTCGTAGCAGCCACGATTTCATAAATCACGAATAAAGAATCCAAATCTTACATGGTAAATAATACTATCGTAAATTTTAACTATAAGTACAGGTGTATATTTCTTTTTTACTTTCATACATTTAATACCGTTGTAAAAATAATAAAATAACATTTATAATTATAAATGTTGGATTTATCATTTAATACCGCGCACAAAAATCTTTTTTGTGACAAATTGACCTACATACCATTAATAATTTCAAAATTTGCTGTAAACATTGAGAAGAATTCAGAATGTCTTGTTAGGACATTTGATAATTTTAAGTATCAGACATGTAGCTATGAATTTAAGTTTACTCTTTAGCGAAATCGATAATTTCAAAGCACCCAAGACTCCATGTGTAAGCAGCAGTAATGTGTAAAATTAAAAGGTCCAAATCGAAGGAAAGTTGAAAAAAATAAAGAAGATTTGTATGAAAAAACGAAGGTCTGGGTAAAATTCGTTTTTCCGTGAATGTAAATCTTAGCGCCTGTCGGGAAATGTCAAAAGTGTTCTATCGTATCATCGGTAAAACAAACTTTTCACCCACCTCTGGACTGTCGGAAACCCTTACCCAATGGCTAGCGAATAAGGACTAATGGTCAGTGCGTCATTCATTTTAAGGAAATGCCTTGGTGTTCGGGAAGCAGAGCCAAGTCGAAGGAGCAGGGTAAACGCTTGGGATAAGGGGCGGGGGCGGCGGTGGAGCGACGTCGGGGGGGGGGGGAGGCTGAAGTGGGTGTTAAGGGCGGGAGGGAGAGTAAGATGACCGCTTGCTTCTGCTTCTGCTTCTCGGGCTAATATGCGTTCGAGGGCGGGTCCGGAATAAGTTATCTGCAACTAACAACCCTTTGCTAAGTGGACGCTTCTCAATTTCGAGTAAATCGCTCTAGACCGTAATAAATCGCGCGTTCGCAAGGCGAAATGGACAAACGCTATAGTACTCGGTAATTATTATCAAGTTGGAATTTTGCATTATGCGATGGAAAAACCGAGGGACTTGCTTTATTCTTGAATTTTGTTTTTTTTATTGTCGCTGCTGTTTGTCATGTAAGCAGGCCATGGTAAAGGATAAAAAAAGTGCATCGAATTATATCGCAGATTGGATGAGGTTTCAATTTGCTTTTACTTTTTAACTTTATATCATTGCGAACTTTTAATACTGTGAATCGAACGTAATTATGTTCCTATCTTTCTTCAATTAATTATTGATCTAAAGAAATTTTGCGGATTAGGTTATAATTTCCTTTTATCCGTAAATTACAATTTTATTTTGCTAGAAACTAAAAATAACTTTTAGAACTTTTTAAAATTTTAAACTATCGATTACTCAAGGACTTGGAATTCCGTTACTTCGAATATTATTCTCATTTGATACTAAAATAATATTGAGGGTCTTGAATTTTTTAGTATTTGGTGTAGTATTTAACATAGTTGTGAGAGAATATATAATTAACATTTAATCCTTTGCAGCAGGTCAAGAGTCCACGTCCTCATTTATTTTTGAGTTGGTGTAATTTTTTTTTTAATAATTTGCAATTCGTTTCCTTGATTCTGCATACATAATCTTTTACTAATACGTATAAATAAATAGAATTTTAAGTGCATAAAAATATATTCCTTTATATAATTAAAAAAAAATTTAATCTTTAAATTCTCCTTCATCTCTTTAAATTTTTAATTTTGTACTTCTTACATTTGTTTTACAAATTATAAAAAACGCATTTGAGAATAAATACAAACGAAATGTTTAAAACATAATGACTTAATTAATTAAAAATTGTCGGGAATAATATTGAAGTAATTAATTTTTTCACATTTTAACGAGGAAACTACTTAGCTGTTTTATTAAATTAAGTTGATTTATAAATATGTAAGCAGCTAATTATAGAAACTTGACCCGAAAAAATTATCATAATTCGAGAGAACAATTTTGTAAATTAAAATTATGTCTGACCAATTTGTCAGCATTCACTTGGAATACCCGCGGAAATAATTTCCCGAGCGCATTAATTATTAATTTCCCGCAATGATATTACACGTGGACGCTGTAATACTCTCGGTACATTTTATATTTATACTCAGAAAATTGCTCGAATGATTCCTCAATGAATTCAATGAGGAGACGTACTTGTGTATCCGACGAGGAGCCGCGGACATGGAAATTAAACGCCCGTGTCTCGGTCTATTTCGAAAACTCGGTAGGCGGCGAGGAGAGCTGAAGCGAGGTGCGGTGAGCCGTGGGGTTGGGGTGGGGCGGGGAGGGGGGGAGGTGTCAAGTAAAGGGAATGCGGCACTTTTTAGAGTCGAGTGCTTGTAATCAAAATGGTCAAGTCGTCTCAACGCTATAAACACGAAGGAACGAGGCATCGTGTGGCTAGAACTTTCCGGGAATACGAGCTTCGGCTTTATTCGTCCTCTCTCTCTCTCTCTCTCCGTTTTCCCTCCCGAGATCGGGTTTCCTTATCTACAAGTTCAATGAGACGTGCAAGCAGATGCAGCTTGTATTCTTATTTTATGCGCATGTAGTTGTTTTGTCGGCTCAATAATTTCTGCCCTCGTTGTACGGCTGCATTTTTCATTACTCGCAATCATTAGCGTAATTGTTGTCATTGGGTCTTGGGGAAGGGTGGGGAGGGGTGTTGGTATCGCGAGTATCGCCATTCCGGACTTGGTTGTCGGGGCGATCAGACTGTCTTCGAAGTAACTTTGCATTCGATCAGGAGAAACGACTGAGACTGTAAAATTATACGCTTGTGGAGCGCTGTGAAATAAAATATCCATCTATTCGCCGAGTTCCCTTTTCGTGCCCTTCCACCCTTCGCTCGGCGAAGTAAGGAGCCGACGGAGGGGCTAATCTAGTCTTGGTATGTAGGAGTGCCCGAGTGTGGGTGTCGAACCCTTACCCTTACGCTTGTGTCCGGCACATCTCGGAGTGGTGGCTGGTGGTCGGTCGGTTCGGGTGACGTTGGAGCGGCTGAGAGTGAAAAGGAGTGGAAGGGGGGGTGGCGGGAGGAGGGAAGAGGGGCCAAGGGGTCGCGGCTGCTTTAGCTCTTGTCTACGCGCCTCACGGACTTGAGAGATCAATAAACGACCCTCCGACCTGGACGACTCCGACTCGGACACTCATTCGCAGCTAGAGGCGCTTGTTCCGAGTTCAGCTGGACGGGCGAATCACCTTCGCGCACAGGCACACGAACCGCGTTCGTCAACTTGGGCAGCCACCCCCGGACGCACACGCACCCACACGCACACCCACACCGTTCCTCTTTGTTCCGAAGGGTCTGCGAGGTTGGCGGCTCGGCTCCTCCGACGCCGACGCACCGGGTCTCAGCTCATTACTCCGAGACGCGACTCGCGTCCCTTTCGCTCATTCTTATTTGCTCCGGATTTTTCTCACCGGCTCGGGTAAATTACTCGCGCAATTATTTACGGCTCGCTCAAAGCTCGGCGAAAACTTTTCCATTCCTGATCTGTCCGTCTCCATTCTCCTCTGTCATTCTTTGTTTTAGTTTTTCTCTACAAATATTACTTTATTTTCTTTTTAATGAACTTAATGCGATTATTCCCGACATTTATTTACGAGGAAAGTTGCCAAATTTACGAAATTTAAGCAGCCTCGAGAAAGTATCGGATAATTACAGCTATTAATTCCTGTAATAACTTTTTTCTTTTGAAATTTTCATGAATCATTGATAAAAATATATTTTGAACGTGATTAATTTTTATTCAAGAGAGCAATTTAAATAATGTTAAAGCATAATTACCGAGCTCATTATCGACGAGAAAAAGGTTCATTAGAGAAGATTAAGGATTATTATTATTTTTTTGCTTAATTTAATCAGTGAATTGAGTTTCATGTCAAAGAAAACTTTTTTTTTACGATTTTTCATAACCATTAACACAAACACTTGATTTTTACATAACATATATTATCGCTTCTATAAGACTATTTTTGTTGAAGTACATTTAATAGACTTATAATTAATAATTATAAACTAAGAATTTTATATAAACTGTCAACTATGATTAATTAATCCCTAATATACAACGTATATATCAATGTATATTTTTGATTGCGTTCATTTTAATAGATTAGAGTTTAGAAATATGCATAAATTAATTACATGCGAGTAATATGCAAGTTATATCGCTTTGGGACTTTTTTTTAGCGAATATTATAGTTAATCAAAATTTTTAATAATAAAATATTCTTTGCTAAAAAAAAAAAAAAAAATTGTATATCAAGCGTGCTGAAAATAATCAGTCAAAGCAATTATTTACAGTGTAGTAATTGAAAAAGAAAAAAGTATAATATACAAGAAAACATTTGAGTTGTAGAATAATTAATTTACCCACACTCTCTTCCAAAAATAAATAATATAAATTTGATGAGTCTCAATAATGTGAATCCAAGTTATCAGTCATGGCCATTTTCATAAATTGAGCAAATGATATTTTATTCTCGTCTCAGTCCGATTTTTATTTACATAAACACAACTGCGCATTTGGTATAATTGTTAATTACTCGGAATCTCATTTTAATTTGTCGGAGGATCGAGTGAAACAACTCGCCCTCAAAAGCGCAAAAAATTCTATTTCATGTTCGAAATAGCACGTGCAAGCAAGCGAAAGCTTTAAATTGGCCGACCTTGAACCAGTTAAGAGCAGGCGATCTCCGCAAGCGCTTCAATTAATAATTCCTGGGCTCTTTTCTAGACGCCTTTTGTGTCTTTGGCGAAACCAGATTTTAAAATCAAACTTCCTCTCTTCGATCCCTTTTTTTTAGACTGTTATCATTTTTAAATTACTGTTCCGACATGGTGTACGTTATGGAAAATAATCGAGTTTCCCTCGCACATGTTTTGCTAAAAATAAATTGTTTATCAATTCACAAATCATTTATCGTAACGATTCTTCCTCAAAATTCTTAATGTTAAACTTGTGAATGTTAAATTTAACATTTATTTAAATTATTACAGTTTGATTTTTTATGACGTAACCTATGAAAAAACTAATTTATAAATAAGAGATTCTAGAATGAAAATGTTGTTATCAATCATGCAGTCGCTCGCAAGCAGTCTTTGCATTATTAGTAATATTTAAGACAATATTTTTCAATAAAAATTGACAGATTTAATCTGTTTGTGAACGTGTTTCAAGGATAAATTAACGTATGTATTATATCAAATAGTTTACAGTTATTCGATAATCTTGATAGAATTGCTTTGTTTCTCAATAATAAAAGGAATTTTACATTTGCATTGGTGTATTATCAATTGTGTGATTTGTGAATGTCGTATTGACATGTGAAGTAAAAGCGTAAACTTGAAAAAGTAAAAAAAAAAAAAAAAGGAAAAAAATGTATAAATGTCAAACAAAATGTAAAAACCGCGGTGCTACGTTAAATTAAACACAGACGGGAAATGGCAAAAAATGAAGAGAAGAAGCAGAAAGGTGGAGTTTAAGTTGTGGGGAACAACGAGTTTTGGAGTTTTACGAACGTAATTCTCTCGTGGCGGGTTTGAGAGTCGGAGGGTCGGAGGAAGGAGAGGGTGGAAAGAGAAAGAGAAAGAGAAAGAGAAAGAGAGAGAAAGAGAAAGGAAGAATAGAGTTTGCTAGGATGCCGCTGCAAGCAACTGGTGGTGGAAAAACACCCCTGTTCGCTTTCTCGTTTTGGCGGCGGGTTGCATAGCTGTTCACCCCGTGACACCCTACGCTATCGGCACCTCTTTTCCTCCGGCTTTTCCCCTTCTCACCCCCGACTCTCGACATACTTCTTCCTCGTAGAGGCGCCCCGGCGTGTAGTCCATTGTGCAGCAGTGGCTCAAAGCTATTGCTAGATATGTGCCACGAAGTTTATCAACACATAAACGCCAAGAGATACGTCACTTGCCGAGTGCGGAGGGATGGAGGGGTGACGAGCGCCAGGCTAAGGGAGAACTTTAATATTCCGAGGATTGCCGAGGACTGCTTCTGACGTCCGAAGACAACCAAATTCGCGTGGCGTCCTTTTTTTCGCGTATTTCTCGGGGTGGCCCTTTTCATTCAGTGGATTTCGGTGGAAGAAAGGGCGAGTTTTGTTTGCCAAATAACGTGTAAAAATGAAAAAACGTCTTGAGTTTTCGGATTGAACTTTCTTGCGTGAACGACCGACCACCACTTACCCCGCGATCGCAGGATTTTTTTTTTTTTTTTTTTTTTTTTTTTTTTTTTTTTTTAAATTTTCAACTTTTATTCCTCGCTCGTTTTGGTCATAAAATCATTACCGCAATATCATTACCGAGCAGGCCGCTCCTCAATACCTAGAAAAATTAAATTACACGGCAATTACAGAGAAATTTGCATTTTAATAAATTTACTGTTAATAATTAATAATTGAACGTTTATTTCCTATTTTTAAAATGCAACTGAATTTAATATTCTTGTTTTTGTTTTGTTTCAGGTAAGTGTTCCCCGAGGATGAGATTTTCCAAAGGAGAGCTAAGTACTACAATTATTGCTACTTATTGATTCAAGACAAAGTTGTTTATGAATTTAATTTGCTCTTTTTGTGTGAGGAGAGAGGTAAACCCGGTAAAGCTGCCGTACATATACGTCAATCAGTGCGCGCGAAATTACAAAAATGACCAATGTGCTTTATAATTTATTCCCCTCTTATTATTACATCGAGAAAAGTGTTCAATCAAGGCTGCTGGCCTTTTCTTTTTCGTAAAAGGCTTAAGCCGAGGTCATAAATATGTAACATTAGTACATAATAATGGAAGAATCGGGCGCATTTGAAAAGTTCGCTCATTGAGCGATCCTCGTCGCATAATTAAAGTTCTCGCGGTGCACCCCCGGTCGCAATCGCGGGCCACCCCCGCCGCCCCCACATCGATATCACATCGCGCGGACTCCAAAATAGAACTCCGGCGCCTTCGCATCGCGGGTGATTGCTTTTGAAATTCATGACGAATAAATATACCTCCAGTTGGTGGGAGTATGGATTATGGAGCTGAGCGCTGGGCCTCTTATTCGCCTCGCAGATGAAAATCCTGACGAGTGGCACCTATAATTCCGATTCCCGCGCCCCGTTCATTACGCCCTCGAAATATTCATGGTTTAATCCCTTAGATCAGTGGGCGGGCCCCTAAGCCATCATTAAGACTCGAATAATTCAGGTTAACAGCGAGCGAGCTAATCTCAATTTGCATTTGCGCGCGCTCTCTCAGTTTGCATCCGAGCGAGCGTCTCTCCTCTCCTCACCCCTCCCCACCCCCGCCCCCTCGCCGATCGGTGCTGCGGCTCAAGAATAAACATTCGGCTACTGGACACATGCCATATCTATTTCCCTCTCACTCTCGATCGCGCAGCCGCTTGGTCCATTCGTCCGCCGACGCAACTGATTTCGTCTCGAGTGCCGTTCAGACTCCACCGTCGTCTGTCAGCTGTCCGAGATCTCGAGACGTTCCTTCTCCATCTCTCTCTCTCTCTCTCTCTCTCTCTATCTCTCTGTCTGGCGTCCCCCCGCAAACACCAGCTGTACTTGTTCTCTTTCTCGCCTCTTTTCGAGCTCCACCTCCGATTCAAGCTTACGGGTGTCACGTTGCATAACAAGAGGAACTTTCATTCTCTGTCTCCTCGTTGTCATACAATGCTCGATCCTACTTAAAACTATTACGTTGTTTATCAAAACATCGTTTTTTGCAGGGGGAAACAAGATCGATTCCGACACTAAAACAGTGTAAGTGCAGTTCTGCAACTTTTAAACTCGACCATCAATCATTACGTGTCATCTGTATGTAAAAAAGACAAATTCATGCAGTGAGATATGCTTTAATAGAGCCGTACTATACTTTATGCGCTGCTAATCAATCTTTGGCCAAAACAAAAGAAATTAAGTAAACGACACTGTTCTAGAAAGTGTTGGCTCATTCAAACATAAATATTGTTCTTGCACAATACAATGTATAAATTTAAATACAATTTTAATAGAGTAAAGGGTCTCAAGAGTTCGTGCAACATTATCTCTCTCTAATAGCTTCGGGTAAAGCCTTTAATTGTTTTTTTAAGTGTTTCGCCAGCCAGAACATCACAAGATGTACTTTTTAAAAGCACAAGTTCATTTATATTCCTTGTAAAAAAATTGAATAATTGAAAGACGGAATTTCAAATAAATCTTGTATTCAAAGGAACGATAATTACGAATAAGCATCACATAATAGTCTCGATGGCTACTTTATTCATAAAAACAAATGCACACGAAATAAAAAATAATCAATTGTATGTATAAATAATTTTCTCTTTGCTGTAATAAATCTTGGAATCGCTGCTCATTCACGTCTAGATAATTATACATTTAATATTTTAACGAGCCAATGGAATACAAAGCTCTGTAATATATATATTTTAACGAATTTAAAATAAAAGAGATTTTAATCAAATTAAAAATAAAAGTCGCGCCGCCGCAATTACTGCGCGTTCATTTGCATTTTTTATGCAGATCCGCGTGATTTAATAGGATTCGCAAAAGAGGCGGAGGGTGGGGTAGGGGTAGGGGCAGGGACAGGGGAGGAGGGGAGTTGTCGAGAAAGGCGAATCGAATCGGCGTTACACCGCGACGCTCGGCTGATCAAGTTCCATTCGCTTTTTACAAAATTGACGGCGGTCATTCCCGCAGCCAAGTTTTTGGTCACGCGCGTCAACTTGCCTGTGTACGGCCGATAACTGCGAGGGCAAAACCCAAAAACACAAAGCGGGGTCGGGAAAAAGAAGAAACTGCCGAAATTCATTAGCGCGCGCGATTCTCTTTTGCACGGGGGGTCGGTCGGTTGCTCCTGTAACCGTTGGAAATATACCCAAAAAAGTCAGCCAGGCATGTATACGCGCACAGCCACCCCCGATGAGACCCCCCGATGGGGGAAGGGGGTAGGCAGGTAGGGTGAGCAGTGTATAATGGAACTTGTCGACCATTCGCGTTAATTTCCCGGAGTATCTGTGCGCAACATTTTCATCGGAGGCCACCCGCGCCCCGATTCATCCATACGCTTTGTTAAGCTCGCATATTTTAACTGGGCAGCGGCGCCTGGAATGCATCTGCAGAAAAATTAATTTTTAAACGATGTCAATGCTGAGCTGCGCACTTTGAAAGAGCTTTTTTCAGCGGTGATTTCGGTTTCCCCGCCACCCCCGCCCACTCGCGCATTTCGGATTTATAGCCCCGTCCGATCGGGTTGAGCCAATATTTGCTTAAGGACATTCAATGGCTGAGAGCCGACAGCGAATTGATAAATCATCCGAATTAATTGTTTAAATTTATATTTAATAGTCGATAACAATGTCCATTTATAATTTGGAGAATTACAAGGCGATCGCGCCACGTGCCAAACGCTTACGAAAACAAATTGCGGGGGAATATATTTGGCGTTTTAAAACCTACAGGAACACCCTCGAAGCGACTTACGCAAACGTGACAACATTGTATTGGCGGGTACGACAAGAGGCTCCTGTTCTTCCTCTCGAGCACCGCAGAACGTGCCATCCTCTTTAAATTGGACCCTCTTATTCATCCTGTCGCTGCCCTACCCAAGTTAGCGAAATTAAGAGGGCGAGTCAAAGGAGCACAGGGTGAAGTAAGGAGGTCCGAGGCGGCAGGAGAGGGTGAGGTGACACGAGGAGAGCCTAGTCAATAAGAAAAGAAAATTCGACTGGCGAGGGAGGCACTTTGATCGGTCGCCTTTCCTGAGAAAATGAACTCGCAATATTCGTGTCCGGCCGGCCCTTCGCACACCCTTCGCACGATCGCACAGACTTTTGGGGGGAGACGCCAAAGATCGGCCCTTCTCTCGGTCATTCCCTTCATTCTGTTCCGGATCGCGGAGTTGTTTTCTTCGCAGTGGCCCCCCGCGAGTACCAGCACTCGGTACTCTAGCTGATCGAATACCGCCCCCTGGCGTCCGAGCCTGGCCCAGAGCAGCGGCACCCTCGGGCCTGCGACGGTGATGCTGCTGATGGTGGAGGAGCAGGTGGTGGTGGTGATGGTGGTAGTGAGGGCGCAAGCAAAGCTTAAGTGTGCCATTGGATGGAGGCGGCCATCTCCACCTCCTGTCGGTGTGGTGGACGGGCAAATACAGGCTATGCATAACAATCGATCTCGCTCGGGAAACTACGGGAGTGGCTGGTCAGCGGAAGGATAAAGGAGAGACACGGGCAGGGCGCGGAGACGCGGGGGAGGCCGAGGGCAATGCTACGGGCTGGACTGAAGACGAAGGCAAGTCTGAGATAGTCGCCGCCGGCTGGCCAACACCCTATCTGCGGTTCATCTTTCCCTCTCTCTCTCTCTCTCTCTCTCTCCCTGCCTCTTTTCTTTCCACCCCCTCGATTCCCCGGCTGCATGACCAGTCTCCCTAGGCGTCTGCCACTCTCCCCGCGACATCGGCTTCACCCCGGGTGGCGGTGGTTTCGTGCTTCCTCGCGGGAGGAGGGGGAGGCCCGGTAATCACGTTGACTGTATGCCAAACTGCGATAGTGCGTCTTTACTGGTCGAGCGCCACCCCTTACATGCCCACCGTGATAAATGAGGAACCTGCGTACGAGACATATCGGACACCCCCTTTCCCTTTTCTCATTGTTCTCGTACTTTTTTTTTGTTTTTTTTTTGTTTTTTTGTTTTGTTTTTTTTTTGGCTCTTATTATATGATACTTACCCCAACTGTTTCAGTGGGCTTACACTTTAATATAAACTTTTCATTGTGCAAGAAATATTCAATGTTCTTTCGTCTTTATCCAAGTTGGAGTTAAATAATTCGCGCACATTTTAGCAGGGTCTGACTTCATTGCATTAATTTTATTAAATCCGCCAATTACCAAGTTTTATGTTTATTACGCAAACAGAGAAATATGCAAGTATGCATGAAATAGTAATGCGCAATTAAACACAAAATAGTTTTGGTTTACAATATAAACTTAAATTTTATCTTATATTCTCCTACTTACAACTTTCATTTTATGGTCCCCACAATCATGCACGATATATACGACTACAAATAAATTTCTTTAAAAACTTATTTGATTCATTTAAAATATTGCTTGCTCTTGTAATCTGATACCGTTTTATTACTATTATGATAATCGTCAAAATGATCAATTATTTTTTAATCCATAAAAAATTGCTATTAAAATTAAAAAAAATTATTTTTATTGAATATAAACATGTTTAAAATCTTATTCAAGGTGTTTGGACTTTGTCTCATATGAATATATGATTGATAAGCTACATATAAATATATGTGTGTGTCAAAACAGAAATAAACGTGTAGCGGATTAAAGTACACAGACCCTGAACATGCCATAAATGTAACTAAGTAAAACATAATTTCAAAAACATGGAAAAAATGAATTACGAGATTATTATTATTACATATTAAATTACAATTTATAAATTATAATCTAATTTTCAACAGATTTTCGTTTTACTTTTCTAAAACAATTATTCACACATTTTGTATGATAGAAGAGAAAGGTTCTTGTATTTCTTGAATTAAAATTTCAATTTAAATTTAGATTGAGAAATTGATTGCACTTGTGTTTTGAAAATCGCATGATCAAAACATTTAACATATTTTATCTTCTATATAGTTAACGACTTTAAATGATATACTTATTAAACGAAATTATTAAAAAAGAATGCCAGTGAATTAGAACATAAATCTAAGTAAAAATAAGAAACAACTGAATAATACAAAAATAATGAAGAAAAAATACTAAGTCTGAAAAATACAATTTAAATTTTAAGTAATACCATGTAAGTAATCAAATTTTTAAATTAGAGTTTAAAAATTGTAACTACATAAGTTAAAATTATAGGGGATAAAATAAAAAGAAAAGAATATTTGATTTACACATTGTGAAAAAGGAATAAGCATATAAAACTAAAATATTTTTGTCTATTAATGTATTTAATGTTAAAAAAAAAAAACTAAAAATTATGTATTAAACAATAAATTCTTTATTTAAATTTATAAAATATCCTTGTAAAGTAAATATTAAAAATAATAAATTGGAAAATAATAAATTGGTGGTTTAAAATTATTACAATATTAAGTTATTGTCCTATTATGCCATTATATATTTTAATAAAAAATGTTTGTAAAAAAGGTTGTTTCTATAATTCCATTTTCTTATATTATTTCATTATTCTTGTTTTTCGTGTTAACGTTTTTTATATGTGCAATATATTTTTTAATTAATGCAACTGTGTGAATATTAAATATGTTTTTAATTCGATTAATTTATATGAAAAACATAACATAATTCCTATATAATTTTGTAATTTAAAAAAGTACAGAAAAAATAAATAAATTACAAGTTTTTTATATTTTTTTTAATGTAAAAATAATTAATAAAAGCATAAGATCAATATAATAGAGTATAATTTTTCGTATTGTTCTATAAATTTATGTCATTGTCGGTTAAGTATGTGTTTATATGTGTGTATTAAGGAAAAAGAAAGAGAACTCGTATAAAAAAAAAAAGAATAACGAGTAGTAATCCGACAAAGTTGATAAATAAATATACAATAGGTTTTATTCATTACGAATATATATATATATATATATAATATTTAAAATTCTTTGAAATATTTGTATGTTAACAGATAATAAAGCGAATGACAATGAAATATTAAAGCTCAATAGTATCTGGTATTGGTAGATTTATTAAGATATCATTTATTTTCTCGACTTTTCTGATCATTATTTTTCATTTATTTCTATATAGATATTTAGTATATTATTTTATTTTAAATATTTGCTTTTTTGGACTTAAATATTAAAAAATTGATGTCGCTACACGTTATAAAGTAAAATAGGTTGATCTTCTGGCTGTACATACTGACATGTGATTTATGATGTGTTAATAAAAAAACATTAAATATTCGTATTTGTATTTATAATGGAAAAATAAAACTAGAAAGAGTATAATAATACGAAAGAAATAGTGGAACATGGGTACATTGTATAAAAGATTTATAAAATATTGACATTAAGAATTAATTAAATTAACAATTTATAATTATAAAATGAACGGATCTTATTTCACTATATTTGTTTAATTTGGAATTTATTTTCATCGTAATTTGTACAATTCAGATTAATAATTAAAAAAATTGAATTACAAATGTGTTCCACAGTGATAAATTAGCTTACATTCAGAATTTTAGCAAAAAAAGGTATAATATTAATTTAATTATTATAACAATTAATTTTGTTTCTTGTATAATTAAAAATCGTTAACATTGTTTTTTATATGAATTCACATTTGAAATAAAATAATTTGTATTAATTTATACAATACGATTCAGTTGTAAATATTTCCCTTTTTTCCATACACAATTACAAATCAACTATCGTTTTTGTAATATATAATATTAAATAATAAATCATATTAAATGTATGACGTATAATTACATATTTCAAAAGTGAATGATTGAATAAACTACTAAAATTTCACAATTGTAATGAAAAATGAAAAATTCCTTGTGACTCGTGTCGAGGATAAATTACAACAATTTTTTATTTAAATAAATTATCGGGCACAGGATAAAATGCCATGAACTGTTAATTTTTTCAGCATCTGAAAGACCAATTAAATAAACGACTTTGACACAACTACACATTAATTCACGATAAATTACAAAGTTAAAATTTGATTATTCAAATGCAGGTCCGTCGGGTGTTTAGTGCAGCGGTGTGTGACGCAAATATCGGGAGGTCGACGCCGAGAATGAAATTCATAGTTTGGCAAAGAAATTATTACAGAATTAGATTGCATAAGAGTTTTATCAATTGTCTCTCGCATTTAACAATCAAAGTTCTCGATGGTGGAGCCTTTCAAAAGTGATACCCCTGGTCCGGCACACGAATGTGCTAATGCATTGGCTAACTTTCGGATCGGAACAAATCGCGGTTCGCTCGCTTTCACCGTTATCAAAATCCAACTCGAGCGATTTACTCGCTTTTAGAAATCCGGAGTTGGGATTTTCTCGTATTTGTTTCGCGACGACCAATTTCATGCATTATTCCGTAATTGAGAGCTGTAAGAGCGAAGTAAAGTAAGGCCGAAGGCAGTCGAATAACGAACCGCCGCGATCCAAGGATTCTTACTCATTTTGCTGCTGCTAATGGTCTTGATGCAGGCCGTGTGTATTCACACGATATCATGTGCCGAGATAGTGACACTTTCTCTCTCTCTCCCTCCCTCTCGCTCGCTCTCCACAGATGCGGATGACAGCGCGCTTGTTTACAGAGCCACAAAGGGACTACACGGGCTGCCGCTATCTTATCGCCGGATAAACAGGCCTATTTTCTAAGCCCAACTGCTATCGACGTTTATTTGCCGGGAGAGGAAATTGACGAAAAAATGGTCGGCAATACGGTCTACCATTACTATTTTGCCATTTCACATCAAAGGTGCACACCGTGCAAAGGTAATCCATTGTTTCTCACAACCCGACTACCCGAGTCGTTGCCATTACGAAGAAAGTAGTCGCTTAAATTTTAAAACACAAGGCCGATTGTTTTTTATTTCATCAAACTTACTCAAATGCTCACCTCAAAGTATCTTTAAATTAAATATCGTGATGTAAACAGGAGAAATCGCACTTTTAATAATTTAATTTTTAAGCGGCTGTAATAAACAACGTAAAGCCTAGAAAAGTAGTCCTAATTATAAAAGGTGCACTGGGGGGCTCAATTCAAGTCATGCTTTCTCAATTTAATCAACTACATTTTTAATTATGTAATTTCTGAACTACAATTTTAGTAATGGAAAAAAATTTAAGCAAAAACCCAACTTAATTAGTGGTCCACCATTAACACGTATAATTTATAATGGACGAATTTCACTTTATTATAATTTTGTAATAAATTACCAGATAAATAAAGGCTACGATATTTTCTTATTTATACTAAATAAACGACGGTAAACCACATTCAACTATGTGCATTTATTGGATCGTGAAACGTTGTTATTGTTCAGTTGGCTATAATTAAATAAAGTGCATGGACAATCGTTCAATTAATGATCGTAATGGCATTTCGCATTATTCCTATGATGACGCGATCGCATCATTATTGTTACGTAGAACGCACTCGATCGATCTTCCCGAGCAATTGCCACTTTTCTCGTAAATAATACACATGTGTCTCTTAAATAGTTAGCGATACGAATTTTTTACAAAGTGCGAAAATATTAAAAACGTTGTTTTTAGCTCATGTTGTACCGGGATTTTATGATAGATTTGTTGGAAGAAAGTAAGTGGACGAGGAATGCGTGAAATTAATCATACACATATTTAATCGCCAAATTTAATCGAGGTAATTCTTTTCAATTACTCACCCGAGAGCCTAATGCAAAATTGACGAAAGCCATTAAAAAAAAAAAAATATGAAGAATACCCTCGTGGATGGATAATATTTTAAGATCATCTCATTTGTTCAGACATATTTTTAGCGTGCACTTGAGGCAGACGCCATTTGTAAATTTTTATTCGACGCATTACTCACCCCGAGTTTAGCATTGCTTCTGAAAATAAAAACATTGGCATCATTTCTGTGCGAGTGCTCAAAATTACAAAACGGTCCGGCAACATAAGAAATCGAATTAATTAAACTTCCTCTTTTCTACGTATACACGCTCTCACTCAAGAGGAGCCATTTACTTTTCATTTGCCTAGGGGCTTACCATCGGTAATTCAAAGCTCCTCTCGCCCTCCGACCTTCGCCCCCGAGGGTGCCAGCCGGCAAGGAAAATAACTAAGGTCCATCTCTTTCGAGACGAGGCACGTTCAAAAGCTACCGTTGGTCGACGGCGTGGGCGGGGGGTGGGCGGGGGAGGTTCAGGATCCGCGACGGACGAAGCCATCGGTCAACCAGCATTACGGAATTTGCATGTTATTTACTTGCGAGCCACTGAGTACATTTGTTTGGATTATCCCTGGAAATAAACCAGCGTCGGTCCGCTGATACTTCCCTCCCTCTCTCCTCGCTACCCCCTTACCTTTCCCACCCCCTTGGGCTCAAAGCGATGCGATGGTCGCCGGACGTCGCTCGCTCATGTTTGTACGTCTATGCACGCGGTCGCACGTAGTTTTTCGTATCTGCGGAACGGGATTTTGTAGTCGCGGTCGACAAATGATCGCCTCTTTCTCTCTCTCTCTCTCTCTCTCTTTGCGTTACACATGCGCACCCATGTGCCACGTAAGCGCGCGTCATTTTCAATCTTGGCGTAAGTCACCATTATAAACGTCCTCTTCCAGCGAACGGGAGGGACGGGGGGGGTCAGTCAGATATCTGTGCAATTCCTCTCTCGCGACTCGGACAAACGGGCAGTGCGCGAGCGACGGGGGGGGGAAGGGGAGGCGGCGGGTGAACTCAAGTCGAGGAGATTGATGGACCGATTTTTAATGAAAATGATTGGGCGCGCTGGGCAGGCGATATTCAAAGAGTCACGTAATTAAAGTCCATAAAGCCTTTTCCACATTGCGCATTAGCATCGGGAGGATTGATCCTTTGGCGACGCGGCGCTCGGCCTTAACGACATTTCCCCATTTCAATTTCAAATTCGCTTTTCTCTCTTTGCGCGCTGCGCTCGCAGGAAAGGCGCGGGACTACCTCCCAGGAATGACTGATGCCACGTGAAATATTCGCCTCGGGGCCACGGGAGCGCGTCCCCGCCATAAGTGGATCGAAGCTCTCATGTTTACCGACGACTCATTAAGCCCGATATTACCTGGATAATTTATGTCCCGGACTTATTTATGGTCGCGCTAGGCACCCGCGCACCGGCCGTTTAGCCATTAGAAAGAACTACCTGTGCGCGTCTTGTGCATACGTACTGGTGCAACTCGTGTAGCGCAAGGATGTCAATCGTTCCAATTACACGGGGGAGTCCTGGGACACGCACACACGTGTACACGGACGAGTGCGAGATGCTCTTCTTCGGCGGGTGTTATTTTCCTCGGAGAGAATGCTAAATTCCCACAGAATATATATCGCCCGCTATATTTGTCAGTGCGTTCCTCGTTGTCGCTCTTCCTGCGCTTCGTTATTGAAATTTATGATTTCAGCCTCGTCGTCGTCGTCGTCGTCGTCGTTGTCTTCGTCGACGTCTATGCGTCGGACGGGCCCATGCCACTTTCTAAAATGCGCTGCGCTAATAAATCCGAATATGAAAATTGGATTTCGCAGGCACGCATTTGGCATAGATGCTTTTGGAATCAAATTTATCTTTACGTACTTTAATGGCTCGATATATTATAGGTTGACATGTGCAAATTCATGCTAAATTTGAATTTAACTAGGTAGTTTAAAAGGCTAGATCGTCTTTGATCTGTGAGACCAATGCTGATTCTCATATCGAAATAACGGAATGTTACAAGCAGAAATCGATACATCGAACAAACTTAATATTTATTCTACTTCATACCAATTATACCAACCTTTAATCGCAACAGACGCATATTAAGAATAAAGAAACACAGTCAAAGGTATAAATTTGAATAGAGGAATTTACCATTAAAGCTGGGGTTTAGTTTTTCAAATTCCAAAAGAATTTTCCTCATGTTGAAAATATTAATTTTTAATTCGTCCGACAGACAGGCGAATGCGGTTTTTCCTTTGGATTAAAAATGATAATGTTGTAGTCGCTCGTTCTAAATACATTTTGACTTTGATCTGACAAATGTACTTCATAAGACTATAATAATAGTTGATTTAATCGAGTATGCGCTCGCAATGCGCAGAGATTATGAATATTGAAAACATATCTCATAAAAAACTTTGTCATTTATAGTAATATAAAACAGAGTTTTGACTTGGACTGACATGTATTTTTAGATAGCATAATGACACAGATAAAAATAATTGTAATTATGATGAATAACAACAGGCTCATTCGTATTTATAATTAAGCTGATTATTTCTTGTCATCATATTTAGTTTATGTGCTGAGGGCGATAATGATGAATCGTAATCTTTCCTTATCTCTTACATACAGGTAAAGATAAGACGATTTACGAGGTCTTTTATAAATTACCTGCTTATATATTACGTTTCCCATATAATAAAACAGTGTAAACGTGAAACTTTAATTAAGGGAGGATTGTATCTGAAAAAAATATTTTATCGATATATCTCGAGTTGATTGCTAAAAGAAACATCGGCCAATCGACTTCATCAAACATATCGTTTTCGGTACTGATAAGCCCGATAAAAATTTGAAAAACAAATCAATATAATGCCGCTCTGCTGCACACGGACTTTTAAAAGATCCGTTCTCATCGCCGGATCGGTTGCCTGGGACTCAGCACACATTGTAAAACGACCGAACCAGCAGTCTTGTTCTCAAGATTTGCAAAAATTGTAATGCAGCCTCGGTCGTTGTCTGAGGCTGATTTAAGCGCCGGACGCACAGTCTCAATCGAGTCGCAGACTCTTTGGTACAGCTTCGCGTTCGTCTCTCGATCAAGCGAGGCAAGAGGTTAAGAGTCCGTATTCGCGAAGACGATAAAAGCCGGTTCGGAAGTTTATGCAAGTTCGAGGGAGCATTTCACCTGTGCCTCCTATTCCTCCCGAGCGGGGACGGGGGGGCTCCGCTCCTCGGATGATATTCGTGGATTCGCGGCAATTCCATTCGACATTCGATTGAGCCGAGCGAGTCCTCGCGGTCGTAACATAAATATGTAAACAGGCGATGGGGAGTGCCTCGGCCGCCATATAAAGCCCGACCTGTCCATCAACGTCTTCCCCGACGAGGAGGACGTGGACGTCCTCGCGGCGCCCCTCGGAGACCCGCGACGCCGAGCTGCTTATCATACCGCGAGCGAGGCCTTGTTCCGCATAATTCCGCGTGGTGGACCCGGCCACGCACATCTGCGGACTTGGATGCTGGAAAAATCCAGAGGCTGATCCTTTGTCGAGGAAGAGGAGATGGGATTGAGCGATGGTGACGGATAACTTTTAAGAGGAATTTTTATCGTATTCCTTTTTCTCGGACTCGGGACACCGAGGATTCTGGTGGTTAGCGTGTGCATGCCGTTCCTCTTCCCTCCCCTCCCCTCGCGCCCCTCCAACTCCCATCCACTCCATCCGTATATCTTGTTACATGCTCCACTCGGCGAGCAAACGCAATAAATAAGAATTTGCTCTTGTCTGTGGAATAAAGGATAAAATGATTATACGAAGCTACGGCGTAACGGCGGAAAGCGTATAAAATGACTGCTTAAAGGTAATAAACCGAATGCGTTAAAATGGGAATAAGGCCTGAGGAAAGCGTTACACGCAGTGTCAGTGATAAAATGCCATTTGAGTGGTGAAATATTGTTCGATGCTCGAGGATTTCAGTTCTTAATCGAGAATTCCGAGGTATTGTTATTTATATTAATTAGTCGGCTATTAAATATCAATGGATGGAGATTCCGGGACTCGAGGACTTTGACGAAGTGAGGCAGTGCCGAGCGATATGGCGAATAAATAAAAAGGACCCTTAGGATCAATGGAAATGCATTGGAATATTATACAAATTCAAGGTTCTGGAGCATAGATGACGTCAGGAGTAAAGAGAGTCGAATTGCTTAATTAAATGAGCGCGCGTTCCTATTCCGCTGTTTAATTAAAAAAAGGCGAAAAAGAAGCAAGGCAAACTTTGGAAATCATAAATTCGTCAATACCATTTTATTTTAGCCTCGTCTCAGCATCGACTTTTAAATACACAATGAAATAAAGTTTTGAATGGTAAAAAAGTAATAAACTTCAATAATAGTATAATCTAGGTCGTAAATTAAAATCTGCGTAACCTCTTGTGAGAAAAGTCCTTTATTTAAGTTTCGTCCACGACACTTTTGCCAGAGAGAGAGAGAGAGAATTTCTCCGCATTCCCTTTGCTTCCCTTCCCTTTCCCTCCTTCGGTTTCTCGGCTCAACCGTTTTCCAAGCTTTGCCAAAACGTAATTAATGTTTAGCATCCACGTTATTTGTTTAGTTTCATTTTATTATCTCCGAAGGCGTCGGATTCACAGATGATTTTATGCAAATGCACCGGGAACTAGGAGAGAAGCGAAGTTTCCCGTAACGACAACTCAAACCTTCCTCGGTTCATCATAAAATTTTCTTTATCTCGCGGGCGGAAAGGGAAAATTGAAGTGGAAATTTCATGGACCCTTTAAATTTACTCTGTCGCAAATGTCAAGCGCCGAGAATATTCATATATATTATATTCCCACTCACTCCCCTCGTCAAACCTTGGAAATTATAAATTATTGCCTCGGAATCCCCACTTTTCATTAAAATGAACACCGCGCATTGAAAATGCATCTCGAACCCCGTAAGAATAAACTTGCCACCAATTCCGAGTCTTTATTACCGGCGGTGTCCCGCGACTTTCCAGCTCGGATTATTTCGTAAGATCGCGTGACTCCCCCGATGTTCGAAATATCCAAGAAGAAGAGGTTCGTCTCGTCTTCCCCATCCATCGCCGATCCCCAGCTCGCCTCCGATCGTCCTCCGCGGATGCCAAACTTGACCAAGTCCAAGTCCTGTTGGCCGCCCTTTCGACACCTTTCAGCAGCACTTTGCATTTACAGTGGAGCAGGCGCAACACGAGCCCGTTAATTGAGGGCTTGCGAGTGCACCCAGAGATGAATTCCAAGAGAGTAAATCATCGCACCCTCGAAGCTCTTCCGCTGGAACACGAGGCGCATTATTCCGTTAGCGAGCAACACGTGGGACAATGGTTAATGCGGTTCCCGTGTCATCCTGACGCGGCTCGGGTGTAATTATAACACACCCGAGCGACACTTAGTTTCCGTCCTTGCAGCGAGTGCCGTTTTGTCTCGCGAACACGTGGATTCGCATCTTCCATTTCACTCCATTAGAAAGCAAAAAATGAATCGTATTTTAATAAACAAGTCGGTTCGTCGGTTTGTTTTTCATTTCATGGGTGGGTGTATGTAAGGGGTTGGAGAAGGTTCTCGCGATTGTTATTTGCGATTTTACGATGTAGCACCCCCAGTTCGAGAGTCGACTTTGACCAGTAGCTCGTGATGTATGGATAATTCGCTGAAGCGAGAAAAGGCATAAATAGCCGTATTGCAGTATTTGAAATAAGGCCGGGCCGACAAAGGAGAGGAAACATCATATCAAGGATTGCCGAAACATTCATAAAATAAATGCGTTATTTACGTTTGCTTGCGTTCGCTTGCACCTCTTATTTTCCGAAGGCATTAGCGTGCATTAAGTGTCGGACGGGCGATCCCGGCGAAATCGCGCGCTCGGAAAATTGTTAAACAGTCGGGCGCAAAAAGTGGAAGTAAATAAGGAGGGTGGAAAGGTGTGAGGGCGAGAGGGAGGAAGGGACACGCGCGCGCCAAGTTTAAGTTTTATCATCCGGTTTAATTTAAGCAGAGTCGGGGGACTTTACGTGTGAATTAAACGAACTGCCGCGGCACTTTCCCGTCTCTCTCGCTCTCTTTCGATCTCTCCTCCAACTCCTTCGGGTACGTACAACAATGCGCGGCGTAATTAAATGCGAGTTTCAACAAACATCATATCGCGTGGTTGCGGGCCTCGCGAGTGCGCCTGCGCGGGCACCGGCTATCGCCTCGAAACCCACGTAAGCGTGTCCCGTGCTCTCTCTCTCTCTCTCCCTCTCACCCACACACACACACACACCCCTCCTTCTCCCTCGCACGCGTGTGTGCACGCGAATTTTATACGTGCTTTCTCTCCACCTCCACCTCTTTGACTCTTTGCTCATCTCCTTTTTTCCTGCTCTCTTTCTCTCCCAAACGCTTAGAATATTCATTTTCGTGCCGCCTAGGTAGGTATATATAGGAGTTACTATTATAAACTTCTCCACCTCTCAAGTTTCTCGCATAATACGTTTGTAGAGCTGATGAAGTTCGTTGTTGCCACCACACGCGCGCTCACCGGTTGGGCATTTATATTTGTAGCTGCGCGCCTACAGAATGCGAAAAATAATGCAAGATTTTTTTTAATTTTATACTATGTTTACCCATTTTATTTATCATCCTCCGCTCCTCCAATTTCTCTCCGGGAGTCTCCCCCCTCCCCACCCCATTACCAACCCCGCGCCGCCGCCCCCGGCTCGCCCTCCTTCGAGGCTTCTTCTCGTCTCCTCCCGTGCGCTGCTCCCGAGAATTTTAATGATTTTTAATAACATGACACTTTCACGCACTCACTCGCAGCTCTGCTATTTTCGGCACAAAAATTTCAAGTTAAAAATACGAAATTATTTTGGCGCACTTGGCGAATTTAACGGGACATTTGCTTACCCTTGCATTATCAATTTTTCATCTGCCCCTCTCCACTTTATTATATTTTTAATAATGTGCGAGATGTCGCTCAGGCTTGGGATATTAGCGGCAATTAATATTGCACATAATTGTGAAATATGATGATTTAATATTAACAATATGGAGCAAATTTTCCATTAAGCCCCAAGGAATTGCTCGTGTGCACCCAAACATTATACGTCAAGTTTAACGGCTCCTTTAGCAAAAATTTGATGTCATTAAAGTTGATAAGCAAGAAGCCAGAGAAAGCTCGCTCGCGCTAGCGATGCGTCGGCTCGCGTCGGTTCGCGTCGGTTCGCGTCGTCTTCGAGGGTGAAATGTGTTTCTGCGCCATTCACTTACCAAATGTGAAAATACTCGCCGGCATCATATTATTTATCATCCGAGAAGCCTCGAGGAGAAATGGGAGAGGAGTCCTGCACCCGGTTATGCACAGGTGCTAGCACACACGGTTTATATCTCGCGCCAAACTTTTCCCGGAGAGAGGGTGCGCCGGTGCACTTTAGTCTGGGGGTTGAGCGTGGCAGGGGGTGGCATGATCAAGGGCCAAACGGTCGAGGGTGTGCGTTATGCCGTGTAACTCTTCTTCGCCAGATACACCACAAGACTCTTCTAGCTGCCAACTCAAATTTATTGACCACTGCGTTTTTAATTATTTAACGCTAATTTACACTAATAATCGCTATAATAATAACTCTTTTAAATCATGGCTCGTCTTTACAAGTGCTCGATAAAAATGCCGTCAATTTAATTGCACAACCTCACTGAATTACTTGCTTATTTCAAAATTCATTTTTTACCATTTAATTTTTTATTTTAAGCTTTGGTTATGTGATTTTGCAGACTAATTTTAATACTTTGTTGTTATGCGTGAACAAACATTTGCAAGATTTATAAAGTTTCAAGCTCATTATTAATCTTTTAATTAAGCTGTTGTAGGAGTATTTGAAAACTATCAATTTTAATTGTTAACGTATCGGCGTTAAATTTAAAAATTTATAAATTAATAAACATGGACATGAATATTTTTTTCTCGAATTTAAAAAGAATAAATTATTAATATATAACAAGTATTGGTGTTGCATTGTAGTTTAATTACGTTTTCTTTTGTTTTAGGTAAGAAAACGAACCGAGTACGACACTTCAACTTTTATCTTACCAGCTGCCGCTATGGTAACGTACAATCTAACATTATACATTAAATGTTATTTTTAATTTTGTTGAAAACACCATTTTTAAACGAATGATAATTGAAAAGTACCATTATGTAGTAAATATTACCGTGATCCAATATAAATGAAATGGAGATAAACTTTTATTCCGCAGGAAAATAATAATCCGTCTATCTCTGGTGTTACTTCGTGTGATGAAATAAAAATGAATTAAATAGCAAAATATAGAGTGTTTTATGGTCTTGTGTACGTATATACATACTCACATACAGTTCCATTGCAGTTTTCATAGTAATGATAAAAGGAGGAAAAAATGTGCAACGCGCACCCAACAAAATAATGGCTTGAAAGATCCATAAGAAATTACAACTCGTCATTCATTGATTATGTCGTCGAGTGTAAAAAGAAATTGTTTTAAAACACCCACCACTCATAAATGAAATTAATTTAGTTGATAAAATTGGATTTAAACAACCAGCAACACCTGTTTATAATTTAGTTGGAGAAACCGAAAAATCCAAAATGTAATTGTAAGGTACAATGGCAACATCTGTTTATAATTTAATAGCACAAAACAAAAAGTCTCGTGTAATAATTACATAATATTCGTAAGTAAATTTTGACATGTGCGAATAAGAATAGAATCTCGTGCTAGTTAGTTTCTCGAAAAGATTCGCCCGGTGAAACAAGAAAAACAAACCAAGTTCTTTGCGAAAAACATTTGGCAAGGCAACTCCGAAAGTTGGAAATGGAAGTGCGTCGGAGGAGCAAACGCGATAATTATTATCCCGAGATTAAAATATTATTATAAATGTAAAATCTATGAGCAAAGGGGAAATGTTTTGTTAGCTAGCGAGCGGCTCGTGTACTGGAATAACAAAGTCGGAAGTGCGAGGCGAAAGCGATTTTGTGGCCGTCAGGCAGGACACATGTGCAAATATCGAGGAGACTATTTAAAAATGTGGATTTTTTAAAAAGTCCCACCCACCCATCCACCCTAATGCGCAATGTTATCAAAGGAGGGCTCGTGTTTCCCGCGAGGAAGGGAAAGGCGAAAAGCGCGGATGTTTTCCGGGTCGGCGGGTCGGACCAACGGTCTTATGCTTTGCTCGCGCACTCGCGCGCTCGCCCGCGAGCAAAGCATAAAAATGTATTTTAACGCTCGGCGTCTAAAAGCGACGCGTCCCTCTTCCCCTCCCCCCCTCCCGCCCCTCGCTCGAGGCGAATAAAGAGGACTTTTTATTACAATGAGCTTTAATTAACGCAGCGGCGATGACTGTTGGCGCGCGGGGGCTCACTTTCCCAACTTTAATTTACAGCGTCTGAAAGCGCTTGTGTTTCCAAGGAGAACTGAGCTGCCGTGGAGGCGGCGAGCGCGGCTCACCCCGGAGAAACCGCTATTGCGGCCGAGAAATGTCCTTAATTTATGTTACAATTGCATTATACTGTAATTATAGCCAATTGAATCGAATGCTCGAGCGAGCGATGGCTCATTTTTTCCTCAAAAGGATTTACTTTGCACTCTTTGCTCTTTTCCCTCCCTCCCTCCCTCCCTCCCTCCCTCTCTCTATACGTGTGCCATCGAGCTCCGTAAAATTCGGTAATCGCGCGCAGCTCACACGGATTTGCTTTATTCAATTTTCAACTTTCAATTACTTGAGCAGTAATATTGTTTTCAAACATGTTTCCAACGAGACTACCTATTTAAATTTTTTCTTTTATCCTAAGAATTTCATCAAGCGTTGAGTAATAAATTTTTTTTAACTTTGATTCAAGACCTTTTCTCGGAAATTTCTGTCAATCGAGTAATCGTGTAAAACAATTTTATAGATTATTATTAGTTTGGTGTTTTTGCTGGGTCTCGCGTTGCTCGAATAATATTACCATTTAATAAACTATATTGTTTCATCCATTAATAAGTATGTGGTTTTTACATTTTAGAAATAGTACCGCAACGAACAAGAGAATAATTAACCGTAACAAACATGTGGAAATAGTAACAGAAATAATAATAACACAATAATCACAATAAAAAAAATTATTATATAACCATTTATAGTTTTAGATTATTATTAAAATAATATTCAATGCATAATGAGTACAGCTACTTTTATGACAACTAAATAATTTATCCATTGGCTATAAATATGCAGTAATTTTTTTTAAATATGGGTCAAAAGTTCAGTGACGAAAACTTTACTTAAATTGATATTTTATTTTTAATTATAATAAGAACATTAAAAGTAAAACTTTGCAATGATCTTTAATTAACTTTAAGAAAATAGACTCTATTAAAACAGTCCATGTAAAAGATTTTGGTAAATGTATTAATAAGTAGTTTTAAATAAATTTTAGTATATACGCTAATGTAATATGAACTTGTTTTAATAAAACACAGATACTGTAATTATATCTTGATACATAATACAATAAATATCACGTTTCTTATTAATAATTGCAATGTATAATGTTCGTTGATTAATATTTAATGTTTTGCAGTTTATGTATAAATATATAATGGATAAATGATCCATAATTATCAAGCCTTTTATCAATCTAAATGTCAATTATGCCAATTGGTCATTCATAACGACTCTTTCAAATAAATAAAGATTTTACTCTATTTTTAATAATAATACTCATAAACGGAATAAAATTGTCATAAGTGAGACTCATTCTGTTATTAAAAATATATAGCCAACATTCATTATGTCTAAATTGAAATATTACACAAAAATCCATTATACTTATATAACGTTCATGGTTGTCAGGTAATCGATGGGGTGTAAAATTATATTCATCGGCAACATTTTTTATGGACAGGAGTAATTATGAAAATTTCGATAAATTGTAAGTTTATGTAATTATGTACATAATTACATATACTTAAAGAATTGCGGGCGAGCATCCCTTGGAGCAAATCACTATCGACAGTAAAGCATAAAATGGTGTTTAATGTTAATTCAGCCCTCATTTGTAGCCCCAGCGTAAACACCTGGAATTAAGATAAATTTGGTTTACCGACGAAGATTGCGCGGTCCGCCATGACGGCCAAACGTTGTAAAACTCGATAAGCAAAGCGTGTCGCCATTCATAAAGAATAGCTTTGGGCGCTGAGGGGGAGAGGGTAGGTGGTGGTGGTGGTGGTGGTGCGCACTCACCCACTCACGCTCACCCACGAGTCTTGCCGATCAAACGAATCGTCCCCATAATTATTATCGAGGTGGATCGCGGTCGCGCAGAAGTTTATCAGCAGGTAACCGCGTGTTCGGATCGTCGCATTTTGAAGTAATAAATTGTCGGCGCCGCTCGATGCTTCGCGTGTCAGGTTATGCGCGAAAGTTGAAATTTATGTCCCGTTGTTTATGATCGCCCAGTGATAAGGGATCCGCGGTCCTCCGACACCCCCGCCCCCATGACGAACGATAGCGTAATGAAAAGTGAAAGATACTGTGCTCGCGGCTGCATAAATTTCAATGATTTAGTGCGGGTGGGGGTGAGGCCGGGGGCGAGGGCGAGGTCGAGGGCGAGGGCGAGGGCCAGGGCGAGGATACACGCGTCTTCTGCGCTCTTTTGAGTGCCGGACAAACTGGACGACGGGCACTCAAGGTATTTTTCGAGGGGTGGGAAGATGGAAAAAGGGTAGTTCCCGATTCTCGGCTATTGATCGAGCGCGCTTCTCATTCTCGGTAATACACGCATTCCGGCGAACACAATTAACTTGAAAGCTGTTGCTCCGCCGCTGGTTTGCGATGCATATTTAACGAGTATTTTTGAACTATCGTTAGTTCACAATTACAGTAATGAGTCAAGAGTTCCAGCTACAAGATTAAATTCATTTACCGAATCGCCGATAATTGTGCAGCCCCGAGTTTTTTTCTTGCTGTAACAAAGTCGATAAATTAGTTGAATGCTCATCTTTTTACCGATACCCCTGTCCATGAGATTATATTTCAATTTCATTACAACTCCCGATTAATTGATTTGAAATTAATGTTTTCTTTTCGCAAGCAATAAAAACGGCACTGCAAGATAATTTTAATCCTTTGTAAAAGTTCACAAAGCCAGTTCAAGACAATGAGCACGTCGATAGGAATATTGAGAGCCAATAAAATATAGCTTCGATCTACATTAGCAGCACCTTCACCGACACTGAGAAACACTTGAGCGTTGAGAATAAACTTCTCTAATAGACCGATTGATGAAAATGCAACTCACTAGCCATAATCACAACACTTCAATGAGGTGAAAAGAACGAAATGATTAGCTTTCTATTATTGATTTATTGAATATTCCACAGTAATTCTAATTAAGGAAACAATACTATGTAGGGTGGATGCATGTAATTTATATCTCTTAATCAATCTGAATAATATCAGTCTTTCAACAACACTACCTTATTAAGATTAAACGATTCGAGAAATTAAACTTTTTAAAATGGTGAAACGGACAATAATGAGTAACTGAGCAATATCTGAGGCTCGGAATTAATATCAGCTTACCCAATATTATTGATTCTGCACACAAACAACAAATTTCTCTCTCTCTCTCTCTCTCTTATCAAAATGTAACAAATTAATTGGGAAAGATTTGCAGAGTACAGAATGGAAAATATGAAGGTGCAAGGAAAAATTTATTCACAATGGCTGAGATATGAACCGAGAGAGAGGAGTAATAATGAAACCGTACAAGCAAAACTAATTACCGTGATACGAATTGAATTGCTGGCAAATATAATGTGTAGCGAATGTCGAATATGAGCGAGCGAGAAAAGTGTGGAGGTGTCGGAAAATTCTCCTATTTCAACATTATCAAGGAACGAGTGGGTAAATAAAACGGCGTCGAAACGAAGTTTTTCACCGAGTGAATCGGTCACTTAATTCCCGAAGAATCGTCGCGGGGAGCCCATCGATCGGAAGGTGGGGGAGGCGGAGGCGGAGGCGACGGCGACGGCGACGGCGACGGTGGTATAGCCAGCGGAATAACGTGGAAACGGCGGCTGGTGTTAGGTTAGGTAGGGTGCTTAGGTGTTACAATGATTATCCGAGAGGGACAGCGAAAGGTAATTATGCCCGATAGAATTGGCTCGGCTCGGGCGAGCGAGCGAGATCGCGCTATACTTTACGTCGCGACTCGAGCGAGATGACTACTCTTTATCGCTCGCTCTCTCTCTCTCTCTTTCTATCCGTCTCTAGTCCGCCCACGCGCGCGTACTCCCTTTGCCCTCTCGAGCCCTCGGTCCTCGTTTGCTCGCCACCCGTTAGAGGAGGATGCCCGATCCTCGTAATTACCTCGAAGTGAGCTGCTTTCGACTTCCAAAGCCGTCGAAACTTCGTAATAAATAGTGTTCGGCTGCAATTGGGTTTTCCTAAAGGTGCTGGGCTCCCCGCCCCTACCCAATCCCTCACCCTCGCCTTCACCCTCGCTCTCATCCTCTTTTATCTGTGCACCGATGGATCGAATGTGCGTGTGTCTCGCTCGCTTTATCTTGCTGTGCATGTGTGTCGGCTGTTTACCGAGTGTGTTGCTTGTTAACCGAGTGCCTTGAACAACGAATCTGTCGCGATAGAGCAAATGTCAGCTTTAAGGAGAATTTTAGCGACTCCTCGTTAAATATCATAAACGGCCAGATGCTCATGGAAACTGAAACTGCGGTTGTACCCGCGTGTCATCCCCTTATTCTCAAACATCTCACGTACTTGATATCATTGTTGCACTTTAAATAAAATCCCGTTTTACAAGACTCGAGTTTTACGCGTCGGGCTGAGGCTGGCAGAATTGGCTCGAACCCTAGGAGGTCCCGAAGGAGCTTCGGGAATCCGAGCCGAGTTCACTAGTACCAAAGTCAAGAAAATCAATATCGATATCTAAATTACTTGCCGGCGTCGATGAGTGAACGGAGATTGGAATTTTATTGTATTGGCTGCAAGTAGCACACTGGTGCCGGTCAGTAATTTTTTCCTCCTCCACGCCAGACCAAACTTTTTCACTACTCTTATTAAGGTCGTAAAGAATGCCTGCAAAACAATACAATATACTAAAATTACAACGTATCCTTTGTAATTATTTTAAAATACAAGATAATGCTTATAATTATGGTTTTGAAACTTTATTGTGCCTATATTAAAGCGTGCGCTCATTTAATATTACATAAAATCTACCGAATGATAAAAAAAAGTGGAAAAAGTTTTAGAGAATGAAATTAAAATAATTAACATTACGAAAAAATATTTTACAATTCATACCTATTACCTATGTACAATTTCTTCTTTTTTTTTTTTTTTTTTTTTTTTTTTTTTTCTTTTTTTTTCTTTTTAATAAATGCATATGAAAATAATAGAATAGAAAGTTGTACTTTTTACTCGCATTTTAAATAATCATAGATTACGAAGCTCAGAAATTATTTCGTTGAATAACCACAAGAAATCTTTGGTAAATAATTTTATGCAGTGAACTTTATTGATTCGACTCGTCTCATTTATTAATTAGCTTTAGATAATGAAAGGTTTTTTTTAAAGTAGCTCCTTGAAATTATACAAATACTCGAATGAACGGTCCAAGGATGTAGGATCTTTCAGTTTTGAATGATCCTACATCCCGTGTAAAAATCCACACAAATGTAGATACACCCGGTAAATAAACGCAACACGAATCAAAAAATAAATTATCATATGATTTAAGATGAAAAGTACGAGCCGAAACAGGGATTTCAATTAAATCGTAACTAATACGGATTCTGCGGTACAACTTATTGAGAATTATGCTCCAACTACGCGACCTCAAAGACAAAAGGCATTGCCATTCCAGGAAAATTTATTTGCGTCCCCGCCTGCTTACTCTTCTTGTATCTATAAGAAAGAGAGAGAGATAGATAGAGAGAGAGAGAGAGAGAGAGAGAGAGTGACTGAGAGGGGGCGAGAGAGGGAGAAGGAGAAGAAGTGTCTGTACTTGGTTCTCTGGAGCGAACCCGACGAAACTTGTCACGTTCAACTTAATTAAGCTAAGCGTGCTCCTACCCTCGAAATTCCAATCTTAAGCGATTTTACATTTATTATTTTCCTTTTTTTTGTTGTAAAAATTAAATTAAATACCCGTAACCATGATCCCTCACTTATTTGCGCCGAAAATCCTCAAAGGTTATCGAATTTTCTCAATATGAATTGCTGTAGAAAATAAGCTCATTAAAATCATTATTATCACAGAATTTTTCAACTGCCAACAGTATTATAGCGTAGTGTAATTTATTTTTTTTCAAAAAATAATTATTATCATTTCATATGTTTGGTGAACGTTTTTGAACGGTAAAAAATATAAAAAAATATATAATAGATGTATATAATAGGTATTAATTTTAAAAAATTGAAAATGTATAAAATAAAAAAAAATTTGTTGAAAATTTTCAATTAGTTCCTTTGCATTTTTTCCATAGTAGCAATGTTTTATTTTAACAAATATGTTTGGAAAATCATATTTCCATCTAATACAACTAACTCACCATAACAATTGTTTTTAAATTCTAATATAAATTTTTTTTTTTTTTTTAATCATCCAACAAGAACCTACAAATATTTTTTTTTAAAATGAAACTTTAAAATCAAATTCAATTATTGTTAATTAATTTGTATTTTAGGAGTAGCTTATGTCTGTTTATTTAAATAAATAGAAAGTCAAGTAAATATAATGTAACTTAATAACTTTGAAATGAGAATCTGGTTTTTGTTCTTTTACATTTATACAAATCCAATCAATTAGTATTTATATAAAACGCAAATGTAATTTTCGAATTTTTTATTTACTTACACAATTCTATAAGAAACTTCAGAAGAATAAACACAATATTGAAGTTTCAATTTCCTGTCTATTAAAGCATAAAGCATGAATCATTTAATATGTAGATTAAATAATAACAAGAATTATTCTATCGTAAATGTAATTTAAATGTAATATAATTTAACGAAATATAATTATCATCATGTAGTAATTCAATACAAAATTATAAAAAAACAAGTTCTATTATAAGACTTGTATGTAAAATACTGAGTTTCATTTTTGAATTAAAGAAAGAACAGTTTAAAGTAGTTTTAATGGGGATACGTTACTCTTTTAATGTAAAAATAGAAATAAAAAAAACTAGGTTATAAGAGGATAACATGTGCAACAATTCTTTTGAAAGAAACTAGAAATTATTTTTTTTATTTTATTTATTTTAGTTTACAATTAACCTCAAGCAATAAAGAATGAAATACTAACAAAATAAAATAAGTATTGAACTATAATTTTATTATCTGCATATTGCAAAGTGAAATTCGTTACACATCAGTACTACGAGATACTAAAAAATATTCAATAGTTATTTACTGTTGTAAGTAAAATTGAAGAAGTATGGAACTAACCTATCTATCAGAAAAAATGAATAAATAAATATATGAAGCTATAAAATAAAAAATTTAGTATATTACAATAAGGATTGTATTAAAAATTTTCAAATAAATATGTACTAAAACAAAAAAAAATTAATAATAGTAATAGTATTAATAATAATACATAAAATAAAGTAATTGGCGAACAAATTTAACTAGGTTTTAATTAATACAAAATAAAATTTAATATTTCAGCACGGCTCATAAATATCTGTATGTAATCTGCATAATCCGTAAATAAAAATTTACAAGTTAACGATATTTTACCACACAATCATATGCCAAACTTGATTAGAAAATGTGACGAAAGGTTTAATGGTGCATTTGAACGAAATGGTAAGCTTTTAGACCATTCTTGTCTTTAAAACAGCACAATCACCAAGTCTCTTGAAGTAATAATATAAAATCAATAGACTGAAATAGTATAGGCAAGAAATTAAAACATTTATAGCTCATAAAAATATTAATGTTATGCTTATCTTGGAAACATATTACGCCAATAGCTGCTACTTAGGAATTCCCAGGCATGACCCATACAACATGAAGTTTCTGGACAACAAATCTCTTAAAAAGATTAATCATAATTAGGAAAATAATTGATAAATATGTACAACGTTTGCAATAAAAAAAAACATTTTTAAAATTATTGGTGCCATGTCTTAATGATTACTAGTATTACACTATTAATTTTAAATATTAAATTTCGCCTATTAAAATAAGCAGTTAAAAAGAATAATTTCTAAACTTTATTTGATATTTTTTTTTCTCCAAATACATTTTACACAAATACTGTAATGACATAAATAGTTTCTTTAAAGTATATTTTATTTTAACTACAAATTACCAAGTATAGCATGAACTATGAATTTGCAATACGATGTAGTTTAAAATTAATTATAATAAATTTTTTTAATAGTTTTAATAATACAAAAATAAAATTAATAAAAGATTAAATTTTATTTGTAACAAAAAAGAATTAAAAGTATGCTTATGAATTTAAAAAAAATGTTTCACTTATATTTTTCTATCTGTAATAAACCAAAAAATTTTAAATTTTAAGTACAATTCAATTCATATTGTACCAATATTTTTACGTTACTATGAATACATTTATATTTAAGTATGATAACTATATTTTAAGACTAATTATTCCGAAAGGAGTATTAAGTATTACATAATATTTTTAAATTATTTCGTACATATTTTTAATTGTTTAATAATTACTAAATAAAAGTAATAGACCTAGATAAATAATGGTGTAACAAAATTTTGATGGAAAATATTTTTTAAAAAATAAAAATAAAATTAGACTTAAAAAATTTAATTGCTCAAGTAAAAAGAAAAATCTTAAAGAATGCACTTTCGAAAAAAAAACTTTCTAAAATAAATATCGAACTTTGGCTATAAAGTAAGTTATTAAAATGTTTAAATAAAAGTGATTCTGTTTTAATATTATCAAAATACAAAAGTAATCGACTAGTATAAAACTACTTACTAAAAAATATAAAAAAAATATTAATAATTGCTTGTGAGTATTAGTGAAAAAAAGAAAATATAGTAGCTTGTTTTAACTGAAAAATCTTATTAATACTACACATCAATAATAATTAAAATTTTTTTAAGTATAAACATTTGTAATTTTGTATAATAATATTATTTTATAATTTAAACTAATTCTCTTAAAATTACTTAAAAAACTAATTTTTTTTGATAAAGCTATTTTATTCTACGTTGTATAGTAATGTAAATATTAAATAAAATATTATATTTATATTGCATCGAATATTTTAATCCAATTAACAAAGTAGATATTTATTTACAAATAGTGTTTTGTAAAATTTAACAAAATATGTAGGTAATGGTTAGAAATTGAAAAATAAATTGTTGTTTCTATTTTATTTTATTGATTAAAATCAACGTATAATTAATGCTGATTGAAGCATATTTTATCAAACAAATTTTAATTAGCAATAATGTGATGATTGGTGATTTATTAGTGCAGATATTTTATTTTGAATAGAGACTATTTGTTGAGTAAATGAGGATATTTTTACTAGATCACTTAATTAGCGATAATAGTTATCTTAAAAAAATTTCAAATAAAATTGTCAGGTAAAGATGAGTAATAGTTTGTCAATGTCAATTCATTTTGACAATTAGAAACGTAGTCTCAAACTTGTTGCAATAATAGCGAAAATTGTGAAACTACGAAATGATAATAACAGATCAAAGAAGGAATTCAATTTGAGTGATTTTTATTTAATTTTTTAATACAAATTTTGTCACATTTAAGACGAATTCTTTTTTAAATTGGTATATCCATAACATTGAAAAATATGTAATATGATTTCTAGGAAGAGAAAAATATAATATTACAGATAGCATGGTAATTTGAAGATATAATTGTTAATGGTTGATATATGATTAATTAGTGTATAATCGGAAAAAAGCGTCGTGCACGTTACTCGGAATGGCTTACCACAAAATTACGGCATTAAACATAGTTCCGAAAATTCTTAGAAAGCGCATAAAAACCTAATTATAAAATTTAAACGCGTGTAAGATAAATTTAAAAAATCCATGGGTTGGTTTATGGATGAGAAAAAAGTTTTTCAATTGGTAAAAAATCAAGGAGGAAAAGATGAGGTCCGAAGCGTGTTGTGGTTGGGGGAGTGGGTGTGTGGGTGCGTTGGGGGGGGGGCAAGACAGGTTCGTCGATGTTTTCACGAATCGAGCTCGAGGGAACACCCGCGTGCATAATGGATGGGGTATTATTAATCAGGTAAAACAGTGTCTCAATCGTGCACCCGCCAAAGCACGATCGCCAAAGAGAGAGAGAGAGAGAGAGAGAGAGAGAGAGAGAGAGAGAGAGAGAGAGCGGGAGAGAGTGAGAGCGGGAGCGAGAGTGCGGGGCGGCAAGGGAGGGGGGTTAGGTTGGCAACGAGAGCGCGTGGCGCGCATTACACACGTCGTGCGGGGTCATTACGATAGTTACGGTAATTACGCGCTGACGTTTTCCTCGATAAATCCAAGACTACCGTAAGCTGGGTTCAAACCACCGTGAAGAAATTCCCAGAAACCATCAGCCGCCGAGACTCTAACACTCGGACGTCCACTTGCCGTCCGTCCGATGGGAATAAATTATTATTGCGCCATTATAAATCCAGTCGAGCCGTGCGCGTACACGCGCGCACACACACTCCGATCGGCCAGACGATTTTAATGCGGCGAATTATTGCCGGTCGGCGCTGAACATCTTCCACATCTTCCACATCTCGCACGTGCGCCCGGCGCTCCAAGTCGGATTTCACTTTTACGAGTGAGCCGAGGAGACGTCACTCCAGACCCCGGCCAACCCCATCCTCCTCCTCCTCCTCCTCTTCGTCCTCCTCTTCGTCCAACTCTCCTTCCTTCTCCTCCTCCGTCGCTACTTAGCATCTCTTTCGCGTGGACATGCGAAATCGATGTCCGATGTAAGCGGCTAATTAATTGCTCCGATGACGCTTGGACGGTGCCGGGCGCGAACCGCAGCTCCTCCTCTTTTTCTTTTCCCTCTTTTCCTCTATTTTTCCACTGTCATTTCCCGGTGACTCACCGGGTGATCGACGATCCGCTCTTTTTATTTTCTTCCTCTACAATAATTCCCTTGAATTATTTAGATGGGCGTTGTGCATAAAGCCGGTGATGTTTAACGCGGTCGGGTGTCGAAGGAAACAACCGGCGACGCTTGCAATTTGCTCGTGATCGCACACCCCCCTTCGAGTGCCATGGATTAATTGATCAACAGTGACATCTTCGCCGTTTATTCCCACTTAATGAGCCTGAATTACAGTGCTTATGTAATTGAGACTAATTTTATATTTATTCATTAATAATGCTCTTTGCTTTTTGGCTTATATCACTTTTCTAAGCACCTAATGTGACATTTCGGTTGAAACTTAATATCATTACCTCTCGGAAGAATCGTAATAATAATCTGCTTAGGAACTTTGAAATAACTTACGTGGCCTGTTAAATGTTTTCTTACATTACAAGTGCGCGGCTGATGTATTTATATGAGGAAGTCTTGCTCTTAACTTGCTCGAATCTAAACAGTCCTTGAGCTATAGAATCCTTGGGTCAAGTGAGATAATTAACGAATGCCTCGATGTTAATGAGCGTAATTCCAGATATTATGATCATTCCCCGGGCATCGCAATTTATTATTAGTGGGCAAAATAAATTAACGCCCAGAGTTGTAATAATTTACTAAAATACCAGGTAGATTGTGTAATGATTTCTTAATCACAAAGGAGATTACTTTCTTAAAAGCGGTTTTAATTAGTAAAAATAATCTCAACTTTTTATCGAGCAAAGTTAACAATTTTGCAACTGGACATGGCTCTTATTCCTCTACATCTAACAGCTATTTCACCAACTTTAAGATTTATTTTCATTTTAATGATTTATTCAATATACACTTCTAATTCTAACTACATCAATAAATCACGATAATTGTTTCATTGATAAACAATTTTTTTTTCTTTTCTTTTCTTTTTTTTTTTAATATAAATGATGCACACACCCGTTCCATAATAAAACTTCATATTTATGATAAAATAAAATTGTATATCTTTTTGGAAAATTTTTCGTAGTATTACTAAATGTGCTTACAAAGTTTAATTACCTATGACTAGATTAACATTTGGTTAAAGATTAAAACAGAGTTTGTAATATAAAATTTAAAGTAAAGTAGATTATTCATACGGGTGTATTTTCATTGAAAAAATATGTACACAATAATTATACGTACATAATTTTTATAATTAATAATGAATATGAATACGGTATTATTCATGAAGGGGTTTTTAATTATATGTATTGAAATGAACGCGGTATTCCATGTAATTTAACTGGCGACGTATAATAAACTTTATGCTTATTTAATATAAACTATTTAAAAGTATTAAAATTTAAATGCAAATTGTTTCGCTTTATTAAAAAAAAAGGAAATGAAATAAGTGAGTATTTTCGTTATAAAATAATAATTTTTAATGACTTTATTACAACATATCATTTTGTGAAATCCTATTCAAAGAGTATTTAAATATTTCCTTTTGAGCATTAATAGCAATGGAAATGAAAAAGGACTTCTCATCTGTAAAAATCATTTGCACAAAGGAAAACTGTAAAAGTGCACTCGGTAATTAAACATAAAATAAAAAACAGCTAATAATATTAAATCCTTTTATCCACCGACAAATTCAACTAAAATAGAGCCAACTTTAAATTATCACTTAAGTTGGTTAAATTCGTTGAATAATGCAAAAATTGTGTGCGCATTCAGCAGAATAATTCGTACAGCGAGTGTAACATGCTATAAGCCATGGTCTCCTATTTCAATAATTTTCACTCGCACAAGCAATCGAAAAATTAGTAAAAGGATAAAGTAACGAACAGCTGTTATCCAAAATAGACCGCATGGAGCGAGCGAAGCCAATGTACATGGAAGGATAATTTATCGTTTAATCCGGCGCGTGCTATCGAAAATTCACATTCTAATCTCGTTGAGTGCCAGAACGGAGTGAGGCGTCTCGAGGTGCCGCACCCCCCACCCCACCCCCCACCCCCACCCCATCCGCCACTTCCTGCACCGAGAATCACCTTGCTCACAATTTCCATCCCTTTGATTTTTGACATCTCGAGCCTTGGAGCTCTCGCGCGCCTTTTAAAACCCGGCACCGCGTCGCCGGAAACAACATCCACGAGCGAGTCTAAGGGGCTCCAGCCGACGATTTAATAAAGATTCGTCTTTGCTCGCTTTTCCTTTCGAACTCTTTGACGCCACTTTCGCCGGGATTTACCTTTTGATTACGGCGTCGGTGTGACGCGCATCACTTGGACGTCAAAGTGCAGACCTCCCTCCTCCTTCCCGCGGGGAGACGTTGGTCGGGGGCGGAGCGGCTGCATTGAATTACTCATCAAGGAGTTGGCGTTCGGAACGTGGACGGCGTGCTCGAGAGGTGCTGAAAACGATTTTTGTCAATGATATCCGAGTTTGCGTCGCTGCGTTCACGTTCTGTTCTCGGAAACTCGACAAAGTATCAACTTGTTTCCTTTATCATTTCACTTAAAATTATCTTGTGACGGAAGATAATTCAATTACGTGGTACTTTGGAATAGTGAACACGAAAATTGCGCTTTACAAATAAATTAATCTTATGGGTTGAAGTACATACATTGAAGAACTCCTTGGATCAAAGCTAATATTAGCAAGGATTAACCTTAAAATTAACATTAAAATATGCCAACTGCTAAAACTATTGCACCGAGATTTGTACAACAATTGTACACTTCGACAAAGATTTATTTAACTTTAAAAAGGTATTATCAAATTTTTACCATTACTTCAAATTCAGTTGGAAAATGTTGAGGCTTTATTTATGGTACAGCAAAATTATTGGGTTATTCAAATTTTACAAAGGAAAAGAATAATTTTTTCGTATTGTTTTCAGATTGAAAACAATTAAATGAAATTCGGATAACAATTCTGAGACCCTTCATTAGACCAAGTTTTTAAATTGCAAGAAAATTAAATAATGCTTCAAATGGTAAAATATGGAAGTGAAATAATATTTGTTATTAAGTAATGAATAACGTTTCCAATTAAGTAATGAATTTCGCATGAGCGTAAATCTTTGATCAGAAAATTAAGTAATTCAACTATGAATAAAACTGATGTTCAATACATTACACGTATGCACGACGTAGCGCAATTACACATTTACACAAACGGCCAAATGATAAGTTTTCGATAATTAGTGACACGGGTGATAAACGAGGACTATTTCTCGGAACTATTTTCTTTGGTTCCAATTCTATATACATGTATATTATAATAGCGCAGCGTCTGATATTTATATCATAATCGGGTCCGCTCTTCGAAATGGATCGCTCGCGATTGATCTCCCGCGCTTTTAAATATCAATCGGATCGATGAAATATTAATGCAGTGCGATTTGGCCACGGCACCGCACTCGTGCACCGGCCCTCGGGGTGGGCTTGGGCTCGTGTAACCGCGTTTGGATCTGGGGGTCCTCGAAGGTGCGCCCACAGTGGCATCGCAAATGCGCGAATCGATATCCACCGATAATAATTCCTAACCGTCGATCGCTAATTACGAAAACCCTAATCCCACACAGAGGCCGGCTCACCTTACACACACACACACACAGGCACGGGTGCGCCGGTGGCCACCGGAGAATGACACTCTCGTTAATCCGCAATCCCTCCCCGCGCTGCCCTCTCCGCCCTCTTCTGCACGTAGCTCGTGTAATTCGCTTCCTCCGAGGTCGGCTCCGCTCTCCGCGTGAGATTCGGCGCTGCGCCGCGCCTCGCCATCTCACCATCTCGCCATCTCGCCACTATCGATCATTCGACGGGCTTGATAATTAGCAATTAACTATATCCATTAGACGTTAATATAATTACCAGGCGTTAGTGCGGGCTGCCGCTGCCTCCACGTCTTCCGTTTCCTCAGTCCCCGACCCCCTTCCCCGCGGTCCGGGTCTGTTGCCACGCGTGTGGAGGGGAGGCATGTGCCGCAGATTTCGATCCTAACATTGGCAGCGGCACTCGGGGGGATGATTAGGAGGGCGAGGCGGGGGCGGGGATCGATTTATTTTAAAGCTTAATCAAGCAGACCCGGCCACCGCTGAGATTCCGCGCTTCGGCTCGCGGCTCCAGTTGCTAGGTACTACTCGGCCAAGGTCGGCGGCCTCCACGCCTACGTCGAAGGCTTCGCTATGTTAATCTTTTTGCGTGCCGCGGTGATGATCCAACTCCACGCGCGGATGAGGAGGAAGTCCGGGCTCCTTGACTACGCCCTCGAATAATCGGCAAGCAACTTTTCACGAGATTTCCGCTCCTTCACTGGGAGTTTGTTTCACTTCATCTGCTTGGAAAAACGCAGCCGTGGCTTTGTTGGCGCATAGGAGATATTTTACTTTGATCTCCTCGTCGTGGAACTAGGAGTGATTATTTCCGTTGCTTATAGTGGGAAACGACATTTAAATGGAGATCATAGATTGTTTGGAATTGCAATAAACACCGCAGGATCTATCGGAATTTAGTCGATTTTTCTGTGCTGCTATGGTGCCTATCGCAAGAATTATTAAAGAATAATATCGCGTTGGTGCCTGTATTTTTGCAAAGTGAACGGTTTTGCGTCGTGGTAAAATCCCAGATATTCCTGTCGGAATGCTCTACAAAAATAGATATATTAATAGCTGTTTTAATTCTTTTTAAATTTCTTTTCTATTTATATTTTTAGCTAAATACACGAGCAGGATGTTCGTTAATCTCTTTTTGCTTAAATCTTTACAAATAAACAGCAATAGTTTCAAGAGTTATATGAAACGCGCGAAAAAGATTTTTAAAAAATTCGATCTCCCGAAAGCAAAGTTTATTTTTGGATTTTTGGCCTACTTGAGTGTTAAGAAACTGTATGCAGCGATTTAAAATTTCGAGGAACAGGAAACTCGTTGGAAGATTGAAAAAGTTTTATTTAATAAATTGCTGGTTTGGATGTGCGACCGCTAGATTAAATTTGATACATTTAATCTCTAGGCGTCAACAGAACAACTATTTTTCTCATTGACCGAAAACATTCCATCAATTGAAGTTTGATTCGCTGGAGGCACGACGTAAATTATTGTCGATTAACGTGCAGCATTGGTAAGATATTATTCTTAAGGCATTTCTAATTAACGTTCAATAACGCAGAAAGAGAGATAACTAGATAGATAGTTGGGCAGACGGAGAAAAATAGAGAGAGAGAGAGAGAGAGAGAGAGAGAGAGAGGGATTTGTCTCGCAGTTCCTAAGTCTGCGATACTGCTCAGAGCCCATCAGCGAATCATAAATATAACTCATTTTTCCCGCCCCCATATGCCGGTTCTTCCGTGCAATAATTGACAGGCGATTATCTTCGGAATCACCATCATTATCATCAGTCATGAGCCCTGCTCCCCTCCTCCCTTATCAGCTCAAAGTTTCAGCTCACCGGCAATCGTTCCTCCATCATCCTCCGTTACAATTCGCGAATCCTCTCTCCTCTTTATCCTCCTGCACAGCTCAGCGTCAAAGAGCAAACTTTCGCATAATTATTCTCCCGCGGGGATCGGTTATGGCCGTCGATTATGGCCATTACGAACTGTCGGGTAAATATAAGAAGCTGGTGAGTGGGTGGAGTGGGATGGCATGGGATATGGGATAGAGGTGGGGGTGGGGTCTGTGCCCGGACTTAGGGCAAGGGCTCAGGCTGAGCTCCGGCCTCCATCGAACCGACTCGCAGATATTGCTGATCACGGAATTAGGATTTATATGGATCCCTGCACGCGAGCCATCAGCGGTTCTCAATTCCCTCCCCGATTCCCAATTTCCTTGCCTCAGCTTCCCCTTACGTAATTTGGCGAAATTAACGGACTGAATTACACATTTGTGCGTCTTAAAACTTATCCTAATCCCTAAAATCGAGTTTGCTTTTTTTCTTTTGCAACCTTGTACCAGGTATTCTTTTGTTTTTTTTTTTTTTTTTTTTTTTTTTTTTGATTACATAATTAATAAGAGGTTTTCTTAAAGCACACTTTAATTTTCTTCATGCTTATTTCAAATTATTAATTTTACACGTTTAATTGTAATTTGGTTAAAAATATTTTTAATTTTTGTTGGGTAATAAGAAAATATTGTATTGATTTTAAGATCTTTTATTAAATATAGTGTTCAATAATTTATCAGCCATAAATCAGTATGAATAATAAATGTTAAATTTTGATCTTCCAAATTTGGCGTCTTGGGAGCTACTGATAATTCGAAAATTATACAGTTATTCCAATTTGAATTTGCTCAGTAACAGTTTACTTGAAAATTATACCTTGAGATTTCGTAACTCTTAATATTAAATAAGGTTTATAAAAGTTTAATCGTTTTTGTAGGTTCAATAAAAAAAGGAAGAAGTTGGAAAATTTTTTGATATTGCAATTTCGCAAGAATAGATATAAAAAGTATTTATTTGTCGTCTTTATTAAAAAAAACTTCCTCTTTGACAATTATTGCATTTAAATAATTACTGTGACAGATTACGTTTCATTAAAATAAAGAGAATGGTTATCAATGTTTAACAGAGAGGTATAAAACTCGTTAACCGTAAGAGTCGAGTTAATTGTTAAAAAAAAAGGAGCAATAATTAATCAGTGCGAGTATACTTTTTATGGAAAATATATTTGCGACTCGCTTTTTGAAAAGTGCATTAACTGTAAATGACAAGCTCACGCGCGACATAATTTAACGATTTATATTTACTCACGAGAGTAAAAATCGAGCTTACCCGAGTTATTTAGCCGTTGATTGCGCTGTAAAAACGCACGTGTGAAAATAACGGGAATAAAAGCCGGACGCACGCACATAAACCAAGTGTTTCTCATGAAAACTTGAGCGCGTTCGTTCGAATGGTCCGAGTGCGCGAAAGGAAAATAATTATGTAATGCGTGGCGTAACGATAGAAACATCGCGTGTATTCTCATTAAAAATGATCGCAACGTTAATTGTCCCATTAAAACCGCTTACCCGGGGGCCGCTTGAAATATCTTGCGGCGTCCCTGTAATTTTTGGACGGGGCGCGCGTGCAGGCCGGAGCGCACGGCACTGAGGCAATAACTTCTCGTTACAGCCCAGCGCTAATTAAATAGGTTAATTCATTTCGCGAGCGGGGGCGGAGTGACGTAGCCTCGGCGCATCGCCCCGCCATTAAATGCAGGGGCTTTAATCGGTTATATTAATTTTCGATTTTTCAAGTGCGGCGGCCCGAAATAGAAAGCGCGCCGCTTATTTGACCGCTCGTCGGATTTTGCTCGAGCGTCCTCGGTGACGATTTCAATTAAATCATTAAATCACGGCTGCAAAGCAGTCCCTAGTTGGATTTCCTGGGACTCTGGCCCAGGACCGATCGCCGACACTATTTTGCAACTCGATCAAGGTGCGCTGGTCACTCCTACGCGGTCACTACTAATGGCTCGGGCTCGCCTCATTTTATTTTGTTATTGATTTGGCTCTTCGTGCCCGGCCCACAGATGCTCAGCTCGTGTGCAGTCGTTGCGGAATTTTTAATTTTGGCAAAATTGCATTTTTTACTCGACGATGCTGTCTGAAAATGTTGTTGTTTTTCAGTGGAACGCCTAAAAACAACGAGCGTTCTTTTGCTAGTTAAAGTTGCTAGCCACCAAAGACTCAAAATAGGTTTTTAACATTGTGCTTTTGGAATTTTACATCAGTCTCATAAAATTAACGAATAATGTTTGTTAATTTAAATCCTTTCTTAGCGCATCAATAAAATGAATATCTTCGACAGGGTTCTGTAATATTTCATAAATCAAAGTTGGCAGAAGTTGTCGAAGTTACAGTTTTGGTAACTAATTTGTCGAGTTGAGTAGGGGCATCTTCTGACCAAGTTGGAGGATGGAAGGGTGCAGGGTTTTCGACACCCTCCCAGCACTGGGCTGCCTCCCAAGCTCATCTCTGGGTTTCTTTGTACAAGAGGTCGGTCAAGTTGCATCGACGGAAAACGAGCGATTGCACCAGGAGCAATTTCGGTAATGACAGCGCGCACATAACACAAAATATTGCGCCGTTTTAGGGTGGCAGGACCCTCATCTTTATGTAAATTCAAAAATGAGAAAGAGAGGGTGAGTGGCGGAGGGGGTGGAGGTTGGGGGGTGAGGCGTGGGAGGGATGAAAGCGTGTCCTCCTCGTGCGCATTAGTTCTGCTGGTTCTGATATCGTCTGTATTTAAACAGCCAACAGCGCTGCTCGTGTATGGACTCGGAGAACTTTGAAAGTGGGTGTGAGCGATGAGAGGGTGAGGGAAAAGGAAACGGCGACGCGAAGGAGGGACCACGACGAGAAATCTACATAATATAACCAACTATTGTTCAAATAGACGGAGCTCCGGAGATTCAATTACCATTGTGATACAATTAATGCTGGAAATTTCATCAAATTGTGCGAGAGTGAGCGCCTGCTCTTACGTATGCATAAGTGAATTTCCCGTGGCCGAAGCCGCGGTGGAGACCCGCGACCTCGCAGAAGGAGAGACGAAGGCCCTGATTTTCGATTTCCAAGGAAATCCGAAGGCAAACCGAAGGTAAAGCGATATTCGAGGGATCCATTTTCGCGACTGGACAATGTTGTCGCAGACTCAGGGACGTGTCTTTCGTTAATGCTCCAGCCGATCTTGCGGATCCCGCCGATCCCCACGATTCAATTTCATTAGCATTATTCGGCCCCTTCTTTCCATTTCTATTCATCATTACAGCTCTGCTCAGCTCCTCTCATGACAATAATTCATTTATACATGCCTGTTATACTTGGAAACTTTTCTTAAGTTTTAGTTGGAATTAGTTTCATCAAAGTACGGTAAAAGGATAAATTATGCAATTCATCGCAATTGTAAGGTTTAATATAGACACTTAAAACATTCTATGAATTTTCTTTTCGTATTTATTTTATGAATATCATTTGATTGCAAGGGGTGCTTCGAGTTATTTAAATTTTTATTTACATCAGTGATTACACGAGGATATTTATTCCACATTTTATTCCACTTGCAGCTCGGTAATTTAGTGGAAAAAACAGATTGATTGTCAGGTGCTACTCGAGTTGCGGTGATTCGATAGTGACGCAACACTCCCACCAAGCTGATAAAGAAAATGAGAGAAAGAGAGAGAGAGAGAGAGAGAGGGACAATAAAGCAGACAAGGAATAGGAATCGACTCGTCCACTCTTCCATCGCCGCGGCAGCTTGACACCCGCGCTAATCGTTTCGAGGCCGGACTATCCACCACCAACTACTCCATGTACTCTCTCATTGTATTGGTTTATTATAAACTCCATGAGTGTAATGTGAAGTGTTTATGTGTGCGGGCCTAGGTGAGGGGCAGATCGGTCGAAGGTCGAGCAAGTCTGTGACAGTATTAAGAACGTGTCGGGGTTGTCGAAGGATCCCTCCAGGGACAACAAAAGGACTACACGCAACGAGACGAACTGATGGATAACGCCATATTGTCCCGGAATTGCTTTGGCCGCATGCAACCCCGCAACTCTCTCCGTCTCTTTTCAACTTTTAATTGAGTTCTCGAGATTTTCTCTCCCTTCTAGATCGATCTTATTTTCACAATTTTCCGTATTCCTTTGGAGGGCAGCAAAGGATCGTAAAAGGTACTTTGCCCAAATGCTCGAGAGCTGAAATGATTTGGAGGCGAAAGTGTGGTGGATGTCCACGTCATTGGACTCGGGGATGCAAACGGTAGAAATAACTCGAGTGCGGCCAGAGATCGGCTCGCGAGTTCAGCAGGAGTAGCCAAGGTTATTTTTACAAGTTGGAGGCGCAAAGGAGTATCGGAGTTCAATCAAAGGCTCCTTGCCTTGGAAAAGGAAAGAGTCTTGGGGAAACATGGAAACTCGATCAGGAGCGGGGCCTGGACCGCACAAAGAGGACTGGAGAGTGTATCTACACACGCACACCAGGTGGTTGCGCTCGTGGGAAACGGGAGATCGCGCCGCAACTCCATGCAGATTTCGGTAATTTCGACCTCGCAACCGACGTCCACCGCGTCGCCGCGTAATACTCAAAGTTGTGTGGGAGGGAATGCCTCTTTCTCGCTTGGACGTTGCAGACCAGTAGCCGAGACGTAGGTGGGCGAGGTGCTGCAGTTCCTCACTCGGTCTGGTGCGGACTTTGCTTGGTCGAGGCGATGAGCTCTCCTCCTTCCTCCCGCGCGCAGTGTCTCGCTCTAGTCGCCGACGCTGCCGCAGAGTTGGTAGCCCTGCCAGAGTACAGCCCAGCCCAGCCCAGCCCAGCCCAGCCTGCCTGCCACCACCTCATTTGAATTTCTAATTAGGAAACCTCCATGCAATTATTGGATTAATGTAAATTACGAGAGCTAGCTCGGTCTCCGCGCTACCATCGCACAAGGCTGGAACTCCCTCCCTCTTTTGCTCTCCTTCTTTCTCTCTCACTCCGAGTTCGGAGCACCCTTCCTGTGTTCTCTGCGGGGGTTTGGAGATAATTAAAATCCGTTGATTAATATGTAAATTTAATAAGATTACTGTTCTAGGAATGCTCGATGCAGACGAGAGTGCGCGAGAGAGAGGGTAGGGGCGGCGAGGTGGCGGGTGGCTAGGACACACAACGCGCGCCAACACCATTCATGCCACTCTGCCCTGCACTGCACCCCTTACAGCCCTTTAGTGCTACCTTTTTTTCTTGTCCAACTTTGTGGGTACCCGCGTGTGCGTGCCGGTGCCGTGCGCGTCCACCCTATATCGGATTCCTCGTACTCTCATTTATAAATTAATATTATTTTTACGAATTCATTAATGCTCGCTTTTAATTATACTCGGCATTAAGTACATTGCTTAACTTGTAAAAAGCTAGCATTAATAACGTATTTAATAATGAGTACGATGAGCTCTTGATTACGGTATGACGTCCGAGGGTACAATCGTCGACGAGCATAATTGTAAAATTTGTAAATGGCGATGTTATTAAAAACGGTATCACACAGAGATGTGGAGATTGTGGTGCTTTAGCTGCTAATTATAAATAAAGAGTAGATGGGGAGGGAGGGAAGGGCTTCCAAGTCTCCGTATCGAAAGCTTTTTATTAATTATTAGAGAAAGGCGCAGCAATTTAAAAGTGTGACGGCATCTCTATCTCGTGTTCCAGTGCTGGGGTGAGTTATCTCTAGCGAATACACAAATTCGGTCATAGAGGCTCATTTTATGCAAAGACCTCGACTTTCCCAGTAATTTATTTACATTCACTGTCCCTACATTAGCAGGCGAGACCAATACCTATTCCGCAATGAATAACAGCCAATATAAGAAGCTTATAATGGGAATAGAGCTACAGGCATAGATTAGAGGTGGTGACTCGTATTAGGGATGAGAGGGTGAGAGGGTGAGAGGGTGAGAGGGTGAGACGGATAAATAGATAAGGGTGTTTATAAATATGCGCATTTCGCGCGAGTGCTCGTGTGTGCGAGAGAATAAAAGCACCGTGGTACGCATTCGTCTCCGTGCATTCGAAGGGGTCGGGGAACACACCGTCTGCGTTGCGTTGTTCGGTGGCCCTCCGCGCTCACTTATTTACTTTTTTATCCTCCCGGGGAAGGGACTGCTTTAAAAAAAATATGATCGAGTTGATAGGGTGAATGGGGGGAGGGGGCGCGAACTGGTCTCGAGCGCTGTCAATGTGCGCGAAAAGTCGCGAAACGGAATTCGAAACCCGGACAATGCATCCGATTTGCGGGCTCAGCATCACCGTCGGCTGCGTCTATGTGCAACACGGCGGGTACCTGCAGCAGGAGGTGCAGCGTCGACCCGACCGCATTGTTTTCCCTCTAAAACACAATGGCTCCGATTGGCAGGCCCGGATTTTTACGAGACTGCCACGGTTACCTCCGGTGGGCGGATCTGTGAAAAAAAATTCTGTTTTTCCTCGCTCCCACCCCGAATAATCGTCGACGCATTATCCCGTTAGTCGTGATTTGCATACCGCGAGAAGCTCACATGCATGTGGGGAGATGAAAGGGGTTGGAGATGTAACGGCTGATTTTATTGTCGCGATCGTTTTTTTGCGCACTTTTTCCTGCCGAATTCTGTGTACGTGTGTGTGTACGTGGGTGCGGGTGGCCGTTTTCCGCTCTCCTGAAAAAAAGTATCGGACCTGTCCTATTGGGGCATGGAAGCCTCGATTTTTGTCTCCACCACTCGCTTCCCTTGTGCATCGTCACTGAAAAAAAAATCGATTTTACAGCTCCACGGTCGTTTGAGCGTGTGAGCATTTTACACGCCGGCTCCACCACTTCAGTAGTAGCAGTCGAAACTCGCTGGCCGTTTGTTTCTCCGTGTGTGCGTCTCTCCATTTTTTACCATTAATGTGTGTGTGTGTGTGTGTGTGTGTGCGCGTATGGTGAGCACCCATCGCATATGAAAGGTTACTGGAAAAAGGTGCGGCTTTGGATGGGAGAAAGGGAAATTTATTTTCTTTTATTTTATGGGGCGACCTCTGCTCATTTTTGTAGTGTAATACACATCTTGTTTGATGCTGCGGCGTTTCTTATTTTTAAAATCATCTACTGATATTTATGCCTAATACAAATTTCTCTGGGCTCACGAACAAACTGTTATATCAAACCATATTAATAATATATTTAATGGATATTATCTATGATATGTTTATATTTCATTCTATTCCTACAATATTATAACTATTTAATATTTTATATTTATTATGGCATATGGTTGTACTGAAAAATTTATGATAAGGAAAATAATTCTTGACCGGCTAATAAAAAGCAGCGTATCTTAATACATTTATATAAGAGTCAAGTCAAGCTTTTAAATTACCGTACGTGCACATCTATGAATCTAATGTTTATTAATAATATGTTTCAATGTCCGACTACTTTCTACGTACATTTAACATTTGCTTTAATTTGATACATACACATGAAGCCTTTATCTCCATATTCGTAATTTTTAAGTCTTGAATCTCTCAAATAATTATTTAAATTACATTATATAAAGATCAGGAATTATTTAAATTTTATTCGAATTTTCAGTTTAAAATATTTTAGCACTATATCTCAAATTTATAACGTAATAAGCCTTCAAAATATATTCAAAAACATTAATTATTCAATGGAGCTCGAGAAATTTTTTTTTAATTGCTGCCAAATAGCGAAACGTTAAATTGTTGTAAATATTGCTACTAACATAATAAAATAACTTGAATTATAAACAATCGAACAATGTCGTATAATTTTTATTTTAAGTAATATAAATTTTTACTATTTTTTCCACATTAATTTAAATTTGATTTATGATGTTTGATGATTTCAACATAAAAAACTACTTGTACTTTGTTTTGTTTTCTATGTTTTAAGATATAAAAATAAATCTATTTATATAGTTTGTACAGGTTATGTAGGTCAGCTTAAAATTATTCGATTAAAATTGTATAAAAATAAATTGAGTATTTGTAAATAATTCGATAAACAACGCAAGTATATTACGAGAAAATCTGAATTTAAATTTATTTTAAAAAATTCGAAAAGACAGTGTCAAATATAATAATTTAAATTAATTAATGCAATATGTGGTCTATTACTTACCATCAATTTGAATTGAGTTTGTGAGAAGTAGTTCACTGGTAAAGAATTTATTGAAGTCTGTCACACTCAATTTTTCTGCAATCGCAAAACTGCAGATTCACAATAGAAAAGGAAAAATAGAGGGAAAAAGAGAAGAATTGCAAAAGAATGAAAAAATAATTATTGGCAGTGGACTCGAGCACGCGATTATCTTTATATACGGCATTGGCTCTCAACAAGCGGCATTAAAACTAAGATGAAATTCAGCTTCATGCTCGTCACACTTTTTTCGATGAGGAGTACATTCAAAGAGCACCGAATTGAATCGATCCCCTCTCGGGGGATGCATCATCATCATCCCTTTTATACTCTGGACCGGCGCCGTACCCCTTGCTCCCTTACCCAAGTGCGTAACAAGGTAACCGCTCGTCCGGGTCCTCGTCCTCGTCCTCGTCCTCCCTCTTTCTTTGAATTGTTGTCCTTCAGAAGCGCCTCGTAAATGGGGCAGGAACAGGGGGAATTTCGGAAAGCATAAGCAGGTAGGCTCGCGTAAGGGCACACTCGCGGCTTAGATTACTAATAAACCCAATAAAAATAATCAACTTTGCAAATGAAGGTCGTCGTTTCATTTGCAAATGCCCGAGCACCGTATTCACTCCTGGCCCGAGTTCATAAAGAGCGAAAGAGTGAGAGGCGGTCAGACGGGCAGAGTGGAACAAGGTGGGTAATACGAGGGAATTGGCATCGGCAGCAACATCAACATCAACATCGACATCAACACCCACACCCACTGATGGTCCGCTCGCGATAATAATTATGGATATTGAGAATAGCCATAATTGACGTTCCGTGTTAATGTACGCCCGCGCTGTCCTCGTGCCGCCCGAGTTAAATAAATTTACTTGTATCCATCCTCCGCGACGCGGTCCAGACATGCGCGCTCTGCTTTTTCCCGAAATTTTTACCCGTGATACTCGCGCGGGGGGTTGGGGCGAGCGCCGCGTCAATTACCACGGCTCGTCGATGGGAATACAGTCCCCCCCCCTCCTGCCACCGAGGGTCGTTAAAGTGAAAGCTCATTTCAATTCTGATCTCCTGACATTGATGAGGATGATGCGACGAGGGATGCCGGCCACGCGCGACCAGATGATGGAGCTGTTGCCCGGATGAGCGTAAAGTTTTACGGTGAGAATAAGGGGTCGTTTATATTGGTTGGTGGTATCCTCGCTCGGCACTAGATCCCGAGGAATGCGCCACGCCACTCTACTTACGAGCCAACGCCACCCCTTCGCTCCCTCCCACCCACCCCCTCCACCCTTCCGCCCCCGCAGCTGTTTAACATTGTTCGGCTTTGAGATATTTAATTTAGAGGTGCGTCGATCGCATTTGACCCGACTTTTTTTTTATCTTTGAATTTTAATGACGCGATGCTCTTAAATACGTCGTTCATTGATGCCATTCTCATCGAGCGTATAGATGTTTTAGATTACTTTATGAACATTATTATCCTTTCCGACTCGCAATTTATATTCGATATTTATATCGTTTAGTATTAAGTTATGCAGATAAAAAGGTACGGTATCTATATTTTATGAGAGTGCGTAGGATTTGTGAAATATCTTAAAACGCAAATTTATCCAACCTGAGAGCAATAAATTATGATAATTTTTATTTAAATCACCGCTTTCCATGAATATTTACTAATGAATGAATAAACTTTGTATCGTTTGGTTGATAACTTTTTCAGCAATATACACCCAGAAAATTAAAACTGGCCTTAATTTAAAAAGTACTTCATTATTTTAAGAAGGAGGAAATTAGACGGTTGAAATTTACTTTGGTTTTTTAATAAAAAGAAGCCGCTGTCTCCAGTCGGTGTCCTTTTACTTTTTATTATAATTCAAACGAGTTTCCTCGGAGCGCATCAGGGGAAGAAGGTGCGAAATCATCGATCACATAAATATTTAACGACCGGCCATTAATCGTCCATTCTCATTCTCATTGTTCTTGATGATAGCATAATTACAGAGAGCAGAAATCAAATACAACTGATTTCCATTTTACGATCTGCTCGGCGAAATTTTAAATTCATTTACTCGCGCTCTTTCGCTCTTTCGCTCTTTCGCTCTTCCGCGCAATCCAGGTTGGGATGTGGGTGAAAAAGGACACGATAGGCGGAATCGAGTTGAGGTGAAAATTGCACGTGGAAACTCTGGGAGAGCGCGGGAAAATTATCGGCAGCAAGACAAGACATGCGTTGCAACGTGTAAGCAGCCTCGGCTCATACAACGACATTTGAAAGTGGGACTGGATCAACGGCACACGCGCTCTTTCGTTGCATAATGCAGTGCTCTATCTCTCTTTATCTCACCCCCTCCCCATGCTCTCGCTCTCTCCCTCCCTTTCGGTGTCGCTTCGCGCTCGCAGTATAATAACATTAAGCTTTATTTAGGTGAAGTTTTACTTTAAAACATGACTCGCAGTAATTATGCGAGGAGTGAAACAATGCCCGCGGCTCTCCGCGTACTCGCCATGATATATTTGCTCGCGACTTTTTTGCAAGACAAAGGCGACTTGTATCGTGCTTTCGCCTACACTTCTCCCGAGTCCGGCTACCGTTCTCCTCCCCCCCCTCCCCGCGACGCCCCCGCTTTATACTTTTGTTACCACTCGTACTTTTTCCCTCATTCTTTCCTTTATGAGGTTTTTTTCATTTTTCATTTAACAAAAAGGAGCTTCGTGTGACTTTGTTCTCTCGTATACAGTTATTTAACGAAACATTGAGACACATTTGGAGATTTAATACTCTGGATGAGATTGTGATAATTATTTTAACACGCTGATATCGAGTTACCAGATGCAACTTAAATAGAAGCACGTGAATGCTGAACACACGTTTTCTTTTAACGTCTTCGGAGGAAGATAAGAATATGTCTTTTTATACCTATATTTTAATGTGTGCACAGTTTCTCGTGGATAAAAATAAAGTGTGTTTAAAATTACTTGTTAAGTGCAGAGTATTTGCAGTGTATTTCACAATGTCATTGTAGAGTGACTAAAGTCAAAATCACTTTCTTTGACATTGAAATACGTGTCGTTTATGAGCGCAAAACTAGCACCACCACATTGTTCATTTGCAGAGTTAATTATTAACTTTACACGACTAATTATCAGATTAAAAAGTACAATAATTTCAATAAGTATTAGAGGGTTAAATTTTTAAGTGTTCTTCCAATTATATAGGCTTTATTCGTTGTTTGATTAATTGTATATAATTGTATAGATAAATGTTGTCGCATGCTTTGCCTTTAATTTAAAAATTTCAAGCATTTTAAAAAATTTATTCAACTTTATTGATTTCGTTCTTAATTTTATAATAAACATTTAAACATAGAATAATGTTCTCATTCAATTTCAAAGTTAACTATAATATCCATCTGAATGTAATCATTTTATGAAAATAATTATAATTACTACCTTTGGCAAATACAAATATTTAAATTTAGATCTTAAATAGATAGATTTTATGTTTGAATGAAATTTAATTTGGCAATATAAACTCATATTATAAATATTGTGCAATAAATATTTGTTGCGAGCTCTTGATTTAAAAAATTTTTGCGAGAATAATTATGATAAAATATGTAACAGCATTATTTAAATAATATTTAATTTAAAATTTTTAAAGAAAAAAATAAACTCAAATTATATTATTATTGATAATTTTTCTAAATCTACTTCTTTTCCGTTGAAAGTATGGCATATTCATTTGTTTCAATTGCCCATATTAAATTGATATATTAAGTGCATATAAATTATCGTTATATATCAAGAATTACGAGCATGTACAAATAAAAAATATTAAAATTTTTAACCCACCGTTTTTTGAAATATGTTGAAAACATTTATTTACCAAAGCGATAATCCGAAAATTGATTATTTTAAAAAATTTGAAATTTTTTTGTACACTTAATAAATGTTTCATCTTTGCAAATTTAGAATTTATGTGAAAAAATTTGCATAAGTATAAATGTGAATAGTACGTAGAATTCGTGCGAAAGTAAAAGAAAAATGAAACCAAAGTAGAAATTTTTTTAAAAATCTTTGTTTTGATTTATTTTTCATTTTATTTCATTTTCTCGCTAAGAAAATAATGTTAGCGATAAATATGGTCATTTATTAAGAAACATAATATACAATGTGTAAATGTAATTTTTATTTTTACCTTTAATAAATTTAAATTAAATGTGAGATAAAAAGGTTGATAAATATTTAAAATTATACTAAAAGTGATTCATTAAGAACGCAGTGTATTTGAGTAAATATTACCAGACATGGCAATTAATAAATAAAATTTGTTTATTGAAATTTGTTTGCAAAATAATGATAATAATAATGATAACAACAACAACAACAACAACAACAACAACAACAACAACAACAATAATAATAATAACAACAACAATAATAGTAGTATTATTAATATAAATAATGCAATGATTAAAGGATTAATGTTGAAAAATGTTTTTTGTTCCAGGTGAGTTATCCGAATGGGCCGCAGTCATCCGATTCATTACTAAATGGGAAAGATTCACTGGTAAAGTACCACTTTATTTTATTTTGTACCATATCATTGTTAAAAATAATTACCATTAGCAAAAACAAATAGATAATTACGTGAATTGTTTATCTTTAGCTTTAAAAATTCATTAACCTCTCTTTTCGCGTTTGCAACATTAGCTTGAGCGCGAGCGTGCGCGTCAACACACGCGCGATACAAACGCAAATACAAAACTCCACGAAAAAAGTGGGATTCGCCAGTATTGCCGACACGAAGCCAACGCAAACACCAATGCCAACATTGACACCACCACCACCACCATTAGCTACCAACAGCAGCAACAGCAGCAGCAGCAGCATTAAAATCTTATGGTATCAGTTTACGTTCAGTGGAGGCCAAGCGTGAATCGTTGTTCGCGTCGCTTGCACCAGGGGCATTTATTAAAATGATAATTTCGTGCATGCGCCGAAAAAAACATCAAGTGGGGAGCGAAATAAAGCCGGAAAAAAGAGGGCCGGACGACAATGCGATCGCGTCCCCCGCCCCCGAGGCGTGGGTGGCCGGTCGGTCTGGTGGTCAAGGGATGATGCTCGCGTATCTGTCGGTTACGTGTCGCTGCCCATGGACTTCCATATGTGTGCGCATCCAAGCTCGCCGGTGGATTTTAATAAACTCGATGTTACATCGGCGGGGTTTACTCTGGCTCCTCTGTGTTGTCGCGTTGTTGTAGCGTTGTTGGTGCTGTGGAGTTGTTGGTGGCTCGCTGCCTCTCGCTGCCTCTCGCTGTCTCTCGCTCTTTGTAAGTACAGTTTCCAGGAGACCGCGCCAATTTTTAAATATAGCGTCGTACGTTTGGGCGCCAATGAGTTGGTGCACACGCGCACCGAGACCACACCGAGCGCGAGCGAGACGGAGAGACGAGTCAAAGCTTTGGCTGGCTGATCCACGAAAAAAAGAGCCCGAGCTCTCGCCATCCGTGGAATCTTTTGTTATTTAGCGAATTTTTTGATCATCGCCGCTCGCGTCTATAATAGTCGGACGCGCGCGCGCACACCCACACACGAGGGTCCAAACCCCCCCCCCCGCAAGTGCATTTGAATTTGGATGGATGGAATGGATCCCCTCGGCGGCCACCCCCGCCCCCCGCCCCCACCCCCGCTCCACTCCTTTTGCACCGAGCGCCAAAGCACCGGTCCTCGCCTCCCCGGCCCACGTCCTGCCCTTCCGTGCACGTGAATATCGCTCGGCGGCCAGTGAAACGGAAGCGGAGGTGCTTATGGGCGCCGTGGAAAAAATACGTCGGAATAGAAAGCGGGGGCGAACCCACCCGAGTAAAATGGAGAACAAAGAGATGAAGCGCGAATCGAGCGCCCGGGCGTCGAGCCTCAGTTCGGTGGCGCACGATACAACCCAACTACATCTATATCTGCCCGTCCGTGTGCCAGCCCCAGTATTTTGTCTATATAAGTTTATCTATTCTCTTTCATCGGACGAATAAAACGAGGTGCAAAAAATAAAAAATAAAACACAAAAAATAAAAATAAAAAATAAAACGGCTTAGGCCACTCTCGCTTTATTTCGCTCGCTTCCTCGTTAATCGATGTTACGTTTTCAATAAATTCCGCTTTTTTACGATTACGCCTCCACCGAGAGAGAGAGAGAGAGAGAGAGAGAGAGAGAGAGAGAGAGAGAGAGAGAGAGAGAGAGAAGGACACAAAACTGGCCGCGTCTCGATAAGCTCCGATAAATTCGACTTTATCAAATTTACGTAAATCGCCGCGGCTCGATAAAAAGTTCCCCAAAGCTCTTTCTAATTTCTAATTTTTGTTTAGCCCCGGCGCTTGCGTCACTCGCCATTAACCGCCGAAAATACGAGTCCCGTAAATCATTATTATTTATCGCTGTTTATTCAGAGTTGACAAACGAGGCTTTAAAGAAACAAATACTCGCGCCTACAATGAAAGGAGAAATTTAGCTTCCGAGTTCTTAGCGGCGCCGCGAGCAATCTCTTCGTAAAAATCCAATAAAAATACAAAAATACTCCTCGCACGCATTCATCTTTACGCATAAAACGAAATTTTCACTCATCCGTACTGCAGAATCATTTCTATTTATAATCGGGGGGGAAAAAATTCGCAGGACCGCTCGCAACACGCGTAAGTAATGAAACGTGTTCCCAGCATCCTTCCGTCTCTCTCTCTCTCTCTCTCAGTCGCTCTCCTTTGGCTCTGTCCCCGCTCCCGCCCCTCCGTCTTTCGCGTTTTTATTGGGAATAAAATTAGACGTCGCCAAAGGCGCGAGAAGAGCGCTTGCCATTTTAATTGGCTCTCGAAGGCCACATATCGCGAAACGCGATTAATGTTCCAGCCTCCCCCCCGCCTCTCCCCCGCGTAGATAATTGCGCGGACGCGTCGTCGTCCTCGTTCTTCTTCCTCTGCTCCTCCGCCACTCGTTCCATTGCTATGCGCTACAGTTTGTCATTAAAACAAATTAGACTTTTCGCGCGAGTCCAGCGTAAGCGCGTTGCTCCCCGGCGAATAAATTTAGGGAATGCCGGGCGCATGCCGAAATGAGGAGCAAAAAACAGAAAACAAAAAACAAAAAACAAAAAACGCAAAACAAAAGCGAAAAAAGAAAACAAAAAGACAGTGAAGGATACTGTTTGGAGGATGGTAGCGCGGACATGGAGCCAAATGTTTGGGGCGCCGGATGTATAATGGGAGGCTGTATCGCGCGCCCCGTAATGTAATGAGATTTCACGGCGCACTTCACATAAAGCATCGGGGTTGCGAGGGGGCGCGAGGGGGTAAGACTCCCTGTGAAAAAGTGCGTCTAAATACATTATTTTCGAGGACGCACACATGCAGCGACGCCCACCCACGGACGTCCCCGCGACCCCGGGCTTTGTGTGGCGTGTCAAGCGCGGGCTTTTTGAATAGTCCCACGCGCCGCCGTAATCTGTCGAGCGACAATGTAAATCGGGGCTGGGCACGGCGAGGGGTTTGGACGGGGGAGGCAGGAGGGGCGGAGGGGGAGGGGGAGGGGGGCATGGTGTAATGCAAATTACATGCCGCAGAACCCTTCATCTCCTCGCATTCTTTTTATGCGCGCAGCCTCCTCCTTTTGATCCTTAGCCCCAGAGCTCTTCAAACTGTGATGATGCATGGGATGTGTGCTCCCCGATGTTTTAACCGGCTTTAATTCGACAAATTGAAAAATTATCGATATCATGGCTATCGAGTGGCTCTGCACCCGGGAAAATTAACCCTTCGATATTCCGATTCGACAGGATTCGAATTCATTATGCACGAGGAACTTTTTATTATTAATGCACAAAAATTTTGGCGCAGACTTGAAATTATTCATTATGAAAATTTTAAACCCTAATAAAATTTCAATACTGATATTTCTACTCCATGTCTCTCCAAAAAGAACGACTTATTCATAATTAATTTAACGGTATTTTAGTCTAATTGTTCGTTATTATCCCGTCTAATGTTCAATTAAATACTATTAGATTACTAAACTGATTGATTAGAAAGTGGAAACTATTAGAAATTTGGTGATTGTTCTCTAGATTGAATACATTGATAATGATCATCGTTAATTTTTCTGCGCTAAATTTGGATATTTATATTTTATTTATGCACCAAAGTCTATAAAAGAGAAATGACAAAATTTTTTTACTATAATATGAAGTTCTATAAAATTAGTGATTACTGAAATATTTTAATCTACTTCTACTTATAGACAGTAGTTTCGCTTTACGTGTCGTTCCATTGCACATAGTATTTGCATTTCTAAAAATATTCCAAGAATTTTTATTTAAACTTAATAAATTGCAATGCTAATAGCGTAATATTTATTTATAATATTACAATCATTGTGTAAGTTATTTCAAATTACGCGAAAATAAATTATTATCATATGAGACACAATTAATAAATTTTCCAAGTACATGTTTCAAGTCATTTAAGAAGTGTACAGAATGGGATATAATATACTTATAAATGTCAAAATAATATATTACACACAATATTAAATACAGTGTTTAAGTTGCTACAATCCCAGCTTTGTAATTGGCCTTTGAATATATTTTTGGAACGAGACTAAAGTTGTGGAAAATCGGTGTATATTTAATTAAGGAAATGTGAAGAGCTCGCGATAATGAGCGTTAAAGATTCGTACATTAATTAATCTGCGGCAGAATAGTTTGCATCTTGTAGGCGTTTCAACAGTAAGCGTCGGCCTAAGCCATACATAAGTAAACGTCCGATTTGATAAAGCTACTTAAGGTTCGTAATAGAAAGAAAGTAAACCCTGGAGTAAATTCGAGTTTTCGAGTTGCGAGCTACAACTCTCCTCTATCCTCTATTGACTTTAATGAATAAATTAGCGCATGAGAGACGTCGCTTCGCTCGAGAAATAACAAGAATCCACATTTGCAGACTTTGGTAAGCAGGTTTTATGCATAACCGCTCGCTTCATCTTGAAATACACGCGCTATTCTTGGATTTCGAAGAGGGTTCGTTATTCATACGTATTGTAAAAAAAAAAAACTGAAACAATGGTAGATCGAGTATGTAAAGATTCCGTGTTAATGTTTACTTGACATCAAAAACCATCTTTCAATGTTATTTATAAACAGTTTCAAATTCAGAACATTTCAACGCAAAGCCAGTAATTTATTTATAATTTTTTTTTTTTTTTTTTGATACGATTATAAAAAATTATTAGATAATTATTGCACGAAAACACGCTTGATTGATATCCTTGAAATACATTGAATTTCGTACAACCGCTTCGCCGAGCTATAAACTGGGGGAAAACGGTGAGAGTGACGAGATAAATCGAGAAACTCAGGGAATGCAGAAGGGCACTCGATAAATGATTTGGACCACGGAAGTCGAGATGAAGGTCCCAAGATACGTTTTGGCCAATGTTTTATACACGTATCGTCTCCCCTTTGTGGAGTTCCAGGGGAGGATGTGTATGTTGGGTACGAGTTAGCACGACTCCAGAAGCTACTTGTACATAGTAAAATCCAGTAAGGGCATCACGAATTCTGGGGACGGACTAGTGAGAGCGAGAGAGATGAGGAGAGAGAAGAGAGGCTCAGCTCGTAAAGCACAGGAAGATGCATGCCGGGATATTAAGGCCATTATCGCCGTTGCATATTCATGCTGTATTATAATGAAAATACACTTTATTACCGAAGATTAACAGCTTCTTACGGGACGTCGCACAGTTGCCGCGAAGAGCCTCTGCCTGCCTCCGCGCGATCCTTTTCCTCGTCCTTATCCTCGACCTCATCCTCATCCTCATCCTCATCCTCATCCTCATCCTCGCACTCGTGCTCATCCTCTACGCGCTTGTCATTTCACTCGTTATATAACAGCCTCAAATCGTCCTTTTCTGTCTCTCTCTCTCTCTCTGTCTTCTCCCATTCGTGAATTGTTCCCAGGTTTATCCCTTACTGCTTACTGTTGTTTCCCTTCTTTCTTATCAAAACCAGTAATTTCGCGTACAAAGGTCTTCGGATAGCGATCCTGGCACTTTTAATAATTTATAAACAAAAGCTAGCTTTTGGATGTTTTTTTTAAAGAATATTTTTTATATATTATTTGGGTGAAAACTTTGTTCAGCTCAATAGCAAACATCAAGTTGAGAACCAACACGTCTAAAGGTCTTTGTGTTTAATGTGTGACAGATTATCGATCGAGCACTCGGCGATAAATGAAACTAATTTGTTTCACAAGTTTAATTTCTTCACCCTTGGATACCTCCCTCAAATCATTTCTTATGAATATAATGTTGATTTTATCATATCTTACGGCTGATGGCATAGAAAAGGAATCTATATTTTTTTATCGAAAGTCAATAATACTCCTTGGAATAGCGCAAAAGAAACGATAATGATTATTATTATTAACATAAAATGAACAAGTACGACTCCAAGTAAATTTTTCACCCCTGCTTGAATATAAAAAATGCCGATAATTGAAAACACAAAATGCATCGTAATAAGAGATCTATAATCAAAGTTTAAACTGTTAATTGAGAATATTGGGAAGAAGACCGCGAGACTGCAAATACCTGAAAAGTCTTAAAAGACTATATAACCACAAGAGAGTTGTAAAATCGTTCTTGTTAATCAATATTCTCGTTCTATCGTGTACAAATCACGTGACAAAACTGAAAGTTTACGTGTCGTAAATAAGTGAATAATTCATTCTTCGTACGCTTGTTAACTCTAGTCAAGTAGTAGGAAAGAGAAAGAGGAGAAGCAGAAGGAGGAAGAGAAGGAGGAAGAGAAAGAGAAAGAGAAAGAGAAAGAGAAAGAGAAAGAGAAAGAGAAAGAGAAGGAAAGGAAGAGGGAAGAGGGAAGAGAGAGTGAGAGAGAAGAAAAGAGGCGCGTTTAAAGAAAGAAAAGAAGGTCTGGGCGCGTTAAAGAGGCGGGGGTGGCGAGCGGGGCGGGGGTTGTGGACGAAGGCGAAGAAATGAGGGGGTGGGGGGGGGCGGTGGATGCCGAGGAAAGCCTGGCGTGAAATCTGCATAATATCGGTAATGCTTAGGATGCCGGTCGCGTAGATACGGACTGGGCTCGGTTGCTTACGGTGCGCGCCAGCCCGCGAAACTCTCGTCTCGCCTCCGTGTCAACTAAAACTTAATTATTAATTAATGCAACTGTTAACTAAGTTGGCCGGACAACTATTGCCTGCGACGAGCCCCCATCCTACTTTTCCGTGAGGATGAGAGCCAAGATCGTGAATCGACTCCCGATCGAATCCTTCCTTACTTTTTCCCCAGAGTTTCTCGATGTTTTTCTCTCTTTTCTATTATTTATTTATTATTATTATCATTATCATTATCATTATTCATATTGTTGTTATTATTGTTTTTGTTTTTCTTAATCGACTAATCGCGAAAAGCGGTCCGATTTGAAAGAAATTCCAAGTGGAGTTTAATCAGAGCTGCTTAATTAGGGAATTATGATTGCATTCTTATCAAAAGAAAATGCTTTTGCACGGTTTAATCTTTTACAATTTGACAGCTAATAATTTTTTTTTTTTTAATTTGATAAGAACCTGTAGAAATTTTCACATTTTCAAGTAACTGTAGATTTTATGAGTTGATGCTGCATCTTTTATTCATCGAGATTTGTGTAAATACGATCTCGTGTATTCATATAATAATAATTAAAACTATTATCAGATTATTAATTATAATTTCTTATATTATACATCCTTTAATTAATATTTATTTCCATTTTTAACAGTATAAAAACATTAATAAGTGGAAACACTTGTTAATTTAGTAGACTTTATTACCGATTTCATTCTAGTGTAATATTTTTTTTTTTTATATATATAAATCGTTCATAAATAGCAATTTAGTATATCTTGTACATATGTTAATAGCTTGTATTTATTTTACTCTAATATAAAAACAATTATATGCGTTAATTGTGAATAAAAAATATTTATTATTTCTGATGAATTTACTTAATTACGTACTTATTGTGAAAATTATTTTATTACTTGAAGTAATCCAAGAATATTATTGTTTAATGATTCCAATAAAATATGATTTACGGTAGAATTCTAAATTAAACTTTCTTCAGGTATGCAGTTATAATTACGAGTTTGGAACTGTCAAGAGACTAAAATATTATTAAAAAATATTATTACCGTTTTTTGTAAAATATTTCAAAAATATTATTATAAATTGTTTATGAATTCGGTATAAAACTTTTGAATTTCATTTTATGTTATTTTTATGAGCAATGAACTTAAAAGTTTATAAAAAAAATTATATTCACTTGAATATTATTGAATTAATTGCCAAGTTTAAATTAATAGGCCATTTTTTACATGGTACAACATGTGAAATAAGGAATTATGAGAAATATAAAGAATTATAATAAGATTATTTTTAAATTTCTACTCACACTGGTTATGCATTAGTAAATGTCTAAAATAAATATTGTAGCAACCACCTTTTTTTTAAAGACTTAATACAATCATACTTTCTTAATTAAAAATATGAATTTGCAATTTAAAGCCGTACTTTACGCCAAAATGATAAATTAAACATTTTCTTAATCTCCTGAATACAAAGCTTTAATTTTTATGTTAATTCGCTTAACAGATGTAAAGCAAAAAGAGTATTTTGCCAATAAATGTAAAATTATACTAAATATCGAGCACTCCTGATAAAACTCCAAGAAGAGTATCATTGTTTTTATAAAAAATTGTCACGTACAGCTTCGGAGAAATGTCCTCGGCTCAGAAAGCGTAAATTTAATTCACAAGTAAGACTCGGTCTTTTCTCAAGAAAAAAAAAAAGAGCGAAAGGGAGCAGGAGCGCTCGGATTATTTATCGAAAAAGAAGCGATTTTCCCGAAGAGGAGGAGCGAGAGGTGACGTCGCACCCTCGGGGTTGAAATTAGGAGGGGGTGGTGTCCAGTGGACATAATATCCCGAGTTTGGGGGGGGGGCATCCGAGTAGCGCCCTGAGCGTCGAGTCTCATGCAGCGCGTAATTAGAAACCTTTGTGCAAAATGAATACTGTTAATTAACGTACCTAAAAAGACATTAAACCCCCACCCCGACTCGGGGGAGCGGTTGATGCCCGGTTAAGTATGACCTCCACCAAGCGCATTACCCCCGCGCTTATGCCGTAAATAAGCGATTTCTCCGCGCGCCCACACCCACGCACCACCTCCCGTGTACGTGTACGTGTGCGCTTGTGTGCAACTCGCTCGGCTACTCGCCTTTGCCGCGTGCGTCTCGCTCTAGCCACTCGTGTACACGCTCATTACATTCGGCGAGCCTTTATTTAGTCTTTCGCTCGCTTTCTCTCTGGCTCTGCCCGCCTACTTAAACGGCGATTCATACTCCCCTATACTATGTTGCGCGCACTTTCTTTGTCTTTGCGCTAACCAAACGTAAGCAAATGATCCTGACGGGAGTTTGATCGATGGGGAGTCTACTCCGTCTTTTCAACGTAGTCATCGTCTTATCGTTACCTCCACACAATTGCTCATTTTCTCCTGGAAAAAGTGCCTCCTGCACGATACCGCAATTAGCCTCGCCGAGGATGCAAATCCACACTGGTGATGCCCTTTCCCGGATTCCTTATTTGCATACCGCGAACACGTCGGTAATGCGATTAATGAGCAAACCAAAATCCAGATTCAGCTTTCTTCGGCTGGGAGCAGTTGCGAGAGTCGTAATAATAAAGAAGGAGGAAGGCAAGGCCCCCAGCTCCCCGAGTGCTCATTGTGAGTTGAGTCCTGGGGAAGCCGAGGATCCTGTTGTACGTCCCGAGTTGTGCCTTCCTTTTTGCCACCGCCGCGAGAATATTCGAGGATGCGCGCAAAAGTCGTGCGGTTCCTCGGTTTGTGTATCTTGGAGAGGGAGGGAGGGAGGCTGCAGAAATGGAAGCAGATGGACCGGGGAAGAAAGGCGAAAGAGAGTCGTGGGCGGGTATTAATTGCGCCTTGATTAATTAATTTATTCGCGTTATGCGAAGGGGAGGGCCGGAGTTAAAGTGTGACGGTGTGCCCACGCGCACAAGCAAAAGATTGTCTCTGAGCCCTCGAGTGGAGTTCGGTAGGCAATTACAATATGAAAGGCGCATAAATCACCGGCTTTAATTAATGCGTTATTATTATCATTATTGTACCTGCGTAAGGACGAATTATAATACCGTGAATGATAAGGCCTAGGGGAGAAAAGAAAAAGAAAAGAAATCGGGGTTTTCGAGTTGAAGCTGAAATTTCTTTCGGATGTCGCTTGGCCCCGTCACTTTCAATGTTCGCATCCTTTAGTGGAGTTGGCGTGCACTCGAGGTCTCTGAGAATGAGTAGGCTTACTTGTGATTTTAAATATTATTCGTCAAAATACATTTTTTTTTTTGCAGAAGAACTCTTGAGACGATAGCGTGGCAATGATTCGAAATTATTAGCTCGAATTTTCAGTTAGGTTATTCATAAAATTAACAAAATCCTGGTCTTTTTATATCATTCGTTTAAAAATAGTCAGCTACTTTAAATGCGAAATAATGAACGCTTTTGCGAAATTACATTTCATTTTTGTTTTCCATCGGAAATTATTTTTACGTTTGTTACGTTGAGAACTACTTTTTTCGATGGAGTTTTGTTTAAAATCCTCAATGGATAAATGGAAAGTATACAAACATTAAAGTGCTGCATACGATTGCCGGCGTTTGCGAGCAAATCATAATTTCGAATCGAGCTTTTGTTATGAGAGTTAATGACGAGTAAAGTGAAATCGATTAGAAAATAAAATTCCAAATAAGAAGTTCTCTCGGCCGATGCGAGCGAATGTGTTGAATCGATTGGGAGGGAATCCTACAGTGCGGAGAGGAGAGGACTTGGCTTTTGGGATAATAGGGCTTTAAGAGTGGCATAAAGTGGGTTTTCCCTTGTTGCTCCGAGTCGGTACCCAGTGTACGTACACACATACCTGGAGTACTTACATGAGTGTACACTTACGAGAGCCTCGAGTTTTCCGTTAACGGGAAATGCGCGTTGAGCGCGAGCGGAATCACCGATAATTCGCTTCATGCGAGAATCATTGCGAAGGAAAAAAAAACGAATCAAAAATCATTTCTAGCCACTTGGAGTCCGTAATAAAGTAATCGTGGATGCAATGCGGGGATGCGAAGATGGGCTGGGGGGTGAGAGGCCGCGTGTGCACGGAAGGAATGAAAGCGAGTGTGTGTGTGTGTGCGTGCGTGAGACGGAGAAGGGCAGGGGGTGGGGGAGCAAAAGAGACCACCAACTGCTAACTTTACGCGCGCGATGCGCATCGCTTAACTCCCCAAACGCCAATCGCAGTGGTTCTCACACGCAGCTTCTCGAGGTCTTTACCGTGACAGGATCTTTTATTTCTTCGGCGCCCATCATTCGTGCCATATACGCGCCACTTCTGATGTAATTGACTTACACTGCACAATGAAAAACGACGTCTGACTCAAAGAAATCTGACTATTAATTTAAAACTAGTAATGGAGGAATAAATGATTTTTCAATGCACTGGACTGTGAATGCAATTTTAAATAGAGTCTTTGAAAAAGTGTCCGAACTGACAGCTTCCAAATGAGATGAGGGTTTTCCAAACTAATCGGACCTTTTCCCGCAACATTCTCGTCCGCGTTCGAACCCCTCGACCCCTAAGGAATGCCTCGAGATTGCACACGCGCCCTCGAGCTTTGGTCCTGCGCCTTTCCTCCTGGAGGAGTCACGCACAGACGTAAAAAAGGTTTCCGGAGTCGGGTTGGGGGTGTGGTGTGAGGGGCGGAGAGGGGGAGGGGGGGGGGGGCGAGTCGCGTTCAGTCGGCTCAAGTCGCAATGGCATCGCGTGCGTGGGTGGTTGTGCGTGGCTGTGTGCGCGCACCCGGCCTCGGCACAAAGCGCGTCCGCGCACGTGACTGAGCGCCGGGGCTGCGATGCATTTTTTAATTAATCGAATTATTGAACTGTATTGCAATTAAATCGAATAAAGTGCCGGGGCTTTATGAGCTCGGCGCAGAGCTGAAAGTGCGCGATTCCCCGTCATTATCGCGCCCGCGCGCCTCCTTCTCATTTGCAGGGATCGCGGATCGTGGCGACTGGCTCTCGGTTCACCCGATTCACCTCCGACCTCCGACCTCCGACCCCCGACCCCCGACCCTCATTACTCTCGCTCTTTGCTGCCGTTGCCCTTTTTCCCTCGTTTGTATTAATTTTTATTGTACTTGTTATTTCGGCGGTTTTCAGCTCGAATGAAAGCAAAAAAATCAGCTCCGTTGTGCATTAATAGCTATTTTGCGTTTGTCAATTAGAAAAATATTAATGGCTTTCTTTTGTGCGGTAGCCGAACGAGCGGATGATATCGATAAAAAAACATTTTTTTGCTTTTATAAAAGTGCGTATCGTCGTTAATCCTCATTGATCAGTGAATTATTTTTATAAAGAGTCATTTATTTAGGTTCAGCTGCACTGATACTCCAAATATTAAAAATTCATTTTGAAGTACGAATCAAACGTTGCGCATAAAAAACATAAAAGAATCGAATAATAAATTTATGAGATTAAATTATAAAGATTAAAATTATTAAAATGAAAATCATGTTGATATTAACAAATTAATAAAATATTGCTACGCTTTATTGTGCATTGAATGAAATTTGAATAAAATTGAAATTATAATGTATAACGACGTCGATTAAAAGTAGGATTCGTTAAAGCTCATTAAATATTCCATCTCATTAAAAATTTAGCTTGCGCTGTTGCCTCGAGAAGGAGAAATTGCTAACAAATATTATGGAACAATAAGTGCAGAGTAATGAAAATTTATTATTTACGATTAATTTCTCATGGCAGCTCAATTTCTGTCACAAAATTAATCTGCGTTGGCCTTGTTTTTGCTGATAAAGAAAAGCTGCGTGGACCGAAGCTCGATGACCAAACTCCGGACGGCCGAGCTAATCTCGAACAAAGACACTCGGGGTCGGATAAACGAAGATGCGTGTTCTGTCCGCCGATAAATCAACGACACCCCGAATAATCACTCGTGTGCACGCGCTCGAATCGCAATCCGCCCTCAAGACTCGGTTTGCGCGATTTGTTCCCGGAAAAATTCCGTTCTGCCACACGAGGGGCGAACCCCTTGGCCCGCGCGCACGCACGTGCAGGTGCATACGGCGAAGGGGGAGGGTGTCCCGGAGAAAAAAAGGGCAGGAGGCAGAGTCTGACCGCATCCGAAGTATTCCCAGTGCTCTAAACTCGGGCTCCTCGACGTATTTCAATTAACCTTATTGCCGGAGTTAGTAGTTACGTCCGGCAAACGTCAAACAACTCGGGCCGACATTAAGGGCATATCGTTGTGTTTGTTCGGGCCGGCTCGGTTCTTGGCTCGTGGCACTTTCGTGGCACTTTGTCCGGGCATGAAACGGCATCTTCCCCGCCGAAGCTCATATTGATTAGCTCCGGAAATGAGACGAAGATCTCGAAAAAGTTCATCGGGTTCATTTGCGGGGCCGCGTCCTACTCTCAAACTTGCGTCACAGAGACTCGAGAGTCCGTCCGAGCACCGACTCGTTTATAATTCAGGGTTTCATTAATATCGCAAGAGATTCGGCTGTAAAAGAAAGTCAATAAAGTTGCATCAATAGTTGAAGATTCGAGGATTGGGCAGGCGACGAACGAGCGACGAACGACCGGCCAACTTTTACGTCGCTCGATTAAAGTTGATTTGGTGGCACTTTGGGTTATTAGAGGGCGGTGACGTTTATTCGATACCTCGGCTCCATCGGCAGCGCTATTAGGTGGTACCAGGAACACTGCCAACGCGTGTTCTGCTTAACATAAATCATCTGCTGGGATTGGGGATTGAGCCCCCGATTATTGGCTGCGAGTAGACGCCGCGCGTCTCGAGGCGAAATCGCGGCGCAAAATGTCACGCGGATTCGCAAAGCTGTCACTTGGAGGGTCGGTTTATGCCGAGTCGAGGTGCCCGCGCCTCGTAAATGAGCCCGCTCGCTCTTTTCGAATACGGGAAAGACGTTAAACGAGACGGAGGCGTACGTTTGGGTAGAGCGTCCCGCAATCCCGGAGCCGGGGCTCGAGGGCTGGGGGGCGGAGGGTGGCGGAGGCGGAGGCGGCGGCATCGAGGCTCGCGGGGAGGCTATAGAAAACGGTCTAACCGAACTTAATTGAATCTCAGTCCGAATGTATAATATGTAGACTGGTTGCATAATGTCGTAAGTTCTCTGTGGCGGGGCTCGGGTGGGGGCAGCGGCTCTCATCTTGGCGTCTCCTGCGGGAGCGGAAGCTAGCCGTCGAGGATCGCTGCTGGAATTAGATATACAATAATGTAAGCAGAGCTCCGTTGTGGTTTAAGGGTTGGGCGGTAAGGTCATGTATATTCATACATCGGTCGAGTCCTCCCTCTCCGCCTCGGCGCCCAATCCGTCCTGGGATCCCCGTCCCCCACCCCCAACCCTTTGACGAAGTCGGCGGTGCGCCGTCCTGCCCTGCTTTTAAACTGCCCCTGCCCCCGCCACCACCACCGCCACCGACACGGACACCGACACCGACACCTCCTCGTCCGTATTACCCGACGAGTGGAGACACAGCCCCGGCTATATAAGCCGGGCCGAAGAGGGTCGGAATAGATTTAAGTCGCATTCCCCGGTTTATGGCTCGTATGCACTGAACGCCTATAAAACTTTTATCGACTGACCCTCCGCGTCTCTTCTTCGCTCCTTCTTGGCGCGTTCTCCGAGTCTCCGCACACTTAGCAGCACACATGCCCGAGACGGCTTTATTAAGAGGCGGAGTGAGTGAGAGAGAGAGAGAGAGAGAGAGAGAGAGAGAGAGAAAGAGAGAGAGAGAAAGAGAGAGAGATAAATAGAGAGAGAGAGAGAGAGAGAGCACTCGGGAAGCGAGCGAGCGTCTCAATTTGCGGCTTATAGATGAGATGTTTGCGAACTCTGTTTCATTGTCGTCTTTATTGGCGAGATGCTATCTCATGAGGACTGATTTTTTTATTTTAAAGTCTGCTGTAACGTGTTTGGCACGTCGTTTTGCTCACTTTCACCGGATGAGTCTGACGCGCACCGTAACGCTTGAAATTTGAGTACCGGGATTGAATAACAGTGTCTTAAAACTTTTACGCCAACTTCAAAATTAGAGTCTTTTTTGGCATTCCAAACATAACCCGGATCCGTGTATCCACATTAATACATTACTTTATTACTATTTCATAAAAATACCTTAATGAACAATTTCAGGCTGTTTATAACCATGCGTTTTATTTTGAAATAACATTAATAACAAATACAATATTATTAATTGATCTCGTTTTACGTAATGAATGCCATTTAATTTTTTTTTTCTTTTTTTCTTTTTATTTTTTTCGTATTTAGGTTACAATAAATTTTAATTTTGTGTCACTCACGGGCACTTTACGCGAATGGACGTTACTTCTTTTCGAGTAGGCAAAATTCATGACACTTTATTTAAAAGCATCTGATTCGAAGTGGACAATTTGCTAGATTAATTATTTTTTAAAATAAAATTTTGCTCAACTGTTTAAACGTTGATAATTATAAATGAATCAAAAATTATTGCCGATATTTTTACAATTATAAATCTCAGAGGAATAACAAACTCGAAATTTTACCTCACATCACAATAAATACAATTTTCGATTAAACGTTGAAATTAAAGTATTTATTTATTTATTGCGAGTAGATCGAAAGCATTTGAAATTTGATAATTAGTTTTTAAAAATGTGTAAATGGAAACACGCTTTGGTAATAATGTCATTAATAAAACTTTGCTACATCATTTGCTTGAAAAATGAGATATCGAAATTTTCTGGAAGATGAATTTACAAGTAAAATTCTTGAGCGATCGACTTCATTACCAGTGATTTTATCGCAAGCAGTTCTTGCGTCAAGCATTCGTAATGAGCGATGGCCATTAATTTTAATATCCATTAAATGCAAATCCCACGACACAGGGTATTTACTCACATTTCAAGTTATTTTAGCAAGCTTAGTCGTAACAAAGTTTCCACGGCTATCCTACTGCATATCACAATTATATCATTGTTTAAAATTATTATTCTCTATATAATTTTTCGGGCATTTTTAGTTATTCGACTTTTGATACCGACTGCCTGAAATATTCATCGTTTTTTAAAACTGTTGACAATCGTGTCTTCAATATTTATATCGAGGAAAAATTAGTAACATGATCTTGATAACTGGGAAATAATGCTTGCTTAACAGAAAATATCACAATATTATGTATGCGTTAATGAACACTAGTTTACTAAAACCGTATGGTCTATCTGAAATGCATTGTAAAATTCTTTATTTCAATCTATCATTTCCATAATAAATAACTCTATAATTATAAAAAATTGTTAAAATTTATTCTTTTAAACTTTGATGAGAATAATGATTATCTTTATTCAAAATTTGAAATATAATTAAGTAAATGCATAGCGTTTTTAAATCTATCAATGTACAATAAAAATAAAAATAATGATATAAAATTTAATTGGTAACGAAAATCCTCATCATAAAAATGAACCCTGGGTTTAAGATGATATTATATCCTTATCAATAAAATCCCATTTTGCAATACATCTGATAATTTTTGGACCGACATTTTCATAATAAAAGTTTAAGAGTTTTCAAATAGTTCCACAATGTTTTGGAAAAATACCTTTTTCATCGAACAAAAATCATCCTAATAGAGTTACATTTTAAACGGATATTAAAAAGTCAAAAATATTTTCACAGAGTCTTTTTTGGCATTGGTTCGACAAATTTTCTAACGAAGTTTGGTTTTACTTCAGATGGAAGCACTGGGCCGCGTGAAATTTATTTTGGGCTCGAGTGCAACTAATAAAAGTAATTCGTCAAATACCGTGGAAAGTAATAATTGTGCGCGCTCACAATTAGGAAAAGCTTTTTGTAGTTCAGAGAAAGGGGATATTAAATTTCACGCCAATACTCGCCAAGAAGTAAATAATCGCGATAAAATTACCCTCTCGCAACAGCGAAGCCTTTGCCCTCACGCTCCGTGAGCCGAGCGAGTGCCCCCACATACACACACACACACACACAGAGAGAGAGAAGAACTCGCCCCGCGAAACCCAAGTGCAAAAATCCATGTTCACCCGTCATCGCGCATACCTGCACTTTTTAGCGCCGGCACGTGGGGGGTTGGAGGTGACTTGGCCCCCGAAGTCGCGTGATACCCGGTTCTCGGAATAAGTCCTCGGCCCCGTCGTCATCCCCGCAGCTTCTCCTCGTCCTCGTCCTCGGCCTCCGCCACCCCATTCTGCACTCAGCGGTCCGCAATCTACCCTTGCCATCGGTCCAAATTTATGTGGGCTCCGTAGGATCCGCTGACGTTCGGGTGGCGTGCGTGCGAAAGGGTTGGATGTGAATGTGGATGCACATGTGCGTTCGCGACGCATCGATCGCTCCGTGTGCTCGTGGCCCTCATTATTTATTCGGAGCCGCCATTGTAATCGATTTGTAACCAGCCGAGGAATTAAGGGTTCCCGTGCGATGCCTTGCCTCGTGACGTCTCCTAGGGAGGGGGCGGGGGTAAGGGTTGGGGGTGGCTATGTAGGACGAGCCCGGGTCTCGCTTTGGTCAACAAGCCACTGGCACTGGTTATTTAGAGCTTTCGCTACTTTTACTTCGCCTCCAACACTTTTGTTCTTACTTTTGATGATGCGGATTGGTTAATGTGTAACTGGGGAAGTTCGTGTCTTTAATTAATGACCCGAATGTTTAACAGTAATTTGCCGAGTTTGATTAACTAAAACTTTTCAGTCGTAATTCCAAGAAAATTGGTTTGATTATCCACGCCGGTCGATGTAAGCGCTGGTGGTCTTGGACTCCCTTTCGTGATTTCCCCTCGCTTTTCCGCCCCGCCGCTGGATGAAACTGAGCCATTAATGTATCTAATTTTACTCGGGTATCAAGAGAACAACATTCGCCTGTCTCTTCTCATTAATTTCCCGTGGCACTTCCCTCGCGTGATTTTCGTTTATCGACCGTTCAGAAAAACTGTTTATTCAGCAAAAAAGCGTATCGATCCTCCCTCCAGGTACATCAAAAAAAGTAAAACTATATCAAGGATCTCCGAAATGAACAAAGCAAATTTAAAAAAAAGAGTGCCAAGCAACTCGTGTTTTGGTTAATTCCGCCCTCGGTACCCACAACCTCATGAGGAGGAGTACACCTTTTCGTCAGGACGAGACAATGCGCAATAGCAAAAATGTTTTATCGCCAGCCGTAATTTTTATCAAAACGAAACGAGAGGATATTAAAAAAGGGTAACGTAAAAGGCAGGCACTCGCACGGAGCACAAAGTATTCGCCGGTTATTGCGCGGGACACGAGGCTCAGCATTTTGATTGCCACGTATTATCTAAGATGATACACGCTTAATTAAGTGTGTCGGTGGAACGGAAGCCCAAAGCGTTACGCCAAATGAAAGCGTCAAAGGCGTGGACACGGAGTTCCGCGACACGCACCGGAAGTTCGCTCAAGTAGTAAAAGCTCGGACGATGGGGTTGTGGTTGGGGGGGGGGAGAAGAGGCCCACCCTCGGATTCCGAAATCTTGCAGAAGCCCCCACCACCACAAGCGAGATTATCGCCCCGACTTTTTATTTTTATCGGGCTGTTTAGTCCTTGGAGGGGAAAGAGCTTCTTCTCGATAGGCTTTAATCATAATCCTCGCTTTAACTCCTGTTCTTTACTTTCTTTTTCGGGAGATGCCTTTCAATTTCAGGCAGCGACTCAGTCCTGAATTAAACACCGACCCCCTTCCACGCCCGAAATCGATTCGTTTTGGCCTTCTCGCAAAATGAGTCACCACCTCTTCAGACTATTGCGCAACGATTGCGACAAGGTTGATGGCCATCATCTTCATGCTTTAATTTCATAGATTTTTAAACTTTACTACAGCGTTTCTTAACTAAAATTAAAAGGATTGTCTTTTTATGGCACCGTAAGTCCGACTCACCACTGGAGTCGCTAAATCTTTCCGAAGAGGGTTATTATCCCCAAAGGGGTTTGCGAATTAAAACACGCATATAGGATTCTTAGTTTACAGAGCAGCACTCCATACAATACTCTACTCGACATTCATTCGGTGAATTTTCACCGTGATTTATCTCTTTTATTATATTTAAAAAAGCATGTCCTCATAAATTAATTAATTTTAATTTCGAAATGTAAAGCGATTTAGCGGTCAAGTTTTTCCGGAAATGAATATATTTCATCCCTCAAACTTGATTGAAACTTGGAAATTGCGACAAAAGTTTGACTGTTTAAAAATACCATTTTCGATAGATTGAAAAATTTAATGTACTCAAAAATAAAGTGTGCCAAATTTTTAATTGAATCCTTTAGAACTGACTGGTAAAGAGGAAAGGCAAAAGCGGCGCATATTTAAAATCTGAAGAAATATCTAAACGAGCACTGATTGAAAAATTAATAAATGCAATTTACGCTAGAGGTCGCTTCCTACAAAAAATGATCACTTATTAAAGTTTATCCGTTAATCACGCTCATCTTTGTGCGAAAGGTGTGGATGTGGACCGGCAGATGGTCGAGTGGACAATTCGGCTCCGCTAGCAAATTTCGACTTTCATTAAATCAGCGTGATAATCGGGGATGGAAAACCAAACAAAGAGGTGAAAATCCATCGGTGTTGCATGTTCCATCTCCATCTCTGGGGTGGAGTGACTCAGAGTCATAACGCTCGTCGGTTGGTTTTTCGTGGACGCATTAATGCTGAGTTAGATCGATGCGCGGGCCGTCATAATTTCGATGCTCATGGGCGGTGGGGGTGGACTCGCGGTATCAGCGTGCAAATGAAACGGCATCGAGCATATGAGACTGGGGGCGAGAAAGGGTTGGAACGCGGGGGAGGAAAGGGAAGGAAGGGCGCACACCCTTTCCTTTGCCGCGCTTTCTCGCGCACCCCTTTGCATAGGCGGGCGCGCGGGACACACTGCGATCCCTGCTCGGGGTGGGAGCGCGAGCGGGCGTTCAACATTAATATCGCGAAATGAAGCTCATTTACATATAAATAAGCTCGAGCGAGAAAAGGAGAGGACGAATGGAGAGCGAGCGGACTGTGGCTCGGGAGAGCGTAGGAGGCTGTCGCAAGGGATCGGGATCGGGGTAGGGGCAAGAGGAAGGGCTGTTTTATCGAGGACTGTCTGCCCTTGTGGAATTGAACGCACAATGGTCTTTAATTCCGAAATTCATCGATAATGTTACGATAACGACGTGATTCTTAATAATCGACGGTCTGAGCTTATAAGCAGGAGCAGCTTTTCTAATTTAAGACAAAATATCCGGTTGATGAACAATGACCACGTCTGAACTCGAGGACTAGATAAATTACATTAAAAGCTGAGGCTTCGTACAGGGCAAGTTCATTTGGGGGTGGGCGTGATGGAGAGAGAGAGAGAGAGACACAGGGATTTCACTGAGAGAGACGGGGAGCGAAATGTAGCCGAGCTAGTTCCGTTTACCCCTAGCTGAGAACGGCCCACCCCCAACTAATTACACTTACAGACAAAGCGAACTAAGCCGAGGGTCAGTTCTCTCTATCTTTCTTTTCAACTCCCTCTCGACAAGTCTCCGTTCTCGAGTCCGATAACAGCGGTTCGCAATGACCACGTGATAATTGCGAGTCGTCCACGCGAACAGAGAAGACCGGTCCCCGGCATTTCCCAGAGTTCGGGTGCGGGTGCGGGGGTGAGTTGGTGGAGCGCGCGAATATCCGCGTAGTCGGGATTCCGGTCTCTGGGAAATTCATCGTTTCCTACCGTTTCACCCCATCACAGCTCAGCTGAATATTACGTCGCCACCGGCGTTCGCCTACTCCTCTACTCGGACGAATTATAATTACCAAGACGAGGGTTGGAGAAGGGATCCAACTTCCTCCCTATCGGAGCGCGCACGAGGCATTTTTTCACTGGTGTGAATTGCCGTTCGATTTTCTGAATTCATCATCTTTCCTCTACTAACGACCTCTTTAATATCGCCTTAAAATTTGCGACCCCTCCTGGCCCCTTCGCATTATTAATCTCTAATCTTGATACTTCGGAGACTAGCTTTTACCGCCGTATTTCGAAGGATCACAAATAATTTTTCAAGCGTGCTTTCGAGATATTAATCGCTTGATTTTCCTACACGAGAAATAAAAGTAGAAAAACCTACACGACGATCTGCTCGTAATCGCGAGTAATAAAGAGCGAGAGCAACTGGTTTTCTCCGTAAGAACAATCCACTCGATTTTTAATAAAAGAGTAAAGTAAAATGTCTTTTTGAGTTGGAGTGCGTAACTTTGCACTTTATAGTTCTGGTTTTGGACAGATGAGCTGGAGATGCCACGGCGTTCCCACAAAGAGGTGGTATAGTCACAGTCAGACATGTGGTCGGGGGTGTTGGATTCTGTGCCGATCGCAGCAGGTCGAATCGTTCGGCCACCAGCTTATTAAATGATGTAAAAATTCCAGTTGTTATCCACTCTCCATCGCACAGCTGGCGCAAATCCATAATCAATAACACGCACGATAACCACGCGCGGAAACGCGATGGCGTATCAATGCCTTTGATGGATGAGAAACGGATCTGCAGTCTGCGTCGGGGATTATCGGGGAAAAATGCGTGTGCGGTGTCGGCAGGCGCCCCCCCCCCCCCATTAATGATTCGGGGAAAAATGGCCATTAGTTCAACTACTCGGCCCCGCGTACGCAACTCCCCCCCTCCCCCTCCCCCTCCCGCGGTCCAACACCCGAGTTAGGCACAGACACATGCACACGCACGCGCTATCGTTTATTAGCACAAACAGATATTAATGTATTTTTACGCGGCCTCGCCTCGGCCGAGCCTCACTAGTGTGGGTGTGCGGGTACACATGAGTGCACGGTTTCGGTATCGTCGGAAAGGCGAAGCCAAATCCAATTACTTTTATTCGGACGAAATGAGTGCAGCCAAGTCATTAATACTAATCAATGGCTGGGCGGCGGGGACGGGGGTTGGTGCGGGTGAGAATGCGTAGGACCCCCCGAGCCGAACAAGAGTTATCCATAACTCCGAGCGACCACGTAAATGACTTTATTGCAAAAAACTTTGGTTTTTGCGAGCGCGAATGCTTCCACCCTCCAATAGGGTGGTCCGCCGTTAAAAATGCGAGTCGATAAGTAATGTTTATTGTTGCATTTTCAGCCTTTTTTCCCTCTTTTGCCACTAGAGCCACCCCCTCGCGCGCACCCCTGACCAACTGCCAGCAGTGCTCGCGCGTCCGCGTTTCCGGCATTACACCCCGACGATTTTTTATCGTTACCATCCGACTAGTCCTTGGTGCGGCGATTTCGCGCGCCGATTTTTTTCGTTATTAACGAGCGATAGTGTGAATCCCGGATTGACTTTACTCGTTCTCCCCTCTCTCTCTCTCTTTTTTTGCGGATTTATGCCGAGGCTTTAGCGCTATAAGAGCTTCGTTATCATGCAAAAAAGGTATTTTTTATTTAAGGTGCGTACATTACTTTTTGGCGGGCAATAAAGCTACTCCATTGTTCCCTCTCTATCCTCATAACGGCCATTTAAAAAAATAATTTTTATACAGTTTACTGCTTCTTTATGGTGGTTTTGTTAAAAACACATATTATAAAAGGAAAAATATTAAACGGCTATACGTATAATGAAACTTACAGCCACTTTTTTATAATGAAACTCTAATATCCAATAATAATCAGACTGTGCATTATTTCAAACTTTGTAAGTAATTTTTTGGTATTTGTAATCATAACCGTGCACAATGAATATGTCAGCTTAATATACTTAATGGATTTGCAAAGGCTCGTTATGTCTTTTAAATCATAAAGTTGTATCGTTTTTATTTACTAGTAATTTTAAAAAATTTCTAAACACAGTTATAAGTTAAAATTTGTACAATAATTTACAAATAACAAATTGTAATTTCAAAAGCTTATAGTCTAGTTCATGAATATGTTTTTAATTGGATATTTATTATTCATAAGATTTTTATAAATTTTTAAATATAATTGGGAAATTTTCTAGAGAACAATTACTTATTTAGAAAAGAAAATAATATTGAAAAGGAAAATGTTTTTAATTTCTTAAATAAATTTGATTTAAATTTTAGTATAAATGGAGTATTTTATTTTAATCTCTGAAATTGCACATTTTCAACTAATGCAAAGATATAAATATGTATTAAATCCATTAATTCATTACACTTGATGCGAATTTTAATCATTGAATCCTGTTAAAATTCTTGCAATTACATGATTGCTCGATGATCACTCGATGCTTATTGTCCAGGAGATAAAATCCAATTCTCCAATCGAAAATGTTATTCAAATAGAATTGTTATTGAAGGAAAGTAGAAAGGGTAAGCTAAAGAACGAGAGTAACTGCATCCATTTATGAAACAGTATACAGGATATGGTATATAGTTCTCTGGTGCAATTTCATGGTGTTTTTTATGCAACACGAACTTTCGGGCGACAGCTCCGGATAATGTGCCACGAGTGTGTAACTCCCAAAAAAGCAACCAATTTTCAAAAAGTCCTCCATTTAAATAAAAATCTAGTGTTTTATTCTGAATCAATTTGTTTGTATGAGTCTGGAGAAAATAAAAGGCGAGCGAAAATCCAATGCGTTAGCATCAATTCTGTACGCGCAAGCGCACATATTCAAAAACTATACGAATTGCAAAGTTTTATTCACCACGGACGTGACTGCGTAACGCACCATTCATGCTTTTAATAGTAGCCTTTATAAAGATTTGTAATTAATCCAATTTAAACGCAATCAAATGCAGATGTAAATATAAGCGCGTTACAGAATGTGCCGATGGATGTAGATAGCATTCAAGAAATTCATTTGAACGCACACAACGTACAAATAAAATGAATATAAAAAAATAGAATCATTTTACCTTTTTTTACATAAATTTTTATCAATTATTAGCAAGCGTTACAAATTGCAAATACACAAGCGTTTGAAATATTGCTCAAGCGTTCAACGTTCATTATACGATTCAATTAATTAATCTAAAAACATTTTCAAAATTTTTTTTTAAAATAACTGTTCATTTCATGCATGATTGAATACAATCTTATTTCAACTCGACGGGCACGAATAATTCATGTATATCAAACGCAAATATGGCCTTAATAAATCCAAGGTCATGTAGTATATGTTTGAATTCCCATTTTATAACCCGCATTATATTCGATTCGAGCCTATCTTTGATGAATAAAAAAGCTCAAAGATTTAAATCTTTTTTGCCGATATTATACGGATTAAAGGAAAAATGTAAAATGAGTAAAACAGCACGCAAAAAAGGAAATTAATGAGACGCGAAAAAATTGCTCGTTTAGCCGGAACTTTTCCTCTGGCAAACACTCGAAACTCTTGGGTTCGTTCCTTAAATGCGGCGACCTTTGCACTCTCAGGATGAAATCGCCGGTTACCGGAGGCTCTAAAACTCTTAATCTGTATCCGGCTACGGTGCTACATGTCTCGGCATATTTCCATGCCATTATGCAAAGAGGCCGCGACGGTAATAGTAACCCCTGCCCCCTTCCCCTCTCGCCCCACCCCACCCCAACCATCACCGCCATATCGTCTTGCACTTGATAATACGTATTGGGTCGTTGATAAACCAACGTCGCTTTGGGAACCGAGACGAATATTAATTTATAAATTTATCCCAGAGTGGTCCAATATAAATTTGCCTTTTATTCCGTGTTTATTTTCGATATAAATTTTTTTTTTTTTTTTTTTTACCATCAATTGAATCACTGATTTTGCTGCGTTTTTTCCTCCTTTTTATCCCCTTTATTTTTTCTTTGGACTCGCCTTTAGTTGGTTTTCTTCTTTCTTAAATTTCTCAATTAATTTTATTACACGTTTTCCTTCCTCGCTACAACCTTTAATTTTATATTAATATTAATACTCTAACAAATTTATAAATACGTACACTTTTGTATAAAATGGGTAATCTGTCGGGAGGGAAGGACGTGGAAAAATGCTCGTTTGTAAATGATGAACAAAATGTAGAGTGGCTTGATTAAAAACGTTTTTTGGTGTAATGAAATATACATGATATTTCTATATCTTAATCTTAGGGGTCGGTTATATTTTTAGATAACCTCTTTCCGAGCGGAGTAAACCTATCTACATAAGAGATGTATAACATATCGATTTATTATAATTTAGATTGCCTTGAAAGGCCCCACTCGTATTACGCGTGTTTATAAAGGTCTACATGCCATATATTGAACAACCTGTATACGTGCTGGCGCGACGTCCACTAATTATTCCTCGACTATCGTGAGAGAGGGAGACAGAAATTATCTGGGATCGCAGCCCCTCTGTCTTTCTTTCGCTCTTTCGAGCCCAAGGAAGATTGCAGAGGTACGATAAGGGCGTCTTTTCGTATTTGAGCTCCGGCGGCCCTCCGTATCGCCATTGCGGCCAGACGATGATAAATGAGCCAATTCACCTAATTAGCGACTCGATTCGCCACAATGATAAATATGCCGCTCGAAAGCCTCGGAAGCCGCACACCCGAAATCCATCGGGCAACGACGTATGTGTACGTTTGCGAGTGCGATTTCGTTTCGGCGATATCTTCGGCGCCTGCGCATCTCGCGTGTCACTTCGATCCTCGAAATGAATATTAATCAATTTACCAGCCGGCGCTAATTATATCGCTCGAGTAAAAACCGACCGACTGCCCTCCCACGCGCGCTATAACGTTGTAACTATTAACATATTTTACAAATATTCATTTGTGTTATGTGCCTTTTTCAAATGCGATTATAAGCGTTTCCCGATCAGTCATTAATTCTCGCTTCTTTCGCATATTTTGTTTGGTCAACAATTTGAAAGTGTAAATAGTTTTTTGAGGATGTTGACGGATGCGTTTTTGCGATCGATACATTACCTTTTTCTACATATAAATTTCGATCGCCGGATAAATGACGTACTTAAAAAACACGTGATGCTCAGTCCAATTCTGTAACTTATTAAAACATGAAATTTTAAAATTTTCTTTGCGTTATTTTGGCCACTCAATCTCCATAATTCGCCATTGACTCCTGCCTTGACATCGCTTTTATTTAAAATAATTATTTACCACCGGAGAATGCATAATGAAATTAAGCTTTGGGGTCTCTCGAGATTAAAGAAGTACCCTTCGACAAAAGACTGGTGGATCCTTGAAGACTCGTCCTGAGCTTCTGCGTACTCTTTTAAAGCCTCCTCATAAGTACCACTACAAACCACCATAATTACAAAGCGAGTCACGTGCTGTGCAGCAAAAGATAGCGCTTCATGATTCTTTGCGGTTGGCTCTTGTTTCATTGTTATTTCAACCGAAATCAGACGAAAATGAATGCTGCTAGTTAGGCGCTTAATGAGCTTCATTCATTATAAATTAATAATTTCTGTTATTCACGCACAATGACGCATAATCATTCCATCCGTATACCGATAACCATTACAATTCAATAGAGGTATTTTTTCATTTTAATGCCTTGGGAAGAAGATAATGTTGTTCGTTTTGAAATATAATACACTTGGTCTGTTATTAATTAAATTGTACGCATTCATGTTTTATAATAGCATCCTATTTGATTTATGCTTGTAATAATGAAACCTCATTTAAATAATTAAATAATGTAAATTAAAAAATTTATTACAATTAATTTGTTGGTCGTAATACTCGCAAATGAGGAGAAAAGTTATTTTAACGAGGATTATACATTATTATTATATTCATTATATTTTCAAGTATTTGGATTATTTTACTCGCTCTAGACAAATGAGTATTGTAACAATTTACGTGATCAATAGTTTTTGCAATCACACATTTTTCTTTAGGTGTCCAAGAACTCAATGAATAAATTGGATTCCGTCTAATTGTTGTTTCAGGACAGCGACAGGAGCAGCACCGGAAGTCCTGAGCCAGCTTCCGGCTCACTCCACGAGCACCAGATGATGATGGAGGGCATAAGGAATTCCCGAAAAAGGAGACGTAGCCCATCGCCAAAAAACATCGAGCACGCCAAACGTGCGGCAGTGGCACAGGCTCACCTAAATGGCACCAGTTCGTATAAAAGCATCAATATTAATTGAGGAACGGGGTCGGGATGGCCGATAATGACAATGGAATTCCCGGCTTCCCGTTCCTCCTGATAACCTTCAATCAGGCCTGTTAACATAAAGTACATTTACCGTCCTTTGATTGTATTTTAGTGGCTGGGATGGTAACACTTCAGAATCTCCAAAATTTAGCAAATCTCCAGAACCTGCCTCAGGTCGCCTCGTTCGCAGCTGGGCTTCAGGGCATGTCCAGCGAACTCACCAACAATCAGCTCATCAACGCACCCCTAAACCTGACCGTCACTTCACCAGGTCAGTATAATATCGCAAATGCGCAGCTATTTTTGCACATCAAGGTAGTGTAGGGTAAATTGGATTAAACGAAAATTAGCTGCAAGGGTTTTTTTATATTTCCTCAAAATAGAAAACTAGAGGTGATTGCAATGGTACTCAAAGGAACTCGTGGGGAATTTAAACCCTCAAGCTCAATGATACGAGGGTATTGATCGTCGTATCTGTCGTAGAATTTTCCGTATCGATGAAATTAAATTAAAATTGAATTAAAATAGTTGTTAAAGCGTGGTTTGTCCGTATGTGCGGTTAAGTCGTCACGCTACTTGGACTAAACTTTCCCCCATACCAGCCACATTAAAATCTAGTATAAGCAAGTAAGGACGTTGTGCTTCTGCACGGAATCGATTTGTTTTTAACCGAGCTGGTCGATTCGCAGCTGGGACGGTCTCGACGACACCCTCGTGCACCACGGAGCCGATGGCGACGCTCACCCAGCTTCTGGCCCAGCCCCAGCCCGTGGCGATGCCGCAGTTCATCATGACCTCCGGTCAACTCGTCCAGGGCATCCAGGGTGCTCAACTTCTCATACCCACGTCGCAAGGTAAGAAACAAAAAAGCCATTTTTCCTTACGGTAATCAAACACCCTTAATGATCTCCAACTTTTTTCATGACTCGCACACGCATCCGCTCCTCTAAGGCTTCTCCTTTCCCCTTATTATCTTATTATTTATTCATTACGTTACGCTTCAACAAATCGCCTTCGATGGTGCTAACTTTATAAATGTTTAAAACCTTTCCAGTTTATTATTTGAAATTGTTTATTATTTAAATTTCGTTTCCATTCAAATTGTGGTAACATTTAATATTAATGTGAGCTCAAGATGTTAAAATGAATTTTGAAAGATATTATTATCCCATCGGCGTATGTAATATTTAGTTCAAAGTATACAAAGTAGTTTTTGCAATAGAATAACAGTTGGGATATACAGTGGAAATAAATTAGAATATATTAAAAGAAAAATATTGTTTCCTACAAAATTCTATTTCCCCGATAATATGAAACCGTACTCAATACAATTTTCCTACTAGAAAAATGAGTGTTTCTTTATAATGACATTAATTTTTACATTAACAATTATTTGTTTTATTATGTTGAAATATAATATTACAGACAAGTAAAAATAATTTAAAAAAGAATATAAATCATTAAACAAATATATACTTTATTATTTACATATTTATATATTTATTTATTGTATAAATTTTCAATAAAATTCAAAAATACTTTTATTAACAATTATTTTTATAGCCTAAGTGTATCTGTTAAATCTCTTGAAATGTATATAATAATATAGATTTAATATTAATATTTATTATTATAGAATTCATCAATAAATATATATCTTAAACAAATTAAGTGAACTTGTATTATTAATTTTATCCAATTTTATATTGTGGTATCATAATTTTTCATTATTTAGGCATGAAAAAGAAATATATTATCTTCTTTGTAATAGGATCAAATTTTTTTTTTATATAACTTCGCTGTAACACATCATTAAATATGTGTAAAGAATTAAATGTATTATTTTTTGCTATTAAATATTGTAATGTATATAAAGAAATTTCGAATTTAAATACATATTTTATATGAGTTTGTATTTATAATAGTTGTTAAAGACGATTGATTTCTTTAAATATAAATTATTAAACATAAAAAATATTGTAATATGGTGAGTTAAATAAATGAAAGGTCATGTTCATTAGTATTGATTAATATTTTTATGTCATAATAAATATTAATTTATTTAAATAGCATTAATTGTTAAACATTGATTGTGTACATTATATACTCAGTATAGTAGCATTAATTAAATGGAAAGTATGTACTACTTATAAGTTTATAGACAACAACTTCTCATTTAAAATGTCTTTGCATACATTAATATTTTTATTATTGTTTATTTACGGTGTAAAACTCAATAAATTATTCGAAACACGGTAATGATATCTTGGACAGTAAATTCTGGTTTCTCATTTTCTTTGCATTAAAAGCACAATTTTCTAAATTATTATAGTAATAATTTTAAAAAGTTGATATCATAGATTGAATAAAAGTATAAAAGTAACAAAGTGAAATTTGTCTTTTAATGTCTCTTAATTCAAAAATTATGGAATACAGTAAAGAAAATTAAAATTCTTAATGATACATTGTTACCTCGTATGTAATATTTATGAATGTTCTCGCTTCAAAACAATGTATACAAAATAAGATATATATATTTTTTTTATAGTGACATGTTACAAAACAGTTTTTCAAGTATACAAGTTTGATGTGTAGGTCTAGTTATAATAATGATAAACTGTATGATAATATATACAATAATTATATTTCCAGTTGGTTTTTAAGGTATAAATTAAGATGTACGATATTTCCGTTAAATTATTTTATCGAAAGACGTACATAGATTTTTGGGTTTCGATAATTTTCGTACTTAAAAAGTAGGACATGTAGATTTTGATTAATCCATAAACTTTTATAATTCAATGAAGAATAAAATCATAAAATAAATTGTACTTTCAATTATCTCGAAGGACTTCCATTCACTTTTAATTCAGCTTTTTAGTCGTTGTACAAACCCACAGCACTGACTCAAGTTCAGATTTCAGTTTGTATCCGTAGGAAGCCCTAATCACACTCCCAAGGCTGCATAATATCATACAATCGAGTTTGTGCCGTTATACTAATATCGGCTATCTTTGGCTAGCCACTATCTCCACCTCTTCGAGTCGTCTCTCTCTCTCTCTCTCTCTCTCTCTCTCTCTCTCTTTCTCTATCTATCTATCTATCTATCTCCTCCTCCCTTTCCCTCTTCCTCTTTCTCTCTTCTTCTCTCCTCGTCTTCGTCCTCGTCGTCCATACATACTTGGCAGGCCGTGCAAGGCTCCGTTGGCTAGTCTCTACCCGAACCCGGGCAGAGGGCAAACTCGGCAACTAATTTCAATGTATAATTAACGTCTCACTACCAATCCGCTCTCCTCTTGCTCCTTTGCCCTCTCGCTCTTTCCGACTCGGTTCCAGAAGCGTTTCTTGGGAGTCCGTGCGTCAGAGTAACCTGTACGAGCGTTTCGTCTCTCTTTGTCTCGTCATCTGCGAACCCTTTACCGACCTCCGTTAGCCTCTATTGCCACTCGCCGTCTGACTAAGCCCTCCATTTGCCACTTGCTCCTTTCGAAACGAAATGAAGGGAGGGAGGGAGCGAGAGGAGACGAGGCAAACATCGCGACGATGCCGCAGATTCGGACACGGACACTCGCCTATTGATTGCAGTACTTTCGGTCTAAACTCGATTCGAGGGCGAACAAGTGACGAGCGAGTTGTCCCTCGATGTGCGCGAACTCGGGGGTTGCGAGCCAACTCGATTCCAACCCACGAAACAGTCCAGGAAAGTGTCGAGCTAAGATGGACACTGATTTCGAGTGGAAATCTCGTTAGAGATTTCCTCTCCTGCAGAGGAGGCATTGGCAGTTATGGATATTTCGAATGCGATTGAAAGTCACTCGTGTAATCAATGTCGGTTAACTTGATTCCGCGAATCTCGAACAGCAACGTCGCGCTCGTTTCGGTCCCTCCATATTCAACTCGCTCGGAGTCTGGGTACACATCTTACGTCCGAGTTTCTATTGATCGACGCCCAATTGATTACAACTTGCACAAAGTTAGCAATTTTCAAAGGATATTGTAAATGCATTTCCGTAAGAGGATTATATTATTTATCGCGCAATATCACGGCTTTCATTACCATTTATTTTCTTTCTCGAAGCATTCATCGCCAACTTTAGGGATCATTCCAAATAATTTACCACTTGCGTAAATATTTATTTTTAAATTTTTAGGCACGCCTCGATCCATTCAAACTCTATTTACCAAAAACATTTGAAATTCCGCGACTGTTTACAACATAGTCTTTTTGTTAAAACTAAAGTTTTTTAAATTAACAAACTAATAATCTTCCTATTGGGCTTGTGTAATTTTGCAAATGCTTCAATGAACTTGTGCTGTGAAGTTAGCAATTCTTAAAGGCACTTGAAAGATAGATATCCACGAGCTTAACCTTCTCGAGAGTTGCAACAAACTTCTCACTGGAAGCTTTGCACCCTGAGCAATATCGCTGATAAATTGAAATTATTTAATTAATGAATGTTTTTCGCCCTCCCGGCAGAGCATTTATAAAAAAAAAGTATTATCACAGGATTTAAATAAAGTTGTGAATTTTAATAAAAATTGAATGTAATACAAGGTGTCTTGTGATTACTTGGGTTGATAATGAATTCAAGATTGTTGTGCGGATACACTCGACGTTAAGAAAGAAGCCACTTGATCTTGTATAAGGTTAGTAGGTTCATAATTTAGGTGGTCTTGAAAGTTGATCGGATGGTTGACCGCTTATCTAGAGCTGGATGCTTAATATTGTTGGTAAAGTAGACTTCTCCATCTATAATCTTGCGCGCGTTAACTTTGTCTGAACTAGCGTACACATATACCTAGCCCTAGAACGTGCATTAGCCAAAAACTTGAATTAATCAAGACGATTTATTTGAAGAAATCAATAGAGCCTCGACATCACTTTACGACATTGCTTTATTAGGCTCTTGTAATCTGTAATTTAACTCCCCGCTTTATAGTAGATAAAAAAACTCGGTACGTGACTGGTTTGTAAAAGTTTGGTGACCTACGATTTGCAATTGGTATTTCGGAGGATAAACGATATTAACGGACAGGTGTCTTGGATTTGGTAAGCACGAGTCGTCATGGGGTGTCAGGATCCGCGCGAATACCGATATATCGCGAAACGATCATTCACGGAATTCGACGGGAAGGGGAGCGCAGGTAGAAAGAGAGAAAAAGTTGGAGGTCGTGGGGAGTTTTCGCGGAAAGACCAAGTCGAGCGGCGCACAACAAGTGGTCGAACTTCCGGGCGCTCGCGTGCTCGGGAGGAACGCCATCGATCCTCCGGGGCGTCGGACACGCGCCCGACCTCGCCTCGACGCACACACGAACACACGCACACATGTACATACGGATGCCAGAGGACTTCAACATTCGGCTTATCTCCAGCCACAATGTGCGAAACTTTTATGGGTGTGTGTTCGGATGTAGAGGATTTAGAGGTGCCCGAGTTGCGGACACAATGCAGAGGGTAATACACCCAGCTACTCATGATCAGTAATCATATTAAGAGCGTGTACAGGGTAATCAGATTAGAGGGGGTTCGTGCTAATCCCGAAACAGTTCTAAATATGATTAGCGCATTATGATGACGCGCATTTCCCTCTGCAAGGCCGTCTCCGTCCTTCGTCCTCGCCCCGTGCAGAGCCCTAGGAGGTAGTCCAGGGCTGGAACGCACGCGGTCTCGCCCGAGCTACCACTCGGTATTAAGACGGTGATAATAGTTTGCCAACTACGTTACGTGTGAGTGGAAGAAGAGGAGCAAGGGGAAGAGGAAGAGGAGGAGGAGGAGGAGGACGAGGCGGTGGAGTGGGCACAGTAATCCTTCCGTCAGACTCGTCCAACTTTACTGCACACAAACACTTGCACCCCTTTTCATTTCATGGCTCGATACTGATTAAATGGGGAGGAATCGCAGCGGATGGTTCGCGCCAGAAGAGGTCGAGGGGATGGGAAAGCGACCGGAGATCGCGCGAGATCATTGGTCGGAACACAGGGCCTCACAACAACACCTCGCAGCGAACTATGCGTTACCACCACGTGCGTGCACTTGCACCTGCACCATGTGTCGGAGTTGGCGGGGTGGACGGGGGTTGGCGGGCTCTCTCAATGCGTAAATTAAACGGGGTTGGGGGTGATAAGCTCCGGAGCCGGTGTATTTAACGCCATTCGCACTATAATACACCTTTGAGGCGTGTAGCCGATAATGTCGCTCGTTCGCTTTATGTAACTAACCGTGACAATTGTTTGTGCTTACAGATTGAATTTTACTTGAGCCGCGAGCCACGTGTATCCCTGTGTCGGCTCAAATGAGCTTTCCATTTTTTATTGTTCAATTTTACAATCGCGATGTTTTCTTTTTGATAAATTTATTTTGGATTGTTGCTCGCCGTAGGAATAGGGCTGGGATTGGCCTAGGCCAGGCCTCCTCGTCGGTGCACTCGAAATAAATTACAACAAAGCGTAGAATGTCGCTTTAATTAATCATAATTTTTAATGGAATAAACTGTACAATATTAAATACAAACACATTTTTCATTGCTGGCCAGCCATTCGCAGTATTATGCTTTGCATATTAATAAATATTTAAATACATTGCTCGTTATTGGCGTATTTAATGTAACTATCTGTAATCGAAGCATTCCATTTCGACGTTTCTAATATTGATAATATATCTTGCAGGCATTTGATTAGCCAGAGTGCAGGTATCGTAAATTCTTTTACAGTTAAAGACATTGGAAATGTAATATAAAGTATTTAAAATGATAACTGGCTACAACTATTGATCGAGTGCACCATCGTAATGTCCTGATTGAACTATTTTAATAGCCGAAATCTATTTTTGTATCCGACATGTATAATATCAATGCGTAAGATTTATTCATTCCAATAATATACGTTCATTATTGAATACATCTTGGCGCAAATTTCAAATTAAAGCTGATTGTCATATCCGCAGGGAGGTTTTTTGACAACGGTTAATTTTACGCCAACTACAAAGCAACATTTGACTGCCTTAATACTATTTGAACAATGTATTGGCTAATTAGGAACGTTTATTAAACATTTACTCTCGTTGAAAATTAATAATATAATTTGAGTTGCAGGAGAAGTAAGTCGCGGAAACCTTGAAGAATGCAACTGAGGCATGTAAATAATCCACTCTTACAAATCCATTTAATCTAAGAAAATTGTTTGAAATGCAAGTACCAAGCGTGCTTTATTACTTTTTAATTAATACTTGGAGAATAGTTACATATTACTTATGCCACATGCGGATAAATTTATTTTCCGAGCATAAATCATGGGCCGCGCTGATTTCTTTCGTTATTCGAATAATTCAAACTGGCAAAGATAAATAAACACAAGTGTAAATCTAATTGCACTACATGTTTTGCATTATCTAATCAGCGCCCATAAATCACGAATAAAAAACGACGTTCTCATAATAATGCAGGAGTTTATCCGAGGGGCTTAATTAATTACTAATTTCTTCGCCTGGTTTTGTTTGCTTGCAGGAATTGCCACGCAGACCATTCTGACCATTCCCGTGAGCCACGTTAGCACCAACAACCAAATAGTGAACCTGGCGCTGAGCAACGGTCAAGTCGTGTCGACGACGCTCGCGAATCTCCAGTCGATCGCTCAGCCCCAAGGCATGATGAACACTCCTACGAACAACGGTAAACGAATTACAAACGAGTCTTGCTCTAAGCAGATCGCACCGCTCGTGCAATCCCGTCGAACTCCTCCTCCCCCCCTTCCCCCCCTTCCCCCTTCCCTTTTATTATTTATCCGGCTGATGCGCCGACAAATGTTTATTCGCTCGCGCCAACTTCCAATTTCAACGGTTCAGGACTTATTCAGACAAGAATTATCTCTGGGCATTATCTATCTTTGAACAACGCGCCCTCGCCTAAAAATCCCTATATCAATGCACTTGCTTGTACTCTCGACACATAAACTGCTCCATTCGTTTTTGCTTGTACGAAAGAAGAAATATTGTATTAATGAACGAGCCCTGTACAACTCTTAAATTATTATTTCCATTTGGGTGATCAATGCACCTTGTGTGTTGTTACCTTCATAATTGTCCTATTTATTTTAGCTGTATCTTACTTGCAATATTATTATTTTACATTGTCTAGTATCGAAGCTCCGCGTGTACTCGAGCGTGTACTATTGCAAATGTAACTCTTTTTCAAAACTATTAAAATTACAATGAGCTTCAGTGGAAATAGTTCGAATTACTGATGAAAGTGATAAATAACACATTCAATAATATTTTAGTGCTGCGAAAGAGATTTTTGTAATTCCAGACTCGTGTTTATGAAAACATAAACTACATAATAATTCTCAAGTCTAAATATTGAAGAAACTTTCAAATCATTTAAATTTAGGGCGATGCCTAGATTTCACACGTGCATGAAATCGTATATACACTTGGTAGAGCAAATTGTTATCATTAAACTCCACGTGTATTTACCGACAATGCTAACCGAGAAGTAAATTAAATTCGTTTCAACTCGTTCGAGTCTCATAGGAGTAGAAAGGTTTTTTAATTAGCAGATTTCATAGGTTTTTATCGCGGTAAAAAATACATGATTCGCCTTCGGTGTACTAAGCAATTTCCTTATTAAATTATCTTTCACAATATTTAAATAATAATTGCTAGTGACTCGGGCAATTACGCGGATGGCTAAGGTGGGGGCAAGAGTTATTCCCCGGAGGATCAGCGCGCGCTTAACACTTGTGGTCACGACTGAGCGTTTTTTCTCGTTTAAAGCTGTACCGACGAGTCCGAGTTTGGCCCCGGGGTTGGGCTTGAACCCGGCGGCACTGCCGCACTTGCTCAGCAACAGCTCTGCGAGCCAGCAATTGCTGAGCGCGATGCAGCCCCAGCAACTGCTGCAGGCCGCGCAAGCCGCCCAGGCGGTCCAGGCGCAGGCGGTCCAGGCGGCGGCCGCTCATCAGGCCCAGCAACAGGCTGCATCTCAGCAGCAGCAACAGCAGCAGCAGCAGCCCCTTCTTGCCACCTCGCCCCAGCAGCACGGACATCGACACGGCTCCCACATCAATCATTACGCGGTAAGTTTTAAGTCTTGGATTTTTTGTTATTCCTCACGGGTGACGCACTCCCAACCCAACTCCGTGATTTGGAGGAAATTCTTGTAATCGGCAAATCGACAATCGTGTAGGAATTACACCTTTTTTAGAGGCTTAATCCGATTTTGAGAGGCCGTTTTAATTAATACTCAACTGCTAAAATCGCTAGTAGAAACTTAATACTCTTTATCGTTTTCAAAAATTAGTAAACCTTGAACGAAAAATACAAGTTTCTTTTTTTCGTCGGGAATGCAAATTTTATTATGGATTATTTGCTAATAATCTAAAGAATCTCTCAAATTCTAAGTGTATTCATCAATGTATTTAAAGGTGTACGTAACGTGTACGGAAGTCATTACATATCATTATATTAATTTACTTATTATATTCATTGTATTTGCATTTTATTATTAACAAATTTTGTGGAAATTTGCTATTACATTTTCAAATACATCAAAATATTAAATCAATTAAATTCATAAATTGTACCCATAATTTGTACAATTACCATTTTTAAAAATCAATTTGGGTGTAGTCATTTAGTCGGTAAAATTATGCGATTTAATGAACTAAATTAAAAAATAATGATACATGTCATTCGAATCATCAATTGTTTCGAAATTTTGAGAAATATCGAATAAAAATATGTAGTAATGATGTAGATTTTCAAATTACGAGCATATATTTATAAAGGGATTAACTATGATAAATCTTAAACATGCAAATATAAAAATTCTGCGAAAAACAACGAAGGTTAAAATAAATTATTATCTAATTTAAGATTAAATATTAATTATAGATGTACACCCTCTTCTAAATTTCATATTTATATTCCCATTGTAAAACTTAATGCAGAACTATTTGCAATATCTTAATAATTATTCATGTAATAAAACTTTGCATTTTTCTGCTCCATTTTTAATGTCCTTTCGAAATTTCGAAATGGTGGTCCTTCGAATTACTCGCACGATTAAAACAACTTTCAAAACCAAAATATCCCCCCCCCTCCCGAAGCGTCTATCGGCTTTTGAAAATTTTCTTTTGTAACTCTTTGTCGTAGTATGTACGTGAAAAGCACGAGTTTAAGAGTGTTGCAACATAAAAAAATGCCCATCCCCCTGTTGAGGAGTAATCTCGTTAGGAAAGTATTCCCGACCAACGAATGGCACTTCCGTCACTAATTAGAGCGGCGAATTGCCCTCCGGTCCATGACGCTCTCACTCTTATTATTATTAGAAGAATACACAATTGAAAGATGTGAAGAACGCTTTGACACGGTAACTGGAAGACATGAGCCTTCTTAAAAAAAATAATGAAAAAACGCGGGTAATTAAACACGCACACATTTAATGTAAACGAATAAAACATTGTTGACGAAATTGAACTCTCGGTGTTCGTATTCCACTTATAACCGTACCTACAATTGTAATTGAAGGAATGAGCAGTGTAATTAAAAGTCTATTCCGTGTTTTTTTTAATTTTTGGCCATCGAGATTTAGATTTTTTTAATCGTCTCACTTATTTTGGGAGCATAAGAAAATGCATTGACGAATGGAAATACTTTCACCGGTCGTACGAGACATTTTATCATGAAAAATAAAGTTAAGATTATTTTTGGAAACCTGATAATTCTAAATTTGTAAGTATGAAGTTTAATTGGATTCTAAAATAATCTTAGAATTATAGCTATTTAAAATTTGTAATTAAAATATCCCAAGATCACTGTTGGGAAATTTGAATAGGCAATGTTCCTATTTTGAACTGCCGATATAAAGATAAAATTATTATTTATTAAAATAATGTATTACTCGTTAGAGAAGTTATAATTTTAAGTGCAAACTAGTCCCATTAAACATTGGATATCGATTTAGTTTAAAAAAAAAAAAGTCGGCGATAGTATTTTATTATTCAGCAATCGCTTTCTAAAATACGTCATTCTGCGGATAATTTGCATGAAATGAAAAAGGTCCTATAGTAAGTACGCAGATCGTAATCGAGCCACATTAGCATTAGCTGATGATAAAAAATTTGCGTTTTCCCGATGGATATAATGGCATAAACTTGGCAACGAAAGTAACGACGCCCCTTGCACGTTTTCGCCAAGCAAAGAGAAAAGAAAAAAAAGAAAAAAAAACTCGAGCGTCGGAAGGTGTGTAAGGGTGAGCACCGACAGAGCATCCGGAGAGAGACTCCGTCGGAGAAGAAGTCGCGAAAAAGGGCCCGGAATCCCGGTAACTAAAGTGCGGGGTTTTTTCGCCTGTTGCAGCAACAACAGCAACAACAGCAGCAGCAGCAGCAGCAGCAGCAACAACAGTCGGAGAAGCTCCACAGGGAGCGGGTGGAGCAGTCCTCGCCGTTGAACGGGTCCGCGGTCTCGGCGGTCTCGGCGGCCTCGGCCCTGAACCGACTGGCCGCCAGCAACGGCGAGATCACCATCACCACGACACACGGCCCGACCAGCGCAAATGTCAAGGCCTCGCCCAACAGTGTCCACAGTGTCAAGGACGACGACGACGACCTCCTCAACGATTCCTCGAGTGAGTCTCTTGTCGTCACTCCACTTTTTCCGCTACTCTCGCCGTCCTCTTTTAATACAATCTCCGGCAAGTATCAATGCTCTATTAACGCATTCGAGTATTTCGATTGTCTTAAGTAAAGCCTTTGACCCCGACATTCCTTGCGTCTGAACGTTCTCGCACAGCAATTGAATGAGTTGCAGGCCAACATTGAAATTATAATTGGCAAAGTCATGTATTTGCATCGAGGAGGCATTGAGCATCTCGGATAATCGAAGATTTTCATTTTCGTAGTGACGATGTAAGAGCAGTTAACCAGTGGAGATACGCGTTATTGACTAATATGCTTGTAAGATATTTTAATTTGTTGTTCAAAAACATTTTATCGTGTTTTGATTGACTTTAAATGTTTAACAAACACATTTTATGTTAATTTTATCGTGCTAAACTTTGAGAGCGAATAAACTACCAACCGGTTCTTCAAAAAACTCCGGAATTCATAAAAACTCACTCCGATAAATCTAATTATCACTAGTAACTAAGTAAATTCACGATAATAAAAAAGGAACGGAAACGATTAGAAAGTCGAAAATAAAGTGGACGTTATGCCCATTTATTAGGCGCAGATTCATTTTCTCCTCTCCGCGTGCTGTAGAATCTTCTTACGATGCTCGTGGACCGTTAAATCCGCGACGACTTACGCTGATCGACGTAATGCTAATCGTGCTAGAAAATTCCTAAAATAGAAATTATCGATTATCCAGTATCGTGAAACAGTACATCGAATTTATGCCAATTATAATTCACGAAAAACATGTTGTCGGTAAAATTCCATTAGTCTTGTCGATTAATAAAGAGACTTTAATTTCTCATTTGCTGTTATTAAATATAACTTGTGCCAGAGCTCAATTTGAAGGCAAAAGCTAAAAAAGAATTAAAGAACAAAGTAAAGTAATTGTGTAATTTACCGTTAGGAATGATAGAAAAAGGTGCATTTAAAACAATCAAGTATATCGTATAAACGTCTACTCTTAATTATTCCTCCTTAAAACTTCATCAATAGTAATTGTGTTTAATGTATAGTTGAAAACGAAATTACAGATCAACCTACGATTGATAAAGCCACGAGCAACCTTGTCGATGGCGTAAATTTAGATGAAATAAAGGAATTTGCTAAAGCCTTTAAGCAACGCCGAGTGTCGTTAGGGCTGACGCAGACACAAGTCGGCCAGGCCCTCAGTGTCACTGAGGGTCCGGCCTATAGCCAAAGTGCCATTTGCAGGTGAGAATCCGCATTCATCATTAACATTTACTCTCGATAATATGTAATAATTGTCTAAGTGTAATCATTAGATGATTGTGCGTGTGCGTGTGTGTTTGGGTGCGCACGGGCGCGAGTGTGGCTGTGTACCAGTCATGTGCAGGTACTCATTATTATGTTTCAGAATCGAATTCTCTTTTTCCCTCCCTATAATTAGCTGGATCATTTTTTTCTCTTTTTTTTTCTTCTTTTTTCTTTTTTTTTTCTTTTTTTTGTTGTATTTATGTCGTTTTTCTAACGATGAAGTGTTGCCTGGATAAAAAGAAAAAAAAGTTGATACCCTGTGCTCATGACTGGTATCGATGTGTGTGTATCAAAAATGAAATACTAAAAATAGCACATACATAAAATTAAGGTCAAGTTTTATGTGCTAGATAACTAAAATTGGCATAATGGATTAAATTAAAGACTTTTTATTTAGCAGTAAAGTGTAATAATAAAGTTTTCTGAGCAAGTTGAAGCTATCAGTCACGAATAGCTTATCGCTATTCATAATTATATTTATAGTGTCGTTGATTTCAAATTAGTATTTGTATTTAATGCGCGAAGATTCGGATCGAGGCGCAAGGTTAGGCCATAATGTAAAGCCATAAAACAGAATAGAATCTTGATAATATTCCGAGTTTTAACCAATATAAAATAAATAAATAAATAAATAAATAAATAAATAAATAATAAAATGTTGAATATTAGAATAATAAATGTGTGAATGAATATTAATGATAGGATATTGCTTAGCAATAAATTTTGTAATCAGTTTTAGTCATAGTGGTCCTTGTATTTGGTTTTGCGCGCTAAAACGTGGAATGTAAAACGGTAGCTGTACACGACAATAATATTAAGTTTAACAAAGATTTTGAATTTTTGTTTCGAATACAATGTCGCTTTTTACACGAACCACTGTGAGAAAGCTGGTCACTTTGTCGACCAATGTTAGCTTATTACGTTTCGACTAATTGATGCATTGGTGATTTCCCAGTGCCCTGGCTTTCCAGATGTACGCTCAGCAGCATATGTACGTTCACCCCTCATTCATTATTTAATTTACCTAAATTTCTAAAATCTGCAGTCATATCCAATATTTAGTATTAAAGCCACTTTTGCAAACCTGTGACCGTTCTCTGTAATTTTTCATCCGAGAGAAAACGAGCAACGACCGCCGTTGCAATAACACGACATTAAGGACTCGTGATTTTTCTGGTAAACAACGGAGGCTCTCTCAACGAGAAGTACAAAATTAAAATTAAATAGTGAAAATTTATCGTTATCGGCCTTTAAAGCGCTAAACGAGTAAATAAATGATAATAATGAATGACAACGGAATGATTCGGAAGCAATGCACGTAGTATTGGGTATCGCTGCAGTTACTGTTTTGCCACTTTCCAATTTTTATTAAAAAGACAAAAAGTGACGAGTGATCTGATCGAGAAACGAAGACATAAATAATGCATAATTTGGTTAATTTGTAATGGAATTGCAAAAGGAGCACTTTTGTAATTATTAACTTTCTCCGAGCCAGGGCATTGGCAAGCTTGGGCATGATGTCGCCAACGCGCTGCGAGGCTCCGATTTGTCATTTCTTACTCTTACTCCTCTGTCTCTTGAGCTTCCTAACGTTTTTCTCCCGAGCTTCTTCTTTTTTCAATTGTTTTTTCCTCGCGGTCAATACGTTAAATGGTCCTGTAATTGTACAACGCCGACGGAAGAAAATTTTTTGCTTGTCAAGATCGGACAAACACGTTGGCACATCATAAACCCATGGCATCGCCAAGTCAACGCGCATGCACGCATTGTCAATGTCCTGTTATCGAGTAATGCATGCTTCTTTAGTGCTCCTTTAGTCGATTATTACACAGTAATAGCTTTAAGTCGATTTTTTTAATTTTGTTTATCCTTTAATATTTCTAATGTGCATTATTGATTACTAGACATTACCGTCCTTTATTTATAATTACTATTACATGCTTGTCTTTTTTAAAACAATGCTGTTTGAATTTATTAAAGTGATTTGTTGGCAAGACCGTTACACAACTTGGATTAAATATTAAATATTTGCATGAGGTAATGGAGATATTTCTAAAACGATTATGAGTCTCGGAGTCTTAATTAAATATGTCATGCACACGTGATGGTTCAAAGAGGTGGGAACGACTTTCTAACTTGTTTTGTCAAGTTGAAAAAGAGCATAAGTCAGGGAAGACCTTTGCTCTACAGAAATACAAAGTACATTTATTATTAAGTTTTCGTGTTAATACTTAGTTTCGCATTATATTACTTAATGCTGTTTGTATTTTCAAAACTACCTATTCATCATTCGCACAAAGCATTTCATTAGAAGAAAGATTTTTTTAAATAACCGCTCGTAAATGACATTAAATTTATTATTATAATAAATGTGTATCAGGCCTCGGCTATCCGTTTAAAAGAGGGGAAATTTTAGAAACTGTGTTCCTTTAAATTCAGTGCACAAATGCGAACACTAGTTTTCAATAGATTAATTAATTATTTATTTTAAAGGAATTTTAATCAGCATTGTTATAAACTAAAATAAAAAAATCGACTCTGTATACTTAAATTAAAATCTCGCTTACTTGGAAAAAAATCTCACTTTTTAATTTCTGCATGCCGCTAAAAGTAAAAAAAGCAAATGCTAACGACGACGACGACCGATCTTTAATATTTGATTCTTAATTTCTCCACGCATAGGTTCGAGAAGCTCGATATCACGCCTAAAAGCGCCGTGAAAATTAAACCAGTGCTGGAGACGTGGATGAAGGAGGCCGAGGACAGGTGAGTTGCCATTGTATTATTTTTCGCGAATCGCTTCCGACTTTTTTGCACTCGCAGTTTTTTGGTTCCCTTTGCGCCCCTAAAAAAAAGAAATGCCCATTTAACGGGTGCGTCCGTGGCTGCGTCAAAGTTGCAATCGATTGCAAGGGGACCGAGAGAGACCCCGAGCATCTCGAGCCGTTACAAAAGCGGCTCCGAGGCAAAAAACGAACCCAGGGACCGCTCATTCCCAATAACTTGATTTCTCGGCGTCCCGACAAAAAACGGAAACTGCTCGCTCCAGCCATATTAAATTGATGAATAAGTTCTTTTTCTTACGGGATTGGCTCGCGATGCTTATCAACCTCCATTGTCATTTTTCTCACTTGCCTTTTTTCGGCCAACGCAAATTTGTTATAATTTTCCTTAACGCCGCTGCAAATTATTTATGTCTGTTAATCATTGGCCCACATTTTTATCAAACTGTTGTTTTTAGTGCTTTGCAATTCAAGTATTCCGGCATCAGCACCAGCACGAGAATTCAATTCTGTCAATTTCCTCATTTATTTAACACTGTCTCGAACTTGAATAATGCGGTTGAATTTTTTTCTCCAAGAAATCACTTTACTTTCATTTAATAATGCGCGTGAAATTTTTAATGAAATTGCGGACCCGTCGATTATTGCCATGTAAGAGCGGTAAAAAGTTTGGCAAAACTCGGGAATTATTAAAATGTACTCTTAAGCCAGTGTGTGGCACGAAGAACAATGGATAATAAAGCAATCTCGGCGATTTTGGGCTTTGGAAGACTAGACAGTTGCGTTACAATTTTGCTAGCCAATAATCCCGAACCAATTTGTCCCCGATTGTGAGCGTAGAAAAGTGAAGGGCCGATACGCAATCGAGGAACAAGATCAAGTTTCTGTCCCTTGCGGCTCGCGCGACGACTTCCCCTTTAATAGCCAATTCGCTAATTGAATCCGCTCGATTAATTGCGGATCCGCGAGCATCATAAATATTCGGAATGTTGATTATGTCCGGAGGAGGAGGAGAGCCTCGGGGAATTGCGGAGATAAGGCGGGGAAACCGCGCGAGTCTCCTCGCGCGAGAGAGATGCGCGATAAATTCAGATGCTGCGTTCACTTTGTCTGCAACACGTTTATTTACAAGCTCCTCCACCGGCAAACCCGATTACCTATGCTTATTTGATTTTGGTAAATGCAAACTCAATTAGGTGTTACAGCGCAATATTTTTTTGCACTTCTCAGATGGAAATCGAGTTGGCGAAACATAAACAATGTTTATAAGCATGTGCACTCGCGGTATCGGCCGTAAATTTTTAATCGCTCGCCACTTTTCGCTACGCTATACATGGAAATTGTGATCGAGCGAATTTTTTTTAAAAAAAAAAGGAAAAAAATTGTGAACAAATTTCGAGGGCAGCGCGAAGCTTATGTTGCTCTTTTTAATCACACTTGTTAATGGTTCATAATATCTGAACGTGAGAAGTAGCAATTTTACCCGGTACGTGTCTCGAAGAGTTGCAAAACTCATTACACAGTTTCCGATTAAACTAAAAATAAAAGCAGAATTTCTTCTTTGTATCGCACTCCACGTCAACGATTCTGAATAATTATTGTTGGAGCACTTTTTCAAGCCAATAGAGTCAATTTTTGCATTTCACCGAGGGAGTTCCCCAGATGGAATCATTCTCGTGAAATATTACCAACTGATAGCTTTTTAAATTTATAATTGATTCCGAATTGTCTGTAATGGAAAAGGCTATTTTACAAAAAGTGTCCACAGGTGACAGTCGGTCACGATGCGGCGTGTTAGGCCCCGAGCGATGAACACGGCAATAAAATAAATTCAAACCTACGGCTTAGATTACTCTCAAATGTATTCCCTTACAGTGAAACATGGCGTAAAATCTCTGGGAAAAATCCTCTTTATCTCTCGGAGGCCCTCGGACATTGTTATTGGCACTAATGCTCCCATTCGATCGAAGCTCAATATTAATTTTCCCCATAAAGCAGAAGATAAATCGCTCGGCGGAAAGCTACAGCTCTTTTTTTTCTGCGGCAACGCGATTATCATCCGCAAAAATTATTATTAAACTGGGCTTGGTATCGCGGTGCAGGGTTACCGTCGAGGCGATATCTAGCTGACCGCGCGCAACAAAATCCCCAGGTCACGCCTCCGGGGTCCTCGACTTTATTCGCGGGTCATGTGGCGCTAAAACGTCTCCGTGGGTTTGCCTTTTTCCCTTTTCTCCGCCGAGGCCCTTTTCTCTTTTAGCTTCCTTGGCCTTTGCGTTGTCGAGGAGCTCGAGTTCCGTGTACTCGGGCCTCGAATCACTAAAGTGCTCTTTTGCTCCTACTTCTTCCGGTTTCTTCGGAGAAATTTATGTACTTCGAGGTTATCGTTGTTGATTTGCGATATAGATTTTCATTCATAAATTGTAAATCCCATCATTTGAGTAAATAAAGCATTGCAAGAGTTGCAAAATTTACACACAAGCGTCCGTCAAAAATAAAATAATACATATAAAAATCAATATACGGGGACTGAATCAGTATTCATATCGATCAGAAGAAATGGACCAATATTAATTAAGCGACTCCATAAATTATTTACCTTATTTCACTCATAAACTATTAGATTAATATGCTAATTTTAAGTAGAATATTTAAATTGAAATTATAATTAGTCTAGCTAAATGTCGCGCTTGCATACTTTTTAATTCATATTGATAAATAAAAGGTTTTGGATTACTTTGCAAGATTAATTCAAACTTTTTCTTTGAACTTGTTTTCGTAAAGTGAATATCATTTGGATCGGGGCCTAATGCTTACACGTGTTGCACAAAAATATTTCTATTACATAACACGGGTGAAACTAATCTTTTATAATTTCCCAATACCAAAAATTAAAAAGATAATAAATTTACATAATTATCATTTTAATCATGCGTCGTGGTTAAGTAGAGGTTTCACCAATTTTTGTAATCACGAATAATACAATTCATACTGATTGCAAAATTCATTTGCTCGTAGTATTTTTAGTTATATATTTGACAAAATTTAAAAATACCAAGGTTCGAATAATAAATTTCGTTAAATTTCATGCTCGTCGTTTTTACACACCAAACAAAGGAGTTAATAAATGAATACGCGTGCAAAGTTGGCTCTCCATAAATTTTCCGTTTTTTTGAATCTCATTCATCTGGTCGTATGGAATTATCAAAAGACTACTGCATCTACTTCGCGTCATGGTTTTCAATTAAATGCATCGTATTTTTTAAAATCAAAGCTGAATCGCGTGGGAGATAAAGAAAACCGATAAACTTTGTTGCACATCTTCTCCTTAATAAAACGTAAATAATTTAGCCCCTCATTGTTTCTTCATACCGTGCAAAATTAAATTTAATTGGATCATAGCAATAAAAATTCCGTTGTCTAGACTAGACATTAGTACGTCGCAAAAAGGAAACCGAAACGCGAGGATTGCGCATCCAATATTCCGCGAACGCGATGTCGCACTTTTCAGTTTAGCACTTCCCCGTCTTCGTGGCCGCCGGCCTGGTGCAGTGCGGGTGTGGGCACACAGCGGCGGATAACAGGGAGGTCGCCGACGACGAGGACGAGGACGAGGACGAGGAGACTCTCGGTCCCTTTCCGTCGCGAGAAGTGCCACGTCGCGTCGCGGAAAAATAAAAGCGGCTGGTTTATGCGGTGCACGTGCGCGATTTATCTGCTGAGTAATTAAAGTGTGGACTAATTAAAATCAGGTTTCTGATGTGCCTCTCTCTGCCTCGTCGCGCCGCCCCCTCCCACCAACTGTCGCTCCTTCTCCTTCCTTGCTTTTCTTTCACCCTTCCACCGCTCCTTCTTGGCTTTCCTCTCCTGCCGCTCCTCCCCCTTCTCCGACACTCAGTCGCGAGAGCCGATGCTGATCGTCTTCTACCTTTCGGCTTTGCGCCTCCGCAAGCATCTTTGCCCTCGCAGACTCCTTGGACCATTTCCAACTAAATGCCACCCCCGCGATCTTCGCTTCCTCGGACACGACGTTCTCGACGGGTGGAAGCGTTTATTAATCCGCCATTAGAGGTGAGTCGAGTCGCGCGGTAATTCATCGCGTAAATTATTCCTCGGGCGCTGAAATTATGACGAATGAGATGCTCGTTTTTTAAATCGTCGATCGGTGTGCGGGGCACTAGCAGGACCCTTTTTCATTAAAACAAACAAGTTCGGCTAAATGAAAATGGTTATGCTTTTGTTGGGACGAAGAGAAAATATTGCGATAAATCTATGGCGCCGCGACTGCATTTAATTAAAGTATGAGCCTCTCAATATTCTCGAATTAATTGCATTACTCCACACTCCATACTCCACACATCCGTCACGCATCTTTCCGTGTCCCGTTGAGTTTTCTCTGGACGGTTTCCTCGTCCGCTGGCCCGTGGAGCCACGAGTATATAACATCGCCCCGACCTTTTTCCTCCGGCGTCATTAGCATATTGCTTTCGTGGATTCGACGAAATATCACTGGACGATGCTAATTTCGCGCCGAGCCACCCCCGCCCCCTCGCTCGCGCCTGGGGTGGGCAACGTGCCCTTGTTCCTCGCGCTCCGCCTCCCGCCGTCGCCGCCCGACAGTTGGTCATTCAGAGTTAAATTAAAAACATAAATTTCGAGCGGCAAAGTACCCGAGCTCACCTCCCCCGCGACACCCTTCGACGCGCCGACACGGCGCTGTCACCACCCCTCCCCCCGCCCCACCCCCGCGCGAGATTACGCCGCGGGCGCTTAATATTCCTCTCTTATGCCGAGAGCATCCGCGCCTCCCCGTGACCGAGAAATCTACATATTTTTGTTATTAAGCACTCGGACCGAGCCGAGATAATATCTGCGGCGGTGCTACGTGCGACACTGTTATATGTGTCGTCATGGACGTTTTATGGCTTTCCCGTTATTGGGAAAAATGCTCGAGACAGGGAGATGGAAAAGAGGTGGAGATGGGCGTGATGACGTTTCCCGAGTTCCCAGAGCTCTGGAGATGGACTGATAAAATATTTTGTCGTGTCTGTTGGTGCGGTTTAATGCAGCCTCATCCCGACGAAATAATTTGCGCGATACACTTCGCAAATGCTAGCCAATTTGTTTTACCGTTTCCAATTCCATCCAGAAATTCGATCGACTGCACGCTGCCAAAAATTTTCACACAAGCTACAGCACAAAATCCATTTTCCTCTAGATAAATTGTAAAGAATATAAAATTGCAATTTAGCCTTAATTACCTTTGCGCGATTCGCTCGTTTCCGAGATACCTCAATTTGCAGCGATAACGTTGCCTTTACGCCTGGACTCTTACCACGTGAAACGCCTGGTCAAACCGTCCTATATCAATTAAATGCAAAGCGAGTCGTTAATTAATTGCGAATTTGGCAACGCAACATTATAAATCCCCTAATTGAAGCCGCGGAGTAATATGAACAGCCCTCATAATTGTAAAGAGTAAACACCTTTCAACTGAGAGTAGTGCGTATGATTACAGGTATAAGAGCGGCGTCAACCACCTGACGGATTTCATCGGCGTGGAGCCCAGCAAAAAGCGAAAGCGGAGAACCTCCTTCACACCCCAAGCCCTGGAGCTGCTTAACGCCCATTTCGACAGGAACACACATCCTTCCGGTGAGTCAATTTATCCACATTATCTCTAGCGCCTCTCCTTGATGCTTCGCATATTCCTACCTGCGGATTTTCACCATTTTCGAGCCATATTTTCGCCTCTTTAGATCGCGCTCACTCGGCCATTTGCAACGGTCCATTCAGTCCTGCTTTCCAGTCAAATTTTAAAGAGTTTAGCGATGATAACTTTTACAATTTGGAATTAGATTAATGGCCTCGAAAATGTTTAAATCCGATATGTGTAAAGATGTGAAATATGCGCGAGGAAGATGAATCTTCGTCAAAAATAATACTCCGGAAATCTGGAAGACTCAACGTGCATTTGTTGACATTACAGGCAATGAGATTACGGCCCTCGCCCAGCAACTTGGCTACGATCGCGAGGTAATTAGAATCTGGTTCTGCAACAAAAGGCAGGCGCTTAAAAACACCGTGAGAATGATGTCCAAGAGCTTGTCCTAAAGCATCGCCGAAGAAGAAAAAGAAGAAGAAGAAGAAGAAGTCACGTGGACTCGACCAATGCTCTATCCTCAAGGAAAAAGCAGCAGCGCGCTTCTAACTGCAGCGGAAATTGCATTTCACGGGGGAAGCAAACATGCATACGATTTTCTACATATGACATTGTGAGAATATTATAGCTTTAAAGCTTCGTTGTAATCCGTCAAACGGACCGTCGACATAAAAGAGAAACAGAGCAAGAGAGAGAGAGAGAGAGAGAGAGAGAGAGAGAGAAAGAGCGAGCGAGAGCGCGAAAGAGAAAGAGGAAAACATTAGGAAAGAATGTTTGCGTATTATAAACGATAATGAAAGTTTGTGGTCGAAGTGCTCACATTTCTTCGCTTTTTCAGTGCTTTTCTTCTATAATTGTATAGATTACATTTTATTACCGATGTTCCGTTATTTTGTATAAGAAATATACATTTGCGCGTGTGTTTGCATACACATGTTTAGTTTAACGTATAACATTGAACAAACGTACGCATCCACACCCATATACATATATAGACACACACGCGCTTGCGCGCGCGCAAACACAAATACACACATGCACACACGTGTACATGCTTATTCACCGTTGCCCAAACTCCTACAAACACACATGCGCACATACGCATAAACAACTATTTTTATTACATTATTTACACGTATTTAGTTTACCTATCCGAGGTATTTTAAGTATAAGAGGATATTTGTTCGCTGAAGGTTCGCTACGTGTTAGTGATAAATTTTTTATTGGAAATTTATTTTCAAAGCAAATTTCGTATTTTATAAGTAAGGAGAGACAGTGTCCATTTTGTCGGTGAAAATTTGCGTACTTAAGTACAACTTTCGTGTCAGCAAACATCGAGAAGAAGGAGCCTTAATTTATTTTTATGTATAATCACTACATACGGAAAAACACTGTAAAAAGTTGTAGAAATTAATAGCTTCGACCACGATTGAAGGAAACTCATTACTTTGTAAGATATACGCGTAACTACGTTAAACGGACTCACGTTGAAGAAGATTTTCTCGAATTTAGTTCTAGCAGTTTTCGTCCAACCTCGTTTGTTGAGGTGAATTCGAACATAATAATAATAATAATAATAATAATAATAATAATAATAATAAAAAATAATAATAATAATAATAAAACAACAATAATAATAATATTATAAAAAATAATAATAATATTAATTATATTAATGATAATATTAATAATAATAATATTAGTAATAAGAATAATAAGAATAAAAAATTATATATATGTATATATAAATACATATATATATATATGTATGCATATATATAATGACTGACACAGGTGGTACACAATCGAGCGATTTCTCAGATCCAGGCGGAAACAGGGTAAAGGAGACCTGCTCGACTTGCACCACTGAGCATTGTGATCGCAAACGTATACGCGTGTATTATCTGTAAATAATTTTTACGTAAATAAGAGAGCTCCGAGCGAGAGTGATTTAAAACATATGTTCGAAAACTTTTAGGGAAAATATGTAGTTGAAAACTAATTTACTTTACATTGTCGAACGTATTAACGATATTCTACGTCTACACTGCAAATCAAAAAAGGATGTTCAAATTCTTTTATTTAGTAAATTCTTCTATTTAATAATTCAATTTTCACACATTCAAATACACTTGATTGAGAGCAATTGACGGGTTGAAAAGTTATGCGTGTATTGTGCGTGAATAATATTTTGCGTCTAGGATTAAATTTTATTTTTCATCCCGATTAAAATTTTTTTGATACTACATATTTTTTTCCCGATATCTACAGTGGCATAATTCTCGAGTGGAATAAAGCAGTGGCGTCTTTGGTTTTCTAAGACAGGATACTGTTTCAGAAAAAAAAACAACAAAAATAAAAAAAAACAAAAAACAAAAAACATAAATGAGCAGAGAAATCGATTTTATATAAGAGATTACGAAAAAGAGCTCGATTTAGCTGGACTCTCTATAGTGATTACGCACGAATATTTCTATAAGGAATGTTGACATTATTATGATATAAAATCAATTGCAATAACTCGTCTTTGAAAGTATACTTACATACAGACAGGCTGCTTCAAATTAATCCATAGGAACAAATATCGCTTTATTTATATAACTCGCATAAAAATCTTGTATTCGAATGAAAAATTAATTTAACCAGATAATCAATGTATATAAATTTATTAACAAGAAATATTGCTTGCGATATTTATCCCTGTGGATATGTATTTAACTTTTTTAAAATATCAATTGTTTGAATTTCTTTTTTAATTTTTTGATCGACGCCAATTATGATCGTATGACGTTGATTCAATGAAAAACCATTCAAAAAATGGGTAAAAATTTAATTCAATAATTTATTGTATTATTGTAATTTATAGAGTTTTTTTATCTTTATTCAAGGCTATATTTTCTGCGATGTACAAGAGTGTTGAACATTTATTTATTAAATATAACATTATAGTTTGTCAATTCATCATTATTCTCTATAGATATATTGACATTCGACATGATAAAATTATCTTTTCTCGCCATAATTAACTTAAAATTTCAAGAAAAGTTCAAATTTTAGTATTATCAATAATTAATTTTTGGAAAATGAATCAAACAATTTTCGGATTCGTTCGATTAGGTGTTTTTTTTTTATTATAAAGAAGTCAATTATTATAAATTTGTATGCCTTACTCTGTAAGTTTTTTTCCATTTGAATCTGTTGTTTGTTGACCAACGGAATGAGCTTCTTATCGTTGAAAAGAATAGGTTCAGCCTCTGAGTATATATAGCCTGTATATAATACTTTAATGAGAATATACATAATTACACGAAAATAGGCACTCATAAATGATAAATGATAAATTTACTTCGAAAAATATCACAGCTATGAAATAGCTAAGAATGAAAGGCGCGCATACAAAGAAAATTTACATGGTTAAAGGTTGACTATGATGACGGACGACGATATTTTTAGGAATAATGTAACTATTAAGAGAAAACAATGACGATGAGCAAAGTGGTTTGTTCCTAAAAATTGTATTATAAAACGCGAGAGCGCACTCTGTGAGAGGCGGGTCGAACGGAATATTCAAAATTCAAAATTTATATCTCGAAAAAGAGGCGTCCACGCGTCGCCGTAGTATGTTATGTCCTTTTTGATAAAAGTAAAAAAAAAAAGTAAGCGAGTGGTTGAAAAAAACGTTTGTACAGAGATATTCTGGTTATTAAATTTTGTTACGTGGTTTGCGAGAGGAAAGAAAAAAGATGAGTACGCTAAATGAGACGGTAAAATAAAAAAAAAAATAAATAAAAAAAGAAAAAAAAAAAAAAAAACAAACAAACAAATGAATAAAACAAAAGAATCATGTATATTTTCTTCGTGAAAATGTCACATCTACATAGAACATTGCAAAAATATGAACTCTAATGCTTAGGCTATATTGACGGGGAAATAAAACGTGAGTTGTATTCGTGAGTGTCATATTTCTAAGGAAAACGCAGATCCACGGGCTAATGTTTCACAGCAGTTTCTGGCAGAAATGTCAGCGCTCCGCGCAAAAGCAACTTCCTTTCAAGAAACCCAAACATCGATGTCGAAGTGACCGCATCATTTTTGGATTGCCATTCAACTGTATAAAAATCTCTGTAGTACAAAGTCATCCTAATAAACGTTTATGGGCAGCAAACTCAAAACCCTTTCGGCAACACTTGGGAGGAAACTGCTCTTGAAACATTGTCCGGTGAAACCAAAGTTCCTACTACATTTTATAAAGTTACTCGACTGTAAAACTGGGATTGTAAATAAGGGAGAGACGCAAGTATTAAAATAATAGTATTTACAACTACAATCAGCAATTTCAAGATTACTCGAAAAAAAAAACATATTTCATGAACCGTCAATCGACGGGAATTATAGGAGCGCTTGAGATCACATGTATATGTTGATGGAACTTTTAAGGAGAAGGATAAAATACGTCAACGCAGCGCAAATTCCAAAAACTTATGTTTCAATTATCGTTCGTTGATTAATAAATGGATTTCCTCTTTCAAAATGATACATATAATGACGAACTCATAAAAGTGCATGTATATGCGTCGTCAGCTGTTCTATCGTAACACTAAACACACCCGAAATTGACGATAGAGAGGTAAAAGATATAAAGAATAGTCGATTGACTGCGAAACTACAATAAACGTACATACACAGTCGGAAATTAAGCACATGAGTATACAACTAGAAACTAAGCGAGGCAGTAGCTTTAGATTGAATGTTAGCGCTTAGGTACGATGTAACATTACAATTACGTATTTAAAAATAATAATAATAATAGAAATAAAAAAAATAAAATGAAGGAAGGAAATTTAGCATAAGCGAATACTTGTGTAAAATCTAGTAGGTGTCCACAAGAATAAAATAAAAACATATATTGTGGTACAAATCAGAAATGAGCTTTTTTATTCCTGTATTTATTGTTTATTATTATTTATTTTTCCCATTAATTGTTTGCTTAATATTAAGCTGTTATTTTCGTATTTTTATTTTCATTGCAAATATACATATATATATATATATATATACACACACACACACTCACACACATATATATATATACACATATATACATATATATACATGTATACATTCATAATATAAAACAGTATTTTTGTCAAATATTCAAGATATGAAGATAAATATGGTACAAGTAACATAATATTTTTAATATCATTGTAAAAACTTTACTATTCACTTATTACTTATATTATTGATTAATTTATTGCATTAAACCGAGAATGTTTAATGTTAATATCACTTCATATCAACTAAAATATATAATAACTTTTAAAAAATTTTCATCACGACTTGAAAACTGTGCAGCAAAATACTACACATCTACAATACTATTTAGAATTGGACCAAAATATTTACATGTGTATTTTTTTGTTTATTCATTATAAATACTACTATTGAAAACAATACAATTGTAACTCAATAATTTGTCATCATTTTTCTGCAGATGCTACTAATTCAAATTCTGTCTTAATTTGAACAGAAACGTTTTTTAATCGACCCGTGCATTCTATAATTAAGTAGCATAGAATTCCTACGCTCAAAATACTCATTAAAATATACAATTTCACATTGGTACAGAGATACGGGCTATAAGCAAAAGTAATCACAGATCCAGTTGACTCCCACAATTTGAAATTCGAGTATCCCGCCTCCTCTTTACCTGGGAATAGCAGTCCAGATAGTACTAAAAACAAAAATTATTTCAGTAATTAATTTTCAAAAATCGTAATTGTTTATTAATTTAGCATTCATTGTAAATGTAGAAATCTACTTTATTATCTGCAGCTTCTTATAATTTATTTAAATACCGACTGACAGTGCATTCCTGTTTTATCGGCAACAAGTCGGTAGCTCAGTTGATACTATTTATAATTATTGATTATTTATTCTATCACATAAATGTAATTAACCATTATCAATATAATTTTATTACTTATACATCATTTTTTTTACTCTGTAACATTTTATTCAACATTTTTCAATTTTTTATTTTCTACGTTTAAACTAAAAATATTGAAAAAAAAACAAATAAAAAATTTATTAGCATAAAAATAAATTAAAGAAATATTCTTATGCTCGACATTGTTAAAATTAATATGTGAATAAAATGTCTTATTATATATTTATGAATGGTTTCCATTGAAATGCTATGATTTAAACTGATTCCCTATAATAATGAAATGGAAAAAAAAAAGAAGAAAAAAGAAGAAATATCCATTCAAATTATATTGAAATATGCAATATATATTTTATAGTGAACTGTGTATTAATAAATAATAGATGCATAAAATATGCAGATATAAATTTATGATTGAAAATTTCATATTACGTGTAATCAATTGGTTCTCTGAAAATTTCAATTGTTGGTTGATTATTGGTGTCTGAAGTATTGTTTGCATCTTCACATACAATAGTGCATATTTATGTAATAATTCGATGTAGAATATAGTATATAATATGTAGATCTGAAACTGTCTATAATGTTTCATTAAAATTGATTTTTATACATGCAAATATAATTGTATTATAAAATAACTGGATTCTTTAATTTAGAGTCACTCTATAGGATTTCGGTAAAATGTAGAGATACCTTTACATGTTTAATGAGCCATTGAATGGGCTCATTGAGATGTTAAAATATCATGAAAGTTCCTATTTTATTTTAAATTTCGAATAAATTTTTCGGAGAGTAAAATCTAAATAAAATCGATTTAATATGCAACTGAAAAATGATATCGAATTGAAAGGAGGTAAAAAATGATATTGCGAATAACTCGCTCGACTCGATAAAGTTAGGTAAAATTAATAAATTGATGTAATAGATATTTTTACGGTTCTTTTACACAGCTCAAAGAATTCGGAGTCTTTAATGCACCGGCAATATATTATATTGCTGAATCGACCACCGCGCACAGTATTTTAAAGTTCAAGATACTTTTTCAGATACTTTTCACATTGTCGGTTATAAATTTTGAGGCATCGATACATTTGTACATCGCGTAACTTCATAGCAACTGAGCCTCGGGCTCTTTCCTGCGCTTCATATCAATCCTGCCTAAGTTTCCATTCCCACTGGTCCAGAATGTGTTGGAGATTTACATATTAAGCTTTATGAATAGCGAGTTATATGTTGAACGTAACAGTTAACAGGTGTTTTCTGAGAAATTCCAAATTTTAAATGTCCGTAAAATTAGTTATTCGCAATTACAATGGTTAATGCTGAACAAGGGGAACATTTTTTATAAATTTTTTATTACCAGTTGATGACGAGAAACATAAATATTATAAACGGACAAAATCGAGTCACTTTATCAATTTTGATTTAAAAATAAAATTTCATCGACAGCCATTGTTACAGCTTATTAACAACTTTATTGTTAAAAGAAATACAAAACTATCTTAAAAAGGAATCGAAAATATAAAAACTAAACAGTTGAATTTTTATATTTAAAAAAAATTTTCTACATTTTTAATAATTTTAAATTTATCACGGTTTTCATAATTTTCATAAAGACTTTTCAATAACTTTTATGTGTATATTTATTTTTACAATTTGTTGTGCTTAGCTTCTTGTCGATTTTACTTTAGCAACTCGTTAAGTGTACTTTTGTTTAATAACTGTATTAAATTCCTCATAGTATTTCATGATTTAATCCGGTGTAATTTATAGAAGATGTACATTTCCAACATATGAACAAGTGGCATATCCACGCACGGATGCAACTTAATAATTTTTATAAGCAGATGCTTCAGTACGGAAAAATTAAGAATTAAGAAACTTAATAATCCCATACATTTGAAACATAAATAATTATAATAAAATAACTGAGGGTACAAAAAATTTTAATTTATCTTGCTTGTTTATATATTTTTTATTGTGCCTGAAAAAGTTATGTAAAACTTTAGTTTTTTTGAAATATTTTTAATGTGTATTTAATACACGGTATGAAATTAAACTTACTTTGAGGAATTAAATTTATTTAAATTTATTTTCTTTATGTCCATTACAAAGTCATTTCATAATGCAGTTAAGGAATTTGTAATAATTGAAAAAAAAACGCTTTTAATCAACAATGTTGACAAAAAGAAGACTATTGATTTTATTAAAAAATTAAAAGAATTAAAACGAGTGTTAATTTTATGATAGATTAATACTTTTTATTATGTAAGTTACATAGTTCTAATAACCAGCTATATGTTGATAATTGATGAATGTAATTTTAAAGACTAATTACAGTTGTTGTTACGTTTATGCATTTATGATAATTCTTGAATGAATAGCGCGATTAAGTACGGTGCAATTATAGTTTTTTTTACACTATTTAAAGCTCTGAAGAAGAAATTATTTAAGGGGAGAAAAATTCCCAAAGCATGAATGCTTTAATAACGATTTTATTTTGATATTTTTCACGAAAGACGCTCCAGGTTAAAACGTTTTAAATAAAACATAGGGACACGTTTCCGTTATCTTTAGGGGCGAAAAAGGAAGAAAAAAATGAAAGTTGTCTGGATTTCGAGTATATAGCTTATCCATATTCAGGAAGTCGATTACGAACTAATGAATGGTCTGAAATATTGTAAAAATAGCTTATCTGAGGACTGTTCCTATACGAAATCTACTTACCGTTAACCTGGACCAGCCAAATTGCATCGCAAATACCCCATAACCCGGAAAGGACGAAGAATATCGAGGTTCTCTCGGGGTTGGGTTTCCAGTGGAGTAGCGTTATAAAAATCCCCATGTGCAGGAGAAAGGCGAAAAGCATCATCGGAGTCCTTCCGGTCAGCTTGGCCGCCGAGCCGATTACCGGGGCTGCGACGGCGGTAACAACCCCGAAACAAATCATGACGTAGCCGATGTTGCTGATGCCCCAGGCGCACGATACGAATGCCTGCAGGTGACAATTAACATTACCTGTATCCGTCCAACTTAATACCCCTCCTGGCGCTTGGGATTCGATTCGTTTCCACTTTAGATTATTTTTTTTTTTTTTTTTTTAAACTGTTGGAAATGAAACGTCCACCCACGCATCCCACGCATTACTTTTCTACCTAACGACTCCCAATCAGATTATAATTTATTTTTATCGACATTTTGAGACATTGCGCTTGGATGATTGTGTGTAATTTGCGGAAACTTGGTTACTTTTTTACGGTTCCTACATAATACAAATCAATGTCGCTTTATTTCACGAAATAATGTGAAAAACCATGTGAATTACAAGTAAAAATGGAAATTAAAAAATTTTGAGTTATGCTAATGATCTTTATAAAAAATACCCTCCGTTTTTCATTTCCAAAATTAGAAATGTTTAGCTTGCCACGAAAAAATATAAATATTTTTTTATTAGTAAAGTGAAAAATACTTTTGAATAATTAAACCCATTAGTCCATTTGCACAGATTTTATACACTTTCGATGATTAAAGATTAATCTTTTTCATATGGTATATATATTTTTATTTAGTAAAAAAAAAGTTCATATTTTTTCGATGTTCTTTTACCTAAATCAAGCTATTAAAATACATTACCATTATTGAATTAATACACAAAATCATATTTTAAAATTTTAAGAAAATATGAGAACACTTAATTAACGAAAAAGTTTTGTGTTTACATGTGTGCGTGCGCGTGGGTAAGAAACAAAATTGTTTAATTTAAATAACAATTTTTAATACATACAAGTATCATTGAAAAGACAAAAGACTAAATTGTTTTAGATTAACCGTGAATTCGAAAAGTATTTTAAATTATTAATTAAACATAAATATTTATAATATTTTTAAGCTTAACCAAAATAAGAAAAATTTAAATTAATTTTTTTTTCTGACATTTTAAAAAATTATTTAAGATGATATATAAGTAATCGAATATACTCTAATCTCAAATGCTAATATTTATTGTTCGGCTCCATACTTTAATATTTGATTCTAATATGTAAACTAGGCTTATATATATAAAAAAATAAAAAAATTTTTTAAAAAATCGAAAAATGTGAATCTCAATAGACTTGTCCAGTATAGATAAACCGCATCAACATTATAATTTATTTAGTATAATTATAATCATTAGTGCATTTTTCTTGGGTAGATGATTAATACATAATGAACTCATCTTTTGGAGACGCTATATATACACGCCTTCTCTTTTAGAGTCACAACTATATAATCCATTCTTAATTATTAATCAATCAATTATCAGTGTTCCTTGATTAAAAAACTTTTAGTATTTACCGAAGGTAGAAAATTAATAGACAGGAGTGAATAAATTAGAGAGTGTATAAGTTAACAGAATGACGTATGCGTAAAACAATAAATTTGTTACACCGTCGCAGGTGATTAATTATAAAATAACCGTTAATTAATTCAATTGGCTTTATTGAAATTATAATAAAGCTTACTATGGTCCCGGGAAATCAATTATTTTATGAAGCACTGAGTTGGTAGCATTCAATTTGAACGTGCTTCTCATTAACTTGAAGTGCACTTACAGCATTGTAATCAGCGAATAGAAATGCCTGCTCCGCTCCAATGAAAATGGTTATTGGTAAAATGAGTAGTTGGCTTTTTTCTCCCAGCAATTTCAGTGTAACTGCTAAAAGTTTGAGTCCGGACTTTCCTCCACCGGATCCTTTCCGTCCTTTGTCATATCTTCAATCGAAAATAAAGTAATTATTTATTTGTTCCAAGTTATTACATTATACTTTGTACTTTTATGCATATATGACTTGTGAATTAAAAAAAATATGACATGGAAACAAAATTCTTCATTATTGCAGAACCTCAGGTCAAAGGATATATTTTAATTAAAATTACACATTTATATTATCGAGTCCATGCTGGGTGATCCATTTTTTAATACAATGTGAACAATCCAGCATTAAAAAATGATCTGAAATATTAAATACTTTACTGTGTACATATACATGAATAAAAAGACTGGACTTGATGTAAATTTCTTTTACTTTGTGTTCTGTATTGGTTACACACAAAATTTATAATGATAAACGCATAAAATTTTTATTTTGTAAAAAGCTTTTATGGGAAAATATTTGCAATAAAGAAAGTAATACATAAAAATTTTAATTACAAGATATACAACTCCAGTTTCTAGTTTCCAAATACAAATCAAATTAGAGAAATCCAATTACGCATAGGGATCTGATTAGTCTTCCAACGCTTTAGCCATCACGATCTAATTGTTCAGAAACAAGATACTGCAAGAGACATTCAATTTTTGTGAAATAAAATATTTGTAGTTTTCTTCTACACTAAAAGGTATTTCTCTTTATACAACGATTTTTCTTTTATATAAATTTTATTATGTATATTTATTTAGAAAACATCAAATATTTTGGACCATATTAAAAAGATTTCAGAATAATTAAGTATATTTAATTTTTTTAAATTACTTATTTTCTTATTTCATGACATGATTCAAATAAAATATAATATTTATTCTGTTATGTAGTTAAATTACATTTTATATTATTATTAAACTGATATTACCAGTAATTATTCATATTCATAAATATTTGAGATTATATGTATTTATTTTAATTTCTTATATAATTGTAATTCAATATTTGGAATATGTGTTAATAATGTACTTAATATATATTACATCTTTGGAGTTCTCCAAAAACAAGTATCCATTTATTTAACCGATAATTTATCTAAAGTTGACCAAAAATCTCATACAAAATTTTCTGAAATAATATAATATTGTCCTATATGATATTTGTATCTTAATAAAGCCACAAATTTTCTTCTATTTTTTTATTAAATTCGAGAAATTTTATAAAAATTTTTAATATATTTTAAAATTATTTATATTGATTACCATTATTTGTGAGTACAAAATTATATTAAATATTAAATTACCAATAATTTATTATTCTATATTTTTAAAGACTATGTAATAAGTGCCATATATTTTAGGAAAGGTATAAAAATTAAATAAAAAAATGAAAAATATTGGATATATATATATATATATATGTATATAAACGAATATAAGTTTAATATTAATCTTCTTACTTAATTTAATTTATTACTTATTTTGTTTGCAATTGCTAATTAATAATGATATTTTTTAAATCAAATAGATAAATATTCGTATGAATAAAATATTTTAATTAGATATAATGAAAAAATAATAAAATAGAATATATTGAAATTAATTCAATGTAATTTTTAAAGATTCTGAAAACTTTTTTTATAAACAAATTTATGGCACTTGAAACATAAAGATTAAATCGTTCCATAATAAGGTCATTACATGATAATCTTAATAATAAAAATTTAGGTCAATACAAAAACTGAGATAATTTAATTAATTATGTTATTTATGTAACTATTTATTTATAATGATAAATTTTCGATACCGAAGTAGTGCGCCGTATCCAACATGATTTTTCATTTTTCATTTTTTCTTATGTGTCGTTATATGACGTAAAGCAAAAATTTAATTCATAATAATTAACTACTGATTGAATGGATGAATCAAATCGAATACTTTGTAAAGGCAACCAGTAATTGGTCAAGTAAACTTGATACAGAGTCAAGAAAGAATTGAAGGTCGTTCACTGTTTATTATCATTTGATACAAAAGAAGTAAAAAATTTCGGTAGAAAAGGTGTGCCAATTAACCATTGATCATTTATTGTTTTGCTTTGTGCAGGTAAAAATGACCAAATTATGAAAGATTTTGTTCGGGATTTATTACTAAAGCCAAAAAAATAGGTCAGAGGTCAAAATACTCACATGTGTTGAGAAGAAGTTATAGTCACAATATTAATCGGAAATATATGTCTAAGAATGACAGATACTATAAGAAATATGATCAAAGAAAAAGACAATGGTAATGTCCACCAGCATGATTATAAAAGACATCGTTTGTGGTCTGGACCATTTTGAATGATGAAGCTGGCCAAAGATCTGAGGATAATGAAACAACTTGGCATTGTTACACGTAATGCGAACTGTATCTCCGAGTTTCTTTTTCTCGCATCGATCAGGAAACCAACCCAAGATGCCTTTGAGGTAAGAAAGCATTCTATGATTCAACAGTCAATGCAAGTGACACACAAGAAGCAGAACTCATTACAAATCTCACACACACGACTACTTACATTATATATTTAGCCTGACAAAATATCGGATTGCTTGGGCAAGCAATTTTACTCTTTAAATATTACTCATTACTTTTTGTATGCTTAACGCGATGATATCTACAAATTTGTAAATACAAAATTGAGGAGGAAAATTGATTTAAATCATGTTGTTGCTTGACAATCGGATTTTTTTTCAAATTATCCATTTTTCGTAAAGATGAAAATAAAAAGATATTTTTATTTTATGCGTCAATTCAATTATAATATAAATTACATACAAGTATGATTTTACGTAAAATATTAATAAATAATATCGATGATAATTCATAATTATGAATCTAATTACAGTATACGAATATTATTCAAATAAACATATCTGCTGTAAACAAATATACAATATTGGTTGTAAATATCAAAAATTTAGAATTTAATATTTATATGTATTGGTACTCATACTGTTTAATTATAAAATTATCGAAATAAAAATTTATTATTAATTTGAATAAATCACCTAATTCATCTTCTATCCATTTTAATTCTACCTATTTAATTAATCAATATCGTATTAGTTAAGAGATACGTGAAAGGAGTTTGAAGTGTCAATTATTTATAGAGTGGCCTCTATTACATTATTTAAAGTTATTATGACTTTTTTAAAAATAGTTTATTAGTTATATTTTTATATCATGAAAGAAAGTATAAAGTTGTAAAGTTTTTTTATTCAAAGTTTTATATTCGATTATGATTTGTCATCGTTTCAATTTTTGCACGAAAAGAAAACATTTGAAATCGATAATTTTTAAATTGTTTTTATGATTTATTGTATTTTAAAAAATAAATATATTTTTAAATAAATTGTTATCTTATTTATTATTTACCATAAATACTATTTGAGTACTGTTATTTACTCATGATGTAATTAAAAAACATTTACATGGGATTAAAAAAAATTTTACCAGTTGTGCAAATAAATGATATAAACAAGGTTTGTAAATAAATAGTACAGATAAAGTTTTTTATATAATATTTTGAGATCATATGTTATTAGTTTTTTTGAAGCTCTGAATGTCTGTAATTAAAAGATATGTCTGTAGTTATAAAAATAATATGTGTGTACCACTTTTTTGAGGAAGCTATTTGAAAATGTTCTGCTTTGTTCATTCGACCTGTATAAAAAGTAATTTTTATCAAGGAAACTATTGTTTTTGAAAAATCTCTGAATACCATTTTATTCCACAAGTAGTAAATGTGTCAGTCGGTAGAGTTGTAAGAAACAAGTAAAAAGGAGAAAGGTAACTTGGAGTCGGGGATGCTGCCGCATTCTCAATCCTCGACAGGGGATCAAAACTTTTGCGACTCGGCTGTTATGATGATAGATCCTCCCGATTTGTTTCCGCTCTTCCGTAAATAAAAGTTTTGCACGGCTCCTCTCAATAGAGTGCAAATGAATACGGACTCTGAAGTATCCCACAAGGGCGACAAGGGCGACAAGGGCGGCAAGGGCCAGGGTGACAAGGGTGGTAAGGGCGGGGGGAGAGGCTGAGGGCCAACGAGGGTACATACCTCGTGAGAGAGTCCACTCCGAGGGCGACGGTCAGACAAGCCAACAGCATGCACCCTAGATAAATGCCCGATATCAGTTGGATTCTTTCGGGCGGGGGTGGGACGAAGTTCGGATTCTCGACCGCAGATCCAGCTCCACAAAAATTGGCCCCGCACAGCTCCCCGATGAGGCTCAGGTTCGTCGTCACGTTCGGAGACGTTCGAGGCTCTGCATCTGCCCCAGCATCCGACTCCATGCCGTATGACAAAACTGAAAAGCACCAGCATACATATAGCCACTCGGGGGTGTCGACGTCAATGTGCACGTGTACCTTTACTTTTATTTGCACGCGTTCGTGTAAGTGAACGTGTATCTATTATATAACATACCCAGCTATTTCACGGAGCGAGCATTTCTTTTTTGGCAATTTAAATGTCGAACGTGCCGTTATCGATTGGGTTGTTGTTGAGCGCGCGTGTCTACATGTGTGAAAATCCCGAAGACGAGGAGATTTAAAATTTTATGACGCGCATGTTGTATATGAAAATACGCAGATTTTTGACTTCAGAGAAATAAATTATTGAAAAATATTACGAGCTCAATATTATGCTTTTATAAGTTTACTTTATACGTACATACATTGCAAGAGAGAGTAGGTATTTTTTAAATTTATTCTCAAGGGTTTTGTTACCCTAGCTACAATTTTATGATTTTTTTTTATTTGATTAGGTATATATGATATTAGAATTTTCTTACATAAATAAGTAAATTATTTGTATAAATTGATACATAAGCTCCGTAAAACTTTCGGCATTTGTGAATTGTTTTTTATTATTACCATTATATAAGAACTTTACAAACAAGAAGAAACTTTTATCAATAATTTAATTGATCATATATTTATAATGTTCCTATTTTTATTTATTTTTATATTGTGGTAAGAAATCGAAGAAAACTGCAGTTTTATAGCAAAATGTACTTGTTATACTAAAAATGTGAAGCCAAAGTTTTTTTTAAAAAGAAACGTGAATTCAAAAATATTTAACTTTTACGTAAAATCAGGTGCATATGCGAAATGAATCCGATATTCCCGTAAGCAAGAAATTTATTTCAATTTTACTCGGAAAATTTAAAATATATAATTTAATAATCCATACATTATATAGAAAAGTATTAATATTTATGTCAATTTTAACCTTAGAAATTTTTTTTTTTATTTTTTATATAAATAAAATTTATTAATCGATAAAAATGTACATTATAAACTAAATTAATATATAAGATTGCAAGTATTTTTTATATTTTAAATGATAAAAAGTTTTCGTATATTAGTTTATATAACCATATAATATTTTTTTACTGCATTGGAATGTGAATACTAATTAAGAAAATTAGAAATTTTCATTATTTTTATCAATTCATTTATTCACAATGAACTTGAATAAGTATACAATATAAAAATGTAATTTAATTGTCATTAGTACGTAAAAAAATTTTTTAATCCGTTCCGATCAATTAACACCTATGAATTTAATAATATAAATAATGTCTAAATAAAAGCATAAATAATAGGTACGAGGATTTAATATTCAGTTTTCAATAATTAAAATTAACAAAATATATGGAAGAAATAAATACAAGTAAATGTAAATATGGATTTAAATCTAATTAAAAAAGCTTTTTAATTTATAATAAAATTGAGACACATAAATTATAAATTTTAGTATTAAAAGTACTTAAGAATATAAATGCTCATTTTACATAATACGTTATAATTTTTTATGATGTAATTAAAATTTATCAAAGTGTATTCCAACGATGATGAATTTAATGTTTTTTAGATATTATCGAAATACTAATGCAAAAGTAATTATTTCTTAAATTCTCAAAAAAAACATTACATAATAAAAAAATTGAGTTGCATCCATTGTTATTGATTGTAAGTAGTTACTATTACATAATTGGAAAAAATTATAATATGCATTAATTTCTCGGATATAATCGATGTATATAGTTATCTTAGATGTATGTAGATACAAAAAAATAAATTTGTAATATAAATTAAGTATTTTGTAAATTAATAAAAAATATGTCAATTAAATTACGTTTAAAAAAATAAAAATATATAGATTATATGACGAGTTTTGAAAATTCTTTTAATAATATTATTTTTAGGTGAAATTTAATCATTATCATAATAGAAATAGCATTAATTTTATTAATTATCTAAAATATTTAATTAAAAAATTTTTTTAAATAATATCGTGCAATGGATAATTTAAAAAAAAATTATTCAATGAAAAAATACAATGTATTATAATATAATACATTGAAACATATTGAAATTGAAACAAATATATTTATGCTCATAGAAAACTGAATTAAAATTACAGATATTTTTCTATTAAGTTTATTTATATACATATATATAGGATTAATTATTGCCTACGTTTTTTTTAGAATTCAATATGTGTATTAGAAGACAAATTTAATCAAAGATTTATTTATTAGTTAAAAAAATGGTTATTTGTAAGTTTATATTAGAAAAAAAAAGTATTGCAAATTTCTAAAATTCCATAGTTTTTACTGTATATTCACGGTATATTATATTCTACTTAATTTGAGATTATCATATTTAATTTCATTACTCTTTTTTTTTTAATTAAATTATAAAATCTTATAGTTTTAATAAATTTTTTCAAAATATCGATTATTAGTTTCTTTTAAAATGATCTAGTGCCAATTACGTGACGTAGATAACATTATAACACAAATAACGCATATCTCTTAGTTTTTTTTAAATGCATGATTCATTAGCTTATGGAAGAAATGAAATTAGAAATAATTAGAAAATAATGCGATAAATGCGCAATAAGGCCGTGTGAAGCTAAATGAAAAAGTAATTTTTCGAGATGGAAAGAAAGGTTAATTGTACTAGAAAAGAGAATTCCCGGTCTAATTTATTAAGAACTCGACGAACTGGTTAAGCAAAAACGATAAAGTATTTCCATCAACAGCCAAAGCTAGAAGTTTTACTGGGTCTGATGGAGCGTTACTTTATAAAATGGAGCCGGTGTTCCAGAGGGTATAACGATTTTTTTCCTCCAGGTTCTACGACACTCTGGCCCTTTTTTATCTGCTCGCAGCTAGAAAATGTCAACCGATGCCTATTTTTCCTTCCTTCTTCTAGTTCTTTGACGCTTGCACTCCATTCCGAAGTGTATCCGAAGATTCGGTTCGGTGTAGGTCTCTGACAGTCCTCCGACTTTTATAGCTCGAAATGAAATTATACGCGAGGTTATCCCCATGAAGCTAGCGGCCGATTCGGGAAATGCGGAAAATCTGTTCGATTTCGTAGAGAAGCGATTCTGCAGGAAAGTTTAATCGAGACTTACCGGAACACGGGCTTTTCTTTGTTGGCAAAGGGCGGTCTAGATCCTTATGTAAATCTTATCATTTTTGTCTCTGGTTTTTCCTAGGGGATCCTAAACAGCTCGGTTTAATAAATGTAAAAATCCTTGATCCCCGCATTGTTTGGATAAGAGGGTGTGCACAGACGGTCTGTGGAATCAGGAAAACTACGCCATCATAAAAAGGAAAACCAATCCTCTTATCTGAGTCCGAGTCGACTGAAGGGCTAATAAAAATCTCCGCCATTCCAAATGTATTTGTGTAAATAAGTTCATTTTTTAAGAATATTTTCCTAAGACGCAGGGGATGATTCTATAGTTTGTTTCTGAATTTTTTTGAGCTTTAAATCATCAAATACGTAGGAATTTTATGGGTTACTTCTAAAACTCAAATGTTTTATATGCCGAGAACACGCTCGGAAGATTTAGTAGATTTTAATACTACTCTTGACGTATACTATTTGTTCTACTTACCAAAAGGCTTAAATTTTAATAGCACACAAATATATTTTACTTAACGTATAAGATTTATCGACATGTTTGTTTATATTATCTGTATCGTTTTATTTGATTTGAAGTATTTAGATATTTTTTCTGCATATAATTTAAAATTAAGGAATCATGAAGTTCGTTACTTTGACACACAATTTAATTTCAATCAGCCACTCAAGTACTACTAAAATGTTTCCCTCAAAGCCATTGATTTATACAAAGTTTCATAAAATATTATTACATTTTAATTCATGAATATTAAAGTTATAGACGAGTATTACTTTGATTAATTACAGTTGGCTCGGCGATAACACGTTAGGAAAATTCTGGCGAATAGAAATATATTCATTAAGCGCGTGCAATATATCACTTACTTGCAATAGACTACACAGGCGAATAAAATTAATATTAAGCAATTAAAATATTACTTTGACTAAATTTTGAAATGAAATCATGGGCATTAAAATTTGAATAAAGCAATAAATAAAATACTAATGACCATGAAAAAAGTTTTATTCGAATATTTATCAGTGTTAGTTTTACATGATTGAGGTGCAAGTACTCGATAAGTTTATGCAGGAGAGAGAGAGAGAGAGAGAGAGAGAGAGACAGACAGACAGACAGAGACAGAGAGAGACAAAGAGGGAAAGATAAATAAAATACATATTAAGGTTTTCATGTGAAAACCAAAAAACCTACTGATATTTTTATTTCTATACGTGGCATTGCATGACTCAACGTGAGAAAGCAAATTTCTAAGGTGAAATGAATCCTTAGAATAGATTCTACTATAGGTTCTTATGCTTTCAGAGCATTTACTTTTCTTTAACTACTTTTTTATCACTTTTTTAGTGCTTTCTACGATTACCAAAGCATTCTCGATTTCTTTAGAGCTTTGCCGTAAAATTCAATAAACGCTCGTCCATTCTTTTAGCTTCATTTGCATTAAAAAAAAAGCGACAATGCAAATGCTCGTTTAACCCTTAAAAGAAGATTATGATTTTAAAAATCGACACACAGGTCAGTATTATTCATAGATATGTTCAGATCCGTAGAAATTGAATATGTTATTAGTGCAAAGTCGTAAGCATAATTTGAGAATTGGTAATACTCGTGGAAATGGGCATTAAATTTTTCTTTCCATGATCCTTTCATCATTTTACGTTTAAAAAGGTATTTAATACGAAATTGGTTGGAAGATAAGGATATGTTTTTCACGTGCCTTTTAAAGTTATCTCTATTCTTCCAAAAACCAGTGAAATTAATCGCAATTAATTACGAATGGTTTTTATTGGGGAAACAAAAACATCGAGCAATCTCAATCGGTAAATTATTTATCACGAAATACCGCCTCTAACAAATTGCTTATCAATACTGGAGCCCTTAAACCTCCAATACTCGATATTTGCAATCGCAATTGTCATACTCGTGCTAAGAGTTGATTAATGGATGGCAAAGTTCTCTGGGTCGAAAAAGTGGAATCTCGCGCCGGACTCGGGGGAGCCATTAAATGGCCCGAGATTTATATGGAGCGCGTGCGAGCGGCATTTTCAACTTCCTGGTGCACTCCACGACGGAGTCAGTAGAGCGTAGGCGACAGGAGGACTCACCTGCCGAGGAGATGAGATTGCCCCAGACCTGGGCACTCTGGAAGAACATGAAGAAGATGCTGAAGAGTCTGGTGACGATGACGTCGGCGCCGAGGTCAGAGACGGTGGCGTAGGCCTCGGAGACGACGGTCAAGTAGGTGCACTTGGCGCACCAGAGCGGACCCCCGCCGAGCCCGACCACCATGCCCGCGGGTATCATCGTGTAGAATCGGGGGTAGAACTGGGCCGCGATGAAGGGCATGTAGGCGGCGAACGAGAGGGCGATGGCCCATTTGCACCCGAGCCAGCTGCAACAGTCGTGGGTTAGGGCGATCAAGAAGAATTGGTCGTTACCCCGCCTCCCCCTCCCGCCCACGCCATTACCGATCGCGCGATAAATCCCACTCGCATTTGTTATTCAGGGAGGTCCGACGATTTTGCAGGTTTCGTTTTATTAGTCGCGATACTGTTATTGCTTTGTTTGTGGACAATCTAGGAGTCCTTGCATTTCACTGCGAGGGTTGTATATCACGAGTTAATGGGGGGGGGGAGGGGTTTGCACCGGGAGTCGTACTGCAGTTTCTATTTTGGACATAAGAGTATGAGCATTGGAACTCGGTTTCTGTGTTCCTTTGGAGCACTTTTTCACTTGTACGAGTTGTCTAGCACGCGAACAAGAGCCAAGCCGAAAAATAATTGCGTCGAGGCAATGCATTGAGGGAAAGAAAATGTCTCCAGATTTCTTCTCCGCTTCTCGGCTCATTCATATCTCTCAAGAGTTGCCTTTGAGCTTGTTAACAATTGGTCGATTAATCATGAATCGGGTGGGAAAAAACTTACGGGAATAAAATTTATCTCTTGTTGAAATTACTTACATTTACTGTTAATGTTGTAAATTAATTTTGGCATTTTTATAAAAGTGTCATTTGCGAGTAGCAACTAATAATAATATGTTTATTTTTAGTATAAAAAAAATAGGCTATTTTAAGTAATGTTAATGTGGATTTATGTTAATTCGTAATTATTAATAAACTTCGTAATTTATCCAAAAAATTACCATCAGAGGTGTTGACAAATATGTAAAATGGGAATATTTTATCTCACATTATTAAGCAATATTGTAATGTTTACTTCACAGTTTCCCCTATTTGTACATTATCTCAGCTTGGTACATTAATTTTTAATTATTTATATAAATTAAAAAAAAATAATAAAAACTAATTAAAATAATACTTATTAGTAAACAAAATTTACATTTATTGATATTAATAATTAGATATAATAAATATAACAAGGAAAATAGCACACGTTGACCAAGAAAATATTTACATAAATGCAAATAAATTAAAAATTAAATAATATTTTCTGTATTATTTTTTGGTATAAAAGAGATATTATATTTTTATCATAGAGAATACTTAAAAAAAATTATGTTTTACGAATATTTTTCAAGTACTGATAGTAAAATAAATATTTTTTCTACAATAAGTTATAAATTTCAATTTTTATATTCTCGTTAGTTATTAATTACTTTTTGTAAAATTTACCTAATTTTAAGTTTCATTAAAGTGTAAAATATTTATTTTTAATAGCTGGCGTATTTTTATTTTTATCCTTGAAATGTTTATTTTTATTTTTTTTTTTTTTTTAATTTAGTAATAAATAAATATTTATTGTTAGTTTTTTATTTGCTTACTTATATAATTTTTAATTTTGTTAATCATATTTAAGGAAATAAATATAATTAATATCAGAATTTTAATTCAATAATTAATTTTTTAAATAAATTATATAATATTTAAATAGGTCATTATTCATATACCTTCATTATCATTACATTATACGAATATGAACAGAATTGTAGTTAACTTTGAATTTTTTACACCTCAAAAATTTACTCGAGTATTATTCATGATAAATTAATCGACAATGTATGTAATTATGTAACTATAATTTTTTTTTCTTTTTTTTAGAATTATTCACATTGTACTGTTGCACACCTTAGTACACAGTTATTTTTACTTTGATCTAATATGTTGAATTTTAAAAATCTAAGTTTGAATAATTTGTTTCAAAAAAATTCCTTAGTAATAAAATTAATCATTTCTTTGTGCATTTTCAGAAAATACTATGAAAAGAATTTAGAAAAAGTATTTAAATATTTATAATTTATCAAATAGTAGCAGAATATTTAAATTTGAAGCATTTTAATTAGTAATATCATGTACATTAAAATACCTTAAATACCTGAAAAATTTGAAAATAACTTCTAAATTTATATTTTGGCTATTATAATTATTCATTTATTAATATTATTGAACAATTAAATGTAAGATTTAACAACAAAAATAGTGTTGTAAAGAAATTAAAAACAAATTTTGATAATCAAAATTTATTTTAAACAAAGTTTTACATCAATTCTTATTCACAAAAATAAATCTTAATTATTTAAAGAATTCCATGACAAAATGAATTATTAATCGTTATTTTTAACAAAAATTTAAATAATGTGAAATGAAATACATTTAAAAATGTCATTTCCCCTCAATTTCAGTTTCTTTCACTGAAATTCGACCTACTGTCAGTTTTTAGGTGCAAGACTGAGAGAGAATAATTGAGAGAGCGGGAGAGATAGATAGATAGATAGATAGAGAGATAGATAGATAGAGAGAGAGAGAGAGAGAGAGAGACAGTTACGAGAAAAGATCAAAATCGGTTATGGCCTTGACCAAATGACGTGATCGAAAGAAGTATTAGAAACGAGGTGAGTATGGGAGAAAGTCAACAAAAAAATCAAAAAGAGAAGGTTTATTGCTTGTCATTAATAACAATTGCCTAACGTGTATTGTGTTGCATAAAGTAGATAACAGTTGGAGGTAACACTCGGTGTCTCGAATCACCTACTGGTGGCGTAAAAGAGATTAAGCCTAGAAATTGATCTTGGAGGATAATCGAAGTGGCATAAAAAATAAAATAATGCTATAATCGGAAAGAGGCCTCGCATATCGATAACCACATGTGCTCATCTTATCACGCGAATATGCGCTTCCAAGGGCTTTTTCCATCAAAATAGGTTTTTTTACACCTTCAGCGATATCAAACTATATTGGTTAATAAATCCTAAACCACTCATCCGTACTTGATCCGATATATCTATTATAATTTAAAATATAAATCTTATCTACAATAAAATATTGTTTAATGTCTTTAAATTATAGATTATAAAATAAAGAAGTTATTTCAAATGAGCTTACATAAAAGATTGTAACTAAGGGAAAATGTATAAAATAGAAATTAAGATATATTATTAAAATTAAAAGATTAAAATAAAATATGAAGTAAATAGAATATAAGACTTGGAAAATTGTTAACCAATCAGCGCACTGCAAAAAAAGTTTAAATGTGTAATAAAAACATAAATTATATAAAGTATGACAATTATCTATTTCCAATGAAAAGTATTTCATATGTGTCATTTACATTTTTTTATTTATCTAAGAATATAAATTAAAGCTCAGATGAATTGAATAGGAATAACAATTGTTACAGTTTGTTTATACTGCCGTATAAATAGTTAGTTTATAAACTACTTTGCTGATGATTAATAGTCGTACAACAGTCTATTCTATTATATAATGACTAGGTTTCTTTAAGAGATTGCATTAATGTGTAGTTCCATTGTTTTTCTATGCTCCAGAGTAAATTCAATTCAATTTAATTATAAAGATTTCGTAAGATATATAATAGTGGTTGAATTACTAAAAGATTAAACCTGCTTTTCTTATAATATGTTTGTAATAAAGAAATTTTAATTATTATTTACAGAAAAATGTAAATGTTATAATAATAGGAAATTCTCAAAAATACCTTATCATTATCATCGGCAAAAAAATATTACTGAAGATTAAGCTTCCATAGATCGCAGCCAAGGTGAACGTTCCCAGTGATTTTTCAGCATTAATAGAACTTTGTAGATTAGCAGCACCCATAAAAGCCGTAAAATGGACCATGAATGCGAAGCTAATAATTAGAATATTTTTCACGATTCTTTTTCGTTCGGTTCTCTGAAAACCAGGTTGTTTTATCTCCACAAATCTTGATGACACCTCCATTTTTGCCGCAATACTTTAAACTTATTGTCAATCAGAGTTCTGAAAAATTGATTGAGAATTTTAATGTTAATAATTTGTATGCAAAGTTTAAGATAAAAAGAAATGTACTGTTTAAAGTGCTTTCACTTTAATATAAGCCAATGCATGTTTATGATAATACTGAGAACACAACAAAATCTAATTTTTAATGATGAAATAGAGAAATGGAAATGTTCTTTCTCACACTCTGGGTACATTGAATATGCAGTTAATTTTCGTTTAGTTAAATGAAATCAATCATTTTCTTTTGTATTATCGTGTCAAGCTGATGTTGGAGATAATGAAATCTGTTTTATTTTAAGCACAGATATACATTTTCATTTTGCCTTTTTTTTAAAATATATTTAATTAAAAATTTAATAAAATATTTATTGGAAAACTATTCGCATTTAATCGGTTACAAAACATAAATTAATTTTATTATTATTAAAAAAATTAATTTCATAATGCCAAATATGTATAATATTATATGCCGTTTAATTTATTTTATTCAGAATATTTTACATTTTTAATTCAAAACAAATAAATTGAATAATTAAAATTGTTTTAATTAAATGGAACTTGTTATAAAATGTTTAAATAAAAATATTTTAAGAATCAAATATACAGGAATTATGAAATAATTTATCATATTTTAAATAATAATAATTTTTCTTGAAAACCCGAGAAAATATCTTCAGTTCCAATACCCGGAGTTTTAATAAAATTAATTGATTAATACGTTATATAGTATCTGTTAAATAAAATGTATGAGTTTTGCATTATGAGTATTTAATTCAATTAATATTAAAATTGTGATTTGCATTTTCCGTGTATTTCAAGGGAAATGAACTTTGAGACCAGAAGGGACACATGCATTATTTTAGGATGTTCATGCTAATATGTTACGTAATGTTATTCATTAAAACATTTCTTGGATTAATTAAAAGTAGTAGTATTTTAAAAGTTGATATGAATTATACATTTGAGCAATATTCTATATTATGAAATAAATGTACTCGGAGAATAAAATACGATACAAGCTCGACTTTCAATTTGGATTTTGCGAAAATCCGTTGTTTACGGACTGTTCCTGTGCAAATATGATTTTGAAGACGATTGAATTCGGAAATGTTTAACCTCTATTTAATAAACCTTACTAGGTGTAAAAAGTAACACTCCACGAAACATAAAAAATTGATAATTGCGTGCAACAAAATTTTGAGTGCCCATAGCCGTAGATATTTTATCAATTTGACAAGGCTCGTCATATGTAGATCGACGTTTACATTACTTTTAAAAACGCAGCTCGCTCCAATTTTATTACGCGTGAAAAAGAGCGCCAGGGAAAAATCTCTCGACTCGCAAAATTTAACTTTTTTTCATTTTCTTTTGCTCTGCTTTATGCCCGCGCTAGACACTTTAATTGTGTTCGGCGTGGGGTTGTGTGCTCACGTAGACAGAGTCGTGCGCCATATCCGTATAATTTCGGAAGAGGAGGCCAAAGGCTTTGCTCGTATTTGCTCCGGTGATGCTGTAACAGGATCGCCCTCGAGAGGCGGAATACCGTCACCAGACGCGGAAGCATTGCAAAACGACCGCAGATGCTCGGAGAGGGCGATTCTTCATTCGGCAGGACCTTCCACATCTCGTCCTTTCAGCGTTTGGTGCCTCGCTTTGTATCCTCGACGCCGCGCGATGAAATAATATATTTGCTTGCGTGGCTGAACTCTCAAAAATAAAAATTTTCTTACGCTCCGCGAATAAATTATTCCCGACAATGCACCTCAAGAATTTTTCATCTCCGGCTCTCGTGTCCTACAATTGAAATATGGATATCGATATAAACTCGGATATTGTTTAACCTTATAAATGAGTCTCTTCAACGGCGTTTTCTTGCAACAAATCCAACTTTCATAAACTAGTTCTACATTTGTAACGAAATTTTTCGAGTCCGTTAAAAGGAACTATGCGGAGTATTTTTAATTGTACGTCCATGCGATGCATATCGTACCTTAATGAGATTTTAAATTTTAATTAATAAAATGCACTCTTTAACTTTAAGCACGTGTTTGAAGTTTTGGGATTTTTTGAGCATTTAAATAATGTCATTTTGACAACTAAAACATGATATCATTGTATGAATGAATAAATCTTAAACGATTTTACGCGTTTGTTTTGACAGAATAAATCCAATTTATAGTGCACAAAGATTGATAAATATAAAGGATATTTATAAATGTGAGATTAAAAATCAAATATGTGGTTGGATTCTAATGAACCTTGAGGTTCTGAAATAGTTTATATTATTAAAATTCAAAGTTAAATTTTTTTTATATTTACGACAGCCATTTGATTTGAATAAGCGTTAATATATAATTTATAAAGCTAAAAAAAATGGCTAATTATAATATTGATTTCTTAAGTGGTTCACATTTACACAATATTCAATAAAAAATTATTTTATTGATTTACAAAAAAAAAAAAAAAAATTGCAAATGGGCAGTGCATAAAAATTTAATCAGCCATAGTAAAAATAACTGTACTTTGCTAAAATTGTTTCATTTACTATATATTATGGTAAATTTATCAGTAAATTTGTTTGTTGTACTTAAAATAATCTACATCAACGTCGGGATCAATTTTATTTATAACTTTGCTTATTTGAATTTTGCGTTTATTTAAATCAATTTAATATTTAATTGAAATAAATTTGACTTTTAGTTAAAAATTTAGTGATTTATTACAATATTGCAGGAAACATTTTGAACGTACAAGCTTTTGAAAGAAATGAATGGTGAAAAAATTAAAACAAATTTTGGTTTAATTTATTCTCAAGAAAATATTATATTTAATATAAAATGATGTGATTTTATTTATAATTATGAATATTTAAACTAAAATATAATTCACTGACTAACATACGCTTAAAATACAAATTTGCAAGTCCTTTACTGTTAATATACATTTAGCTATTATGATGAATATTTAATGACTTTTATTCAAAGCTTTCAAAAACAATTAAATTTGTACAATATGTGAATTAAAAATCACATTCATTACATTTTATAAAAAAGTTATTATAAGTCATCTTAAAAGAAACATTAATATGCATAATATGAAGATCTAAAGGAAAGATTGTATTATACCTTCAAATTCTGAATTACTAACTTCTGAATGTCAATTTTTTAATAAGATTTATTATTATTTTCAGTATATTAATAAATTACAAATAAAAACTTTTAATTTCATCATTTTAAATTTTCAAAGACTAAAATTACACTAAATTATCGTTTATAATGAGTGTAATTAAATTTTTCAAAATTTGATTAAAAATATTGATTAAAATTGATTAAAAAATATCAATAGATGCAGATTTTTTTATACAATCTTTTAATTTACATAGGTAAAAATCTTTAAAATATTTAAAGATTAAATCGCATATATTTTTTTTGAAAATACAACTTCATAGGATACCATGAATTTTATTAATCTGTACACGATCTCGAGCAATTTTATCTTGTAAAATTTTAATTTTAAATTATGACAGTTTGTAAATTTATTTACTAGTTATAATTATGCAACTATTGAATACTAGATCAGTTGATATGTATCATAATGGATCTGAAAAATTATGTATGTATATTATGAGAGTATTGTTAGAAACCTAACTAATAGATGATAATTTTATCGATTTAAAATGAATGGAATTCGCGGGATCTCGTTAACATGGATTTTTTTTCAATTGGTTTTATTATTTAGCTCTGGATGCATAATCAAAGGAAATCCTTTGACAGAGCTTTAAACGCGATTGCAACAATTTAACAATTAAAAAACAGATTATTAGTTAACGCGGGAAAAAGCCCGACGTGATGGAAATTCCGAACTGTAGCTTTGGCAACCAAAGCTTGATTTATGCGACATGGAGCATTGTTTACCGAAGCTGCTTCAAAGGCACGTGGTTACTTGTTTAATCTCCCGACACCTACAGATTTGTTATGTAGGATATTGCATCAACAAATCTCGACGCCCGTTACTCCCCGTCCTATCGATGGGCATCTATCCTTGAAAAATACCTCGCAACCTTTCACCTGAATGGGTGGCTGCCTGACTGTGTGAGTGCGACCATTAGTCGATCTGTCTGTAACTCGGCGGCCCAGCACTCATGAGATACCAATTACAACGATAATTCATTACTATTCCCCCCCCTCCCCTCGCCCCTCCCTCCCCCACTCCCTCGATCACTCTTTCAATAAGCTAATGCTCTAAAATAGCGCTTTATGATTTTGAATAATTTAATAATGGTAATTGCATGTATATCTAAATGTACATCTATTAATCATGATAATAATGCGCAACACAAGGCTTTTTGACGCACTGCATGAGTAAATTCAAATATTTCCAATTTTAACATTCATCGTGTACAAAAATAAATTTTAAATTATATTGCTTTTTTACTCTACCGATACGAGTGTGATTTTTCTAGAGAGTAATTAGATTCTTTCATTATTGATTTCAATCCCAAGAGATCAAGCATCGATATCTGCAAAGATTTATTCTTATTTCTAATAATACATGGCATTTTTTTTATTTTTCCTATTTTTCCGTAAAATTTTATTTCACTTGTTAACGCACTAAATTACATCTGACTTTACAACATGTAATGTAAAAACTCGAGCCAATTTAAACATCTAGATCAGTTAAAGAACCAACAATAATATAGATTACATAATTAGAAATTTAAGTTAAAAATAAGTTCAAGCTCATGAAATTGACAAAATCACTAATTGAGACTACATTGAAGTGTGCGCATAAAGTTGAAAATTATTAATAATCGAAATTATAAAATATTGAGAGACAATTCATTTGGAGGGAGTAATTAATAAAATGAGAAGATAAAAGAAGATCTTAAGTAATCAAGGATATACAAGACAATTGATAGTATCGAGACTTCAAGATTCAAACATACAAATCATTTATACTCGGTTTAGATCGATCATAGAAAACGTCTATGTTAATATGCAAGAATTTTATCAACTACTAAATTGCAATACAATTTTCCCTCGTAATTAAACAATAAATTTTAAATTTAAATTATAAACATTTTTATTTTATTACTTCTACTATATGACATGTGATATAATAGCCTTAGATTAAGAAGCGAAGTCAAATTAATATATAACTTCAATTAATAAATACGTAGCATATTACAGATAACAAATTCCCCCCCCCCATTTTATGCTTTTACGAATTTCAATTGCAGATTTTAATACTAGCCTTTCATAATTTGAAAAAGTCTATTTTACCTTTGTCACAAAAATTTTTCATGAATAGAGAAGAAATTAGAAATTAGAAAAAAATTCATGGTGATTATAGTAAAACTTCTACTCAAAGTTTATCCCGATGTCATTTCCTTTGTAATAAGGTTTCTAATCTCAGGAGACTTATACTATTATGCTGAGTTTAAAAGAGGGTTTGAAGATAACCGTAAGTTTTGCAATATTCTGCATTTTTTAAACATGGCAACAAAATTTAATTCAAAAAACTAAAGGAGCTTAATTTATATTTACATACAAAGATAAATAAAGAAAAATAAACTTCTAGTATCAAGTTTATGTGTGTATAGTAAAATTAGATTGAAAGTTTATTATATGCCATTTTTAAATACTATTTGAATCATTCAATGAATGATATTTTTAAAATAGATACAAAAAACTAAAAATAGATCGAATGTAGGTTTAAATTAAGGTTTCACAATATAATACAATCATTCAAGTGTAAATTTGGTGTTTCATAAAATCTCATACAGATAAAATGTTAAAAATTAATTTTTAATTTATTACAAGTATTTGTGTAAAAATCTTCTATTTAATAAATTATATTTACATTAACTCTTAGTCTCGAGGAATTTAAAATACTTTATTTATTTAAAGTATGATAAAATTCATTGAGCTTTTAATAAAATTAAATCAATAACCTACATGTTTACTGTAATTATGATCATTGATTTAAATAGATGCTTGAAAATTTAAACATAAATATATATTATAAGGCTGAATATTAATCAACGTTTTTGAAGGAACTCATAATTATGTTAGAAATTTTAGATCGCTTTACACACTACATAACTCAGTTTGATGAGTATAATTGTAAATTGCACATTAAGATATCGTAAATTCCCAATTATACTATGATTTATAAAATATATAATATACCAATATCTTTCAATACATAATTTTTTATTTACTAGAAAAATAAAGTATTTTTTTATAATTTTTTTAAAATTTGAATACAATTTATATTTTATTTGTTAAAAATTTCAAAAAAAATTTGATGAATGCTTATATCTTATTTTTAAAAAAAATTTTTATTATTTTAAATGTTTAATAATAATTAACATGTTCACTAATTAACTAATTTTATATATCATTGTAGTCCTTTTTTTAACACAATTCATACTTTTTTAATGATAATTTAATATTTTCATTTGTAAAACAAAGAAAATATCAATATTTACTGAATATTAAAATAAACCTATATTGCATTTTACAATATTCAATTAGAGCTTGTTTTATAAAAAAAAATTATTGGTATTATTAAAATGAACTAACAATATTTATCTAAAAGGATCAATTCAAGTTTATTCCATTTTATGTATTATAAATTATTTTATTTCATCGTATATATATATATATATATATATACGATGAAAAAAAAATAATTCAGTACATATATATATATATATATATATATATATAGGCACTGAAAATTATTGTTAAAGAAAATCAACCTTCAATACCAATGAAATAACATGAAATAATAAGAAATTCTTTGCATGTTTTTGTCGAATATGTAATTCATATAGACAAATATTTTAAAAACCAATTTAGCACTTTTCACGCAATAAAGATATAAATTTAAAGTTTATTTGAATTCATTGTCATGAGAAATTTAAATAAAGCTTTGTCAGCCCTTTGTACTGAAATTGTATTGGATTGCAAGAATTTAAACGGATATAACAAATTTCCTATGATTGTAAAGTTTTACAGTAAGTTCGAAATCTATAAGTGCATTATAGATGTACAATATCAACATAATCCAAATTACAAACACAATTATAAACATTACAAAACGTAAAAGTAAAGATATTTATTTCGAAACATAAAAATATAAAAAAATTTTTCTTGTATTTACGTCTAATGTGTACATTACAAAAAATATATCCATTTGATGTTATTATTTTTATACCGATTAAAATATTTTTAACTCTTATGCAAAAATTAACTTTATAAACATTGTGTTGTTTTCAATAAAAGAGTATTTATGCGGTAGATCAGTAGATTGTATTAATTATGACTTTTTTTTTATTTGGCACATTTTCTGAACGGAATATAACTTGAAATTATTAGAGCAAAAACAGTAAAAATAAATCTCTTAGAAATCAAGTCGGAGTATGAAATATACTCTAGGAATGGTAGGATTAGTAGTGTCCCTTTACATGAACAGCAATATACGAGAAAAATCGTTTTATATTAATGTACAAAATTAGTATAAATATTTATGAATTTACGTATATAATTTAAAAATAAAACTAGTAATGCTTAGATAGATGTGAATAATAAATAGGGGTTCGTAAATATTTAGGGAATTTAAAGTTCATTTTCATGTATTTGTATCAAATGTGATGTGTTTTTTTATCTATAAATTTGAAAATATGAAAATTCTTTTGAATGAGCAGAATTAAAAATTTAATTTTATCAAAATGTAATTTATTTTTTTTCTGATAAATTTAGATATTTAGATACAAGTATTAACATTGATAATATTTTTATGAACATTAATAATAATTTAGATATAAATATTAACATTGATAATATCTTCTTATAAGTCTGGGAAAGAAATACTAGTAAATGGGATTGACATTAGTTTGATGGAATAATTTCGTCTGAAAAATAAGTTAACAAATTTTTTAATTTACATTTTAAAAAAGTTCCAGATTATATTTGATTTTTTCCGTCAGTGATGTCATAAATGTCAAAACCTTAAAAAATTCGGAACTTTTTTTAAATAAAAAAAAACTTTATAATTTTAATACCAATCAATGTATATGTGCATATTAAAAATTCGGAACATACATAGAAACGTATGCAAACTCAAATGCACGAACACTTAGACAGACACTGTCGCATGACTTTAAGAATGATTCAGATTCAGTGAGCACCAGATTTGTTATAGAGCTTGGAATAAATTGTGAAAATTAATTTCTGCTAAAACTTATTATTTTGATAATTTTTCATTAGCATTTTTATGATCACGATATTATAAATCATAATATGATAAAGGATAACTTTTCAGAGGTCTTTTTTCTTTAAGCGAGTTAGAGGAGCGTTGCACTGCATAACGATTGACAGCATCGACAAGGAAATTGGGGTAAAATATTTTTATAGCTTATTATAATCGAATTTCTTTGCATAAAAAGTAACGTGCATTCTAAAGAATTCAATAAACTATCTTCGAATTCCAGGGAATCCATTCAATTATTTCTACTTAATCACTAGACTTTTAGTTCACTGGGAATATTTGATATCCACAGAAGAGGAGACGAGGGTTTTCTATTTTCGTTTGGAGATTAACGTAGCCTGGAGCGAGCTCTATCAATAATTCTGAAAGAAATCAATTTCTTTATCCGGCGGGGATGCTGTCAAAAGCCATCAAAGTCTGCGTAGCACCTTGAGCGTGTAAAATACAAAAACAAGAGCAACAAGGGCGCAGCATCCAATCACAGCACTTGCACTTCCGGCGAATCGCGCGGTTTCTATTCAAAGATTCGGAAAACAGGATAAGGATTTCGCGCGAACACACAAGGGACACACTCGTTTGAACCCGAGCCCCGAGCTTACCAATTTACCAATTTCCGCAGTGTTCCAGCAAGTGCGCATTATATTATCGCGGGCTGGACCAAGCGATAGCTGCTGGGGAGAGTCGAGAACCCGAGGACCCGAGGAGCCGAGGAGCCGAGGAGCCGAGGAGCCGCTGCAAGCCTCTGCGTACGAGAGAGAAAGTGCGCACCTCGACGCCGTGGAGTCTGGACTGAGTCGCGAGGCTGGTGTCCGGATCAGCTGTCGTTCGAATCGGGCGCGTGCCTCCCGCCACTTTTCCCCTTTTGTCCCCGTGCTAATGAGCCCCCAGACCACCGCACCACTCGTCACATCGCACCGACTTCTAGGTGCAGGCGTATCCGCTATCTCGATTACGATTAGGCTGCGCTGCTTCTGCGGGGCGGCGGGACGGAAGGGGGGGAGTGGGGGAGCCTGACGCCGTGTTTTTGAAGATTTTCACGCCATGCCGCATAACGACATTCACATTTCGAAATTCCTACTTCAGGAAGACGAGGCTGGCTTTTGTAATATTTCTCTTCATTTATTTCCCCGAAATCCACGGGCATATGCTAATAATGCAACTTGTCACTCGGACATTATTCAATATCCCTTACAAGAAGAACCCTATTTATTATTGCGATATTCTGTAGTGACGTTGTGTAATTTTTTATTGCGATCCATTCCATTATGTAAATGGATATTGTTGTTTTATTTTAATATCGTGTATCTTCAGTGCTGGAAACATAACGCACAGAATATTAACTACGGAGATAATCTTATGTACGAATCTCATAATTAATTACATGTCGTTTGAGCCAACAATAATTTCAGTCAATTGGTCTACTATCGATGTAAGTATAAATATTAGTATCGCAATATCATTTCTATTATAATTTAGCAGGTTATTGGTTATTTGGTGCTAAATCTTTATCAGTCGTATGATCGTATTACTTTAAAATTTGCTGTTACAAATTAATGATTCAATGAATATTATTATTAAAAAGCTTACCGATCAGTGGGTGCATAAATTACTTAAAGCACCCTTACTTCCTCTAGTGAATAGATTGTACTATCTAATATCATTAGCATAGGCGTTACGATATGAACTATAAATTTCGTATTAAATACGTGGCACTGTCAACAGCTTATACTACTTATAATATTCTCCAATAATTTAATCGACACTTCATTTACATCTTTTTACTTCCTGCTAATTAATATACCAAACATTGTAATAATATAACAATTAACATTTCATCTGTTATTGTTGCAAAAACAACAACAATAATAATAATAACATCCACAACAGCAATAATTTATAAATTTTTTATGATTTTTTTATTTCAACGATTACTTCTTAAATTTTATTTGGATATTGTAAAATATAAAGTCATCAAAGGCACATCTACAATATATTTATTCAGCAATTTCAAACAATATCTTCCATGATTAAAAAAGTAATTGACTATATATTGTATATTGAATTTCTCTTTGTTACTACAACAAACAAATAAATACATATTTATTTTATACATGAAATATTACAATAAATTTCAAAGGGATATTATGGCTACACAATTTTCAAGTACACCCAATATAATTGGCGATTTTAAGTCCATGCATACAAATTTGCAAATTATTTATAAAAAAGCATTATAACAACTTTTTTTCACAATATTGATATAATTCTTTCAATAATGAATTTTTAAAATAATACAGAAACAGTTACTCAATTTAAATTTAACTAAAATTAAAATTGACTAATAATAAAATTATTCTTTTGAAATATATGACTATTTAACTATTATATAACTAATAAATTTATAAAATATATAATATTTTTATTATTTGTTAAGAATTAATTATAAATTAATAAAAATAATTCCTAGATAATTATACTTAAAAGTTAAAAATTATATAAGAACAACTCTTTTTTGTAATATAATTTAATCCAACAGAGTAAGAAGATGTAACTCCGATTACTATTAAGTATCTTCATTAGAAAAATTAAAGTACTATTTAGATGTATCAATCCAGGTTATTATTCATTATAAGTTACTTAATTATTAATATTATAAATTTAGCGAACAATTTGTGAATTTATGAAAAACAGATTTAAGATTTTTAAGTCTAGTTGATTTTTGTCAACTAGATTTCTAACTCTATTTTAATGAGGTACGAATGTGCAAATACTTTATAGTTGTATAATAATATTCATTAACAAATAATATTAAAATTGATATTATAATATTAAATAATTTTAAATTTAAGATAATAGAAAGTAACTATTAAAAAATAAATTTATAAATAAATATAAAACTTTAAAATTCATATTGTTGAAAATATTAAAATGTATATATTAATAAACGTATAAAATTTAAATATAATTTTATTAAATTTTTTGTAGAAAAATTTTGAAAGCATTTTTTCAAAATGTAATTAATAAAGAATATATAATATATAGAAAATAAATATTTGTAATAAAATGTAATAAAGCTTAATAAATATAGTTTACAATTCTAAACTAAATTAGTAAATTTAAATTAAAAAGTTTACAATTTGAAATTTATACATTTTTAACAAATCTCATGCATAAGTACAAAAAAATATTAAAACTATTTTAATGTTAGTAATGTATTGAAAATAATATAAATCGTAATAAAAAATAAAAGTATATATTATAAAAATTTACATAATAGATTTTAAATGATAAAAGATTTAATAATAATATTTTGTTTCGATAGATAAGAAAATTGTAAAATATTAAATACCATTTACTTATAATTAAATTTTATTATTCACAAAAGTTATCAATTAATTTTTGTTTTAAATAAAATTAAAATTTATTTAAAAATGTAATATGCTAGGGAAGTGTTAATTAAAATAAAAAAATCTTTTTTTAATGATTAATAAAAATTAATAAATAAAGAGCTGAGTCAAACTACTTAAGTTAGGAATGAAATTTATTATTTTTCCCTTCTTTTGGTTCACTATTAAATTCTGTTTTCCTTTATATCTCGCTTCTAATTTTTGGTTATTGTTTGCACGGCATAAAATATTTATTATCAATCACTGACCAAAATGTGTCGAATAGTGGACACCGGCTTTGTCTTCTGAAACGAGGAAGAAAATTTTTCATACGAGATCAAATTGTTGAGTTTGTAAATAATAGACGACACAATACTAAACACATTGTTTCGAATTAATAATGTTAAAGTGTCAATAGTTGAAGAACAATTGAATACCAGATAGCAATCAGATCAAATTTCCATTGTATGCACAAAATTCGTAAATGGGGAAGAGAATCGTGTAAGCTGGTAAAATTGTTTTACACTTAGTCACCCTCATGAATCGGTAGGATCTCCGGATTTCATTATACTATAAAATTTAGACAGACTATATAAAGTTTATTAATTTTTTTTTTTGTAATAATATAAATTTTGCCGCATCTTTTTATCATAAGTTATATAATTTTTTATCAATTTGATACACATTTCTTTCATTAGGGAGGGTATTTTTGATAATGAATTTATTTTTGCAAATACTCTTTACGACCTACAAATCAAACCTAGGTTTCGATAGAAGAAAAATCTTTTGGTTTCCATTCCAAAGGTAAAGTCATAAATCGATTAAGATAAAAAATGTGTAAATACGCGATCAGGTCATTACAGTTACAATCTAAGTCTTACTTTTTAAATTACAAATCGATATAGAAATATAACTTAAATAATCTTTCCAATTGTTTTGTTTTGATGTAATTGTTTAATTAGTATTTATCAGTCAAGCCTAAAAATTCAAAACTAAGCCTACACGTGTATTGCGTACCAATTCCTTAGAGATTTTTTTTAACGTTATTAACTAATGTTAACGAAAAAATGCTCCACAAACTTTCGGGATAAATGATTTAATTTAGTTTTATTTAGGATTTTTCGAACTTGATTTTTATTACATTACCAATTTGAGATTATTGACCAGTTTTTTCCACGTCTTTTGTAATAATTGTAGTGAATAATTCAAGATTTACCAAAGCTTCTATGAAAAATATTAAAAAGGTGTATGATGATTAAAAAATAAAACTTTTTCTTTGTTATTAATTAAATTATGTAAGAATTCAATAGTAATATTTTCAAGTCTATGAGCACAACTAACTATTGTTTATAATATTTTGTTGCAAAAAGTAAACTGTTAATTTTATTGTCATGAATTATCGTATTATCACTAGTTACTTTACATTGTTCTCACGACTTTATCATTTATATTTTATAGGCGTTTTGGTGCAGTGAATCGAAGTATTTATAATGTATCACGAATATACTAACGAAAGAGGTTAAAAATTATGTTAAAAATTACTATATATGTCACATTATTGCTACTTATATTTTTATTTATTTCCACTGGTGAAAATTTTCTCACATACCCATTTCTTTTGTAAAAACTTTTGGTTAGCTAAAAAAAAATGCTATTATACTTTAAAATTTCACTTCTAATGTGGATATCTAAACTTATAATCTAAATGCTATTTTACTCGAGGACCCAATTAGCTTACTTTGAAATTCTTATCATGATTTACCTAATTTTTTTTTTTACTATAAATCGTGCATCTTCTCTTTACTCCTCCGTGTGCTCACATACAGCCAGTTGATTTGTACATTCAACATAGAATTATCCCTACTTCTGTTGCTTAATTTATAATTGCAATTTACTTTCGATGCTGTATTGTGGTGACAGCTATGTTTCATAAAATTTAATTATTGAATCGGAAATGAGATTCATAAAGAAATTGAAAAAATCCATACATCCAAACATACATGCATACATGATTGCACATATTGATGTATATGTGTATATAATAATACATTGTTAATATTGAACTTTATTATTAATTTATTTGAGCACTTGTCATGTTTAATTTTTGATATTGCATCAAGGGTTGCTGATAGATCAATTCTGGAGTTGTTTTGCTCAGAGAATATCAAATCTCAACACGGATGCATCAATTCAATCTTTCAGATTTATTCATTGTTAAACGCTAAGCTTACACTTTATATCATTCGAATAACTATCATTTTATCATCCAGTTAACCAAGAATATTTACATTATCAATTAGCTCATCTAATCTTTCCTCCAATAGTTATATATCAGTCGTTACAAGAAAGTCTTAGTAATTAAGAATATACATTTGTATCTGTGCATGTTTGTACACATGCTAATTCATTTTTTTTTATAGTTTAAGAGTTTTATTCTCATTTTCAAGCGAAGAAGATTTTTTAATCCCCTTTAGATAATAAATTTTTTTTTTTATCGTTCGCTTCCTTAATCGCATTATTTATTATACAACTTTGCTGAAAAATCCACTTTCTCATTTCCTTACAAAGTCGGGTAATTTTGATTTAAGCATGGAGAATGCAACAAGTTTAGAATTTATTATATTTTAGTTAAACTGTAGAAATTGAAATCTAATAATATAGTTTAAAATTAAATTTTTATGGAATAAATATTTTTCATTTATCATCTAAATGTTTCAAATTAACTTTTTAAACACATTAATAATAAATATATACTAACGGTGAAGATAAGAATTAAAAATTGTAATTAATGTATTATTAATTCTAAAAATCTTTATAACTTTGTAGATTTTTAATTTGAAGCCTTTCGCAGAGAAAAAAGATTGAGAAATGTAAGTATGGTCAAAAAAGTTAATTAAAAATAACTTACATTTTAAGCGTAATTTTAAAAACAAAATTAAATAAAATTAACCACAATTTATTCTCATTATTTAATAATTTCATTATTCAGCCAACTGTTATAATTTTATGAGTATGTAACCACTTAAAAGATAATTTATTTACTAGAAAGACCGCAACATAATTTTTGTTCAATATTTACTTATAAAGGTGGTTCTTCAGTTCCTTTATCATAGTCAAGCTTTGATGTTGAAATTAAAAAAAATCAATATCTTTATTGTATCACATAATAGATATAGTATTGCGAAGTAAATGTAAATTTTAATAGCGTTCGGTTAATTTTGTATGAGACAACATAAATTTAATAAGCGCTATCGTTGTTGCCTAGCATTCGGTGCCTACCAACCTCATTGTTTATCGTATCAATGGGTCATTTATAGCCCCATAAGGGATGACCATAATTGGGGTCAATAGAAGTATAACTGATAGCACTCAGTCGGTACAATTTGTTGACCATATTTCTCGTTTGTATACAACTTATGTACGTGCTGTCGAATAGAAATTTTACATTCATACTAAGTATAAATTAGGCACACTTCTCTTTTTCAGTGATTTGTGGAGTCAAGCAGCAATTTATTGTACTCTAAAAATGCATTTACACACAGTTAAAATGATTAACAAGTAATGCAAAAAAAAAAATTAATGAATAATAGAGAGGTTTTGACACGTATTGCTAGTATCTTCTATCATGCATGTGTTTTCATGAATCTTAATACAAGGCTTGAGAGGTAATTGATTAGTAAATGTTGATTTTAAATGTGCTAATGAATAAATTTAGTACTGTCTCGTAATTCTAATTTATTCATTAAGACTTTTTTTCAACATTCATTAATTAAATTGTGTGTTTGAGACACTTATATTGGAAATGGGTATAAAAACTTTAGTTTGTAAAACTTAGAGCTCGAGCAAGGACCGATTGTAAAGACAGGTTGAATAGTTTTGGATAAAACTCAGAGAAGTTTGACATCTTCTCGGACGGAAAAAATAAATGTAGCATCTCGATCTGAAAACAATAGAATTGTATCTGATTCACAATAAGCATCATTATTTCACGATTATGTACAGTACGTGTTTCATTTATCGATTCGTGGAACTTGATTACGGGGGGGGGGGTAATTGATTTTAGATAGAGAGGACTTTTCTTTACATTAAGAACAATGTTCAAGCATTTCAATTGAGTTGGTCTACTTATTGATAAGTGTGCAATGTATGGTTTAAGACTCGAATTACAAAGTATTTAACGACAACAACAATTTGTTTACTGATCTGCAAAGGTCCTCATATTAAAAGCATAAAATAATAACTTAATGTGCATATAATTTTGACACTCATAACAGACTTGATATATGTCCGTTAAATTAATGCAAATCTATCTCTTGACAGCGAATCTAATCAAGTACATTGATGAATCTAGATTCTAATGCTTTTTTACTATTTATTAGAAATGACGTTTTTTATATTACATGATCATTAAATATTATTATTGTATATTTATTGTATAGTGATTCGCTTCTGTTTATTCGTTCCTTAAACTCATGATAATTATTATTACTATTAATATTATAAATTAAAAATGTAGAAAAAATAATTCAATAAAAAGAAACCAAAATTTTGTGAGTGGCAAATATTTCAATTGCCAAGTCTTCTGATCGGATACCACTAAATTTAAAAATATTAGATATTTTTTATCGTTTAAATATTTTACTCACGATTATATTTAACTTTGTGCTGATGAAAGTTGCAGCAACTCAAGTTGGTAGAGTTTAGAGATGTAAATCTCATGCACATGATCCTCTAGTTAATAACGTTAATAATACCGTCAATACTGCCAAACTAACCTCGAACGAACAAATCGCTCTGGTAACAACTAGTGCATATACTGTTTCGTAAAAGTTTTATTAATTTACTCGTATTAGTGTAAGAGTAGGCAATAGTGCCGAGAAAGCGTGAATCGCGGTTGAGTTAGACACATCAGTAAATGCTTACTTGCTTACTTACAGTTCGGGCGAACTGCCACCGCGACTCGTCGTTGTTTATAGTTTATTATCGTTAGTTGGAATCGAGTATATTTGCGTTTTTCATGGTATATTAAATAATTTGTTGAGTCAATAAAAAGGAATAATAATAGGAGTGTGCCACAAATCAATTTATTTTTAATATGTTTTTGTTGACTTGCATTTTAATTTTTAGGCAAAAGCTTAACGGTACGGACTTTAATTGTTCGCAATAAATCTAAGATGAACAAGTAAGACGTCGCTTCCACAGGATTTTCTGTAGCTATTACTTGATTCACCTACAGGGTTACACAGAATCTTTAAAGAAAAAATATAAAACTACGTATTTATTTCCAGTCCGCCTTATTCGCTGATATTATTTAGACTGATGCTTTGCAACGGAAAAACTCTGTCTACTCCTGTTTTTCGCCAGAAAAGGTTATAAAACGCACACACAGAAAAATTTGCCTTGCAGATTTGCGCCTGTCAGGTAATTCGATGTTACCCTTTTTTATCACTTCACAATTTTTTGCTATTTCTACATATTTTAGGATTAGCTTCTTTTATTTTATTAACAAATTTCTAACATCACTATAAGTATCACGATGCAGTATATTATCATGTTGTACAACTCATTTTAATATGTTTCAGATTTCTGATATACCAGCTAAATTTCGAACTTATTTGAATTGGCACTTTTATCTCCTAATTCGTAAAATAAAATCGCGCAAAGAATAATTATTTTAATTACAAAATTGCATTAATTGGAGAGGCTAAATTAAAAAAAAGTAATAATTATGCTGGTGAATATATATTTATTCAAAGTATACCAATTTTGCGATAAAAAGAATGAACATTATTGCTGAGATGTGTACTTGAGCCGATTTCGCCATAAAATGGGACCTCATTGTTTGCAAAAGAGTTCAGTCATACGATAGACGTCTGAGAGACTGAGAGTTTTGGCAAAGTTGGACGTAGATCAAGTCTTATCTTATCTCTTGTAAGCACGGCTTTGTCTATTCAAGTCTTCACAATCCCAACCGGAACCTCAGACCCGCCACTCCACAAATATTCCAGAGTGCATTATTGACAATTATTTCGCCCAAGCAACAGTTTATTAGTGTACTCGAGGCGTTAAGGATGGTGTTCAGTTGGTGGTGCATAATAAAACTAATAATGCATCCATTTTAGCACATATCTTTCTACTTACGGTATGCAAAAACATTTCGCCGTGCAAGAAAGTCTCTTGGTGGCGCGAAGAAAAACGGAAATGCATTGAATTTCGCATGAGTGTCTCTTTTCATAGTAAATATTCAAACCATTATCTGCGCGCATACTCGCTTTCTTATTCGTCATTAAAGTAATAAATCATGATAGAAAAGCTGGTAAGCTTCTTGAAGGTTTATCGAAAAACGTAGCGCATCAAGTTAAAAAAATTTGTAGCTAAATAAAATTAAGAAATTTATGTATATATATATACATATATATATGTGTGTTATAATAAAAAATTTGGTTCTGTTTGCAGAGTTCTAACATACTAATTTAAATAAAAAACTTTAAATAATGAAATTATTAAATTATTAATAAATGAAGGTTAATTATTATTTTACAAATTTTATTTATATTTATTCTGTTAAAGAATATAGAAATTTTTAATCAAACTCATGCTTATTTTTGGTTAGTATACCACTGTTAGATTTAAATTGAATAAATATACATATCAATACAGATGAAATGAAATTAAAAAATGGTGCTTTAATTGAACGATGAATTATTCTTATAAAATAAGACACAATATATTCATGCAAAGTATAGTTTGTATTTATTGAAAATATAAAATATTTATAATATACGATGATACATAAAATATAAGTACAGATAAATTGAATATATAAATTTGTAATGCTTGAATACTGACTTCAATCTACTCATTTATTTTGCTTTTTACTTTTCTTATCATCAGATGTGAAAAATTTAAATATATATTCTTTAAATCAGAATTCAAATAATAATAATAATAAAAATAAAGCATTTGAAGAGTTGTTGTAACAAAATATTAGAATAATAAAATTGAAATTGTAGAATATGTTTTTATTTTGTATTTGATCAGTAAATTTCATAGAAAGTTTACGTTAATTCGATCAATAAAGTAATTTTATTTAAATATACGCGGTAAATAAATTTTTCAAAAAAAAAAAAAAAAAAAAATTGATAATTGTGTAGCTAAAGATAAAAAGCTAAGAATAAAATTTATAAATAATTTCTAAAATTATTTTCAGAGCAATAGAAATGATTTTATTTGTGTTTCAGTTGTTTGAACAACCTGAAATTTTATTCTGTTTTAATGCCATTATGTATCTCTATATTTCAGGGTGTATCAAAGTATTTTACTGATTATTCACATGACCATTACATTTAAATTATAGTTTAAAGAAACTAGGTAACTTAGACGTTAAGCAGTTGTGTTATTTAGAGATTAGTGGAAAAATGAGATGAGCGTAAAACGATTTTATTAAATTGAAAAGTACATAAATTTCGAGATATATGATATATTATCGATAGTTTTCATGAAATATTACACGAAACGAGTAAAATTTAAGGTGAGATGATAAGCCGCGTACTTGAACGCATTAGCTCCTTTTCAAGCTAATGCTTCCGAGATGTATGGGGGACGAAAAGGCGAATCTACACGCGAATCGCAGCATCCAAACACACATCTGATTGAAATCTGGACGTGCGGGAGAGAATGTGCGACACCGAATAAACGCCAACATCCTTAAACAAAAACTCTAGAATTATACGAGATTTGCAAAACGAGAAACAGTCGGGAGAAACGCAATTCACGATTCTCCCCAAATTTGATGTTTTCAAAGCATTTTATAGTAATTTCTATAACGCACATTGTATTTTTGTTTTACTGACATTTTTATATGAATGCAGGCAGAGCTATAGCACTGGAGCTGTTAAATATACGTTCTCATGTTCGTTAAATCACCGAATGAACAATTTAAGGTAAACTAATTCAATTATTTAATCGAATTGCTTTTCATCAACTATTTCAAATAATTCTCTTTTATCATGCATATTTTCAGTTTCATACATAATGGTTTTTCAATAAAATTTTCGTATTGTGTGATTCAGATTGTATTTTTATAAGTTTTTTTTTTTTTAAATAATATTTATGGGATTTTTTTTTTTTTTTTTTTTTTTTTTTTTTAAATTCTTTTTTCGAAAGCGTATATTATGTTTTTACGGAACGAAAATATTCTTGTAAGTTACTAAATAATAATCTATGCATTGTAATAATGAATATTATATATAGATTTGTATACAAGGAATAAATAGAAGAAACGCAATATTTTGTAATAGCGAAGAGTAAAGTTCATAAAAATATTATTTTTTAATTGTAAATATAGAAATTTACTATTGCTATAATTTAATTAGATATTACAAAAAATTTCTTTTTATTCAAATATATATTTCAATAAATATATACATATAAATAAATTATTTAATTTAATCAAATACTTTTTTAGTTTAAATTGATTATTGAAAGCCCCATTTAACATTGATGTTGACAAAATATAATATATAGGAGGATGGCAATTTTTCATTAAATAAGTAAGGTGGTTAAAGTATATAAATAGCAATTCTTTATTTTTATTTATTAGTGTGATAAATGATGTGAAAGTCTCAAAAAAATTTTGTTTTTTCGAGCCATGCAAACAGTGAAATATGATTTAGTGGTCGATGAAGCTTAGAGAATGATATTTTCACTTTCATTTACTTTAAAAGCACAAGTTCAAATAGATTGATAATATGTTCCTTTGAAAGATTTAACCAATAATTTTAAACTACCCTAATATATGTTGGAAGTTAAAAAAATTTGGTATTCCAGCCAATAAATCATATCATCATACATAATTCCATTTCAAAGTTATTCTTTAACCAACTTTTTCCAGTATCGTTCGCTCAAATTTTATCTCATAGTATAGTGCGAGAAAAATTGCACCTCAAAAACTTGAAGCACTTTTGTCCATATCTGGATGAAATTCTTGATTAATCATTGCAGGGCAGAGCTGGGTATCGAGTAGGACATTAGATTTATTTTCAAAGACGCGATATTTTTGTATTTCGATCAATGCACGCGAGTTGTTTTACATTTAAATGGCCTCTGCATTTCTTTTTCTCTATTGTGGATTCATGTGTCGGGGCAGTTATGGCCACGTCAAAGTTGAGCACAGTTTGATTGTTCGCGCATCCGAAGGACGTATTTTTCAGCGTAGGTTAATGTCCACAAACTATATAAAGTGCGAGCCCAAGTTCATAAATCTGTTTATGAACCACCAGATCTGTTTGGGGGCGAGAGTCGCTAATTTTTCCGACAGAGTTTCGAAAAAGGAGAAGCTAAAGCGAAAAAGTTGAAGAACGTAAAGGGATGGCGGGAACAATTTTGTGGGAACTCGACGATTATGACTTTCTGGACTTGGGACGGTGGGGTGGATCGGAGAAGAAGAAGTAACAGGGAGGAGGAGCGGGAGGAGATGGAGGGACCGCGCGGGATCCGGTCGTAGCGAGAAGGAGCGAGAAAGGGGTAGCGGAGGAAGGAAGAGACACGGAGAGATAGAGAAGGTAGGGGTGGTTTCGTCGGATGCCGGTGGCGCGCGCTCGGTTCCACCAGCGGGAGAAAACCCTTCAGTTAAAGCGCGCACCCAGGGAGGTGCGGACCCTGTGCGACTCGCTCTCCTCCAAGATCTCGGCTTTCCCGATTTTCCTCCAATCGAGAAAAGCTCCTCATTACAAGTTACACATTACGAGTAATCCCTCTGTTTAAATGCACCCCCGAGGACTCGCCCTCCCCCCGCCTTCCCCATTAATCCGGTTCGTGGTAATACCATGCGGCGAGTCGTTTTATGGCCTGTGGCACTAAACATTTTATGGCCTCGGTTCAGGCTTGTAATAGAATAAACTCTGGTACACGGTGTCGACTTGTATCAAAATTTTCCACACAACACATTGAATCGGGAGATCAAGAGACATTTTACCGCTCGAGGCCAGAAGGTAAAATGTAAACTGACACGCGTCTTGGCCCACGATGTGAAGCTCTCAAAGTTTATGCTCACGCGACCAACGATTTCACCAAAAGTAAGTTGATGAATGTGAATTTGACTATGTGATTGCTTCGAGGGAATAAACTCGAAATCATTCATTTTTATTTATCAGCACAGGTAGATACATCGGCTCTCGATGTGCCCAATTCCGTCCAAACATATTATACATTACATTCTATAATTCTCGGTCCTCTTTATTTTATCACCCCTTCGCGTTTTTAAAATTGTATCTCAACTGCAGGCTGCCTTTTAATCTGCCCTCCAAATATTACTATTTACATTAACCTCCGCCGCAAATTTTTAATTTTGACGAAAATACTACTTTCTAATTAAGTATTTCTCTTCAATCCCGTTAATCCAGCTTTAATTTATAAATATAATATGCTAAAATATGAAAAACAAATTTCCGAGCCACTCATTATCTATAAAACTACCCAAAGCCTAATAAATGTGTTATTAAGATAAATTCGTTAAAATTTATGATAATTTATACGCAACATATCAACCTCGACAAATCTCCATGAAAGTCAATATTTTTCTGATCATCAAATTTAAATAAATTACCGTCACCAACTATGCATTATTTAAATGTAGCTCTAGTAATGATTGTATGTATGATCAAATTAAACACAAATATTACTATAATTTTAATCAATAGTAAATATCTTAATTTACATACTTTTATTTTATAAAAATATTAAGATGATCCGAATTTAATTTAATTTATAAAAGAAACACGAATTTGATTATTTTGATTATTTTGAGCATTGTTAATCACGACTTTATATTAATTAATATAATAAAAAATACTGATGCAAATGCTTGTATGCATAAGCATAGAATATTCTTTAATAAATAAATGGTTTAATGAAATTCAATGTTAATAATAATTTGTGATAAAAGATAATATCCTAAAACTTCATCAAGTAATTAAACATTTTTTTTCCATATTCTTTTATTCAAGTTAAATATTTTTTTAGTAATTTTTTAATTTTTATACCATAAAAATTATTTTAGTTTCAATTTATAATTTATAAAAAAAAAAAAAAAAAATCATCTTTTATATAATATTATATTTGATACTATTGCTTTATTATTCTATTCATATTGAACATATTTGTACATATATTTTTATAAGTAATATATGATATATGTATAATAATATTTCAAAAAAATTGAGAATTCTCTCTTGTACTATTAAATCATAATGTTTATCTATAGCAATTCATTTATTTAGTACACTATTTCACTAGTTGTGATGTGTATAAATATAATGATATTTCATATAAATTTATATTTATTCTCGAATATCTATTGTTTTTGTTTTGCATTTTAGAATGTTATATTACATGATGTATTTATCCGTATAAAATATCAAGAGCAATTTGGATTGTTCTTGATTTAATTAGTTATAGAATTTATTACAAAATTGAAATGATAATTATACTGAGTGAATATTTAATAATTTACTTTTATATACAGAAGATATTTATGTATAAAATTAAATTTTTATTCATGCGTCTATAAATATAATTGTTAATATTATAAAGTTAATTGTCAATAAATTAGTGATAATATTCATTTGATTTATTTTCACTTATAAGAAGAAATGACTGTAAATATTCCAAAGTATCTTGGATGGTTTTAAGATACAAAAATATAATTAAAAAAATTCAACAACATTTAGTTTGTATTTTCTTTTTAAACAATTTACATAGTATATGTAACAAATCATATAAAAAATATAAAAAAAATGTTTATAAAATATGTTTGTATTAAGAATTACCTATGTCTATGAAATATTGCAATTCATAATACACTTTAATTTGGAAAAATTAAATAGCTGAAAGTAATCCTTCATGAAGTGTATTAAAATTCGATAAGAATACAACAAAATTTCTAGATAATAATGATTTTTCATTTAATATAAATTTTAATAATATTAAAATTATGACATTTTAAGTCAAATATGAACATTTTTTATTATTCACATGGTTTTTTTTATAATGAATAAAAATAATAATATAAATTATGACATTAAAGAATATTCTAAGATAATTTATTTTATAATTATAATTCATTAAATAATTTATATTTTTGGAATTATTTTAATATCTGTCTATTATTGTTATTTAACTTATTAATTATTCTGATTTTAATTAGAAAATTACATAATGATATACCATTCTGCTAATTATATGTGATTGATTATGAGATTAATTATTGAAAAAATTAAGTTTAAGTATTGAAATAGTATAAAAGATTATTCAATTATTCTTAAATATTGAAATATCCTATTTTAAAATTACAAAAAAATTTGATTTAACATTCTTTGTATTCAAGTATTTTCTTTTTTGAGATCTCATTGTATTAATATTACGACTGCTTATTACTCGCCAATTTTAAAATATTAAATATTTCATTTTTCTGTATATCGGAACAACTTTCTTTTTATATACATGTTTTATTTTTTCTGCAAAATATTTTCTGCGGCTCAAATGGAGACAAAAAATAAAATTTAGAATAGTGCTAATAAAAACTTCCAAATATTCCACGATTTTTCCGTTCGAGTCAATGTACTTTGTGGAAGAATATTTTCTTGCTTATATTTATACAGAAACCATTCGTGTAAAAATCAGAAACATATATATATATATATATATATATATATTACCAATATTTATGCAGTCTTATGGTGGTAAATGTAATTTACAAGAATAAATTATTAAATTGCATTTGGACGAACTTGTAATGGATAAAGTTTGAAAACGAGGCCAGTCTTCGAACTTGTTATCATGTGATAATTGTTGTAAAATTATTTAATGGAAATCAATGCGAATGAAAAATAAAGAAGCACAAGAATGAAGTACAGTTGAGCGGTTAATGAATTAATTAAAAGAATTAAAATTTGTTTTCTCGAAAGAAGAGAGCATTCCAAAATTTAGTACCTCAATTAGTGAAGCGCGACTCGGTAATGCTCAGCATTGAAAATTCTACAGCTTTAATTAATGCACATTATGAAATAATGTAATATTTATATATATATATATATATATATATATATTTTTTTTTTTTTGAGGGGAACGATTGCGGATGGGGGAGGCGGGTATAGTAAATGCGTCGTGACCACCGATACACAGATAGGGATAAGGAGGGAAAGAGGGTTGATTAACATGTTTCGAAGTATAAGCGATTGGTAGGGGGTGTAACGAAATTATGTAACCTCAATCAAGGCTTGATCATGGAGTCGAATTGTAATGGTAGACACATCAATGGCTCGTTTCTACCTGCAATCGGACTCGGCGGGCTGACTCGTGTCACGATGTGTTACTCAAATCAAAATCACCACACCGAATTACCTCGATTTTCAAACGGAATACACACCCCTGCATATGTGTGCGATTTTGTGGTATTAGGTAGTAAATTATTATACACTTTATTGCTCTACGCTTTAATATTCTGCCAAATGATTTTTCAAGTATACTACTGAAAGTATCTACAGTGCTCGTGCATAAAATAGCTATAAATATTTTCATTTGTCAAATTTTTTTATGATTTTATCCGTGGTAATACTTTTTATATATTTTTTAATTTTTTTTTTTCTTCTTTTTTTTTATGCCAGACTAATTCAATTATGAATGTGAATTTCAAATCCTTTCGTTACATTCAGAACCAATGTATTTAATTACATTTTATAATATTCCTTGATGCTACTCTCAGAGGCTAATTGATTTTTAAAAATAATACTCTATTTTACTTTAATTAAATTTGAAATTTTTATTATTAATTATTTTATTTAATACATATTATGAAAATAAATTAGCTTATTAATTTTAATGTATCAAAGGAAATTAAGTCAGTATTTTGTTCATTTCTTGGGAAAATTAAAATTACGACTATCGTTTAACATCAAATCATATTTCATTGATTATTACGTATTTGAAAATAATCTGATTGTAAAAAGCCATCCAAGCTATCTTTTCCATATTTCAGTATTATTGCAGTCGAAAAATTACTTACTTGGAAGTTCCATACTTTTTTCTTTATTATATTATCCACTGAGATTGTAGACATGACTATATATACGATTAACCATTGTATTCTATTAAAATACATTATTTAAATTATAATATACTTGAGTATTCATAAGTTTGCTTGTATATTACGTATATCCTAGCATTTAAGGAATTATTTTTTATATTTATTATTCTTATTTTGAGAAATATAGGGTTTAAATCAATAGTGAATGTATGCTTATTTTTATATACATATATATTTTTAAGACCATTATCTTAATTATTTTAGTAGTGGTTCATCGTTTTTAAAGTTTTTTAGATGCATTTATTTTTAACTCATTTATATAAAATTAAACAAGTTTATATTTTTAATTTTGTTTGTTTGTTGAAATAAGATATTATTTTTTACTTTTTGAAAAACTATCAGTGGAAGAAATTGTATCGACAGGTTAATCAATAGAATTAAAATCCAAGTACAAATGGAATTCTGAATAAAGTATTTGTAAGAGCTAAAATACAAATACATTTGATTCAGCTTTGAAAATTGGAATTTCAGTCATTGTTACATCAATTGGTCTTATTGAGGTATTTTTTCAAGATTCTCAAGTGGAGAACATCGAACTATACTATTAAAATTGTAAATTGATAAACTCTATATATACGTAAGTACTTTAGTGAATTATTCCTAGAATTTATGAAATATGATTATTAGTATTATTGGAATTCAATCTTTTTTTATCATTCAATTTTATAAATCAAATAGTAATAATGTAAGTATAATTTTGTAGTATAATACAACGATAAGAATAATTTGTAAAACATCTGTTTTAGATACGATTATAAGTGATGTAGGACGATGAGAATATTTATTATCTACTATACTTAAATTTGAAATTATGTTAATAATCGATAAAAAGAATATTTATAATATAATTTTGAGAATAAAGTGAAATGTTTATTAATCCTAGAGTACCGAATGAGTCACATTACATTGGTGTTGCAGTTTTTGTTGTCCTATTTTTTAAATGAATATAAGTTACTAAAAATGAAATCATAAATATTAATTAAGACAGGTGCTAAGCTTCCATAGAAGGAGAAAGTCTGCTGGTTAATCTCTTTATGCTACCAGGTTCACTTGAGAGGATCTGCGATTAGAGAAATGAGTATTGCATTTTATGTGAGATTCTCGTTAGTTTGGCTGCATTGTCGCGTTGTTAGGTGTCCCGAGTATAGTTTCCTCCACTTTGAAGACCGCGCCCTGGTTTCTGGTAGTCCGAGTTCGTTTGGATACTTGACCCGTCAAAAGAGATCTATTATTTAAAGTGGACTCTAGGATTACTCCGGGAGTGCTGAACAACAAGTTATTATAAAATTTAATTAAATCTAATAATTCAAATTTTACCTTATTTTTAGTTTCATTAAATTTCAGCTAATTAAACAATTTATCTTTAATCAATTTTCACCACTCATCCAGTGAGCTCTTGTGCAAATTATTTTTGCTAAAATGAAATATAAAATAAGTAATAATTTTTTAATAAATGCAACATTGTGGAATGAAAGCAATTGTAAGACATAATCAATAACTGGAAAGCAATACGAGTTTTAATATTAACAGAAATGAAAATTTAAGAGGAAATAATTACTATGGATTAATCTCAAAAGACCTTTTGTCGTAGTATGAAAATATAAAATAGAGTATTTTAGATTTCAAAAGAAACCATTTATGCATTGACAAAAATATGTTTTTCAATTTCATTATATTATTTTTAAGCAAGTCATTGATAAATCTGTCAAAACTTCTATCTTTTTTACTTTTAAGTTTTTCCTGTACATACAAATGTTTGTGGGGGGGGGAGGGCAGGAATGGGGGTTTCACTCGATTACTTGTCTAAACTTGTACTAGTGGTTGATTATCCTTCACTTTCGCAACCATACATATATTGTATCCAAAAAGAGTAACTCGATTATCCAGATGTACTTTTTATGCTTTTTCTATTTTTATAATGTCTCTAAGATAATATTTTAAGAGTTTTTATTGGGTATTTCTAAAGAATGAGTGAAAAATTTAATTTTGTAAAAATTATTCTATACCAATTGTACAAACTAAGCTACTTTGAATAAAAAATTATTGGGTATACTGTTTCGCTTTTACACTAAATGTCGTCCTTAAATTACTATGTAATCCTGTAAAAATTGTAGGAAAGTAATATTTCAAAATTTATAAACGATTAATATAAAATTTTAAAAGCTATTTCATGCAATGGTAAATAATGGCTTAGAATTATAAAGCCACTACATACAGTGTCAGCACTATTTTAGATAATTACTACAAGAAGTAAATGTTAAACTATTGGCGAAGAGCCAAAGAGTTTCTACAGCCGACACAGTCCTGCATCTCTTAAAATATTATTTTTTAAATAGACAGTAAGTAGTCAATTATTATTGCACACACGCATATGAAATCCTGATATATGTATATATATATATATATATATATATTCACATTTTAATCAATTGTTAATTCTGATATTTAAAATTTCATTTAAAAGTATTCTACATTTGTTTTAAAAATAAATTTTTTACAAATAACTATAATTTAATTTACCAACTTTTAACTAAATAGATTATTGAATACTGGTTAAAGAAGATAAATTTTTGAAAACAAATTTTCGATTGTTTCCAAATTTGATTTTAAAGAAATTTTCAAAGTTGTATTCCGTGAAGGTAAAATAGTTACAGAAAAACTTTATCTTTGACTATTTCTGAACCAACTTTTTGCCATAGATATTACCATAAATTATTTTCGGAATAATAAACGAAACAAAGACCATCTGTAAAATATTTATGAATATTAATCTGCAACAAGAAACTTAATTAATTATGGATTGTATTTTAAGCTTTGACACTTTATAGCAGAAAAATATGTTTCTATTAATATTACAAACTTTATGATATATTAGATGCTAAAAATTCTATAATCCAGTAATAATAATAATCATTGCGATAAATACATAATTATTCCATAATTAGAAATTATAAATAGCTTATATAATAATTTAATAAATATTGTTAAATAAAATTTATAAGAAATCTGAAAATATTAAAAGAAGTTAAACTAATCAATTACAGAGATTAAAGTATAAGTGGATGAAATCTCAAATACAATAAAGAAATATTTTATAAATTCAAATCATTTGAAGTATATGTTGTAATAATTGCACAATTAAATAAGTAATAAATTTGTCACAATACAATTGTCGGTATAAAATTATCGAATTTTTAAATTACATGAAAATATTTGTTGCAGAAAAAATATTTAATAGCATAAATAAAGATTTATAAATAAAGATTTGACAATAAAAAATTATGTTTTAGAGATTAAGAAAAAAGGAAAGGTAATATTTTATATTAAAATTGAATAATTATTTAAAAAATTTTTATTAAATACCAAGAGAATAATTTAAATTATTTGGTACAAAACTTAAGAAAAGATTTTTTTTAGAACTAATTTAAATAAATTTATGTAGTAATAATATTACAAAAACAGATAAAAACTTTTTTTACTGTGTAATAAATTTAATTTTAAAAACGAATGCTTTTTGCATAAATCTTTAATTAATATAAACTTCCCAAAATAAAAGTATTTTATTCAAATAAACAATATTATTTTATTTATTAACAATTATTTTATTATATAAGAATCTATATATTTATACTATTATTGATGATAATAGTAATTTTGAATTGGGAATAAAAAAAGCTAAAATTAAAGTTTTTTAATAATGATCATAATTTCCATACCTCTAGCAATTTCAATACTAATAATTAAAATAAAAAGTTACTTACAATAAAGAGGTATAGCTAAGGATTGTTTCCGTGTTAGGGGATAGTTAAAAACAAACGAATTTTAACCAATATGACATGATGATAAACATTAGAAATGAAATAGGTGGTTACGAAAAACTAAGTTTAATAGTTATCAAATTTCTCTAATAAATTTAAATAATCATAAAATAATATTGTTTCTAGTAAAGAGAAATAATTAAAATAATTTTATTTTTTACTTATTTAACCATGAGTTGCATGATTAAAGAGTTTAATATTATATCAATTTTCCAAAAATTTAAAAATAAGTTCGAATAATAATTAAATATTATTTAAAAATATTAAAAATTATAAGTACATAAGTGTAATATTATATAATTGAATATTCAATAAGTCGATTATATTAAGTCCAAATTGTAATTAATCTCAATAAAATTAAAAGGTTTACGTAATTCATTTAAATAATTATAATATTTTTTATGAATATACAAAGCTATTTTTGGCTACTATTTTTGGATAATAGCAAAAAACAAGATTCACATGCAGCTTTATAAATATTAATATTATTAATATGATAATATATAATTTTTATAAATACGAATTTTAAAATATTAGATAACAACCCGTTATAACGCATTAATCTGCTGATATAATTTGTATATGCATTTAAAAAGTTTATTTATGAAAAATTTTAAATGTTCAATATAAATAACGAGATGTTATCGATAAAATTTTAATTTATCATATGAATAAATATTAAGTTAAGAATGTTAGTGATTTTGAAATATTGCCTAATGATTTTTATGATAATTAAAATGAATCAGTAGATGAATCAGAATAGTTTCAGAATTACAGCTACTTGTGTTGAAATATTTCGATAAATTACTTTTAAATTTAAACTGTTTAATCAAAGTTTTTTTATAGGAGCAATGTACATGTGTAAAATAATCTATTAGAACCTGTGCATTACAGCAGGACCTACTATCATCCCTCCGTGTTACCTTTCTATTGAATTATAATACTAAATTTATATATAAAAATATGGTGGTATTCGATGTGGTTGTTAAAGTTTCTAGCAAAAATTTGTTTAAGCATTAATTTTATATAAAATTTTTCATTCATACTGCACGACGTATATTATAATGAAATTATATTTTTACGATTATAGTTAGTTTTTGAAAAATTAAAATTTTTTTTTGATACTAAATGTCAATATTGTTTATAGTTCTTCGAACGACGAGAACTATTTTTTTTTTTTTTTTTAATTTAATTTACTAAGTTGACATTTTAATTGTGGTATATAATGAACTCCTGCATTATGTTGGATTTGTTAATTAATATTTTAATTTATGATGTTTATTGCGTGAATGTGATTTTATAACCTCCGAATATTTCGGTAAAATGAATAGTTTTATTTACATCTTTTTAATTGATTTTTTTCATTACAATTTATTTAACTTTATTATTGTATTGTTATAATTATCTTTTATACTCAAAATTATATTTCTTTTTTAAATTTTTATAAAATTAGTCCTACTATTTTAAGGTCATATGTTGATAAAGTAATCAATTTTATATTACACGTATAAAATTGTATTGTATTTTCTGTTAGTACATACAAAAAATGTTCATTATATAATGTTATAATATTGAATCAATATATAATTAAAATCACCGACAAAATAGTTAATAATATTTATTAATGATAAAAAATTATATTTTTTAGCAGGTAGCAACTAATTTGTAATTATTTTTTCAAGCTGAAAAATTATTAATTTTATATTTTTGAAAAGAAAATAGAATCACATTTTTCATTTTCAAATTATTAATGTTAAATACATTATATATTATGTTAGCAAATTTCTAAATATATATATATATATATATATATATATTACATATATATATATAAATAAATATAAATATTAAAAAATTTATTTTTTAATTTTTTTAAAAGGTATTCTTCATTTTATCTAACTGAATTTAATATAATTTAAAATATGTATACTGCAAATATCTTTGACAATAATTGAAATTTTCGCATACTAACTACTTTTCCATATTTTTCTTGGATATTGCAATCATTCAAAAACTTCTAATTGAAAATAAAAAAACAAAAATTTTTTTAAAAATAATGTAAATATCAAAACCGTTTAAATATGTAATTAAAATTCTTTTAGTATTATTATTTAGGCATAGAAAATAATTATAGCATTAGGTTTATAAAAATAAATACAGTAATACTCGAATGAAAAAGTATTGTATAATAACAAATTATACGGCAAACGTCCTTAAAATGAAAAAAAAAGATGAAAAATTTAATTGGTTGATTTCTATTTATTTATCGAATAAGTGACGAGAAGACTCTGTATATTTAAATCTGTAACGCATGGAATATTAATTTGTCTAGGGTTCAGATTTTCTAGAAAATATGAATCGTTACACCTGTGTCAAAGTTGTTTAAAACTTTACTTTAAACTATGACGTCTGTCTTTCAAGAGATTGATTTTGTGACTGACCACAACGGTCAGTCTCGATTAAAACTTTATCACGTACAGTCTCGTTTCCAACACCACCACCGAAACATATTAAACAAATATAGACATTAGAGGGAAATTAAAAGATGTCTGATAAAGTTATAACGTCAGTGTGATTAAGCGACAAAGGTTTTGTATTTATTTTATCTTTTTAATATAACCTGGTGCTTCTCTATACTCATATTCTCTTTACAGTTTTGTATTAATGATTATTCATTTATGCTTTTTTACATTCGAGTTAAATACTTATCGAATTTAATGAATATTATAATTGTGTTTAAAATAAAATACTAGCTACTAGACTAAATAATAATGTTTATTCTGTAATTTCTTCCTTTTCTTTTTTTTTTAACAAAAATGATAAACTACATGTATATTTGTGCTATACAATTTTCTAAGTACGATTAAAAGTGTAAACTTTTAATTTAACAAATTAATAATGTACGAACTTTTGTATAAAATTTATGAGATAAATTTTATAGTAATTCTCGAACTCGTAAATGTATACATATTAATCAAGTAATCGCGAGAGTTCCACTTAACAGATTAAAGAAAATTAAAGACTGAATATATATAATGAAAAGATAAGGATGAGATTCAGCATAATCCAGTAAATATTACCATGAAAAGAAAATATGATTTCACATAAATTTATACGAATATATGTTACTGATAGGATAGATTGGAACAATAATCATCTATAAGTAATTGGATTTTTATATTGGAATAAATATGGCTTAGAGATGTTAGCCAGTAAATATTATAATTATTTACTATAAATATTTATATATTGTTATAAAAAGGCTAAATTGCGTTTTTGATCTTAATATATTTTTTTAAGAAAATAGTTTTATCAACTTTTGTTACATCTAATGCATATTTTAATAAGTAAAAATTGGTTGTATCTTTTACGGTAACATATAATAAAAAGGCAATTTATTTCTTTTTTACATAAGTATTCTCTAGTTTATATACTGAAACGTAAATATAGAATTATATTGCATTATAAAATAAAATTAATCTTAAAAATAATATTTCAATAATTCAAATAAATGTTTGTAGATGATAATATGCACGAGAATACATTATTACCTGTGCATTACTCGCACGCAAAACCATAAATTCTTAAAAGCAACATGTTATGGAATAATGTAGTTAATATAACAAAGTAATTGAAATGTTTAATTTTTATTTCAAGGCACTATAACATTTGTATTTTATAGATAGACTTATTCATATGAACGCGTGAAGTGAATCTCTGAGTCTATGTCTGAGAGGCAAGTGTAAGTGTTAGAACTGACTACATTGCAATACTTGTAGAATGTACATGAACCTTAGGTGGTACTTTTCTCTTCATGGTAAAATAAAACCAAGTTTTCTCGTCCATGTTTTATGTTCAAGGTGGATGGGTAATAATGTTTAACACTGTAGTAGAGGGAGACGATTCTTCCCATGCGTGTACTCACTTTAAGTGAACAGTTTCGAACAAGGTGAGGAAAAAGTATCGACAATTAAGCTCAGGTGCTCCAACAAATTCACTTTCCAAGATATGCACTAATCAGTTGGTAACTTCATTAATAAGTATGGATTAGTTCTTTACCGATAAGAAGTGATAGTTGGTTTCGTGTTGCCCATATACTGCACAATATTCAGTAAGTATTTGTTACATTGTTAGAAAATTACCAGAATAACTCCACAATTATTATTAAATTTATTATAAAAGAATTTTTTTTTAATGGTTTAGGGCCTAAATTAAATGCAGAAATAATTATAGATGATAAACGTTAAAGTAATAATAAATGCCTGCCTAATCTATATCAGTGTGATTTCAATATAAATTCCACATCAAATAAGGATCTATACATTATCATTATTAATAAAATGGAAGATATTCTTTCTAATAATAATCAATTAATGTAACTAGTGTACGAATAATTTACTCAAAATTTTACACAAAGAAATAATTGATTAAGAAGTTTGTAAGCTCATAATATTTTAAACTATAATCATCATCAAATACACTTTACCAAAAATTAATATAATACAATACAAATATAAATTCTTATAGGTACATACATTTAATGACACCAATAAATTATAATTAAATGAACAGTTATGGGTTTCACCCTGTAAAATAGAAGTAATAATATCATTAACTCGTGTAGTATAATACAATTATTTTAAAATAATTTATCTGTAAAGTAAACAACATTTACAGTCTATAATTTCTATGAATTATTATTTTTTTTAAAGCATTATTCGTACTTTTTAAAAAATTTAATTTATTCATACTTTGTTTATTATTCTAAATGAAACATACAATTTACGATTGCGTAGTACGTTAAACCAAAATTTACACATATATAATACACTTAATGTAATTATGTCATTATGAGATGTAAATAGCATATTTTCAAAATTCCTGCTCCAATAACTTTTTAGTATGACTTTTATACATACTTTACTTGGAAAATGACTTTAGAGTTTTTACATTCATGATTAATTCAGTGTAATATATAAGCTATTTGAGTTTTTTATAAATTTTATGCATTTTTTTGACGTAGAATTTTTTAAAAATGATAAAAACGTATAAATAAGCTTTTAAAAATAAACAATACCTATAAGTTATTAAATATTATTCCTAAATATTATTCCTAAATATTATTTCCTATAAATTTAATATGTTATTCTATCAATATTACTATTTTACATGTAATTATTAATTTTTATTTATTAATTATTTGATTAGTCACAAATCGAAACGATTCTAACCACTATCATTAAATATATTATATATTTAATAAGCTTTTAGAAGGAAAATATATCGTTGTCGCAGGATGGTCAAAAAAAAATTTTCATCATATGTAAATATTTTATTTACATATTACAAAAAAAATATAAACAATGGTGGGCGTTTCATTTAATTATATTTGTAATTCAAGATTTTTTCAATAGAATAATGAATTCAAAACATATATTTTCGTATATTTAATTTTTTAAAAGCTTCTTATGTTAATTGTATTATGATCTCGGAAACTTCAATGTGACAAATTTTTTAAAAAATTTAAATATTTAAATTTTTTAAATATTTGCAAAGTGAAATAATTTTTATTCTAACAAGATTATAAATTTAACTCTAGGTAAAATTACATAAAACGTATATAATAACGAACAAGTGTCTGTCGCCACTATCGATGAAAGTTCCGGTACAACATAAAATCAGAAGTTAAAATTTTTGCTAAATTAAATAAAAGTAAATCAAACTTAAATATTATAAAACTTTTTAATATCATTATAATATAGTATCTACTTTATAATAAAATATTTTATATGGATAATGAATCTTTAAAATAGTTGTTAATTATTCAATATTTTAGAAATAATTTTATATATTTTATAATTATCAGATATGATATACAAAGATTTGTATATAATTCTAAATTCAAGTTGCTCGTGGTTTTCGTTATAAATTCAATTTAGTCAAGTATTAATTATAATATTTTGACATTTAAACTTACATTCAGAATAAAATCAATTTTAATGTCGCTAATAACTACTTTTTTGATGCGAAAATAAATAAATAAATAAATAAATAAATCAAAAAAAAAAAAAAAATCAATTTTATACATGTTATGTAAATTCCATACATAACTGAAGCATTTATGTAAAATATTATTTTTATGTTTTCATAACTAAACATGAGATTTATAAAAGTACTTTTGTACAATATATATAATATTACATGGTTTATTTATATAATTTTTTATTTATCTTGTATTAGTTATTTATATTCAATTATAATACTATTATTTATTAAATGAAAAATTGATACATTTTTAATACTCTTTTTGGACTTACTTTCTGTTCATCAAAAAATATTCTTGATATTTTTGTGAAATGCCTTTCTCTTAATAAATTAAAAAATATTTTGTATGATTATTAATCACAGAGGATTTTGAGCAATTATTTTTTGTACATATTTTCTTTTCAATAATTAATAGAATTTTGTTCAAAGTTTGTGATATAATAATTAATATTCGAGTAGTAACGTCCGAATTTTTACCATTACTTATATTATATAACATGAATTTTTTTAAATATTGTTCATAAATCATTTTATTATTAAGATTATGAATACTTTTCGTTTTAAACAAGAGTAATTTATTGTTTTTAAAAAAGATATTAATAATTGACACCTGTTCCTATAAATGTATGGAATTTTACCATATATTTATTTTATTTTCACTTTTAAATTTGACGTAGATTTATTTTTTTTAAAAATTATTCTTTTTCTTAAGATACGTTATTCAAGTTATTTGGATAGTTGGTGATTATTTTTGTTGATACAGGAAAGCCTTTTTTACAATTTTTCGACATAGTTTTTTATTCCAAATAGTCAGGACGCCGTCAAATGAAGTAAGTGGTACTATCCAAAGATGGTAGTGGATAAGCAGCGAGAGAGTCTTTCGAGAGATTGCGTAAAGAAATATTTGAATGGCTTGGTTGTTTTTATCGTACGTGATGTCTGCATTGTCGTAGAGTTGGATCATCTGCTTACTTTTGGCGACAGCAGAAGATCTTTTTACTCGATTTTGTCACTTAGACATTTTTGGGATCTTCATGGCCTTATACCGATTTCACTAGCTTTAGATAAACCACCCTGATATATCCTTTTCTCTTGATTTATTTTTTGAAATATACCACAATTTTTTATTCAATGTAAATATTGAAAATATACCTTGTATTTAATTTATGTTGAAATACTAATGACCTACTCTTAGTTTTTCTTTTAAATTAAAATAATTGTCGAGAAGTATCGATCCGCCGAAAAAATTAGATTATTTTGTTTAAAATAGGTAATTAAAAATTTATTTTAATTTTATAAGCTATGAGAAAAATACACACACACACATATATATATATATATATATATATATATATATATATATATATAATGTATGATTCATTGTTGAATAAAAGTGTATTTAAAAAATTAAAAACAATAAAAAATAGTAATAATGGCAATTTTAATTTTTGAAATTAGATTATTATTAATAGCCATTTTAATTACAAGGACTAGTGCATTTTATGCAAAATTTCAATCCTTATTACATCTAATCATAACAAAATATATTATTTCTCATGCCTTAAGTATTATTTAATTTCAAATTAAAATATTGATTTATATTTTATTGACAATTTTATTAAAAAAAAAATTAATCACTAGTGTTGTTAGTTATAAATTCAATTGTACATCCAGTATTTTATATATATCATAAAATTCAATTAATAATATTTCAATAAATCGTGTGAGTAATCTACAACATAAAATTAAAATGAAACTTTATATTTGCTATGTCACTTTATGGAATTTCATGAATCATGGGAGATTATAATTTACGAATAGTGATAATTAAATCTTTTCACTACCAGTTTGCTTTAAAAAGTCTAGTGTAAGTTTCGGTATAACTTCAAAAGCTTAAAACAAATTTAAATGCTTAAAGTTATGAAATAGATAATGTTATTTTAGACTATATGGTTTCTATAGTAGACAATAATCTAACTATTCTTACTTTTAGAATACTGTAGTGAATAATTAAGTATCAAACTTTCTAAAAGTTTCATATGTAGACGAAAATTATAATAAATCTATTAAATGAAAATAAAGTTACTTTATTATTTAATTCTTTATTAGATATATTTAAATTGGAAATGAAGATTTATAGCAGTAAGATAATATCGAATTAACTTCTATAAATGTATATTATAAGTTGAAAACTTTTAAAGGTATAAATGTGTGTAAATATCAATATTTAGATTATTATTCAGAAATAGAAAATGTAAAAATACAATTTAATTATAGCCTTTATAAACAAATAGTGATTTATTTTCTAATCAAGGAGTCCTTAAACGTGAGTTGCACAATTATAATAGGTACTAATTGATAATGAGAGGAATTATAAGATATACCACATAATTAAGAAAATAGAATTATACTTTAATTAAGTATATAATGATTTAATAAAGTGTTTATGGTAAATATTTGTGATTTCAAACTTAGAAAATGATTTATCTTGAAATAGTACCAATATAAAATTGTTCATGGTTTTTTTAAATGTTCAATAAAATGTCTAATTCATTAAATTAAAAAACAAATATAAATTATAAGACAAATTGTTATTATGATTTATTTTGAATAGTGAATTATAGAACTAATAGTTTCTATGAAAATAGAGATTATTTCTATTAGTTATAAGTGATTTCAACAACTAAGGTAAAATATTAAATTTCAAATTGCCTAATATTTAATAAATTTATTTATTGATTAAATAATATTTTAATTTATACATTACATTATTTATTATATTGATTTTCTGTATTTACTATATATAATAGTTTATATTTGTTTATAAATCAATATTTGTCAAATCATATTATAAGGAGAAAAATTATATAAAATAAACATAAGAATTATAAAATATGTATTTTTTGGAATTTTTTTTCTGAAATCTACTGATTCTGAACGTAGGTATAATACACAGCAATCTTTATGTTTTCTCGTACACAGTACACGATGATCACTGTTGATCCAACAGAGATATGAGAATAAAAAGTTGTAATCCAAAGTAATATTGTTTTACGAATAAAAACTTCAAAATTGTAACGCCACTGAACTATAACAGTATATCATAAATGTAAAGTTCTTTTTTTATAGCATAAAGTCGACTATATCTTATATATTATGATTCGCTTAATGTCCACATTTTTTTAATATGAAACCGTCAAACAAGTTAAGATCACTATTTTTATGATAATAATGAAGTATATAGATTCATCTGCATATATAGATTCAATTATTTATGTTGTTTACATGAGTACGAGTCATAGATTATCTTGCATAAATAGTTGACTAACAGAAAATATTTGTGAGGCCGTTTGTATATGTGCATAAATATGTCTAAATTTAAAATTACTTACAGTAAGTAAATCTTGACATTCATATGATCATTATTTATGATTAAAATTTTGAATTTTAGCATGTTTAAAAAGTTTTTTTTAAAAAATACATTTTTGATTTAAAAAAAAATAAATCATTCATTTTGAAAGTATTTCTTCAGAATAACAGTACAATAGATTAAAATGTAATTGACTTACATTTTTTAAATCAAATATATGTAACGTTATAGTCAAAATAGTTTTAATTTAATAATTATAACCAAGAATAAGTTCGAAATTAATCCAAAAATATACTTTGTTGTTTATTTTAGTTGTATAAATTTTTAACTTGTTTAGATATTTATTAATTAAAAAATTTTTTTTAATATGTAAAACGAAAAAATAGTTTTTATGTAATATACTTTTTAAATTTAAATAGATATTTAAAATATGTAAAACAACTATTAATTACTTGAATTTAGATGTTTAATATTTTATGTATATTTTTTTGAATTTTTTATCTGAATTATAAATAAAAAGTAAAAGAACCGATAAAATAATTAAAATTATTACAAGAAACTAAATCCTTTTGTTAGTGCTTTGTTTTTAAACTTCAGAATTTCTTTTTCAATACTTACAATAGACTTTATTCTCTTAAGTTTTATCCAATAAATTTTTCAAAAAAAAAATGTTATATTTTTTAAAACTTGTAAAATTATATCCAATTTTATAAGTATTACTAAAAATTTAATACCATACAATGGTCTAAAAAAATTGCGAAAAAAAAGGTGTTAATATGTACTTGTTATATTACAAAATAAAAGGAATTTTACATTTATTAGTAATAATGAATTAAAAATGGCAAATATTATAAGAAGTAAATAAAACATTTGTTGTTTTAATTATTAATGCCATAATGAATGAGAATTACATGTTGAATTATTTAAAGAAAAAAAAAAAAAAAAAAAATACCAAAACCACAGGGAAAAAGTTTTAGTTATAATGGTTAAAAATTACAGTTATAAATCGCCGAATCCCGTAGTAGATTCGTGTCAAGAAAGGCAAGCCGATGGCTTTTCGATTCTCTAAAGAACACGAGTATTGGTGATTTTCATATGAAACGCGTCATTCACAACAGTTTTACAAAATTTATAAAAGACCTGGCTGAGTTCTGTTATTCGTCCAAACATTGATAATAACGACATTGCTTTAATTGCACAAACAGACAAAATTTTAAAAAGCCGTAAAATTATACATGTGAAAAGCACACACCTGTGTATAATTATAAATATATAGTTGGAGAAAAATATTTAAATTCTTTACAGTTGGCTGGTATAATTATGATTGTTAAATAGCAATTTGGAAAAATGTTTACACCTCCGAAACTTTAACGAATCGTCTCTTTTTCCGCATGGACGAGGCGTATAATTTGATGAAAAAATTCGATATCATGAAAAAAAAAATCTTGAAAATTAATATAAACATAGATTAATACAAAATTATTTGATAAAAATACAACAGATATTAAATTCTATTCATTATAAAAAATCACAAATTATAAAGTAATCAGTTTTTAATAATGTTTTTTCGTGGATTACTTCTCATTAGTTTTTATTTATGAAAAATGTTTGGATAAATATATATATATATATATATTTTAATTATACATTTTTTGTATTTTTTGTTAATAATTAAATTCTCTAATTAAATTGAGTCATTAATTATAAATTTGTAGATCAATTTTATTTTAATTAAAATTTTCAGTATACTATATAGAAAATTTTGTTTACCAATTCATTAATTAAATTACTATGAGGTATTATAAAGGTATTTCTTTTTTTTGAATACATATTTGTAAATAATATAATTGTTGTAAAAAGGCAATAAATTTTATTGTAATATGTTACCGTGGATAAAAATAGTTTTTTTGTCGGTTTACAAAGTCAAATAAAAATATTAAATTACACTAAGTAGACACTAGTTAGATCTTATTATTTAATACTTGTTCATTTACACATTTATTCATTTACTCATTTAACATTAGTGATGTAATAATGATTACATTTGCATACATTTGTATAATCAAGGATTTGATTTTCTCTACATTAATTTTAATAATTTTATTTGAATTTTAAATAAATAATTTCGTTTAAACTCAGAAATATAGTTTTTGTAAATTTGAAACGAACGAAAATTCTTTCGATTCAGGGAGTAAAATCTATTTTAGAAAATTAATTATTTATTATTAATTATTCGTGTATAAAACAATAAATATTCAGTGATTCGTTAAAAATCTGAATAATCGATAAATTTTTGTAATACTTTTAATCTCGTTGCAAATAGTTAAATCTCTGGAGTAATTAATTAATGATATATAGTAGGTTGGATGCATTGAATAAGTTACACTCCTCGATCTTCATTTATGTAGTATCTTTAGGTTCTATTGTGTCTGAGGAGAGATTATTTAGAAACCTCTCTCTTAAGTGTCCTTAAGTTTCTGAGTATAATATGGAATTCAATTAAGTATGTGAATGAAATATAAAAGTCCGTATATAAACTTCAATTCTTTCGCTTTAATTTGTATAGCTGTATTAATTAGGTACTGAAATTATTCTTTTCACTAAATGGACATTTTTTATACATATTAAAGTTTACCTTCCGTTATGCTAAAGTTTCGAAATACACAGTATTATGAACTTGATAATAAATTAATAATGAATTTAATAATTAAATTTAAATTATAAACTTATTATATAATATAATTATTATTTCGAGATTAATAATATTCATTTCAAACATTATAAATGTATTTATTGTTTTTGTGTAACTTAGTTTACTACAGACTTTATAATTACTAGATACAAATAATATTTTTTATTTTTATGCATTTTAATTAAATTAAAAATTTTTTGATAAATTGTGAAAATGATTGAAATTATAAATTAAATTAGCACGTATTTTTAGATTACTATACTGTATTTCGATAATAGCTCTTTTAATTATTCGATTTTTAATTATACTTGATGAAACGAAATTTTTGTGAATTACATTTCGTACAAGTACTGAAATAATTTTAAAGGTAAAAATTTATATGTATTTCATAAAGTTATAAATAAATTATAGTTCCAAATTTAAGATACTGTGAAAGCAAATAGAACTATAAAATTAAAAGTTTTAAATCTAAAATACTTCAACTAGAAGAGGAACATATAACTTGAAGCAGAAAAAATTGTAAATTATGAAATAGAATTCTGTTATTCAGGAAAATTCTTAAAAAAAATTGATTAAAAAAAATCAAGATAAAATGATAAAATGAAAATATACTAAGATATATAATTCATAAAAAAAAAATTAGGTTGAATATTATTCAAGTTTTATAATATCAATTGATAAACTTCTGTAATGATTTTTTTGAAATTCAAATTTTGAAATTTTACAAATTTTATTATTTGATGTTCAGATATTCAAAATGTTCAATTTTAAATCTTGACGTTTTATTTCATTGAAATTTAGAATGTCAATATGTGTATCTCGAGTAATCCTCAAATATTTTTTTGAATATTTTATTAGTTGTAGGCTTTCCTTATTCTAAATTATTTGTGGATTTTTTGTTTTTTTTTCTTCCGATGGTGTATAATTTAACCATTTTAATGAGCTGTAGAGGATTTTCTTTTACATAAAGCTTAAATATTCCAAGTACAATATCGATTGCGATATTTCAATTTTAATATTCGAGGTTTCAAGAAGTAAGCGAAACAACATGTATATATATATATATATATATATATATATATGTATATGTTCGTGCGTGTGCGTGCGCGTGTGTGTACGCATTTGTTACTAGCATTAGTAGGTTAAATTTCAATTAGTTCAACTACAACCGTTGGCATAAATAAATTAATGATTAATATTAAATAATAATATTGTTGATGCAAGATAATAAATAATAGGTGATAAGAAGTGCTGGTAGTTTGTTAGGAATATTGTTACTTTGGTATCTAGGTCGCTTCACTTTCAACGGAGAAACAGGCTGTGAAAATAACTTAGCTCGGAGTACCCATGAAAATCGGAAATGCTCGGGGTAACTTAAGAGACGCATTGTTAAAATATAAAGTATCAGTTTTATTGAGTAAAGAGTTGAGGAGGGAATGAGGGGAATATAAAACTGGAACACGTACGGTTTGGGGTGGTTCAATATTTCGGTGGAAGGTCGTTCGTGATTGTTAAATGGTGACGGTTGTCGAGTTGTTGGTTTGGGTTCGGGCGGTCGAGCGCCGAGCCAACGAAACGCCTGTTGCTCGATAAGCGACACTCCCCCGAGCGGAATAAACGCAGAAATACGAGTGCATTGATCGAAAATTAATGAAACGAGCCCCGATGGCCTGTTCCTCGTTTGCTTTTATACCCGAATTGCCGAGGAGAGTGACGCCGGGCTCCTCGGTCGGTGCGCAGCCCCTATCACCTCCCTATCACCTCCTCGGCATCTTCTCCGTCGCTATTCCGCACTGGGGCTCCCATGTCGTTTACTTCCACGATCAGTCACTTCCACCCTTGCCCCAATTTAACCGATACTCATACTAAATTCCGAACCACCGACGCACATTTTGACACCGCTGCATCTCTTATAAACCACGAAATTCAATCATTTAAGATAATAATATTTTCAATCAGAATTTAACCTTTTCACTTTTCAACTTTTCGAAATCATAACTTTTGTTAATAAATATTACGGCGGTCAATAGCTTCTTTATGCTTAAACAACTTTTTGATTTTACATCGTAAAAAAAATCGATGTAGTCATTGTCTAAATAGATTCTTACAAGTAGATTGTAAGGAGATTTTGTTCTATTTACGACTACGGTTGCAAAAAAATTTATATTCCAAACACATTGTAAAGTTATGAATTTATAATAATGATTTTTTTTTTTTTTTTTTTTTTTTTTTTTTCTATCATTGAAAATGTAACGTTACGGTAAATTTCATCTTGAAAGTTATGCGAATAATATCAACTTTGAATAGAGTGCTAATATGTGATATAATGAAAGTAATAAAGTTTATTCATTTGATCAAAACATTTTTAGACTATGATTTATGTCAGATCGCTCAGTTTGTATTTTTTAAAATTCCAATTTACTTATGAATTTTATACATTTTTATTATTATTAATTAAGCAATTAAGTCTTTCAATAAATACTTGTATAACTAGTAACAACAGGATTATAATACATTACATTTGAAGTATGTATGCAAATTTCATTTTTTTTTAGCTTAAGCTGTTTTAAATAAATAATTTATTTTTCTTTAAATTTACACATAAAGGCTGAAATCCCTTTTTGTTCAGTTAATAAATTATTAATATGTAAATACAAAAATATTTTATGTTGATTTAATTTTTTGATCAAATCCAGACTCTTAGCTTCATTCGACGGGTATTACCAAAGAATAAGATTAAAATCTTGATTATCATAGTTGCAATGACATTCAGAAGTATTATTTATTCCAATTCTTGCAAGAGACGTGGAAAGACTAATAATTATTTTTACACCTACCAATCGTAATAATAATATTTAAACTTGTGAAAAAAGAGATTTTACCTCCATTATCTTTGCTATTATAAAATATATCTAAAAACTATTTCCCGAAATTTAAATCTCTTTCTCTTATTGATAATGCAGTTGATTTTTTCGTATTTTTTCTGTGTACTTTAAAAAAATTAGAAAAAGATAGATTTAGATTTATGCGCTCTTGATGGCAACTGATTTAGCTCATTTACGCTTCCTCGTTACCAACTATGCTTATATGAGATGTGTGGTATCTATTTACACAATGATCAAGGTTTTGTACAAACAAATATTTTTTTTTTAATTTCTATTATGACGGAACGTTAAATTTTCATAATGTATTTATCTGAATGACGTAAGCCCATACTATGTATAGATATTCTAGTCGCATGTAAAATATTTCTTTTTTCAATTAATTTAACCAGTTCACTGACATAATCCGTCAAATTAAGAGCCGCAATGTCTAGGGAAATAATCAAGTCCTGATATCGCTGCGAACTTCTGGGACTTCATTCTTTCTTATTGTAGCGCAACCTTATTAACTTTAACATTAAAATAAAGAGGGACTTTATAAAAAGCATGGGAAAGTTGAAGATTTTGAGAAGAAGACACGATTAAATTAATATTTTGAGCTCGCGAGAATGTCATGTTATACGGGCTTTTTTACGCCCTGAATATATGTAGACTTATATCAGCGATCGCGAGTTCCGGAGCGAGCAAAACTCAGGAGTCTATTGTCACTCTGATGTCTGACAACAGACTCCAATTTTACGTACCCGTATACAATATTTCACACATATAAAGGGGCGCTAGCATGCGTGTGGGTTTTATCATAAATCTAGCGTATTTATAAATATATTAATATTTGAGTTTATAAAAGCCGTGTAGCTACCTTTGCAACAATCTCCGGCTTATTAAAATTTGCTAAAAAAAAGCGTAAAATAATTTTAATTTGGAAAGAAATATTATTGATTAAGCAGCGTAGAGTCTCTTTTTCCCGCGAGTAAAACGAACAAATAAATGTGTGCACCATACGTGGAAACATGAAAAAGTACTTTGGAATATCCCGTAGAGACGACACGTGAAACGAATATTCCGTGGCGTAATGTATGCGAGATTTATGTATTGAGCCAGGTGTGCTATTGTAGAGT